>CM067084.1:60469611-62869611 GCA_034008185.1 Gorsachius magnificus
AGAGATACTTTCTTCATATTCGCGGAGCTGGCCAGCCACTTCATCCACTGTCGGTCCCCGTCCAGCTTCCCAGCTCAGCATTGCCCATGTGTTGGCGTATGATGTTGGTGCGCTCCGTAACAACATCCACCACATGGGTCGTGTGCACCGGACACTATCTGGATCTTTGGGCAACTGGTCATTGTCCAAGTCACTATAAATCACCTCCAGGACAGCCTATTCCCTCAGGTACTGGATGCCTTTCTCCACGGTGGTCCATTTGCCTGGGCGATGTTTCACATCTTCCTTGAAGGGATATCTTTCCTTCATGGCTGACAGTAGTCACCTCCAGATGCTGAGGACTTATGTCCCTTTTCCAATCTCTTTGTCCCTTTTCCAATCTCTTTGTCCATGCCCCCTTCCCTAGAAAGGGATCCCAGCTGTTTGGCTTCCTTACCCTCCAGTTCCAGGCTACTGGCCCCATTATCCCAGCATCGGAGCAACCAGGTGACAAGGTGCTCTCCTGCACGACGGCTGAAATCTTTTTGCTTGTCTCGCAGCTAACCCAAGGATAGAGACCGTGTAGTTTCTGTCTCATTTATGAGCTCTTCCTCCTCCTCTTGTGGTGGCCCCACCTTTTCATCCTCCCTTTCTAAACGAGTTGACTTTCGCTTCCAAGATTTCTTCTTGTGTATAGGGACAACTGATACTGGCACAGGTTCGCTCCCTGTTTCAGCTGCAATGCCTGTTGCTGGGGCTTGAGTAGCTACAGTGCAGGTTGCAGGGGTTGGAGTAGCAGCAGTGCCTGTCACAGGGGTTGGAGTAGCCGCAGTGCCTGTGTCCACAGTGCGGGTAGCTACAGTGGGTGTCGCAGGGGCTGGAGTACCAGCAGTGCCTGTGTCCACAGCTCGAGTAGCTACAGCGGGTGTCACTGAAGTTGGAGTAGCCGCGGTGCCTGTGTCTGCAGTTGGAGGAGATACAGTGGGTATCACTGAGGCTGGAGTAGCCGCAGGGCCTGTTGCAGGAGTCGATCTTTGGATGGTATATAATTTACGTAGGAGTCTAAGCCTGAGTAAAAGCTGAACCATATTCAGGAGACCTAGCAATAGGGCCATGCTGGTTGGAACATCTCAAGGATATTCAACATTCTCAAGAACTGTTGTAATTAGCTCAGAGAAGAAGGGGAAGATGGAGTAAGGTGACTCCCCCACAGGCTGGCTCTCTGAGGATAAAAAGTAAAATGTGTAATTATTCATAATTCCCAATAGATGGTTCCCAAAATACAGAGGTGACAGCAATACTGAGTAAAAATATGAGCTTAATCTGATGACCAATAATTTTATCATAGCATAAGCTAGTATTACACAGTACAGCAGAACAGTAGCTTTAATCCACTTGCGAAAAGTGACAACCAGCAGCACAGGGAGTGCATACAGCAGGTAAGGTGATATAGAAAAGAACTCCATGAACAAGGACAACAACTCTGAGAGCAAATAAAACAACATTGCGACCAGTGACTATTAGACTAATATAATGAATGCTTGTCACAAATGCGTTTTAAAAATGTTCAGATCTGTTGTTATCTCAACCCTTCGGGCCCCACGTTGGGCGCCAAAATAAGGACTGACGTGGTTTAACCTGGCTGGCAACTAAGCACCATGCAGCCGCTCGCGCACTCCCCTCCCCCCCCGCCCTCAGTGGGATGAGGGAGAGAATCGGAGAAAAGAAAAAAAAAAGTAAGACCCGTGGGTTGAGATAGAGACAGTTTAATAAGAGAGAATAATAATAATAATAATAATAGTAATAATAGTGGTAAGAGAATGTACAGAATATATAAAACAAGCGATGCACAATGCAATTGCTCACCACCCACTGACCGATGCCCAGCCCGTCCCGAGCCGCGATCACTTCCCCCAAGCCGCGATCACACAGCCCGAGCTGCGACCACTCTGCCCGCGACCGACCGACCGACTAAGCCCCCCCGAGCATGACGTTATATGGTATGGAATAGCTCTTTGGACAGTTTGGGTCAGCTGTCCTAGCTGTGCTGTACTCCCAGCTTGTTATGCACCTGGCCGAGCAGGAGAAGCTCAAAAAGTCCTTGAGCAGTCTGAGCACTACTTGGCAACAACTAAAAACATCAGCGTATTATCAACATTCTTCTAGTACTAAATCCAAAGAACAGCACTATGCTAGCTACTAGGAAGAAAATTAACTCTATCCCAGCCGAAACCGGGACATTACTATAAGCTCTGCAACAAGAGTAAAATCGTAAAGTCCACAGATTTTGCAAGAAATGTGATCTCAGACACACACATACACATATGCATAAATTAAAGTTTGCTCTAAATATTTATTGGGAATTTTTGTCTTACCTTTTAAGTCATGACGTAGATAATTTTTAGTCACATATTAATGTATTGAATGGAACATTGCCTTTGAACTGGCAGTAGGCTATGATGTCTTCTTTGCTGCACAATTGAACCAGTTCTGTGATTTTTACTTTCTTTAAATTGTTAAGATTTAAATGAAGTTTGCTCTTTACAAACATAGGTGTCACAGACTAGATTAGCCATAAACTTTGACCTCAATATCATGTGTTAAATGTCTTTATAAAATAATATTCACCTATTTTTCTGAAATCTTACAGTGTAATAAATATTTTTAGACTACTCATTTGAGATCTACTGTAGTATGTGGTTTACTTAGCTACAGTTTTTAATAAATCTGACTTAAATTTCAATTTAGGACTGAGGAAAAAAATTTCCTTTTTTCTGTGCTGACTTGGTGTGTCCTATCTTTTTTGGCTACACTAAATGTAGGTGTCTGTAAAGATAGGATAATACCTAATCCTCTCTCTTTTCTAGCCAGAGTTGATCCTTTCTAGTACTATTATTCTGGTATTATTATTCTGGTACTATTAACTCCCCCTTTCCTCCTCCTGTTTTTAAATACTCAAACACTGTATTCAAATTACTTATATATATTGCTATTCTTGTGATGAAGTTGATGTAAAAATGATACACCCTCAAAATTCTGACAAAGAAAAAGCACATCTTTGTTTCAATAGTTACTTGTGAATACTAAGAGTGATGATATTTAGGCAATTATTCATTTTTCTTTAGTCTGTATTTTTGGCAAAGAAGCTTGAATCCATTGAATTTCGCATGATTATCACAACCTGAAGGGTTATCTGGTCTGCAGATGTGTAAAGCTTGTGACTGTGGGTTCATTTTGATTTTTCACCTGTAACAGCAAATAGATGAGGAGGTTTTCTGTTTTTTCAGAGCAATTTTATTTTTCCAGACTGTTTTCCCCCTTTTCAGACATCAGTTGCTGTTCCAGTGCCCTGTTTTTGCTCTTACTGGTATCTCAGGATGTGTCTGGTTTCTAGGTACCCAGCTATACTTCAAGGATGTTTCTGGCAGTTCCAGGCTGGCAGTCCTTTCTCTGCCAGCATTTTTCAACAGACGTTTTATTTTGGTCAGTAATTTTCCCTTTCTAACCAGGCCACCTTTATGGCTGCTCACATCAATGGTGAGCCAAAACCACTAAAATAACAATTGAAGAAAAACCTTTCCTTTAATTCAGGGTATGTTGACTTGGGCTTTCTCAAAAGCTCTTTGACTATTACAAGAACACAAATACAAGCTTGTCATATATCAGTATATGAAAGATGGCCTCAGATAACCTTTTGATTTTAACTTATTCTTTTCAGAAAAACTAATGATGCCCACTAGAAGAGAGAGGTATTGAAAAATGGCTGGCAACCTGCTGGCAACCTATGAAATTTAGGAGATCATCTCTATCCTGCTTAGGTTGATTTTTGTTTCTCAGGAAGACTGTTTTGTTACGTTTTATTTTATTTGTAAAATATACACTTTAAAAACTTGACTACTGATAGCCTGGTGCCTGTGTATTAGCATAACATTAAGTATGGCAGAAAGATTTCTTCTGGTTTGTTCTCAGGGATTCTTCCAGGAGGAGAAAGTGGTTGCAGAGCCTTTAATTTTCTTCTGCCCCATGTGAAAAAGAATTAAACACTACTGTTGACTGACTGCTGTTTCTAAGCCACAAGTACACAATTTGGGCCTTCCTCTCTTTCAGATTCTTTTCTTTGTGATTCATTGTTATCCCCAGGTGCCATTGCTGACACTGGCTTGCCTGTGGCTATACATTCCTCACACATATAGTTTGACATACCAACTGTTGTCTGTCACAGGCTTCTTCACTAACATTAACTACAGCTTGTTTTGTTGGAAAGGCAGAATGTACCTTCAGCTTCCTTTTACATTCCTGTGCATTCTTCAACAATGTTTTTGTATTTTCTTTTGTATAGCTAGGATCAAATATACAAAAAAAAAAAAAAAATCTCGAAGATGTACATGGAGATAAAGTATATAATGACATAAACTGGAAATGTTTTTTTTCTATCATTTAGGTTTTTTTGACAGTAGATTTCAGTTGGTTTGGAAAATTATTATGAGGCAGAACAAAGATATGTCATTTGTATCAATATTATTCAGTGTAACTTGGCTAGATATGAGTTTGCAAATGTACAGTGTTGAGACACTGAGATAATATTTTAAAATTTAATGTACTTTGTTAAAAGTAAAATTTAAGGCCACTAACTTATGAACTTGCTTCTCTCTATCTATCTATCATCAGTATAGAGGAAAACAGAAAGACTTTCCTAGAAGAGACACCCATTTCATAGAATCATAGAATCATAGAATGTTTTGGGTTGGAAGGGACCCCTAGAGGTCATCTAGTCCAATCCCCCTGCAGTGAACAGGGACACTGCTAACTAGATCAGGTTGCTCAGAGCCCCGTCCAACCTGGCCTTGAATGTTCCCAGGGATGGGGCCTCCACCACCTCTCTGGGCAACCCGTTCCAGTGTTTCACTACTGTCATTGTAAAGCATTTCTTCCTTAGATCCAGTCTAAACCTACCCTGCTTCAGTTTAAAACCATTACCCCTTGTCCTGTCACAGCTGGCCCTACTAAAAAGATTATCCCCATCTTTCCTATAGGCCCCCTTTAAGTACTCAAAGGCCGCAATCAGGTCTCCCCGCAGCCTTCTCTTCTCCAGGCTGAACAAGCCCAACTCCCTCAGCCTGTCCTCATAGGAGAGGTGCTCCAGCCCTCGGATCATTTTTGTAGCCCTCCTCTGGACCTGCTCCAACAGTTCCATGTCCTTCTTGTGCTGAGGGCTCCAGAGCTGGACGCAGTACTCTAGGTGAGGTCTCACCAGAGCAGAGTAGAGGGGCAGAATCACCTCCCTCGACCTGCTGGCCATGCTTCTCCTGATGCAGCCCAGAGTAGCATATCACTTCGGAGTTTTGCACAGCTAAAGCGTCAACCGCATAGAGCTGACTAAACACTTAGAGTTTTAGATCTGTCAGGGAATTGGGTACTATATAAGCAATTATAAAGTAATGAGATAATAGCAACAAATAAAATTTTATAAAAATAAAACACATCTCAGTCTTCATTTTATGTTGTGTGCTAGGCTTCTCATTAGTCTGGAAAAGAAGTAAAAAATTAATTATTATTTTTTCTTTAAAAAAGTAATAAAACTTCCCACATTTTTCCCTAGATATAATATTGTTTACATATTTCACTAGCCATAGATCTCATATCACTTCAGTAGGATTCCTCACATTTTTTATGATATCTGGAAAATGCTATAAAATTCAAAAGCATTGAATATTTACTGTGTTACAAAATTTTGCCAAATATGGCAAGAGGTTTGCTGAAATTCTAAACTGCCTACTCAATTATTTTCTGTTAAACTTTCTTGGAGAGAAACAAATAAATATAATAGAAACAAGAGTGTCTTTTCACCAGCTTATGAGCTTGTATACAAGAGAGTCCTCAACAATATTTTAATTTCATTACCAATTGCTAATTAGTCCACTGAACTTGTCTATGTGTGTTGCTGTTGTCATGCTTGAGTGCTCTTGAGAAAATGTCTGATAATTAGGCAATATTGTTCTCACTTTGAATGATTTGTCTGGAAACATATAATTATTTATTATTCTGGAAGTGTTAGAGGTACTAAGTCTAAACACACCTGATTTTTTGGCAAGTTGATTCCAATCAGACTTTAGCTGAAAGGAGTTTTTGCAGAAGCTGGCAAAACTGAGCAGCGTTGCATGGGACAAGGTTGAGGGAAATACTGGCTCTAATCAGAAGTCGGAACAATTGCCAAAAGCCTGTACTAAGATCAGGTAATAGATTGCTTGCTTCTCATGCAGATGCCTCTGTCTCTTGCCTCTACTTCCTCCTCCACAAGTTCCTTGGTTAAAACTGCACAAAGAAAGTTATGAAGCATCAAATAAATAGAGGCATTCCTTCTTGCGCTGATCACTTCTTTAACTTCCTCTTCTGTTCTCAAGCTCGCATCAGCTCTTTTATGTCATTGCTCTTACTGCTTTTCCTTTCCACTTTTATTTTAGTTGATCCCATGCTCTTTCTCTTCATTCTGTCTGTTCATATTACATACATACAGTTATGATGAACATGGTTTTTACTGATATTGAATCGCTTTGTATATATATCCAACACGCAGTTCTGTTCCTAGTTTACTTATGTAGATTGTATGTTGTTTGTATATATATTTGTATGTATGTATAGAGTGCCTAGGACAATAGAAGTGCACTTTTATTAAATAATAAATCCTATTGTTATTTTTATTTATTTTAAACAATTTATTTATTATTAATAAAACAGATAGATACGTTCAAATAAAAACATAATCAAGAGCAGGTACAAGCATTAATAATCAGATATATAGCTAATTCAACCAAATACAAATTAGAAATTATGAAACCTTGAACCTGATTCAGCATTGGTAGTTCAGTAAATCTTCAGTTACCTTTATCTTTAGCTACTTTACCCTATGAATGGAAGGAATAGAGGAAGTTAGAAAAATATGATTGTAATCTTAAATATTCATACAAAAGAGCATTGTCATCACAGACAGTGCACATCTGTGGAATGAATAGGACAAAAAAAAAAAAAAGAAAATATCCCTAGAGGCTAGTGCCACATGAATTTCAAGGAGGTGTTAATGAATCTCTTATTTTGTCTTGGGATCAAGTTTATGCATCTGCTTTATGTTCCATCATTGTTTAGTAGATACTTTTCTTCATAAATCTATTCCAAATACACTACAATGTATCTTTCCTCTTATAATGTGTTCATTTTAAGTTTTCAAATTGTTTACAGAACTGCAATAATTATTTTAATTATATTTTACTATTTTTAATTTTGGGATACTTAAGTAAATTTTGTGGAAAAATCACAGATATCAAACTAACTAACTACTTCTAATTGTTTAATATATCATATATTATATAATATATATGATCATAGGATCATAGAATCATAGAACACAAGGTTGGAAGGGACCTCAAGGATCACCTGGTCCAACCTTTCATGGCAAAAACACGGTCAAGATAAGATGGCCCAGCACCCTGTCCAGATGAATCTTAAAAGTATCCAATGTTGGTGAATCCACCACCTCCCTGGGAAGATTATTCCAACGGCTGATTGTTCTCATTGTGAAAAATTTTCCTCTTGTGTCCAATTGGAATGTCCCCAGGAATAACTTGCACCCATTACCCCTTATCTTCTCTGTGTGACTCCTTGTAAAAAGGGACCCTCCATCTTCTTTGTAGCTCCTAAGCCTTCTTTTCCCAAGGCTGAACAAACCCAGTTCTCTAAGCCTATCCTCATACGACAGGCTTCCCAGTCCTTTGATCATCTTGGTGGCCCTTCTCTGGATCCCCTCCAGCCTGTCTACATCTTTTTTGTATAGTGGAGGCCAAAACTGAACACAGTATTCCAAGCGTGGCCTGAAAAATGCTGAGTAGAGTGGGATAATGACTTCTTTATTTCTGCTGGTGATGCCCTTGTTGATGCAACCCAGCATCCTATTGGCCTTCTTGGCCACAGCAGCACACTGCTCACTCATTTGAGTTGTCCACCAGGACCCCCAGGTCCCTTTCTACAGAGCTGCTCCTGAGCCAGGTATATCCCAGCCTGTGCTGCACTCCTGGATTATGTTTTCCCAGGTGTAAGACCTTACATTTGTCTTTGTTGAATTTAACGAGCTTCTTGTTAGCCCACCATTCCAGCCTATCCAAGTCTTCCTGCGGGGTGGCGCTCTCTTCTGAAGTGTCCGCTTCCCCACTCAGTTTGGTGTCATTGGCAAAATCCATCAGGCTACACTTGATCCCATCATCCCAAGATCACTTATTGAGATATTAAACAACTTTGGGCCCAATATCAATCCCTAGGAGACCCCACTTGTGACAGGTTGCCAGTTTGTAAAGGAGCTATTTACCACCACCCTCTGGGTGCAGCCTGTCTGCCAGTTGTCCACCCACCGCACAGACCACTTGTCTGGACTGTAATGCATCAGTTTCTCAAGGAGGAGTCTGTGGGAGATTGTATTGAAAGCCTTGGAGAAATCCAGTATTACATAGCAAAATATATGCCATACGACACGTTATGTATTATTTATAATATGCTTTTATTTATTTTAGGTAATTTAAGGTATTCATTTAAATTGGTGTATGAATAAACGTAAAAACTATTTTTGTGCTATGTGTAGTTGTGAATAAGATGATCTGATGCTCACTTATACAATGATACACTTAAACACTTATACAATGATACACTTAAAAGACTGAAATGGGGTTTATAGGAACTTTTGCAAAATATTTTAAAAATGTTTATCACAGTTTTCATAGAATCATAGAAACATACAGGTTGAAAAAGACCCTTAAGATCATCAAGTCCAACACTAAACCATGTCTCAAAGCATGAAGTCTTTTTGTACAGCTTTTCCTTATTATAGATAACCTATGCATCTTCTGTATTCATGTTTTCTTTGTAATATCAAGACATTATCCATGCATTGTGTGTTGTGTGTTGGGGTTTTTTTAGTAGTTCATAGTTAAGTATTTGAGAGAAGCAAAATGGACTTAAATAAATTCACAAATCTTTAGGCTGTAAAAATGCTTTTCTTACAGTAGAGGCAACTAACAGTCAACAATCTTTGTAAGAATTTCTGGAGGACATGCATGCTGTAGATACCTGTGAAACAGTAGCAGCTGAGGGCTTGATCACGTATACGTGGAAATCCAGAGTATCTTACCTTTACTTTAATGATTTTATCACTCTTTCATAACCTAATTGATTTTAAGTCTTAGAGTTGAATGAGGACACAAACTCCATCAGCTTTATCTTCCAGGAGGTGGACTGCCTTTGCCAGTGGAAAAAGAACTGCTGGTAGATCAGATAAGTGCTAAAACTTCTTATCTTAGGTTACCAGCAAGTCATAAACCAAGTATATTTTGTCTTATTTCTTATACCAAATAAATTCTATCCCTGAAAAAATCTCAATAGCGATAATAGAATTCTACAATAAACATAGACTGTATATTGTGTTTGTGAATCATAGAATCATGGAATCTTAGTTTGGGTTGGAAGGGACCTCTAAATGTCATCTAGTCCAACCCCCCTGCAATGAGCAGGGACATCTTCAACTAGATCAGGTTGCTCAGTGCCCTGTCCAACCTGGCCTTGAATGTTTCCAGGGATGGGGCCTCCACCACCTCTCTGGGCAACCCGTTCCAGTGTTTCACTACCGTCATTGTAAAGAATTTCTTCCAGTCTAAACCTACCCTGCTTCGGTTTAAAACCATTACCCCTTGTCCTGTCACAGCTGGCCCTACTAAAAAGATTTTCCCCATCTTTCCTATAGGCCCCCTTTAGGTACTGAAAGGCCGCAATCAGGTCTCCCCGCAGCCTTCTCTTCTCCAGGCTGAACAAGCCCAACTCTTTTAGCCTGTCCTCATAAGAGAGGTGCTCCAGCCCTCGGATCATTTTTGTAGCCCTCCTCTGGACCCGCTCCAACAGTTCCATGTCCTTCTTGTGCTGAGGGCTCCAGAGCTGGACCAGTACTCTAGGTGAGGTCTCACCAGAGCAGAGTAGAGGGGCAGAATCCCCTCCCTCGACCTGCTGGCCACGCTTCTCCTGATGCAGCCCAGGGTACAGTTGGCTTTCTGGGCTGCCAGTGCACATTGCTGGCTCATGTCCAGCTTTTCATCCACCAGTACCCACAAGTGCCTCTCAGCAGGGCTGCTCTCAATCCTTTCTTCCCCCAGCCTGTATTGATACTGGGGGTTGCCCCGACCCAGGTGCAGGACCTTGCACTTGGCCTTGTTGAACCTCATGAGGTTCACACAGGCCCACCTCTCCAGCCTGTCCAGGTCTCTCTGGATGACATCCCGTCCTTCTGGTGTGTCAAGCGCACCACTCAGTTTGGTGTCATCTGCAAACTTGCTGAGGATACACTCGATCTTGCTGTCTATGTCATTGATGAATATATTAAACAGCACTGGTCCCAGTATGGACCCTGAGGGACACCACTCGTCACCGGTCTCCATCCGGACATTGAGCCATTGACCACTACCCTCTGAATACAACCATCCAAGCAATTCCTTATCCACTGAACAGTCCACCCATCAAACCCATAGCTTTCCAATTTAGAGAGAAGGATGTTGTGGGGGACCATGTCAAAGGCTTTGCAGAAATCCAGATAGATGATGTCTGTTGGTATTCCCTTGTCCACTGTTGTTGTCACACCATCATAGAAAGTCACTAGGTTCGTCAGGCAGGACTTGCCCTTGGTGAAGCCATGCTGACTGCCTTGAATCACCTCCCTGGCCTCCATGTGCCTTAGCATAGCTTCTAGGAGGATCTGTTCCATGATCTTCCCAGGCACAGAGGTGAGGCTGACAGGTCAGTAGTTCCCAGGGTCTTCCTTTCTACCCTTTTTGAAAGTGGACACAATGTTTCCCTTTTTCCAGTCACCTGACTGCCATGACTTTTCAAATATCATGGAGAGTGGCTTGGCGACTACATCGGCCAATTCCCTCAGGACTCTGGGATGCATCTCATCAGGTCCCATGGACTTATGTGTGTTCAGGTTCCTCGGGTGGTCACGAACCAGATCTTCTCTTACAGTGCGAGGGATTTTACCCTCCCGGTCCCCCTCATGCCATCCATTGATTCAGAAGGGGTGAGGAGAGAGGTTGCCAGTGAAGACTGAGGCAAAAAAGTTGTTGAGTACCTCAGCCTTCTCCTCATCTGCTGTTACCAGTTTGTCGGTCTCGCTCATCAGTGGGGGTACGCTTTCTTTAACCAAGCTTTTCTGGCTGACATACCTGTAGAAACCCTTCTTGTTAATCTTCGCATCCCTAGCCAAGTTTAGCTCCAGCTGAGCCTTGGCCTTCCTGACTCCATCCCTACACAAATGGGCAGTGCCCCTATACTCTTCCCAGGATGCCTGTCCCTGCTTCCACTGCCTGTGCAGTTCCCTTTCCTCCTTAGTTTGACCAGCATCTCTCATCTCAGCCATGCCAGTCTCTTCCCTTCTTTGCCTGATTTCCTACACCTGGGGATCGAGAGCTCTTGCGCTCTGTGGATCACATCCTTAAAGACCTGACAGCTCTGTTCTGTTCCCCTGTCCCTGAGGACCATTTCCCAGGGAGTCCTTCTGACTATCTCCTTGAGGAGCTGGAAATTTGCTTCCCTATAAGAATAAGAAACAGGGTGTTAGATGGAGGGGTTATAAATAAATAAAAGTGTCAAGCATGTATTTTAGTAAAGTTATTAAATGATAATACAGTTAGGAACACAAATTTCACTCCTACAGAATTGATCTCATAATCTTAAAATCTATGCATCAGAAAAATATTAGGAATTCATGTTCACGTGGGTACTGAATATTATGTAGCACCTTTTGCAATAGCTCTGAAGCTGAATATTTTATTTTTCTGTATTGACAGAGGGGCACATAACAAGAAGACATTGTTAACATAGTATGGGGTTAATGGGATCATATAGGAATACAGCATCCAGTTCTAATGTCCACACTTCAAAAAGTGATACTGAAAAACTGAGTTTAGCAAAGAGCTACAAAAATATTCTGAGAAGTTGAAAGTTGGGCCCCTGAGTGCAGACATGGGCCTTAATGGCCCCATCCATCCTCTCCTGAACAACCCCCAAAACTGCACACTTCCACATCCATACATTCACCCCTGCCCCTGTGCCCAGGGGCTCCAGTTAAGCTCAGGTCTGAGCACTGAGTACCCGCCTGAGCCCTGCCATAGGTGTCCCTGAGCTCAGCCCTGCTCCTGTCTATTCTGACTTGTTGGCTGCACTCCCCAGGCTGATCTTTGACCTCACTCATCACCTCACATTTGTCTGATGATGGCTGTGCTACTGGTGGGTTGCATTGCTGAGACCACCCTGCTCTGCTCTTCTTACCTTGCTCAGGCACTGCAGGACTGCTCCTGGTCAGAGAGGGCACTGCCCTTCTTGCCTTGGGGCCACCCTCCCACCCTTGCATAAGGGAACAGCCCAGCTATTGCTGCTTCCTGACAGTGATTGCCTTATTATTTGAGGCAAAGTAAGTTATTTTTGTTTATCAAACTAGAAGGAACTTGACCAAGATCTAAATGGAGAGACATTTCTCATTTTATTAAAGATGTGAACTAAGGTATGAAATCTATAGAAATTCAGACTAGATGCTGTGCATTTTTTAAATTCCAATGTTTTTTGCTGTTTTTGTTATTATAGTGTAAGTCATAGGAACTGCATCCAAAATCATTCCCATTCTTTATCACTTAAAAGTCTGAAAGCTCTGTGAAGAGATGTGGTTAACACAGGGTTACTGATTTGAATGTGTAACCTCAGTAAATCCTGTGGTCTTTTTTGGTCAGGATCAAACTAAATGGTTGTCACATTGTTCTCTGGCTTCATAAAATAACTTTAATCTGTCTATTCAAGGATAACTGTGAAAGTTAATAATATATTATTATTCTAGCTTATACACTTGTCGAGGGAATAGATAAAGCTATGATGACTATGCAGAAATTGTGGAAGATGTAACATGTAAATATGACAAAATCAACAGTCATTGCCAAGTGAAGTGTATGAAATCCAGATCAACAGAGACAGGTAAGATTTCCTCTTCTTTTAGCACTTGAATGTGATAAGAACTTAAACTTGCATTTCATTCCTATTCATAAAATAAAATCTTACAAAATTTAGCATATGTGACACTAAATACAGAGCATTTGAAGTGTTTTGTCTTGGGTGAAGAGTGTGACCAGAGTAGTTCAGGAACCACTCCATGTGCCTTTGTAAATAAAATTTCGTGATGGTTTTCCTCCAGTTTTACTACCTTTCAAATTTTTTATCTGTCTCAGTAAGTCCAAGACTTCCAGGGATAAAGCACAAAAAACCACATTTACAAATTCTAAAAGATGACAATAAAGCAAGTAATGTGATTTTCCAAAAATGCCTGTACACACTAGACTGTCACCCATTTCCCATTTTTCGGAAGCAGGTTCCTTCTTCTAACTGGGAAAAAATTAATCTCTAATATGCAAACAAAGTACCAAACAGTGACAACTCAAACTCTCTGGCCCAGAAATCTACCTGTTTAGATGAATCTCTGTTGCCTTCCTCCTTCATTACCCAAGTTTTCAAGCTGCTGTGGCTGACACCACCAGATACAGCAAATGTACCAAACACCCTTATATAAATTTTTGAAGTAGTATTTTACTTTCAGTTCAACAGACAAAAAAGGCATATTCTTTGCATTTAATGGCCAAAAGCATTCAAACAAATCTCCTTTGTTCTCCTTCATATATGTCCTTCTGTCCTTAGGGCAAAAGTCCTTCTATTCCTTTTGAAGCATTGCCTTGAGAAAAATCTCTTTTTTCCTTCTTTCATGTTTTCAAGCTCTTTTAGTTATGCCAGCTAGAAATCAGACCCCAGAACTGAATTCCAGCCTCTGCACATGGTTTTCTCAAACAGAAGAGCCACCTGGTTTTCTACATTCTTCTGGCATGTTAATATGCAAAAATAATATCTTGCCAAAACTCTGATTCTTGAGTATCCTTGCCTTTGCCTTTGTCTTGGATGAATGTATGCTGTTTACTGTCTATTAAAATTGTTATGAAAAAAGTAGCCTGGACAACTCCTATTTTAAATATTATTTACTATTTTTTTATTTTTTATTATTATTATTTACATTTATTGATTATAGACTTAAAATAATAATCAAAATTACAGGTTTCCATAAACTGGATTTTACTATAAAAGCAAGAATGTGAAAATATGGTACTACAAACATGGCTATGTGTGAAAGCAGATGTCCCTAAGGTATTCAGATTTGTGATCAGTCCTTCAATTTTAGATGTTATGTTCATGGGGAAAGTAATGACAGAGTGCTGTACTGCCATTTTTTGCGGTGTTGAAGTAAAATCTTCTTGTTCTGCTTTAGAAATAGTTTTCCCATGCACAAACATTCGAAAATTATAATGCCTATATAAATACAAATATGTATATAACTTCTTTGGGGGGAAAAAAATAACAAACAAAAAAGACAGTATAATGATATTAAAATTTAATTAAATAAGAAAAATCCATGAGATCCACATTAGGAATATAACCAACTGAACAGTGGGTTACTAGTCATCTGTGGGGTCAAGCATACTTGTACAGAAACACCCGCTTAGATAAAATTTTATTCATAGGTGAAAGAGAGACCTAGAATTACTTTCTGCAGAGTCCTGTTCTGATGCAGAAGTAACCTATCCCATTCTATGATAACATTACTGCTGTTCCTAACATAATTTCTTCTTACTCAGAAATGGGATTTGAATTGCCATTGCCTTTAGGAATCTGCAAAAATATTTTTTTCCCTCTGCTTGTCATATTTCAGGGTGTAAGCTTTACATTGTCTCTGATGATTAGTGATGGTTTAAGTAGGACCTTCTGTGAAGCTTGACAGGTTTCTCTATACCCTTGCCACTAATTCAATTCATTTGGTTCCATTGATTTTGAAATATCCTCTTGAAGAAGGTAGAATAGGAACCTTAGATGGAATTCCTAAATGCAATTCCTAAATGCTTGAATAGAAGTCTTGGTAACACAAAGGCTTCTGCTAAACATAAGTGTGTCCTAGAAATGAAGCTCGTTGTACATCTTAAACCAGAGACATTGCTAGTTTTAACTTAGTTTTCATATACTTATCAAAAGAAATCTACATTATGATTTAAAATACATTGCAAAAATTGTCAAGTCAGAGTTTAAAACAGAAATTATCTCCTCAGTTTAAAAAATCCTGAAGACACTCAGCAGCATTTTGGTTAGAAGTATCTCAGCTAGGTGCCAGCTTGAAAGTTAATCCCTCCTACTCACAAAGTGTACAAGAGAGTGTACCTGTTATTGTAGGAATCATTTCTCTTGGCGCAGAGAACTATACCTGACATTGCGTTATTGGAGTCCGCACCAGAGTATTGGGAAGACA
Source organism: Gorsachius magnificus (assembly GCA_034008185.1). NCBI lineage: Eukaryota > Metazoa > Chordata > Aves > Pelecaniformes > Ardeidae > Gorsachius > Gorsachius magnificus. Next base: position 60,484,994 of record CM067084.1, read on the forward strand.
GTTAGGTGGTAACTGGGATTTGCTGGCAGTGACAGAGCTGGTCTGTTTTGCCAGCAACATGGAGCTAATGACATTCTTAGCGAGGTGAAGAGTGTGAGGTGTTGTTCAGACAGAATTTCTTTCCCATATGTCCTTGATCAATAACATCTAGCAAGGGCATAAACAATCCACTAAATACCAGCTGAAGCAATAAAACCCAGAAATTGAAACTATGGTGAAGCAACATTATAATTAATGTAAATGAGGTTGCCCAGACATGGCTTTTTGCCTCTACTGAGGACAAAGCTCAGTCCCTCTAAGCCGCCCAGCTTGTGAGTTTATGCATACATTAGCTTCAGTGATCAAAATAAGAATCAAATAATTTTTTTTTTAAATGCATGAGTCCATTACATGAATGAAGTAATTATGATGGATCTTTTGTTAATATTTAAAATGGAGAATTATATTAAAATTCCAAGATATAGCTGTTGTTATATTCTGAAAAAAAGAGATGAGCTTATAGAAATTAAAGCCTTCTGTGATTTCCAGTAAGGTTCCAATGATTATTGCTCTGTTATCATTCCTTAGATGTACTTTAAATAGAATTAAGGTTCAAAAGTTATAAAGAAGAAGAGTTACTAAATATTTCTGAGATGTACAGCTTTGTTGAACTGAATCTTATACAGAGAAAAGGCAAGCGAAGGTAAAAAAGAAAGTAGATGTGACATGTTAGATGATAATGGTAATTAATTAATTTTGAAATATGCTTAGCTTTGTGGCCTACTGCTATGTAATAAGGAAGAAATAATTTTTTTAAACCTCTTGTATATCTTTAGGTCAGAAGACAATTGTTTTTGGTGAAATGGTATACTAAGTAACTGTGTTAGTTTACCATAACTTAAGTAAAATCGGAAAAGTCATAAAATACATTTAAAGAAAAGCAAAAGGACGTATCTTGTCCTAATCAAATTATAAATGTATAGACTGACATACTAGCCAAGGCTGCAGAAACAAGGCACCAGAGCTTTTCGTAAAACATACGGCACCCAGAAGGACTAAATTACGGAGGAAAGAAGCTATGCTTGATGAGCTAAATGGCCTTTACTTCATACTGAAATTTTCTTCTATGGGTTTTTGGGGGAACAAAGAAGAAAAAAAGAAAAAAAGTTAAATTTAGCTTTAAAACAGGTTTTTTTTTCTCTTATGTATGAGACAAAGAAAGTATTATGTTCAAGTGTTAGCATTAAACAGAGTTATAATAAAATCCCATTACCCACTCAAGGAACTTAAAACTTCCTTGAAGTTTAACTCATTTTATAGCACATTCTTTAAAGAATCGGATGTACACATATACACATATATGTACACAAATATTAAAATAATGCCTCCTGAGGTAAATATTTTTAATATATTAAAGGAGAATTAAAGAATAGTGTTGTCTCTTTAATAAATATATGCAATATGAACTTTAATGTATTCATAATTGAATGATGTACAAATACATGATATGAAATTATTCTATTTCAAATAGACTCCATCAGTAAGCAATAGATTTCACAATTATTTAAACTGTATAAATAGCTCTCAGGATATAAATGTAAGTGAACTGTCTTACATGCAAAAGGTAACTGTATTTCTAAGTGGTCCCTCACATGAAAAAATACAATTAATATACATAAAGAAGCATGTCATTTTCCAGAACAACCAAAGCATTCTGAAGGTATCATACAGTACACACGTTTACTATCTAAATATAATATGTGAAACCTGGTTGCACATACATCCTTCAGGCAAGGAGGACATACAAGATTTTTGGAAAGACCAAAGTCATTCCTGAAGAAGAATAATATCCCAAACTAGCAGTGGGGAAAAAAAAAAGATAGGGATGGCAATGCAAATTCTTATGTGCCTCAGTTGTTGGGCTTTGTGGCTGATGATTCTGAAACATGCAAAGAGTCAGAGATAAGTTATGCTGTTCCAGAGACCCAATATTTTTTAACTTTTGCTTACAGGATGTTTGACAGTAACAGAATTTAAACAAGTTTGGCATGTGAGAATCACATAATATATTAGTCAGGTGCAAGAAATGATGCTATATTTAATGACATTAACCTTCCACTTTCAGTGCACATTCTTCTTTACACCATTTATTCATCTCATTATTTCTGTGTCTGCCCTTCAAGCACTTAGTTTCTGAGTGATTTTTCTTTCTGCCTTCATTTCACTGCTTGTTAAGATTCCATTCTGTGCACTTGGGTCTCATTGCAGAAAACCACCTTTTTACAATTAAATCAATGGGAATTAAATCTGAGCTTAAAATTAAGCTTACACTAGAATGCAGTCAGAACAAGCTCAGATGCTTTCTTCCATGAGGGCCATGAAGGCTGTGTGGTTTCTTTCATTTCTTCCTGCTTCACTTCCGCTTTTTTTCAAGTAAGTAGATGGGTCCCAACTCCTAGATACTTGTTTAATAACACTGCTGATTGGCAGATATTTCTGTTTTGCAACAAAGTTTGAACTTTCAAATTTGTTTTTGATTCTGCTTACAGCAGTTTCTTGCAACAGAATTGTACCAAACTGCCTGTGTTCCATTTGTTGTACACTGTTATACACGTACTCAATGATATTGTTTGACTTTAACAAAATGATGTATTTTTACAAAAGCATATTTTCCTGAACCTATTCACATTAGGCTTATCTTTTTAAGCAATCCAAGATCAGGAGTTTCTTTTGGTTTGTTTTTTCTGGTAGATCAGAATATTCGTTTATAATCAGGTGGGTAATTCCTGTTGCACATAATTTAAGAGATTTCCCCTCATTAACACTGTGTTTTAAAATAAATCTATAGTTGTATACAAAGTTCAATAATTAGTGATTTAACTATTAAAATACCTATTGAGGACCATAAAATATATGCCTGTCTTCTACATCATAACTGGCTGACTGAGTGTATTATGTTATAATTTAGAATGAGGTAAGAAATATTAAATGCTTTGAATCATAATTTACAGAGTTTATCCTGAAAAGTTCCATCCTTCAGGTACATAGATATATTCTATTTGTTTTCATTTTTGCTCAATAGTAGGGTTTTTCTATGAGAAATATATCCATGCTTAGAAAGCATAATCAATTTTCTGTTTGTACTAAAATCTTTGCCACAGGTAATAATTTGTACTATAGTTTATACCAAAGTCTCTCAGAATTTACAGAAAAATGGTTCAATGGTTTTGTTTCTTTTGTCTTTGTGTCTTTGCGTTCTTTATCACTGAGGTATATGTATTAAGTACTTATAAAAGACTTCCATAGCAGTTACCCTCCATAAACAAATGACTTACAACAGTAAAATCAAAGAGTCTCACTAATATGTGAAGCTGAAATTAAAACATTTAAGGCAAAATACAAAGTATTGAATCATGGGTGATTTGAGAAAAATAATGTCCTCTTATGGACAGAAGTGTGAGTCAGAAAGAGGAGAATTCAGATCCTGACACTTTTTCCAACTTCCTAATGCAGTTCTGATCAAGCTACTTGATGTCTTGGTGCCCAGAGTCCTCATCAGAAAAATGCGAGTAATTTTATTCCTCCTACCAACCTGCCTCTTTAGATTATCAGATGTTCAATACAAAGGTTGCTTATTATTATGTATGATGCCTGAAATGCAAGGCCCTGATTCAGTTTTGGCTAGGACACACTGCTGGTATGCAAATTATAATTTAAAACCACACTGAAGATATTTTAAGAACAAAAAAACCCCAAGGATTAGTAGAGTCATGATTTTTCTGGGAAAAAAATATGACTTTGGTTATGCTGTATCACATCTGAATTCCAGTTCCCACATCTTCTAACTCTGTAGCCTGTTTTTTTTTAAATTTTCAGAAATGCTGAACTATTAAACATTGCTATGTATATTTATTGTATCTCCTGCAGCAGCTATGTGTTTACCACTGTTCACTAAAGGTGATTAGTTTAGGAGAAGATACACTAAATAAGTGGAAGAAAAGTAATGACATAATATTTGCTTTTTCTACTCTCACCATCTGGCAATGAATAGCAAGACTCCCAAGCTGTATGATCCCACTCAATATATCACATAAAAAAAAGGACCATAATCCTGATGCTTATCAGCAAAAGAGACTTTTCCTGTCAAAGCCATAACATCCTTCTCTTTCACAGATGGAGTTTAGATTTGGATGCCTCATACCTCTAGCATGGACAATAAGGAATGAATGTGCCAGGGACAATGAGTTAGCAAGCTAAGATAGACTTCGGACATTGCAAGCTTCCTCTGGCATACTAACTGCTAAGGACTCCAAAACAGCAGCAGAGGTTACTGACATTAAATAGCAGTTATAAGTATTGTCATGGTTAATATGCCTGTTTGTACCAGCATTTCAGCTGAACATATGTGTGTGTGATGCACACATGCCTATGTATGTATACATGGATGTATATATATATATATGTATATATTCTTACAGTTTTTGTTACTCATATGCTTCCTACATGCAACTAAATGCATCTATGTCTGCCTCTCTTGTGACCATATTGCTTGCAGACTTATGTAAACTTCCTGGGTAGACCATTATAGTATTACAAAATACATATAAAACTGTTCTTGGTTACAATATTTTAGTACATGTATTTAGGCTGGAGACAATCTTATATTACCTATATCCAGATTAACCCACTTATAAGTCATAACTGTCATACAATTCAGCTTTGGCTACACTATAGAAACAGAAATAACTTTGAATTATTTTGTTGTTGTTTTTAATCAAGAATGATTTTAGTACAGGGTAAATCTATGCATATCCATACAATTTCCATACATACGTATATTTGTCCCATACAAAATTTGACTGTACATTGTAAAATAACTAGATATGCACAGTAATGTCATCTGCTCTTTGTAAAATATAGTGCTACTCTGAAAATACTCTTCTAAAAGTGTATCTCTCACCACTGTATTCTTATACAGTCTTCCTCTCAAATTAACTTAATCAGCATGTAAAAAGAAATTAATTACTTTCATCATAACAACTGCAATCTGTACAAATTCTTCCAAGCAATATAGCAAGTGTAAAGTAATTTGATGTTGAGTTCAAATCTTCCATATTTTTTCCTTGCATAGTATAAAGAAAGTTGGTTTTGTTACACATTGTTCCTTTAAGCATGTGGATGGCTACAGAAATCACAGAAAATGATCCTTATTTTTAGATATGAATTATCAGCCTTATCATTTCCTTTTTTGCTTAAAGGGCCCTGGCATTTCTGGGTAATTCTCACCTCATCACTGTAGAGCTTGGGCATGTTTTTTGTTAGATGTTGTTGCATGTTCTATGTTACATCAGTCTGTTCTATTTTTTAATTATGATTTGTACATAGCTCTTTGAAGTAACATCCATCTTTCTGGTATGCATTTGTACAGTAGTACCTTGTGCATTATATTTTTAACTGTTCTATAACTTTTATACTAGGTCATTAATAAAACATGTTATATAATGCTATGATTAAAACATAGAGGTCTAAGGTTGTCTGTTGGTGTCATTCTCAAAAATTATAACGATTAAATCAAATTTCAACAGCACATAAATGTGTGGACCATACTGAAAGTTATTTAAAAAAATTAGAAAATAGAAGTTTGAACTGTAACTGACAGATTCTGGGAAGTAGAAGTTAAATACTTAGAGGCAATTTTTTTTCAGCTTTGGGGTTTTTTATACTCTCATAGGATCAAATGAACTTGTCACCTCAATGTAACGTCTTCACATCTGCTTAAAAAGAAGAAAAGTTATTATGAAACAGTTGTTGCAATGTGTGAGTCACCCTGTGCTCGTAGAGAATTAAACGCATCAAATAGACTAACTTTTGAAGATCTGGTGAACAAAAAGTACTTTGAACAGTCAACAAAACTGACACATACCTCAGATGAAAATTCCGGTCTTGTAACTTTGACATACTCTTTGATTTTCTTAAGAAAGCTGTCCTAGTAATGGTCTGAGTTATGAAGGAAACAAAGTCTGTACTAACAGACAATGGTTGGAGTTTCCACTACCAATGTTTTTAGCAGTTACAGAACCAAGGTAAAGTAACTGCCAAAAAATATAGATTGCTTTCATTGTGACCATGCAGTATTCCAGCATTTTGCATTTTGTGTGCACTCAGCCTGTTCAGATGTACACAGTATCATGACATACCAAACAATAAAGGAACAAACCTGTTATTAAAATGGCCAAACGGCTGAGAGGTGCAGACAGATCTTTACATCCAGTAAAACTTAAAAGTATATAAATATAGCTCAGAAGCATAGGAGTGGCTTTCAGGGGTACTTCTACACTGATAATTCAATGAAGGCTAGCAGTGCACTTTTAAAGTGAATCTCCCAGTAGTCCCCACATACTGTGCTTAGCTTTACACTGTGGAGCAGTTTCAGTGTGTGTGAACTGGGTCCCTTTCAGAAGAAGGTAAACTACAATATTTGCTTCATGCATTGTGCCTATGGGACTCAACTAGAGATAGTCCAAAGTCAGAAGCTCCTTCAATATGTACAGCGTGGATTTCAGGTCTTCAGCCCCAACTGATTAATCTTTATACTCATTCCTATTTATGTACACTACTTGCTAACGTACACATAGCCACTGACTCCATCTGGCTTGGAAGTATCTTCTCTCCTAATAGCTCATATCAGTTGTCTAGAGTAAGGCAAGCATTTAATGAATGCAGACTTCATGAGTCAGAGAAAGTGTCTATTTCATGGCACCCACTGAATTTCTTTTTCATTAATATGATGCTCTAAAACACTGCTGCTTAAGATGAGTTGCAGTTTATGATTATGGTGTTCATTAAAATGAACTGGGTAGTCAGTAGTCCTTTTTGAAGATTTTATTTAAAGTATTTTTGAGGTTGCTGTGGCCATCGTTAAAATATCATCAGCTACCACATAGCCAACACAGTTACTTCTTGGTTATAATGAAACAGAAGTCTTTCAGAGACACTGCAGTGACACTTGACTCTTCAAAGGGTGACCTGATTATTTTACCATTTTTATCATACACCACAGTTTACAGTACTTAGTGTAACAGAAGGGATTTGCTTACACATTGCTCCTAGCATGAAGTCATTTTAAATTAGATGAACTAGTAGAGAAATGCTCTTAAAACCTCCCAAAGCGATATATTGTTATCTCTTCTGCTCAGTTATGAGAGCTAAATCAGGAGAGAAGATTTATGAAGATACTAGGCATAACAGCTGAGGGTGAATTTTTCTTATCATACACTCCATGCTATTTAGCTTGTTGGGTTTAACCAATAGGAAAAAGAAATTAGCCTTTACCCACTAGGGAGTAAGAGCAGAGCAAGTAAGTGCTCTACCCACAGCTATGAAGTGATATAGATGCTGAATGCGAGCAGAGAATTCAGTACGTACAAGGCAGAGTAGTAATAATAATGGTGCAATATTGGCGTTTTTCCCTTTAATTATGCCCCCTCCTGAATGAGGAAAAAGATAGTATGACAAGAGAACTTATAGCAGGGAAATGCAGTTATAAAATTCCAATTAATATCTAACTAATTTATACTAACATGAGCAGGATCTGTAATCCAAGTTCCCTTGTATAATCCCAGTGAATGTTCTTAGATATTATATTACAGGTTAATCCACATACAAAATCTCTCATTTCACTCCCCTTTTTTGCCACCACTTGCTTCTCCTCCCTCCCTATCTTAATTTGTACCTTTCAGTGAATCTCTGAGGGTTTTTTTAAACAAAATAATGATCTATACAAATGAAATCCTGAATGACATCTTTATTGAAATACATTCAAATAAAGAGAAAAGAAAAAGATAAAAATTGCTAAAGACAGGAAGAAAAGATGAGAAGCAATATGTCCTGTTCACTGATGGGTCCTGCCGTCTTGTGGGAAAGCATCAAAAGTGGAAGGCTGCTGTATGGAATCTGATATGAGAAGTCGCAGAAAGTGCTGAAGGATAAGGTGAATTGAGTCAGTTTGCAGAGGTGAAAGCCATCCATCTGGCTTTAAATATTGCCAAACAAGAAAAACGGCCAGTACTTTTTTCCATGAGTCCTTAACTCACCTTTAATTAATAATTATATACAGGACTTCAAGGAAAATAATTTCCCACGAATGATTTGGAATTCATAAGGCTGTCAAACAGCTAAGTGTATCTACATTAAGGATATTGCTCAGCATAAATTCTGGAAAAAAAGTTTTGTGTAACAAGCTCCATATTAATGTAACTATGTTGATGTAATTCCTTCAAGCAGTGTCTAAAGTCACATCCTTTTATAAACATGGATGCATAATTTTTTTTCTTTTCTGAAAAGCAGGAGAATAAAGGATTAAATACTTTTTTTTTTTCCTTCTCAACACAGAAGTCTTCTGTAGAAATATTTTCATTCACAGGAAAACATAACTTTATATTCTAGACCTTTCTTTCAGAAATTGATGAGCCTTACTTCAACTATTCATCTCTAAATAAGATGGCTTATTTATCCCCTCAAAAGCACTGACTCTTCCCCTTCCTGTGCCTAACTAGTTACTTTATTTTTCTATCACTAAAAGTAGTGAGATTCCTTTTACTATATATGAGGACACAAACAGTAATTTAGTCGTGCCATGCTAAATGACATGTGCAGTTTCTGAGATTATTACAACTAACAGCAGAATGTTATTAAATATTATGTAACATTAGAAGTCTAAGTTGAGAAGAAACTGCTCCCTACTGAGCGAATGAATTAGAATAAAATTCTGACAAAGAAAATCTAAATGTGTCAGGATGAGCATTTGTTATGAGGTGAATTCAACCTTGCTGATAAGCTTGACAGATTTGTCCAGCACTATCATTTTTTTATTGGTGGTCAAATATGCTGAGTGCTCCAGCCAAGCATTTGGTATGACAGACATGATAGATGATGAAGAGACCTTTGGCAGAAAGTGAGTTGAGAAGTATTGAAACTAATCAATTACTTGGATTTCAAAAGGTTTTTGCAACTTTAGAAACGTGTTCATAGTTCTTCAAGGTAAGTGCTTGTAGGAATTCATGATGAGAAGGGTGTCTAATTAGACTAGTCCTCACTAACTTTTCAAATAGAGTTTATTTTAGTAACTAAAACCTGATTCTCAATTTTGTGTTCCAGTATTTTACTGTGTTTCTGCTAAAGCCCTTTAACAGGCCTAAAGCCTATTCAGACCCACTTGACATTCTTTATTTTCAAAGTAAAATGTACAGCTTCTTTTCTTTCTTTACTTCCTTTTTGTAACAACATTTATTCAAGTCATTAATTAGCTGATAAGGATATCAGCTAAGAACGTGAAGGAAAGGAGGAATGAGTACTTACATTACTTTCTTCTGTTCTATTTTGCATTATAACCAGCATACGCATCTTTACAACCAATAGTCCATTTGTAAAATATCCCCATAAAGTTTCTCTGAATCAGGATTTTACATCACAGCACAGCACAATACATTTATCATCAATTCTACTTCTCTCGTCCATTTCTGGAGAAAGAGCATCCAAATGTGCTTTTTTCTTTGATAAGTCAAGTTATTCTAGTGTCTAAGGGAACTGCAATATAGACTCCCTAAGCAATCTGAAAGGCTATTAATATCCTTTCTGGTAGAAGCATATGCTATCTTTGGACACTATCAACTGAGAATTGCACTGACAAAAAAAGTAATTTTGTATAAGACCCTGAATCCTGTCTCAGTGATACACATCACCAATATGCATGCTTGTAAGAAATGCATATTCAGATCTCTTTTGGGAAAAAAACCCAACCCAGCTGTCTACATAGTAAAGTGGTGTTCATGACATGCGAACTGATGCTTCTTTCTTATTTCTTAATAGAAATCAATAACCCAGTAGCAGCTTAGAGATCACTGTAAGCATCAGAGAGAAGCTGATTAGAAGTGGAATCTGCATAGTTAAAATGAAACCAAATAAGATGCCTTGTACTGTGGTATTTTAGTAGAATAGGAAAAGAACTATTATTTTCCTCCTTGTGGAATAAAGAAAATACATAATAAACACTTGCAGCACTGCGTGGAATCGATTTAACTGGCGAACAAATACATTTATAACTCACTTGTGGCTTTGGCTTCAGCTGAATTAAGAGGTGTTCTCATTACTTGTGGAATGTGCTTACTATTCTATAAGTGCCTAGGCACTCTTATGTGTGTATACCAAGCTTTGAACTTCATGAAAGAAATTCTACTAATCCTGACTATAGGCTTATTAGTTAGAAGCATGTATCTAAAATAAAATAACCAATGAGTATTTGGCATATTCAGTGTACACTGAGACAAAACCTCATCAGCAGTAAAAGACCAGTAAGGTATTACCCTAACACATCCATATTTGATTTTAATATTAAGACAAATGAACAAAAAGCAATGCTAATTCATATTTCCACAGTGACCTTTGATGAAGAACTTCGTAATCTCATACCGTTTTAGCACACATTAAGGCCACACTATCAATGCATTTCAGAATGTGACTATTTTTAGCTGACATGGTACCTTGCTATCAGACACAGCCTTGCTCGGCCTGTGCTCTGAGCCAACCAAAGCTGTTAGGATATATTAGTCTGATGCAAACCTGAATCATTCCTCCACTGAGATTTTAGAGGATTTTAGTCTGTGTTTGGCACTGTACTACTATTATCACACTAGGAGGTAACTTGTGTCCTTTCTGCTCAGAGCATCAGCAGACCAAGATCATTTTTACAAGGCATATCTTACACAGGAGTGCATTAAGCTCAGGAATATCTCTGACTTTGCTTTTCTTACAGTGTTGTAAATCCTTAAGAATTTATCTTTCTATTTGCAAATGACACAAGTGCTCTTATTGAGCCTGATGATGCCTCTCAGACTTACCTACAGTACAGAGAGGTCTGACTGCTGGGAAGCACACCAGTGGTGCTCACCCTTTGTGTCAGGAAAAAAAAACATATACACTGGCATTTATTCCAGCATCCCTTGGTAGAGATTGTAAGCAGTTGATATCAAAGGTCATAAAAATGGAGGCAATGGAGATGAGCAGTAGACTTCAAGTGTGGTAAGTGAAAGCATAGCCATATCTGTATGTAGAATATAGTCACAACAGGCTTTCTCTGGAAAGAACTGGGAACATTATTTCTGCAACGAAAAAAAAGCTATCAGAGGATGACTCTACTCTTGCTTGTGTTGACTCACATAGGAGACCTGTTTTCCTTGACTGTAGATTAATCTAACTATGTCCCTAATTGAAGCATTTCACTAGGTCGGTTGAAATGAACAAAGGCCTAAGTATTTTCTTAAATAATGATGGATTTCCTCTTGTGCTTAAAGTCAAGCATCTAAAAATCTTTATTTAAATAAATTCCTAAAAACGCTATTTAGATAAATTACCATTGTACCAGGTATCTTAGAGGTGAGTAAGAAAAAACAAAAAACAAAACCAAAACAACAAAACCCAAAGAGGAAAGGAAAAAAACACAGTAAGAGGTAATCAAATCCACATACTTGACTGAAGATGACAGCCTGAAAATTCAGGAGAGGAAATTATTTAAAACTAACTTTGACTATCTGTTTTCTAAAAAGGCTACTGAGGAAACCTACCTATTTTTAATGTAATATTGAAGAATCAAATAGAAGATTGGGAAAAAATCATGTTAAGATGACTATTTTTGCTTTAATTGTGCTATTTCTGAAATGGGTTAAAAGAAACAAACCATATTGCCACACTTTCTTAAGCTTATGCAGATATACATGATCATGTGGTTATGGATCTATGACATATATTTACAGATGCATGTATAAAATACTTATATATGAGTGTAAATATATCTTTTCAGCTGCAGTGGGCATACATGCAGTAATATCAGTTGAATCTGGATAAAATTATGATCTTAAACTTTATACCTTTTGTTCATTTGCATTATTCTGCAGACTGTTTATTCTTAAATTTTATCAAAGTAATTTCTAAAGATCTTTTTTATTTCTAGATTAAAATTAATGTAACTATAATTTTTAAAACTGGCAAAACAAAGACTATGAAAATAAAAAGAATTTATAACCTCTCATTTACTAGCAGATATTATATACCCTAATTAGAAATAATTTAACATGCATTTAAAATTATCTTTACGAATGATAATACCATGTATGTTGATAAGTGTCCACATAAGGAAAAGAAAGAAAAATTGTGAAAGCCATTTGTGTTCTGTGTTGTTTGGTTTTCTTTTGCACTCAGCCAAACAGTGTATAAATGGATACAGAGTTGTAGAGTATTTTAGGGTTTTATTGTTTGTTTATTGTTTGATTGTTTCATTTTATCCAGTTTGGAAACCTTGTTTTTCCTGAACTGAATTTTCTGTGTGACCTTATGAAATTAAAATCCAAAGCTTTGAATTTTTTTCAATGTTTATGGAACATTCTTAACAGAAGTGTCTCTAAATACCCAGAAAATAAACCAATTATATTAAACTACTAAAGCTTTCCTCCTTTTGTTTTACTTTTGAAAATTCTGGATAGATTTTCACCTTTGAAATGTCTTTGTAATGTCATGTATTTTTGTTACTCAGAGAGACAGAAATTCTACATAGATCACTCTTCTTGTGCTTTCATAGAAGAAGTTGTGTGAATTGAATAATAGCTCATCATCTTCAGACTACTAAAAACTTTCCATAAAACTAGACATTCCATAAAACTAAAAATTTCCATAAAACTCTTAGCTGTCACATTCCCACTTATGGAACTTGCAAAGAAGTCACTACCCAAAACAACTAAAACACATTGACTAAGGGGAAAAATATACGCACTAACTTCTAAAAGGTTTAGATAAAACTGAAAAGTAAACTGCATAAGGTTAGTGCAAGCTATATAAAAACATATTGTGAAATATAAAATGACATTTTATTTCTGTAGTTAAAATACATGTAAATAGAAGCCAAGAAGAAATAGCTAAAGAGCAACTCTAGATTTCTGTCACTTTCACTGGTGTTAAAAGGTTTACTAGTCAACCTCACCTCTATGCCTGGCAAGATCATGGAACAGAATCTCCTGGAAGCTATGTCAAGGCATATTGATGACAGGGGATGGATGGATTGAGAGCAGCCCTGTGGACAGGGACTTGGGATTGTTGGTAGATGAAAAATTAGATATGAGTTGGCAACATGCACTTGCAGCCCAGAAAGCCAATTGTATCCTGGGCTGCATTAAAAAGAAGCGTGGCAGCAGGTTGAAGAAGTTAATTCTCCCCTTCTACTCTGCTCCCATGAGACTCCACCTGGAGTATGGCATCCAGCTCTGGTACCCCCAACACAAGAAAGATGTGGACCTGTTGGAGCGCATCCAGAGGAGGGTCATGAAATTGATGCGATCACCTCCCCTATGAAGAAAGGCTGAGAGAGTTGGGGTTGCTCAGCCTGAAGAAGACAAGGCTCTGGGGAGACCTTATTGCAGCCTTTCAATATATAACACATAACACATAACATGTAACATGCAACTTGTAATATGTAATGTATGTAGAATATATAGGATTCTCAGTTCAGTTTGATGGGTGTCAGCCATAAATTTTGGTCATTAGTCATTAGGCTACTGAAAAAGTAGTAGAAATTAAAGGTTTGTTATTGGAATACAGGTGTTATAATGAGCGAGTAATGATATTTTGAAAGAAAAATATCTGCAGTAATTTTAAAAAGCAACTTATTTGGTATTAACAACAATAAATAACAAAACTATAAAAATGGTAAGAATATTATTTATGTTTTTGTCTCTAATGAGAAAATTGAGTAAATGTATTCATTTTTATGTGCATATTTTTCTAAAATTTTTTAAACACTTTTCCAGGAAAAATTTGCATTAATAGCTAATATTGCTCCAAGTTGTTCTACTGGGGGTTTTTTGGGTTTGGGTTTTGTTTTTTGTGAAATTTCTCCACAACATTTCCTGAAGGGGAATTTCTCCTGCTTAGAGCAAATGTACATGTAGTACATGTATCCAGTGCTTTCACCTATAGAAGAGATGTACAACAGTGTTGTGAAAGTGCTCCTGGGATTTTCAGACATACAACAGCCTGGTAGCTCCAAGCAAGCTTTCCTTAGACCAGGTAACCTGGGTGTATTTGTAGAAAGAGTTCAATATTTATTTGAACCAATTTTTTCTGAAGAAAAATAGTAGATGCTCAGGAAAGCCAAAACATATGGTAGTTTTGGGGACAGAGAAACTCAAGACAGCTGTAGTTATATTGCTTGGTAGGAAAAAACCCAAACAAACCCAACCAAAATGTCATTATTATTGACTAAAACCAATTAAGTGTAGTTTTATTCTTCCCTAGACAGAAAATGCTTTGTCAATGGGTGAGGAAAAGGAACAGGGGCTGATTAATGGCACAATCCTCACATAAACTTTAATTTATCTATCTTAAGCTCCATCTCTGTAGTACATGAGATCCTAAAAATTGCTAATATATTTTCTCCATCTCTGAGAATTACATTCATTTTCAGAAGGCAATGGAGCTGTAGACAAAGAGGTATTTAGGAAGACAGTTCTATTTAAGCAAAATATTCAAAATATAAACCTTTAAATCTATTCAGCTAGCACCGAACACCAGAGGTCACTAAGTTTCACAAGGACGTACATTTTCTAATATCCTACTTCAGTTAGAAAATACATCAGTAATTCACCACATAGATGCTCTTGGGACTGAAAACAGGCATGCTACCACCTATCCCATTTCAGGGGTTTGAGCTGTTAAATGCAAAACTAGTCCTTGAATTGCATTTAAAATAGAGCAATAACTGATTATGGTGGTATTTTTCCCTCCTTAACACAAACTGGCATATCATTTTAATGAGAGTAATTTGAACAACTGATACTGAACAGATCCCATGACTGGAATTTAGCACTTAGTCTTCACAAGCAAGCACCTCTATCCTTAGGCAAGTAGGGTTTCACTCTCCCACTTCCTTTCTCTCTTTGTGGTTAAACTGCTATATACATATATCCAGTTTCAGTAGAAGGGTGTTCTGAATGTAAATAACTTCATGCTCTGATGAAGAATGAACTTATCTGGGTGTTAGGAATGTTGGGGTTTATTGATTTTGGGGTATTACTGGTATTGACTGGGTATTACTGAAGTAATAAATGAATGGGGGGAGGTGGCAGAATCAGCTGCAGAAGGGATTGCAGATGCATGGGCTTGAAAAACAGGTATTCTGGAAGCAGTCGCTAGCTCTCCTTTTTTGCAGCTTTGATTCTGAAATCTACGGAGATAGGGACATATTTGTGGGGTGTACTCTTCTGAGCAGAGAAGGAGAGGTCATTGCTGTCCAAAATTGAAAAACTGAGCATAAAACTGACACAAGGTTTACATCCTGATGAATTTTCAGACCTATGATGGTCTTGCAAGCCACCAAGATAGACTAGTTTAAAGGAAAAGCTAAAGTAAAAAATGAATAAGATGTTGCCTGTCATAAAATCCTGGCAGTTTCTTGAAAAATGAAAATGAATAAAATTATTAGTTCAGAAGCCTAAAGAAGGTGAAAAAAAATGTGCAGAGAAAACAATTATATGATTCACTCTTAGACCGTAATGGAGAGAAGCTCTGTTCCAGCCAAGCAGTTGAGAAGGACTGAGAGAAAAGGGGAGAAAAGTAAGGCTTGTCAACTATAAAAATATTTCAGTGAATCTACCATGCAAATACACATGCAGACAAGAAGAAAAATAGTCTTTATTCTCTTACCTGCACTTTGACATTTAAATATGAAAATCAGCATTCAGAATCTCATCTCTGTGGTGAAAATGTTTCAAAAACAATAAATATTGGAAGTAATAATGAGAAACTAGATTTCATTAATAAATCATGCTGTTTGAATTTACCTTTTTCATTTCAAAATGGTTTATTTTCACAAAGAACCTGTCTTTCTTTACTTAAATAATACAGAAATATTTATTGCTTATGCCAAATCATTCAACTTACTTAACCCTTTGAATTTCAATGTTGCAGCATCGTTTCTTTGAAATTAAGTTACTTTTACTGAAAGAATAATTCAGCTGAAAAAAAAACCTGAAAATATCCATAGGGTTATGTTGTACAAATGTCATGTTAATGTATGTTCTCTCCATCTACCAAGCCCTCACAGATTTACTCAGTTAAAAGTGATTTTGAATAAAGACCTTTTTCCAATGTTTTCTAGACATTTAAAAAGCAATGAATATTAACAAAGACAGACAATGAACAAGTAGAAATGAATTTGTCATTCTTAATGGTGATATGAAATGTCAAAATGTTTCCTGGGATACTAAATTATGTACTTACATTCATTTATTTTAAGGACTTTTTAACGAAACCAGAGAGATATGTTATTTCTACAATACTTATTTTTAAACAACTGTATTTTGTAGTAAGTTTAAGATCAATTGACTTAAGATCAGAAATTCCGTTAACTGTCAGATTATTACAAAGGCATGCAGTTTTCTTTCAGAAAATGTTGCCTCCCTCTTCTCATTCAGGAAATTGTTTAACTCAGGATTAGATACCAAACATTTGGAATGTTTTATCACATCTTCTTAATAAAAGAATAATCCTAGATGAAATATTATAAGTTATTTAGATTTGTATAGTATTGGCACCATTTTTAATATTATGGGACAGAAACAAACTAAGGATGATAAAAAAGTTACAATATTTCTGAGGGAAAACCACTCATGGAGCAGAAGATGAGAAAACCAAACTTGGAGTAAGAATGTGCACTTTGAATCACATAAATGCCTTACTTACTCTCTGACATGGTCAGAGAAGCTTACTCACCCAAATGAAGATACTTGTGTGTTAAATTTCTATGAATTAATGTTGTAGTTAATTAACAGAGGTAGACATCAAACCAGGAATACTGCCAGATTATTGTATATTTCAGATGACCATAGAGAAAATACCCTTTCAGATTCTGATAACAGATGTTTCTGAAGTAAAGCGACCCTGCTTCAGACCCTTGAATGCTTTCGCTGAATTTTAATTTGATATGAAACTGAAAAATGTTGTAGGTTAGCTGAAGGCAACTGTAATATGATTTTGGGCTAGTTAGAGCTTTTAAAAAAAAAATGTTTTATGACCAACATATTGTGTCATCTGTTTTGAATACTCAGTGCAGCAGGAATCATGTGGAAACTGTGCAGAGGTATATAAGGTGAAAAAAAATCTCTAAGAATTCCAAGAATTTTAAGAGTCATATCCTGGAAATAGGAGAAATTGGCTCATTAAGATGCGAACTGTTAGACAAGATGTGGTTCTGTTGCTGAGTTTGCCATACAGGCTTGTGTTCTTTGGACAAGTCATCTGTGACTACTTTCAAAATACCATGTCCAGAATGGAAAAGTTTGGTACCTTCTCATTCACTGTTCCTTTCTTCTTCATATCGACAAATACATGGAATGAAATGTGTGAACTTTTTTCACATTCATCTATTCTCCATATTCATTAAAGCTATCTGATTTTTGACAACCAGATAATTTATATTTTAATATTTTAAAGGAGTAAAAAAAAGAGATCATTAGCTAATTATATTCACCCTCCTCAATTGATAGTAAAGAACCTTCATGGTTCACTAGATTCTTGTCAGTCTTTACAATTATTTTCTGATTTTTATCAGCATTATCATGCTGATAACTGTGCCTGTAAGAACATTAGCTGAAGTGACAGGGGTTTTAAAAGATATTATAAGGACAAACTTATACTCAGAAGTCTTCCCTAAAAATGGAAAGAGCAGAAGCCTTTTTTAACTTCCCATCATAATGACCTGCACAAGACAGAATCATTTCCCCATTGCCTGAGTACTTACTTTTAAGAAGCATTATTTCAGAATTATGGAGAATCTTAGAGACAGGTTTATATGCATAAAATTATAGCATTTGTAATGCCTACTACTCCTAAGTACAGCATTAAGTGTTAGCTGCATGTTTCAACTTCTTTGTCTCAGATATTGGGTTTCACAGATGAGATAAGTAATATTTCCAATATCAGAGATATAAAATGTAAACAATAAACTAAATAAATTTTCAAGATCAGGACTGCAGAAGGATCCATGGAAGAAGCATAGCTTAAATTCTAGGTTAATTGAGTAATACTACTTTAAATAACTACTACTTTAAAGGAAAGCTTCAATAATATCGGTATTCGGGAAAATACAGTGCATAGCCAAAGGACTGCAAAGTAGTGTCTTATGTTAGCAAAAGAATTTTCCCATAATTATCCTGTGGAGACTGTGTGGGTGTTAGATCAATAGTTCATATATTGTGTTCATCACTAACCTTCAACAGTTCTTGAAATAGACTCTAAGCGAACTGTTCTTGAACTTCCTTGATAAAAGGCCAAATGCTCATTTTTTTGCTGCATTAATCTCATATACAGCAACTATTCTAATTGTGTATAAATTGAAAGCTGAAGAGTATGGTAAATGGTCTTCAGATTTTAGATTAGACAAATAGCAGTTCTATAGAGTGCCAGCACATACAGCTAAATAAATGAGCTAGATATAATCATGTATACTTAAAATGTAAGCTACATAGGACATGCAATTAATGAAGCACATAATGCAAAGCATTAGCAGTACTAAATGATCTGTTTATCATTTACATCAAATCATCTTTTCCTGTTAAGAAGCTAGCATCCCATAATAAGTATAAGCCCCTTGTCTCAAAATGAAAGTACCGATTTACTAGCTTGCCATTATAATGTTAATGATAGCAATACTCTGGAAAGAAAAAATACAATGAAAATTTATATTACCCAAAGTGTGTTTCCCCTCTCCCCTTTCTGAATAACAACTGTTGTAGTTAGATCATATGGAAAAATTAACTGATAAAATAATTGACTTTCTTTTTCTAAGATTCTTTACAACGTAATTTACGTGTTGATTATATAGCTGGAAAAAATCTCCCAATTTGATTAAGTAAAGCAGAAAGTGCCTAAGAGTGAATTGATATCTGAAATTGGAGAATGTGCTTCATCTAATTGTATTAATAAACTACACTGATGAGGTTTGCTTAGCAAGAAAAAACCCTTTTGACCTTTTGATTTAGTGTAGAGTAGAACACATTATATCTGGGTCTTTTTACAGTATTCTCATTATGTTCAGCAAAATCAAACACTTCTATAACACTTGGACAAAGTGAAAAAATAATGGAACAATAAAGACTTTTAAATGAGTTGAAGTGGTAGTTATGTACAGTGATCATGACGCTTTGTTTTTAACTGTTCGTTTCATGTTGTTAGATGCAAATTGCAAGACGGAACAATTGTAGCCTGACATTTTCCTTGAACGATATTTGTGAATGTTTTGTCTATTAATATGTTTCATGAATTTTACAGTATGTGAGAGAGTAGGGATTTTTTTCCACTTTCAGTGAAATTAGGAAGCTTTTGTTAGTGACTTGCATTATGTTTGCTCATATTAATAAACAGTTTCTTCATAAATATTATAAAGAGTTTGTTCATTTGAGGTAATATTTAAAACTGTAGTTTAGAAGAATGTTCTGGAAGGTGTGAATAGATTGGTGAAAGGAACAATAAAACTAAACACAAGTTATTAGATTTTAAAAATCTGAAACATCAGTTCCACTCAGACACAAATATGAGGTCATTTATGTGAAATTAATCTAGGAAACAGCAATAAAACCAGTTCTGTGGGATGGTATTTTGTTTAGAAAAACACATTTCTCATCTTCATAATGTGCTATACAAGAGAATGAACACTCAGAAAATATCCAAACATATTCATAGCTGTAACATCAGATTTTAACTATCTGACATGAGAGTGTCATAGAGGAAAAGGAACACCAACCAACATGGCACAACTGATGAGATTTGCAGTATTGTCTTATCTATCTGTACCTTGTCTATTTCTGAGTCATACTTTTTTTTTCAAGTGGAGTAAATTACTTATTTTCTTTCCTAGGATGCACAGTATATCTAATCGTATCAATGGTTATGGCAGCTTCGTCATCTCAGTGTTTTCCTTAATCACTTCTGTGTCTTTATCCTAACTGTAGCTTGCAGTCAACAAACTAAAAAAACCCTCTTATGTGTCAGTCAGGCAACATTACCAACTTTCCAAATGTCACTGTTGTTCTGTTATATCTGATACATCAATCTTCTTTTCTGACCTTCCAGTTTTGAAATGCTACATAGAACATCTCCATTTCTAGCACACCATTCAACTTACTTCCTCTGAAGGACTCCTTTGATGTGATTCTATTAGCCAGCTCACATCTTCAATTCAATATCTAAGTTTGTAATTAAATGAACCAAACTTTAATAAGAAAAAACTGTCCTTAGAAACCATAAAAACCCATTATTCCAGTTTTGGTAAATAAATTATTTCCCATCCCTCACCATTCTCTTATTGTAGCTGTATAATGATTTAAATGTCTTAAAATAATAACAAAGCTTTCATTCAGTTTCTTCTGATATCCTACATACACACAGGAAAAGGGAATTTAAATAGCATTTCACTGATCTGAATCATACCAAAACTGTAGAAAGGGATTTCACTGCAAATATACTTGGGTAGTTTTACAGACTTAGAGCCACATAAAGCTGACAGTTTAACATTATTATATACGCTATTTCTTGCTGTATATTTGTTCTTATTTATTTTCATTGTTTTGGTTTGCTGTCTTTATTTTAGGTCTCTGCTTCTTTCTTGAGGGCTCAAAACAGATTTGAAGCAAATTCCTCCTTTAACAATGGAGTTTTGCTCTGCTTGAGGAGTCCAGAAGTTCTGTCTGGCCATCATTTTGCTACATAAGAATTAAATCAGTGGGAAACAGGTTATTTCTGTGTACAAAATATGCCAGTAGATTGGAGATTGATTATATTGCCTATCTAAAAGGTCTTCCTTAGAAATGTATATGCCGCTATAAATGTCTATGTTTCTGTGTGGCATCCTAGCTTGTTTCCTTCTTGTTTTACCTTCAAATCATAAGGTAAAAAATATGTTATCAGAAATTGTACAGCTGACCCAATAGATGACATAATTAAGCCAACTGTCTTTCTTTTGAGAATTGGATTATTTTCAACCAAATGTGAATCCTGAAAAGCAAAGTATATCCATTCTTAGAAAACTTATCCATGTGCAGTGTTCCAAGAGTAGGTAACGTGGAAATGCCTGAAGCCATTGCAATAGCAGGGAATTGGTTGGGTGGAACACACGCAGGTAATTCGAGGAACTGAATCATGTCTGTGCTGTGAAGAGGAGGAAGGGAATGAAGACTAGAGAGAGAGCAAGTTTAGAAGAATTTATTCAAAATTTCTCAGGATTGGTGGGAACAGCCTGCTCAGATTGAAATTTATCTGTCAGTATGTCCCTAAGGAGGTGAGCAAGAAACATGAGCCAGTCATCAACGTGAAAAGCATTCTTTGAAGGGTCTGTGATTACTGACCTGTCTTTTCTTGACTTTATCATGGCCAGTATCTGACAGGAGCAGAATAGATGACAACAAGCTGATTGTGCATCATACACACAAAAGATAGATAACCCAGAGGCTAGTAGCTGATCTGCTGAAGTATGAATTTTTCTTTTAACTAAGAGCTGCAACTGTTATAAACATGTAGTGCACAGTCAATTCTGTTCATTGAAGCATGCAAAAAGGGAATGAAGATGCTGATGCCAAAACTCCAAACTTCCAATGCCAGAAATGACCATTATGCAAAAATGCTGCTGCAGTTTTCACAGAACTGTATTAGAGAACATATTTTGGAAGATTAGCTAACTTTTTTTAAAAGACTTTGAACACTGGTAATTGTATCACCTGCCATATTATTGAACTGGTTGATTGTCCTCAAAGCCAGGAAACAGACTTTAAATCCTTGAATCCTTTCATACCTTAGTCAAAAGGGCTGAAAAGACCTCCCATTACCATTTTCTATGTGTTTGTACCTATACACATAGATGAAACTGTTTCTCGACTTTTCTCTTCAATAAGAAGGTTTATTTGATCTCTTCGAGCCACAGCTAAGGCTAAAGTGTTTAAGCTGCTGAAATGCTTTTATCTGTCTTTTCCACATCTTATGTCTCTTCACATCTTCCAAATGTGAACAGCAAAAGTGGTTGGAGGCCTTTGATCTTCTGAAGCTGTTACATGTATAGAAATATATATCTGATGATCACTACAGCTTTCTCTCTCCTCCCTTAGCATTTTCAGCTATCCTTTCCCTTAGTTTTTGTATTAACCATACATGTTGTTGTGATCCCTAAACCATTTTTTGTAAGATTCTTTTTCAAGACATAGGTCTGTCAAATGCAAACATAATCTGTGATTTTGGTTTAGTTTGCCAGTGGTATGTTTTATTGGATTGTTAGCAAACTCACCAGCCAATGTGGATGTTCTTCTATAGCAATAACCTGCCCTACTCATTATTAAGAACCCCACCAAAGATTATCAGATTTTAAATCAGCTTTGGATTTTGGTATTTAAATCAATACACCAGTTGAAAAATGGTTCTTTGTAGTATTTCTAGTACTAGCTCTCTGATAAATAAGATTCATTAATAACAGTATTTCAAGATCTGTTGGTGAACCAGCTTTTATTCTGAGATCCTTTTACATATTTCCCATGCAAATGATGAAGAAAAACAATTTTCTAAAGTTTCAGCACTAGTGGTTTTTAAGTGGTTCAGAAGACATGAAAAACAGAAGTGTTTTTACTGTTGAGACTAAAATTTGACTAAAAATGCAAGACAAGTGCAGGAAGATCAGAATTTTTAAAAACAATGCACATGGTTGACAAAGAAGACTGAAGAAGGCACTGAACTACTAATAACTTAAGATGCTAAAAAGAACTATAGGAAAAAGAATTTTAAAATAGCAAAACAAGACTGAGGTATTGATAATATTAGGGCAAAAAAATCTTCTTTTATGCTGAGTTTGGACTAAAGGAAGAGGATAAATTAAGAACTTAGAATACTGCCTATGCCATCTATAAAACAGTTGTAAAACAAGTCTCTTCTAAAAAGTTTTTCAGATTACTAGATATGGATAGTAGGGTGACAGAGTATAGCAAAGGAATAGCTCAGAATCTAATTTTAAATATATTTTTGGGTAAAAATTCAGAATACAGCATCACATTTGCTAAATTCTGGCATTTTAGAAGGGTGATGCAGAAATGACAGACTAAAGTACATACTAATTTTCGACAAAAATAATTCAATCTAAATTCAGGACTTCATTAATAAAGAATTAGACACTAAAAATATCATCCATGTCAATCAATTTGGTTTAAAAGGAGGTACTGCATGTCACATAAAATTGTTCTCTTCAGGAGCAATAGAAGTAAGGATGTCTTTTCCCACCTGCTAGCTGAACAGGGTTAACTGCATGTCTGACAGACTGTGACCTTCTCTGGAGAATGCCCTTAGGCCTTAAGCTTCCAGCCCTCATTTTTCTTGGGGCAGTAACATAAGAGCTGCTCTTCAGAGCAGCATTTTAGAGGTATAAACCTCTCATAATTTATTGTGATTATTTCAGCTAGTATGAATTCAGTTTAACACCTGCACTTTATCTCAGGAAAAATGAGGGCATTTAACCAGTGGCCAAACAGCTTTCAGAAATAATAGTACATTTTATTTAAGAAAAAAACATTACAGAAAACATCCAATACAAAACAATTAATAGATTACACATATACTATATCTGCCAGTTATTAATCATTGTTCATACAGGATGTTGACAGGTACTGTTCATAAATTTTCTGCTTATTTGTTCCAGAGAGAATCTGATTGCATCTATCAGATCAGACCCACAAGGGTACCTAATATTCAAGAAAACTACCTAAGTTAATTTCCTCTTCATTTTTTCTGGATTTTTAAGTCACTAAGAGAGCTGTTCAGAAGTACAAATTACATTGGTACCAATCAGTATCACACAGGAACTTTTTATCATCTGGCCAATTCTATTCTATTCTTCCGATTCTATTTAACTACACCCTGTTACAGAGAAGATACAGAGGTGTTCACTCAGGTAACGGGAATTCCACCCCACTTTAAGAGTATTAACCTTCTTATTTCCGTTCCAAGTTTCTGTCACTCTACGTTAAAAGAACAAGCCTTTCTTCAGGTAAAGATATTCTCAAAATAAAAGTTCCTTCTAGTGTTCTCCTGTCTTTACACACCCATATTGTTGCACAATGTTACCTTGTTCTTTTCACTGCTGAAAGCCTCAGATAAGTACCAAAGGCACATTTAGGTTACTAACTCCATAAAGAAGGTCACCACTTCTTTTTTTTTATTTTTCTAAACTTACAATAATTTCTTAGAAAAAAAACCCCAGAAGTATGGAGTTGATAATGTTTGTGGTAACTTAAAAATTGCCAGAGCAACTGCATTGTTATCAGCAAGCATGCTGTAATTGCTACTGCAATTTATCACTGTTAACACTGAGACTATTTTTATAAATACTTATGAGACTCTTTCAGCTGCAGCTTCAGATTCTTGGATTTTAGTCTGAACCATTGTGGGGGTGGATGAAGTGGAATTCTATTGTTTCAGTTGAGATCCTGCCTTGAGAACACAAGTTATATTGAATTCAGACTCTGGAACTGGGTTGAAAAGTTTTGCCTTGAAAAATGTTGTTCATATAATGAAAACTGAAGAGGCACTAATTCTACATCAGGAATCACCAGAAAAAACTCTGATACATTTCTGAATCAATGACAAAATACAGCTGCTTTGCAAAACCAAAGTAGCTCAAAGCAGTTGAGTTTACTAATGAATTTGGACCAAAGTTCAGAACATCTTTCAATTAAAACAAGATCTAATACCGAATGCAGTTAAAAATGTATTGTTATATAAAGCTTCATTGATATTTTCAATATACTTGTAAGCTCCACTATATGGGAATATTTCAATTTGTTGTTCATGACACTGATGGAAAGGGAATAACACGTTCTCAAATACAGTGATTTCGAGTATCTCTATCTGTGCTTTTGGTTTCCTTAACATACAAATCATCTTCTCTGAGGGGTTTCTATCCCATTTTTCATCAGTCAGATTAACATACTTACTATTTTGTTCTTTTAAAAGGGTTTAAAAAATAGATATAATTTTGTGTTTTTCTTGGACCCTTAGGATTAGAGGGAATATAATTTCTTAGAAGAAGCAGATCAGAATGCTTTAGTGAGGGTACCTTCAGGAGTGTAGTGTTCAGGCAGGTAGAAAAGGGAGAAATACAGCAAGAAGGCATACTCGTACACAAACCTGCACAGTAACAGAAGAAAGAACCTTTTTCCTGGAATGCCATGAAGCTGGATGAAGTTTATTACAGTGTAGGAGGACACTAAAGGTTGTTGAACTGAGGATAGTGCCAGTGAACAGGATTTTAGTGAATAAGGACCTAGAGGGCTTGTTCATGAACAAATTTCTTTAATATTACTTTCCCTCTCTCACACACAGTTCTGTATTTCTCAGTTTTAAAGCTTTTTGTTCTAGTTTTTGCTTAATTGTTTAGACCTTAAAATAATTTGAGTGGTTCTGATATCCTCGCTAAGAAAAAAATATCAGCAGAACAATCCCCAAAGTCTTCCTGACTAGGGTCTTCAGGGAGTACCTAATCATCTCTTTGCTTCAATAACAGTTTCACTGCACCTGCTTACATATTTAGCCTTTAGAAAAACCTTGCACTTTTGCACATAAAACTGTTCAACTATATATCACTAAACTATAGCTGACAGACTACTGCATAACGTTTACTGATTATTCATTCTAGCATATGTTTGCACCTGAGAAATATAGATGTGACAATGATGTGTCTGCTTTCTTCTCTTGCAATGAGAGGACAGGAAGAGGCTATGTGTTGTTGCTGTAGTGACAAGTTGTCCATTGGATTTTACCTCCAATAAAAATAATTAATTTAAAAAGTGTCAAGTCTGGCCTTCCATTAATGATGCTTTCATGTTTGTTGAAAATGTATAGTCTCAAATGACAATTTGATGATTTATGTTTGCTCTTTGTCATGGCTTCAGAAATAAGAATTATTTCACATACATTTTATTTACTTTTATTTTGAAAATCAAAATATTATCATAAAATCAAACACATTTGCAAACAGAATTTGCTTGATCAGTTTCACTATTTTCCTCTCTTCAGAAATTCTTGGTTTTTCTGGCTTTTTTTTCTTATGGTGTCTTCATTTGTCACTGGATGCTCACAGGCAAATTACTGCATTACCTGGAATTCTTAAGTGGTCTCCCATTTATCTACAATTCATTCTTGAACCCCAAAATTTCAGACAAGTTGGGGTTGAGGCACTCCTGTATATGAAAAATGCTGTTTTCTGCCATGATTTTTGGTATGTACCAGATCCAATCCCAAGACTGAAAGAAAAATTATTTGTGAGCAGTTCTAAGAATTTAATATTCTAAATTAATGTTGTTTAATTGAACATATGAATAACAGGAAACATTTCTATTAAGTATCACTGCTAGAATCAATTTTTGATGCAGTTGCTCAGATCATAGATTCCACAATTATTCTATGACTGCCTAGCAACATTTGTATTAATTTGTTCTTAGACTGAATGCTGGAGCTTTAAAATTCTTGTTAGTACATCTGTAGGAACACTAAATAACAGCAAATACTATCAAAAGAAATCTTTTTAAAACTACCATATCTGTTGATTTTAATGTCTAATGTAGCAATGTCTAATTTTACTGTTCTTTGTTGGTTTTAAGAAATATTTATGCTTCATATTTAAACAGTTGCCCTCCATACAATTATCTGTTACTAAAACTCATCAAAAGGAGTTTTTGCTACTGAGGCAAAAACATTTGACTACTGTAGCTGTTTTTCCATAAAGAAAAATGTGGAATATACCACCACTGTCAATGCCCATAGGTTCTTTAGGCTGACTATATTGTGTTTGTGTGGCAAGGTTTTTGTAATGGGGGTTACAGGGGTGGCTTCTGTGAGAAGATGCCAGAAGATTCCCCTATGTCTGTTAGAGCCATACAGGTCCTCGACCGGGCAAATTTTAAGGGGGGAAAAGAAAAACCCTGCACAACTGCAGCTGGAGAGAGGTATGAGAAATGTGAGAGGAATAACTCTGCAGACACCAAGGTCAGTGAAGAAGGAGGGTGAGGAGGTGCTCCAGGCACCAGAGCAGAGATTCCCCTGCAGCCCATGGGGAGACCATGGGGCCCCCCCGGGCAGATCTCCACCTGCAGCCTGTGGAGGACCCCCCGGGGGGCGCCCGAGGAGCCCAGGCTGGAGCAGGTTTGCTGGCAGGGCTTGTGACCCCATGGGGGATCAATGTTGGAGTAGCCCATGAAGAACTGCAGCCCATCGGAAGGACTTGCGTTGAAGAAGTTCATGGAGTACTGTCTCTTGTGGGAGGGACCCCATGCTGGAGCAGGGGAGGGTGTGAGGAGTCCTCCCCATGAGGAGGAAGAAGCAGCAGAAACTACGTCTAATGAACTGACTGCAACCCCCATTCCCTGTCCCCCTGCACTGCTGAGGCCAGAGGAGGTAGGGAAAATCAGAAGTAAAGTTGAGCCTGAGGCAAAGCGAGGGGTGGAGGGAAGTTGTTTTAAGATTTGGTTTTATTTCTCATTATCCTACTTTGATTTGATTGGTAATAACTCAAACTAATTTCCCCAAGTTGAGTCTGCTTTGCCCATGACGATAGTCAGTGAATGATGTCTCCCTGTCCTTATCTCAACTCATGAGTCTTTCATTATATTTTCTCTCCCCTGTCCATCTGAGGAGGGGAGTGATAGAGCGGCTCTGGTGGGCACCTGGCGTCCAGCCAGGGCCAACCCACCACATAGACAAGAGTAAAATTTCCTCCCTCTCTTACCTCCAAAACCCTCC
This sequence comes from Gorsachius magnificus, assembly GCA_034008185.1. Lineage (NCBI taxonomy): Eukaryota > Metazoa > Chordata > Aves > Pelecaniformes > Ardeidae > Gorsachius > Gorsachius magnificus. The sequence goes on from CM067084.1 coordinate 60,512,834, forward strand.
TCTGAACTTCAGTGAGAACAAGATAACAAAAAGCCTGTAGCGAAAGATTCTTCCTTTTCATACCCAGAATCAGAAAGGCTAGAGTTTCTTCTGCTGGTTGCTTTGTCTTGTTCTAGCTCCTGAAAAAGACTGTTCAACACACATTGAATTTGACACTTCACTTCAGGACAAATCTGCAAGTGTGGTTTTTGTGTTCTCTCTTCTATTCATAAATGCCTTGAAAATAAGTGGAGCCCCATCAAGAGTCAGGACTAGAGGTTGTGAGAGTGACAGCATGTTTTACACACACACACGCCAATGTGACAACAAAGTCCATTTTTAGAAAGCTGCATAGAAACCTCTCTGCATCAGTGTCAAATTAGAGATCCTGTTCTGAAATACTGATTACGACTGCATATTTAGCCTGTGTCAGCTGAAGGAATCTGTCTGACTTATCTACCCATCTATTGCTGCCTGCTGCTCAAATGAATGTCATCTTGTCAATGGGCTCATCATTACATTCAGCTGGAAGGTTTGCAGACTCTTTCAGCTCTGAGAAAGAGCTATTATGGTGTTTATGGATGACTTCAATACTAACATAACCCTTTTTTAGGAGTGTCAAACTTCTTGGCAATCCATTTGTAGAACAAAAATGAATCCTTGTTGTGTTCAATTCACAATCCCTGTACACCATTTTTTCATATAATAATAATTCCTAAATGATTTTTTATGTTGTTATGGATGGTCCACTTATACTTTTCCTTTCATACAGCTCCACCTGCTTTTGTAGCTTCATCTGTTTCCAAAGGTACAGTTTTGTATGAGAATGTGTCTGCAAAACTTCAGTGCCACAGACAAATTTTATGACAAGCCGAGGTACAAGGCAGAGACATTTAGAAATGCTTTATTTTAAACACTTGTCTTGTATAGATTAAATGCTTGTCTTGTATAGATTAAAGTTAGTGCTTTATAAAATAAAGTGTTTCCTTGAAAGTCTAATGTTTACAAGGTACCTACCAAGGTTGTCAAGGTTACAAGTTTTTTGGTCTCTAGTTTTTTCAGGCAGTGGACTTTCAGCAGTTATTCTGAAACTTATGGAAGACACATTTGTTCGGGTTTTGGCTGCTTTTCTTTTTTTTTTATGTGTTTTCACAAATATGAGTAACCAAAAAGCATTTCATGTTTAGATGTCTGTACACACTCAACTTGCAGGAAAAAGCTGCTAGCCTAATTAATTTATTGCATTTTTCTGTCATAAGTCACTCAGTATTTATTCTTTTGCTTTCTGAAATTTGTGACAGGTTAGAAATACTGTATGGGTGATATAAGAAAGCTCATTGATTTGCATATATGAGTAAGATAGATAAAGAAATGCTCTTAAAAGAGTGGAACTTGGTGAGGTGAATGGCATGATGTGATCAAGAGATATACCGAAGAAAGGAAACCTAGGGGTTTTGTTGAGGGTTTCTCTTTACGTTCTCGACACTGTTGTCAGGCCTCATCGAACCACACCCTTGCAACATCAGATGTCAAAGAGGTGATATGATTGAGCAGAACTATGCTTATTAGAGGGCATAATAAAATTGCACAGATGGAAATGGAACTGGCAGAGCAGAAAAGAGTGAAGAAGAGGAAATCTTTTTCCTTCTGGCTGCCATCCACCACTGAAAATAACTGGATTAATAAATGTGATGCAAGTAGTTAAGGACTTACCTGTGAACAAGTATTTTAGGTGCCTATTAAGCATATTTATTAAACAATTTCTTACAAAAATTAAAAAAAAAAATTACACTAAAATTAATTCCCACATCATTGAACAATGATTAATTAAAATATAACAAACTGGTCTTGAATTTTCTTTTGTCTCAGGATTGTCTTTTAGTTTGTTTTTTATTTTGTATCATGCTAGTTAAGCCCCATCTAGGAGTATAACTAGACAGCTAAGGAGTAAGTGGAAATAAAGGAGTCTATAAACTCTGGGAATAACTCTGTAGTCCCTTTCTAAATGGAAATATAGCCCAAGACTGTATTTGAAATAGCAACTCCCTTTGATTTGAAGCATTTTATGAGGCTTTTCTGACCCCTCTATGTTGTCTTCTGTGCTGCTATTCTTTACATGCAGCTTTATAAACAAATCAAATTATTATTTTTTTTTTTTCCTGGAATGAAAAATACTTTCATTAGGGCAACTAGTGAACTAGTCATCTTGTACAGAAGCAGAGAAGGTAGTGGAAGACCTCCATGATTACAGTCAGAAATAAGATATTGCTAGGGTGCTGAGAATGGGAATTGGTTTTCTAATTCAGAAGAGACTGTCTGAGAAGGAATATTAAAATTCTATAACACAAATGAACATTTTTTTTCCAAATACCCTGCTTTCCAAAATGAGGGAAAGAAAAGGAAAAAAAAAACCCCAACAAAAAAAAACCCGTCTGAATTGAAGTTCAACTCAAAGCATCATTATACCTGCCACATACCTGTAATTTTTATCCATATCTCAATGAGCCATAAAATGTCATTGTATTTTAGTCATCATCAGTAATAAATAAAATCTGTAGTTTTCATATCAGTGTTTCCAAGCAGCGCTAAAATGTTAAAAAGATGAAGACTAACTCCATATTAATTCTTAAGATGGAACCCTTGGCTTACTAAGTTGTCCACATATTGGTTCAGAAACAGAAGGAAAAAATTATGTGGTGCACCTAAGCAGCAGAAAAATGTAGCTATAGTCCTGAAAAAGAGAGTATTTTTATGTTGTGGAAGTAAGAGATTGCTTTTGTTCATGTTAAATGTTTTGATCACCTAGTTATCATGTCACTTCATAAAATGAATAAGAGCACTTGCTCAGTTTTTCTTAGATGACACTCTAGAAGGAGTGGCTTGATAGCTACATCTAAAAGTACAATTTATTGCAGTAATGGATAATCTTGAGAAATTCTATTATTTATTTTAACATTTTCAAAGATATAACCTAACTCAGTGCTCTAACAGCCAATTAATTTGTTAACTTGAATCACAGTATGGCCACAAAATTCAGCTTTACATGCAGTGTTACTGACCTTTTGTAATTCTGTTTTATGGGATTGAGAATAAGAAAAAGTTATTTATAAGTGCAGTTTAGATTGTCATTAAAGGTTCAGGTATATTTTGCAGGGTTCTAAGATGCTTGTTATCTAATCCAAGACTCTCAGTTAAAGGGTGACAGAGGCTTTCCCATATAGGCCTAGTAAAGGCCTCTTCTTTATGTTCCAAATTGCTTATGATGACAAAAATAATGATATTTTCATGTCTTACCTGCTGATTTTCCCGATTCTATGTCATTTTCTTATCACCTCTGTCCTTTCTGTATTTTACATAAACCAAATATCATTCCCCCTAATTTTTTCCCTCTCTTTACTGGTAACAGGATTGGCAGCATTTTTTTAATTTTTTCTTTCTAAAGGAAGCAGTGGCAAGGAGATCACGATTCTCTCTCACAAACATGAAGGCTCTGAAGCAGTACACAACTATGAGTCTTTTATTGACCAAGTGCTTGCTCTGCAGAGGCACAGAATCAAATTGAAAAGTGCTGCGAGTCCTGTTTCCTTTTCCAGTGTTATGAGACTCTCCCCTCTCATCTTTTGCTCATATCCTGCTCATTTTACATGGAAGAGTAATTAAATTAAAATTAATTAGGCAGTTCATTTTAAAAAAAAGAAACAAACAAACAACAAAACCTAAAGGGGAGGGGGCGCAGGGGGTGAATCCTCTAACACCTCATAAATCACATCTTTCAAATACTAGCATTCATATTTAGGCCCTCAGAGTCACCAGGAATTTTACAGATTGCACTTGTACATACCCAGATCAACAGGTCCAGTAGCTACAGTGACACTGGGGTGTGCTGAGAAAAATCAGCTGGACTGTGAAAGAGCCAGGTAGAACTTTATATACATCCAGAAACAAGAGTGAGACATGGAAACCTAACTCACCACTGTGTTTCCTCTGTTTTTTAATGGCAACTCAACCCCTCAGTTATCTAAAAATTACACCTTCATATTATGTCAGGCTCCGGACCTTATGGCATGAGGACAGAGCAATAAAAAAGAGTCTCACGGTAGGCTGGCCTATACTGTTGATGGTACAGGAGTCCAGACTTACAGGTAGTATGAACCTAAGCTTTCTCCTTTGGTACAATAATTAAAATCTATGAATTTGTACTTGCATTCACACAGAGGTTATACAAGTCTATTTTAGGCTTGAATATCATCCCAGGTTTACAGTACAACATACATTTATTTAAAGTTTTGGAAAACTAGATACAGATCTCTATTTATGATTAATATAATAATAATTTTAACATATTATTGTATATAAGCAATCCTCAGTAGGGTCTACTTGTAGTCTACCACAAGTCAGTGTAGTAAAGAATGCCACAGAACACGATACGTGACTTCTAAATGTATTTATAAAGTTTGTAGGCAGTACTGTCACCAGCATAATGATCAAAATATTACATGGCATTCTATGGTTTTTTAGAGCTTAAAACAAAGAAATAAATCTACCTGACTCACAAATCAAAAAGGAGCATCAGAGCTATTGTAAATTCTCCCCATAGAAAATATATTTATTTATGTTGCAATGTTACTATTCATTCTGGAAAACTGAAAGAAAAATATGAGCAGAAATTAATAAAATCCTTTTCTGTCCCTACTAAAATAAGGCTGCCCTTGAAATAATTTGCAGAAGTAGCTTAATCATGCAAACCAATGTTATAAAATACATTAAGAAAGGAAGTAAATAAAAGTACTAAATTTCAGTGAAACTGCAGAAGGTATTTAGGCAGATAGAAGTAACATTCAAACTGAAATTTAGTCAAGACACTGAGGTTGTGCTAGAAGGTAGTATGGAACGTTTCCTTAGTTTTAGGATGGTTCTTTTTCTCACCATCCCCAGGAAAGGGAATCGACCAGTACTTTTGTAATTAATTAAAATTCAATTCTTATCCAATAATTCAGGTGGCTAGAAGTATTTATATTTTTTTTCATTATTACATTCAATGGATAAAATAAAGACCATTCCAAGAGGGAAATGTTTAATATGCAAGGTACAAAAAGGAAGAGTTGTTCAGTAAATGTAAATACTCTGAGGCATAAGCTCATTACTTCTGTTGAATACAGAAAATTTAATTTTAATGACTTGGAGGCCCACTGAAATGAGTAATTTATTACACTAAGTGAAATAAATGGTAAAACTTCGGAAGAATAATAGCAAGAATAATTAATGAGAAAATATCTACTAGTCTTTTATATAATGCACAAGTTCATTGAAAGTATTTGGGGTATTTACATTTCTGATGATGCTTCCTCTTTTTTTTATTTCTTTCTCCCTACAGATCTTAATTGAGAAACTTTTTTTTTTTTTGTTGTTGGGTACAAATTATAGGATATGCAGGTTAATGAAATCTGAACAAGACTTTATTAAATCTCTAAGCCAGTAGATTGTGCTGGTGAGAACAGATGAGATGAAAGCAGTCTAATTATTCTCGTTTTAAGTAGAAACAATGGATCAGAACTGTACTCATTTCCAAAACAAAATGACACATATATTTTTGAAACATTTCTTCATCTTATTGAAATTGTTGCTTTATCTCTCTATTTAATAATTAAATAATAATCACAAAGTTGCTAACCATTTTTTCTGCCACAAAAGCATACACTTTTAAAAGACAGATACTGAGGAATAGGTACATGCTCCTTATTTCAGTGTCAGTTGACATTTTGTGATTAGATTCAGCAGGCTAGCAACAGCACATGTAGCACTGCCCTTTTTTGGTAACATTCTCTATTTTTTTTCACAGTGTTTTTCTTGATACAAAAGGAGGAAATAAATTATTCTATACTTTAGTGATTAAAAATTAATAACCCACAAGGTGTTTTCAAACTTTCACTAATCATAAGTGCTCATCTGGAAAAAGCTGTTAAAAATTACATAACATTGACTTCCTGAAAGGATGCTATATGATTTTTTATATATATATTTTTATATATATATATATTCTGTAGGTGTTAAAATAAATAGAAATAAAATAAAATATAAACTCTAGTGTCAAAGGTACAACATGCATTCCTTTATAGTGCATTTCATTGAGTTTAACCAAAAATACAGTTTGATAGGTAATATCCATCAATTAGTCCAAAATGCATTCAAAGTTAGAAAAGGTTCAGCTAAAAAAGAGATAAAGAAATAGAAAGCAGATCCCACTTCTCTGTGTGTTAAAAAAACCCTGCCCTCTTTACCTTCTTAAAGGCTCCTTCTGACAGCCACTCTGACAGAGAAAATGGACATCAGCAACAACTGGCAGCCACAGAATATTGAGCTTTGAGCTGTTCTCAAGAGATATGAATTCTAGTGAACAAGTCCTTTCGCAGTGGCTAAAAAAAGTTTGGCTTTTTCATTCTGATCACCAGATACTCAGCAAATAAACCTCTGCTGCAGAGCTTGGTGAGATTCTTTTGAAGCATTGTATTTCTATTGGCTTTTTGTACTTTAAAAGTTTAGTGAAGAACTGAAGGTATGGTTTTGGCCTGAATTACTTCTTTTTTGTTGCATAACAAGCTAAAATTTAATGCCTTATATCCAGTTTTCCATGATGTAAGAAATATAACATCCACTTCTAAAGATTTTGTTGTCATCGCTTAAATTCCATAGAGCCCTCCCAGTTAGAATACTCTGCATAAACTATACATAGGTTTTATAATAATGATAATAATAATATATTTTGTAAAACCATATATTTTATATATATATCTGTAAATGCATGCTTACAGATTAAGAAAATTTGGTTTATCCAGCAATTCATTAAAATAATAGACCTGAATTAAAATGTAGTGCATTATGGTACTTCCAAATAAAAATAGCATACCAGTTTTTGCTATAGTGTGGTTTCAATAATCATGAGGATGTACAATCTATAGATAGCTCTTTGCAAGCACAAGCTGTGACCATGTAGCCCAATAATAAGTATTGCCATGGCTATTAACAGGCCATAAGATTTGTATTGAATTTGCAAGGCATCAGGACTGAGGCTTGTCAAGCTTGCTCTTTCTGAGCTTTACTTGTCTTGAGTTGCAGATTTGTTTCATTGTGGCAATTTCTCTGTTTGACCAGGTATTTATGGCTAATTTATTTTACTTGTGTTTATGTGGTACAAGCATAATTTTATAGAGAGTAACAAGCAGTTATTCTGTATAGAATGAGAGATTTACAACTCTAACACAGTGAGGTAGAGAAATACAGACCTGGTACAATAGCAGGGGCCTTGAGAAGTAAAGACAAAGCATGTGGCATAGAGGAGCACAGGCATGGGATGATAAGGGATGAAACACAGACAAATTTATTTAGGATTTAAATACGTACATGTCTTCTTTAAAAATATTGTCACTTAAGTTTATTTATTTCACTCTGTGAAAACTTTTTTTCCCCCAAAAGAAGTTGTTGATATAATATTAAGAAGATTTTCTCTTTCATGACAAAATAGGTAAGATAAAACATTTATCCAACAAATATGTTCCAACTAGTTCTGTTACAAAGGTTTCCAGTCAGATACTGAGCTATCATTTATTTCCCAGATGTCAATTATGAATGTAGATTTTTAAATGTAAGTAAATAAATAAAATTTAATAGAACAAAAGAAAAAAAAGGCAAAATGTCTCTTGCCAGTTAAGCCTCATAATCGCTACTTTTGGTGCAACACAAATTTGCAAGTATTTTGCGGTAACATAGTCTCATTACAGAGGAATGTTAAAAACAACAACAAAATGCCTGAGCACTCAAACAAACAAACAAAAGATAAAGAATAATTAAAACAGATTAATGAGGAAATAAAAAACCCCCAACCCTTCATTTTAATTTCTTAGACAATTGCCTCTACATTTACAATTTAAATTATAGTGATTTTGGTGCCTCTTCAGAAGGTTAGATGTTATAATGGAGAAATAGGAGAAACAATGGAAGAACAGTGATTTTCTTTAATGTTTCATGAAGTATTTTTAGAAATCAAATTTCCATATGGTCTTCTGTGATCTGTGAAAATGATGGTGTAACATGGGTGAAAAGAAAGGAAAAATAGACATAAGCCAATTTTGAACTCTGGGTTTTTGAACTGTGCCGGGGGTATAGAAGAAACTCATGTTTCAGTTACGTGCACCAGTATTATAAATTAGAAGTAGCTGACAACCCATATTACATGGTCAATATGCTTCTTTGGAATGATGTAAAATTATTACTCTGTGTAATTGAGACCGAGGTTTTAAAAGACTCTTCCAAAATAGCCAGATGCACATCCTTTCCAAAAAACATTATGATTACTCTATGTCCACAGTAATCCATGGTAATCTAGCATTTTTACTATAGGTGGTTTATGATGCTACAAAAAAAGAAGAGATAGAAAGTATTTCAGGTACACAAAATTGTTAGGCTTTTTGGATATCTTAGAACCTCCACCATTAATAAATATCATCAGCTAATAACTATTACATTGGTGATGTTATAACCTCATGTCATATCCTCTGTATAAATAGGATGCTACAATGTAGAGTTCATGAGGCCTGTCATAAATACATTTCTGAAGTATACTGGTTAAAAAAACCTATACAAGATCACCCAGTAATATAAGTTTTTACCTAGGTAAATAGGTAAAATTTGCAGCGTAATTTCAATGCCCTGGAAAGTTGCCGTGGTCTACCATGACTGCATACGACTTTGTATGATCCCTAGCACCCATATGATCTCTAGGAGTTCAGCAACCCTGGATATAAAACATAATGTCATAGAATGTCTTCTTAATGGTATGTGTCTTAGAAGACCTTGACCTGTTCTGATTACTCAGTATATTTTCTCTCTGCTAACTTCATGAGCTTCTGGGAGCACTCAAACCAGGTCAATATTTATGGAGAACCTGCCCTTAAAGTTTCTGGTTATCCTTAGATAATCTCGTTTTGGTTAATTTGCCTACATGCAGTACAATAAAAACAGGAGGGTGCTGTAGGAATCTCAAATCTAGTGTATTCTTAGTCTTATTCAAAAACAATATTCTATAATCCCTACTGCAAAATATTTTTATTTTCAGGGAAGTATTTTCAAAGATAGTTTTAAAAAACTTATCTTTGAAAAGATCTCTTGGTGCATATGCAATTATTTTTTGCATGAGAGGACACCAACCATAAACATGCACATTTTCTGATATATGGCATCTATTTCCTAGTTAAGCAAAAAGAAGTAGGGACAAAACTCAGAATTTTTTAGGGATTTGATTCTTCAGGAAGTAGTGTAGGGTAGGGATTTTCAAGAAATGCAATGACATTCACATTAAACCCGAAACAGAATATTGAAAAGTACCCTGAAATGTTTTGAAAATATAAATGTGTTTTAAAAGGATGGACTGAAAGGAAGTTGGATTCCAAGCTGTTTTGGAAAACCTTATCTGTTACTTCTACATCTCTGTGTTACAGGTCTGAGCTTGAAGGAACTGTGCAATTTTATTCTGCTGTTTTGTTGTATTAATACTCCTTTTTTGTATCCAAAGGTATAATGAAGGGCAGCTTAGTTCATAAATAACTAATTTTCAATTCTTTCTCGCTGAATCTCAATTATGTTTTTTTGTACAGTACAAAAGCATGATGCAGTAATATAATGAGAAAAACATTAATAATTACACAGATGACAAGAAGGAGAAAAGAAAATACCTGGAGAAACACAAAATTAATTTTTAAAAAAACATGCATAAAAAACATGCCAACAAAATTTTTTAAAACAGAAAGGGAGATTAAAAAACAATGGTAATGAATTAATTAAAAACTAGTTATTAAATTGAATAAAAGGCAAGAGATAATCCAGTTACTGAGGGATTGATTTTATACAGTTTTATTCAAATTCCACATAAATGCTTTTAATTATTTTGTCACTGATTTCCTTGCACAACTCTGAAAAAAGTACATACTTCGTTTTTGTCAGTACCAAAGCTCTCATTGCCCTGGTAAGAATTTGATTTTAGTTTCCTGTAGTTTCTTTAAACAGTTTTCTTGTACAGACCTGGCTTGTGAGCTCTTTCACTGTAGTTCATTTACATGGAGTAAAAAAAGTCAACACACAGGGATGTACAAAACATTTAAGGAAAATAAAAACATAGTTGAGCCCAATCCTCAATAGTCCAAGACAGCCTGATAGCTCGATTAGAATCATTGGCGAAAGAATTATTTGGAATATGCTCCAAGGGTCTATGAATCTTTGTACAATTATTTTGTACAGCTACCTTTAATGCTGCAAATCAGTTTTCAAGTTCACACCCACAAGTAGGATAGTTCAAGTTTTACCATAGTCTTTAAGGGGTGTATCCCTAGTCCTTACCTAGGGTTTTCCCATAGCCTTTAGTTTTACCATCTTATTCAACACTCTACTGTCTATTCCTCATATTTGTCTTCATGACACTCTACTCTTTATGACCTTTTTCCCTATTTAACTTTGCTTATCAGTTTGGGATAGATTTTAGGAGCTTCTGTAATAAACCTACTCTCTTCCTATGAAAGAGAAAGGGGGAAAAAAACTGGAACCCAAACTCATTAATTAATAACATATAGACAAGAATTAAATTCTACAACCAAGTGCATATTACAAATAGTTCCTCAATTTTTATCAGCTTTTTGTATAAGCTCTAATCTTTGTCTTTGCAGTAGCTGTGCGTCTGGGAGGCTTGCAAAAATACCATAGAGAAAAAAGTGTTTCTTTTATTCCTACATAATGATGGTCTGAATTCTTTTACCTGTTATGCTTAATTCTTCTACCATAACAGAAAATCAGGAAGTATGATCTTTTGTTTTAATCTTCTTTTTTAAGAAGCAAATATTGAAAAGGCAGGGAATCAAATAGGCAAAGATCACCCTATTTTAATTTAATACTGTTATAGTGCTATTCTGTAGTTCAGTCCCAAATCAGAGAATGTATAAGACTGGAGATGGCATATCATTACATAGCAAATGTCAGTAGATATATTTTATAGTGTTTTAAGGAATTTTGTAATACGAATATGTCATAAAATGGTTTATCAGAACAGCAAAATAATAGGGAATTTCTCAGATTTTATGTCAGGACATAGAAAACTCGTAAATTTAAGAACACCTACAAAATACCAAGGGTCCTGGCCTTTTTAAATCTCAGTGTGGCAACTAATTGTACTTTGGAATATTTTGAAAAAGGTGGTAAAATTCCTTTAGTTAAAACTCCTTTAGGCCTCTTTAAAGAGAATAACATGATGGATAGTATGAAAGCATAAGATCATCTTTTCCTGATGATCATCAAATTATTTTGCATTTTGAATACAAAAAAATGGTAAATGTAGTTTGCTTGAATAGTAGGAGATACATGAAAACACTGATTTTCTGTTCACTAGCAGTTAATTTTAAAAAAAGTAGAAAATGGTTTGAATAAATGTAAGTTAAAATTGCAACATTCTTTTAATGAAAAATTAAATTGAATAAAATTTAAATGGATGAAGTGGAAATTCTTCTACTTAAATAAAATATTTTATTTTTATTTTGAAGTATTCTTGGTTTATATGGGTTTTAACATTTTCCAGAAATAAGAACATTTTTAATCATTTATATATTTCTGAAGATAGAATTGCAAAATATTCTTTGTTCTCTCTGTTCACAAGTGGCTGCATAAACAAATGAGAGTATAATCCTGATTCAGAAAAGCACTTGTTAAGAATGTTCCTTGCTTAAAAATAAACATGTGAGATCTATGTGCTACACCAGATTAGAATCTAATGCATCATAAATATGTGTGGTATTTTGAAAGTCAGCAGGGGTTAAGCTCTTAATTCAGTTAAGTGCTTTTGTAAAACCATATGCATCCCTAGGTCCATGAGAATGTTAGAGAAAAAATAGTCATTTATATCCTGCAATTTAGTTGACAGAGAAATTGGTTGCAAATATTATTTAAAATAACAAAATTAGGTCACTTGCACAATAAAGAATGACACGTTTACCAATATTTACCAATACAATTTACCAACACCAAGCACTCAACTTTTATCAGCACCGGGACCAAGTTCTTATAAGGATGGCAGAGTGTAAACAACCAGCAGAATTCCCTTGCTATGAAATAGAGGCTATTTTAAAATGTACCATTTAGGTCAAAATGTCTTTTACAAGGAGGATGAAGTATGAGAAAAAAAGGGGTTATGGTATCTGTACCTGAAACTACAGTTCTTTAAATATAGCTTCAGTGTTGTGCTGCTTTTGCCAGATTACTTGCCTAGTTATATAGGGCCACATCCATCTTTGTGAAGGGCAAAAAAAAAGTGAAATCCCCAAAGACCCCTTTGCTTTCTTCCTTTGGATGCTTTCGTCCTTTGGATAAAAGAATGAAGAAAAGAAAACATAGGGTCTTCATTTGACAACTCTGAGCATTTACTTTTGACAGATGTTAAAGATCCTGAAAATAACTTTTTAAGTTAAATTTGCTTTTGCTTGCTTTTTCTCCTTTGCACTTCTTTTAAATTTGGAACATGTTAGAATTTTTAAGTATTAATGTAGAATGATTGCTACTGCAGCAGAGAGATCAGAACAGGAGACTGAGTTTTGTGGTTGAAAAGAGCAACAAAAATATCCACACAGGCAAATTCCTTCAAATGGATTTAGGACTTTATAAAACATGCAGCAATTGAATGGGGGATTAGTTAACCTTTTTAACATTAACCTTCCCCCTAGCTATTCTTTCCAAAGAGTTTGTCCTTGCAAAAAAAAGTGTGTATAGTAACCTATAGTATAAAGTACCTTCTTGGAGGTTTGCATGGTTTTTATTTAATGCAGCACAGCAAAGTAATCATAAACCACATGCAAGTTCCATACACCTTCAGCACACCTTCAGCCTGATCTGCAGTGCTCAAGCTGTCATCCTCTGAGTCCCTTCTGGACAGAGCTGCCAATCATGCTAAAGCATGTGAACAGCTTAGTGACACCGACAGATGTTCACAGGGAATGAGACGGTGACCACCAAACTCACTCATTTGTGAATATAACAGGGTTTGAACATAGGCCTCCAGTGTGAAAGTCTAGTTCATTAATCTGGTAGTTTCAGCTGTATTTTTATAAGATATTTTAGTAAACAAAAAACCTCAACCCCTTATTGCTGCTAACAAACCAAAGCAAGCACATTTAGCCCATTCCAGCTTTTAAACTCTGCATCCTTATTTACCATTTTGTGTAAATTCAGAAAACAGATTTTCATACTATGCTCCGAACTGTATTTCTCAGATCTTTCAGTGGGAGAGAAACATGACACTGAGGTTGAAATATAATAGTTTTAACAGGAAGAGAAGCTCAGGAAAGGGAAATGCCTTAATGCAAAACCTGAAATGCAGGAACACAAGAACTGAACAACCTACAAAAAATTGCGAGACAAAAGTTATTCAGATGATAAATATTTACATAGGTTTGGTTTTTACTCACATATGAAACCCAACAAGGTTCTTGATAGCTACAGTAAGACAAAAAAATCATAAAAAATGTTTTATGTGTGTCTCTGGTAAGGCCATAGACATAAAATAGAACAAAACTGTAGCAGGGATACTTATAACTGAGCTAAAATATGCCATCACTGTACTTTTAAAAATTATTTTTAGTGAAGCCTAGTTCTGTTTCATGTAATGCATTTTCTTTGGTTATAGTACCATTTGTCTGAGTTGACTTTCTGAACTAAACTCTTTTCCCCGAAAAGCTTATCCAGCCATCTTTATTGAGATTTTTTGGCTTTCATGAGACTGTCTATAACACACACTGCAGAAAAAAAGTTGAGATTTTCATATACTGTTTTTTATTAATTATTTTGCTTGATATTTTGCAGAGCAAGTAACTTACATGTTCTGTTTCCTGATACAAAGCTGAGGCAAAACCCAGAGAAGAACTTAAATCCAGCAATGGTGAGTAATATCTAGTTTCAGATAATTATAAGCATAACACTGAAGCTGGACTAAATCATCCAGGGATAATTTTGTCTTCCAGGAGTACTACTTGGCTCTTTTAGGTTCATGGACAACAGTTAACCTGTATGCAAACTTGTATTAGAGGCTGGAGTGCATTTGCTCTTTAAGGAAAATTTAGCTGTTCCTCAGATACCTAGGAGAATCTATAGGTCTAAAATGTCTCCATACATGTGGAAAGTTAAGAACATAGGAATGAGATCAAAAAAAATTTGAATCTTCAGCAGGGAGCTACCTAAATTAGAGAAAACAAATCAAAAAGGAATGTCTCCTACATATTCCCACTGCAGGATTTATCTTCCACCAGCAATACAGATTCACAAGGCTGAACTTTCTATTTGAACTAGAAGTCTGCACCTTTTTAATATGTTGTAGTTACGAAGGAGGTTATCAAGTAATTCAGTAATCACAGTATCAAACCCTATTTTAAAAAGCAAAGAAAAATTATGAGATTTTGACAATCAGTATTTGAACATGTCCTACTTCCCATTGAAGACTTCCAGTCAGTAGTGGGGAGTAGTTGCTCTGTCTATTGCACTCGACTCTTGTATTTTGAATAGAATGTCCAACAAGGTGGAGACAGACTTCATGACACAGTCATCATGTTATTTCCTCAAAGAAGGGAGACATGGACTCCAAACAAACCTCCATTAGTCCTTTAGAATTTGTATTAGATGCAGTTATTTGAGAAGAAATTTAGTCCTTAAATTTTCTAAAATTTTATCTAGTGACTATAAAATTATGCTACCTGTTTTACTTTACTGCAAATAATTATTATGAAATGGAAAAAGAAATCATTTAACTGGGAAAGATCGATAAAGAATCACCATAAATAATACTACATGCTGGAAGTTATGTCAGTAATCTAAAGGAAAATGTAAATTTCAGCCTCCTCACACTGAATCTGTCCTTTCTTGGATGAGTGTTTCAGATTACCAAAGTAGTAAACACTAAGGCGGTGAATGATTACTGTCTACAATTGATTTTTTTTTTTTTCATCAGCAATTGCAGGTATTCTGAGACTGACAGTAGGTATGCAACCCTGCAAGTGAGGTTGACAGAAGGAATCCCAAATTTTGGCCTTTCAGTTTAGTGACTTCCTGCTCAGCACTGAAAGACCTCAGTAGTTTTAGTAATAAAAAAAAAAAAAATTAAAGAATAACTAGATGTGCATTTGAGAGATGGCTGGTTTATCCAAAGCTAGGTGACACTTAAGCAAGTGTCAAGCGTAGCCTGTTGGTTACATTACCTTTCTAGTTTTTATTTAAAAAATACAATTAACTTCAAATATTTAATTAGATATTATTTAGAACTTAAATTTCAGACTCTGATTTTTGAAAAAAATTAATGCACAAAAAATGAATTGGCTTTTTCCTCTCTTTTCATGTCACAGAAGAAATCTTTTAGGATTGGAAAACTATTTCTTGCTCATTTCTAGTTAAAAAATATATTCTTCAGTGTTAATCCTTCTCCACATATTCGCTGAAGAATTACTTCTTTCTTATGCAAGGACTCCATGTCCTAGAACACAGTGTCAATGATAACTACAGACAGAGGGTAGGCAACAATTTCTTTTCAGACACAATGAAACAATTATTGAAGCAAAAGAGTTATATACTGTATCTGGAAGGAATGCATTTACATACTTTCATTTCTAGAACAGGCTTCTTGCTTTGAAATGGAAACAGTTCTCTAACTTAAAGTAGGTAATTACACACTCCATTAAACAAGTAATTAACAGATTACAATTTAAAAAAAAAAAACCACCTTGAAAATGGCAATTACATTAGCATAATACTTTTTGAAATGGATTAACAAATACATAATGAAAAGGAAAAAAAAATCTATTTTCTCCATGCAAATCATATGCAACAAATCACATTTTATGAGCCAAACAATACCATAGTATAAGAAGAACCTAGTGGAAATACCTTGTGTTAAATTACTTAAAAAAAAAACCCAAAAAACCCCTCCTAATTCCCTGAAGAAATAACTGAAAGTTTTGGAAGATTACTATTTACAAATGCACTACATTGGGAGCATTCCTTATATGAAGAGAATAAAAGGTCAAACATTGTTTTTTACAAGCAAATGCGCTTCTTCTATTAACTTGAAGATGCATTTGAAATTTTACCTACCACTATTCTAAGGATCAGGAAAAACAACCGTAATGCAGAAGCACTATCCGATATTTCCATGTCTTGTGTTTATTTTGTACATTTGATGAAGTTTCTCAAAATAAAAAATAATATGCCCAGATAGGATAGTGAAGGGCATGAATGGGTTTATGAACTAATTTCCTTATCTCCTTCACTCCAGCTAGCACATATTTGTGACCTGCCTATTCTACTTGTACAAGCTGTGTAGTTTTCAGGTGATGCTTTGAAGCAGTTTTCACTGTGCTTCAAAATTAAGGAAGTGGACTTTAACAAGAGCCAGACCCTGTGTATATAGTCACCATTTAAAATCCTCTTTATAGTTATTTGGTTTTATTTGTTGAAAAAGCACTAAACAGCAACTGTAGACAAAAAATGATCCAGATGGAATCTAGTTTAAACTCTTCCCAAAGAAGTTTAATTTAGTTGTTCTAGATTCTCATTTTAATAATTTTATTCCAAGAATAGTAAAAATTCTTCTATACTAACAACTCTTCTAAACTACAGGAAGATTTTAATTATTCAAACATTATTTAGAATCATAGAATCATAGAATCATAGAATGTTTTGGGTTGGAAGGGACCCCTAGAGGTCATCTAGTCCAACCCCCCTGCAGTGAGCAGGGACACTGCTAACTAGATCAGGTTGCTCAGAGCCCCATCCAACCTGGCCTTGAATGTTTCCAGGGATGGGGCCTCCACCACCTCTCTGGGCAACCCGTTCCAGTGTTTCACCACCCTCGTTGTAAAGAATTTCCTCCTTATATCCAGTCTAAACCTACCCTGGTTTAGTTTAAAACCATTACCCCTTGTCCTGACACAGCTGGCCCTACTAAAAAGATTATCCCCATCTTTCCTATAGGCCCCCTTTAGATACTGAAAGGCCGCAATCAGATCTCCCCGCAGCCTTCTCTTCTCCAGACTGAACAAGCCCAACTCCCTCAGCCTGTCCTCATAAGAGAGGTGCTCCAGCCCTCGGATCATTTTAGTAGCCCCCTTACAGATGTTCTTTCTTCCATAAAAGGGAAGAATTAGAATAAGTATAAATAACATTTTTCATTATTTTTATTAAATAAAAAGAATTAATATAGGGGGGTTTTATCAGAGAAACAATAGAATGAAAAAAACAGTAAAGAAGAAGCTACAAAACCAACACTTTAGGAATATATTTTGAATGAAGTCCAAAACACAAAAAAAATATTCATGTTCTGTCACTTTCTTTTTTTCATTTTATTTTCTATGAATTCTTGAATCCAGCAACTGGCAGCCCAATCTGAGTTAGTTTATAGGACCTGACAATCAGAGCCCATGGCAATATGGCTGCACAAGAGCAATGTTTTGTTGAATGCATTAATGTCAGCAAAAACTGAATTATTCTCTTGCTAATGAAGTTGACCTCTTCTGGTGTTATTGCTAGCCAGGGCAGTAGAGAAATCCAAGTATCTCAGAATCACTCAAGGCTTAATATGCATTGAAACAGAGCGACTACAAGAAATAACAAAAAAAATAATATTGTATAATACTGTATCACGTGCAATATCTATGAGCAAAGATGACTGTAGATCTTACAAAAAGCAATTGTTATAGGGCTAATTTCATATGATATGTCAACATGATGGGTTAGTTCCCCATACAGCACACTAGTTTCCTCCATTTTCTTTTACCCCATAGTTGTTTTGATGAAGTACCAGCTCCTGTGGCTGGGGGAAGAGGTACATGAGATGGAATCAGAAGAGCAAGTAGTTATTCCTCTGAGAATCAGCAATGATTGGTTTGTTTTCTTTTTTTTTTAACATGTCTGATGAGAAATGCCAGTACCTAATAGGCTGTTCTGGGTGTGCATGTCAAAGTTTTGGTAGCGGGGGGGGGGCTACAGGTGTGGCTTCTCTGAGAAACTGTTGAAATCTTCCCCTATGTCCGATAGAGCCAATGCCAGCTGACTCCAAGATGGATCCACCGCTGGCCAAGGCCAAGCCTGTCAGCGAGGGTGGTAGCACCTCTGGGGATAATATATTTAAGAAGGGGAAAAAAATGGCACAACTGCAGCTGGAGAGATGAGTGAGAATATGTGAGAAGAACAACTCTGCAGACACTGAGGTCAGTGAAGAAAGATGGGGAGGAGGCGCTCCAGGCACCAGAGCAGAGATTCCCCTGCAAAAAGAAGACCATGGTGAGGCAGGCTGTCCCCCTGCAGCCTGTGGAGGTCCATGGTGGAGCGGATCTCCACCTGCAGCCTGAGGGGGACTCCACCTTGGAGAAGATGGATGTGCCTAAAAGAGGCTGTGACCCTGTGGCAAGCCCGCCTTGGAGCAGGCTCCTGGCAGGACTGGTGGAGAAAGAAGAGCCCATGCTGGAGTGGGTTTGCTGGCAGGACTGTGACCCTGTGAGAGACCCATGCTGGAGCAGTCTGTTCCTAAGGACTGGACCCCAGGAAACACTGGAACAGTTTTTGAAGAACTGTAGCCCATGGGAAGGACTCACATTGGAAATGTTCATGGAGGACTGCCTCCTATGGGAAATACTCCATGCTGGAGCAGGGGCAGAGTGTGAGGAGTCCTCCCCCTGAGGAGGAAGGAGCAGCATGACAATGTCTGATGAACAGACCCCAACTCCCATTCCCCATCCCCCTGTACTGCTGGGGGGAGGAGGTAGAGAAAATCAGGAGCAAAGCTGAGCCCGAGAAGAAGGGAGGGGTGGGGGGAAGATGTTTTAAGATTTGGTTTTATTTCTTGTTACCCTACTTTGATTTGACTGGAAATAAACTGATTTCCCCAAGTTGAGCCTGTTTTGCCCATGACAGTAGTTGGTGAATGATCTCTCCCTGTCCTTATGTCAACCCATGAGTCTTTCATGATATTTTCTCTCCCCTGTCCAGCTGAGAAGGGGGGTGATAGAGCAGCTTTGGTGGGCACTTGGTGTCCAGCCAGGGTCAATCCACCACATAGGCCAATGTTATAAATTTTAGTAAAAGTCACAAGGGTCAATGAATGACATAGTTTATGAAATCAAGTAAACAAAGCTCTGTTTATTTTTTCTTACACATCTTGTCCTTCCTTACCAATCTTTCTTGGATCACTTAAATATTAGATCATTTAAATATTATCATAGATGGTCCTCATCCCAACGTCATGCATGTGAGTAATGGCAATTTAAAAGTCTGTTTTTTTCATTCTTCCAGGTATTATTGAATACTATGAAAGAAATATGAGAATGCATTTAGAGATTCTTTCCTCTGTGAAGGAATTATTTATATGAAATTACAATTTTCTCTCAAACTTCAGGAATCTTAAGACTCTGAAATGATCAATAGTTGAAACTAATTTCATAATCAGTTTGAATATAATAAAGACAAAAGCCTATATATACACACATAAATAGCAGCAAGGGGCATTTTACTCAACAGATTTATATCATGTTTTAAAATGCCCAGAAAGGCAACCTCTTGGTAGTTTTGATGTTTTGTTGTTGTTGTGTTAAATATACAGGTATATTTCTGGTCTTTCTTATTTATAACTTTCTTTACTAATGTTTCCTTTCTCAACATGTATGGAAAACTCTTATGGAATATTATTAAACTTATTATATTTATTAAACTCATATTAAAATAATCTATTTTAGAGTTATTTAATTTCTGATAATTTAGCAGAAAAAAATCTTATTCACAAATGATTTCTTTCCAAATATATGTTATAATGATTCATAAAGGGCAATTCCTTTTCTAGTTATTTCAGATATATATTGGACCTGGAACTTTTACTCCTGAAAAGAGAGACATTTAAACATCTTCAGCAGCAAATGAATGTCCAAAGTTCCTAGTGTTTCTATAGAAAATAAAAAATCTATTTTATGGTCTACATTTGAGTTATTAATTTTTATTTCCATCATATTTTTTAAAAAAAGAAAAAGTCTTTATAACAAAAACATTAGACTAGGAATTAAGTAAATAGTAGCATAATTGACTGTAATGGTTAGTCTTAGACGTTACAAAAGCTATTGCAAGCAAAATTTTAATCTAGAAAAGTGCTGTACACAGACAGCAATTCTGATCTTCTTTCAGCACCTAAGACAAAATGCCTCTCACTTTCTATTGGTGGATTATTTTTATGTTTAGTCCTCTCCTCAATGTCATTCTTTGTAGTATAATAATCAAGATGTGGCTGCAAAACCACATCAAGAAATACTAGCTACAGCAGCTACCAAAAAAATAATATTTTTAGAAGATAAATGAATGCAAATTCACATGACACAGAATCTGGATATCTTTCAAGATCCATTTACTCTGTGAAAACAAAGTAACAATAATTGAGCCTTGTAACAGACTTCGGTGTAACTCACAGGCTTGGTTCACTGCCTGAGGAATTAGTTTTGGAAGCTTGGTACATAATGATGTCTTTTGGAGAAACTTCAACAGTTTTCCTGTTCAAGCAAAAGCAAATAGTTTCTAATAAAGAGAGGTAAGGGAACTAGCCTTCCTCTCTTACACTAAATTTGGAAAGAATAGATGATAAAGGGGAAAATTCCTATTTTATTTTGTACATTTTTTTTTCACATAATATTCCTTTACATTTTAAATGAAATTGTAAAAGCTGTATAAATACTTTATTTGTTATAGAAGAAGAATAAAACCTGACAATTAGAGAATGTTATATTTTTGGTAAATAGCATTTATCAATCTGAATGTGAAAATTAATTTGATTTAGATCTTGAAGAAACACACTGTGAAAACATTACAGGTAATGTCACAAAAATCATGATCAATGTATTTGAAAGTAAACAATTAAAAATTCTGTTATGTAATTCCCTCTTTTTTTTCACATCATACTAACAGCTGGCTCCTTCTTGCCAGAAGTAACCAAAATCCAGTGGATTCCCCAGGAACACCAATAGTCAACTTTAAGGTTGAAGGATTTTTGCCTTTAACTCCAAAGTGACAGATCCTATATAAAACATTTAATTATTAATTATTTTGTCATTGTTGTGGCGTTTACTGTAACCATTACATATCAGAAGTAAATGTGTTTTACTACTATTGCCAGCTACTGCAAATTCTCAGTGACTTACACACCGAAAGCATAACTTTGGTTCACAGAATATCCCACCAGAAATTCTATTCCTTGTTTTTGACACCAATATGTCTTATTGCATCTTCCAATGAGGTTTCAAAATGTCATCTTTATTAGAGGCACACACACAATATTACCTACTAAGAAAACGCAGTAAACTTTCATTTTACAAATATCTGGCATCTCTTTTTACTTTTATACTGCAGCCTGATGTGAACTTAGTTGAGGTGTCTTCCTTAAAAATAGCCACTTATCATTTTGCAACCAGTTTTTAGTATTGGTCTAAGCAAAGCTGCTCAGTTAAATGTTAATAATAAAATCTGCTGGAAAATGTACAGAAGTCTATTAGCTTCTATTTAGATCTGTGTCCTGGTTTCGGCTGGGATAGAGTTAATTTTCTTCACAGAAGCTAGCATAGTGCTGTGCTTTGGATTTAGTACTAGAAGAATGTTGATAACACGCTGATGTTTTTAGTTGTTGCCAAGCAGTGCTCAGACTACTCAAGGACTTTTTGAGCTTCTCCTGCTCGGCCAGGTGCATAACAAGCTGGGAGTACAGCACAGCTAGGACCCAAACTGTCCAAAGAGCTATTCCATACCATAGAACGTCATGCTCGGGGGGGGGTTGGTGGGTCGGTCGGTCGCTCGGGTACTGATCGCTGCTCGGGACGGGCTGGGCATCGGTCGGCGGGTGGTGAGCAATTGCATTGTGCATCATTCATTTTGTATATTCTGTATATTTTGTTATCATTCTCATTATTACTTTATTATTATTATTTTCTCTTATTAAACTGTCTTTATCTCAGCCCTCGGCTCTAACCTTTTTCCCCTTCCCGATTCTCTCCCCCATCCCACTGAGGGAGGGGGGGGAGTGAGCGAGCGGCTGCGTGGTGCTTAGTTGCCAGCCGGGTTAAACCACGACAATCTGTTAGGTGGGAAACTGGTGACCTACTCTAGTTCTGCTAGTCAGCAAGGTGTGGCAAAGCTCCTCTGTGCAAACTGTAGCTGCCTACTGCAGTGATAGTGCAGTAATTCTTCAGACTGTTGTAATAATAGAAAATGTATTCTTTATAAAATGTGAATCAGGATTATAAGTCTCATGACCAGATCCTGGGAGACATACAAAAAAGTATTCATAGTCTATAGTCTATACTTGAGTCCACTGTTTACATTGCTCTGCCAAAGAATGAGTTAGGAAGGACTTTGACTCCATGTCAAATAGAGACAAATCTTACGGGTTTTGAGCTTCCTATATAACACAGTGTTTGTTCTGCCTGCTGGGATCATCTGAGTGTCCTTCCATGCTCAATTCCCTTATGTGTCTGAGGCTTCAACTCTTTCGGTATACTGAATATCTTGCAGGACCTATATGCCTCCAAATTTCTGAAGAATTTGAACTTAAACTAATATATATATATATATGGCATTAATTACAAAAGGGAGGAATCACAAGTAACAAATTAGATATTGAAATATCTTTTCTAGATACTATACTCCAAGGCTACATCTAACTTCAGGGTAGATGCACACTGAATGTAACACATAAGAAGTTCTGAACTCCTAGAAGACACTGCAGCCCCATCCATCCTGTTTTTGCCTTCTATGAAAACAAAGGTGTGAGGAAAAAGGAAATGGAAAAACATGTATAGAACAGCATGCCTTGGTCTCATAGTGACACTGAAGTGTAATCAATAGGTGGAGACACCCAGACATTAAAGCTGACATGTAGCATTAAGACATTGATACATAGTAAATTTTCTGTATGACATACAAAGTTCATGACGTCATATGACTATAATCTTTACCTCATATGTTAACTCTTAATTAACTCTTCAGGAGGAAGACAGCAAATATTTGTTCCACATTTTATTTAAACAAATATAAAAATGACTAGTTGATTAGGGTGGTGTGTTAAGATGGAGAGGTAGAATGTTAGTAATACATAAATCCTCGTATTCTGAAGGGCTAGTATCCCAAAGAAAAATATGGAAACCCCAGTGTTCAGATATTAAAGTTATAAAAAGTTAATTCCTTAACTAAAAATCATAGAATCACAAAATAGTTGGGGTTGGAAGGGACCTCTGGAGACTATCTAGTCCATCAAACACACACACCCCTCAGGTAGGGTCACCAAGAGCAGGTTGCTGCAGACAGTGTCCAGTCAGGTTTTGAATATTTCTAAGGATGGACACTCCGCAAATCATCTAGGTAACGTGCACCAATTCAGTTTAAATGCAAAACTTATAAAACATTGACAGGATCCCTCTAAGACTTCTCTTCTCTAGGACAAACAGTCCCAGATCTCCCAGCCTCTCTTCATACGATAGATGCTCTAGTCCTTTAATCATCTTTGTGGGCCTTTGCTGGCCTTACTCCAGTATCTTTATGTTGGACATGTAAGTCCATGTCTTTCTTGTCTTGGGAAGCCCAGAACTAGGGCATTCCAGGTGCATCTCACTGGTGCTGAGTAGATGGGAAGGACCACCTCCCTCAACCTGCTAGCAGTACTCCTCTTTATGCAGTCCAGGATGCTGGAAGCTGTTAGCTTTCTTTGCCACAAGGGCTCATTGCCAGCTCATGTTCAACTTGCTGCCCACCAGAACGCCCAGGTCCTTCTATGTAAAGCTGTTTTCCAGCTGGTTAGCCTGCAGGATATACTGGTGCATAGGATTATTCCTCCCCAGGTGCAGGACACTACACTTCCCTTTGCTAAACTTGAAGAGGTTCCCTGTCAGCTCATTTGCCCAGCCTGTTCAGGTCCCTGTGAAAGGCAGTACAACCATCTGGTGTTTCAGCCAATCCTCCAGTTTTGTGTCATCAGCAAACTTGCTGAGGGTGTGCTCTGCCCATCATTCGGATCATTAATGAGGATGTTAAACAGTACCAGACCCATTGTGGACCCCGGGATACACCACTAGTGACTGGCTCCCACCTGGATTTTATGCCCCTGATCACAAATCTTTGAATCCAGCTGTCCATCCAGTTTTCAGTTCACCTCACTGCCTATTTATCTGGCCTGTACTTTTTTAGCTTTTTTTATGATGATTTTATGAGAGACATTGTTGAAAACCTTACTAAAACCAAGGTAAACTATCCATTCCTCTCCCCTAGTCAACCAAGCCAGTCATCTCATAATAAATGGCTAATAGCTATTTCCAAATTTTTAAAGCATCAGTCACGGACAGATTCTACATGTCATCCAGACAATTCTACAAAGTTCAAATCATCTTTGAACTAAGTATCTTATAAAGGCAAGAGAGCTTTGTGGAGCTTTGCAAACCACATGCTATACAGTCCTATAATCCAAAAGCACATGGTTTGTGAAACTTCCCTCTAAGCCTTTTCACTGCATATAATTTTTCACAGAGGAAAAATAGTATGGTAGTATTTGTTTTCCTACAAATCATGTGTCCAAAATGGAAAAGACAAAAATAACTACTTTTAGCAGTTCCATCTAGGCTTAACAATCTTACAGCTACAAAACGTAAAAGTTATAAAAAATGTTCAACTCTTTACAAAGCAAATGAGCATTGAGTAAGAAAATCTTGAACCTCTATTGCCTGCCTCCCTGGACTGTCATTTATACCTGTACAAAGAAGGTGTAGAGTGCAGTTACACAAAAAGCCTCATCTGTTCCAAGTATAAAGTAACAATTTTTGGTCTTATTAGATGTAAAAATATGATTTCAGAAGAAATCTGAGTGAATCAGATCAGAATTTTGGATGAAGTTATAAATCACTTCAAAAAGGCTTTCTTGATTTTCAAGAAAGATGGTATAAATATTTGTTGTAACATTTTTAATTCCCAGTCTGAGACAAAGTCTAAATATTTAATCAGACACTGAAATACAAATTAAAGTATGTTAATAAAAATTATGCATACCTCACTAAATTTCCCTTTAATAATAATTAGAGCGACAAAGTGACTGCCAGTATGACACAGGGGACTTTCCATTTAGTATGCTTGAAGCTGCAGGCAAAACTCTTGTTTATGAGAGCTATATGGGAGATATTTTTTATTTCATAAGGCGCTACATCTATTTATCTGTGATAGATTCAGTGACAAGGAGGAGTTTCTTCTAAATCTGGTGCTCATCAGCATGTATTACAAATCTTTGCTGGTCATACTTAGGTATGATGTACGCCTCCTAAGTTTTCCGTGTTTCAGCAAAAGTGTCACACAGTACGCTGAAAAATCCCATATTACAACGATACTCATTAGTGCTACTCACATATAACTGCTTTGTACATACCTCATCCATCCAGCTATTAATATGTCAGTGTTAGAAATAGGTTTGGAACAGCAATGTCAGCATCTCGATACAGAGGGCTGAACCAAACACATTGGTTATGATTCTCAGTGCTACCTAAGAGATTTGAATGTTCAGTTCCCATTAATTAACATTCAAGTCCCCTGACTGCCTGACTATCTGAGCTTTCAGCTCCTGTGAATATTTCAGGAAATAGTATGAGCTTTGACACTGCAAAGTTCATTATGTTTAAATGATCATACATGGGATGTAAAATTCTTACATAAACTGGAAAAAAGTGTTAAAAATACATAATATGCAATACATAATCATATGCAAAAAAGTTAACAAACTTCAGAGATATTAGGTGTGCTTGTTAACAGTATTTAGAATTACTCTGACGGCTTTCATTACAGTTCCTCTCCCATTAATTTCTTTAAATACTTCCCCTCTAAAGAAATGCATTCAACTATGTTATAATTAACTTGGCTGCCAAAAGATATTATATATCATCAGATACTCACCGGCCTAAGGTAGTCAAAGAGTGGCAGTTGCATTGTTCAGTGTTTAATCAGGTCAAAGTTGTGGCAACTTTAATTATAGTTATTGTCAAGATGCTGCTTAATACTTGCAACAAACCTTGTCGTATGTCAACTCTTGAATCTTTTCTCTTAGCCATGTGTAAGTGAAAAGACCGCCCCTGTTAAATTTGACCAGCATGATTCTGTAAGAAATATTTGTATATTGCTACTAAACCTGAGGTGACTTGGACATGTAGTGTGAGAATAGGGAGTGGGCAAACATATCAAGGCAAATGGAAAAAAAAATCCTTACTCTTGTAGCTAACACAGAGGATAAGAAACCAGTGCAGAGAAACTGAAGCCAGCAAACTACAAAATAATTTCCTTTTTTTTTTTTAATAAAAATCCCAGTACATATAAAACTCTATTTTAAAAGCAAAATGTTATTATGTTTCATTACAATTTACCCATCTGAGTCATCACACTACATTAAGGATGTAGACTTGCATTCATACATCTGCCACCAAGTTCAACAAAATAAATGGTACTTTGCCTTTTGTGTTTCCAATTTATAATTTCTTTTGGTTGTACATAAATATTACAGTTCCCAACAATGTTTCATTACTTCTTCCATACTAACAGTTTGCCTCATTTTCTACTTCCCTCCAGGTCTACCCAAACTGTTTATATTCAGCTTGGATCCCAGGGTCCCATCTGAAGCAAATTAAATCACTTCTTTCAAGGAAATGAACTGATAGTTGTCTTCAGCATCTTCTCCCTACAAATCTGTCACATTTTAAGGATTAATCAGGTTTCATTCTCTCTGCTCAGGACAATCTTTTAACCTTATTCTAGCATGTATCATATCATACTACAATATGCCTCCACAGGCAATGGTTGATGTGCATGTATCCCACACTGTGAGTGTCATGTTATGAAAAACAAGACTGTAGTTTCATTATTTGTCTGTAAAGTTTATGTTTTGGTAAGGGGTGTTTATTTTAAGCAGAAACACCTAAAGTGTGCCAGAACATAGAACAGCAACTTAGGGATAAGGAGGCAAAGAAACTCCTTCGTCTGCTCAGTCTTTTGCTGTTGTTTCTTTGGTGGTCCAGTAGCTGTGCTCTATATATGATCTTCTGAGTGGTGAGTTGAAGGGAATAATCTCTCCTCTTTACCTACTGGCTGTGCTCCCATGTTGGGGAGCAGATCAGGAACTGAGCATGGTAGCAAGGCCAATGGGGGCAGGAGCCTCGCCAGCAACGCAAGTGCCCATCCCACTGTACATGGGCAAGGCAAGTTGGGCAGGCCCAGGGGTGGCAGACGGGGTCAGCCCAGAATTGAGGTCACCACACAAGTTTGTGGTGCTGATGCAGGCCTGGGTCAAGCCATGAAGTCCATCCACAGTTCAGAGTCAAGTCTAGTGGTAGTAACTGGTGCCTGAAACAGCCCAGCTATTGCCAGGTAGGTCTACAGTGATGGAGCAGGGCTGAGGCCAGGCCAGAAATTCAATCCACAGGTCAAGGCTCAAATCAACAAGGTCTGTGGCCAGGCACATGTACACCTAGGACAGAGCTACAGGCAGGTACAGGTAAAATATATCTCAGGCAGGGACTGAAGGCCCAGATGTGACCTTAAAGCAAGCCCAGAACGTGGGGGCAGGGGTGTTGCCAGAGACCCGAGGTAAGTGTGCCCAGATCCATTAAAGCCTATTAGGGCACCGATGGTCCTGCCATACTGTTAGTACATCTCAGGAGGCTCTTGGCTGCCTTTGCTGCTAGAACAAACTACTGGCTGATGCCCAACTTGCTGTCTATTGGCACACTCAGATCCTCCTTAGCAGAGCTGCTCCCCAGCTATGTTGCAGGGGCTTCTTGCTTTCCATATGGAGGACTTGACATTTATCCCTGTCCTTCTTCCACTACCACTGACATCATTAGTCCTTGTGACTTCTGGCTCTATTGGAACATTTTTCCCATACAGCATAATGCACCCCCAATCTCTAGAGTGGATGGAGGCTTACCTGTCTTAAAATAGTCATACAAGCTTGCAAGGGAAGATACTTGAAGCACAGTGACTTTATTTGCTCCTTATTTAGAGAAGGCTGGTGAAGCACAGAACTAACACAGCACACACAGGCCAGCTCCTCCATTTTCTCTTCCTGTTGTGTACACTTGCTGCATCCCTTTGCTCAAGCAGCCTTTCTAGGACTGCTGCATGGATAATTTCAGAGCATTACTATTAACACCATATTTATGAAACAGTCACCACCAGCAGTCACTGGGATGCCATCTGCCAGGGAATGACAATCGTGGTTTAACCCCAGTAGGCAGCTAGGCCCCACACAGCCACTTGCTCACTCCCTCACCCACTGGAATGGGGGAGAAAATTAGAAGGGTGAAAGTGACAAAACTTGTTGGTTGAGATAAAGACTCACTGAATGGGGAAGTTATCTGTTAGGCTTGTGGGGTACTTGCATTATCAACGTCTGGTCCTATAGTAACAGATTCAAAGAAAAGAATGATCTCATAAATATTAAGAGTTTGGGAAGAGGAAGACTAATTTATAGTTTATGAGTATATGAGTGAGTGGGGGAGTAACATTTTTTTTTTCCTTTTTTTTTTTACTGTCATGGAAAAGGAATGTCTATTACTATTTGGGGATTTTTTTTTACTTGTTACACGTAGAGCTTTTATGCACTCATTCAGGCAGTTTACATTCTGATTGTGAAGGTTCAGAGTCTTTTTTAATTCTTGATTATAGTACTGCTCTAAAGTACACATATGCAAGTAGCATCAGGAATGTGCTGCCCATTCCAAAAACCAGAGTAATTAACAGCCATGCATAGGCTAAAGGGAAGGTGACCTTCAGCTATAAATGCATTTCTCATCATCTTTTTTATATAAGTGTACAAAACACAGTAGACCTCAGGTTGATCTTGAAATCATGAAAATTCATGTTGCATGTAAATCACATAATCCTCAAATTTTGCCATTGAACTTTTGCCCAAAATTTCCTAACAACCATCATTATTCACCCCGATTCAGGCTTGCCCTACTTCATCCCATTGGATGAGGTGGATTCCACATACTCTGTGCCATCAAGCAGCTGGATCAGGGAGCAAGAGTATGAAACGCATGATAAATAGCATTGTGGACATGAACATTTTCCCTTTATAAAACATGCTGGTAAGATAACCTACTTTGTGTGGATTAGACAATATGCAGAGATAAGCACACTGTCTACTTCATGTAAAAATAAGTCTTCTGGTGAAATACTGAGCCAGCATTTGAATTAAATTAACCAGGGGCCAGGGCTTACATCTCACTCCTTGGTCACAAGAACAGAACAGTATTGTCTGTGGTTCAACCACAAGAAAAGAATGAAACACAATTTGGCAATTGTTTTCACAGATATATGCCAACATGGAAAGAATGTGAAGACTTAGAAATCCTGGACTCTTCCATATTCTTACTATCACAGACCACAACCTCCCATAACTCTTGACTTATCTTTTTGTTGAATCAGTTAATTTCTTTTTCACTGTTTCTCGGTGTTCAGATTATTCCTCATTTGCTGCAAAGTTTATAGGTTCTAATAAAACTGTTCTTGTAGTCAAGAAACAACTATGTGTGTATATATTTCACATCATTGTAAAAAACAATGGATCATCTATCTCTCTTATGGAATTTCAGTGTTCTTTCTAATAATCACTTTAAAAAGCAATTAAATAAATAAATAAAATTTAAAAATTCCCACAGTCATAGTCAGTCATAGTTGTGATGAGAATGGGCATTAATTTTCATATATTTCAACAAAATCTAGAAAGTTAACTGTAAATTACCTTTCTAATGATTAAAGAAGTGCTTTGTATACCTCAGTGTAGCCTATCCTAGGCATCAATATTTTTGTTCCTCTAATAAAAATAATAAGCCTCAATTCCCAGTTACATAGAGGCATAACATGAAACAAGGCTAAAAACCAGTCACCTGGATGTCCATTTCTAGGAAGAGACATGATTCTTAGTGATTCATAACACTAGACGCCCTATTTTGTTTCATATCAGGGTAAGTTCTCCAGTTAAATTCACTAGGCAGTATGTTTTTTCCAAGAAAGATAAAGGCTTAGAGCAATACAAAAACCAGCAAGCAATATAAAAATGGTGGTAAGCAAAGATATCAAATTCTTTTGCCCTCTGTTATCTCATAAAACCTGAATTCTATAGATGCACATTCCTTTGCAGAAAGCTGAAAGCAACATGATGCAGACAGCTTGGGTACTTAGGAACTCTTAAGAAAATTAGGACTTCTGAATTATTATGTTCATTTTGGGAGTTGGAAAAGTAATGGTTGGCTTTGGAAAGACTCATGATTTTTAAATCTTTACTAATGTATTGGTAGGATTTAGAAGAACATAAGCTTTTTAACTAAAGTTTTTTCTAATATACCTTTTTTCAGGTTAGGGATTGAAATCTTTTCAGTTCAACATAATGAATGGAATTCATAATTACTAATGGTAGTTGTTTGGAGAATATAAAGGTTTTACTGGAGTCTGAAAAGTTATTAAAGGAGATTACCTTTATCTCTTAATCTGTCGTCATGATTGTCTCTCTAAAATCAACAGATTATATTACCTAGGTTTTGGAAAATAGCCATGGATGTTTATCGGTTATGAATCAATTAATATATACTATAGCTAGGTAAACCACTGTGTTTTAGTGTACATCAGGTTTTATTCTTTTTATGAATTTCTTAAAGATAAGTTCTCAGGTCGTAGCTTCGAATTTTTCAGAAAATTTCTACGAGAAGATTATGATACACAAATCATTGGACAAAATAATTTAAATAAATGATGATAATAAATAGCTTACATCTATATAACATATTTCATCTTGACTGAATATCCAGTATCTAAGTAATGCCTTATATTGTGCAACTTCAAGCATAATCCATCCCTCATATGTACCTTCTCTAAGTGCTAATTGCTATGTTGCTGTGAAAGTAGGTAAGTAGACAGGCAGCTCTTCCCATATTAAGAAAAAATATTAATGGTCTTTTTGAAGGAGGTCTTTTGTAACAAATTTCAGTGGACAGCTGGGAATAATAGAACCATTTATATAAAATTCTGGTTACTTTTGACACAGCAGAGTGGCAGCTGTGTGGTAAGAAACATTCTGAGTATATACTAATAGCAAACCCACAAACTGGTCTTTGAAAATTACTCTTTTTCTTTGTGTTTTTTTTACATAAAATGGTATCAGAAATTTTTACTAAATAAATAATTAATATATCTTCCTTATGTTGGTGAATAATGCTTATCATATGAAGAAATGGGAATGTCTTCATAGTAATATTTGCCAACTGACCAGAGAATTAGCACAATTGCAGAGATGTACCAGTCTTCTCCAAAAAATCTTGAGTGTTTTTGCTATCTGGTATTTAAAAAATGCATGCTAAATAAGCTGTTCCTGAGATGACAATGATAGCAACAACAAACCACAGCAATGACAACAAACAACAACACTGGTAACACAGACCTCCATTTTCAAATTGAACCTAAGACAGAAATTCTGGGCAGTGGATCCTGAGTTAAATATCACGTATTTAACAGCTCTGAATGTAACACCTCTATCACAAATTCATGTCACAAATTCATGTGCTATAAATACTGAACAGATAACATTAAAAATATGTATTGGGAGTGATAAAATACAGAATGCTACAGTTTAATGCAAATAGAATCAAAATCAGGTATCAAATATTTTTATTCTGTGAGCTGCAATGATATCTAGTCTATTAGTGATCATCTGTAAAAGAAATATTAATCATTTAGAGGTGAATCTCTCAAAAGTAATAATGACCTAATTCTACTTTCACTAAAGACAGGGGTAAATTTTCATTGCATGTAACAGGAAGAGAATTTAGCCAGTACTTTGAGAACTCCACCTTTAGGCTAAGCATTATTCAAGTCCTTCATTAAAAATTTATATGAACAGTGCATTTGACTGGAGCTATTTATTAGTTTCCAGTTGATAAGCATTCACTTGTTATACACAGTTTGTGGTAAGTTATGTTAAACAGTACCCTACTTCTATGAGTGTAGATCATATGATGAAGTCTGTAAGTGTGAAACCGCATAGAGCAATTAGTTTCTGTTGTCATTAACTACTGACAGAGTACCATTATTTGTTCAGATGCTGCAAACTCTTAGTCCCTCTACTTGCATGAGTAAGTATTATTCAGGCACTGCATTGTGCTCAGCTTGTGGTTAGGGATTTTCAGAGGTTGTGCAAGTTTCACATTCCATACATATACAACATTCCATTCCAAGTTCATACTGGAAGTAGTTGGTTTTGCAAAGCCTTTTTTCCCCCCGGTATCAAACCCAGAAAGGACCATTATGATCATAATGGTAGGCAGAAAAATTGCAGCAATTAATACAACTGTCAAATATAAGTAACATTATTTTTTCTAGCTTTTTTCCATCTGTAATATCTTGAATCGTTAAATGTGTTTGCCTTCAGTCTTTAGTATTAGACTTAAGTATTTAATAATTCTTCCTTTTTATACCGTACAGTTCTGGCATTCTCCAACTTCCAAATTTCTTGTTTAACTGTGGAGCCTCACCAGGAACATCAAAAAAGTCCACTGATCCCAAAAGCAGTTGGAGGAGCAAAGGAGAAAATAAGTTGTCACACCTAGGCAGTTGTGAACCGTTCAGATGAACAGTGTTAGCTGTCATCCCTCTGATGAAAAGTGGCATTGTTTCAACAGTTACACGTTACATAGGTGGATAATTCCAGACTCTCTTTAGTATCTGAGACTTGAATACTCCTTTCTTTTCAGAATAATTGTAATCAACAAATATACCTTCAGGAAATACACTTATTTAACTCCATTTTTTCTTTTAGTATCTCTTCAATACAGGCAGTTAGATAATTTTCAGTATGTTTCTGTATTCTTCAAGAGCTTTTGACTGATAATTTCTTCTGTTCCTTCTCATAAAGTCATTCAACGTACTGCAAATATACAAAAGCTGGAAATACAGATGTATGACATTATACCATATAAATGTTAACACTAAGTATGTTTATTCTTATGGAAAGCTTACTGCCTATGTTTAAAAGATCATATTTTGATATGCACTTGTTTCCTCATATCTAATGACCAAAGGTAGTGTATTTATTACGTGTATTTTCTTTTATATTTTGTCTTCATTATGGCACACTATAATACCAAGTACTCCATTTTCACATCACAACTGTTCTTCAGAAAAATAGTGTTTTCACTTACTAAATATTTGTAAAAATTAATGTATTCCTGAAGTCCGTGCATGGTTTTGTATTTTACTTAAAATTTGTGTACCTTTGTGTACCTCAGTTTTGTGTACCTTAATTTCAAGGTACATTGAATTTTATGCATATGAGGATGTCTAGCATTCCTTCTGTTTCTTTTCTGAGTTTAACTCCTGTTTTTAACAGGACCCATTCTGAGTCATTTTCTCCGTGAAAAAAAATTGCTGACTTAGTTACCTAAGAGAAAAATACATTTTTGTAAGTTTCTAAATTTGGGATCATATATACTTCTGTAATACAGATTTAAGGTATATATCCTGTAGTAGTTCTAGTTAAGTTTCTTGTTTAAGAAAAAGAATAGCAACAGTGGTCAAAAGGTTAAACCAGTAATGTTTTCAGAGTTGTGTGGTTTATTCAAAAGGACATATTTCTCTGGAAAGATCCACAAAAAACTCCTACTCTTTACAGAATAATACAGCTATTGCATTTGTTTTCATTGTATTTGTCCTGGTATACGGAATTTTTCCTAGGACACAAGAACAGGTTAAAGGCTCCTCAGATATTTTCGTGAAATGGACAGCTTAGTAGGCAGAGCCAAAGGAGAGGCAAAGACAACTGAGAGGCCATTATGTGGATTAATTCAAAAAGCCATTTTAGCCCTTGGAAGATATCCCAGTGTCCTAGAATTAGGCAATGACAAAGTTGAGCTTTATGTCTCTTGTGTGCAATCACTTACTTCTTCACCTTTCAGCTGGCACTGTATGCCCTTTGGCCATTTCTGAGAATGTAGCTGAGTTTTAAGTCATTAATGTGATAACAACTCAGCAGACACCGGAGGCCTTGTGCTTAATGGGCATGTTCACGGAATTCTAGTGGGATTCCTTTGTTGTGAGTGAGAATGGATCAGAGAGAACAACCTGATTGCTCAGCAGCAGCAGACATACTGACTCCGTAAGGGAGAAGTTATGTGAATGACTCATGCCAGTTGTCTGAAGAAGTGGGGATTGTGACAAACTGCTTTAATGCCTCTAAATATTAAAATTTTAATGTGACTAGGGAGGATGTAAGAAACACAAGGAAAATTAAAATGAGCTAGAAATATGAATACAAACTAGTTTTACACTCTTCTTTCTGGAAGAAGTTATTTATTAATTCTATATGGTTGTAAACTCAGGTTTAAGTTTTCATTCAAACATTCATTCATTCATTTAAAAAAAAAAAACCAACCAAAAAAGCCCACCTCAGTTGTAGTCTATTTTGGCTGCTCAGTAACTCAAGTATTTTGTGCTATCTGAAATAATTTTTCTTGTACAGTAGTATTTTATGTCTCCACTTAGTGAAGTATACTCTATGCCATTTGCCCTATTTATTCTCATGAGTTGAACAGTCAAGGGTATTATTTGCTATTATTATAGAGATTTGGACTAAGCCTCCTCTATAATAACTTACCAAGACGTTTTTGTATAGAGAGGTGGCAGTTCCTTGACAAAAGGAAGTTCTTTTGTTATGTGGCACTACAGACGGAAGGTTTTTTTACATATTTGACCTTACATCCAGGTTTGTCTAGAGTTCTTTGGTGGTTTAATGACATACCTCCTACACATGAGCAAAAAAGCAAGATTCCAAATGAGTACAGA
The DNA here is from genome assembly GCA_034008185.1 of Gorsachius magnificus. Lineage (NCBI taxonomy): Eukaryota > Metazoa > Chordata > Aves > Pelecaniformes > Ardeidae > Gorsachius > Gorsachius magnificus. Next base: position 60,547,751 of record CM067084.1, read on the forward strand.
GGAAGAATTCAGTGTGCATATCTCAATTTACAGAAGACTACAGCGCTGGGTTGGAGGACAGTAATACTAAGTGGTCAGGCAGTTGGACTAAATGATGATTGTAGTTCCCTTCCAACTGAAATTATTCTATTCTATTCTATTCTATTCTATTCTATTCTATTCAAGTCAGTATAGGTGTCAACCAAGGGTGGAAATCCATACAGTGTCTGTGCCAAATACAGAAGTCTGTAACTAAGGACAGGAGTCTCTCCAGAACTCAGAAGTTTAATAGAAGATGGCTTTTCACAGCTTGACATTTTGAGCAAGAATAGGTTTTTGAATTTCCTGAAAGCTTCAATAGAAAGTGACCCAAAATGTCACAGTTTAGCATCATTTTAGGAAAGATAGAACAGTTTGGGAATATTTTGCAAACTAATTTATTATTTTTGCCTAATTCTAGTTAAATTGAAGCAGAGAATGACAGTGAAGAGATTAAAAAAAAAAGAAATAAATTGGGGTGGTTTAATGTGTGCTTTAACATTCAAAATTACTTCTGCTTTGGCTGTAGTGAAAGTGTTCCCCAGTGGCATAAAGAAATGGATCACAGTACAACTGAGAATGTGGTAAAGTGTCAACACCAATACCATTCTTAATCAAGTGAAGTAACAACTTCCATTCTTACTGCCAATGTAGTTCTCACCTCTTAAGGCATTATCTGTCGAGTTTAAATACCTCAGGAGGCTTGACTTTTCCACAGAAACTATTTTCTTTGCTTTGGCATCTCTTTTAGGTAATTTTTTGACACGTTATTGATATGAATATCAAGTTGCATAAAATTCTGAATAACAAAAATGGCGACACACATAATTCACTAGCTGAACTGTAGAAAAACCCTATGTTCCATTGTACTGTTTCATGCTAACAATTAATATTGGACAAAATTTTAAAAGGTTAATTTAGAGACAATACAAATTTTAGTTGTTTTCTTATGTTTAAAAAATTCATGAAATCAAACCAACTCATGACAATGCCAGTTATGCCCCAATAGGAAATAATACGGGAACAGTCATAAGGAAATAGATCCTGTAAATGTCATTCATGTAATTAGTCCCACAGAAGCCATCTAAGCTTTGGACATTGTGGGCATGATTCATGTGAGAAAGGTTTTTGCAAGATCATTCACTTCAGGTATGTTGTTACTTTTTATTGTTAACTTAAAAAAAAAAAGAAGCCCAGATTTCAAATAATATGAAAACAGAAGTCAGCTGAAAGTTTTAAATCTTTGGAAACATAGTTCTGGTAATATTCATATTGAATTGGTGTAATTACAGATTATTTCTAAAATGCTAGTTTTGACATTATTTTGCTGGCAGTTCTTACACTGTTTTGGTTTTGATCACATCCTCTTGTCATCTGCTGCTTCTGGACAGTTTATATAAAATATAGCTGTGGAGGTGAGCTAAAAATCTCTGAGATTTGTAGGGACTTTCATGAATAGAGAAAGTCCCCTTTATGAAAAAGCAGTTATGTTTTCTCTTGAAGCAACTGCATTAGTATGGGATGGGAAAGATTTATGGACTCTTCTCCTTACCTTTACATTCTAACATTACTGGGATTCTATTAGAAGAATGGAAATGCACTCGTATAGATAATTCAGCTGGGACCAAAGAGGATAGAGGAGTGAAGACAGGACTCTCTGAAATCCTCAGTTCTTACATGTCTGACCACAGTCTGGCCTCCCAAGTGTGTTTTCAAGATATGACAAAATTATGCAATTCCATAACAAATTTTAAAAGGCATTTCTTACCCATTTATCATGGCACCTGTACACCTTGCAAGGTTTTATGGCTTGGTTTCTCAAACTGTGATCATGACTCCATTTGGAGTCACAAAAAAAGCTCAAAAGAAGTTGTACATGTTAAGATTAAAATAAAACCAAAGTATTACTCAGTAAAACATCTATTTAAAATAGTTTGGTTTACTCCTGTCTGAATTTGACCTTGAAATACTGTTACAGGGAGCACAAAAGTAGTTGAGACAAAAAGTGAGTGTGTTGGGAGAAGGGAAGGAATGTCACACTGTAGGTTACTTTGGAAAATGTCACATCTAGTTTAACAGGTAGGAGTCCCTATGTATAGGGAGCTATTATTCCTAATATATTAAACTTTTTTATTAGGCACACAAACTGAATTATGTATTGATACATTTGAAGACTTAAATCTGTTGGAATGATAAACAACCAAATTACAGTTACATTAGAACAAATTCAAAATATGTGAAACAGAAAGGATACATGACATGAAACTCAGGAATAAGACCAAGTAGCATACATTGCAAATTTAAATGATTGTGTAGCATCATGCCTCAAACTGTGGAAGTGATTCTGATCTCTGTTATATGTTAATTATTTGTTTTATCTTCAGTAGATTTGCTTCAGATTTATACAGTTGTCAAAATGGCAAATACCATATCCTATAGCTTTTGGGAAGGATGTTTTGGTTTTGTGGGTATTTTGGTTGAAAAATCTAAGCAACAGCTAAAGCTTAAGGTCTTGGTAAAAAAATCAATAAATAATAAAATAAAGGTGAGAGGAAGGAAGAGGGAAAAATGCTTTGCCATGAAGACTGGGATCATAAGAACCTCATGAAAATGAGTGAAGTATTTGTGCATCTACTATGCTGCTCCTGGGATTTGGAAACAATGGATGTAAGGATAACATTGAAGTTACAAATGAAAGCGCTACCAAGAAAGCTACTGAAATAAACTGCAAACAACTTATCGGTTCATGGATTTTGCAATTCAATATATCCTAAGGGAATTGTTTTAGAAGTGAACATTGGAAGTTTAACACTAAGCAGTGTGGAAATAAGCATTTCACAATTTTGAACACTTGATTTTAACTGCTTTGTGTTAAGGCTTAATATTTTCTTTTTAAGATTGCATTATATCTGGCAATAATAATGATAAAATATTAAAAATTATAAAATGGTTTCTCCTGGAAAAGGAGCTGGTATTAAGAATGATTCCAGTATGCTTATCAGTATTGACAATAGACTGACAGTAGAGTAACTGAGTAGAAAATGTCACTGGATTAAATCAGTGATGAGATTTCCTGAGTAAAGCTGGTAAATTTTCCACAGAACTCTCTTACAGAGAAAGAGAGTTTTCATTGACATACAATAGCTTTTCTTTTTCTACAAAATTTGCTTCTGAAATGAATATATTTTTTTTTCTTATTATGACATAAACATATTTTTCTTCTTTATTTCCAGGTGGTTTTGGTAACTATTTACTGTTATCTCATGTCTTCATTGCACATGTGCATTCCTAGTGATTTCCAATAATATTACTGAGAGTATCAAGGTGTCCAGGATCAACTAACAGCCTGAAGTTTTTTTTTGTCTCTCAAATTTTTGACTAGGGGCAAAAATATATAGATATATTATATGAGTTTATAAGAGCAATACCACAGGTGATATTTTATGTTATTCTGTAACATAAAAGCTTGTTTCATGCTTTAAGCTCAATAGTGGTTTTTGATTGGGGTTTCTGTGGCTTTTTTTTCCCCCTCTAGTCCTAACATTTCTTACTGTCTTAGCAATTTGGAATGATCTTGAATCATCTTTGTGTGAACACATAAAATACAGACTCAGGGACATAGTTTCTCAAAAAGTAGAGCTGGGTAATATATATATTTGTAAATACATTCTAGAAATAGAAAAGAAGGAACAAACCTGTGTCTAAATTTATTTTTTGAGATTGGCTTTGTGTGCTTTTTGGTTACTTCTTTGTTTTCTTTGTGTCTTTTTTCTGAATGATACAAAAGTAGCTATTTTAATCAACAGAAACTATGATGACAGATATTTCCTAGATTTAGGGAGAGATAAAATGCTCACCAATGAATCTAAATAACCATTTTGTATCAGATGACAGATGCTGAATCAAGCTAAATTGTTATAATGTTCATTGCAGTCCTATTTGGATACAGGTTTGCTCTAACCCCAGAGCCTCAATGAGGTTGGAAGATCAACCCAAGGGGAGATTTTTTTTTGTTGTTGTTCTTGAAGAATATCTCGCAGGCAGCTTTTAATATTCTAATGATCACTTTGGCCTGTGAGTTTGGCATAACTCAGAAACTCCCATTGACTTTAAAGTTTACCTTCGGAAATTGTCTACAACATTCCTTCTCTCAGCAAATATGATGATTATAGTAAAGTAAGGGCTTTGCAGAATTTTTTATAGTTATATACTTTCAAATTCAGGTTTAAAGCCATACAAACACTGTGTTCAGTGCCTTAGTTTGTTCATGTAGATTAGTCAGGAAAGTCTTCCACTAACAAAATAGCAACATGTAGCCAGAACGTCAAACTTTCCATAACTAGCAGGAAACAATGCTTTCTAGCTTCTTGGGGAAAAAACATAGCTACTGTAATTCTCCCCACTGATCCGAGCCACTGTTGTGCTCTGCTGGGACAACTAATGAGGCAGGTAATTTCTCAGGAAGTAGTACCTGAAACATGAAGTAATTATAGCATCAGGAATTAAAAAAATCAACATCTTCACCCATATTAATACTCCTGAAGTATGTGTGGAACTAATTCTAGTTGCTTGTTAGTCAAAGCATACCTTGCCTTTAGTTGTACAGTTTTATTATTTTCTTATTTTATTGGTAATTGCTTAAATTCGAAAAAGTGTTTTATTTATTGTAACTCAGTAATGGTTTTTTAATGTATGAATAGTTAAAGCAATAAAATTACTGTAGCACCTTACCTTGAGAGCTGTCACCAAGCTAGCATTTTCATAGGCCTTTTATTAAATTTGCTGTCACTAAGTTTTTTTGGCTGCAGTTATACAATAGTCTCCTACTGAGATATGCTTTCTGCACTTGTTCCTCTCTGGATTTAGAGTTTTTGGTAGCCAAAGTTGTACATTAAAGGTCATTTTTGTTGAATTCCAGGAACCAATACAGGCATGTGTACACATCTAGCTGCAAAGAAAATGCCACTTAAAAATAAAGATGTTTTATCTTGAGCAATGTTATGTCAGGAAATTAATTTTAAAATCCAGGACACTTCTGTTCTCTTCGCCAGGTATTCTCCCCATTGTATTTTACTAGTCTTAACAATCTAGTTAGAAGTATGTGAGGAGATTTTTCAAATAATCTTCTCGATATATCCTTATCAAGAGTAAGATTCTATGTGTCTTTGTGTGTTCATGCTTGGCTGAAGGATCAGTTTTTAGCCTATAATGGATAGCATGGCTCAGATGCCAACAAATATAACAAGCCAAGGAAAACTTTCTCATAATATTCATATGCTACTTTTTCTGCAACAAAATATTTCAAATCACCATTTCGCACTATAAATGAACAAAGAATGTGGATACCAAAACTGTATAAAACAAGAATTATTTTGGCTCTATTTCTTTTATATTCAGCACTCCTTTACAGTACAGTATTAACAAAACATGGGGCATGATTCTGTCTTTATTTACTTTTATTTCACACTGGTGCATCTCCATTGACTGATGATTATAATACAAACACTGTGTAGCAGAAGGCAAATCAAGTTCCATAAGCACTAAGGTTATTGGATTTTATCAGAATATTTTGATGAGTCTACTTTTACTGCATGGAGTAAACTAATTTCACAAGGGAACACAGCAGCTATGTAACAGCTCTTGGGAATACTATAAAACAGGTTGGCCCTGACATGAAGATTCCATCTTCATTTAAAACTTCCCTCTTCACTTAATGACAAGTAAGTTAACAAAAAATAATAGATTTAGAATCTGGTCAAGAAACTAGAGATAATTCAAAAGCCTTTGAATGGAATCACTGCATTTAGAACTTCAGAAACTTGTCAATGGTCTATGATATTGATTGATAGCCTGGAATAACTAACTTAATACACTGAATTATCTTACCTCACTTTCTCTCTTCCAAGTTCTGCAGGAAGCAAACTGAGTTTATAACATATACTTGTGGCCAGGTAGCAAAGTCCTGACATATTTTAGAACATAATGGAAAAATAATTGTTATAAATAGTCATCCTAACTGTTTCATGATTTTCATCTTACTTCCCTTTGGAAAGGGATGGCATTTTCTCCTGATATGGTGTAACATCTTTTTGACTAGTCATTGTACACATCATTGTATCATGTATTCTTCTGGATCTTCTGGTTTCTTGCAGCTCTTTGGTCTTAAATTGATTCTCTTCACAATTTCTTATTAGTTGAATACCTCATACATGCAACTAGACCAATCTTTGCCCCTTTGAAGGTCACATTGGCAAGGTATGCATGTAAAATCCCTTATAGACTGTTTTTCACTATGCCATCGCTGTTAGAATAACACTTAAACACTGTTGTTTGTTACACTATTTTTGTACACTTATATTTGTGTTCCAAGGATGCTAATATTAATTATATCCTGATTATACCTGTCTGTTACGGGCTTTTGCTTTGGATGTAGAATTAACAACTCATGGTCGTCAAAAGTCAGTGAAATTTAGATTATGATAGAAAGCTAATCTGGCAAAAGGAAGATAATTTTCCACTGGTTTAATGAACTACATGTGCACACAGAACTTCCAGCCAATGTCAAAATTGCAAAAGGAGAGTGCACAATTTGAGAGCTGAGAGTAATGGAGAAGAGCAAGAGGAAAGAATAAACAGAATCATCCTCTTTCAGCACAGATGAACTGCAGATCACCTGACCTGAACTGGATAACAGTACCTCCACAGTTCCCTGAGAGCCATGTGCTGGAAGATTCTAGTTTCTGTTTATATCTCTGACACTCCTGAACTCACTGAAGCTAGTAAGTAATGTTAAGCAGGTGCCAGATAGGCTCCTTAAATTGAGAATTTGATCCCTGTGTGCAATAGAGCAGCTGTAGATTCTAGTGCAACCATCCCGAACATATCTACGCTACATGTAGATATCTAGTTTTTGAGGGATCTACTTTGGAGTGAAGGAAGAGAAACTATCCAATTCATTTTATTGTAAAACAGATACGTGAAATAGTTCTAGATTAATTGCAACCTGAAACTATATATTTCTCTTTGATTGTAAAGAAAGCCTCTGGAAACCAGCTTGGATGTAGAATGTCCCTGCTGGGTGAAGTGATTCCCATCTAGAGATTCTCAGATGCAAAGATCATTGTACTTGCAGATTTCTAGGCAAAGAAAATTGCTTACTGTTGTGCTTTCGCTGTGTTGAAGGAAATCATTTCGGGGAAAAAATATATCAAAGGATTCTTGACTTATATCTGCTTTGAAAAGAAACTTTGCAAACTTTGTATATGAGTAGACAATCATTTTATGTTGACAATTTTACCAAAGGGAATGATGAACATGTCTGGTTTTCCTTTCTAATTTTGTACATAAGGAAATTGTCAAAATTGGCCTTGGTAAAGTCCATTTGACTCAACGAGATTACTTTCTTTTAAATTAATTTTGGCTTACAAAGCTAGAAAAAGCTTATACCCCATCATAACCTACATTTCCATTGAACAGTTAAATTGACCTTCAAATTTAAGCATCTTTATAAATCTAAAATGCTCTTGAGTGTCTGGTATGCACTGACGTCTCATGACAGCTTTTTGTGCTGCAGAAATAAAGCAAATTAATAATCCAATATGACTGTTTCTCAGAGACTTGTGGCCGAAACATTCTGTTCTAGGCATGTGGCAGAGTGCTGCAATGTCCCAGTGGGAGTCCCTTAGGGCTAAAATAATACAACTTGAGTGTCAAAATCAAACAGGTTGGTACTTGAATGAAAACATCACCTATATTTTGTGTTATGGTCAAAGAGAAAAAGAAACATGCAGTCAACTAACTGAAAGAGGAACTTTTTTACTGGGTGTCCATGGCAAGGTCTTGGCAGCAGGGGGCTTCCGAGCTGGCCTTTGAGAGAAGAGACCAGGGGCTGCCCCATGCCAAACACAGATGGTTCTAGCCAGTTCTGCAACAGACCTGCCACACATGCAACTGAACCCATCAGCCAAGATGGTGGCAGTTCTGTGAATGTATTTAAGAAAGGGCAAAAATACCACTGAGGAGGAGGGAAAAGAAGACAGTGGGAAACAGTGGTGTGAACACAAAGATCAGAGAACGAGGAGGAGGAGGTGCTGCAGGTACCAGAGCAAGTGTTTCTCTGCAGCCTATGGAGAGGACCAGAGGGGAGCAGAAATCCACCCTGCATCCCATGGAGGACCCCATGCTGGAGCAGGTGGACATCTCCTGGAGGATCTCCAGTCTGTGGGAAGTCCACACAGAAGCAGTCTTATCCTGAAGTATTGTATCCAGTAGAGGGGACCTCATGCTGGAGCAGGTGAAAAGCATGAGGACGAAGGAGCAGCAGAGAGGAACTGTTACGAACGGACCACATCCTTCCATACTCCATCCCCCTGTGCTGCTCAAGGCAGGGAGACGAGTCGGGATTACCTTGTTCAGGAGGAAATCAGCTGAGCCTGGAAGAAGAGAGGTGTGTGGGCAGGGTAGAGTTTTGATTAAAACTTTTTGTCTTTGTTTCTCAGTACCTGAATCTGTTTTGGCAATAAATACAAATTTTCACTCAAGTCTGTTTTGTCCATGACAGTAGTAACTGGTAAGTTATCTCACTTTCTTTATCTCAACCCATGAGCTTTCTCACCCTATTTTTACCTCCATCCTGATGAGGAGCATGAGTGAGAGAGTTGCTGAGTGGGCATCTGGTTGCTGGACAAGACCAACTCCACCACAGCTTTCTAAGCAGCAAGCTATTACTCAAGTTAGATCTAATAGCTCTGTGTGTGAAGAAGAGGGAAGTTACTGATGTTATGTGCCAGGGCTAACTCTTCAGTGAAAAGGCACCAGAGGAAAAAGTAATACTGACAGGAAAAAGAGGGAAACAAAGCTTCATCCTCCTAGCAGGATTCAAAACAAAGGAAAGATACAGAATCATTCTTACTGAAGGGTATAATAAAACCTTTTAAATGCGAACTGCCATATAACAAACTGAATTACATCCCATTAACTCAGAAAGACAAATTTACTGAGCTAGATCAAACTCACAATCATTTAAAATAACTTGAAGAACATTGTGTGTGTGTTTGTTTTCTCATTTCATTTAGTTGAAAAATCAGATTTTGTTGCAACTCAGAGCTGGTAGACGTCATGAGCACAGATAGCACTGAACATGTTTCAGTGTAAGGAATCCTCTGAGGAAACATCACACACAAGAAACTATGACTTTTTGTTTGTTTGTTTGTTTAAGTAAAATCAGGTCATTATGAGCACCAGAAGTTCTGCCCTTTTCTTCTCTACTTCTAGACATAGTAATGCCATTTCCACAATAGCCCTGTTCTAAAAGGAGCAGAATTATTTTTATTATTGTCTATTCTTTCTATCTTTATAGAAAAGTATCTCTGTAATCTGAACAATAATAACTTCAGCAGGTGTTCATTGTTTGTTTACAATTTTTTATATATATTTTTTTAATTTCTCTTCAGGGACTGAGGCCACTAGTGCTTACTGCACCACAGGGTACATTATGAACAAAAGCTGCCTGCAGTGACAATTAAACTACTGAAACGAGATCTAGAAGAGTCTCTTCAAGGAAGAATTATAGCTTACCTCATACTTTATGTGGTATTCTAGTGGAAACATCTCCATATTAACAACTTGCTTCTACAGGACAGAAATTAAAGAAAATCTTTCACTGAGAGAAAAATTTGGGCAAAGTGTAGTATAGTCCATCCAACAGAACTATAATAGACAAATGCATGGAAATATCTTGTATAATACACCACTAACTGAAAAGGTGACTCAATAGCTGTTCCACCTACATTTTTCAATAATGAGTACTGAGAACAATCTTAACTGACAACACAAACCTGTGGTGTCTAACTTGAGAAATATCTTCTTTTACTATAAAAATATTTGGCATAATCAATGCTTCTCTCCAATAAATCTATAGTGATTTCTCTAAGGGCTTTTGTAGCTCTCTGAATAAAAATACCACATACTCAATTTTCCAGGTTTTTATTGCTATAAGGAATTCCTGAACTATAGCCTACTGTAGACTTAGCTTGATCTAGATCTATTTACTAACTGTGGCTAAATACTTTCCTGGAAACATTTATTTTATAATCATTGCGTATTTAGAGAAAAATGTTGTTGCCACACTGACTTGTTTTTTCTGTCCATAAACTTAAATCAGCATTGTATTCTACAACATACGACCATATGAAAATATGATTCATGGATGACACTAGGAGCAGATGAGTAAATCATGAGTTCTTAATCCAATGTAATAATTATTTTTTGTTATTTTTTACGTGCTGGCAGACATGATCAGGATAAGATACAAATGACAGCACTAGAAAGATGAAATAATCTATTAGTTCTTTATCTTTGATAAAATATACAGTAAGATATGACTTCTACTTAATGAGCAGAGGCGATTTTGAAAAAGTGAGATGACTAGAAGTAACAAATATATGTAATACATGCCAGAAGGACTGATTCAAAATACAACAGTGACCATCTTCTATTATTTGCAAATTGTGGTGATGCCTACTTATTTCCGAATAACTTTGTGGTTTGACTATTCACCTGGGGAGCAAGAAACTTGAGCCTAATACCTTAAAGTTCAAAGTCTTATTCCCCAAATTTCAAGAGAACAACTTAACAACATGGTAGGGCAAATCTTTATGCATCCTGGTGAAGCTGTGAACTTACAGAACAGAATATAACTTTTTATGTCAAAGAAAAATTGTAAGAAAAGACAATATTATTTAGTCAGTGGTCTAACATGTTCTTAGCTGTGCTTTCAACAAAATAAACATGGTTTACCTAAGTTATTAGATAAAATACAAAGACAGTTATAAGACTAGGACATGCAAAGCAAAAATTCTAATTCCCAATGAGTGTCCTAACCATCAAGCTACAGAATCATACTCCTGTTTATGATCTCCTTTTTCCCTATTAATCCCTAACTATTTCCTGTACACTGGCACTTCTTTAAAATGAATAGAGAGTGTCTCTTTTCCACTCAGGCTAGGCAATTAACTCTTTGATGTTGTGGAGATGAAGGACTGAACTCCCTCAGGCCCTGAAACCAAATGTCCTCTTCCTGGGCAAATGATCTAACAACAAGGCATTGTATAAAAGACTGATGGTGAACACTGTATGTCTTCATATGGGTGCAATTAAAGCAACCAATGCATTATTCTCCATTTTTTCCCAAAAGATGGGTGTTATGGAATGATTTCAGACTGTGGATCTTAATCAACAGGTGAGGATGTTCCAAAAGTTCTGAGTTAATAATTTTGGCTCCAGGAAGGGTTTGGATTTCAGAAACAACTTTCATAAAGCACAAAACCCCATGATTTATAATCCAGGAAATTATTGTTACACATGTTTCTGAAATCAATTAATATGCATTGAATTTTCTGAACCCATGTCTGCCAGTCAGCTTGGTTAAACATAATCCTTTCAGAGCGTCAGCCTAGGGTCTTAGTGAGGATGGATCATTTGTTTGTTTTTTAACTTGTTTAATTTCCCTGCAAAATTAGTGTCTCTGACTTATGTTGCTGACTAAATTATTCTCTAACTACTTTTTTAAATACTATTTTCATATTCTTTCCCACCTTAAGAATGGGAGGTAGGTATCTGGGCTAGTATAGGTATATCTGGGCTATAAGGAGTATATTTATTTTTTTATCAATTTGCTGCTATTAAATCTATTACCTAATTTATTACATTAGCTTGAAGTCTTTTGGAGATTTTGTTTGGTTTTATGGCTGTGCAGATGGAAATCTGTTTGGTTAGGCACTTTTTTTTTCACAGCTTGTGCTGATGATACATATAGATGATAACTTACTGTAGAATAATCTCTCATTGTTGTTTAGACTTTCCTGTGTCCTAGGCCTGCCAACGCAATAGTTAGTTGGGATTCTGCACTTATTTTAAAAGACTTAGAACCAGATACCTTTGTCATAACCATGGCTGAATGTTCACATCTTGGAGAATACACCTCTAATGAAATCAGAAGGTCTTTGGGACTTACCAGTTTACCAATTATATTCAATAAAACAAATTAGTACCTACCACAGAAGAAAATGTTTAACATACATTCCTAATTCTAACAGCTACCTCAGAAAATACTAAAGATAGAAGGACACAAACAGATGTCTATGAAGTCTGCCTGCAAACAAACCTAGTGAAGCATTGCTAGGTAAAGGTTGGTATACTATTTAGAACTATCACAAAATTGACTAAATCAACCTCAGTATTCAGTGTCGGGCCCCTGAAGCCCCCACAGGCCTTAATTATCCTGAGCAGTCTCACTGGGGCCTCAACCCACTCCTGCTGCACAGTAGCTGCAGTTACGTTCAGGCCAGGGGACCCAGTCTTTGTCTGAACTACATGATGAGTGTGCCTGTCTCCAGTCCTCTCTCCCTGGCACTGTCTCCCAGATAGATCTCAAATCTATAGTGTAGTCCTGTCTATAGCTTTGTTTTCTGGAAGAACTTTTGACTCACATTATAGTCTTATCTTCAGTCCTGTCTGGCTCCATCTCCTTCTGCTCCTGGCTGGGTTATCTAGATGGATCCTGAACCTGGCTCATTGATTGTCTTGGGTTATTAGTGGACCCTGCTATCAGCACACAGCTGTGCTCACTCTGTTCAGACCCTCTGGGAATGTGCCCTGTCTGTGAGGGCACTGCTGGTACAGTGGTCGCCCTTGGCTCCTGGTTTACCATCCCTTGCTTTGAAAAGTCCCATTCCTGCTGCTCCATGTCATTGTTTTGGTCTTCTTGGTGTAGGCAATTCAGCCATTCTTTGCCTCCACTTCTCAACTGGAAAACTGGAGTAACAGCAGATGCCTAACTATTTTCAAGTATAGGTGATGAATGCAAATGTAAAGATATGATTCTGAGAAAAATCATATATTTTATTAATTGACAATGTAGTATTTTTATTTTGTTGCAAGACACTTCTGCCATGAATGGTGGCAGACAATAGAAAAAGAATGATTGGTCTGAACTAGCACTGAACTAGCACTGGAATCTATGTCAAGGCATATGGATGACAGGGAGGTGATTACAGATATCCAACATGGCTTCAGAAATGAGAAATCATGCCTGGCTAATCTAGTGGCCTTCTACCATGGAGTGACTGCATTGGTTGATAAGGGAAGCTCTTCTTCAACTGATATCATCTACCTTGACTTCTGTAAGTGTTTTGACATAGTCCTACACAGCATACTTGTCAAAGTGGAGACATGGGTTTAATGGATGGTCTTTTTGATGAGTAAGCAATTGGCAGGATGGCTGCCTCCAAAGAGTTGCAGGTAATGTCTCAATGTCCAAATGGAGACTAGTAACATATGGTGTCCCTCAGGGGTCTGTACTGGGACTGGTGCTGGTCAATATCTTTATTAATGACATAGACAGTGAGATTGAGCACACCCTCAGCAAGTTTGCAGGTGACACCGAGCTGAGTGGTGCAGCTGATATGCTAGAGGGAAGAAATGCCATCCAGAAGGACCTTTACAGGCTGGAGAAGTGTGAACCTCATGAAGTACAACAAGGCCAAGTGCAAGTCCTCCACCTAGGTCAGGGCCAGAACCAGTATCAGTACAGCCTGGGGGATGAATGGACTGAGAGCAGCCCTGCAGCAAAAGGCTTGGGGATGTTGAGAGATGAAAAATTAAACATGAGCAGGCAGTGTTCACTTACAGCCCAGAAAACCAGTCATATCCTGGGCTGCATAAAACGAAGCATGGACTCCACTCTGATAAGACCCCACCTAGAGTACTACATCCAGCTCTGGGGTCCCCAGCACAAGAACTGTTAGAGTGGGTCCAGAGGAGGGTCACAAAAATGATCTGGTGACTGGAACACCCCTCCTATAAAGGAAGGCTGAGAGAGTTGGGGTTGTTTAGCCTGGAGAAGAGAAGGCTGGGGGAAGACCTTATTGCAGCCTTTTGGTATATAAAGGGGGCTTATAAGAAAGATGGAAAGAGACTTTTTACCAAGGCCTGTGGTGACAGGGCAAGGAAACAGTTTTAATCTAAAAGAGGGTAGATTGAGATTGGATATAAGGAAGAAATTTTTTATGGTGAGCATGGTGAGACACTGGAACAGGTTGCCCAGAGAAGTTGTGGATGCCCCATCCCTGGAAATCTTCAAGGGGACTTTGAGCAACCTGATCTAGTGGAAGATGTCCCTGCCCATGATGGAGGAGGGGGGGGTGGTGGAACTAGATGATCCTTGAAGGTCCCATCCAACCCAAATCATTCTATGATTCTATGATTTCATTAATTCATCACTATTATGGTTGAAATTCTAGCTTTATGGTGGGAGTCAGAGGAGGTGTGTGTTAATAGAAAAGCCAATGTCCCAACTACTTCCTTCACAAACTGAACAGGGAATTAAGGCTCAGTTTACCAACCAGAATCTGCATAGCACTAGAAGGAAGTTTGCTATAATGTCTCTGCCTGTGAACTGGGGTTCCTCCTCTGTTGCCCCTCCTCCCCCCAGCAGCATAATATAGAATGAACTAAAAATATTCATTTTACAAAGAACCAGTAGTTAAATTCAGCAGGCAAAGCTTTCCTTTTTCTCCACTACTCATGAATAAAAGCAGAAAGCATTTAATATGTCAAAAATAATGGAAACCTTCCCTAGGGATATTTTCCATCTTGGCCTTTGCCATCATGCATTCTCAGGCTCACATTACTTCTCACATTGTAGGTGGTTGTTGTTAAGGGGGAAACGTAATTAATTTAAAAAATAATATCCACACCATTTCTTTGGAGGCCATTAGTGTTCTTCACTATCATGTCTTTTTCTTTTTCTTTTTATACTAATGAAGCCAATTTCCTTTCTTTTTCATTTCATTGTAAAATGTATAACACTAATGGATTAGACTTATTTCTTCCCATGTTAAGCCTAACACTATGTAATAGTTTGTTTATACAGCTGGTTGCCTTAAAAATAGAAAAATGAAGGAAAAAAAGAAAAAAAAAGACCACTTTTATATCATTAATAGGTAAATTCATTGGTACAGAAGTGACAATGTTGCTGACAATGACTTTGGCAAAGCTAGATCTCTTCAGTTTAGTGTTTGAGAAGCTAAGTGACAAGTTATTTGATTTGCAGCTATGAGTTAAAGGACAATAGATGAGCACACAAAAAAGGAGCGATCATTATCATGGAACAGCAGTTGGAAGGAATGGAAAAAGCACAAGCAAAAGCATAAACTTTGCAAAAAAATACAGGTATATGTTCCTTTTTTCTTTTTTTTCTCAATAAATTCTTTTTAATCTAAGATTTCTTTTCAAAACTAATTGCTTTAAATTAGTTCCAGGGTCCAGTTTCTTTATCATTGTTACAGCTAAGCACCAGTTTTTGTGTTTCCTTTTCATTTTTCATGGTAGAATAGGAAATAGGATTACAGTGTTTACTCATATTTCTAGATTTATCGTTGGTACAAGCTACAGCACCACATTTGGAAACAGATCCAAATGGTGGATTCCTCAATATTATTAAGTTGTGTAAAGGAGTCTTCTGTTTTAATTTTTTTTTTTTTTTTTTTTTTTTTTTAATGTTCAGGGGATTTTAAAAACCATACTCCCTGAGACTCAAAACAGAGATTAGGAAATCTGATGAGTCATCTAAAAATGTAACTGAACAAAAATTGCATTACTGGCTCTGTTCCAACAATTCAATATCTTAAACAGCATTTATTCTCTCCCTCTAGGGATATTTTATATATTACAAGGCTTCCTTTGAATGTTCACTGACTAGTTTTGACCAGCCTAGCTGAAAGAACAAAGCTATATATAAATCGTGCATGCACAAAGAGATTCTGTCCTTCTTTGTAAATGTACACTTGGCAAAATATAAAATAAAAATGCATATGAAGATGCTTCCTTGGCAGCTGAAGCTCTAAACCACAAGTTTTATTCACATTTGCACATGAACATACCCTGAAATTCTTTGGGCTGTGGTAGTTGAGAGTCGAGAAAAATTTAACTCATTGACATAAGGGTTGATAGAGAAACGTAGAACAGTTGTGGTCTAGGAGGATTTGTGGTAACCACATCATCTCTGCTACACAGCAGGTCTCAGCTGTTCTTTTTCTTGCTAGCTGTGGTAGAAGTAGGAATTTCTCTGATGAGAAAATTTCAGCTGTTTTGCTCATGTCTACCACTTTGCTAGACTTTGTTCGTTTCTTCAAGAACATAAAGAAAAACAAATTAAGTACAAATTCAGGAAATCATAATGTTCTTTTAGCTTATTACACTTGAAACAGGATTATTAACTCATAACTCTGGTTGGAGATTTATGGTGTCCTTAATGCTATCACTTTCCTGACAGTCAGGAAGAAAATTTTGCACATAATGTGGACTCCATGAGGTTTATGTCTTCTTGTATGTCACAGCTTGGTTAGAAAAAGACAAGCTGAGCTAAGAAAGTCATGTTCTGTCCAATGCTGCTTGATACATTTTAAAGGCTTGATTTCAATGAAAGCAACTTTCTCTAGTAAATCTAATATAATCAGTTACAATCTGAGAGCCAAATTCTTACATTTTTATGCATGCAGAATATCCCAATGACTAATCCCTGATTTAAGAGGACTAATTCAGAGGTGATTCATGTACTATTAGTGTTGCTTTGCAAGCAAGGATACCCGAATTAATCCTAAATTAAGAAAATATTCCCTTGTTTATCTAAGGAATAGAAAATCCAGCTCCCCAATTCTTTGCTTTGTAAGAATGCACCAAAGTTAATCCATGTACTATCTTAAATTATACAATGAAACCTGTGAAAGGACTGAATATAGATCTGGGAGTATGAGTAGGAAGAGTCCTTATTCAAACTTTAACTGTCTGAAATTAGAATTATTGCAAGTGTGGGATATACCCTGAATTTTTAATTTTCTGAAATATCAGATATATGTCCTTGGGAGACAGTCAAAAGTATTTTGTATAATAGAACCAAAAGACAACAATCAGAAGCTAATGTTCTTGCCAAGCCATCAGTTTCCATTATCTGAGGAATTTAAAACAAAACCTTGAGAAAAAAAATGCAAATGGGTTTTGGTTCAACCACAAGATATGAGTAAAAACCATAAACAATTGAAATAATGGAAGAATTTACTAAAAAAAAATCCAGTCAAACCCAAAACAGTAAAATTTTACTGCCCTATGAAAGGCTTCAGACAAGATTTAATATTGATTGTGAATAGATTAGCAATGGCTGAGGATAACATTCAGAGCTGGGAAATTTTACTAGCTCTTATAAGATACAGTATAACTGTAAGATGAAACAAAAATCATAAAGGATTTAGTCCCCAAACCCCTAAATTCTAGGAGTTTGTTCCACAGAATGGAAGTCAATACTCTGTGACTAATATTTAGGTTTAAATATCTCAGAGAAACTGTTAAGAGCCTTAGAACTGGATCCAAAGTAATTATCTCACTAAGTAAAAAGACACTTAGACCTTGCACTGCCAAGGCAGATTCATTTCACTGAACTGTAGATGGTGTATCAAACACGAAGCTTTTTTACAAGAGGCATAGTAGAGAAATAAGCATCACCAAAAAGGTTTTAATCACATCTTCTGGAAGTCCTGCTCTTTCTCTGCTGACTGATGAAGTGATTCTAGTGAAGTCATTCTTCACTAATTTTCAGTGAAAGCTGAGGTGAATCTTGGAGATCTCAGTGCATAGCTGCACAGAACTAACTGGTATTAAACCACTAACAGCAGAGACAAGATTTGAATCTTACAATACAGCCATTTTATTTGAGGGTACACATTAGCCTTCTTTTTAGCTACAACCCTAACAATTTTCTTAAAGGAAAGGGACCAATGCTTTTTCCAAATGGCTTCATGTGCCTTGCTATACTTATGGTTGAAGCCCTCACCCAGGAAATGGAAGTTTCAGTCTGGTGGCATTCAGCTCAGTATCTCACCGCATTCTAGCCCCCTGGCTATAGAGTACTCTTAAGGTTAGAGGAGCATTCTTCAACCTTCCAGTTAAAGCTGTGTCACTTCTGGATTCTATTATGAAACATGATCCAAATAAGTTTATTTGTGCCAGAAATAAAATGTAGAGGAAACAATTCTTTCCTTGTTATTAGCACACTCATCAAGAAGAATAAAGGTCTTCATTCTTCTCCCTGTTCCATTAACTGCTTTATAGTTCATGCTATGGCTGTTTTGTGTAAATTTGTGGACTGTCTGATGAAATTTAGGTTTGGTGTCAAAACAAATCACATTACATATTACCTTTCAGTGGTAACTATAGCAGAAACTACTTACTAAGTTTTTGCCTGAATTATGATATCCCTGAGCTTCAAGTTCTTAGAGGGTAGGAGGCTATTGAGGAAACATCATATAAACTTACCTTTTTTTATACACTTCATTAGGTATCAGCTAGCAAATTCCAGTCTACTGTCAGAGTCAGGCTACATGATTAGATGTGGTTTTTCTCTTTCCCATTATAGTTCACAGCTTAGTCAAGGGAGATAATGTTCTTGTTGGGGCAACATAGAATTTATGTACTTTTCATATTAAACCAAAATGCTGAGTTTGTTAATTTTCACCTGCTGCTGGACCACTGGTTCCTTCTCTACCACAAAGTATTTTTAATTCTTTTCTGCAGAATAACACATTTTAACATGACTGGTGTGAGTGGGAAGAAATTGATTCTGGTGCTGTGTTTTCTTTGGTGAGAAAAGCACTTCAGGTGTAAAAGTAGAGGTAATGGCACTGCCATAATTGCCCTACTGATGTAGAAAGCAATAGCTATACCTGCAGTTTTCAGGATTCTCATGTTAAGCACGCTGTGAAAAAGTGTGTAAGGTAAAGACTGAGACCCACAAAGAAGTCACGAGGAGAAACGTCTGGCTTCTGACTGGGTGTAAGAACTTTGTTATTGTTAGTTGTATAGACATAGGGGCCCACGGAACTGCAAGCCAAAATGGAGCTAAAAACTGACTCATTTTAAGTGTTAGCTGAATGACAGATTTTAGTATCCTAATTGTCAAATCAACTGTACTAATTGAACTGAATATTTCAATTAACAATAATCACAGTATTTTTCCTTAGAAATAGGAATCTAACTTCTGCAAACAAGTATAATACAAGATTTAATTATTTAAGCACATGAAAGATGAGGATATTGAGAAAACAGTAGTATAATGCATAAAGGATTACAAGACAATAAAAGTGGAGTTAAGAATTACTTCAACTAGCTGTATACAGATTGGTCAGGTATACCATTCACATAAGAAATTTATTAATTTAATTTTTTTTTGTGATGAATCTTACTCTAGACAGCTCAAGGATAGAAACAATCTGTAAGCAGCCAAAACTTTTAAAGAAGCTTTACCATAAGTACAGAGTGCAACACAGTTGGCCTCGTAAGAGGTAAACTACAGAATCCCAAGGGTCTGTGAAGAAAATGATCTCTAGAAATAATAGGCTGGAAACTAAAACCAAGTAAATAAAAACCTCTCATCTCTACATCAGCTTTATATAAGGATTGAAAGAAGCCCAAAAGCAAGTCAGTTTTAAGACAGATCTTGATAAAATTTGAAAAAAAAAAAGCAGTAAGTATAGTACAGTCAGTATGAAACTGGATTTAGTAGCCCAGAAGACCCTATGGGTTTATGTTTTCCATATAAAATCTCTGAATGAGGTTGCTATAGTTAAAAAATATGGTGATGGGTGGGTACAGACAAGGGAAATGCATGGTCCATGATGGTGAGACCCAGCGGCAATCATATTGTCTTGAACCATGGTTACACAACCCCAGTGGCTCTTACACAGACCCATCAATAATAGAGGTTTACTTTCAGAAACGTCAGGGATTTTGCCATCTGCTACAATCACAGAGATTTTAGTCTAGTCCTTCATTACTGTTCATGTCAGAATTATTTTTTGTGATCTGGGTTTTACTTTTTGGATGGGAGGGAACTTCTATTTTTTTACGACACACTTCTCTCATCCATCATACCGCTCTTTAGACTATCTAGTGAGTCTCGGAAAAGATACAGACATCTTTTCATGTTAGTTCTGGTTTTGCATAGAGAAAAGCTCTTGCAGTCTTAAAAGGAAACTGTTTAGAATAAATTCCTGAAAACAAAACAGCCTTATGTGATTTCACATATACAATACGCAATAAAATCATGCAAAAACCTAGTGATACCTTCCACTTGAAACTCAAAATATCTGAGTATGTGACCCAATGTGTTTAGAAAAGGAGTTAAGATATTCACTGCTAAACTGAACAACTTCATCAAGTCTTTGAAGTTATCATTTCTTGCCACAGTTTCCCTAGTACTATTATCTTCCAACCTTTCCTGTGACTTCTGAAAGTCAGACTACTCTTAGTGCCTTATTTCCTCTCCTTTAGTGCCCCCTAATCTTAACAGTTCACAGTATCCTACTGTTCTTTCCTACAAACTCTGAAAAACTTCCTTTAAACTTTGTTTCCTTTATTTTCATTCTGAGGCATTCCAGGCAATTTGTCATCAAGCAATGAACCCCAGTTGACACCTTGTATTCTAGTACTTGTACATCATGTTGCAAGCCAGTAATTTCAATGTTTGTTTTTGTTTTTTTTTTTTTCCCAGGCAGGTGTCTGTGTCCAATTTAAATTCTACTTGCCTGAGGGCTTTCCCTATTGCAACTGCCCTAAGCTTTCACACCTGTACAAGCCATATTTTCTCATTTAACCTTGACCCATTTTTTATTGTATATAACTGAAGTGAGTGGTTCTTATAATATCAACATTAATTTTCTAATAATGCAGTCTGGAATTGTTTGTAAATCCTTAGACTCTGTAAGTTACAGTGCAGAATTATTGGATGTGACAGGATATATATGACTTGCCCTTAATTCCTATGCTCTACTATCTGTGGAATTTTGAATAAAATGCTATGAGACTGAAAACACAAGAGGAGTTTGTCATTGACATACACAATGTAGGAAGGTAGTAGAGATCTCCTTCAAGTTAAACTAAAATAATGCACTCAAGTTTTTTGAGTTGTAGTAACTTTTCCCAGCATACCTCTCCTTTCTCCCCTTTTTTTGCTTTATCAGCCAGGCTTGCAATTTTTTTTAGCTTATCCCCACAGTAGTTTCTACATCTGAAGATTAAAATCTTCCACCTAAAAAGTTGCCTTAGACTTTTTTTCGCCATTACCCCACCTTCTGATTTTACTATAAACATTTCCTGATTTCTTATTAAAAAGTGCCACTGATTCACAAAAAAGACCCTTTGTATTTTACTCCACTGTTGGTGTCAAGCAGAATCTTGTTGGTCTTTGTATATCAAAAGCAAACAGTGATTCTTAGATTTAGACTACCTTGACTCACTTTTGTGACCTTCTAATCCTTAAATATAAAATGTTGGCTGCAAGTAAATCATGCTTACATGAACCTGAAGTGAGACCACAATCCTGAACCTTCAGCTAATATAGCAGCTGGCTGTTTTTACATTTTATTTAATTTAGTTATTCAAACTGTTATTCTCTTTCTAATGTGAAATGGAATAAAGTGGTATGGAAATTCTGACCTTGGAACATAGTAAAATGAAACACTCTGAGTGTCCTGATGTACATTTCCAAGAGTGCTGATAAAACACTTGAGAGACACTGTTGTTAAACTAGGTATGATAAATAATTTTTTTTTGCCATTAGAAGAACCCTTTACAAAGCCATATTCCTAAGCCCATCTGAGGCTATTTTGGGATTATATTGATTTTAGAGACACTGGCATGTTTCTTTATATTCTCTGCCAAAAACTTAATGTACTACTTGAACAGCAACAGAATTTACTTATAAAAATCTATATAAATAAAGGTATATGGCTATCTAGCTTGTTCTAGCTGTATAATATCTACATAAAAATAATATTTGAAGATATATAGCCTGCCTTTAAGTTTAACAGCTATGAGATTTTGCGTTCACTCTTTCTTGATGTTTGCAAGGACTATGTTCTTTGTAGGCCTTCTTTTTTATGCCACCTTCATAAAACTGATGTTTCCCATAAAAGATTCAAATTCTGTTCTGATGGATAACCTTAATGACACAGAGATCCTTACAATGTTACTTCTAAAAGTAACAGAATATATTTTGATTCATATTTCCCTTGTTTCTCTAGTTGTATGGGAATATATAAAAGGCAAAGCTACTGTCTATACCTTCCCTACATATTAATAAACTAAACCCCCATCTCTTTCATGTGAAACAATTTGCTTCTGAAACAGCTTTATGATATTGCTTGTCCTTGGTTTTGGATAAATTTGAATCCTTTGGAGGAAATAATAATATAATGTGAAAGTAATAATAAAAAGCCTGCTAATAAAGTGACAGTGCACAGTGATACACATTCAAACTTAAAATTAATGATTCTTTTGAACTAAGAAAGACAAAAACATAATAAGTAAAGCCATTTAAGCTTATAATGATGGTCACTTCTAGTCCTCTTATGGGTTAAATGGCTTTAAAATGCTCACTCTATGTCGAATTTGTAAAACCACCATAAAATGTAATACTTCACCACCAGAGAAGCACTTAAAAAAAAAAAAAAAAGAAAAAAAAGTTTTAGGTAGACCAAAACATTCTGGAGATTTGATGATTTGATCCCTCCAAGGAAATGAAGTGCATTTTCTAAAATTCACATCTTCCTGAAGATATTCAGGCAAAATACTTTCCATAATAATTTCTCTGTCAAAACTGTAATATTAGAGAAGCTAGAGTATCTTTCCAAAGAAGCGTATATTGGTGTAAAGATCTGGAGTGATGAGGAATACATTTTTAAATGCCATAATCTTAAAGCTTTTTCATACAATAATAATAAAACCTATTGAAAACAACTTACTCTGGAATACACTTTATCAAGTTAAGCAGTGGATGGTAAATATGAAACTTAAATATGATTCTTTTTTTGCTTCTCCTTAACAGAACTTAGAATTCAATTCAGCTGAAATCCAGTTTGAAATCCCCAAGAATTTCTTTGTTAGAATTTCAGGTTCTTTCCAGCTGTAATTTTTATTGCTAGTGTCAAAATTCTGTGGCACTGGAGCATGATTAGACTTATTTTACACAGCATATAAACTAAACTGAACTGTGATGTCTAAAACTGTTACATGTACAGATGCATGAAAGTTTTGGTGTTGAAACTGAAACCAATCAGAAGCCCATACTTGAAGACCAGGTTCTCTGAGGTTCAAAGCAGTTTCTTCCCAGGACTGCAAATTTAACCCACTCCTTGGATATGAAGTTTTTTCCACATGAAAGCATCTTTTTTAATATATATACTTTACTATGCCTTATTTTACTGAACCCACATGCAGCTGTATATTTTTGAGCATATATAATTTTATTTGAGTATATACATGGTACTTCTTCAGTAAAATGTTGATCCTTCTATTTAATCCTGGTGTTCAAACACAATGAAAACAAAAATTCTGTGTCCCCTAACAGCCTACTTAGACCAATCTACATGTACAATTACATTTGTAACTAAATACGAAGTGAAAAGTTCCAGAGGGAGATAGCTAGTAGTCTGCACCCCAACAGAGGGAAGGTTTTCTGGACTTGTACAGTATTGTTACAAAGGTTGGATTTTCCAGTCAGCATCTTATGTGAATGTTGAAAATTCAATTTAAGCTAATGTGATGCAAAGTGGTCTCACTAGGAAGAGCAGTTTTCACTCATATAGATTTGCAATCTCATTTACTTCCATAGACTCACTAATCTGATTGTAATTATGTTACTTATCTTTTAATTTTGTGTGTGGCAGATGTACATCAGAAATGACATACAGGTGGGACTATCATATATTAAATCAATTTAATCACATTTAAATATTTCAGGGTTTGGTGTTCTGTACAAAACTTCTGGTTCTTAAACAGGCAAACTAAAAAAACATAAAAGAGTCATAGTTACATACCTATCTCTAAGCAAAGTTGAAATGTTTTAATATTATCATTGACCTTAAAATAATACAATTATTGCCCACAATTAAGAAGCCTTAGCCAGCTGTTTGCTTATTTTAAGAGTGATAGAGAATTGTAATTTTTATTGAAACAAATACATATTTTCTCCTATTCAAGGGGAAATTACATTATTTAATAAATTTATATTTATAATTTAATATTTCATCTTAATAGAGATATTACTATGCTCTCTCAGACACATATGCACGATGCCTAATTACATTTCATCTCATTTGGTTACAGGCCAAGGGGACTTGGGCTTGGATCAAGAATCCAGGAAAACTATTTAAATTCCTTGCATGGTTTCAGGTGTACCTTAATTTCTTGTAGCACTGTCATTTGTGGAGATGACACTTCTGAAGACAGGGGTTCTTCCACTGGCAGTAAGGCTGTTGCTACTTCATATCGGGGGAGTCTTCTAATGGCAGTAAGGTTGGTAGTACTTCAGGTGTTACCATCCCTATCTTGTCTGTCAGTCCCTTCTCCACTATCAATCTTTATGACATTTGCTGGGAGCACCTTATTACTGCCACTAAAATCTCTTGTGTCTGAGCCTACTTCTTCAGAATAGTGACACAAAATGCTCTAACAACTTAAGTAGCTTAACCATGTACTTAAGAACATCTTGTGCAAGAAATATTTTATAAAAATACCATACATAATAAATCATTCTATGCAAAAAATTACATATACTCCCCCAAAATGAACACATACATTCAAAATAACATGCATACAACTTGTGTAGATAAGTAATTTTTAACATGTCTAAAACTCAAAGACTTTATATGCCATTTTCTACATATATTGTTAGGGAGTTGCCAAATCTGACATCAGCGGCAAGGCTGCCACAGATTCATGCCCCTGGGTCCAACCAGTAGCATGTATTCCCTGTAGGCACACATATAAACACAATATATGTTCACTTATATACATAGCCAGCCACACTGATCAACACATACAGGCACATGCAGCACTTGCACAAACATAAACACCACCAGCAGCCTCATCCTGTTCCCTTCTCTGGCTCATCATGATAAAGATCCAACAGTGGGAGTAGATACAAGTATACAATGTTCACCCCTCCAGCAGCTGGGATCAGACGCTCAGTCTGCCCTCTTGCTGCCCCTGGATCCCAGTCTCTGCTGTTGGTGGTACCTGGGCATGCTACCTCCAAGGCCATAACCCCACTCCAGCTGCTGGTATTCAGACCTACACATGCACACACGCACACTATGTATCTCTTCAGTAAGCAATATTAGATGCACTAATGCTAGATCCTCCCTGTCCCCCATTGTCATCCACATAAATATTCATACACACAAACAGGTCTCCCAGTCAACCTCCAGAGCCCACAGTCTCTCCAGCTGTTGAATGGCCCCCCCAGTAGCCAGCTCCTCCAGCTGCCTCAGCCACACATACACTCACGCACACATAGCTGGTCCCAACTATTCACCAGCTATCTGACTTGATGTTTGCTAGTGATCATACACTGACTTATGTACCCACATTCATTGTAATTGCTGGTGACCCAGACACACAGACCCTCTGGCACTCTAGTCATTGGCACTTAGACCTCCCATAGACACACATGCACACACAAGAAAGAACCTCACCGAAGAAAATAGTTAGAAATGGAATTTAATGAGAAGTCAGGACAGACTGTGGATGGTGGAGTGTAGGTCAAGGACAGGCAAATACACTAACCAGCATTGTACAAGCCACCAGCCTCTCCTATCCCCTCCTACTCCTAGAGCACAAGTCTTATGAGTAGTGGCTGAAGGAAGCAGGGCTGTTTAGCCTGGAGAAAAGGAGGCTGAGGGGAGACCTTATTGCCCTCTGCAACTGCCTGAAAGTAAGTTGTAGCAAGGTGGGTGTTGGTTTCTTCTCCCAAGTAACAAGTGATAGGGCAAGAGGACACAGACCCAGATTGCACCAGGAGAAGTTTAGGTTGGATATTAGAAAAAATTTCTTCACTAAAAGGGCTATCAGGCATTGGAAAAGGCTTCACAGGGAAGTGGTTGAGTCCCCATCCCTGGAAGTATTTAAGACACATGTAGACATGGTGCTTAGGGACATGGTTTAAAGGCAGGCTTGGTAGTCCTAGGTTCATGGTTGGACTTGATGATCTTAAAGGCCTTTTCCAACCTAAATGATTCTATGATTCTATTTTTCCATGCTTGCTGCTCCCCAAAACACTTCAAACATCCTTTCCTCTTCTTTGGTCCTTTCCTAAACAACATATTGTCTTGGACAATCCCCAGTAGTTCTTCTCCTGCATCCAATTGCAAGTCCCACCCCCCTGTAGGCAGTAGCCCCTCTCAGTCCAAAAGGCGAGCCAGAGAACTGCTCCCCTTGACTTGTCTGATGACTGTCACAGCTGGCCACTGGGACTGGGATTCCCCTGAGATGGCCCAGGGAGAGCAAGTGCTGGATGTCTATTTCTCTGAGTGGCTTACTGGGTTTCCTCTGGATGTTGTTCTTACTTGCTCCTTTGTGTTTGTGAAGATGGACCTTTTATGGATTGCTTATTCTCCAGGGATGGGTCTGGAAACAGCTGTATGAGGATCTAATCTGGGGGGTTGCACATGCCATTGCTTCTCTGTGCTATTGTGTGTTTGGAGATGAACTTTTTATCATGTAATTGGACACAGATCACTCAGTGATACCATGAAATGACAAAATAAATGCTTGACTGTGGCTGTCCATCACCAGATGAAAATGAATAGTGAATCCATCTGTTTGTAACCTGTCTCAGAATCTTGACAAAGATATCTTAAACAAACATCTGATTACCATGCTGAGAGTTGTCCATGATCATTGGGTATGCTTTTCCTACTGAGTCCAGTTTTCAACTACTTTATATAAGAACAGATATTTTAATCCCTTTCTTGGAGTAAAGCTGCACAGGTCTTCCAATGACAACTTCATGTTTCCTTCACCCTTTTTTTACCTCTTCCTTATCTTAATACTATTGGTAAGATCAAAGTCCTACAGCAATGGAGAAACACCAAGCTTAGTAGAAAAGTCACAATATTATGTGCTTTTATCTAAATTTTTCATCTTACAATAAGAAAAATAATACTATGCTATTTATTAATAACCTAAACTAATATAAAGGAACATTCACCCAGAAAATACAAGTAAATAAATATGCAGATTCAATCACAGAAATGTAAGGATTTATATACAGATCAACTTAGAAGCAACTTTAATTAACCTAGGTCTATGTTACAAGCTAAAGCTAGCATAGCTATGTCAGTCAAACAGCTCGTAGACAGACATCACACTACAACTAGCATGCAGGTGGAAGACCCCTGTTACAGTTATGCCCTCCAGCTGCTCATTATTACCCTTTTGCCAGCAGAACTGGGAGGGCAGTAACCTCCACCAGTGTGGCTCCTGTAATTGATCTCTCATCCTCTTCAGGCAAAATCACCCAGGTAAACACAAGCAATTTAAATAGTTGGCTTGAGGCTAAGGACAGATATCCAGATCTAGCTGTGCTGATGGTTGTTGTGGATGATAGTCCTGAAGGTAGTCCTCTCTATACCACTTAGAATGTCCAACCAAGTTGTAGATGTCTCAGGACTATTTCTGAGACAAGCTAGCTCAGACCTACATACAGCCTGTTTAAGCTCAGTTGTTAACCTGCTAGTAGCAGATTCTGTGGTAGTCTCTATTATAAGCACCCTGGTGTCTTTTTCTGTATCATTTGGAAACTTGACTGGCTTTCCTCTAAATGTGGATTAGACAGAATTTGCCAGAAACACTTTACCATCTGAGCTGTGGAAAGGACTAAGCTCCAGCCAGTGAAAATGGAACAGATAACTGCCACTGCTATATCAGCACCTGCAGAGGTGTCTGTTCATAGCTTTAGGCAGTTAAGAGGGGCAGGAGATGTGATACCTGACTGACATAAGTTTTGTTCACCAGTGAAGAGGCTTTGCAGACACCATTATAAAGCTGCATTAGTTCTGCTTGAGCCATGTTAGAAAGTCATTCTATACTTGTACAAAGCATGCTTTTTCATCCACATTAATATCATGCTGCCAGTAAAATATTTGATATTGCATCAGATCTCAGGTTCCAAATGTACTACCCAAACAAATGCCCTAACTAAAAGAAAACTGCAGTAAAAGCAATATATAAGAAGACACTTCTACTTACATTCTATCAGCTGGTATAAAATCGGAGACTTATCTAATTTAGTGCAATTAAATGTGAGGATGTTAGGAAGCAAACTGCATGTATTGCTGAACCTGCCTATTCAAAATATAAATCCTCCCTCCTATTAAAATCCAGACTTTTCAGAATGGAAGAAACAAGAATTCAGCTTGTTGTGCTTTTAAACAGAGGAAACTTATTTTGTGGATAAATCTAACCACTATTTTATTAAATACAAGAAAATATATTAGAAAGGGAAAACTATATTTTAGTATTTACGATACACTGAACACAAAGAAAGATTTTGTTATAACTGAGTGTATTATAAATGCATTAGCTATAAATACTGTATTCATATTGTAACTGTGTTAAAACTGCTGTTGGGTAGCAGTGTTACCTTAGTCTGAAGGGATTTAGCAAAACAAACCTTTTACTCGGGCCTCTTCCGGCCACACAGTAAGGAGGGCCTGGACAGAGGCACAGGGCTAGCTGCAGTGCATGCATACCAGAACAGCAGTCCCTTTTGCCAATGTCTTTCAGCCACTGTAGATCAGTGTGTTACCACATTGCACTTTCTGCATGTGTCAGTGATTCAAAGGGGCTGTGACTCCAGTCAGTGATTCCTTGACTGAAATGAACATCAGTCCATAAAATGTACTTCAGCATGATTCCGAAAAAATGTAACAAAGTTAAACGAGCTTAAGTGAGCTAATAAATAGGCAACATGAATGCAGTAGGGAGATCTTTATAATTATAAAGCAACTTTGTGCTAGGGTTGTTAGCATAAACTTAAGCTGGTATCTTCATTGATAGTCATGGTTCTTACATGAGTGAAATCAAGCTGGTACTTGTAGATTGACATGCACTGTAATCGCACAGTCATTTTGCCGTATGGAAATACTCTATTTTTTAAATTTTGCCCTGCAGTGGCATTAACTCGGGCAAATTCTACTTCTACTGATGCTTATGTTCCCTTTACAATGTAAGTATAAAGTAAATCAATTATATGTTGATTAGCATTAATGCATTTCTCCAATAGCCCCAAGAGTCATAAGTGAAGTAATGGTAGCAAATAAATGTCCTTAAAGACAAGCTACAGTAAAAGCTCCAAGCTTAAGTGCTGAAAAATTTACTGAGATATTTAGTTTCATATACCAGTTCTAGTTACATGAGTGGCAGATTAACTTTTACCTTGATTACTGCAACTTCTCCTTTATCTCTTATGTAGCTGCTAAAATTATCTTTCTCATCCCTCATTTATGATGTATAACATTTCTGTTATACATCAGTGAAGAGTCCAGTTACTGATGCCCTCTTCCACAGTGCATTAGATAAAAGTTCTTCATCTTCTTCAAGACCTTATACAATTTAGACCTCATTTTGTTTTATGATACCTCTTAATCTCCTGTCTTCATTGCCACAGATGAAGGTCTTAATGTTCTGTTCTCTCTCCAGATTGTACTTCAGATTTTAATGCTGATTCATTTGCATGCAGTATACTCCCTGTTCCCAAATTTTCTAATTCAAAACTCACCCCCCCAATTCTTCTCTGAAGTTATTAATAATTATAACAATAAGAGAATAGGGGAGAATAAAAAGCAGTGTGGCAAAGGTTTGAGTTACTATTTCTTAAGTTTCTTCCCCTCCTACTGAGAACATAGCATTGCCACATTTTGTACAGTAAAAACATTCATTGATAATTATTAATAAATATTTATAATTAATAATAATTGATAATACCATACCTAGCCCTAATTGTCTTACTCATGTAATACTCTCAACAAAGTCCCCATTTAGCAAAATGCTTTTCTGATTTAATATGAAAGAGAAACTTATAAACCCCAAAGAGATACTTCAGATTATGTTCCTAAAGCCTTATTTAGCTGTGTACCCTAATGGCCTGCTTTTCGTAACAATGAGGTGTTCAGAGTCTTTCACTGGAATTGCTGAATGCTGGAAATGAGCTTCCCAAATAGAAAGCTCAAAACATTCCATCTCCTTTCTGAAACTATTTTTTTTGTCTATTACATACATGCAGTAACATTAATTGGCTTGCTTATCTGTTAACCCTCTTTGCAGCCCTCAGTACAAAATGTCTCTTGGAATATACTTCAACATTCATTAATTCTGACAATTTATCATCGCTACCTCATAGTTAGTGTATCGGTGACAACAAGTCTTACAGAGAACTTCTAAATGATGTCCCCTGGGATGACATTCTGTGGCATACTCAACCTTACTGGTAAGGTCAGTGACATAGATTTGCTTTCAACAATGTAATCCAGGCCAAGAGTGACAGCCAGACTATTCAGGATGACAGAAGCAAGGAAGGTTTGAAAAAGCTTTTCATTTGTAAATGACAGAAACAAGCCATACTGGGAATTCCAAACTTTGCCCAGCTATGAGCATCTTTGAACAGAATGGATCACTAATTCTTGAACTGGTTTAAGATATAGAAGGTGAGATACTAGTGGTTTGGCTCCATCATGCCCGATATAACTAAGTAGAGATGTATTCTAACAGAAATAGTTAATGCCTTCCCAATGATTCTGGCATTAATCTATGTATTAATAATGTTTCCATAGGGAAATATCAATTTCCATTGACAGTCTTTCTAATAATTTATTTCCTACCCTTCTCTTCTAGTGAGCACAGATGCTTCTTTAAGCCCCATTTGATATTACGATTGCAATGTTTTCCTTCAGTTGTGAACTCTCTCGAACAGCATATCCACGTGTTTGGGTATCAAGTCCTTAAATCATATGAAGAAAGTATAGAGCAAATTTACTCATCAGGTGGAAGTTTTCCACTTGTTAAAATGACTAGAATTATCTTAATTCATTTACATAGGCATGGATACTCTTGTGATACACTTGTGAACATTTAGAAATAGAAAATAAATTGGCATGAAGTTAAATGAAAAAAACCAAAGCCATAAGGACTACATGATCAGTTACTAGATCAAAGTGGTTCATGCCATCCTAGGACTTGTTCCTCAATACAGACTCAATAAAGCTGAAGGAAGATAGGGGTCAATCTTCATTTTGTTTATCATTTTTATACAGTTCAAATAGCTAATATCAGCTATATGGTTAGAGACTAAGGTCAGATTTAAGCAAATATTAATCATAGAATCATAGAATCCATCTCTGCCTTGGTTTGGCACATTCATATTACAAATGGGCAGTAAAATGTTTTGGTACCTCACCACATGGTCTTTCATGCCCACTGTATTTCACCTATACCTCGCTACTTCTGTTTGGTTATGTGATTAAAGAAAGCAAATAACTCAGGGCAAATGGAGGCATTGCCCCTGGTGTGCCCCCCTCCCAGAGCTATCAGAGGGGAGTCATCAGTCCCATGGCCCGGGTGTGACACTCTTCACAATGAGTCAAAGGAAGGGCATTATGGATCACAGGGAGGTTACTGCCTACAGGGTTGTGGGAATCATTAGGGAATGAGGGGAAGAGCATTTTGGGACTGTATAAGACATTATGGGATGTTTGGGGGAGGAACCAAAGGCAGGGAAAGGAATAGATCAAGACATTTTGAGAAGAAGCAAGCATAGGAATGTAGATATAGAGGAGAAGAAAAGGGCTGGTCATGTGTAAACAGGTGGCTGGTCAGTATGCGTGTCTCGCTGTGTGCTCCACCTGGTCACCAAAGCCTGTCCTGCCTTTTAATTGGACTTAATTTCTAACTATTTTAATAGATGAAGGACTATCTTATGTCTGTGTATCAGTGTGCATAGGAAGTCTAAGTGCCAACAAGCAGAGTGAAGACTACAGATCATAGGAAGGGGGATGTGTGTAGGTCTGAGTGGGATTGCAGGCCTCAGCAGCTTGTCCATCTGGCTGCTGGAGAGACTGAGTATCTAAGACTAGCTTCTGGAGGGATCCATATTGTATATATGCATACATATACTTCCACCCCTGCCCCTTAACTGGCCTGATCAGAGAGATTTGCGATCAGACAGGGTGAGGCCATTGGAGCTGTTGGTGGGATTGCTCTGTTTTCTGCCTGTGTTGATCCATGGGGTCTGTTGAGTGTATATGCATGTATGTAATGCATGTATATGCACATGTGTGCCTAGTGGGGGACTCAGACTCATTACCGGGTAGACCTGGGAACATGGAGCTACAGCAGCCTCAACTCTACTGGGCTATCAGATTTGGCAGCTCCTAACGATTTCTACTTTAGTCCTTCCTGTCCTTGCAATTTACTCTTCTCACTGCAATGGGCTTACAGGTTGTCTTTCTTGTTTAGCAGCAGCAGAGGTAGCAATGGCTTTATCTAACAGAATTAAGGCCTAATCAGATCCCATCTAAGATAAAAAAAAAAAGTCTCACCCTTAGCTTTAATTATATAGATTATGAATATCAACAAAACCATAGCAGCTCAAGCTTGGCTTCAAAATCATGTAGATACTTTTACGTACTTTGTGTAAACCTACAGTTTAAAATTTAAAAAAAAAAAACCCAAAAAAAAACCTAATTTAATTTAAAAAGGAAGAAAATACATGGACATGTATATGAACTATATAAAAAACTTTGAAGATATCCCCTGGTGTTACATGAGCTCTCTTCAAATAGTCATTGAATAAGTCTTAGCAATAATGTGTTCCTTTCCACAACAATAATCTCAGTTATGAAAGCTTTTAAGCAAATCAGTAATGACTACTATGTAATTAAAAAGAATGCAAGGAAATTGTTCTCTCAACACTGAAATGAATTACTTCCTTGCCATCCTGAATTTAGCAATTAAAATTTTGCCAATGAAAATGGAAGAGAAACAATAATAAAGGATTTACTCAATCATGTTAAAGAAGCAGAATCTTTTGCTTTTCATGATAAGGTCATCACAAGCATGATGTTTGTGTGAGGTCATGGTGAGGAAAATCAGTCATGATTGAACATCAGTACATCTTTATATAATTTTTATGTTTTCAGATATTAATACTATCTCATCACTGCAATAAAAATAATAGAAAGGGCTAGATTCAGTAGAGTATGTAGGAATCTACAGGTCAGATTTCACAATATTTACCTTTTAGACATTGCCTTGCCTAAAATCCTGTGTTGGGCAGTTAAGTTCCTCAATGAGATGAAAGCAAGGTACCTCAGAAATTATAATAATTACCTTCATGATGATTATAGCTACACAAATAATAATTATTTACTTGCCCAAAAGTTTACTTAGAAGTGGATCATAGAGAGTAGTACAGAACACTTTGAAATTGCACCTCTCTTCAGCTCTCATGATATATCCCATTCAGTCCAGTAATGTCCATACTACAAGTTAACTAGCTATACAATAAATGAACTAATTTAGGATAGCTCAAAGCATTACGAAAGTTAAGAAGATTTCCAGGGAATGTGGGCAAAAATTTACCACATGGATGCAAATAAAGTAGGTGAAGATTCTATTCCTGCTACTTACAGAGCAGAAGCAGCTTAGAAAACATGTCCTAACTCCTGTCAGCTGTTAGTAACAGTTCCCAACGGAGACTGGGTAATTGACTGTGGTGGAGTTTCTGTTCTATTTAAGTGCAAAACCTACCATATTAGCTGAAATCACCAAAGGCGTTGTAAACTAATGCTTTGGACTTTGCCCAGAAAAGGACCAGAAGCAGCACAACACTGTCACGTACAGATCAGTTAGTCAATGAAGCTGGTCCTTTTTTACTGCTTTTTAGACTGTAACTGCCAACTCTTACGTCAGAGATAAGCCTAGTGCATGCAAACACATCAGCCACGGATTCAAATTTGACATGCAAGCCATGTGCCATACCTGTCATAAATATCAAGGAGAGGTTATTAACAGCATGGTTTAGGAATACCCTTAGCAACTGAATGAGGACAACAGGAAGGTTCCACCCTTTTTTCCACCGAGTTTTGTAAACTGTATTTTATCAAGAGGACGGATGTTTGGTGACAAGGAGAGAAGCAATGCTGCTTCCACCTACTTTTTATGAAATGTGTTAGAGTTGTACCGGTTTTGGCTTGGATAGAGTTCATTTTCTTTATAGCAGATCATATGAGGCAGTGTTTTAGATTTTTGACCAAAACAACACTGATAATTTCTATTTCCCTATTAAAAATCCAACTTGTTGTGTCTAGTGGGTTAAATGCTTCTATGGACTCAGTCTGTCATATTTAAACAGCATAAATGAAAATTGATTTTTACTATAACAATTTTTTTGGCTGCGTCAGCATTCTCCTTAAATATTTTACATGTGTTTGTTGGGAGCACATTCCTAACAGTTGCTCAAAAGCTTAAAGTTGTCAAATAATGTCTCCCAGGTTTGTTAAAGATACTTCTTTCATTAGATGTTTTTTTTTTTTTAATACTGCTGGTGGATGTGGTTTTCAATATAGAAACAATAGTCCTAATCAGAATAGTTTTTCAAATTAACTGAGGTACTTAAGCATTTAAAATTACTAAGAGGCCCTCCCTTAAAATTGCTTAACTTTCCTAAAGTTTTATTGCTAGCAAATGTATATCTTTACTATTTCACAAGAGTTTTAAGCTTCTGAAAATAGCTCATTCATAGAGTAAAAGATCTCTCAATAGAAATGCAGCGTCTTTCTGTATGGGACTGTAGGTTTGTTTCACAGTGCTTGTTTGATTTCCCCCTTCTTGTTTGTCCTGCATGACCAGTCACTGAGCAAAGGACAGGAGCAGCAGCTGCTTCCTTGCACTTCCTGCTACTCATCTACAGGTGAGGCTTCTGGATCCTTAATGATACAAAAAGACACTGATCATTAAATTACTACCTGTAATGACTCTTACAGTTGTCTTATGGATATACTAGAAACTCTAGGGAGAAGAGGGGGGCTTTTGCATTGAATAAATGAGCAGCAAAGATAAATCTAACTTTCATCCTATTAATAAAGTGAAGCAGTGGTGAGTCAGAGTAAGAGTTTCAGTGAGCAGAGAATTAAGCAAGAATAACAAGTTCCATTCCTTCTTCTCAGACGATCTGTGTCCCTATTGTGAATTTTTAAGTAACTGACCATTTCTGCAGACAGGTTTGAACTTGAATTCAGGAATACTGGTATACCACAGGCACACATATTTAAAGTTGACCTCTCCATGGTCAATTTAATTAGCAGTGTAATTTACCTCTAATGTTGATAAACACTTGAGTTGCTAGGGTAGAAGAATATTCAAGTTGCGCCCATAGTCTAAAAATGTGTACTCTTCTACCTGTCTTACTGCAGTAATACCACATAGACACATGTTCTTGCTAAATACTTAGCAGGTATTAAATGTCTAGAATTTGATATAATTTTCAGAGTTGAGTGTGGAAATACTGTAGAAAGACATGTGTGACAAACTTTCCTTCCAAAACAGTTTTAGTCATGTGCTGCCTCTGCCTGAGGATGACTTACATATTGAGTGACAACCGAAACTTTGAAGTTACTTGCTATTTTAGGGAAAGTCTGAAACAGGTTAATGGATAAAGCCCTGTGTGTTTAATCATCATATCTGTAATTTAACAACTCACATAGGAACCTCTTGTAACATCAGAAGCCCCACTTGGTTACTACCTTCAGTATTATACTCTAGTAATTTGGATGCATATGTGCTGGCAGAAAGCTACCTACAGTAAGTTCAAACCGTTGACACCTAAAGTCATGAGCAAGTTCAGAAATACTTTCTAACCAGCTATTCTTTCAATAGGTCCAAGCCAATGTTCTTAGGGAAAACCTGATTAAATTACCACTCTTCAAAAAGAAGTTCTGTTCTGGAAAATCTGTTTTGCAAATTAGCATTCTACCACATGCTGAAACAGACAACTTGAGTTACAGGCTCTCTGGCCTTCTAGAAAGCTGTATAGCTAAAAAAGTGTTGTATTCATAAAGGTATTTGAAATAGGCAATATCAACCTGTTAACACCTGCATAAGGCTTCTAATGCAAAAAGCCAACAACATTTATTAGTTTAAATACAGCGGGGAGAGGAGGAGGTGTGTCCTGATTTTTTGGGGGAATTAGCTACCTTGACTGAGTAAGTTAGCTTTAAAGAAGTAGTATACTTGTGTATGGTGGGTTTTTTATTTTATATATATGTGTGTGTGTGTATATGTATTTACATAATATGTCTGTATAAATGTATATGAGTGTGTGTGTCTGTATATGTATTTATATTTAAGTTCTCTGAAGGTAGTTGGCACGTAACCTCGAATATGGAATGTTTTAGTTTAGTGAACACAGATGACAAAATCACATTATCAAGTTAGCCAATTATGTCGTGAGTAAACTGCATAAAGTTGAATTCTGTCAGGTTTGCAAAACTGAGTTGTTAAGAGTATGAGTGACAACAGCAAGAGCGTGACTGGTTTACAACAGCACATATATAAGAAGAGAACATAACTGAGAATTAATCAGCTAATAAATGGAGATTAATCTCCTAAAAGATAATCGCCTCTCATCATAACCTAGGAAGTTGCTGTTCAAGTGTAGGCAGTTAGGTACTTCTAGGGATGACTTAGCAATGGTGACTTACAGGTTTATGCAAATGTCTCAATTCACTGGAGTCTAGATTAGCCAGTTGCTTCTTATTATTAGCAATTAATACCTAAGATGTATTAGTTTTGAGAACACTGAAGAAATTGCAGCTAGCTTGCTCGTGGTATTCTCTCAGCTTCTAACTTTTAGATAGCTTTTGTTTCTTATCCAGACAAATTACATTAAATCTGTAGCCCAAATAAAAGGGTCAGTTGTGGGTTTGTTTTTTTCTTCTCTACTCACTAATATAACATTACTGATATTAGCCCAAATGAAGAGATGTAAACTGGTGTAACACTCGTTTATCAGTGTCTAAATGTGTGTGTGCACATGTAAGATGTCTGGTGGGACTGTACTGCTGTAACTTTCTGAGTTCTAATTTATCTGGCTAGAGGATCAGTGTCAACAATACAGCAGACATGCCAATAAGTAGACATGAATTATTAATAAATTACTACAAATTTGTGAACACTGTTCCTCAACAAATCTGCCAAAGTCTTAATGACATGGGCACATTCACACAGTCACATGCACTACACCCATGCCTCACAGGACATGTGGGTTACAACTCTTGGCACTGTGGGGTACCCTACAGGCACACACCTGTGTTGGAGATATGGGTGGTCCAGCTTTATGTGCACCTGTGCAGCCCACTCCCTGCAACTTGCTAGTGCATACACAGGTGACGAAGTCCCTCAGGAGACCAAGCATCACACTAGCCCCCAAAGGTGTGGGTCCCTATGTACTATGCCCCATACTGTTAAACTAGGAACTGGTGCAGACTTCTCATGGTATCCAATGGTGAGGCTGCTCTATCCAGCCTGGGCAAAGGATGACCCCTGGTACCATTTAAGTACATTTCTCTCTTCTCATTTGCACAAATTTCCATGCTTCTTTTATATCTCTCTATCAAGATGACTCATCTTTTTTAGAATCATAAAATGTTTTGGGTTGGAAGAGACCCCTAGAGGTCATCTAGTCCAACCCCCCCTGCAGTGAGCAGGGACACCACTAAACAGATCAGGTTGCTCAGAGCCCCATCCAACCTGGCCTTGAATGTTCCCAGGGATGGGGCCTCCACCACCTCTCTGGGCAACCCGTTCCAGTGTTTCACCACCCTCATTGTAAAGAATTTCCTCCTTATATCCAGTCTAAACCTACCCTGCTTCAGTGTAAAACCATTACCCCTTGTCCTGACACAGCTGGCCCTACTAAAAAGATTTTCCCCATCTTTCCTATAGGCCCCCTTTAAGTACTCAAAGGCCGCAATCAGGTCTCCCCGCAGCCTTCTCTTCTCCAGGCTGAACAAGCCCAACTCCCTCAGCCTGTCCTCATAAGAGAGGTGCTCCAGCCCTCGGATCATTTTAGTAGCCCTCCTCTGGACCCGCTCCAACAGTTCCATGTCCTTCTTGTGCTGAGGGCTCCAGAGCTGGACGCAGTACTCTAGGTGAGGTCTCACCAGAGCAGAGTAGAGGGGCAGAATCCCCTCCCTCGACCTGCTGGCCACGCTTCTCCTGATGCAGCCCAGGGTACGGTTGGCCTTCTGGGCTGCCAGCGCACATTGCCGGCTCATGTCCAGCTTTTCATCCACCAGCACGCCCAAGTCCCTCTCGGCAGGGCTGCACTCGATCCTTTCTTCCCCCAGCCTGTACTGATACTGGGGGTTACCCCGAACCAGGTGCAGGACCTTGCACTTGGCCTTGTTGAACCTCATGAGGGTCACACAGGCCCACCTCTCCAGCCTGTCCAGGTCTCTTTGGATGACATCCCATCCCTTCTGGTGTGTCAACCGCACCACTCAGTTTGGTGTCGTCCGCAAACTTGCTGAGGGTGCACTCGATCTCGCTGTCTAAGTCACTGATGAATATATTAAACAGCACCAGTCCCAGTACAGACCCCTGAGGGACACCACTCATCACCGGTCTCCATCCGGACATCGAGCCATTGACCACTACCCTCTGGATGCAGCCATCCAGCCAGTTCCTTATCCACCAAACAGTCCACCCATCAAATCCATAGCTCTCCAATTTAGGGAGAAGGATGTTGTGGGGGACCGTGTCAAAGGCTTTGCAGAAGTCCAGATAGATGACATCCATTGGTTTTCCCTTGTCCACTGATACTGTCAGACCATCATAGAAAGACACTAGGTTCGTCAGGCAGGACTTGCCCTTGGTGAAGCCATGCTGGCTGCCTTGAATCACCTCCCTGGCCTCCATGTGCCTTAGCATAGCTTCTAGGAGGATCTGTTCCATGATCTTCCCAGGCACAGAGGTGAGGCTGACAGGTCGGTAGTTCCCAGGGTCTTCCTTTTACTCTTTTTGAAAATGGGCACAATGTTTCCCTTTTTCCAGTCACCTGACTGCCATGACTTTTCAAATATCATGGAGAGTGGCTTGGCGACTACATCGGCCAATTCCCTCAGGACTCTGCGATGCATCTCATCAGGTCCCATGGACTTATGTGCATTCAGGTTCCTCAGGTGGTCACGAACCTGATCTTCTCTTACAGCGGGAGGGATTTTACCCTCCCGGTCCCCCTCATGCCATCCATTGACTCAGGAGGGGTGAGGAGAGAGGTTGCCAGTGAAGACTGAGGCAAAAATGTTGTTGAGTACCTCAGCCTTCTCCTCATCTGCTGTTACCAGCTTGCCAGTCTCGCTCATCAGTGGGGGTACGCTTTCTTTAACCATCCTTTTCTGGCTGACACACCTGTAGAAACCCTTCTTGTTATTCTTCGCATCCCTAGCCAAGTTTAGCTCCAGCTGAGCCTTGGCCTTCCTGACTCCATCCCTACACAAATGGGCAGTGCCCCTATACTCTTCCCAGGATGCCTGTCCCTGCTTCCACTGCCTGTGCAGTTCCCTCTTCCTCCTTAGTTTGACCAGCATCTCTCGTCTCAGCCATGCCGGTCTCTTCCCTGCTTTGCCCGATTTCTTACACCTGGGGATCGAGAGCTCTTGCGCTCTGTGGATCACATCCTTAAAGACCTGCCAGCTCTGTTCTGTTCCCCTGTCCCTGAGGACCGTTTCCCAGGGAGTCCTTCCGACTATCTCCTTGAGGAGCTGGAAGTTTGCTTTTCTAAAATCCAGGGTCCTGACTATACTCTTCATTCTTCCCATTTCCCTCTGGAGCGTGAGCTCCACCAGCGCATGATAACTGCAGCCCAGGCTGCCTCCGATCTTGACATTTCCGACGAGCTCACTTGCATTGGTGACCACCAGGTCCAGTATCGCATCCCCTCATGTAGGGGTGTCTATTACCTGGCTTAAGAAGTTGTCCTCAATGCATTCGAGAAACCTGCTGGATTGCCTACAGCTTGCCGTGTTGGTTTTCCAGCAGATGTCAGGGTAGTTGAAGTCCCCCAGCAGGACGAGAGCCTGCGAGCACGAAGCCTCCCGGAGTTGGAGGAAGAACGCTTCGTCCGTCGGCTCCTCTTGATCTGGAGGTCTGTAGTAGACACCAACCACCAGGTTCCCTTTGTTGCCTCTCTCTCTGATTCTTATCCATAAGCTTTCGACCTGCTCGTGGCTATTCTTCAGGGACTGCTCTTCACTCTCTAATTATTTCTTGATGTAAAGGGCAACGCCTCCGCCCCTCCTTCCTCGCCTGTCCCTTCTGAACAGCCTGTAGCCATCAATAGCTACATTCCAGTCGTGGGATTCATCCCACCAAGTTTCCGTAATGGCGATCAGGTCGTAGCTTTCTAGCAGCACGATAGCTTCCAACTCCTCTTGTTTGTTTCCCATGCTGCGCGCGTTTGTATAGAGGCATTTCATCTGAGCTGTCGGCCTCGTCACCTTCATAGCAGAACACCCCTCATTTACTTTGAGGTGCTTCACGGGCTTTTCCTTGTTGGCTCCTACTATCTCAGGAGCCTCCGGCTCACCTCCACCAGACATCAACTTTTCTGCAGTGCCCCTGGCACACTTCTGGGCAACAGGCTGAAGGCTCATACTAGCCCCCAGCCCCTCTAACCCTTGCGTTTCATCCCCTAGCCTGTCACTGGCAAGCCCAATAGGTTCCCCTTCCCCCTTCACATCTAGTTTAAAGCCCTGTCAATGAGCCCCGCAAGCTCCTGGGCAAAGACCCTCTTCCCCCTTTGAGAAAGCTGGCTCCCATTTGACTTGAGCAAGCCCGGTGCCTTGTAGACCATCCCGTGGTCAAAGAACCCAAAGTTGTGGCGGCGACACCAGTCGCGAAGCCACATGTTAATAGATTGAGTCTGCTCGTATTGTCCCGTGTCTCTGTCCACCACTGGAAGGAGTGAGGAAAAAATAACCTGCGCTCCAGATCCCTTCACTAATTGCCCCAAGGCTTTGAATTCTTTTTTGATTACCCTCGGGCTACTTACTGCTACTTCATCGGCACCCACATGGAAGAGCAGCAAGGGATAGTAGTCTGAGGGTCGGACCAGGCTAGGAAGTTTCCTAGTGATGTCTCTAACCCGGGCTCCTGGGAGGCCAGTTTGGTTGGGTTTCTTACACAAAATTTTCATGATCATTCCCTGATTATTGTTTAATCCTTCACATGTTCATCAGCTTTGGTGTTATTAGTGTGGTTTTATTGCTTGGTTGGTTTGGGTTTTGTTTGGTGTGGTTTTTTTGTTGTTTTTTTTTTTTGGCAAGTATCCTCTCAAACAGAGTTGAGTATTCCACTCATATACACTGTTTACATTCACATTCTTATCTTATCAGATATTATTACCCAGGCTGTTTTACAAAGGAAAAGCCATCAGGGTTCCTCCACAAAGGTGTAGTGCTTCTAGTTTATATGCCACCACAACATTGTCACAAGAGCAGCCTGGATTTGGGTTTCATACAGATCCCATCTGCTTTAGTGAAATATTGAGGTTTGATGACAAAGGACCCTGCAGATCTCTGCAGACAGCTTAAATGACAGAATGACACCATATATCTTATACTCAAGCTGTACGTGTATGCGTGGGTTCTTTTTGTGTAGTTAACCATGTTTAAGTTTTGTTCTTCCAGGCCCTCTAAATAATATTTGTTGGTGGCTTGCATCAACACAGCATGATGTGAGGTTTAGTGCATAGTTTTTTCCACAGGTTGATATCAAAAATGCACAACTGACTTTTAAGGTCATCTTCCAGATATGTTAGAAGCAGGGAAAATAACACTTAGAAGCAGCTATGTCTTCAGCTGTTGAAAGGGTAGATGCTTGGGGATTTGCTTTCTGCAGTTAACTTCATGCATAAGTGATCCTTTTTTAATATTTTTTTTTCCTCAGTACCAGTAGCACGCACATTCCATTTCTTCTCTGTGCTTTAAGACAGCTATGTTTATGAGCATATGTAGCCTCAATTTCAGCTGGTGGGGTTTTTTTATTTCTATTCAAGATATCTGAATTCATTTTACCAAATTAATATGAAGTAAACATAATGAAGAGGTTTAGATTATTCTCAAAGACTGGTCTGTGGAAAATTTGTGAATGTAGCACATTTTTTGCCCTGCTTATACATCTTCTGGACTGATACTGTGTGAAAAGCAAACCTGCAATGTACTTTGAGGTATGCGGGTCTTCTTTGCCTTGAGACAATATAATCTTGTGTGCTATAGCCAGCACTTAATGAAAGTGTGTGTACACGTAAGATGTCTGGTGGGAGCGTACTACTGTAACTTTCTGAGTTCTAATTTATCTAGCTAGCAGAACAGTGGCTGTCATGCACCCTAACCTCCAATACAAGCCCAAGGCTTTTCATAGATATCTCTTATTTCAGCTGCCTAAATGCTTTCTAAAATCTAGCCAAAGGGTGAAATTATATGATGTAGCTTGAGCTGAACTCATGCCCCAAATATGTTGAAAGGAGAAAGTTTTTATTCCTATACTTTCAACTGGCTCTGTTTTCTTTCTCTGCAGTAAGTCAATTCAGTTTTGCCAATCTGTTGGAGAACTCTTTGGGGTTTTTTGGTGGT
Source organism: Gorsachius magnificus (assembly GCA_034008185.1). Classification (NCBI taxonomy): domain Eukaryota; kingdom Metazoa; phylum Chordata; class Aves; order Pelecaniformes; family Ardeidae; genus Gorsachius; species Gorsachius magnificus. Next base: position 60,590,347 of record CM067084.1, read on the forward strand.
TTGGGGATTCTTTGTGTTTGCATTGTTTTGTTTTTTGTGGTGTGTTTTGTTTGGAGTTTGTTTTGGGTGGGTTGTTTGGTTCTTTGGAGGTTTTATGTGATTTAATTTATCTGGTACAAATGAAAGGGTCAAATGAATGCCAGTGGAAAGGGGAGGAGGGAGCATGGGACTGCTTTTCTGGCAAATAGGTATAAAACTGTAAGAGGTATCAACTTTACCCTTTGTTCTCTGAGGAAAAGCTAGATTTGTATGTCCATACAGAACCTCCAGCAATGAAATCTCAGTCATGAACTGAGGACCCAATCTTCTGCTGTAGTACAACAGTGTCTGAGCTATAAATATTTTATATTACTCACCACTAGAAAAACAAGATATAAGTAAAGGAAAAATAACCTATTGTGGAGTGTGCCCCTTAACATCCATTTGCACTAATGTACTTGCATGGTATTGGATTAATCTTACAGAACTGTGCTTTTGCACAATAGTTGCTATCTTGTGCCTCTGGGCTTTACTATGATAAATAATTACAACCATAATAACACAAACCAGACACAGCAGATTTCATTTTTTTTTTACTTTAGAAGTTAATCTGCCTGTGAAGCAATTTTCTTCGTTATAGAATTGTAGAATCATTTAGGTTGGAAAAGAGCTTTAAGACCATCAAGTCCAACCGTTATACATCACTTGAAAACATTTTGCTTGCTCTTACTCTGTCCTCATACTGTCTTATTTCAAGTTTGTGTTCAAATAGTTTCTATATCTAAGTAAATGTTTCATTTTTGTAACTCGATTTTAGTGAACAAAGAACCAGGGTCATTTTTACGTATGTGAGAATGTTTTGCAGCTTAACTACTGATCAAATGTCTGTCCTTGAAATTTCACAAAGTGGGGTGAATTTTTTCTTTTTGTGTGATCTCAATATATTATTCAGACAGTTTATAGTTGTACGCACATTTCACATTACATGTGAAAGTTTAAGTATCATTTGCATTCTAGTGCTGTTATGTGCTCACTGTGAGATCAAGAATGATATGATCAGTCACAGTCACTGAGTTTAGCAACACTAATTCAGGTAAAACCAGTCTTAAATGAGAATAAAATACTTCCATACTACATTAGGAAGATAAGGCTTACTAATTTCCAAAATGGTAGTTCATTTTATTTATCTTGATGTTTTGTGTCTTGCGCTCCTATTAGGGAGATTTAGGGAGGCATATAGCAGGGCCTGCATCCAAAATTTGGACAACAACTATTCTAATGCAGATGGAACTGTATGTCTAATTGTTCACTCTTGCCAAGTGGTCTATAAAAGATCAGCCCCGGTCATAGGTTTCATGACAAGTGGGAAAATAAATTGTTCAAGATAAGATGCAAATTAGGGACAAAGTTCAGCTGACTACCAGAATATATAATTACATTTTGATATGTCACAAAGTAATACAGTCTTACTTGATTTAAATTTTGTGAACTTAAAATGTTTGGCTGGAAAATTAGTAGGGGAGGGCTTTACAGAGACTGTTAATTCTTGAGAAATATAAATTTGACCTTGAAAAATAACTCCAGAGCAGGTTAGGAAAACAATTTTCTTGAACGCAATTTTAAATTACAATAGTATACTGATGAATTTGTGATTACATTGGTTGTATGGATGAGCTGGAGTGTCCATAAATGCACCACTGAGGAACAAAGATTCTAATATATGAGTTACTGCAGAATACAAAATATACTGCATAATATGCTGATAACAAGCAAAAAAAACCCCTATCAATAATGATGACAAAAAAAGAAATAAAACACCAAACAAACAGTAAGACTCCTTGAAAAGCAATCCCAGCACAAGAAGATTTCAAGGCTTGAATACAGTGCGTAAGCAAAGAATATGGTTAAGGGTGTGTCTGCCACTTCGCAACGCTTAAAGGGCTGTGCAACATAATTGGTACTGAAAGTTGACATTCCTAGAGTAGCTCACCATTACAGCTGTTAGGAACCTGATTTTGATCTATCATTCCTTGTCTATGCATTTGTATGTATACCTGCTTACACATTTGATGTTGTATAGAGATAATTTCATATGTGATCTGTGTCTGCATGCATGTCGATTGCCTATCACAATGTTGATTAATTAATGTAAAGTCAGCTTTTTTCAAAGCTATTGATCCACTATAACTCAGCTTCTGTGGATGCCAGACTAATGGCAAGCATGTATGTAACATGGATTTAAGTGTTCAATGTTAGAGAATAATGGCCAAGCAATAGATCAGCAGACAGAGAGCAGTTACATTATGCTGTTTAGTATTGCTTATTCTAACTGCCCTTAAGTGCTTGATTCTCCCTTTAGTTTAAGGCTCGGTTGTATTACTCTTTCCTGCTTCCTGGCACACCATTTGATGGAAAAGCAGTGTTTTTATCTTAAACAATACAGACACAGGAGAGCTGGCCCTGAGCAAGTTGGATTGCTTACACAAAGCAGTGCGGTGATGTGCAGAGGTGATCGTGACAGTCTTGACAGCATTGTAGCTCTTTCATCAGTCATAGCATTGCCTTCAGTCCTGTATGCACAGCAGCACTACTTCTCTTATTTGTATCTCAGCTCAGAACAGCATTGTATGGTTTGGATGCAAATGATTCCCCTTCATTTCAGCCAAGGGGATCTTAACACTAAACAGTACAATCTTGAGGACAACTTCTTAAGCCAGGTAATAGACACCCCTACATGAGGGGATGCGATACTGGACCTAGTGGTCACCAATGCAAGTGAGCTTGTCGGAGCCGTCAAGGTCGGAGGCAGCCTGGGCTGCAGTGACCATGCGCTGGTGGAGCTCATGATCCTGAGGGAAATAGGAATAACGAAGAGTATAGTCAGGACCCTAAATGTTAGGAAAGCAAACTTCCAGCTCCTCAAGGAGATAGTCGGAAGGACTCCCTGGGAAACGGTCCTCAGGGACAGGGGAACAGAACAGAGCTGGCAGGTCTTTAAGGATGTGATCCACAGAGCGCAAGAGCTCTCGATCCCCAAGTGTAAGAAATCGGGCAAAGCGGGGAAGACACCGGCATGGCTGAGACGAGAGATGCTGGTCAAACTAAGGAGGAAGAGGGAACTGCACAGGCAGTGGAAGCAGGGACAGGCATCCTGGGAAGAGTATAGGGGCACTGCCCATTTGTGTAGGGATGGAGTCAGGAAGGCCAAGGCTCAGCTGGAGCTAAACTTGGCTAGGGATGCGAAGAATAACAAGAAGGGTTTCTACAGGTGTGTCAGCCAGAAAAGGATGGTTAAAGAAAGCGTACCCCCACTGATGAGCGAGACTGGCAAGCTGGTAACAGCAGATGAGGAGAAGGCTGAGGTACTCAACAACTTTTTGCCTCAGTCTTCACTGGCAACCTCTCTCCTCACCCCTCCTGAGTCCATGGATGGCATGAGGGGGACCGGGAGGGTAAAACCCCTCCCGCTGTAAGAGAAGATCAGGTTGGTGACCACCTGAGGAACCTGAACGCACATAAGTCCATGGGACCTGATGAGATGCATCGCAGAGTCCTGAGGGAATTGGCCGATGTAGTCGCCAAGCCACTCTCCATGATATTTGAAAAGTCATGGCAGTCAGGTGACTGGAAAAAGGGAAACATTGTGCCCATTTTCAAAAAGAGTAAAAGGAAGACCCTGGGAACTACCGACCTGTCAGCCTCACCTCTGTGCCTGGGAAGATCATGGAACAGATCCTCCTAGAAGCTATGCTAAGGCACATGGAGGCCAGGGAGGTGATTCAAGGCAGCCAGCATGGCTTCACCAAGGGCAAGTCCTGCCTGACGAACCTAGTGTCTTTCTATGATGGTCTGACAGTATCAGTGGACAAGGGAAAACCAATGGATGTCATCTATCTGGACTTCTGCAAAGCCTTTGACACGGTCCCCCACAACATCCTTCTCCCTAAATTGGAGAGCTATGGATTTGATGGGTGGACTGTTTGGTGGATAAGGAACTGGCTGGATGGCTGCATCCAGAGGGTAGTGGTCAATGGCTCGATGTCCGGATGGAGACCGGTGATGAGTGGTGTCCCTCAGGGGTCTGTACTGGGACTGGTGCTGTTTAATATATTCATCAGTGACTTAGACAGCGAGATCGAGTGCACCCTCAGCAAGTTTGCGGACGACACCAAACTGAGTGGTGCGTTGACACACAAGAAGGACGGGATGTCATCCAGAGAGACCTGGACAGGCTGGAGAGGTGGGCCTGTGTGACCCTCATGAGGTTCAACAAGGCCAAGTGCAAGGTCCTGCACCTGGTTCGGGGTAACCCCCAGTATCAGTACAGGCTGGGGGAAGAAAGGATCGAGTGCAGCCCTGCCGAGAGGGACTTGGGCGTGCTGGTGGATGAAAAGCTGGACATGAGCCGGCAATGTGCGCTGGCAGCCCAGAAGGCCAACCGTACCCTGGGCTGCATCAGGAGAAGCGTGGCCAGCAGGTCGAGGGAGGGGATTCTGCCCCTCTACTCTGCTCTGGTGAGACCTCACCTAGAGTACTGCGTCCAGCTCTGGAGCCCTCAGCACAAGAAGGACATGGAACTGTTGGAGCGGGTCCAGAGGAGGGCTACTAAAATGATCCGAGGGCTGGAGCACCTCTCTTATGAGGACAGGCTGAGGGAGTTGGGCTTGTTCAGCCTGGAGAAGAGAAGGCTGCGGGGAGACCTGATTGCAGCCTTTGAGTACTTAAAGGGGGCCTATAGGAAAGATGGGGAAAATCTTTTTAGTAGGGCCAGCTGTGTCAGGACAAGGGGTAATGGTTTTAAACTAAAACAGGGTAGGTTTAGACTGGATCTAAGGAAGAAATTCTTTACAATGAGGGTGGTGAAACACTGGAACGGGTTGCCCAGAGAGGTAGTGGAGGCCCCATCCCTGGGAACATTCAAGGCCAGGTTGGACGGGGCTCTGAGCAACCTGATCTGTTTAGTGGTGTCCCTGCTCACTGCAGGGGGGGTTGGACTAGATGAACTTTAGAGGTCCCTTCCAACTGAAAACATTGTCTGATTCCATGATAAGTTTACAAGAAAATAGGAAGGAGAGAGTTAGAGACAGAAGGCTGGTTTGCTGCCAAAGGCAAAAAGTTGACCAAGGTATTATGATGGCTGGAAAATAGCATATGACTCCATCTGTAATTTGGAGATTTTCTTCACATCCTGTTCCTTTCAGGTGAAGTCTGGAATATCAATATCAGCAGTAGTTTCAACTGGAAACCTTCTGCATATATGCTTCATACCTGATTTACATGTATATAGCAAGTCCAGCCTCTCCTGAATGTGAGCCCTAAGGTGTAGGACATTTCACTATTGTGTTACTTACAGATCCTATACATACCAAGTTATCTGTGAATGCACTGCAGTCAGTCTCTGCACAGACTTTCAGGCTGATGCATTTACTTTAATATATCCTATATTATTCTTCTATCGGCAGGGTGTCTTTGGTAGCAATAGATTGTGCCCAAAGCAGTGTGACATAAATTAGATTAAAATGCTTAATGATATGTCTTAGGACAGTAGGATTTGCAGGACTGGGTAACCATAAATCTAGTTTTGAAAACTAGACACCAAAGCTGAATCACTGATGGTCTCTGGGGATATGACCCTATTAGTGTAAGCAATTTAATAAATTTTGTTATGGTGCCTATAAGTGAATATACATATTCACACATCTTTACTGAGACATGAGACAAATGTCTTTTAAAATAATTGTTTAAACATCTATGATTCCAAGTTATGTCACTCAGCTCTGTGGAAACACAGCCAAGTTAGCAATGGATATTAAAAAAATAACTGGAGAATATTAGGACCATGGGATGATTCAGGTTGGAAGGGACCTCAGGAGACCTGTAGTCCAACCTCCTGCTCAAAGAAGGGTCAGCTATGAGGTCAGACCAAGTTGGTCAGAGTTTAATCCAGTTGGTTCTTGAAAAACCCCAAGGATGGAGACTGCACAACCTCTCTGAGTAGCCTGTTCCAGTGTCTGACTATCCTCATAGGAGAACAAGTTTGTCCTTGTATCCAGTCTGAACCCCTTGCATTTCAATTTATGTCTCTTGTCTCTCATGCTCCTTCGATGCATCTATGAACATCCTGGCTCTATTGGCTTGGTGACATTCTCATAAATACTTGGCGGCTGCTATTAGGCTGTCCTGAAGCTGTCCCTTCTTCAGCTCCCTCATCCTCTCCTCACAGAGGATGTACTCCAGCTCTGGACCAGCTGTGCTAACATCAACCCACTTTATCAGCATTTTTCTTCTATTTGGGAGCCCCAAACTGGACATGGTACTTTAGATGTGGTGCTGAGAGGGGAATAATCACTCCTGTGGATCTCTTGGTTGTGTTTCTGTTAGTACAGCCCAGGATGCTCTCAGATTTCTTTGCTTCCAGGGTGCACTGTTGGCTTATGCCCATTTTGCATCCACCAGCACTGCCAGGATATTTTCAGCAGAGCTGTTCTTCTGACAGTCAGGTCCCAGCCCGTATCATTGCAGGGTCTCTTTCTTTCCAAGCACAGGGCTTGGCATTTGTTCTCACTGAGGAACCTTGCTGAAGTTCCTGTTGCCCATTCCTTCACCCTGTCTATTCTAGTTGGCCATCCTGCCTTCGAGTGTTTCAACTGATCCAGCAATTTGACGTCAACTGCAAACTTGATGAGAGTGCACTCCATTCACCATCTCCAGGTCATTGATAAAGTTGTTAAACAGGACAAGTCCTAAGATAAACCCCTCCACTTATCACTGGCCTCCGGGTAGGGAAAGACCCATTAATTATCACCCTCTGAGTTTTATCAGATTTTGGGTTTTTTAATCCAGTTAGATCTCTTGTTTTTATTCATCCATCCAGACTGTAATGTTCTAACTGGGATATAAGAATAATGCAGGAGACAGTGTTGAAAGTCTTGATTAAAATCGAGGTAAATTACCTCCACTGATCTAACCTCATCCATAAATCCATTTGTTTTTTCACAGGAGGCAAACGGGTTTCTCAAGAATGGCTTACACTTGGCTGATACTGACTCTTCCTAAGCACTTTGTCCTTCATTTACCCAGAATTATGTTTCAGTAGGACTTGCTCCTTGATTTTTTTCCAAGCTGATTGGTCTGTAGTTCTCCAAAGTTGACATATTGGCCTTTTTGAAGATGGCTGCAATATTTGCCTTTCTCTAGTTCTTAGATCTCCATGACCTGTCTAAGATGACATCAACCATCTCTCTCAGCACCCTTGGATGCAGCCCATCTGGTCACATAGATTTGCATGGGCTGAGCTGTCTGAAGTAAATCCTGACTTAATCCTCATCCAATTCTGGCTGTTCTTCTCTCTGAATGCTTTCATTGAGCACAGGTGCCTCGGAGACATTCTTGGCAAAAACTGAGGCAAAGGTGGCATTGAGTACCTCATCCTTACGCACTGCTGTCACTAAATCACTGACCCTTTTCAACACTGTGCTTGCATTGTCTCTGTTCAGCCTTTTACTACTATTGCAGTGCTAGAACCTCTTGTTGCCCTTGACATCCCTAACAGGTTTCAACTCCAGCTGAGCTTCAGCTTTCCTAACACCATCAGCCGTGTAATATTGCATTCACCTCTCCTAGCAGTGCTTCTAAATTTCTCCTTAGTAACCTCTACTGTTTCAACTTCTTGTACACTGTCCTTTTTTTTTTTTTTTTTTTCCATTGGAGTTCTACCATGAGTTCCCTGTTCAGTCAGGCTGGCCTCCTGAGACATCTGCTTGTTTTTCTGGGAAACAGAATGGACCATTCTTGTGTTTGGGTGGTGACCTTCCCAGCCTTCCTGAGCTCCTTTGCCCTTCAGAGCTGTCTCCTTGTCGTGGTTTAACCCGGCTGGCAACTAAGCACCACGCAGCCGCTCGCTCACTCCCCCCCCCCCCTCAGTGGGATGGGGGAGAGAATCGGGAAGGAGAACAAGGTTAGAGCCGAGGGCTGAGATAAAGACAGTTTAATAAGAGAAAATAATAATAATAGTAATAATGAGAATGATAACAAAATATACAGAATATACAAAATGAATGATGCACAATGCAATTGCTCACCACCCGCCGACTGATGCCGAGCCCGTCCCGAGCAGTGATCAGTACCCGAGCGACTGACCGACCCACCAACCCCCCACCCCAGGCATGACGTTATATGGTATGGAATAGCTCTTTGGACAGTTTGGGTCCTAGCTGTGCTGTACTCCCAGCTTGTTATGCACCTGGCCGAGCAGGAGAAGCTCAAAAAGTCCTTGAGTAGTCTGAGCACTACTTGGCAACAACTAAAAACATCAGCGTGTTATCAACATTCTTCTAGCACTAAATCCAAAGCACAGCACTATGCTAGCTTCTGTGAAGAAAATTAACTCTATCCCAGCTGAAACCAGGACATCATCCACCCCTTATTCTATACCATTTACGTCATGCTTAGGTTCTACCTTTACAATACTTTCCAATTAATCACCACCACCTTCCCATTTTGATATATATATACAGATAGCATTGCCTTAGTCTCTGGACGATCCCTCTAAAATGTCCATTGGGTTCATCTAGTCCATGGTTTTGGGCTTCATCTGTTGTAACAGTCTTCCAGGGCAGGAGAATTGGGGTCCGGTGTTGGGTTGTCGCATGCTGAAGTCAGTTCTGGCTCCATCCACTGCACTTCCTCAGTTTTCTTCAACATTCATTCTTCTTAATCTGGGCGATTCTTACTGCTATACCATTGATAGGATATACAGCAATAATAAAAATGACATATATTATACAGCAATTAACATCATACAATTCAATTCATTGGCTATTTTCACCCAAAATCAAATCCCTTTGAGGTACACATCGGACTTCCCCATCCTTCCGCATCACCCACCAAGTAGAGCCAGGTCCTTGAGCAAAAGCAATCCCACGGATGGGTTTGCCTTTACCTGAGGCAGGAGTAACCCTGACTGTCTTCCCCAGCATATTTTTTACATGCACTACCGGGACTTTATCCCCTTCTACAGTACGTAAGAGGCTTGATTGGGCAGGGCCAGCTCGGTTGGCAGATCCTCTAGTGTTGACTAACCAGGTAGCCTTTGCTAAATGTGTATCTCAATGTTTGAATGTTCCTCCACCCATTGCTTTCAGTGTAGTCTTTAACAGTCCATTGTATCGTTCAATTTTCCCAGAGGCTGGTGCATGATAGGGGATGTGATAGACCCACTCAATGCCATGCTCTTTGGCCCATTTGTCTATGAGGCTGTTTCGGAAGTGAGTTCCGTTGTCTGACTCAATTCTTTCTGGAGTGCCATGTCGCCACAGGACTTGTTTTTCAAGGCCTAGGATAGTGTTCCGGGCAGTGGCATGGGGCACGGGATATGTTTCCAACCATCCGGTGGTCGCTTCCACCATGGTGAGCACATAGCGCTTGCCATGGCGGGTTTGTGGGAGTGTGATATAATCAATCTGCCAGGCCTCTCCATATTTGTATTTCAGCCACCGTCCTCCATACCAGAGAGGCTTTAACCGCTTGGCTTGTTTGATCGCAGCACATGTTTCACATTCATGGATAACCTGTGCAATAGCGTCCATAGTTAAGTCCACCCCTCGATCACGAGCCCATCTGTGTGTTGCATCTCTTCCTTGATGGCCTGAAGTGTCATGGGCCCACCGAGCTAGAAGCAATTCACCCTTATGTTGCCAGTCCAGATCCACCTGAGCCACTTCAATCTTAGCAGCCTGATCTGCCTGCTGGTTGTTTTGATGTTCTTCAGAGGCCCGACTCTTGGGTACATGAGCATCTACATGACGTACCTTTACAACCAGGTTCTCCACCCGGCAAGCAATATCTTGCCACAGTGTGGCTGCCCAGATGGGTTTGCCTCTGCGCTGCCAGTTGCTCTGCTTCCATTGCTGCAACCACCCCCACAGGGCATTTGCCACCATCCATGAGTCAGTATAGAGATAGAGCATTGGCCATTTTTCTCTTTCAGCAATATCTAAAGCCAGCTGGATGGCTTTCACCTCTGCAAACTGACTTGATTCACCTTCTCCTTCAGCAGTCTCTGCAACTTGTCTTGTAGGACTCCATACAGCAGCCTTCCACCTCCGATGCTTTCCCACAAGACGACAGGATCCATCAGTGAACAGGGCATATTGCTTCTCATTTTCTGGCAATTTATTGTACAGCCGGGCCTCTTCAGCACGCACCACCTCCTCCTCTGGCGATATTCCAAAATCTTTGCCTTCTGGCCAGTCCGTGATCACTTCCAAGATTCCTGGGCGACTGAGGTTTCCTATTCGAGCCCGTTGTGTAATCAGTGCGACCCACTTACTCCACGTAGCATCAGTTGCATGATGTGTAGAGGGGACCTTCCCTTTGAACATCCAGCCCAGCACCGGCAGTCGGGGTGCCAGGAGGAGCTGTGCTTCAGTACCAATCACTTCTGAAGCAGCTCGAACCCCTTCATATGCTGCCAATATCTCTTTTTCAGTTGGAGTATAGTTGGCTTCAGATCCTCTGTATCCCTGACTCCAAAAGCCTAGGGGTCGGCCTCGAGTCTCCCCTGGTGCTTTCTGCCAAAGGCTCCAGGTAGGGCCGGTCTCTCCGGCTGCGGTGTAGAGCACATTCTTTACATCTTGCCCTGCCCGGACCGGCCCAAGGGCTACTGCATGCACTATCTCCCGTTTAATTTGTTCAAAGGCTTGTCGTTTTTCAGGGCCCCATTTGAAATCATGCTTCTTCCAGGTCACTTGGTAGAGAGGGCTTACAATCTGGCTATAATTTGGAATATGCATTCTCCAAAAACCCACAATGCCCAAGAAAGCTTGTGTTTCCTTTTTGCTAGTTGGTGGAGACATGGCTGTTATTTTGTTGATCACATCCATTGGAACCTGACGACGTCCATCTTGCCATTTGATTCCTAAAAACTGGATCTCCTGTGCAGGTCCTTTGACCTTACTTTGTTTTATAGTGAAACCGGCTTTCAGAAGAATTTGGACTATTTTCTTCCCTTTCTCAAAAACTTCTTCTGCTGCATTGCCCCACACAATGATGTCATCAATATATTGCAGATGTTCTGGAGCATTACCCTGTTCCAGTGCTGTCTGGATCAGTCCATGGCAAATGGTAGGGCTGTGTTTCCACCCCTGGGGCAGTCGATTCCAGGTGTACTGGATGCCCCTCCAAGTGAAAGCAAACTGTGGCCTGCACTCTGCTGCCAAAGGGATTGAAAAGAAAGCATTTGCAATATCAATTGTGGCATACCACTTGGCTGCCTTTGACTCCAGTTCGTATTGAAGTTCTAACATGTCCGGCACGGCAGCACTCAGCGGTGGCGTAACTTCATTCAGGCCACGATAGTCTACTGTCAGTCTCCACTCTCCATCAGACTTTCTCACTGGCCATATGGGACTGTTAAAGGGTGAGCGAGTCTTGCTGATCACTCCTTGGCTCTCCAGTCGATGAATCAGCTTATGGATGGGAATCAGGGAGTGTCGGTTGGTGTGATATTGCCGCCTGTGCACTGTTGCGGTGGCAATCGGCACTTGTTTTTCTTCAACCCTCAGCAACCCCACAACAGAAGGGTCCTTTGAGAGACCAGGCAAGGTAGACAGCTGCTTAATTTCTTCTGCCTCCAATGCAGCTATACCAAAAGCCCACCGGTACCCTTTTGGGTCCTTGAAATACCCTCTCCTGAGGTAGTCTATGCCCAGGATGCACGGAGCATCTGGGCCAGTCACAATGCAGTGCTTTTGCCACTCATTCCCGGTTCGGCTCACTTCGGCCTCCAATACAGTCAGCTCTTGAGATCCCCCTGTCACTCCAGAAATACAAATGGATTCTGCCCCTATATGGCTTGATGGCATTAGAGTACACGCTGCACCGGTGTCTACTAAAGCTCTATACTTCTGTGGGTCTGATGTGCCAGGCCATCGAATCCACACAGTCCAGTAAACCCTGTTGTCCCTTTCCTCCACCTGGCTGGAGGCAGGGCCCCTCTAATCCTGGTCACTGTTGCTCATCGTTTGTATGTATGAGTCAGAAGTTCTTTCATCACAATCAGAATTAAGATCAGCCCTTCTATTTTGTCTGAAAAAACTACCATCGTCCCAGTCTCTGGAAATTGGAGCAACAAGTTTCCTGGAAGAGCCCCCTTTTGTGTTTGTTTTTCTTTGCAACTCACGTACCCGTGACTCTAGGACCGAGGTAGGTTTTCCATCCCATTTCCTCATGTCCTCTCCATGGTCACGCAGGTAAAACCATAGAGTGCCCCGTGGGGTGTACCCTCGATATTCTTTTTCTAGAGCAGAAGGGCGCTTACTTCTGATGGCTGAGATACTGGTCTATACAGGAGGGGAGTAGGACATATGCTTTTCGAGTCGTTCAAACTTTTAGGACAGTTTCTCCACAGCCGAAACAAAGGGGGAAGAGATACTTTCTTCATATTCCCGGAGCTGGCCAGCCACTTCATCCACTGTTGGTCCCCGTCCAGTTTCCCAGCTCATCATTGCCCATGTGTTTGCAAATGATGTTGGTGCACTACGTAACAACTTCCGCCACATAGGTCGTGTGCACTGGACACTATCTGGATCTTTGGGCAGCTGGTCATTGTCCAGGTCACTATAAATCACCTCCAGGACAGCCAATTCCCTCAGGTACTGGATGCCTTTCTCCACAGTGTTCCATTTACCTGGGCGACATACGACATCTTCCTTGAAGGGATATCTTTCCTTCATGGCTGACAGTAGACGCCTCCAGAGGCTGAGGATTTGTGTCCCTTTTCCAATCGCTTTGTCAATACCCCCTTCCCTAGAAAGGGATCCTAGTTGCTTGGCTTCCTTACCCTCCAGTTCCAGGCTACTGGCCCCATTATCCCAGCATTGGAGTAGCCAGGTGACAATGAGCTCATCTGGACGACGGCTGAAATCTTTTCGGATATCTCGCAGCTCACTCAAGGATAGGGATCTGGTGGTTTCTGTCTCGTTTATGAGCTCTTCCTCCTCCCCTTGTGATGGCCCCGCTTTTTCATCCTCCCTTTCTAAACGAGTTGACTTTCGCTTCCAAGATTTCTTCTTTGTATAGGGGCGACTGATACTGGCATGGGTTGGTTCATTGGAGTAGCCGCAGTGCATATCACTGGGGTTGGAGTAGCTGCAGTGGCTGTGGCCGGGATTGGAGTAGCTGTAGTGGCTGTGGCCAGGGTTGGAGTAGCTGCAGTGGCTGTTGCCGGTGTTGGAGTAGCTGCAGTGGCTGTTGCCGGGGTTGGAGTAGCTGCAGTGGCTGTGGCCTTATCATCAGATCCAGAGACTTTCTGTTCCCTTTGGATGTGTTGAATCACGTTGAACAGGGTTCGGTAAGCATGGGCCAGGCCCCAGCACATTGCAGTGATTTGTGTTTGCTTAGAATTGCCAGGGTGACAACATACCTTTTCCAAATATTCTACTAGTTTTTCAGGATTCTGCACTTGTTCAGGAGTGAATTTCCAAAACATTGGAGGTGCCCATCGTTCTAGGCATTTACCCATACTACCCCAAATACCCTTCCACTCATAACTATCCAGCCCTGGGGCAGACATCTGGATGGTATTATTAAGTTGCTTACAAACTTTGGACAAAACTGAAAGAATATTCCAAATAGATATCAATAGATATACCTTAACTATCCAAGGATGTTCAAGATACTGAAAAGTTATTGTAAAGAAGGAGGAAACATCATCAAAGGTGGCAGAAAAAGTGCCATTCTGTATTTCCTCCAGAACAAACTTCTCAGAATCCGATGTATAATTGCTAATATTCCCCGCAAGGTGGTACCCAAAGTGCAGTACAGACTTCGACATGAAACCCAAATACCAGATAAAGCTCAAGGTCATTGTTTTAATAACAAGTTTCCCAAGCAAAACATGTCTGGTCACCGCAGAGCATAACAAACTGCAAAAACCAACACCAACTTTTAACAAGTACAGCAAAGGAGGAAGCATGGTGCAGATCGGATAAGCTAAGATCAAGAACAAATGAATCAAATTGCAACCCACAACTATTTAACAGATATAAATTCCTTAATATACTCTGGTTACTCTGTCGTTATCTCAGGCCCTTCAGGCCCCACGTTGGGCACCAAAAAGGACTGTCGTGGTTTAACCTGGCTGGCAACTAAGCACCACGCAGCCGCTCGCTCACTCCCCCCCCCCTCCCTCAGTGGGATGGGGGAGAGAATCGGGAAGGGGAAAAAAGGTTAGAGCCGAGGGCTGAGATAAAGACAGTTTAATAAGAGAAAATAATAATAATAGTAATAATGAGAATGATAACAAAATATACAGAATATACAAAACGAATGATGCACAATGCAATTGCTCACTACCCGCCGACCGATGCCGAGCCCGTCCCGAGCAGCGATCAGTACCCGAGCGACCGATCGACCCACCAACCCCCCACCCCAGGCATGACGTTATATGGTATGGAATAGCTCTTTGGACAGTTTGGGTCCTAGCTGTGCTGTACTCCCAGCTTGTTATGCACCTGGCCGAGCAGGAGAAGCTCAAAAAGTCCTTGAGCAGTCTGAGCACTACTTGGCAACAACTAAAAACATCAGCGTGTTATCAACATTCTTCTAGCACTAAATCCAAAGCACAGCACTATGCTAGCTTCTGTGAAGAAAATTAACTCTATCCCAGCTGAAACCAGGACACTCCTCCCATGTGATCCTATCTAACAGTTCCCTGAATAAGCTGAAAGCTTGTCCCCTAAAGTACAGGATATAGACTCTCCTTCTTATCTCCCTCATTCTCCTTGGAATCTTGAACTCCACTAGTTCATGGTCATTCCAGACAAAGTTACCATTGATTATCACATCCTCAACCAGTTTTTCCTTGTTTGTGATCGGCTGATCCAGCTGTACATAACCCCTGGTTGGTACCAGTACTTGTGTCAAGAAGTTATCCCTGACACCCTCCAGAAATCTTTCCTGCCATGGTGCCCTTCCAGAAGATGCCAAAGAGTTGACCCATGAGAATTGGGGTCTGTGATCCAGAATATTGGATTTCAAAAGAGCTTCATCCACTTCCTCACCCTGATCAGGTGAACTGTAATAAACTCCCACCACTGTGTCTCCCTTACTGACCTCTTCTTTGATCCTAAGCTGTGAACTGTTGTCTGTTCCACAGAAAGACTCACATACTTCTGAGCTATTCTTTCACCTCCCTTTTTCCTCACTTATCCTCTTCTTGACCTGTCTTCCCTGAAGAGTTTGTATCCACCCATTGCAATAACCTACCTGTGTGAGTTGTCCCACTGCAGCTCGGTAATTGGAATGATGTTGCTGTTCTGTAACCACATGCAGAGGTGCGGTTCCTCCTGTTTGTTTCCCAGGATGTATGCATTTCTGTGCATATGACTTGCTTGAGGTGGCCCCTCTTTCACCCTGTTTTATTATTCTAGAGGTCGTTCCTGTACCTGTCACCTTGCACCGTCTGCTGCCTACCCCTGCCCACCACTTTCTTCTTTGACTGCGGGTTGTAATTTCCCTCCACAGCCATTCCTAGGTTAGAGCTCTACTGACCAGGTTGGCCAGCCTGCTCTAAAAGCAAAATTGCTGTTGAAGATATCAGCTACATAAGCTCCTAATTAATTTCCTAAAATAACTGGGACCATATACTATATACAGTTTGCAAATTTTTCTGATGAACCAGCTATTAAATAAAAGCTGTGGCAATATCACCATCCAAGACAGAAAGGACATTACAGATAATAGATTTCTCACCTATAGGTTACGTGCTGATTTATTGTAGCTGAAGATTTGGCCAACAAATCTCATTGCCACTCCTGTTCAACTAAAGTATATGCTCTAAAGATCTCCAAATAGCATGTCTATATGCATTTTTGGATGAAATAGGTATTGGAAGGCATTATAATTTCTTAGGACAGGTTTTAAATCTCACTGCACATTCTCTTTGAAGTAAATTGCTGCTGCTGTTGGGTTCTTGTGGTTTGGGGAGGCAGAGCAAGGGGAGACTTGAGATACTGCTGTCATGTATATACAACCCTTGCTGTGTTAATCCAACACTGACTGCTGCTTTTTCTCCCCAGGAAGCACTTCTTAAAGTCTTTAAGTACTATTGAGAGCAAGAGGGTAAATGTTCTGTAATGACTTTAAGGTCAGCAGGAAAAAGCAGAAGTTTCTGGAAAAATTGGGGGAGGAGGGAACCTAACAAAAATCTGTCAAAGGAAGATTGCTTTCCTTCACAATATATAACTTGGACAATAGTATATTTTGCCAATGTAATGGGATACCAGTGGTATATATCATTAAAAAATAAAACAATACACACCTATAGTTTGCAATTACAATAAAATCATGCCTTCAGGCAGATCCTTTGCGGCTCTGAAATGATCACAATGTAGTTTTAAGAGACTTTTTTTTCAAGAAGAAAGGTTTGAGAGATTTTACATTTCCAGCATTCCAACCAAAGCTAAATTGGAGTGCGCTAGAATTTAGTGTGTCTAGTAGGGAGGCAATTTATAGGAAAAAAAATTAAAAATACAAAGAAGGCTGGCTGGTTTTTCCCCCTCCCTTGTAATCTGAGTATGTGCAGATTAATTCCGGTTACACGGGTAAATTGAAAGTAAAATTTGAGTAGTTATTCTTCAGTGTGTATATTCTGCTGTAGTAATCCAGAGGTGAGATTTTATTTCTATGACTGAGAGATGGTACAGCTTTCTCTGGAGTAGGGCATAAAAACTTGTATAACTTCTTATATTAACAGCCTTTTCCTTCTATAAGATTTCAGTAAGAATTTGATCTACTCACAAATGAGTAGCAGGTAGATTTAAGGATTGCAAATAAAGGTCTTTAGGCATACTTGATTCTTTTTCCTTTCCACAGTTGTAGTGTAAAATCAAAGGATAGAAGTTGTAAGAGTCTGCAAAGGCTGCCATGTTTCTGTTGCTCAGAGGCAGAGGTCTCATTTGAGGCATAATATCTGATCCTAGCTTTTTCTGCAATAAATTGGCACTCTCACGAAAGTGGTAATACATCTTTGGAGTTGGAGTATGTCTCCTCCATGTCAGACTGTATGCTTTAAGTTGCTCAGGATTTAAGAGTTAAAATAGGTTGTCCTGTCTAATGTTCTGTAGAATGTAGCACAGGCTAGAGACCTGAACCATGCATTGGAAACCAACCTTTTATCAGGCCGTGTGGAGACACAGGAACTAGTTCTAAATGATTTGAGCAAGGTACCGGTCACATACCAGATAACTTGGTTACCATCTCTGCCCAGGGCTGCTTCTTTTACAGTAGCAATATCCTCCAAGGGAGAAGGGAGTCTGCTCATTTCCATGCTGAGAAAAGTACCAGAACTTGTCTCTCAACAGGTATTGCAGATTTGTCACTTAATGACATTACAGATAATAGTACAAGAAACTTCAAACACTGAGAAAGTTGGGGGACCTTGTTGGGGCGGAAAAAAGCCTTTTTATTTTCACCCTTATGGTAAACTTTAGTAGTAGTTTTCTTGTAGCACTAGTGGGAAGTATGCTTTGGAAAAAACAGTAAACAAGAATAAAGTCATATTTCTCTCCTTTTGAGAGCAAAGTATTAATTCACTTTGGTCACTTAAATAACTGCATTTCTTTGTTTATAAGCTTTCAGCTATGTAGTCATTTGAGCCTAATCAATTGTCCAGTTTCTCAACTTTGACCAGAACACACTTTGCTTAAGGCTTATGTGAGTTTGTGTAAATACTATCTTTTTATTTATTTATTTTAAGGTTAAACATGCACTTCCCAGGTCTTTAACTTGTACTGCTGCATGGGGTGTGGGGAGTAGTTTGGTTTGTAAGCCAGATCTGGAGTCTGAAGAGGTTGGAGTACCATTGCTGCCAAATGATGATTTTTACATAGATGAGGAACTCCTCTGGAATTCTGAAAAATTCTTTGAAGAATAGTAGTGTAAATGAAATGAATGTATCTTCACTTTTTAATCTTATATTTTCCTGTCATGTTACAGCATGATTTTCAAAAACCGGTGCATGACTTTAAGTTCTTTAAACTAAAATAACACCAGTTTGTATTCAGTGAAATATTTGTTATGCACATTAGCTTCATGAGTATCAATTTAGTTTTTAAATTTAATTTTAAAGAGAAATTGTATGAAATGAAATTATTAGTATATTACAGATTAACCTGCAACGATCCTAATGATTACAGAATGAAGCCCTATTAATACAGAACTGCTTTCTCCAGTGGAATGTGAAAGTGAAGAAACACTGGGTTATTTTAATTTCTTTGGGGAAAAAAATTGTGTCTTTTCATTGTTATTAGAGGATATAGCAGAAGTTCTAATTCTATCACTGATGCTAAAAGTTGTTGCTAGAAGATTCAATACAATGAACATCTCCAGATAGTCCAACATTGCTTGGTGAGAACTCACATGTTATTATATTTTTCACGTACTTTCTACTGTCTTTTGTTTTGCACTTGTTTTCAAAAAGTATAAAGTTGGAAGTAACACAAACCCTTGGAAGTTTGTTTGCAAATACTTTTGGTTTGTTTTGACACATAGTTTGTCTGTGTGTATCTCCACAATCATGAGTGCACAACAAGATAAACGCCTGTCACTGATTTTTAGCAGGAGTTAAATACATGACTATCTTTAAAAACCATGTAATGGGCTGTTACATGTCCGAATAAACATAGTAACAGTCTGTTCTAGTGCTTATACCTACATAATTCTGTGAGTCCAGATAAGTGTTTCCGGAGGCACAGAGTTTTGGAGCTTATTGCAATTTGGAGAAAAGAAAATCTAACTTTTTTTTTCCCCTTTTTCTAACTTTTCTCTGCTGAAAGTTTTCTCAGCAGAAGACTTGCAGCTGAAGATTTCCAAGGAGTAATTGTGGCTAGGCATAGATTATTTTTCATCACTGTCTTGGGGAAACAGTATCAAAAGCATAGAATATCAGTAAGAACTTCATGAAGCAAAGGTTTTTACTATGTTGGTTAAAAAAAATAGTGTTGTTGAGGGCTGGGGTTTTTGTGGGTTTTCCTGTTTCGGGGTGTGTGTGTGTGTTAGTTTGGGCAGTTTTAGAGAGAAAGAGACTCGGTATTTTGCTTCCATTAGTTGTTAGTGTATCTATTTAGGTAAGAAAGGAGAAACAAACAGATATAAGTCATATTATTCTTACCTTATGCCATTCATAAAAAGTATTAATCTAGAAATCTTCTGGGTTTTTTTACTTTATTCTTTATGTGAGCCAGATTCATGGGGTGCATCCCAAAACTCGATCTCCTCTAACAAGAAGTTGAGTAGTTTGATGAGCTGTAAGAAAACACACTATCTTCCATATATTTTGAAGCTGTTGCTAATTTCATGTCATGCTTCATAGCCCATTTATTAAGGTTAACTAAAGTTTTCCCCACTTCTCTTCATGCCATTTATAACTTTATATGGACTACCGTCAAACCTCTCAGTTGTCTTCTCCAGGCTGAAGAGTCCTCTTACTTATTCTATTTTATTCTATAACTTTGATCACCCCACTCAGCATCTCTTCTAGTATTTATATCCTTCTTAATATAGAGGGGTAGAGGTCAGAACTGTGCAAAATATTCATGATGTACCTGTGTTTTGATTTAAGCAGCAGAATCTATTCTGTTTGATAATCTTTCCTTAATCCTAAGCCTTAATTCTGCCGGTGTTTTTTTTCCTGAGTCCCACTGAAGAGTAAACTTCTGGAAGCTTCGGGTCCCATCACTGTATAAGGAAAGACAAGATATATTGTTTCTGAGTGTTACTAAATTTATTTAATCTGCAGTCAGTCAGTACAGACAAATTATTCTGTAACTCTCAGACGTGACCTTCTCAGTCCATGACTAACCAAACTCTCACCTTTCTCTATTTCTTTCTGAATCCTTATTTTGACTAGCTGAGTTTTCTTTGGAACTGAAAAGTGGTATTTAACTTCTATGCTAATATGTAATAATGTATCTAGCTGATACATTGTAGTACCTTGTGGGAGTTATAGGTTGAATGCCTTGCTCTCCAGGTGGCACTTTTACATCATTTCCCTCAATCAATTCTATGCCCTCCTAAATGAGCACGTCACGCTAGCTCTATCATTAATTAGCCATTATCATTGTACTGATGACACATAAACACAATCAGATGAGATCAGGGACATCCAAACTGATTGGAAACAAGCTCAACTTACCAGGCTGGGCAAAAGATGATTCCTTCTTTCTTGTATGTATGAAACACTGTTAACCGTACTTCAGAGGGACCTGGGGCATTTGTACATTTTCCTTTCATCTCTACATAAGGCAGAGATTAGAGCAAGAAGAAATGCACTGCTTGTTATTATAGGGTTGTACCCAGCATGTGTTTTGTTCTTTATCACACACAGCAGCTTTTCAATCCTCTCTGGAATTCAGGATTTTTTTTTTTTATTTTTTTTTTATCAGCATAGCATAGCACCAGATTATTCTAAATTCAAGGCATACTTCTTGCTCTACCACCTGTAAGGACCCTTTTAATATTCAGACTCATATTGAGAGTTATGTGTGAGGGACTCTACCATGATTTCATGCTCCTAAAGATAAGGGTGGCAACATGATGCCTGCCAGATGCTCAGAGGTCAGACTGAAAAGGAATATGAAATCACCTATTGTTCCAGGGCTCTCTTCTAGTTCAGAACAAAGTGGGCAAAAGCTAAGTAGGTGCCAAGCTGATTCCAGGAACTGTCAGCAAAAAGAGACAAACGAAGATTAAAAAAAACCCCCAAAACCTCTTGACTTTTGTTCTAGTAACTTATGTGAGATAGGAGGCTAGAGAGAAACTGAAGCAAGTTTGGCAGTTACCCTGTTTTCTAGCTCTGTGATCAACATACCCTGCCACATTAAGTGATAGCCATTAATTTATGTATATTGTTCTGTCTTACCTTAGAATAGATACAGGGTCTCACACTGAAGGTCCCTGCTGTCCAGTATTCCGTCTTCCTGACATTGGCTAATGACAGAAATAGACAATTTTCTGGAATCTTGAAGAGTATCTTAAAATATGCTTCAAAAGCCAGAGGTGAGAGGTGTATGTGTACATACACACATACATGTAACTGGTATTAGGTCTTCATCTGCAATTTTTTAAAAATCCTCCTTTCTCTCTTTTGCTTATGAAATTTTCAGCCTCTGCTGTTTTGATCAGACTTAAATAATAAATCTTCACAGTGTGTGCAGCAGTTTGTGGATCTTTTCAGACCAACAGGATCCCTTTCATCTTTTTCTGATTTCTTCACTTCTACTTGTCTTATCAAATATATATTCAATCAACTTAGAGCAGACTACTACCACCATAATCTTGCCTCAGGATCAGCTGTATTTTATGGTATCATGTAACACAGTTACTATTTAAGAAGCAAAAGCGTGAAGAAGACTTAGTACAAGTTATAAAACCTCAGAGTTCTGCTGGAAGAAGTGGAGGTGTACACTTGTATGGGGAAAAGACTCCAGTGTTACAGATGCTATTCATGGGATTTTCTGTAGGTGCTGGAAATCCATGAGAGGTAGGTAATAGAGACAGCATTTTTTTCCTCCTGGTCTAGTCTTTCCTTCTTTCTCTGAATTCTCCAGAGAATTGTGAAAAACTTGATGATTCATTCTTATTTAAGTAGCTTTCTCCATGGAACTGAGTTTGAGAGTAAAAATTTATCAAAGGAAGAGTAAACATGGTATACTAAACCTGCTTTTATGCTACTTTTTTCCCTCTGCAATATGCTGGAAAGCAGTGATAGTTGAAAGGTCTAGATTTGATAACTTTTTTTTTTTGATTCATGATTATAGTGTAAGTATGAAGAATTTGGTTGCATTGCTGAAAAATAGAATGCAAATACAAAAACTGTATCTTCGCTATCTTGATCTTTCCAAACCTGCCTTCTCCTACAGTGAATGCTGTAGAAACCTGCTGAAATTTGCTTTGGTAACTTTACAAAGAAAGAATACTAAGGTATAAATATTTTTAACCATCAATTAAATCTCTAAAAACACCACCTTAAATAGAATCCCATGCCTTATAATTAGCAAGAATCCTTTTTTTTTTCGAAATTACAGTAGATACCATACTGTAGATAGCTACAAATTATGCATTAATATCTCCCTGTTTTAGAATCCTCAAATCAGTTTGAAAGTCTAAAGGGATTTATTTCTAACACTTCTGTGCCAATTACATTATACTTATTTGCTGTTCTTTGTTCCTTCTTCTCCCAGAGGTTATTCCATACCATTACAGAATAGGTATTTTGCACTCTTTTTTTTCCCCCCTGGTTTCCTGGTAAGTATATCTAAGCCTTTAAGCCAGCCATACTTGCTTTACAAGAAATATCTGTATGAACTGACCAACTGGAATCCTGTCATTTTGCTAAGCAATATACTAAATAGTCTTGTCTGACTCTGGTGTTGTTTTCTTCTTTTGCATAGGCTAGATGATTTGCACATTTATGAACTATTAAGCATCTTCGATACACTCCCCTCATGAGGCTCAATAAAGACATGAAATTATTTCTGCCTAGGTCACATTTATTAATTTCAGTCTCTGCATAAGATTTACATTTTAGTGCAGCACAGGAGGGAGAAATGAAGCCAGGGTTAAAGGGGAGAATAAATTGTTAACTTTCAACAGTTTATATTATCCTCTCTTACCACTCTCTGTGGTTCAGGAAATTTATTTTATCTTCCTGTAATCATCTTCCTGGATGCAGTTGGTAAACAAGAAGAATGCAGATAAAAGACAAAATAAACAAACATAAGGTCATGCCTTGCGTACTACATCTAGTATAAAATAAACATGAAAGCTTGATTGAAGTTACTCATTAAAATACTGCTACTGCTGAAAGAGGTTGAGGGGTAGCTCATTCAAGCGTGATGTGGGAGATCTGGGGTCAGTTGGTGCATTGAATTCTCTCCATAGGCATGCAGATTCAGGCCTCTGCTTATGGAAGGAAGAATCTTCCTTGACATGTTCATTAGAGAAGGCCAGACAATGTTAACCGAAAGCACAGTCAGAGAAAGGAATTGGCAAGGTAAAATGTATTTTTTTTAAAAAAAAAAAGTTCCAGCCAGGCTGTATTCACAAAAATCAAAGCCTAATCTGTAACTAAGGTAAAAAGACAAACAGCACTTTCTGTGGTCCTCAGTGGGAAATTGTACAGGATGGTTTGCAAGGTCTCTGTAACAACTGTGTTTTGTGGAAAACAACAGGGAGCAGGGTGAGTTTTAACCTTCGATCCCTCTCCCCACAAGTGTATTTTTCACATATTGCAACTGATGCAAATCCCAACTTAATGGCTGTTTTGGAACCTGCTTTTTTAAAACAAACAAACAAAAGAAGCAGTGTATGATCCAGGCAGCTAACAAATAAACTCTTTCTGCTTCTTAGATGTTCCTTCTTGAGGAGGGTTTGTTCTTGATCTGTAGTTATGCTGGGATGGATAATTTGAGTCACAGCTAGAAAGAACTTGAGTTTTTTATTTCACATTTTTCTCCGAGATGCTTCATTAATTGTGGTGGTCTTTTCAGCATGGATGCTTCACTGACATTTTAGGATTTGTTAATATTTCTAAACTTCTTGGGGGAAAAAATAACAACCTTGCTGATAATTAGAAAATTGTCATTCCATAATGGAAATACCTGAGCTTTTACTTAAGACTTGCTAGTCCCCTTAATATGAAGGTTTTAACACACCGTAATAAGAAACCTTTTTGATCAGTAATTAGAAAAGACTGCTATCATTACAAGTACTTTAATTTTACTGCAAAAATAGCCGTATGCTGTCCTGAGTGACAATAACTTGTACTGAGTTTCACTCTGTAGACAGGTAAAACTTCAGCTACATCAGCAGCTGAAGATGTGGCCAGTTACCGCAGCAGTTTCATCTTTGCCATGCAAAATACAGGTTAAATATGAAAACTAGTATGTGATTTAATCCAGTAAAAGTGGAATAGCCTGTCAGAAAAACTACACTGGCAAATGGGCAACCAGTTGAACATGTTATATTTTAATTTGCAGAGACAAAAATGACAAGCAATTTATTTACATAAAACTGTACAAAAGGAAATTAAATTATGTAAATATTTCATAAATAGAGGTGGAGTAGCGTTTAATACATTTTGCCATGTTTAGCATAGTTGCGTGCATAGTGACTCATAATAAACAATGATAAATTGTTCTCTGCTTCACTATCAACATCCAAGTTGCAGAACAATAGTCAATGATTAATATTACAAACAGATCGTACCACACTGAATGCAAGTGCTTTAAAATTTAGGAAAAAGTTGTCTGAAAGCATACCCCAGGTAGCTGGTGAATGTTGTCTTCTTCCTTGTGTTTCTGCTCTTCAGTCAGTAATACAACTTAACAGATGGACTTTCATTTCTATTGCTATTTCATCTGCTTCGTTCCTTAAGGAAATACTGTATATTTATCACCAATGAAATAAAATGAAAAATACGTCGTTGTTCGAGTTCCTTAAAAGTGTTTGGTGATGGCTGGATTTATGGCAAGATCTTTATCCAAATTCTTTGTTTTCCTGCTTGACAACTTCCTAGGGTAGCCTTTCAGCCAATCATTTCAATCCCATTTGAGTTCTTCCCCCACATAAAAATATGTTTAACTTTTTTCCTGAAACTCAGGCAGCAGGCCAGTCAGAAACCATATTGAATAAACATAGTGGATCTGAGATCCAGAATGAGCATTAGATTGTAGACCAAAGCTATTGAATTTTCTAATACTTATAAAGTTATATATTAACGCATCAATCTATAAAGGT
This sequence comes from Gorsachius magnificus, assembly GCA_034008185.1. Taxonomy (NCBI): domain Eukaryota; kingdom Metazoa; phylum Chordata; class Aves; order Pelecaniformes; family Ardeidae; genus Gorsachius; species Gorsachius magnificus. Next base: position 60,615,124 of record CM067084.1, read on the forward strand.
GCCCTAATGTAAAAATACATGCAAAGCTCATATGAGTTTCCCATAGAAGGAAATAAAAGGATGATTGCCATACTGTACAACTGAAATGTGATGACAGCTAAAAGCAATTAAAAAAAAAAATTAATTGTCAATTTTCCTGGTAACATGAACTGGTGACACCTTGCTAAATAACTATATTATAGACTGATCATAGTTTTCCAGGCAGCAGAATTAAAAACAAATTAAAAACAACGCCAAGCCCCACACAAATAGTAATAAAAAAAAAAATCCTCAAGAAAGACCTGCTTAAACCACAGCCTTATGTTAGTAATGCTTAAGACTGGTCCATTAACTGAGTTTGGCAAAAGGCTTGTTTTTAAATATATTATTTATAATTTCTCAGAAAATAAACACAGGTAAATATACAGGTTCAAAAAAGTTGGGATTAGCCCCTTATCCCTCAGTGTCCAAACCCAACTACCACTTTACCATAATAATAGGTATAAAAGGCACAGTTGCATATTTCGCATTCACCCTAATTATTTTTTATAGTTTTATTTGTTTATTTTTATACAAAAGCACTCTATTTATGGAGTGGCACCAGATTTAACCTATTTCAAATAAAGAGGAAAAATACAAACACAAAATATATTTGTGTGTCATGCCAGGTCAGAAGAGTAATCAGCGTATTAATAGTGGCTAGTTCCACTACAATTACTGTGAATACTTGCAGTAGATAGGATGTTTGAAAAATTCTTTCACACCCATTTTAGGTCTAAGGAGATGCACACAAGTAAAGTATTTAATGACTGTCTTATGTGGTGCAAAAATTGGTGAGCAACTGCTGATCCATTTAATCTGAAGGTCTTCTATGACCTGTATTATTAGCCTTGTATGAAAAGGGTCTAAGAATATATGGAACCAAGCTCCCTAATTTTTTTTTTGTGTGTGTGTAATATTAAATAAAAACTCATTAAAGGAAATTCTGTTGAACATTTTTGTTATGCAATTGTGTATTCTGTTGAAACGTGCAAGAAAAATGTGTATACATTACATAAGCATTTTTAGAAGCATTTTTAAACAGATACTTACAGATTATACAAAGCAGTAACTGCTGTATGCAGTCTCATAACAAAGTACTAGTTTGCATCTGTCCATATTACTTAAATAATTAAACATAAAAATGTTCAATCATTATTAATCTTTGATTTTTAATATTTTCTTTCTAAAATGTGCCCATTCATCATAACTACTATACACAAACTAATGTTACTTAAAGAAAATAAACTCAAGAGAGGAGAAAGAAATGGCCAATAATGGCACATCTCACTATATGGAGAAGTGAATTCAAAAGATAAATGTGATGAGTTGTGTTGATTTATCAACCTCTACTTTAGGCTGTTAAAGGTTATTTCTATGTAATTCTTCAAAGCAAGAAACTACCCAAAGCTACATTGTGACTATAGTATACTAGAGAGCCATTTAGCCATGCCTTAACACCAGGTTGAACAGCCAGGGATTTGAATGCTTTCCCCCTCCTCAAGCTGTCCTTGCTGTGTTGTCCGACTGTCGCTTTCATCTGAATGTCTGAGCTCAGTCTGTCATTATTACTACAGCATCAGCTATAAAGCAACTGGCTGAAGTTCTGCATGTTTTGTTGTTTTTATTGCACAAAAACCTCTTTCACTGAAGAAGCGCTTACCATGAGAATCGTTACAGCCCACAGCTCTTGCATATCACAGTAGCTTGGACTCCTTTTGATTCGTCTTGACCTGCTAGGTGAGTACCATACCACTCTTTACAGACCATTTTCTACCTGGCCTAAATATTCCAAGTTTTGACATCGTTTAGTATTGTACTTTTCTTGGTTTTAATGCACTTGTGTTTCAAGAAAACCTTCATTACATCTTTGACATAATTGAAGCAGTTGGCAATCTGCAACACCGATGACAAAAGATTTAGCAATCATGCCTTGTACTCTGAAAAGAAGGGTTTGTATTTCACTTGTAATATTCTCTTGTCACTGCATCATCCCATTGTCCACCCTTCTCATCCCACCAAGCATTCTCATTAACACAGCCTTCTATTACTACTACTAGTTTTTAACTTTGATCTTTAAAATTCCCTGGAACTGGCATATGCAGCATATCATATGCAGCATCTGCTGCAACGTATCATGTCATTACAAAAAAACCCCACATCAGTTCCTTTGGGCATTCAATTGAACCGCAGTGGAAAAAAAAAAAAATAAAAATTGTGTCATCTGGGCTTGTGAACTGTGCTGCTGTGCAATATGTAACTGAGGGTGTATTATGAGTACATGTGTGTATTTGTGAATATATTAGTTTTCTAAGCCAAGCCCCAATACTTAGCAGTTCCCCTGATCCATTGTGTGATCTTTGGCCTTTTTGCTATTACCATCGTCCCAGCTAGGTGTTAGTCTTGCCCAAAATAATGATTTCAACAGCTTATCATTATTATCCTACAGTACATGTGTTACTAATTGCATTTACGTTGAAGTAATCATTACAGAGAACGAGAGAGAAGGAGAGAAAGACACAGCAAGAACACACTTGTTCTATGGATAAAACAGAACCAGAGTTCATGAATCATAGGAAAGTATGCCGTGTTTTTGACTGCAGTCTCAGCCTGAACATATTTCTCTTGCTTCCAGCCTCAGAATGAGAGGTGAGAATATTAAAGCTGTGGTCTTCACAAAGTGCCTATTAGTGATTATTCTTTTATATTTACCTCTACATCGGTATGGTTTCTGAAGGATTGTCCCTAGTGGGGATCAGCAATATTCAGATGATATGTTTTGAACACATTTTCCCTGACCTGTTATCCTCAACAAGCCAGATGACAATCAAACAAAATGAGTGGCTTAACTCATGCTTCTGCAGAGGGGAAACAACAGTGTGTTGTGTTCTTTTTAATCAAGCTCATTACTATGGGAGGAATTTACAACCATAGATTTAGGAAAATAAAAATCGGTGAGGGGGAATTAGACATGCAAGTAACAACAATGTTTTCTACATTGTACAGTATCGTCAGGCAGACAGTATAATTAAATGCCTGCTATGGAGGCAGAAGTGGCAGGCAGATCTTTTGTCTCTTTGGTGGCCCCCTCTTTTTTTGTTTCTTACTTTTTGTTAATTTTTTTTTATTTTAAGACTTTTGCACCTTTTCTTTCTTATAATATGAAAGAACTTTGTTGCTGCTTTTTAGCCTACAGGTAAACTTCTCTTCTAGTTAGAGTATTGACAGGAGATGGCTTGTATTCCCCTGTCTGTGTAAGGGGGATATCCTCTGGATTGCCTTCTTCGTTTTTGCTGAAACTAGCGGCGCTGAAGGTCTCATAGGATGAGGTCAACTTTTTGTTAAGGAGGTTTCTGTTGCGATCACCCATGAGGGAGGCTTCTCCATTGGCCAGCTTTTCCTGACTGCCCCGTTCATCGACAGGCATGAAAGTGGAGAGTTTTGGCTGGCTCTTCTGCTTTCTTTCAGGAGAAGTGCGAACTGGCATCCAGCAGGAGTCTGAGTGGCCATATTCATCACATTCTCGGGTACACTTCCCTGTCAGGGCTACATCTGGTAGAGGCCTTGAATCTGAAAGTAAAATAGAGTTCCTTTACAAATGAATAAATATTGCAATGACTTCCAGTGAAACTGAGAATCCTTAAATTCACAAAAGGTATTTTTAAAGGTCTTGGTAAGAATGTTGCAATAAGTTCCTCAGTAATAGTTTTTTTACATTGCATGTGCCCATAGGCAACAAGCATATCTGTACAGTTATCCTCAACCTCAGGAACTGAAAAATAAGACTATTAAGCCACTTCTGTGCTTGTAAATAAATCTCAAAAGCATTTGGCATTAGGTACAGAATGAATTTTGATGTGTAAAAGAGTTAACCAAAAATTCCATATTGACAATTTTCTTAAGATTATTAAAAATACCTTTCTTTGAACTTTTTGTAAAGGATACTTTTGAATTTATGTGAAAGGAACCTGAGGACGTGTACCCTGCAAATACTTATGAACATGCTTAACACCCTGCAAGGGAGCAGCTCCGTTACTGACAATGGAACTCAATTTGCATGAGGTAAACCTCAGCTTGTATTTCTGAGGATTGGGGATTTGTTGTTAGTACACAATATGTTACATGAATCGTACAACCAATGATTACTAGGAGTATGCAAAAACCCTGCTATTGGTTATAAACTTAATCTAACATGTTTAGATCAAGCTGTTCTGTATGTTGTGTGTGCATGTGGTGGGACAGGGAAAACCTGAGTGCTGCCTGAATAGATGTACTGATGTCTTATATGTGACTTGTTGTGGTAGAAGATGTCTGTTCTAGATCACTGTATATAAGCTTTCTAGTTACTGCACTTGTAAGAGCTTTCACTGAAAACCAGTAAAATTCATGGAACTGCAGGATTGACTCCTACTTGGTAAAAACACAGGTAGCTTTTAATATTTATATTTTGATACTTGTATTACAACTGAATTAAAAAGCTACCTCAACTGTTTTAAGCACTGGGTAAGATTCTGAAACTTTGCTTCTATTCAGTTATACTGTACTTTATGGTATACAAGAAATAACTGGGGCTGCCTATAAAGTAACAACACGATATGCAAACAATTAAAGTTGACAAAGAACAAAAATCAACAAGTAAATTAATTTTTCTGGTTTATTTGATATGATTTTCATATGATATGACTTATTTGATGAAACTTTTAGGTTTCTTTTATTAAAAAAATTAATTTTCTTAAAAAGGACCAAAGAGCTTCAACATGGAAAAAGAGCCAGGTACTTCATATGGGCTGTGGTAGCTTTCTACCTTCCCACTACAACACCAAAATTCAAGTGAACAGTAATTTTACAGTAATAACCTATGACTTATAAAATATCTTTCAAAAGCCTAGTCAGCCTCCATTTTTTTATGTCTGTTTTGCCTATTTTTTTTCTTTGATTTTGGCTGTCAGATGACCTTCTCAAACAGTGACAACTCCAACTGTGAAATTCTTATAAATTTATAAAAAAGACCACTTTTGAAGTTAAAAAAAGAAAAAAAGGCAATCAAAAATCCTTTGCCTCTTCCAGAATAAACTGCTTTAATTTAAAATATTTACAGCAGGTGCTTGCAGAGCAAGCATATTTCATTTCAGCATCTGCAGATTTAATCCTGATAAAATTGCAAAAGCTCTTGAAAGTCAGATTTATGTTCATCCTGTCCTGATTTTTTCATACATTTAAACATTCATTTAATTAATAATTTTTTGCAGGATCATAAAGAATATACATACTATTTATTATTAACTGTTGTCAACATTTCTACAGAATCTACTGTATGTATTCTGAATACTGTATAATATTTCATAGTTCATTATGTCACTGATTTTAATGAGAAAAACGGCCTGCTGTTTAGATAACTGAGCAACTCTGTAGCTAGGATGTGCAAGGCTGGGAGGAGGGAACCCACAGATTTCCCGCCTCCCCCCCCCCCCCCGGGCTAAGTTGTACTTTCTAAGGCTTTTGCACTTAGTCATGATTCCCATTTTTTGTCAATGAAAAATGAAAAGACTACGAACAGTTATCAGCCTATCAATTCTCAGATGACTGAGTTCTGGAGATGTAGACAGAAGATGAGGTCTGTAACAGGAAAATTCGCCATTTGTCAGCTAAATCTAGTATTATTCTGGCACTCCCTAAAGGTAAGAAGTATAATGAACTGCTGAGCTGCACCTGATGTGCTTTGATTTTTAAACAGAAAAACCCTCTTCATATTTTTGCAACATGGAAAAGCCCCTTCCCATCTAAATCTCCATAAACTCTTCTAAGAACACCTTGTTTCCAAGCAATGACCATTAAACATTACGCTTGCTACTAGTATTTCAGTTATTACTCTAGAGGAATATTAGCAAATGCTTATCAGTGCAATATGTCTGACATCCATTTAAAAAATAGGAGTAGTATAGGGAGATAATTCAAGATAGCCAGCATGGCTTCACCAGGGGCAAGTCCTGCCTGACGAACCTAGTGACTTTCTATGATGGTGTGACAACAACAGTGGACAAAGGAAAACCAAGGACGTCATCTATCTGGACTTCTGCAAAGCCTTTGACACGGTCCCCCACAACATCCTTCTCTCTAAATTGGAGAGCTATGGATTTGATGGGTGGACTGTTTGGTGGATAAGGAACTGGCTGGATGGCCGCATCCAGAGGGTAGTGGTCAATGGCTCGATGTCCGGATGGAGACCGGTGACGAGTGGTGTCCCTCAGGGGTCTGTACTGGGACCGGTGCTGTTTAATGTTTTCATCAATGACTTAGACAGTGAGATCAAGTGCACCCTCAGCAAGTTTGCAGATGACACCAAGCTGAGTGGTGCAGTTGACACACCAGAAGGGATGGGATGTCATCCAAAGAGACCTGGACAGGCTGGAGAGGTGGGCCTGTGTGACCCTCATGAGGTTCAACAAGGCCAAGTGCAAGGTCCTGCACCTGGGTCGGGGTAACCCCCGGTATCAATACAGGCTGGGGGAAGAAAGGATCAAGAGCAGCCCTGCCAAGAGGGACTTGGGGGTACTGGTGGATGAAAAGCTGGACATGAGCCGGCAATGTGCGCTGGCAGCCCAGAAGACCAACCGTACCCTGGGCTGCATCAGGAGAAGCGTGGCCAGCAGGTCGAGGGAGGGGATTCTGCCCCTCTACTCTGCTCTGGTGAGACCTCACCTAGAGTACTGCGTCCAGCTCTGGAGCCCTCAGCACAAGAAGGACATGGAACTGTTGGAGCGGGTCCAGAGGAGGGCTACTAAAATGATCCGAGGGCTGGAACACCTCTCCTATGAGGACAGGCTGAGGGAGTTGGGCTTGTTCAGCCTGGAGAAGAGAAGGCTGCGGGGAGACCTGATTGCGGCCTTTCAGTACCTAAAGGGGGCCTATAGGAAAGATGGGGACAATCTTTTTAGTAGGGCCAGCTGTGACAGGACAAGGGGTAATGGTTTTAAACTGAAGCAGGGTAGGTTTAGACTGGATCTAAGGAAGAAATTCTTTACAAGGTGGTGAAACACTGGAACAGGTTGCCCAGAGAAGTGGTGGAGGCCCCATCCCTGGAAACATTCAAGGCCAGGTTGGATGGGGCTCTGAGTAACCTGATCTAGTTAGTGGTGTCCCTGCTCACTGCAGGGGGGGTTGGTCTAGATGACCTTTAAAGGTCCTTTCCAACCCAAAACATTTTATGATTCTATGATTATATCTGACAGTTTCTTTTTAGTACAAACAAATCTTAAGCCAGCGTTACTTGGATTGATAAAAATCCTTCCCTCGCTAGTGGTCCCTGAAATCACACACTTGAAAATTTACCATTTTGCATTGTAGTGCATCCCTTACTCACTTCTGGATAAATATTAGAATTCCTTATTGTAAAGCATGAGGTCTTGCTGTAGAATTCGGCCTTATAATGCTGTTTTATGAAGCAATAACCTCTAAGTCAGCATGTGGCTGACTCACCCTGTTGGGTTGTGATGAACTTCATCTTTGCACCCACAAAAGAGCTCAGAGAGACACTGGCAGGATAATAGTAGCCCAAATAAATACCCTGATGGGTTACTCCTAGGTGCATTGCAGAGGCCATCTGCCTCTCAAAGGTCCATCTGCCCAGGCCCAGAGGATCACAGGGTTGTATAGTTGCAGATAAGCCAAATCAAGGATGGGAGGAACAGCCACCTTGTCCGGGCCCTTCCCAGGGCTATCTTAGCAGAGTCATCAGACCCATTGCCCAGGCATAAACCCCATCACAAGGAGTCAATGTCAGCCTAGTTATGCAGGACACATTATGGGATATGGGGGGAAAAAACAGTTTGGGATAGCACAGGGCTTATTATGGGATGTGAGGGGAGGAACCAAAGGCAGGACAAGGGAGGGTTTTAGGTGATTTGGGAAGGACCAAGAATAAGAAAATAGATAAGGGGATAAAAGGGCCAGTCACATGTAGTTTTGTGGCTAGTAAGTTTGGTTGTGCCCTGTGCCTGATTAGCACTGTCTGTCTTTCATACCTTCTTCTTAAGTTCCTTTTAACGCTTTCCTGGGTATGGGCTCTCTATTATTTATGCATATACATGTGTATACATATGTGTGTGCCCACTCTCACTAATGGAGTTCCATCCTGAGAAGCCAGACAGGAGAGCAGAAAGAGGCCACTGGTGCTGCCTGTGTTCGTGTGAGTGCTCTGAGCATCTGTGTGGCCAAGTGTGTATATATTTGGTGTATGTGTGTGCTCTCTGTGTGTGCCTACTGGGAATACATCTTCTTTGCTACTGGTTGGACCTGGGGACATGGAGCAACAGCAGAAGCCTTGTCTCCCTCAGGGTGTCGGATCCAGTGTGATATATTTTCCTCTAAACCACCATTTAATTTATATTTGGCACTTACAATTTATGTAGCCTTCTACTCCATTGCTTTCTTGCATCGGTTCTAAGAGCTTGAATCAGTACAGCATTTAAGCACACATTTAATCTGAGATGTTTTGAAACCTGTTGCATTTTAACTGCTTTTCTGTTTGAAAGATGGACATAAACAGCATTTGGTAGGGGGGAAGCAGTACAGGGAAGGAGGGAACATTGTGTGTGTGTGTTATGTCAGAAGATGAGTAAAACATTCAGCCCTGTCAGGATTAAGCCCTTACCAGTACCTAAACTAGTCATTTAAGGAAAACTTGGGTACTTTTTATACACTGCAGTTGATAACAGAATTTAACCTTCATTTTGAATAAACTGCCATGCTGCTTTAGCTATAAAGTAATTAACTGTATTTTTGTTAATTCCCTGAACAGATTGACCCTCCTTTGCAGAGTAGTGACTTTATGCTCCTCTATTTACATTATTTAGCCCATGGAGTTGTGAACAATCTCTGAATTGGGGAAGGGGGGGGGGGGCAGGAAGTTACTCTTGTCCTCTAGCATAATTTACATCCAAACATATCTCTAACTGACATGCTTTTTAAAGTACTTCTCAGGTTTTGAAGTTAAACACTTTAGTAGCAACCACACTGCTAGCTTACAAGCTTAATGGAATATGACACAGCAAAGAATTTGTCAGCACAATTGGCAAATCATCAAGGAAGAGTACAACAGATTTCTATCAGTTACACATCTGGAAACTGACTCAAATAAGAGCTTAAATATTAACAAATAAATTTATCACAATGCTAATTAGTGAGAAAGTAAACCTGGAGTGCTATATCTTGTCACACAGAATTTTGTAGATCTGGGATTAGGTTTTAACTGTTTATACATAGACTACTCAAATTTAAACTTTTGTTTGCATAAAATTATCTTCAGAGTTACAATGAAAGATGTAATTTCAATTATTTTCAAACATATGCTCTTATGGTGTCTCTACATCAGAACTAGGTATTGCTTGACTCTACAAAGCCATTGTAAACCCACTCCTTCAAATGAAAATATTTAGACAAGTTTTTAGGTGTCCATGTAAATGGACACTTCAAAAGTGAGTATTTGTAAAGCAGATTTCACTTGCACCTGCTCGGACTTCAGCTTATAAAAAATTGGAGAACATTAATTTACAGGGTCTCACAATCCACTTTCTCATGACATCTAATATAAGCTTCCACCACCAATTTCCAAAGTTAGCTGATAACTACAACTTAAGAAAAAAACCCAGACTTTTATCATTAGTCCAGAAAATCTTTAAAAATTATGGATAATTCCTGAGACAGTGATAGCTTGTTTTCCATAAAAGTTTATATAAAAACATGCAAATGAATGGAGTTATTTATATGTATGCTCATGTTTCTGCTGATTGTAGCTGACTGTTGCTTTAGGGTTCAAAGAATTGCTTGTTATCAAAAAAGGAACCTACCACAGCAGTGTAGAAAGGGGAAATATGGTGTTCTATATACAGTTTAAAGTAAAAAAAATTAACCAAACTGTTCCACCTAAAGCATTTTTCCATTTTCTAATCTTTTGTAAACCATGCACAAAGCCTATGGTAAGAACAGATCTGAGTTGTATTTAAGTAGTCAAAAGCTCTGTTCCACTTGTACCTGGAGACTGAAAACCCACTGAAGCAATAGAGACACCCTGTCTAAATACAATAACTTAAAAATTCCCAGAAAGAACTCTGTTCCCTGAAAGTATTCCTAGCTGTAGAGCATTTCTTGGAGGAGTGCATGACCACAGTCAGTGCAACAGTACTTCTGTCAACCACGCAGCTCGGTCCACAGGATCTGAGGAGTCAGTGGCAGATGAGTTCTAAATAGTATCTATGACAAATCAATGACTACATGCAGATTTTCCTGCCTTTCCCCATTAATGGGCCCATAACATCCCTGCATGGTTCCAGTTATTGAGTACCTGTAAAGAATGCCTGTGCAGTAGTTCCAGACTACTGTGAGAAAAGAAAAAGGAATAGGAACTGTCACACAGTAATGATAGAGACCTTGGTTTGGATGAGTCGCTTTTCATCCCGCATTTTCCTGCACTCTGTATGCACATATCCCATATTCAGAGGACCATGCAGAATTCAAGTGAAACACCAGTAAGCCTATGCAATTAAACAGGAGTCCATTTACATAGCTTTTATATTAAATGATTGTCTGGTTTATGAGCTGTGTGGTTGGAGGCACAATATAGCTTTTAACGCATAACAAGTACTGACTACATGATCAGAGAACAGTAATCAGAAAACAGCTACATATTGTAGAAAATCACAATTTAAGGGGGGGTGGGGGTGGGGAAGCTAAGCTATAGTGATACACAGCTACAGCAGTACTGTCTTTGAAATTCCTGTCTCCTATCTTCAGTAAATCAGGAACTGCACCCCAGTCAGTGCTGTGGCATATTCTGACATGCCAAGACACTATTAAAATAGTTAAACATCTTTGAAGGCATCAGCAACTTCTTTCTCTGCACCTTAGGCTAAATACAGTTAAACAGCGATTGAACATATCTCAAGAAGCATTTAGTGCCCCAAGGCTTGGACTGCTGTCAGTCTGAATGTGGCATTATTGTGTACTGCAGAGATAGTGCATGCCATCTCTAAAACAGTCCTACTGAATAAAGTCAAACACAAATCCACTGTTTGAGATATGCCAACTGCACTGAAGTAATGAATATATTAATTGCTTTTGGGCTAGAATAATTTCATGTATATCATGCCCAATTCTGAAATTCTTTTCAGTGCTTAAAAAATTGCTTCAGAGTACAGAAAGGCTTACATGTACATTGATTTAATGATTAATACTGTGAGAGGAGGTATGACAGAAGGATATAAAATAATGAATTCTCAACCTTTTTATTTTTTCAATATGCAAGGAAAAAGGAACATAGAATGAAAGTGAGAATTTTCAATACTTGAAAAATGTTAAAATACAAGTATCTCTTAGACAATTCCTAAGAACAGCAAGACTCACTGCTGTAGTGTGTCAAAAGTCCAAGTACTTAGCTGGTTTCAAGAGAGACCAGAGTGGAATTTTCAAAGTAAACATGAGATAGTATATAGTTCTCTACCACTAAAACTAATAAAGCAATACCATAAGAAAATAGAAACAGGTAACTAATTCTTCAACATTTGAAAAAAAAGCTTATGCTAGATGAATGAAAGTGAGTTAGCCTGAAGAGAAGGCAGCTGAGGGAGAAAACAGCACTTTTCATGTACCTAAAAGGCTACAGTAAAGCAAGAGTGGGAACAACCTGTTTTGCCTGCCTGTGGTGGAAAGGACCAAAAGTATTCACCTAATTGCAACAATGACAAATCAGGTTAGAAATTAGAAAAAAAGCTTTTTGGATGCATGTAGTGATGGAAAGTTATGGAGTAAATCCCACCACTGGGAGGGTTTTATGAATGTCTAGAAAAACTTCTCCCAAGGGTAACATAAATGTGGCCAATCTTACCTTGGGAAAGCAAGGATGCACTAAACAACCTCTAAAGGTTCCCTTCAGCTTGCAATTCTGTTAATATGGTTCCTAACATTTATGTACTTTTGCTTCAATCCAATCCTTAACTGTTTCTGTGTTAAGATTTTTGACTTATTCTGTAATAAATCAATCTTAGAAGTTAGTTTCAGCTAAAAGTCTATTTTAGAATAACACCTCCTTAAAATTTTATGTTAACAGAATTACAAACAAAAAGCCCAAAATGGTCGGACTGTTTAAGACAGGTGTTAATCAAAGGAATACAGAAACAAAAAGCCAGAAATGCTAAAAAAATCCCCATTCTCAAGTTACAACATAATAACCGAACATTTATAAAATCTTCTTGCCTGAGTCCAAACATATCCATTCCATGTTACAGTTTCATCAAAAAGTTAAAGATTGAATACTGCTTCTACCTGCAGTGGTGCAAAACAAATATCATGCTTCTGAAGTCCTTTAAACCTGAAACTGGTGTAAGAAAGACTCTGTAAAGCAGAAAATTTCAACAGTGTTTACTCCTTATATGAAATTTTAGTTTTGTTTACCGTTGCATAATACCTGCCTCTGTTTTAAGGAGGAACAGAGTCAAATAAGATAAAGAATATGTAAGATTTTTATATATTTCCTTTGTTTTATTAAACAGACTATACCAGACTATACAGTTATTTAACACGACTCAGACATGTAACCGAAGAAATATTATCCAAGCAATACAATTCCTGGCTTAGATTCCACAATTATTTCTATCACAATTGTCTCCAGCAGGTTAAGGCACAATATTCTTTAACTGTTCCTCTAATTACTAAATTCTGTAAAGATGTTTTCTACCTATATTAATGATTGTACCAGCTCTGTAGTATTTCATTTGTGATCTTCAAGGAATCAACATTTCACAAATGACTTAAAGACTGTTTATATGAAAAATGGACCTATGGCTTTTTTTATTTTTTTTTTTTACACTAAAACCCTAGTTGTACTCTTCCATGCACAAATCATATTTATCAGTTGTTTGTAAGTGGAGAACCATAATATGGGTTGCATACAATATGTGTTAAGTGAAGTAAAATTCAACAGACTTAGTTCTGATAAATACTAACTTAACCCCCTGGTTACATTATAATATAAATGGAAGCACGTTAGAAACATATAGTTTTCTCTTGTTAAAGTTGTATTTATCCTGTAGTTCAGATTTTATTATTTCATTTTCATTCACAAGACCAATTGCACATATATAATGAGGACTAAGGAGTATCAGCTGATGTGATACCAGTGGTGAGTACTGTACTAAATACACCGTGCTGAACTTAAATTCCTTAGATTTTAATTTTCTAGATTTAAATGTAATTGCTACAAGACTCCTTGTAATTCTGTTAAATCCTTTGATAGCCTGATTTATTTCTATCACTGAAATGGCAACATATCCTTCAGAAAAGTAAGACTTACGATGGCTTCCTGAAGTAGCATAGACATTAAGATGTAGGGAACATTTAAGCTGTCTAATTTTTCTGCCAATCTGATGCTAAAGTATTAATCTGTCACTGTGTCAAATTACATACCTTTTTTTTTTTCAGTAAAACGTGTCAGTGCTTAACAAATTCGGAGCTGAAACAATTCACAGAGCAATTAGAATGTCAGCTCTCCTAAAGATAACTTAAGAAAAGTCTGAATCAGGGCTCCAAAGTCAACATAATTTCCCTGATACTCATGCCAAAGTGATGGCACTGCAGGAGCTCTAAGGGAAGAGAGTAGCTAGCAGCCATTAGTAGCTCATCTCAGCTGTAGACTGTTCCTCCTCTTTATTTTATTTCTTAGTAATAAGGATTTAATAATGTATTTTTTTCATCAGGAATGGACACCAGGTAGGAAAACTAGTGCTCTTGCCACACAAAAGAAAAACAAGGTTTCATGATTTCTCCTCATCTCCCTCTAATTTGTCATCTCATTCAAAAGGCAACTTCCTTTTGGAGATACTCCAAGTAACATTTTCTAGGGGTTATTAATGAATGCATTGCTCCCATTTAGAAACTACAAGAGGTTCAATGTCATTAGATCTCATGGATATCTCACAAGTATCGCAGAGGATAACCAGAATCGATAACGAAAGTTGAAAATCTAGAAAAAATTAGTGGCTTGACAGAGTTGCAAGCTTTTTTGTAAGCTCGATATTTGTTGAAGTGATATAAAAATGGACTAGGGACTAATGTTTAGTTCAAAGGGTGACTGATTAAAAAGAGACAGCCTTCCTCTACACACGTGGCTGCTTAATTGTTTATCATAAGTAATGGGGGTGGGGAGGGAACTCAACAAAAACCAAAACTGAACCACTTGTGACTATGGACACAAACTAAAATAAAGTTCTCATTGAATGCTGTGTTTAAGAATTGGCTTTAAGGGAGAATATTGATTTCCTTCTTTCATATCTTTCAGTGAGTTACTTCGTTCTTACAGAATTCTTTTGCCACATGAGATAGTAACTTGAACTGGTTATCTGGATAGAACCACTGCATTTCTGGAAATTAAATACTTCATACAGTTCTACTTCATGCAGCAACACATCGGTGGATTCTGGATCTTATTTCATTCCCACATATACAGAATGAAATATTATATAATGGCATATATTAAATAGCAGTACTGCTTTCATAAAAAGGAAATTACTTGTGTTCCCAAGAGGGCTTTTGTGTGACTCATGTAATATTTATTTTGTTACAAGTCATAGACCCTCAAAGGTTAAACTTGAACAGTAACTGTAAAATGTGCTGAAGCTCTATTAATTTATATTACATTATTTTCAAATAGAGAGAAGAAAGTTCTCCATGCTCTGCATGCAAATGATCATTTAAATAATGTAGAGTAGAGCTCAGCATGAAGCAGAAACAAATAACTTGTGACTACTTGTCTTTTTAGTAGCTGTCAAGAGGAAGTTGTGTTGTAGAAAGAAATATAGCAGTCATGTGAAGGATCCATTTAACCATTTGTCACATAAAGGGAACCTTGTCCCACACAACGGAAAAAATACTCACTTATCTGTTCATGTCATACATGTTTCTCCCACAAATACAAGTATAAATTCATAATTTTACTTAATCATACTAGCAAGATCTGAGATATAGGACGAAATTTAATTCAATTAAATGAATTGAAAAGTACAAAGAATTCATTTTCATTGCTTTAGCAGAAGTTTTACTTGACACAAGACCTAAATGAATGTTAAAAACAGAAATAAAAAACATTTTAAAAGATTGTTGCATTAATGCACATTTTTCCTGTATGTATAAACATACTCCATAAGAAACAGGTTAATTTTTATAAAATATAGTGCCCATCTTCATTAATCATGAAGCATAACAGGAGTATAAAATCATACAACTCAAGACTAAATAGTAATACTTCCACTTGTCACAGGCAAAGGAAATTATTTACGGTTTAACTAGTTACAGAGTCTTGTCTTTTATTCCACCTCAGTGGCATGAGCTGTAGTATCACTCTGGTCTTTAGATCAATTATTTGGGAACCCTCAACTTTTCCTAAAAAGAGGTAAAATCTACCCCAGAATTAATCCACCTATGTAAGTTTGTACTTTTGTTACAAATACTCATTGAGATGATGCAGGGGAAGGGGATTTTTTTGTTGTTATTGTTGTTTTTATAGTAAGTATGTGGAAAAGTCTTCACACCTCAAAAAATGGAGAGACAAATACAGAAAGATAATGAATCTCTCTGTGATTTATGCCCCGCTCAAAGGGATTTTTTTCATTAATTTTTTTATTGATTTTTCAGCTGTGTGTGCAGATTACAACTAGTGAATTAATTACAAACATCAGCTCAGAATGGTTACATACTTATGACAGATTCATCTGGGTTACAGTCCATTAGTAATTAAGTATTAAGCACAGCACTAATTCCCCTTGTGCATGTACAGTAAGTAGATAGACTGTAATCATACACATGAATCACAGAGATGTTATATTAAAAGAGATTAGACTATCACTGTTTATCTCACTATAGAATCGGAAAGTATAATGATTTTTTTAAAATATACTAATGGAAAGTATAGAAGTTTGAATGAAACAAAACAGGGAAGACAAAAAAATCAAGTTTTACTTGCAAAGTCTAAGCCTGTCAGAAATAGCAATCTCAGTCCTTGTGGGAGGGGGAATTTAATGGAGCCTGTGGTGTGTATCATGGTTTTTGACCCCTGTCCTTGACCCAGTGTTTCATTCACTTGACAGTTATAGGAAGAAAGAAGTAGAATTCTTACCTTACAAATAGAACTGCATCTTGATCAAAGTTAAAGGCAAGACTGGATTTGAACAGGGGTGTCTAAGCATATTAGTCAGGACCCTCTCTCTCATCCCTGAGATGAAGATACTGGGGGTTTTGTTTGCTTCACTAGCTACTAGGTAATATTTTCTTCAGATTTCCTAAGCCACTTGAGTGGACAGTTGAGCATATCCCTCCACAGATTTCTTGAGTTATTCCCCTAAAACATGGGAAATATTTCCTAGGTCCAAAGCAAAAGTGGAATAATTTTTGTCAGAAGTGACTCCAGTAGAAGTACTCTTTAACGAATCCATTCTCTTGGTTTACGAATGTTTAATACTGCAGTTTGTCTGCTCTTGTGTTTTGCA
The DNA here is from genome assembly GCA_034008185.1 of Gorsachius magnificus. Lineage (NCBI taxonomy): Eukaryota > Metazoa > Chordata > Aves > Pelecaniformes > Ardeidae > Gorsachius > Gorsachius magnificus. The sequence continues at coordinate 60,631,671 of CM067084.1, forward strand.
GCACAATATTAAAATCAGTCAGTATGCTTTTGCTTAGCTTTGTTGTCAAAGTGTTTACACGTACCCATAAAATTTTAAATCTCGGAAAATATTCCACTATTCCTCTGTTTGTGACATTTCCAGATTTTTTAAGAAGTGCAGTACATACACTTTGGACTACAGCTTCATAGCCAACATCTACATTTTCAAGAATGAATTAGATAATCTCCATCTTGTTTCACTCCTTTGAATATCAAGAAGTTTCTTATATCATTAGATTATGCTTTCACTCAGACTCCAGTAAAACTGACACAGGATTTGAAACTGGACAATGTTAATCTTGCTCCACTTGCAATGCATGACTAAATTCTTGACAACAGGTAGGAAAAAAACCTAACTATATCTAATATATCATGCTAGAATAGCTTAAAACCCACTCAAGCAAAATATATTAACAGGGAGATTAAACACTTTTTTTAAGAGTACATATACTGAAGAAAATTAAGATATTAGTGTATTAAATACAGTAATTGAATACAGTATAGGAAAAGAAAACAATACTCTTGATTATTCCCAGTGTAAACCCACAGAGTAATTTCTGCTAATTTACCCAATATCAGTTGCATAATCACTTAGCAGCTGCTGAATTGTTTTGAAAATCTGGACAAGACACTGAAAACCAGTGGTCAAGGGGTCAAATATAGGAGCTGAGTAGAGCATAAAGAAGTAAAAGATGAAAACAAGTTTATCAGACTGAATCAGACAGAAAAATACAAAATCTGCAGATTTTATCTGACTTGAAAGACAATTGTTGTTACAGGGGAAAGAGTAATTTGGTATCTTGGTAATTATTATTTCAGACAAGTTAAGCTGTTAATTTCCATTTATTAAATGGTCATGGCCTATTATTGCCCCCACAATATATAAGGCTAGATCATACAGTGCATACTTTGTGCAGGCATCTTCTTTCCAGGCCATTCAGAGCATGGTTTTCGGAATGAAAAATATTCAGTAGAAAATTTTCTCTGCACAGTGTTTTAGTCTCTGTCTCCTTTCTGAGATCATAATAGAGATGCCAGTTGGTATTGTGGTTCTTGTGAAAGTAAAGCATTGTGCATTAGAGTATAACTAATTTATTCATGTAACAGATTCACTATGGGATGGTAGAATTGGTTTCTACCTGGGTCAACTTTGAAGCTTCAATTTGAGGCAAAAAATTGTGTGCCCAGAATCAATCATCTGAGCCACCATAACTCTCAGAGGATAGGATTATTCCAGGAGAATTATTTGAAGAGAATGGTAAGTTCTTACCAAAGCTATATGAAGTCCTACGAGAAACTGGGCATCACACTCAGGTATTTCGTGGTCCAGGAGCAAGTAGCAGAAATTGTTGATGAGCATATTTCATGCCCTTTTGTAAAGAAATTACCTTTGCAGGAAACCATTAAATTAGGTCTAGACTAAGCATAGTGGATAAACTTACAGTTCACAGCACTGGACACCAGTGATTAGTTTATGAAACTTATGCTTCAAGTTAATTAATTTAGTTGGACCGGTAAAGCATGGCCACATATAGGCATATTCTATTTTAAATCAGAGATGAGTGGCTAGCTAGATAAAGTTGAAAATTATCTGTTTACTTTTGAGTGATACAGATAGAAAGTAAATGGAAGAATTAATGTGTTCTCAAAATATTTTGACAAAATATATTTATCAGCATTAAAATTAATGTTGATTTTATTCTGCTCTTTGTGTGAAGGTATTTTGAGAATCTTAATTTTTATTAACCTATTTATGTATACTCTCAAATCTCTTTCCCACCAGGTATGTGAAAACTCACTAAGTATGTAGCAGTGCAATTAAGAGCTAAACAAACTCTCAGTGTGTGCTTTAACCTACCATCCACAGACATGAACTGCAATTGCATATCTTTTGAGTGTTGTTAAACTTACTTTGTGCTGCTACAGAAGTATTTTATGGGGTTTTCTCTGTTTCTATTTACTGATGGTTTTATTCACTGAAAGCAGAGGAGTACAGGAAGAGGTCAAAATTGACAGCAAAACTGAATCAGGGTTTCTCATGCCAATGAAATAATGAAAACCAGCACTGTTCTTACAGTAACAATAATGAATATAAATAGACAAAAGGCTCTGAACAGCTACTGGGAGAAAGAGAATAAGGCATCCATTTCAAGAAAAAATCTTTTCCTGCCATCACAGATAGCTTTGTGAACTGGATAAATTAGGATGCCCTTTAAGCAATTTTCATGGTTCAAGAAACGTCTGTGAGAGACAGGTCTCCCTTATTTTCCTTTAAGGGATCAGACTTAATAGGTTGAATTTTTCTTGTATTTTCTGCACCTTTATTTCTAATGACAATCATTCCCAGATAAAATCCGTTATCTCAACTTTGACATAGGTTGATACTTAATATGAATGCTTACCCCCACCCCCTCCCATCCTCCACGGATTTGTTGTCTCAAGCACACATATCCCTATCTCTCTACAGATAACAGCAGGGTGCAAGTACCTTCCAAATAATTGTCAGTGGATAATAAAGATTTGCCCAACAATTCTATCTGTTTCAAAACTAAATCTGTAAGTAAATGTGTAACTCTGCGTCAAGTAATTTACTAGAATAGCTGTGTATATCTGATCATCTTCCGTATAAAATACCGGACACTGCATTTAAAGGAAGATTAAAGGAGAAAGTTTCTTTGCTTTTATGACTGATAGTATGTACTAAATGCACAAGTTTAAAAGTCATTGGAGAGTTGCTCTATCAATTACATTCTGAGAGATTATAAAATTTTTGTCTGTCACTAAGTGACTCTATGGACTTAATGTATTTTACACCACCATCTGTTCGAAACTCAGTAGAGAAATAGCTTGCGTTCGGTTGAAACTATTTGAAAATAATTATATCTTCTTCTGGAAAAATAAAATAGCAATCTGTTACAATACTTATGAATTTCATCATGCTATAAGAGAATAATTCTCTTGTTAACTTATAACTTTTTTACTTATAGGGAGGTTTTAATCTGAACTAAGATTTACAGAAATACCTTAGATTTCAAATTTCAAGAGGTAGAACTGATGGAAAAGGAAGAAACAGCAGATCGGAAATAAAATTTCCATTCTAATGTCACAGAAAGCAAGCATCATTTAACTTCTCTGTTGTTAGATTCTCTCATTTATTATACGTCAGTCTATGAAAATTTGTCTAGCTGCAGGCATCTTATTCTGAAAAACAAAGTTTATACAGTATTTTACAATAATCTGTACTTTGAAAACTCTCTTAGGAATTTTAAAGTTATTTTTAAGACCTCAGCTACACAAACTTGCCAGAGGAATGAGCAACGGTTCTAATTATAAATGTCTGGGAGGATTTCTCACTAGTTCAGTTTTACCTAATCTGTCTTTCAGAGAAAGGTAATATACACCTAAGACATAGTTTTCACAAGATGCACTGCGTTATTAGCACATAGCATTTAGAAGTCTGGTCAATCCAACTTCATTTAAATTTCTAAAAAGCACAAATATTTTGCATAGTGAGAGACTGACCTCATACTGCTTTGACATCTTTTGAATCTGATATTTCTGTCATCAATGAGAATTGCAAATTCAAAGTAATCAACTAAAGCTAGTGTCATGCCACAAATCTGAAATAAATGTAAAGTGTAATCCAGATCTGTTCCAAGGATAGCAACTGACAATTTCAGATGAACAGAAAGGAAAGATTAGGTCTCTCGAGATTTATTTTGCATGTTAACTATTATAAAGCAGATGAATATTTATGCAAGTTTAAAGTCTTTGCTGAGATGTTGACACCAATAGCATACCCAAATCATAGATAATTTCTGTGTCCAAAAAAATAACAGATCTTCTTCAAACAGGTACATTAAAGATGGTACTAAAATTTTTACTACACTTGACTGCATATCTAGTATTAATGTTACAAGGACAGAGATGATAAAACATCATCACAGAAAGTACAATGCAAAGTTTTGTTTGTTCCTAGTCTTTCATATAAATACTGTATAATGTATTTTTCAGCTCAAAAGTGTAAAGGTGCTCAGCAAAGCTGCTCAGCTCCATTGTGTGCACTTGCCTAGCTGAGAGGTTTCTGTAGTTCAGAGGGGGACCTATGCCCTTGCCTCCAAAACTGTAAATTTATAGGTGATGGAAACAGACTTCAAGGAGACTGTAGAGGTTATTCCATACAGGAAGCCACTGAAGGTTGTTTGAAGAAATAGTCTGGAAGGAAAAGATGTTAAAGAGGAGTGATAAAATGCTTTTTCAGACCTTTATATTCCATCTCACACAGAAGTTCTTTGTTTTCACTATACCAGCCTTGCTTTACCTAGTGGGTACACCCCTAAAAGTTCACTAACCCAGATACTTAGTCTAATGAAACAAAAGAAATTCTGGACTTATTCACAAAACTTTTGTTTGGAGATTGCATTGATTTATTCGTTCTTTTTAATATCAGGTTCAAAAGGATGACTGTAATAGAAACTCGACCTAATCCTTAATCACAGAGCAATATTGCAAGTAACTCAGTATATAATTTATAGGAAAAATTAATTTGTAAGAAAACAAATGCCTGCTATGATATATCATTCCTGTTTCACAAATATTACATTTCACCCTATTAAACATACAAAATCCAACATATATGCCTACATGCTGGTGGAACACAACTGACAGGCTATAGAAGGGCATTGTATTGTATGAGATTACAGAGGGAAAAAGAACAAAACTGAATTTACAGGATTGGAAAACTTCTTTTAAGTAATTAAGACTAGTTTTCACCAATTTTCTCTGCTATGAAACTGAAATACAAACAACATTTACAGCTGTGTACTACACATACTTTTCTACTTTGAACTTTCTTCTCTGCTACTAGGATATTGTCAGGTGTTTATTGGTTTGGGAGATTTTGGTTTTGGTTTTGGTTTTTTTTTTTTTTTAAAGGACAGCAAAAGAAGGTTAAAAAGAACATAAAAGAGGCATTCATGCTTATAAAGTTTGCCTACCTGTTAAGAAAAAAACAAAACCAAAACCTGAAAAGAAATCATTACAGTATAAAGGAAATCACCTTTTACCCAAACAGGGGATAACTAGTTATAATGAAATTTATGTAGTGTTTTGAATAGCCACCCCAGACAGTAAACCTGACTTACTCTGAATAGTATAATTACCTCCTTCATGCTTAATATTCTGTTGTTCATCAAATGAAATGCAAAACAAGTTAACTCCAGGTAGTTCTGCAAATCTGGCTTAGAAAGAAAAGAATTATCATCAATAACTATAGGTCATGTTATTTCAAGAAAATCTGTCAGGTATCCAACACGTCAAAGCACGTGCACTGCAGTTCTATCCTACTCTCTTTTTAGTTACAAGGTGGTTCTCTGCAGGAAGCAACTCAAAGAGAATTGAAACAATTTATTTTAAAAGCTATAAACATCAGAATTTTGCCTCATACATTCTGAAATGAAGAATATCTTAGCATCTCACAGCTTGTAACAGACACATACACAACCCATTTCTAAGTAAAGAGAGTTATTTGAAAACATGGTCTTTCACAATAACTTCCCAAACAAATTACTCACTACTAATAACTGCACAATCTTAAGTTAAAAAATAAAATAATTTTGTATTGACCAAATGCAATTTGATTGTAAAAAGTACCATTTTCTAATACGTAAAAAAGACATATTTTGAATTTCCCATATTGTAAATACTGATAAATAAATAATGTTGTAAGTAAAGTAAAATGAACTATGCATTTTTTGCCATTTGCAGAAAAGAAATTGTGTGGAAATGTTAAGATATGGAGAAAAACATTTCAAAGAAAAGCAGACATTTTCAGACTTGCTTGTTTGTCTGTGGAAAGTCATAGTGACTTACTATTAGAAATATTTAACTTGTTCTGAAAGTACCTGTCTTCTGAACTCTGATATGCACATCAATTTTAAAAAGAACCTTTTCTTTCCATAAAGCTGTATCAGCATATTTCAGGAACAAGAAAGTTTATGACAGTTTGCATTATTACATTTCTTTATTATACTATCTGCCATGACCTTCAGTAATGATCCTCTGCAAGATTTTGATTTTATAATCTCAGGTTTGAAACAAATTGAAATAGTGTCGTGAAAATACTCTGGTTTACAAGTAGACAGTAAGAGTTACTAAGATGAAAGCTGCACTGACAAAACGTGTGGTGACTTAGCTTAATCTACATATAGAATTTGTACCCCAGAATAGAGAACTTAATAGCAATGTTTTATTTTATTTTTTATTGAATCCAACTGATAGCTCAAGTCATCATGTATGTTCAAATTTGAGTGTTTCATACACAACCCCTTTCCCTCCCAAGTAATGTCATGCAAGTGTCCTCTTTTCTTATTGATTATGGGAGAGATCAGGAACATGCTCTAATTCTCTAGCTGAATGGTAAGCATTCAGCTAGAAGGAGAGGGAGGTACCTATGGTCAGATTTTAGAAAGCAGACTTCCATCCCTTGTTGAACGTCTCACAAGCTACAGAGTCAAGGTCACTCTGCTGCTTTCTCTTTTGGTATCTCCTGATAGTGGCTGCGGAGCACACAGCTACAGGATGATGATGGCTCTCACAAGGAAAAGTTGGAAGCTCTGGACCTGAATCCCCTTAGGCTAAATATAGTATCTACAACTTCCAATAGCCATGCTTGAATGAAAATGCCTGAGCTTTCTATGCTGATTTTAACCTACGAGCTGAGTTCATGTGTTTTAGGAGCGTTCAGAACTTAACTGTTCTTTTTTGCCTTATTTCTCGATGTCACCAGAGGATGGATTTCCAGATGAAATGGTTTTGTAACTGTGAATCTTAACTTAGGTTCATAGGTAACTTTGTGATTCAAAACACGGTGACAGGTAAAGGTAGCTAATAGATGATTAGCTTTCTGAATCTTTTTCTTAGGCATATATGCCTAAACTCCACCTCCAGAGCCAAAACAGGTGCCCTTGATTTCTCCCATTTGCCTGAACAAATCAGTCATAAAAGCTTTGCTGGCACCAAAACTGTCAAAGCAGTGTTAAGGTTTTTATTTTGAAAATAGCAAGGTCTAGAGCTGCTCTATGACACAAATTGTAATGCTGTTAATTAAACTCTAAAGAAAATACTAAATTTTGAGCTGCAATAATTACCAATATTTTCTCTAGGGCTCAAATATCAAGTACTTATTTCAATTAATTAACTAGTATGACACCTTCAATAACATATCAAAAAAAGAGATGGTTAAAATTTAGCGGAGTTTATATTAATAAAGCCTTTGCCCCTCAAAAGACTAGAACTTAGCTTATTACCACCTTGTTCTCAACAGATTAATAGCATGAAGTCCATAGCTATCAGCTCTTCATGCAAAATATTCAATATCCTGCAATAAAGTCTTTTAAAGTAAATACAAGATGACAACTGATTAGAGATCTGTCAGCTTGAGCAGGAAGACTTGACACTTTGTTTCTAGCTGAATTTCAAGTCCGTTAGTTTCCATAATTGCACAAATGAAACCCTTGCATATTTTTCTAAGATGTGATTGCTATGAGCAAATAAGGGCTGTCATTCACTTACTAACGTGAGCTAAAAGTAACACATGAATGCAAGCCATTTGATTGGCCAACTTTTTCTTTCGTGAACCAATACCGTGCTGCTTGCTAGACATTTTGAAGGCCTCTGAGGGATCTGTGTCAGTCATGACGGCTCATGAAAAGCAATTGCTCCTTTGTTCCAGTTATACTCTACTTTCTTCAGCTCATCACCAGTCTCCCAACACTAATCAATGTCTCACTAACCAGCATGACTGAACATGAGTTGCAAGAGTATTAGAAGCAGTCTCACTCAGCCAATATTAATGTAATATTTCCCATCAGTCTGCTAGACAAATTACATTGAGAGTTTCATGACTTTAACCCTTCAAATTTTGTCAGGGAATTTAATACTATCAGTCAGGATGTACATTTAAGCCTCCATAACTATCATTAATTCAATTACTTGCAGGCATTGTAATGTCAGTATTTATTTGATATAAAAAGAAACATATTCAGCAAAAATACTCAGACTCAATTTCTCTGGCCAGAAGGTACGATTATGATCTCCCAGACAGTTCCTTGAATGCATAAATTGAAGATTTTCCCCCTCCCAGAAGCAAAATAAAAGTATGTCTTCTAGAAAATCGTATGGTTTAGATTCCAAGAAATGTTGAGTTATTTATACCCCTAGCAAACTCTTACTTTAATTACCCTTGCTCTTCCTCTTTGGAGGAGCTTGTTTCATCTTTTCTTTGTGTACCAGAAACATAAAACTGAAAAATGTATTTTACCACATAAGTGTATGTATTTCAGTATCCTTCCCTTTTCCTTTCCTAAGTACTTTCTTACTTAATGAAGAGGTTCCTGTCTTCTAAAGAATAATCATAGCCGAAAAAAGGATCAACTGTAATGTATTTCCCCAGGTTAAGAGAAAGTTCTAACCTGATAAGTTCCTTTAGGAACTTGGGGCATTTTTCCAGGTTTTAAATAGTATTTGTAAACAGACAGAGATTAAATCGCTAGCTGCAGTTTTATTTCCAAAAGAACTCTGGATTTTTAGAACATCTTTTTCCATTAAAACCAATGCTTTCCTCTTATTTAAGGAAAAATAAGCATCTCATAAATCCATTTTATCACACACATCCAAAGGTATCTTCCTGACATATATTTTTGTCAACTTTTAGTTGTACAGATTGTTCTTCCTATTTTTCTTATGCCTTTGTTGTCTCTGAGCTAAACCGTGCTACCGCAAAAGTTTGTATGACAGACAATCAAATTTATTTGTATATAACTCTCTAATATTGTTCTCTACTACTAAGTTTAAAAAAAGAAAAAAAAAAAAAGGAAAGGTAGTTTGATCACTGATTAGCCTGAAAGTCTTATTAGACTGTTATTATACTAAAATGGACTTACCATAGATGTTAATTTATGAAAGGCATGCTATCTGAACACTTTAGTATACCTACAAATTGCTTCATAAATACTTCATTAAAAACCCAACTATCTAACTTTTATTATTATTTCCAATTTTCTTAAGACTTTTCTGTTCTGAATAACACAGGAATCTTTGCCAGTGGATATTAACATATGTTTGATTACTTTCAATTTCTCAGAGTAAAACATAATGCTGCTTAGAGCAGATAAATACAAACATGCAATTTCCCAGCAAATAACAAAACTGGACAGTGAGGCAAAAGCCATTAGAAGCTTTCAATCCATAAATGGCAATTAAGAAGCCTTTTTCTCATTTAAATAGATGTTCTCCAGATAGTATGCTAGACTCTGTAGACCCACATTCACCTTTATCATGGACAGTTTCTAGACAAAACAACCCCTCTGCCCACATACATTCCTGCCTTATTATACCATATGAAACAATCTGCATTTCAGTAATAATGTTTTAGCAAAATATTAGACTATATAAACATAAACAACCCCTTTCAAACAATATTGCATTAGGATGCTGTATCGGATTCTGTAAAACCATGCAGAGTAGTATCATCTGACAGATCCTAAATCTAAGAACCCGATTCTCTGTTTCTATACTAAATTAAATCACAAGCAAACATTTGTTTCACAACCACATATGAAATGGGTCTGTCTTGCCCTTCTAGAAACACACATCCTAGAACCCATTTCTGTGCTTGTTTCTAACTTTTCTCTACGCTGGCATATTTTTCGCTTGAGCTGGCACTAGTCAATCAGTACTTTTCTACTTCAGCTGTTCAAGCAGCAGTGAGCAGGGCAGCCACAACAAACACAATTCTGGCAGCTCCTAATGTGTGTCCCTGCCTTTTATTCAGATGCTATTTACACAGTGTTTACATGTAGACCACGTAGCTTTTACAAAACCCAGAGCTTGGATTTTAAATGGAAAACTTATTAGGCACAGGAGTCTCTCAAATTAAATCATAATAAGTCGCTACTTAAAATGCTTTGGAAGACAGAATCCACAGTAATATACTTTTATACACAGATAGAGTTTGTCTAAATAAAAAGATAAAAATGGCATAGCAAATGCAATCAGTGAGATGTACTGGACACAGCGGTTTTATTGCTACACCATTTGCCTACAGTAGAAAAAAAAAGCCTTTTTTTGTCTTAATTTCATCATGTATACCAAATTGTGAGCACACAGAACAAATAAAAATGTGAATACAATTTCCTTAGCTAAATCTCCAAGAAATACATATATATAAAGGGTACAATATATTTCTACTGTTAATTTTTTATTTCATCCCAAGAATTCCAGACAAACCATCTTGAACTGCCTTAAAATCCAGGTAGTTTTCTCTCTATCCTCCAATTTTTATTTATTTTTCTTTTTCTTTTTTTTTTAATATGGGAGGTAGGAATGTAGACCTTCAAATCTGCAGTTTGTCTGAGACATTGGAATTATTCCAGGTTGGGTGACCGTCTCCCATAATAACCTGGAATTCTGTCTGGGAATTAAGCTATGAAACCTATCATCAATATTTCCATCAAAACTTGTGTGTTCCTATGAAATGTTCGGATTAAGGTGAATTGAATTTGCATTGTGCTTGCTCATAGTTTAAGTGTGATGAACCAATCTTTAACAGTTTTCTACTTCCTCTCCCAGCCAAAACCAGGACATCTACTCATCTTCAAGTGTCTGCACCAATAATATGAGCTCTAGGAAAACTTAAACTCTCTATTTTGTATTTACATTGCAGCTGTCTCTCCACTCAGCCTTTCTGGTCCAATATTGCAAAAAGTATTCTTTTAAAATAGACATAAATACAGAGCCTGCAAATGTGTGACCCTGCAGCACCCTCCTGAATCCAATAAAGTTTTGCATCAATGCCATTTTATTCAGAGCAGAATGCTACAGAATTACCATTTCACTATGATTTTAGTGCATACAGTTCACACATGCAAGCAAAAGAGAAGATCTTACAGGCTGAGTTTGAAAAATTTGGCTTAGGCTGAAAATTACTTCACTGAGAATTGAAATGTTCTTGGAATGTATAACCCTGAAATGGTGTCTGAGAAGGTTGAATAAAGAAACTAAAACTTTGACCCTTGAAGATAAATGCAACAAGTTTTAAAATTTCTAAAAGACTTTTTTTATTTAGAGTTTTTGTTCTACTTTGCTTTAAGTTGTTTTGCATTAGTAATGGATGATATTTTTGTAATAGTAATGATTCATAACAGATAGGAGCTACATTGCAAAAATATTGCCTTAACATCGGGGTTATTAATTGCAGATTAAAATTAGTTTCATCATGCCAGAGATAGCTTTCCTAACTTCTTTACCAAATTATGTTTTTCTGCATATCCTAGTAAGTAAAGTAATATCAAATATGCTGGGATGTGCACATGCAATCTTTTAGCCTAAAATTACTTGAAACACTTGACTAGTTGAACATTCAAGGGAATGAGGTGAAGTCTATCTTACTGTAAGACGCATTGCCAGGAGATGAATAAAAGTATATTAACATTAGGTTCTTTTTTGGCGAGACCTCAGCTTCAGAACTCCAAGTCTTTTACATGTGTAATTCACAGCAATGTCTATGAACAGTAGTTTAGGAAAACTCTTTTTTATGCTGCTCTGGAGGTGGTGGTTCAAAAGCCAGTACATAATTAAATGCATGGGATGGATGTTACAGAGTGGTTAATGCATGTAAAATTTCCTTTGACAATTCAAATTTAAACTCACTTTAGTTCTTATAAATCTTGCAGGATTATAATTGACTTAACGTTTTCTCCAGTACAGCTAATACATTACTTCCATTTCTATCTGGATTTTCATACAAATTAGAGTTAGGCCTGCCGAAAGGAATTAGTGGTACCTGATAGCAAACACTGAAACATCTGGGGAAGACTAGGCTTTTCGTTATTTTTTTTCATAATCTTTCAGCTGTAGCCATATGTGTAAGTCATTGATGACCTAAAAGAATTATCTGTTAATGCCAGGACAGTAATTGCTAGTAAAATTAATCTGATCAATTCTGACACTATACTACTAGGATCACAAGCAAATAAATTGCTGTGTTATGAACTATATTTTTAGGTCTGTTGTACATTAATTTTCTACATGTCATTTAATTAACAGAAAATACATTCTTCTGATAGTTGAACAAACAAGGAAGACAGTCATTGCCTCCAAGTACAACTTCACATTCTCTATTTTGCTGACTTGAATCCATAGTTAGTTCCACTGAAATTAAGAGTGGTTTCACATTGCCATACCTCTTTCTGCTGCTCATCTCAACTTCAAATATAGTCCTGAATTCAAAATTAATTTTCCTTTTTTTAAATTTGAGAATTTGTCTAACACTTTGACTACTTATGATTAAATTACCCTATATTAGTGAATATTCAAATTATTGGTGTTACAGTACATATATTTATGTAAATATAAAAGGCAAAACCCCAACTACCAGACATTTCTTTTAGAAAGTAAAAAACCCAACATGACATACTAAAAATAAATAAACAAACAACAACAAAAAAACCCCCAAACACCAACATTTTTCAGTGGAATCCACAGAAAATCTAGAAAGGACAAATTTTATGTCAAGATCCTGTAAACGGAGTCACATATACAACCCTGACATTTCTTTGTTTTCTCATTTTTCCTAAGTAATTGCAGCATTTCTTCTTTCCATGCAGTCACTTCTTTCTGACTTTCAGTGTTTTAGTTGTAATAGAAAAGTATTTTTGGCAGCTTTTAAAAAAAAATTTCTGGAGTAGTTTTTTGGGTTTGTTTTCCTGTTTTGGTTTTTTGGGGGTGGTTTGTTGGTTTGGTTTGCTTGGAGGTTATTTTGTTGCTCTTTTTAAGAAGGTAAAACATTTGGGGTGATCATACTGACTCTGCCACCTACAGTGGCATAGGTTATCAGATTCTTCTCTGTAAGTATAAAACAAACATTGTCCTGCTCAGGGAAGCTCTGCTGAGTGCTCCCAAAACAAACATCAACAGGGCTAGCAAACATAAAAATACAGGTGACAATGTTCATTTTATAAAGCTTTCAGAGGGAACATCAACCTCCCTCAATTGATCTGTGTATGTGTACACTGTGAGAATATGCAAGAACCATTCTCCAGTTTCTTTATGTCTTTAAGACCATGTCCATACCTTTCTGGATTTTAAATCTAAATAATACTGAAAATCATTCTCTTCTTACTGAATTTTATAGGAGTTTTCAGAAGAAATAACAATTAATTGTCCTGATATCTATCAAAACACTCAACCATTTAACATTAACATTTAATAAATCCAACAAAAAAATGAAAACAGGAAAATTTTGTAATAAATAAAGCAATAATTCCTAGGCTCTATATTTTTTTTCAAGGTGTTCTCTTCTATTTTCTGAATTAAAGGGATCTGTCTGTCCCACCTTGTTTTTCTCAAGTTCATTTTCCACTATATTTACACTCTGGAATGAACTGAATTGCTCCCAAACTCTCTTTATGGCAAACTCAGTCATTCCTGTGTTATCAGCTGGACATTCATGCTTTTCAGACCTGCTGATTTTTACTTTGCATTGCCTCCTAAATTATTTACAGTTTAGTCTATCTTGTGGTTTTTCTTTTCTCCTTTGATAATAAATGTTTCAGCATTCAATCACCTTCTTCTCAAGACTGAAGCTTTTTTTTTCTTGTGAAACATTACATTTTAATGGTAGAAAATTTAGCCAAGTCCATCAGGTGGACTTTGACTGTGTCACCCTCTCTCACCGTTGCTGACTTCTGTTACGCTGTGTAACAGGATACAACTGGAGGAACACTCTCAACATTTCACTCACTACCTGCAAACCTACTCTGCCTCTAATCATTTACCTGATCTGCTGTTCTTCTCTATTGGATAAACTCACTTTTCTCTGAGACATTTAAAATCCTTTTGAATGATTAATCAATGATCTTACCAATTCATTTTCCACCTTATGAATAGCATATGCAAATAAAGTCTATCTTGAACTGGCACTAATCCTATTTCCCACTTTATCTACTCATAACAACTGCACTCAGAAACACAAAAGTAAAACTAAATAATCCAATAGTTTGCACAGCTTGTCTGTTTATTACTATAGAGCAGGTTCTGTTTTCACCATAAGCACCAAAGTCTCAAGCAGTTGCCAGTTCTGCCCTGGTAACGCCTTGTTTCTCACTAGCAAAAGCCTGTTAGTAAAGAACACTGCTTTCTCCATGGAATTCTCTTAAGGTTTTCACCACTTTCCTGCATCCTTTCCTATCTAGAAAACAAAAAATAAAATAAAATAAAATAAAATATCAAATATGAGATGGAGAGGAAAATTTGGTTTTGCAACAACATTTCAGGGAAAGTTCTCTGAACTGGAGTGTGAGAAGAGATTCGGAATGCCCTTGTTAATATACTAAGCAATCAAGTTCAGCTCTTCTTGCTGGAAACCAAGAACTACCAGCATTCAGAATTTTTGCTTTTCTTTTGGATCTGCCACTATTATCTTAGCCTTCTTGATTATTTGTTTATATATTTTAAAAATACCTCTCTAAACAAAAAGTAGGGAAGTAGGGTTATTTCTTTGTTTATTTTTGTTTGTTTGTTTGCTTGGTTTTAACTCCTGTAACATGGTTTTATTATATAATAAAGCAGATTTGCCTCCCTGTGGCTCAGTAATGTCTTTGAGCATTAAGAATACCAAAAAGAAAATGCATCATGTTTAGGAGGCAGAGGGGGAAAACAGGTGTGAGAACTCCAGGCGTGTCTCATGGAAGAGCTTTTCCAGTGACAGCAGAAAGTATTAACTGATGGAAAAAACAAGCAAAAACCAAAACAGAACAACAAAAAAAACCCAAGCCCAGGGATAGCTATGTCTCATGCCTACACTTTTAAAAACTCAAACGGCAACATGAGGAAACAAGCTTTGCTCTCTTCTCTCTGAAGTGAACCGGGAATGTGCGAGGAAACAAGCTTTGCTCTCTTCTCTCTGAAGTGAACCGGGAATGTGCATAAAAACATGGCAGGCTTGAGCAATACTGTGAATATTATTACATCATAAAGAACAGGTATATGCCACTATCTATGGTTCATTCAGATCCCTTCATGCTGGATTCCCAATATAACTGTCCTATGCAAATACTGAACTTTTTTGGACATTAGTATCCATTAATTAAGCAAAGGAAAAGGGAAAGCTGCACACATCCTCATAGCACCTCATGCCATCTCCATTCCTAAAGCTTATCTCTGATTTTCTTTGACTTTTCTACCATAGTAACCCGAAATAAGAAGAAAAAAAAAAAAGCAGGGAGTGGAGAAACAGCCATCCTGAAGAAGTTCTTTCTTCCCTTTAGAATACTATCAGTGGTAAGGCAATAGAAATTCAGATACACTCAGAAAACAGGAATATAAATGATAAGTAGTTGTGAGACCGAAGTGGTGCATCACTAAACTGAACTTTAATGCAGTTATATGCCCTGGGTTCAAATACTCTGGTGATAAGAGCGTACACACCCTTTGAGAAATATGCAATGAGAGCCTAGTGGAGATGCCACCATGACTCTGTGCTAGTTGGACAGATCAGACTTATTTGTTACTTCTTCCTTAACTCTGGAGAAGAATCAAGGCATGAATTCAAATGAACTTTAGATTTACTCTGGGAAATCTACTTCAGTGCTACATTTAATGTTACTTTTCTATCATATTAGTTTCCAAAGAGCAGGACTAAAGTCTGTTCCAGATGATGCTACTTATAGTTTTGTTGTCCTGGCACTTGGTTACTTTTGCTTTAACTTTGGGGGATGAGCTATTTTGAAAACTAAAATCTGAGAAAATACACAAAATAAAAAGTGAAACCCCAATCTCCCAGATACTTGAAACAGATAATGGAGTATGTAGAGTTCAGAGACCATCAATGGGGCCCTAATCCCATAAACATGTTTCCTTATGCTCTGTGCCAGAGCTCTGTATGCTGTTTTACTAATCAAGCTTTTTTTTTTTTTTTTTTTTAACTGATAGCTATAAAAGAACCAAAGGTGCGAAGTGGTGAAGTAATCAAAGATGCACATGATAAGGCAACACTCAGCCACCAGAAAACCAGAGCCTCAAATGTTAAAATGGAAAGATCACTGCCACACACAAGTTTTAAATTTCTGTCACTACGGAAAATCTCATTAATTCTTCATTCCCTTCAATATATTGAAAAACACCTTGTAATCTATATTTGAAAAGGCTTTACTGTGAACTTGATATCTCTGCCTTAAGATGACAAATCTTGAGAATAATACACTGAACTTTATCAACAGCAGTTGGAGTTGGCAGTATATACAATAGGATGTTATGTATCATGCTTTCTTTAAAACATGCAACTGAACTGGAATCTGTACTGGCTGGTGACTTTTGAACCTTATTCTTACCGTGCCTTCCAAAGGAAAGCATTTGGAAATGCTCATGCATAACACAGCAATAAGATTTCTGTAAAGTGGAGCAGGATGGAGAGGCAGAAAAAGACGCATATTATGGAAAAATATCTGATTGAACAAACATTCCCATGCTACAAATGTATCACAGCTTAAATATTGATTTATCTTCTGTCCATTCACAAAGAAATGGATTCATCAAAATGCTGGCTGTATGCATCATAAGACTAAATACCAGATTATTCTTTTGTCACGCGCAGTTGTGTTCTATTTTAAATCCTATTTTAACTTTTATTCACATGATTTTTACTCTCCTTTTTCTAGTCTTCATAGCTAATTGTGTAGTAAAATCTGTTAGTAAGATCAGGGCCCTGAGACAACATTTGTACAAATAAATTTGGATTATGTTATCTGGGTTTTTTTAAAAATATATTTGGGGGGATGTCCTAATCCATTTGAAATGGTGAGTTAAAATATTTGCTTTATTAAAAGAATATATATTGAAAATATACAAAAATAATGTTATACATGCTCAGCTAATTCTTTTCATACATATACCAGCTATATAACCATCCACAGGGGAGGCAGCTAGTAGATCATAACCCATCTGCAGGCTGGATGAATGCCTGCAGACCTCAGCACTGTGATGTAATGAGGACATGTACAGACAAGTTCTAAGGAGA
The DNA here is from genome assembly GCA_034008185.1 of Gorsachius magnificus. Taxonomy (NCBI): domain Eukaryota; kingdom Metazoa; phylum Chordata; class Aves; order Pelecaniformes; family Ardeidae; genus Gorsachius; species Gorsachius magnificus. The sequence goes on from CM067084.1 coordinate 60,648,765, forward strand.
AAACACCCTGAAATAATGAAGATGATGTAGAATGAATATATAGGCAAATGAGCAACATAACACTGGTGAAGCCAGATCCCTGACCCATCAGAGGGAATTAATTTCCTAGTTGCCTACATATGCTTCAATTAATGATTTCAGATGTGCATCTAGTTAGCTTTTTTTAAAACAAATGAAGCTTTTTGATTTCCAGTGTTTGAGAATGTGACTGATAAATGCCTGATTAAACTGACTTTTGCCAGCACACAGTTGACTGCTATCACTAAAGTCAGTGATACTGCTCTATTGAGTGATACTGCTCTATTGTTAAAATAGAGCAAAAAGGATAAGTAACAATTTGCATGAAATGCAATTCCTCTGCTTTTTGTTCTCGAATTCTGAACTGACCTTCCAAGAACTCTCATCTCCAAGAAATTGTGAAGTTCTGTATAAAAATGGTTACTTTTCTATCTTACTGGCTCAGAGAGCATTCCTTGTCTTTTATTGCATCTGTCTTATTTCCAGCTCAAGTTTGTAGGCTCTGCCCAGGTCTGCAGGTACTGCTTTCAAAGATGCAGAGCCTTGTTAGGAGTGGGAGACCAGCACATAGATTACCATCATGCAACTCTAACATTTCATTATTCTAACCCTCCACTATCCTGGGCTCTGCAAATGGAACAAAAAGAAATGTTGTCGAAGGGACCACATAACACCCTATTACATAGCTTATGTATTTCTGCCTCCTTTCTAGCACAAGACAGGGCTGGAATGACATCTTATATTAAAATCCTTCTGGAGGATCCCTTTCATCATACTCCAGATACTTCACAGATGGTTAACTTTGGTCCGTTCACTTTAAGTGTCTCAATTACTGTTGCTTTTTCTGTAATTGAGCATGGCATATTGAAATCAAAAAAAGAAAAAAAAAAATTCAGGTTATACTACTTCCAAAACAGGTTAATAAAATACACCATTACTGTACAGGACACATGTACAACATATTACATCTAATAAGCAGGATTATCTATTTTCTTTTAGGATTTAATCTAAAAATATTTACTGTACCAGAGTTAAACAGCTGTACATTTCTAAGATTCTGATGGCACTAAACTGCCACAGACTTGAGAACTGGAGTTGTTTTAAACTCTGAGATAAATAATAGATAGATATACATATCCCATGTAAAGGGTTTTTATTTTTTCCTGTTGATTTTAATAAAAGGAGGAAAGCATGAGAAGCTGTATGACTACTGTGTGTAAAACAAATAAATGAGTCAACTTTTTTCTTTTTGACACTCCGAGGATCTCTGATAATTGGTAGATCAAATCACATTTGATAAACTTCTCTCTCAAGAGCATAATCTCTTTCCTGCTTACAAAATAACATATGTTCCCTTTACCCAACATTGCATGCAGAAGATAACATACTGTAATGTGAAATTTTGAATCAATACACATTATGTGGTTAACAGAAAGAAAACAAAAAACATTAAGAATAATTTTCAGTGAGAGGGTTGGCATTCATGATATTATTCCCTCCCATTTCTATCGGCATGAATTCCAATTCTATTGACTTAAATGGCCTATTTCAAACTTTACACAAACAGAAATAAAATCAGGATATACGTAGGTATAGCTGTAACAAAGAGTTACCAGGAGACATATTTGGCATAATGAGGCTTCTGCTCCATTAGCATAAACTGACATATTTCCAGTGAAGCCATTTTTGCTTCACTTGCACTTTTTTCTTTATACCAGATAAAGATCTGGATCGAGAGCAAACTGTAAATAGAGATCCAAGATGTAATGCTTATAGGCTATTCCAACAGTAAGCAAAATGTTTAATACTGTGAAGTTGGTGACCCTATGTGTTCTTCCCCATGACCTGCTAGTTTACAACATTATTGTTTAGAAATGCCACCATGCAGTTTTTGCTCCAGCCATTTAACTTCACTCTTTATGCTCTTTAACAATGAGAGTTTCATGGTTAATGGTGATGGTAATGGTAAATCCTCATCATATGGAAAGCTACCAAGCAAACATACAACTCTCTTGGCTAAAGGAAATATTCTATATCCAGTCAACTGTCTGCTCTTTCAATAGGTAAAGTAAAACATTATGAAATAATAAAGGGTAATGGATAATCAAAATTTTATTAAAGGCAGAAAATAAGACACTTATGGATGTTTCATAAAATAAAGGGCTTAAATTATACTACAAACTCATAATACCAAATAGTATATAAACCGAACAGGGATAAGTATGTCAACAATCTAAAACCAAAACCTTGCTGTCATAATATTATAACTTATGTACACAGAGACATAAGTCATGGCATATTTCACAACAGTATCAGCCGAGTGGTTGATTTGCTAGTAATTACGGCAGCAAAATTTTGCTGTTTGAAAATCTGAAGACTTTCATGGCAATTTGATGACCTCAGTGAAACAAACCTTCTGTCTTCAAATGTGTCTACATTCTGTGTTACAGAAAAAGTTGGCCTCCCTCTGTCAACACTTCTTAATTCACTGGAAGCTGAACAGCAGCACTAATACAACGCTGAGCCTGGCCTAAGAAGCCATTCTGAGAAGCAAGGTATGTTAGCTTGGAGTTGGCTCCATGCTGACGCAGATACTGGGGGACTGTATCAGAGCAGAACTGCACTCTGGCCACTCTGAGCAAACTCAAGCTTTCCCGCCACCTGCCACCCAGCCAAACTTCTGCCAACTATACTGCAAGTATCAGCTTGAATTGACATTTACTGACTTCTTTGTTTTACCAGATAGAATTCCTACAGATTCTGATTTTAAAGGCTTTCTCACCAACAACCCTTGAAATTCTACAGTCTGTATCTTTTTAGCATCTCTCCTACAAAGAGAAAGAATTACAATTAATATTAGTCTGAAATCTTTCAGTATTTTTAAAAGAAACTAAGTAGCCTTGGAGTGATAATGTGATTTTGAGTTTTGGAGAAAGCAGCATAAAAGTAAACTTTCTTTTGCAGAACTTCAGTTCCAAAACATGAAAAATATGGCCTTTTGGCCATTTCTCTATTTAATTTCAGTATCAAGCAACAGATCTTTGTATAATGAAGAATATTTCCCACAATTAAATTTAACCACAAAGACATAAAGATAAATATCCTCCTCTTGACTACTATGCTGTAGAGCTTTTGCCTAAAAATGATTTTTTTTCTGCAGTTAGTGCTCTGCAGCTCTTCTCTACTGTGCTTTTTGCCAAAATTTTCACCATTGGAAGCATCCTCTATTACTGCTAATCAATTAATATAAAACAGAATGATTTGTCAAAACATGGATATATTCTAGAAAAAAGAAGCCATATAGAATCAGTAAGATAGCTTTTATAGGAATTTATATATTTCCCCCAAGTATAAAAAGATATATAATGGCAATGGAGGGGGGGTGTGTACACAAAACAAATAAGAAAGAAGGTAGAGTTGAAAAACAAAAAAAGTTGTGATTTTCTTGAGCTCAGTGTCCTGGATTTTTAATGTTCCTGAAGAGCAAGGAAAGTTGCCCTCCCCCCCCCCGCCCCGCCCCACCAACACAGTAATTTTCACTTTGTCTCTGGACAATTTTACATCAACTCTGTTTAGCAACACTTAGATAAAAAGTACTTTAATGCTTTGTACAAAGAAAATCTTGGATTTTGAAGAAATAAATTTTTTAATCAATCAATACGTATTCTATAACATCAAAATTGTGCAAAGAACATCTATTCTTCCTCTTGTCCTAAAAGAGAAACTATCTAGCTAGATAATTATCAGAAACTGTCTAATTTCTAGAACCTTTAATGTGGAGCTTTCTTGACTTTGGAAGTCACCTAGTCCTAGCTTAACTTTATTTAGCATTGGAGGTTTTTTTCTAAAATAAAAAGCAAATGTCTCATGCTTCATATCACAACATTTTTTTTCTGTCATGGGTTTGTATGGTTGAAGGCTATCATCTTGTCTCTTAGTGATTTCTCTCTTCTCTAGACTAGAACAAACCCATTTATTTTTGCCTTCCTCTCCTGTATCATATTTCTCAGTATCCTGAACTTGCTATTCTTCCCCAAATTTTCTCTACTTACATGACTTCTTTCTTAAAAAAGTGATACGCAAATGATGACACATTACTTGATCCTCACTGGTACAAGTAGAGTGGAATAATTACATGATACAACTTCAAGCCAATCTTCTTGCATATATCTTTATGAAATTGGTTTGGTTTTTGGTTTTGGTTTTTTTTATGTTCCCCAGATCATTTTGGTTTCTACTCCTCTCTCCTAAAATATTTCCAGTCTCTCCCAGAATGGTACCATCTGATATTTAATAAAACTGCACCTTTCCTTCTTCCCACTTTTTAATAAAAATGCTTAGCAAGTCCAGACTCGAGACAAATCTCACCAGAATATTACACTAAAACTTCAGCAACTGTTCTGAAAATAGTTTTCAAACCAGGTGTAACCTGCTCTATACCAGTTTCATTGGTCATAATTCCCTAACTTAGGAGAATATCACACAACAGCCAAAAGCCTTGAAGAAGTAAAAATATATCACACCTATCATGCTCATCCACACACTTCTACATTTCTGTAGTCATTTGGGGGATCTTTCAGCAATGCCAAAAAGCAGTGGGACTCTGAATAATTTAGTTATCTAACTAAAAATGAAACTGGAGGGCAGTAAGAACAGAAAGGGGCAAAATAGATCCTTTAATTCTTCTGGAATACCTGATACCATCTGAGCTGCTGATTGCACAGATGTGATTAAACTTGGATGATGAAGATCTAGTCCTGTTTTCCACATTCTAGTTTACAACTAAAGAAAGAAGGTAGGAAAGCATAATTGCATAAACAAACGTAATTACTGTCATGAGTTAGAGCTACCCTCTACCTTCTGCAACAATTCTTTGAATATGGAACAAGAATAATTTTCACTGCTTCAATGTTTGTCAAAGGTCAGCTAGTTCAGGAAACAGAGGTTTGAAAGTGATAAAAAACTCTGGCTTTATTCAGGCTAAAAGATCACATACCACAGCTCAGAGGCCACTTGGGATTGGATCCCCCAAAACCTAGCAATAATAATAATAATAATAATAATAATAATAATAATAATAATAATAATATATGTTTGTATAATAACTGTCAAAAATCCAACATGTTAATTTAGAGGTTGGTTCTGAAGTCCTTCACAGATCCAGCACAATTTAAATACAGTTCACTTGGACCAGTAAAGTAATTTGCTCTCTAAAATTTAGTGAACAGCTTTTTGCTTCTATCTTAATGCTTCCCTACTCTGTTGTGATATTGTTTCCAAAAAAGACTGCTGTCCCTGCTGTTTGGGGAAATGTATCTCTAATGTCTTGATCCAAGCATTTCATATTCAACAGATGGTAATCTTGGCTGTACATTCATTCTGGTTTCTCTGCGTCTGAGTGCTTAATACTGCTTTCTCTGCCAATCACTTCCTAACTAGCAAACGAATCCTGATCAGACATGCAAGCTTCCTTGCATTCTCTCTCACCTTTAGTGAACACTGACACCTTCAGACATTATTCTGAGATGTGTACTTTTGATCTGCCAGGCAAAGAAGGAAGTCTGTTACTCTGTTCTTTAATCCTGCATATGGGCAGGGAAGAATAGAGGTCTAAGTTTCTACAGAATTAACATTTATTTCTTCATCAGAAAATGTTCAACATACCTGCACGTCTTCAGGCTGAGAAGCTGACCCCTCAACCAGATGACCTTTTAAACACAAGCACCAAATCATATTTGTACAGGTGATTTTTTTCCTTCATTTTCCAAATCTGAGGGAACACAGAGCAATGAAGCTATGGGTTTCCTGTAACAGTATTTCCAATTTTGGTGGAGTTTTTAAACTTTTTTACTTCTTATCCAACAGAATACTACATGGACAAAGAAAGAAAAGATAGATGTTTTTAAACAATGCAAACAGTACTGGTCTGAACTGGATTATCCAGAAATATTTCTGAACTGCAAACTCTATACCTATGCAGCAAAGTTTGTCATTTGTTGTTTGAATTGATGCTTGCATTTTCTTTTAGATCCTTGAGTGAAGCTATTTTTTTTAAAAGTGGGAGTGACACCAACAGTCATAGTCCCCTTCCTTTTTTGTGTATACAGGAAGTGGTGAGGCAAAGCACTATCATCTGTTCATGTTGATGACCACATCAAGGTGGTCTTTCTTTTTGTTGTTGTTCTGGTTGGGTTGTTGGTTTTTTTTCTTGTTTGTTTTATTGGTTTGTGGGTTGCTTTTCTGTTTGTTTTGTTTGGTGGGGTTTTTGAAATTCACACAACTAGTAGAATCAATCTAGAAAGCTGAGAGATTGCAAGGATAAAAACATATGTCTAGCCTGTATGTAAGAAACAAATCTTTCTGGTTAACATTTCCAAAACCATATATACATGATTAATGGCAATGTATGCACATGTTTGTAGTTCATCAGAAGGCAAGGGCACCCCAAAATATCACAAAGTTTTAAGGTTAATGAGATATTTTGAGGAGGTGGTCTACTTCCTATGTTGTGCAAAGAAACAAATATTGGAAGTACTAAGCTAACAAAAGTACTTGCAGTGCTCTATACTGTTTCATAGTCATGTTTTTTATATATCATAGATAAATCTCACGTAGTCAGTGAATAACTAGACCACTGTGAAAAATTCTAGTTTAAGCACTTAGCTACAACTTTCTTTGATCTGTTGTTTTATATTTATACCTTGAAAAGACCTGAAGAGGGGAAGAGGAAAGCACAAACTTGAAGTTACATTCATACCAGTTTGTGGATAAAAGAAAAGCAGTAGAGGTCATTTACCTCAACTTTAGAGGACCTTTCAACATTGTTTCCCACATTATTTCTGTATGCTAGTAGGTCTGGGGGGGTGGACAATCAGATGGGTAAAAAGCCTGGTTAGATGACTGGACAAAGAGGGTAATGGTTAGTGGGTTGTACCCCACCTGGACTCCAGCAATGAGTAGAGGACCACAAGGGTCTCTCCTGGGATCTGTCATGTTTAACTTTTTTATCAGTAACCTATAGGAGGTGAACGGAGTGCACTCTCATCAAGTTTGCAGATTAAATCAATCTGGGGGACCAATTCATATGCTTGAGGGCAGGATGACCATCCAGAGGCTGGAAGAATTGGTCAACAGGAACCTTAAGAAAGTCAAGACAAACAAATGCCAAGTACTACAGCTCAGAAGGAAGAGTCCCTGAGGTGATACAGGCGGGGACCTGACTGGCTGTGGAGCAGCTTTGCTGAGAAGGACCTACAAGTGCTTGTAGATGGCAAGCTGGGCATGAGCCAACAGCGTGTCCTGACAGCAAAGAAGGGCAAGAGCATCCTGGGCTGTAATAACAGAAGCATAGCCAGGAGGCCCATGTGAGTGATTGCCACCTCTCCTCAGCACTTGTGAGACTGGAGTCAAGTGTCTAGTTTTGGACCTCCTGCTTAATACAAGAGACACTAACAAACTGGAGTGAGTTCAAGCTTGGGGTACTTGCCTGTGAGGAGTGGCTGAGGGAGCTGGAAAATACACATCTTCAGGGGGGCCTAACAAGCAGCCCCCAAGTACTTATGAAGAGGTCATGAAAACAGCAGGGTCAGGCTGCTCACAGGCACGGAGGGAGGATAGGAGATAATGGCCAGAATTTGAAACAAGACAGAATCCACATGAATATAAATAGAAACTTTTTCACCCAAAGAACAGTCAAGCAGTGGGACAGGCTGTACCGATAGGTTGTGCAGTCTCCATCCTCGAGGGTTTTCAAGACCAGACTGCATAAAGCCCTAAGTAGCTTGATCTGACCTCATAGCTGACTCTGCTTTGAGCAGGAGGTTGGACTAGAGACCTCCTGAGGTTCCTTCCAATCTGAATTATTGTATGATCTTATAATAAATGATAAGGAACACTGATACTCATGTATGACATTCAGCTGCTGAACAATCTCACTTGATCAAGGAGATGGAAATAATTGTCTGAATAGTGATTCTTGCTATCTTCTCATTAGGTAGTTTGCAGTATCATTGTATTTGGGAATATTAATGTATACACAAAAAAATGTCATTAGAGTATATATAAAGTCCCTGTATAAAGAAGCAGCAGCTAATTTCCCTTTTCATCACTTTTTGCTCATTTCTCCCTTTCCTTAGAATTACTGAGGTAATTTGAGTTGCTTTAACAAAAGGAAGATTAGACTCATTCTAGAAACAAGTGTCAATGAAACTTGCTGAGATAATGCACTGATTTATTATAGTTGGTTGCCTAGAAAATATTAGCCTAAATGATTACTTGTACTAAAACATTCTACAGTATTAGGACCCAGAAATAATGCAATAGCAGAAACCATAGATCTAATTTCTGTTAATCATATTAAAAAAACAAAATCCTGTTTTCATCTCTTTTTTATGGCAGAAAACTTAAAGTCCAGAGATCCCAGTTTGGTTTTTGGTTCTACCATGGAGTGAGCTTTGATTAGGCATGCCTTCATAACCCAGTAACTGGATTCCTTAGTCTATGAAACAAATATTCTGAGTTCAACATGTAGAGCAGCTACTGGAGTAGAAAGTAGTTTTTAAGAATGTTATTCTAAGAACCATTTTAAAAACTTTATTCCATTCTAAAAAAACTAAGATTCTTTAATCACTAAAATAAATATTTGGAATGCAGAATATTTAGACTAGTTTAAATTATCAATTTATCTTACATAAAGTTTTCACCATGAAGAATAGGGATTTTATCAGTGATTACAAATTTATATTTCCATTTTCTTTTACTCACAAAAGAAATTTTCCTATTTATCAAAGCACAACATATTTTCCATTCATCTGTTTTCTTTCCTTACACTGACAAGCAAAAAACCTAGTTAAACAAAGTATAAAAATAATCCCTGTAAAGGAATAATTTACCCACAAGAGGTTAATATCCAGTAGTCTGGACACAAGGTTAATTAATGTAATTTAACAGATTGAGAGAACTTACAATAGAGAGATATTAAAAAGACCTTTTAGGTTGTCAGAAAACTGGTATGTTTCATTACTGTTTTCCAACAAGGTATCATTATTAGCACAGTAAATGTATTAATAACTGTTCACTTTGGTTATTCTGACTAAATTGTTTGACAAGCTGAGTTCATCAAATAAATATCACAAGGTTTCAAATATTGTTTTATGCAGCTAAAAGGCAATCAAAACAGGCTCAAAGTTGAAAGTGGTACTGAACTACTTCTTATGTACCTATGCTTTAGGTTTTCAGTTTAAATTCTCCCATCTGCTTTATTAGCACTTGTACATACACACACTAAATAATTACATAATTACCAGGATTTTTTATATCCTTTCTGCTTTAAAGGTTTTAATGAAAAATCTGAAAGCTATCTAGAAAGGTACTGAATCGCTTGTATAAATAAATGCACATTCTGGACAGAAAAGCAGGCTAGTAAACACAGCATAGTACAGTTTTCAGAATTTAAGTAAATTCTGTACTTAAATAAATTAAGTAAAAAGTACTTATTTAAGTAAATAAGCATACAAAGAAACTCGGCTTGCCTTTCATACACATCCATGTTTTTAAAAACTCAACTTCAAACGTAAACTCTAAAAAACCCTCTTGCTTGACTCTTAACTAACATAAGAAGTCCAGCACTCAAGCAGTCAAGACCATGATTTCCGTAATTGTCTTGAGATCTACTTCTGTTCATAAACAGCCAGGCCTCAGGCTAAGCAGCTAGAAGTCTAGATGGCATTTAATCCATACATTTCATATACTACCTATAGCAACAACAGTGCATTGATCAAGGCATTTTCAGAGCACATCTGCAGCTAAAGAAAGCAATGGTGGAGCTGTGCACATCTCACTTTATAATTCAGTGTTTTTAATGCTTATTAATAACACTGGAAAACCGCATTCAGTTACATCCTCTGCTTAAAATATAAACCTACTTTCCAGTCTTCAGCTATTCTGAATTTAGTGTTTGTGTATATACTTATATTCCTACTTGATGAACGTTCTGTATTACATAAAATAATATTCATTGTTTTCCTGCCCCTGGCCCTTGTGGGAATAAATGCATGGTTCTATAGCTTACTAGTGAAGATATTCCTAGGCTTATGAAAAATAATAAAATACACATTGAAATTGGAATTGAAGCCCAAGCCTAATTTTTCCCCTCAAATTAAGCATCCTGGGCTACACCAACACATGATATAGTTCCAGTTCTCAACCACACAAATTATTCTCAGCCATACAGAAATGTTGCAGCAGAAGAAATGACACTAGTTCATGTAAGTTTACTCTGTTACCAGCCTGCTAGTGATGGCCCCAAGAAAGAAAGGACTATTTCAAAGCCACAAAGACAGAAAAAGAAAGCCAGCTCATGTTATCACTATTCTGGATGTGATAACAGGAGATAGAGACAGTTTCTCCTTTGGCCATTTTTTAAAAGTAATAAAAAATGCACACGACAGTTGCCTCTTGAACAACAAACTTCAAGAAGGCACTCAAGCCTATGTACACGTACTGGAGAAATGCATCTCAGTCCTGTGTCTCCCTAACCTCAGTAATTCAAGCACAATTTCTGCTACTAACGTTGGATTGTAATGATCCCCTTTTGGGAAACTTCATGCTCCCTACTTAATGCACAGTGAGCTTCCTCTGCAACAGGCTACATAAAAGTTAAGGAGCTATACTGTTGGCTTGATTTTTGTATCTATCTGTGTACTTTTAATGGGACACAGGAAAAATTCATGAAAATGTACGACCTTCTTATATATGTTTAGTATGCACAGATATGAAAAGTACTCTGTTGGGGATTGCAGAAATTAAGAAAATTCAGAGCAACATCAGAAAAAGTTTATATAAAACAGTTAAACTCATACTACTTGCACTAGCTGGAAAACAAGAATGAAAGAAAAAGCAGAAGACTAACTCTGCCTATGGATCATTAATAATTTGGGAATGAAAATGAATAGTGAGTTCCGTAATTGGAACAGAGACTCCTTTTAGACCCTTCTGCTAGCTGAGGAGCTGGAGAGTAGGGCAAAGGCATTCCCAATTAAATGTGTTGCAATTACTTAGAACAATTTGAAGTGGTTTGAAGGAGGAAATTTTCCTGTAACCAGGCCACATCATCAAGTCTCTTCAAAAAAGACAGTTAAGAAGCTGGAATGACCCTCTCCCCAATTCATCTGAATTAGGACCATTCTGTGGCATTGATTTTCAGTCTGAAAAGGTTTTGTTTGTAAAACATTAAAACAGTTTTTCATATGCTTCCTCTTTCAACTTCTTGTTGCAATCCAAGGAAGAGAAGAAAAAGAAAGAATAAAAGGAATATGTTTTTCTTAACTTCAAGAAAGTTTCAAATTTCTCTTTGAGTTTCACAAGAAATATATTTTTTTTTATTTCAGCTGAATTAATTTGTAGAGATTCTTGAAATGAATCAGATATTGGCACAAAATAGGAAAACTTGTACAACTCATTGTAGTTTTATACTCTTCATATATTACTCAAATAATCCTTTGGAAATAATGAGAGAGATTATGTGTCTTCATCCATGATAGTAATGGGAGGACAAAGAGCCAGAAAAGAAAGCTAGTAGTTTGTACTTTTTTCATAAAAATAAATCTTTTTTTCTTTCACTAAGCAAATACATCCAGATGAGGTTATATGTAATTAAATATATTTTTGACCTACAGTTTTGTTAGATGAAATGGACTTCACAATTATCAATGTATTAGCAATCATAGCAAAATTTCCCCCGTTAATACCCAATAATACCCAATAATTGTAGTGTTTCAGTAAGCATAATTTAAAAGAAATAATTTTGTTTCAAAATTACTGTTGGTCATTAAAATAAAGCTCCTTGTAACTATATATATTTCAATGGCTCTATTAAAGAGAACACCTCTACCAGCTTTAATCTCTAGCTGCTGGATCTTGCTATGTTTTATCATTATTGTGGGGGTTTTGTTGTTTTGTTTTGTTTTAAATCAGGATATAGCTAAGTTATTAAAAAAAATCAGTCAATTGCAGTTGCAAAAAACATATGTTCATGACACTTATTTTGATCTCATTTTCATACAATAACCTCATCTAACCTAAATAACAGTAATTTTAAAGTTGTTTTGGTTGCAGCTTCAAGTTTACGTTTGAGAAAAAGGATCCACGTGTATAACCCATAGAATCACGTGGCAATTTATATTCAGTTTTTAGACAAGATAATCCTTAAGTTACACATGTGAAACTACAATATGTGCATATATACTGAAGAATTGAGTCTTTACAAGCAAATGCAGAAAAACAACTAATTCTTCACGTAAACACATACGTTCTTTTCAATGTGCAGAGGGAGGAAACAGAGATGGTGTTAGGATTCTTGTTTTGTCTTTTAAATTTAATTTCAAGTACAGAATAAAAAAAAAAGGCCTTTCAGAAACATTGATAAAAGCATGGTTAAGTTAGGTTGCAGTTATAAGAATTATGTTATTGTCAGAAATGCTGTTACTAACTCCCCATACAAAAGAAAATGGGCACATATTAGCCATTATATTCATTCTGCAAGGAACTTTAGATGGAGGGAAAAATAAAGTGAGACCATAATTCATCTGTGCACAATGCTACTACATAATAACGCTTCCTTTCCACTTCACTGGAGGTACAGCAGTATATAAGATGATTTTAATAAAAAGACACGAATAAAAAAAATCCTAAAATATGAACATAAGCACAGACATAGAGAAACATTGTCTAAATGCCAGTATTTAACTGAATTTGCATCCAAGCAGCACGTTAGTCAAAAATATTCACAGGCATCATTCATTGTCATTGAATGTGGCAGGCAGATATAGTAACAGTCATGATGGTCATCTAGCCTGGCAAATTATTGCATTTCTAAAAAATTAAATTAGTATTATGAACTGAAAGCCATGGTTTTCCACCGAATTGGCTCAACTTTGTTTTTCTCAGCTCTTTGTAGACAAGTGTATGACAAAATGACTTTAACCTGCGTTTCTGATCACAAAGTCTGTAAACATATTTTGGAGATCTTATCATTTACCATGACAGTGTAGCTATACATATTTTTCTGCACTACAGCTACACAAGCCCAAGGCAGTAGGTGTAGACACAAGCTTTCTTGACAGGGTCAATTTTGTCAGATACTACTATCAAAACAAACTTTATTACGATTTGTTTAAACCGTGCAACTTAAGTTGTCACATCCTTCTAACAAATGCAGTTTACAGCTGTACATTTTATCATTAAAAGTGGTGTCTGTGTACTCTGGACCAAAGTTTGATGCATCTGTGTTTTGCCAATTTTTTTTGTAAAATTCCACATTATACATACAAATTCCACCCGATAAATATGGGTCCACTAATCATAATAGGACCTTTAATAAAATTGGTTGACTGTTTTAACTTGCATGCTATTCGGTTATTTGGAAGGATCATCTGCTGAACAGCTTGGTAGCTCCAAAGATTTCACATCAAAATCCATGATAAAATAGAGATCCTTTTCTACAGTACCTGGACAGTTCATTTACTGGATATGTTTGTTCATTTTGGTTATAGCTGCTTTGTTAATATAAGAAAATAGTATATATTAAGTAAAGGTAGCTAAAAAGTATAAAATAGTCTCAATAGATTTTGGTGATATTTTCATCTCTGAATAAAGTTTTCAGTAACAGATTGAATTTTTAGTTATTTTTAAAGAAAAAAATTTCAAAAACCAGTAGTTTATTAAGTGGTTCAGGATTATTATTTCTATTTTTATTGTACCTATGAATAGCCTGATTTCAGAATAATAAGTAATAATGGCTAATTTGAAATATATTATACATTGTCTTATATTTTGCAAATGTAAATGCATTCAAACTCTCCACAAATTGGACAGCAGTTTATATAATTTATTTCAGCAATGAAATATTAATTTATTGACATTTATAACTATTTTTAAACATGTACAAGAAAAAAGTGTGGTTTACCACTTATTTACTCAGATTTATTTTTTTTTTTACTAAAAGACACAAAAAGAAATTGCAGGTTGCATGATCAGCAACAAAATCAATAGTATAAATTATTCTGCTACAAGAGAAAATAAAATTAATTTTATTGCAGTTTATAACTAAAACTCACCAGAAATGTGTGCTTTTCATCAGCTAGAAGTTGTTTATTATCATGTTTCTCCAAATAATTTTTCCACCCCATTTACTATGCCTAAACCTGTATATTCTCATGAAAGAGAGACTATAGAAATATTTCTAAGTACCAGCAAATTTATAATCTGTTTAGTAACAAAGGTTTACTTCTCTTGATGTTTGAGGTACAGAGCTCTAAATAGAAATTCAAAGAACAGAGATGCTTCTAACTTACTACTTAAAAGACAGATACTGTTATACTTATTCCCAGAAGTAGATTCACAGACTGAAATATAGTTCAGACTCCATTATTCCTATCAGAATCTCTTATCACAGTTGATATTGTATACACAAGAGTCTAGTATTCTAAGTCAGGAATTTTAAAGGGATGGCAGTGTCTGAAATACCTTCTCCAGACACCTGTGATCAAAGAGAGGCCAGACTCAAAGCCTCTAACTCAGAGACCATGACAGTCAAACTGAGAATGAACTCAGTATGGTATTTCTTTAGTAACATAAAACCAGCAAAAAATGACACTTATTCCTGGTAGGCGGAGTGCGCCCAATCTTTCACTGGGGACAGAAATGGTCCTTGTCCTGATCCCACACATGCAAAAAAGTTCTGCTCATTTTCATTGCTTACATACTGACTACGTCTTCACCTGACTAAGTATTTCAAACAAGACAGTATCAAGAAGAAATGTATGAGAGCAGGAGTTGAGAGGAGGGATAAAAATTTATAAGACACCTCAAAATATATACATATTGGTGTATGTTTATAGGACATGGAATAAGAAAGTGTGGGAGACAAAAAACTGCTCTACAGTGTTCTTAGCCCTGGCAAAGAAAGCAGAATGGGCTTTTAAATCTTCCTTGACAATTTTTTTCTCCCATACACTAGTGCTTTGGTTTTTCAAGTAATTACTTGTTAAAAAAAAAAAAAAAAAAACAAAAAATCAAAAAAACCAAAACACAAAAAAAAAGCCACAAAAAAGTGTAGATTATAGAACAAAATTTAACCCTTAAGTTTTTATTTAGAAAATTCTGAAAAAAAGACTTCAAGTGGCAGAGATTTTAGTAAGTCTCCAAAAAAATAATTACAATTATTAATTGACTTTCTGGATTAAAATAGCAATTTATTTCTTGTTTGAATATATTTTCCTTAAGTTTCCAATCACTATATACGAATATAACTTTATTCTAATAGATTCAAAAGCTGTCTTCAGTCAGGTATCATTCCATAACTGGGTGTTTTGAAACCATGCTCAAGTCATTGTGATTTATTATTCAGAGTTTATTAATTGTTATGTACTAACATTACCTTATTCGACAGAATGTTAAAAACCTAAGGCACTGGCATGCACATCCTACAGCAGTTATATTGTTCCATTAAGGCTTTATTGTTAAAGAGTGTACTTTGGACTCTGCACCATTCTTTCTCCTCTACAAATAAGGGCTTTGGATATTTTTTCAGGTCACGGTTACAAATCATCTACGTACTTATATGCTACTGTTGCCATAACATTTCTATTTGTGATAAGACAATAAATAAAATGTTTCTTGTTTTTTGCCTTAATTAGCCCTGTGAATCCCCCCCTACAAATTTAGGGTTGGTCCATAAAAACACAGGCATGTGTGTGCATGAGGATAAAATCTGGCAAAAGACTCAGTGCCAGATCAAGTAATTGAATTAGCTGTATTACTAAGCATAGAAATAAGCATAACTCTAAGCATAACTACCCAGATAAGAAAACTAAATTTAAAGGCACTGAACCCTTCCTGTTAATACACCTTTTTTTTCAAAATTGAAAGCTGAGGTCCAGCTGATGCATGCATAACTGTAAACAGAAAAATCTCTGGAAATAGCATGCCACAACCCTCAATGAACATTAGAAGTATCCAAAAACCTGAAAGAATTTTAAAGCTAAAGTTTAATGGAAAAAGATACACACTGAAAAGTGGACTAACTTTGACCTTGAATGAACTAGGTATTTTGACAGAAATAAACTAAGTCACCACATGAAGTCTATAATATCCTTTAATTTATAACAAACTGATCAGCTGTAAAGTATGAAGTACCAAGATTTACCTGCAGATTCCTGGAATGTCTGGGCTATTTTCTGTGTCTACAAAAGCAATTAGAGAGTGATGTTGTCATGGATATAGATGTGACCAGTTTTATAAGTAATCAATGATTGCCAGCAAATACCGTGGAATAGCTTTTTCCATAAAGCCTGTCCCTTACCACATAGCAAATAATAACAATTCTCCTTCACCTCTATGCAAATTTAGTTTCAGATTAATCAATGTATCATCCTTCTTATAAAGAAACAAACCACACTACCACCTACCTGATGCTGCTAAACATATTTTCAGTGAGAACTGACAGTGTTCTTAGAGCTGGATGGATAACTTGCTCCAAATAGATTAACAATAACCTTTCTTAATGCTTTTCTATAAAGAAAATGGAGGGATGTTTTCTCCTTGTAAGAATCTAAACCAACTCTACCTGTGAACAGGCTTTGAATTACTTCTCTTCTGTCAAATGCATTTACCTCCCAACAGAACAAGTCTCTAAAAGCAAATACAGAGAAGAAAGGCTTCTGAACTCGCTTGGATAGAACTAGTTTTTACTCTGAGACAAAAGGCGAGATTGAACACATCTATAGCACTTAATATAAGCTCATCTAAACACTGCATAATTCACTTTGTTTAAGCTTCTTTTTCTTTCATTTTGAGCTTGCAGTAGTGGGAACTCAGTTGGGATTATGGATTTGAGGGGTTTTTGTCTACTGACTAGCACCTAGAGCAATTCTGATTTCCAGACATACAGATGTGAAATGTATTTACATATTTTTTCAGTAGTTTTCATTTTTACAGGCATTACTTAAGCTATATTAAAATGTAGTTAAGAACAAACAAAAGTAGTTTCTGTATTAACATCTGTACCTAATATGTTCATTTATGTCATAGTTTATTGTGGAAAATCTATCCCCGTGCCATACCTATCACAGTTACATTTTGTGCATTTCTGTAAGTATTTCTAGGTGCACAATGTCCTTGAAGACATCAGTCTTAAAACACTAAAAAATCCCTTCTGCTAATAGAGCGGCACATTCTGCAGTGACTCCTAATTTAAACAGAAAGCCTCTCTGTATATTGCATCTTATAAGATCAATGAATATGATGAATATTCCTCAAGTTGTTTGAAAAGCCTTAATCATCAGATGTCTAAATACTTAAGGTTAGTTCACTTTAATGAAGCAATTCAAATATTACATTGCTGGCTGATTTTGTTAGTGTGATAGATCAATAACTCACCCTGCCAGACAAATACATGCTAAGTATATCTGGAACCAGAGAAGTGTACTGGACTTTAGATAGAGCTATAGTTCATTTGTTCAGTAGTAAAAGGAAAATTTTGACTACATCATGGTTTTTAAACCAAATGTAAATAAAGCAGACTTTTTCTTTCATAGAGCCATAGTATCTTTGTTACTTTCATAAAATATATTGCAATCCTATAGAATTTCATATTTTACAGATGAGTCATTAAGGATGACACACACCAAACTCTGCACATTTCCAGTTGTACTTTATAAATAGAATTAAGAAAAAAATATATATATATTTATTTTTTTAAAAAAACCACAGAAATGCCAGTATGTGGATGGTTTTGGTCAGTGCAGAACAGCGGAACAGGAAAACCAACACTACATATACACAATATTGCTCATAAGCTAAGTGAGCAGCAACACCCAGGCCTTGAGCTGGCAGCTACTTCTTTCTTACACAACCTGGTTTGCACAGAGGTTGCTCGACCACTGGAGTTATGCTTACTTGGAGGAGGGTCACAGCTGACCCACAATCAGGCAGATTTGCATGCTGCCATCAGCAGCATGTAGTAACAGCATCAGTAGCAGCAAGAACAATTTCCCTTTTTAAAGGAATGTACAGCAAAGTACACTCACTATTTACAACACTCTGCTCTTCAGACATGAGATGCTACCTTTGTTGAACACATACATCTCCCTTGTGCACAAATGTTGCTTTTTATTCTGTCCAGTAGCCAACATTTATGTACCAGGAGAGAAACAAAATACTGCTATATTACCACTGAACAGCATGTCACAGGCAAAGGGAAGTTGTTACCTGAATAACCGTCACTATCACTACCTACCTATTTAGCAACTTTTTTTCTCATATTATCTGATTTTTGTATTTTGACAATATTCTGTTGTCTGACAAGCCAAAATGATGATAATTGATAAACACTTTCAATTATGCAGCACAAAAATAAAACACAAACCCTAATGCTTGGAGCACTTTTAGAAATCTAGCCACTCATTTGGTAAGTAAATGGTAAGTAAATTTTATGGAAAATCTTAACCGTAAAACCAACCTATCTCAAAACTTAATATTTTGCCATCCCCGCCAAAGAATCTAATTCTTTGTAGTACAGTAAATATGTGTAGGAAAATTCATGGGAACTATAGATCCGCATTTCTTGATTTTATTTTTCAGCAGACGAATTATAAATAAGAGGACAAAACATGTATGTCTATGCACAAAGGCGTAACTTCATGAAAGGAAAGAATTTAAAATAGAAAACATCTCATTAATGGGCATAGCATCTACAGCTTTGCATGTCTGTAAATCATTTAGAGTTGCATAAAGCTTAGTTTCTTACCCCCTACTGTTTCTGTTTTGCAATGTTCCACTAAGATGCAGATCCAGCAGTTCAAGGATTGCCCCATGGAGTAAAAGCAATGCTTTATTTACTCCCTGTGGCATGACCTGAGTCCCTCTGCCAAGTATTCTTCCTTCCTTTCTCCATAAACAATATCTGCATATCTCAAAAGTAACACAAAATGTAAAAAGATGCCAGCAACTTTCAACATCCAGATTTTTCTCCCTTCCTCAAATATAAAGTAAAAATGAGCAGGAGAAACTGCTTTTTCAACCTTAAGCAGCCTATTAAGGAGCTGAAGGGCATATAGAGCACCAAGATAAAATTAAAAAAAGGCAGACCCCCCATACTAATAAGAAATAGACACAGTATACTGCAAAAATGGGGCACCAGTGGGATTATGAGGGGCAGGAAAAAGAAAAGAAAAGCACACACTGGTATGTCTTGGTGCAGATGTTGTCCCTCCACCTTATCCCCACCTTGTCATCTGTAGCTCTCTACCTACAGAGCAAGTCCTTTATCAATGCAATAATAAATTCATATGTGCAACCATCTGCCTAGCAGATGGGGCAGGTGCTGAGTATCGTCAATCACCAGCTTCCACTTGTGCTTGTCATGATCAGGAGTTAATAGACTCTAGGGCAGGAGGTGAACCATGTACACAGCAGGAACAACAGCATGTTGTACCATGTTTGTTCACACAGGGTCTCCAGAGAGAAAGGAGGCGGTGAAGGAAGGAGGCAAAGGAAATAAGAAGTTTTTCCATCTAACATGTCATTACGTAGCCGACAGTGTTACCTCAACTTGCTAACAGATGTTACCTCTCCTGCACACCACATCCCTTCCATCTGAGGGCCATACCCTTGTACACTGAACTCACACACCACTATTCCCAAATTGTTACCACGTGAACTTATGAGCCAACACCTTTTTTGTTGCAGTTTTTTTTTCAAATGCTACCTGGAAAAAACCACAAAGGTAAGTTGTCAGGAAACGGTGGGGGGAAAACCCCACCTGACAGTAATGGGCAGCTGCAGACTCAGACATTATTTTGTGGTAAATATGCAATAGGACCGTGTAAGGGAAGAAAATTTTCATTTCATTCTTAGAGCTGAATTCCAATACTCATTTCTTATCCAGACTAGGTAACACTGAGCTTCAAGCACAGTCTCATTTTTTCCTCTGTAGGTTTACACTTCCATTATACATTTGATGTGACTGTCAATAAAAAGTCAACACTTACTGTAAAGAATCCCCACAGAAATCTGGGAAACTTCATAGCCTGTGCAATGTTTCTCACTGAGGTGTCAATGAAATCTGCTTGTGACTTACTCTCCCCATAGTACCCTGCCAGAGGATGTGAACTCTGTTATTTAGCAGTCTTTCTGTAACTAGAAACTGTGGCTCTCATAATCTGAGGCAATTATTTTCTCTGTACATTTAACTGAATGATTACAGAGAGAACTTTCTAATTTGAAAGATGCTGAAATAAACACAGAAAATACACTCAAAGCAGAAGTCTGAACAATGGAATTGTTTCTTAGTGATGATTGGTTTTTTCCTGTTGACGAAAATGAAACCAATTTCAACTGCTGGGGTTTGTTATTAGCATAACTTTAAAATGCTATTTTAGGTTTTTTGCTAGTATAATTTTCATCATATTAATTTAATTTTATAATGGACACTCAACTGTTTAACAGAAAAAGACTTCTTTGCCCAAAGTCAAGGTATCTTTTTATTATTATTTAAATTTTCTTTACAGCAATAGCATCTCCTGAGCTTACTCCCCAAGTATGTGGTTTGTAACCACTACATTTGATACCAGTTCCTTATTTTGATTTCTTCTTCGCTGTTTAACAACCCCGTGTGTTACAGAAAACACACCTCCTCTGATGGAGATCAGGAATTGTGTGCCTGAACACAGGGTATGTTCTTTCCCATTAAAGTCAAAGACCCTATATTCTTCCAGATTTTCACCAGCCATATCACTAGGGTTAATTCTGCTCCAGAGCACATCTTTCCTGGATAGAATGATGTCTTGCCAAAAAACAGTCAGTTGGAACTTATATAAATAAAAAAATGTAGATGAGGAGAACACAGCCATTTTAGTGCTTAAACACAAGACAACTGAAAATGATAAAATGGTAATCGATTTCGAGCCTTCCTAGCTTCCTTTGTAGGAAGCCGCAGTTGACAGATTCAGCATGTGAGCAGTCTTTTTTTACTGCCAAATAGCTACATATACATACAACTTTTGTATACATATAAACATGCACACACACAGACATCTTGTTCCCTAAAGACGTTTTGCTGCTGATTTTTCTATTAAATATATTGATTGAAAAAAGCCTGCAACCTCCAAGGAAAAATATACAACCACTAATTGACAACTGATGCAAAGGAAAAGTAGTCAGAAAAAAAGGTTTACAGAGCAAGCATCCAGAAGTTTATTATAACTAATAATAAATACAGAAACATTTTAAACCATGCAAAATACTAAATAGGATTTTCAGAATTTTCCTACAAGCAAGTCTTGTCAATATATTTTCAAGCATTTTTGTTCTGTTAGCTCATAAACATCTGCAGCTAATGCAGATTCTTGCATCTATTTGTCATAATAGCACATTTATCTCCCTTCAGAGTCACACAAATGTACTCTCTAAACCTCATAAGTATGCAGGCCCTGACTTAACCTCATTTTGTTGACTCTTATGACCCAGAGCTCAAAAGCTTGAAATCTATACCAAAAAGATGAGCACCAGCTGTTGACATTCTGAATCTCTCAGCCCATGAAGGAATATATTTTTTTTTCTTTATGTTGCATACTCAAAGCGACACTAAGACATTTAAAATTAAAAACAGAAATTCAGAGTAGAAAAATTAATAAATACATTGTTTCACTTTGTCTGGGCCCTGTGGCATCTTTATAAAGTAGATCCAGAAAATAAGGAGAAACCAGTGAAGAGTGGATCATGAATGGAGTTGGAAACTGTTTCTATTTATTTTCACTGGCAATGGAGCTCATAACACAAGGATTATAGCTATAAAAAGCAGACCTTGATCTATCAAGACACGTAGTCCAGGTAAAGTTTGCTCATCTTTTAATTACTAGCATTTTCCTCGTGTTTATACTTACAGCAAAAGAAATTGGAGAAGAAATTAAAAAAAAAAAAATTACTTCAAACATATACTTTAAAGGAAATGGGAAAAAAAACTTAAGGCTAGGGATATAAACTCACATATAGTGCTAATAGTATACAGAATCAGTGCTATCCCTATATAATATACAGTACTAATACAAGTGTATTATTGTGCTTTCAGGTAGAACTGGAATCCCACTACGTTAAGTGTTACACAAAGGATAAAGTAAAAAGCTTTCATGTGCAGTCTTTTTGAGCAAGCAAACTATGTAATAGTTATTCTTATAACTGTTGCTTTTTTATAAAAGTCTTCACAGGACAGGACAGAAGAATCTTTCACTGTTTAGTTTATGTAACATTTTTATTCTCTAGCCTGCTAGGACAGTTTGCACTGGGATCATGCTGATAGATTGCAATAACTGCTGTGCCTTCAGGTTTATCCAAGTGTAGTGCAACGACTGATCCTTTCGTATTTAAACCTGAGACATTATAAAACTGCAGCCACAATAGATAATTATTATTCCTTCTGTGTTCTTGAGTTTGCAGACAGCTTTACTCTGCAAGACCAAGACTCAGTCACAAGGTCTGACTGTATCCTCATTTACATTTATGTACATTGAGAGTAATTCCACAAAGGCCAGTGGAAACCTACTGAGGTAAAATTTGTGTGAAGTGGCTTGTGAAGTGAGACATGAATTCATGGCTTTTGTGTAATAAATTGCCTCATCCACAAGAAAGTGTGTGGAATTGGAACAATTCATAATGCACAATAATAATGCACTACATATAATTTATTTTGTTATAAAGCAGTGCTTTTTACAGGGCTGTTCCTTGTCTCCTGACTCCATTACTTTTTCTATTTCTATCCCCTTTTCTACTTTATTATATTCAATGATTGCAGTTTTGCTGTCTTCCTTAGCAACAGGATACAAACCAGTAGGATTAAAAAGGGTGGGGGCAAAAAAGTTGACATTTATCTGTTCTTGTCCAGAATTTAAATTTCACTTTTAAACACAAATCACAGAAAAACATAGTTTAGACATCAGTTTAGAAACAGTACACTACTTTTAACACTTCTAAAAAACTGAACTGACATATATAGGGTCTTATCTTTAAGAAGAGAGCTGTATGCTTTCTACCCAGAATCAACTGGAATAAAAGTTGACTTCAGGTAAAGTTTACCTGAAACCAAAGCAATTTTTAGTTTTAACACAGTTTTCCCTAATGATAACTCAACATTATCAGAAGAAATGAATGTTCTTAGTTGCTACGTAAAAGCTATGGTGTCTCCCAGTTCTATGTATGAATACCCCTTGAACACCAATGACCACCATGGTGAATCAAGAGAGAATGAATTCAAGTATTGCAACCTGTGCCTCATAAATAAGCATTAAAAATTCTGAAAATATTTCTAGATTAAACTGTGTATTAAACATTTTTCTCATCTAGGACAAAGGCAGGGCCACCTCACACCCCCCCCAAAAAAAAAAAAAAAAAAAAAGATTAGAAAAAGAATGGACTGTTAGGACACGCTGCTCTCCTCTAAGTAGATGAGATTCCCTTTGGGAATCATATCAACAAATATCACATCTCTGCAATAATGCTCAGCATCGCCTTGTCTAACTGTTAGTGTTCTACTTCCTAAAAGGAAGAGATGAAGAGATGACATTGCACTCCTATGCACAATGCCTGGGAAAAAGAAAAACAAACAACCCCCACAGCACCTATAGATGGACTGAAATGTTTAAAGAAATATGAAGTGAAGTGAAAATCAAGACCACTAATATATCAAATGCATATATTTAAAACAGTGAAAAGAAAGCAGAAGCAGATGTGTTTGAAAGTCTATTCCTCTAGGTGAGTGATCCCTTTGCTTTCTAAGTAACATATTATAAGGCAAATGCAACTACTGCTGAGGACTGACCAAGGTGTTACAGCCATGTTGATGATGATAAGCTGTACTATACTGTAAGAGTGATTAATTGCTTCCAAAGATATTCGGCATCAGGTCACAACCAAAATTTTTACCAAGAGCATTGTCAAAAACATATTAGCTGCATTTAACACATCTAGATTTTTAGCATTTTGGATATAGGAATCTGCTGTCTTTCTCCTCATTTCAGATGATATCTTTATATGAAATTATACAAAGTATCACAACACACATATATAAATATGAAATCAAAACCAATAATCAGATTCTTTTGCCACTCCGTACAACAGATGGATAGTATGAAGAATCATCCTGATATTCCATCACCTAGCAGTGATCAAAGAACTGCAAGAAAAAAATCACGGATTCAGAGGTTGGCTGAGGTTGGAAGAGATCTCTGGAGCTCATCTTGTCCCATCCCCCTGCTCAAGCAAGGCCACCTAGACCTGGTTGCCCAGGAACATGTCCACATGACTTCTGAATATCTCCAAGGAGGGGTACTCCACAACTTCTCTGAGCAAAATCCCTTACTATAAAATTGTACAGACTCATTTGTTTCACTCTGGATGAATTTTGACAATCGTAACTCAATTTGCCTTGCATAGTTTATCACTCCCAGGATTCTGCCTTTATAAAAAGCTCATTTTCATCTGAGGAGGGAAAAACCCCCACATTTTAACTAGTTTAAATATGATAATGGAGAAAATAAGACTTTGTAAATCACAATTGCTTTAAAGAAAAGACAAATTGAAGAGTCACAAAACAGGAAGAAACATGAGAGTAAGAAGTTTGTTGCATTCATTCTACCAAAATAACACTAAACATTAAATCAGCCTGCAGCAAGCTAGATATTAATTTCCAAATCATCTAACCATAACCATATTTCAAAGGACACAGTTCACAATAGTATTCCAGGGGGAATACGGTTCATAAGAAAAGTCTATTATTGTTGATTGGATACAATTTAACTTTACTTTGTGGGATGGGGCAAATACTGCAAATCAATATTTAAAATCCTTAACTGATAGTTATACTAAAATTATATTTAGCTAAAATTATTTTTAAAAGAGTTAACAGGTCAGATCACTTAAATAAGACTATATATGAAAGTTTATTGTGTGGTTAAGGAAGTCAGATCTAACCAGAATTTAAGTCTGGCATGCAGTCTGCAGAAAATGATCTTTTGAAAGTATATTGGTGAAACATATGCTATGAGACAGTACTCATACAGCAGAGTTTGACTAAGAGAAATGTTTAATTGGTTGCAAAATGTTTTCATGCAGGTACTTCCAGCTTCTGTGTATAGAGATTTAGGTTAGTGGTGGAGTGGAAGAATGTTTTTAAACATTCTGAAAAAAACCACAGAAATTCAGCAAACTTCAACAAAAATTTTAAAAATATTTTTGTAGATTTTACAGAGCACGGTTATACTTTTGAGATAGTGTGAAGAGTAAGAGCCTGAATCAGAAAGTAACAAAACTTTTAATGAATGTTAACGAAATGATAACAGATACTGATGTTAGAAGTGTTTGAGGAATTACAGCTAGTTTAAGATTTTTAGGGCAGGAAATATACTAGATGAGATAAGGCAGAAGGTGACAAGAAATACTAGATCAACCATGTCAGATTCTGGGAAAAGAACAGTTCATATAGAACAGGAACGGAAGTGTGTGCTTAAGTTATTTCTGAACATATTCGTCAATAATGTAACTCCTTAATTTCCAAACCAACTGATGTTATCTTGTAACAAAGACTACATCACTCCAGTTCAAAACTTAAGGTATCTTCAAAACACTTAGATTAGGAGCAGTATGGATAGATAACGGGCAACTGCATTAGAAGAAGAAGAAAAGAAATCAGGAAAGTCAAATAACACATATTAGCATGGATAGGTGTAAAAACTATGTTAATGTAATTATGCAAATTCATGCATAAAAAAAAAGATGCTACACAACATGATCTTGCCCCTGTGACACTGCTATCATTTTTCATGCATTTTCCTCTATGTCAGACTATTACTGTATTCTATCAGGCAAAGGTTCCCTCGCTGTTCAACAAGAACTACATCTTTAATAGGTTTTAACAAATTCTTTGACTGTTTCTTTTCCCATGCCATCCATTCCATGGATCTTTTTCTGTTCCATCAGGCAAGTATTTGGTAGTACACCACTAGTAACAACAACTGGTCTGATTTTTCTCACTTTGTTTGTTTATTTTGTCAAACAGGTAACATGACAAGATTACCATTTTCAGTTTTGGTTTTTATTTTTATTGAACCTTTTTTTTTTTTTTTGGAGCTGTATATTATGCACTTAATACATAAAGCTAGTATATAGCCTGAGAAGCTTGTTGTTCCTTGAGTCTTCTCTTATGGAGGTAAAAAAGCCTGCTTAGCTCTTTTCAATATGTTTCAACATACATAG
This sequence comes from Gorsachius magnificus, assembly GCA_034008185.1. Taxonomy (NCBI): domain Eukaryota; kingdom Metazoa; phylum Chordata; class Aves; order Pelecaniformes; family Ardeidae; genus Gorsachius; species Gorsachius magnificus. Next base: position 60,675,084 of record CM067084.1, read on the forward strand.
TAAACATGATACAGCTGAGTTTCCTACGATAGAAATTTCTTAAGACATTGATTTGTCTTTGTTACAGCATAGAAATAATCATTTTGGCTTCACATCTCAGATCCAAACTATGGATCAAAAAGCAATATTCTGAGTTAAATAAAGACTCCCAAAACTTTCACAAGAATGAGAATATGTATAATATATGCTCCTGCACTTCACAAGCAATTAAATTGATAAAGCAAACAAATGAGCAAAAAGCTTAAACTGATGGGGGGGGTTGTGGAGAGCGGAGAGAAAAGTAGAAAATCAGAGCAAAATAAACAAGGTGGCATATTCTGATTCATAAAATCATACAGGATGGCTACATTGCTACAGAAAATGTGATTCACCACCTAAGTGGTAATAATCAAGCAAGTCAAAACCAAGCCACTATGTTGCAGAACATCTGCTAATTGTACTCAGATATAAAATCCCTCTAGAAGTCTGGATTTATATAAAAGCATGTGGAAACGAAAGCTACATTATAACAAATCAGGAAAAGTGCTTCCAAAGTTAAAAATAGATGACTTGAGCACAGAGCTGAGATAATAAATAACCTAGATTATAATAAAACCGAGCCACAGACATAACATTTTAAATACACCTTGTTCTTACATAATTGAAACATCTAAAGGCAAAATACTGTGATACAATACATGACATCTAATAAAAGAAAGAAAAGCAAAAATAAACAATTCTTCCTCTTACCCCAAATATACAACACTTTAAGGACATGAGCCAGAGTGGAGAGCTTACAAAAAATACTGCAGTGAAAGGACTGCATCTAGTCTGATGTCAAAAGTAACGAAAAGGACTAAATCCAAAAGGAAAAAAGTGTTACTCCAATCTAATATGTAGGTCTGTTGCAGGTGAATGCTACATATTATATTAGACTAAGACAAGTTCAATGTCATAAAATTATTTTCATGCAGTAATAAAGACAAAGAGTATTCTTTACCAGCTCCTGAGACCAATGCAAAGCTGGAAGCAATTTATTCAGGCTTTCTCTAATTTAAATCACACTATAAAGAAAACATTAGTAAGCTATGTCTTCCACAAAGATTGATACAAACACGTAGTGGAGGTAAGATATAAGCTAGTGATTTATAACTACTTTCCTAGAGACTTTTCTACGATACAGAAAATCATTTATTGAAAATGCATTCATCCACCTGCTGTTGAGGCTTTTTACTCCAGTACTTTCTTATCATCTTTACGATTTGCGTATGCTGACACTGCTTGCAGTACAGCCCGTATACACACACTCATGCCCACGGTACTGTAAGATCCCTGTCCACTTAGCAATTATTAAAACTCTCTAATTTTCTCTCTAGACTATCAATTGCTAAAATATGCTTTTTTTATAAAGGATTTTTAAGATTATAGTGAAGCAATGATATTGGTGGTGTTACTAATAACATAATAAGTAAAATATCAACATCTGAAAAACACTAACAACTTTATTTATATTTTATATAACATATTTATAATGTAAATATATTTATTTTAATTAAATTTTTCATATATCTGCTATTATACTACCACCTAATGGTAAAAGATAATTAATATAGCACACAATTACATAAAGATGCCTGACAGTCCCTGCAATTCAAACACTTGCAACTAGCAACATCCTTTCCTCTGTCTTTTTCAGGTCTCTCATTTCTCCAGCTGTAAGATGTGCTTTGTACTCCTTCGTTCATACTTCTATCTTTTCCTGCACTTTTTACTACTTCAATTACACTTCCCAATTATGGACGATTAGACAAGCATACAATGTTACAGATAAGGTCATACTATTCCTGTGTTCAACAGTATAGAAATTTCCTGTCCACATACAGTTATGCTAGTGGTGGCTTTGTCCTACAGAATTCTATTTGAACTTAGAATATTAACCTTCTTCTCATTTTATTTTTAAGACATATTCACTTAAATTTGTAGAAAAGGACCTAGAGAATTGGGTCCTGCTGGACAAGGTGAGGAGGAACAGCAGTATATCCTTGTGGCAGAGGCAGCCAACCACATACCTGGCCTTAGCACTAAAAGCATCAACAGCAGGCTGAGAGAAATGATCATTCTCTGCTACTCAGCATGTTATAGGAGGGTGTATGTATCTAGTTTTGGGTGCCCTAAGTACAAGACAGATATTCATTTACTGCTTTGTCTCAGAATAGGCACCAAAATTATTAGGGGACTGAAGCATGTAATACAAGTGGAGACACTTAAAGACTTTGGTTTCTCTAATCTTGAAGAGATCAAGGGCAGATCTTGTTGCAGCCTTCAAGTACCCAACAGGAGAATATGGAGAAGATGGGGACAGACTCCTCTTGAATATACATAGAAAAAAGACAAGAAGGAAAGGACACAAGTTGCAGCAAGGGAAATTTCAATTAGACATTAGAAAAAAACAAGTCACAATGAGGGTAGTCAAATATTAGAAGATGTTACTGGACAGGTTGTGAAATTGCATCATTGGATATGCTTGAAACTTGACTGGACAATACCATGAACAAATTGCTCTAAGCTGGTCATGCTTTCAGGAGGGCTTTTAGTTACCACATAGACTGGGTTGTTTGTCATTTTAATAGGCTGTTCTAAACTATCCATCAAGGATTTCACATGGAAAAAACTATCATCATCACTTTTCTGACTGTCTCCCTACATTCTCTCAACTTACCCCTGACATAACAACTGAAATATACCCAAAATCTTTGCTGCTAGTATGGCTCAACGCCATTTGCTTCAGAATGAAGATTGCTATTTGCCTTTTCCCCCCTGTGCGTCACTTCTTTGGACTAGATATCGAGAAGAAATTTCTTACAGTGAGGGTGATGAAACACTGGAACAGGTTGCCCAGAGAGGTGATAGATATCCCAACCCTGGAAACATTCAAAGTCAGGCTGGATGCAGCTCTGAGCAACCTGATCTCATTGAAGATGTCCCTGCTCATTGCAAGGGGGTTGACTAGATGACCTTTAGAGGTCCCTTCCAAGCCTAACTATTCTATGATTCTATGATCAAACAAAAATAAAACCCAAAAACATGCACAAGGGTGAAAAAATTTGTTTACTGAAACATGTATACTTTCATTGCAGATGGGTTTAACCTCAGCTAAACTGAACACAGATGAATTAATTCTGCTGCATATTAGATTTCAATAAAAAATATTTTATTGTGTTCATGATTGTACACACATTTTTAAAGACTGCAATAACCAGAAAAAAATATGGCATATAACCAATATTTTAGTTTAATGTTATATTCCAATTTTTTATTTACAGTTATTAATCTGTATTAAAATTAAACCTTCAAATTAAGAACTTCCTTGATTTATGTGTTAAAGCTCAAATATGTGATTGATTTGTCAAGTCAAGCAATTACTACTGCAATTATAAAATGTGGATCTCTGTTTACCCATTTTGGTATGGGGGAAATATACCACTGATAGTAAACACTTTCAAAAGCTAAGCACTAAACTGAATACACTTGTGCCTCTTTCTCTAACTCATTGTCTCAGTATTTGAAGCAAGTAACTGACCACTGTCCAGATCACATTTCATTAAAATCTGCACAATAATATAACCAAGATATAAATTCAGTTTAAAAAAAGTAATTTTTCTAAAAAAGATTAATTATAAAATATCAGAAAGTGCTAACCAGCTGATACTGGATACCAATATTGCACAGTATTATCATTTAAAGAAAAGGGCTACTTAGATGAATAATTATAGTCAACTGAAAAAGAGCTGACTTTACTTGAATAATAATTCATCTCCATTTTGGCTTGAATTTCTCTTGTGTCACATTCAATTCTAAACATGGCAGGAACGTCAATCTGTGCTCTTGAAAGTTTTGTCTGAATCATAACCTCTGATTTTAATCTGAAATGTACATCACGCACTTGGTTGTCCTTCCTGTGTACCAATGCCTTCAAAATTCTAAGGGAGCACTCCGCCTTATTGTGTTGATGTCTGTAGAAGACAGTTTGTTAAGACAACTTTCTGATTTAATGTTTCTGCTGCATCTCTTGGCTGAAAAACTCAGTGTGCACTTGCTATAAGCATGCCCTTTGCTGCAGTACAACAATGCCCTTGTTTGATGAATTAAGCATTCTGACATTTTTAAAGCACAGTTCTGATGTTTTATCCAATGAGTACAGTATGTAGAACCAACGTCAACTGTTACTAGTAAAAGCTTCAGGCTTATGACCACTTTTGTTGAATTTACCTTTCATTCCACATAAAGTAAATGAGTTGGAATTAACAGGTTTGTCCTTGCAAAAGTGAACAGAAAGTCTGACGAAGTAATTCCCTGATAACCACAGCAAATTAGTCTTGAAGTCCACCAACACGGTAAGAGTCTTGCAGGCATCAAGCCTGAGGAGTATGCATAAATTTCTTACTGTAAAATAGTAGTATTAATTGGGAAATCTTAACTAAGGAGAAGTAAAATGTTTTTTTCCTTCTTTCTATTTTTACCCTGGTTTGAAACACAGTTCACCAGAATTATGTACATATGTACACAGCATATATGCACACTAGACAAATTTTGAATACATATCCACAACTAGAAAGTCTACTGACATCTTCCTTTGGAGCTGTGTGCAGAAAAGAACAAATTCACACCTACCAATTGTGAATTTGGAAACATTTTCTTTTCAAAGATATAGCTTCTCACAATTACATGTAATTAAAATATTGCTCTCCAGACATTATAACTTACTCTGAGAGAAGCCTAAAATTCCGATCTGGGAGGGGGGGGGAAAGTCCAAACCACCAGCCCCTGTTAGTAGAAGCAAACATTCCAGAGTTTTACACGTGGGTCCTGAAGCTGTCAGTCTCGCACCAGGGACTGACACCAATGAATTGACTTAACTGCTGAAGAAGTAACAATCAGATAATTATGAGACAAACATGCCAAGTTACTCTTGCAACTGGGTGCATGTTCCAGCATGTTTTATCATTGTTCCTGGTTTAAGTCTCTTGCGTACTTGTCTTAGACACAGTAAAGCAGTGAAAAAAATCCACATGATGAGTTATACATTATTACAGAAGCATGACATTCCTTTCTACATCCTGCAAATGCAGGATTTTGAGTACTCAGTATTGGTACCATTAACTGCAGTGAAACAAACTTCATCGTGACATAGGGTTTTTTCGTTTGATTGGTTTGGTTCATGATGGTGGCGTGTTTTGGCTTATTTTTTTCTGGGAGGGATGGGGTTAGTGGGTTTTCTGTTCCAAAGAAAAATATTGGTAGTGATATTCTTACAGCTACTACTAATTGTCACATTGGAAGGAGTTAGTTGGAAACCAAAGCTAATATTTAAACTCTTATAGAAATATGGTAAGTAAACAGCTCAGAACCCCAGAAGCTTCCTAACCATCATAGACTTCTTTTCTCCCCTCAAAACTGTACAGATTTAGGTTCATACATACTAGGAAGCACCACCTCTGTCTTGTAGCAAATGGGTATTTAACCTCATAAAAAGAAAGCCTTGTAATCTCCAAAGTCAGTTCATAGCACTGGTGTGGATTAACACTTACAGAAGCGCAGAACCTCTTAGGGGTAAGATAACACCCAAAGCACATCCAAATTAATGGACATATGTATAAAAGTTTACACACCTTCTACATAAGTGGCCTCAAAAGCAGAAGAGGTCTGAACATACTGATGATCATCTGCATGAAGGAAAAACAGACAGGACTAAAAGACTGAGGCCCGAAAATATAAGGCCTTATATAAACAAGAAACATCTTGTGCTCTGCAAAAATTACCATTAAGATAGAACAGTGGACAAACACAAAACAGAAGTTAATGTTGTTCAGAATTAAACGCTAAGGCATTTGTCAAGGCATGCACTAAACTGACACCATAAAAATACTCACACCCATATAGGTTGTTCCTCAATGCTCTCAGGGTCCAAAGTTAACTCCTACTCTTTAGTTCTGAGTTTGAAACTATGAGTCAGAGGGACCTGTAAAACAGGCTTGAGCTCCATTCATAACCACTCTCAGTGAAGATGTCTCTCAGCCAACATGCAAATTTTTAAAGATGCAAAGTTTAAAGAACAGTCTTAGTCCAGGCAGCAGTTGAAGTGCATATATTCACAGAATCACAGAATTGCTGAAATAGAAAGACATCTTTGTAGGTCATCCAGTCCAACCCACCTGCTCAGAGCATGGTCACCTACTGCAGGTTGCTCAGGGCCATGCCCAGTTAGGTTCTGAATACCTCCAAGGATGGAGACTCCACAGTCTTTGCTTAAGCTGTTCCAGTGTTTGACCACTCTCACAATAAAACAGTTTCTTCTGGGATTCTTCTTCTAGGATTTCCTGTGTTTCAATTCATGCCCACTGCCTCTTGTCCCTTCACAGGATACCATTGAAAATAGTTTGGGTCTGTCATCTTAACTTCCTCTAATCAGGTATTCATACAGCTTGGTAAGGTACTCCTGAGCCACCTTTTCTCTAGGCTAAACAATTCCAGCTCTCTCAGCTTCTCCTTCTATGACAGATTCTCCAACCAGCTCATCATCTCTTCTGTCCTTTGCTGCATTCACTCCAGTACATCCATATTTCCCCTGTATTTGGGAGCACAGATCTGGACACAGCACTCCAGACGTGTCTCACCAGTGCTGAGTAGAAAGAAGGATCATCTCCCTGAACCCACTGGCAATGTTCTGCTTAATACAACTAAGGAAGTTTTTGGCCTTCTTTGCCACACATTGCTGGTTCATGTTTAACTTGTCTGCCAGGACTCCCAAGTTCTTCAAACTGCATATACATATATACTTTCCAAAACAAGTTTCATATATCACCATCATAAAGATTTAGAAAATCAGGAACTTCAAAAGACAATCAGATAAGAGAACCTGCCATGCCTTATCATGCGGCTCCAAACTCTGAAAAATACTTAATCACTTATCTATGTAGATATGTACTCAACCAGGGCTTTGTAATTGCCTAAGACCTAGTTCAGCTTACTTCATCTTCAAATATGTGCTTTAAAGCAGCCTCTGAAATCCTCATCTTTCTTCTCCAAATAAGTACTCCAATCACCAACTTATCATATGAACAACAGAAAAAAGAGAAGAATACATCTTCTGTATACGTGTATTGAAAGATGGGATGAAGGTCCTTAACTGAATGCAGTGAATCCTCTAGTAGGTGGACATTTCCGTGACACCTCAGTTATTTCCTACCAACTCAGGGCAGTTTGACTCATAATGCTGTCTTCTGCGAGTCTCTCTCTGCAGCAGATAACTGCATGAAGAGAGGCATAAAGAGCTCAGGCACACAATCAAAGGTAAGGTCCACAGACATCAGGCTCTCAAACAAGCTTTTGGTTTGCATGATATACTTTTGTAGATCTATTCCCAGATGGCCAGTTATATAGACACCCAAGTGTCTCTGAATATTATAGTTCAATACAGCCAAATCAAGACAGGGTCATCATAAGGTGTCTTCAGAGCCAAACTGATAAGAGCAAATGATAAAAGCACTGAACACTCAAAATTTTTCATCAGCTGCATTTCACCACTGAAAGTACTTTGACTGAAAATTAAAGGCCAGCATGTCAATAGAGTGTCAAAGACTTCCTGCAGAAATACGAGATCTAGGAGAACAGTGGTGAAAGTAGTAAGAAAGATAAAAAGTTTCATCAACAGTACAAGGAGATACATGAAAAACAATAGTTAAACAGGAAGGAAAAGGGGAAACACAAATGGCTTTTTGCTTCATTAGAGACATAAGTAAAAAACAGAGGAGGGTGTGCAAAAAAAGCGGCTTATGTGGACAACTTTAGAATCAAGGGGTGAGAATTGCCAGTCTTTGGGGAGTAGGAACATCTAATGTAGAACAGCAAACTGCACTATAACTGGCATTGTTTTATTTATACTCTCATCCGTAACACATCTTCTATAAAGCTTAGTGGGAATTAGCTCTACAGGGAATTTTTTGTTGGTATTACTATTGTACATGAGGTGACAAAGTTCTTATGCTTTAAAGGACTTTAATGTCAAGGTTAGTAACTCTGAGCCTGGAGGTAATTCATGGAGTCTGTAGATGATAATATGAACAAAATACTCAGCCCCATTTCATTATCCCATTCCAACACAACTGCAGTAAACACACAGACCCTCAAGATACATAAGTAGCACATATTTGAAATTAAAATCTTTCTTCTAAAAGCAGTACAGTTATATTTGTACCATGTCTACTATCCCTTGTCATAACCACTGAAAAAGAAAAAAAAAAAGGTAACATCAAACCTCATGCTTTCCATAGCTTCCACTTTTAAAGGAGAGAAGGAGAAAAAGTGGTTTTCTCAGTAAACTTCCAACACAAAATGATACAGATTATCCTCCCATGAAATGTACATATTGTTTGCTCTTATTATTCATCAAATATTCTTTACTAAAGAAGGACTTGTTCTTTGCCAGACAACTTCCTTAATAAAGCTAGCAATGGTGTTATCATGCTTGCAGCAGAGTAGTAGAGCTACAATCCTTCTTCGTCATGCCAAAAGCAGACAAATAATCAGTCACATTGCAATTAACAAGGAGAAACGTCATTATCTTTATCAAGCTTTCTAGTCTTGCATTTCATAAACTAGATGGAACCATACAGGAGAAAAATGTTAGTAGAACAACAACTCTGTATGCCAAGGCTTGGATGTTTACCCCAATAACCCAAAGTACAGATATTTATAAAGCTGACAGGCCTATCAGTACCCCATGTGGAAGGGGTCTGATGATCAGAAAAACTGGTGGCTCTGCAAAGGTAATGCACAATTACCTTTTAAATTAGCTTTCTTATTCCTTTTGTTACTTTTTATATCCTGATGAGCCACACACACTACCACAGATAACCAAACCTTGTTCCACAAACAACAGTGCAGTTTCTCTGCATATTATATGTTAGAAATTCATGAATTCATTTAGTAGAAACATTTTAATAAACTGGGGAAAAAATGTAAATATGTAAAATTTTCTTGGTGGTTTTATGTCTTAAGCACATTCCTTAATTTTGAGGCTTTGTTCAGTTACTGACTTGCAAAGCTATGTGGAAGTTATGATTGCACATATTTTAAAGGTATTAAGTCTCAAATTATAAAAGCATATGTACCACGTAAAATTTGCAGAAAATTCTCAGTAGGATTTTTAGTTTTTATTTGCAGTACTTAGGTACAACTAATAGTACGTAAGCAAACTAGTATATTAGCAAAACCTAAATTATACTTTCAGGCTTTTACTTACATTTTAAAATATAGTTGGTGCCAGGTTAATAGTGACTTTGGTCAGCATAATTGTCTCACTATCGTTCTGTGGATTCCCTACAAGAAGGGATTGTTGCGTAGCCTACAGCACACCAAAGAATGTGGTTTGGTACCCACCTGTCAAGCTAGAATTTGCAACCACAATAATTAGTAGTGACTGGATTTTGACAAGCTAAGCATGACTGTGCTCCTTAAAATTGCTGAAATAGAAACTTGGAGGGTGCAGAAGAAATTTTGAGAAGTATCCTGGTATCAGTACTCTGCTATGCTGTGGCAAAATTATTCACAGTATTGTAATCTGGTCACTATAATTTCTACCAGGATTCAAAAGTCTACTTTGTGATAGCCACATCAATCCTTCTCAAAGAACATCCCTACCCCTACCCCCACCCCCCCCCAAACAAACAAGACAGAAAGAGTTTTGTGTATAGCATATATCATGACTATTCGTGAAAGAGGTGAATTGGCAGATTCATTAGTCAAAAATTTTCATGAACTTTTGGCATGACTCAGTAGGACAGAGGAACCCTGCACAAAAAATAGGGTGTTGGGTCCCAGAGCCTATATATTTTGGGGAAATCTATTGCATATGAATCCTCTTAGAGGCACTGTTGTTCAATATTTTTTGTCACACTTCTTTCCTGCCTAATAAAATTATTTCAATATCTTTGAACACATTGGCCTACAGGTACCTTGGAATATCTTCTAAATAACAGTGTCAATATGTAGGAGCTCTCTGGAAAGAAATGTTAAACCCAGTGAGGATTTTTAAAGGGTTTTTTTTGCTTTTGTTCTTTTTGCTGTGTAGGAAGCAATGATACCCTTGCACCATTAAATATACAGAGCAAACCAGTCTCAACGTTTTATCCAGAGAGATATCTGTATTACATTGCATGAAGGGAAGCAATTTGCAGAGAGCAAATACTTGTAGTCTCTAAAGAAACTAGGTTTACTGGCAACATCCCAAACTGGGTATCTCAAAAGCAGAACCTCCCAAAACATTAGCCACTACTAAAATATTTGTCTAGGACCTTCTGTCAGTAGGTAAATATCTTGTAGTTAAAACTTTCACATTTCAGGATTCATTTCTGGAAACAGTTCAACAAAGTTCTAAATCTGCTTCCACCCTCAAAATTTATTTTCTGTGACTATAGGTCATTTTGAATTCAAAACTGTATTTCTGTTAATTGGACTCTGGAACAGAACAACTTCTGGAAAAAATTCATGCTTGCTCAGCACTTCCTATTTTCACAGTTAACATTAAGGGGAAAAAAGATTAGTAAGAAGGAAAGAAAAGCAAAAAAAATTGCATGGACCCTTCTTGCTGTTGGTGTTTTCAGCTCAAAGCCAGAGATTTAGAGCAGTTATAACTGGGCAGACCCTAGCAGAATTGTTCAAGTGTCTGTGTACTCCATCAACACAGACCTAAAATATGCTATTCAGTAGAAATGGCTATGTGCAAGCAAGAAAATTTGCAGGTTTGCAGGTTTTATTAGCTTAGTTCTCACGCCATGCTAAAGTAGTAAGACTGTTCTAGACTTAATTGATCTTGAAAGCATCATGGCTGCATTTGCACAATGCTTAATCTGACCTAATCAGCCTGGCAAAATAAGAGCAGCTTGATGTCACTGCATCTGCAGCACGGTTGCCCTACAAACCAGTTAATCCACCCACAAATAATATAGAATTGCCTGCTTAAGGTATAGAGAACTGAAGCGTTAGATTCTTTTGTTAAACTACATACGCACATCAGTTACATTTATTGAAAGATACAGTAGAAAATAAGTTAAAGTGTGAAATTACAGCAGCTTTAAGTTTAGTACAGAGATCTTCACAAAGACAAGAACACTGCTGATTTTCTCTGAGGGAAAAAACCTATTTAACAATAAAGAAAATATATATTTTATCTTTTTAGACTATTCATTAAGAACTTGAATGGGTCCATCTGCAATCTTTTGCAGTTCTGCATTGCTACATAAAGGAAAATAAAAAGGGTGTTTCCCAGGCTTCTTATTTGTGAGCTATTCTAATACTACTCACATAACCAATTTGTTTTAAGAGACATACTATTTGTAGCTTGACTACCACATTACAGTTGTGTGAAGAAAATTGCAACACACAAACCCCCTTAACCTCTATTAGTCTTCAGCTGTATGGAATGCATTTTAACCTGTCAGATCTTGTGTTCCACTGCTCTAAGATCAAGCCATATGTAATATTCATCAGTTTAAATAATGCCAGAGACAAACACCATTCACAGCAACTTCCTCAAACACTGAAACAAGTAGCTGCTGTTGAATATTATAATACTATTTGTTATCTATCTCAGCAACAGAGAGAGTTCATTTTTGGACAAATTAGTTTCTAAGTTACTGATGCTGAGACATAAATAATTGGAATCAGTAGAACTGTTCCCAAGTGTGTGTCTGCTGTGCTTTTACATATGGCAACTGCTTGGAATGGGTAAAAATCACGTATTTCAGGAAATATTTTTCCTCCATATATGCTTGTTTCTGTCACATTTACTGTAAGCTATATAATTTCAGGTTGATCTTGTAAATGAAACTGATGAAAACAAAACTTTCCTCAGTACCTCAAAAATTTCTAATGACAACTCATGTGTTTTATGACGCTGGTAGTTCTACAAACACCACTATTTTGAACAAACAGAATAAGGTATGGAGTTTTCCTTCAGAAACAAAACCCAACTTGATTTAAACAAACAATGGTACCTTGTCTAGGACCACAAACGTACAGAATGAATGGTATCTTGCCTTCATAGATGACATTAGTTCCTGATACAACAGTGCAAAGCAGGGCCTTCCGCACTTGGGCAACTGCTATGTTTCCATTGATAAGGTAAGGACTCCTGTCTCCTAATAAATTTATGGATGCTCTGCTGACTAGAAAACACAAAGTCAATGCAAATTCCTCTGGTACTACTGCCCCAGCTCTTATAGCCCAGTGGAGCAGCTGCTCCCATGTTTCTTCAGTTTAGCTGGAGTAGGATGTAGGAATGGAGCCAATAATCCATGGTGGATAGAATAACCTTGGGAAGCAAGAAGCAAAAAATTTTAAGGGTTGCCACTTTTTTTTTAAAGCACTATGAGAAGAAAAAGTTGTGTGACTGCCTGTATAATCTCCCATGTCAAAATCAAATACACTCATGATAAAACCTATGAAAATTGCTAAAACAGATATTCTGAACCAGTTCTATTTTTCCATAACTGCTGTCTGCCTACTAAATGCTTTTTAACCTCTATTACACTTTCACTGAAAAATAGCTAAGAAATTGAATTTCCACAATGAACTAAATTAACACTTAGTAGCTATCTGATGGCATTGATCCTACTTTTCTTACTTCATTGCTATTAAATATTTACCATCTGTTTCTGGAATTTTACACTGTAATGACTGCCATTTTTCAGAACCTCCCACTGTTTTGTACTATGCATAAGGTTGGAAGGAAGCAGTAAAGGCTAGTATTTCTCTTGCTACATATACACATTTTCTCAGTATGTTCAGTGGTACAATACTCTCTCCATTCTGGAAACAGAATACAGGCTTTATGTACTATACAGGTTACATATCTCACCTCATTCTGCCTATAAAGTGCAAGAGTGCACTGAGGATAGGAGGCAATCCACAACTGGAAATCAGGTTGTGGAAAATACCAAATATGTTCTTAACCCTGTGAAAGAATGACTTTATTACAAATAGTTGCTAATATCTTCTAGTTATATTTGAAATACCATGTGCTCTAGAATTGTTACATCTCACTTCAGTCACAGCTGTGATGAAGAAAGGTACTTAAATGGGTTATAACCATATTGTAGAAGTCAGGTGAAAATTAAATAGACTTCTTCCATTCATTGTTCTGGTAAAATGTGACCCAAAGTACATTAAATCCACAAGCAGTTCTTCAGCTTCAGATCTAACCACTTAGGCAGTAAGGCATGATCCATTCCTTTGCATTAAGACTATTAGCATGTGTAACTCTCAAGATAGGCTTCTATTTTTATTTTTTTACTGATATTTATTGAAGGTGCTGCATACTGAGTATTTTTCTCCAGATAACATAGTAGCTACTTGACTATATTAAATCTGGTTTTGCAGCTCCATTGGCATTAAATATTTACCTTCCACTTCTGAAATTTCAACATTTTAATGAACACCTACAAGTTTTCCCTGCTAACTCCCACTGTCTTACATCATGCAGTTCAAAAGTAGTAGCAAAGGTTAGTGTTTCCCCATCACATGGAAAATTATACTTCTATCAGATAAGCTGATGCAGAAATGGCACTTTCATATAATTAGGTCTCAAGTGACTTTAAACCACAGAAAATTCCCAAAGAAAAACAAAATAACAGAATGACAGGTTAAAAAAAAAATATTTCTTCCCAACTGTAAAATGCATACTGTGATTCTTACTTTAAAGTAGTTTCAGATGTAATCATTTCAAAGTAGCCATTATGAAGGAATAACTGGGTCCAAGGATTCCCTTTACTCTCTGGAGTCAATAAACTGTGGTAGAGTCAGTTCCAGAGACAGAGGCTTCTGCATTCCCCAGGTAGGTGAGAGGGGAGGAGATGTGAAGCATACTGACTGAGCAAATGCCACCCGTCACACTATGTACAGCTTTCCTACTCACAAAATGTTACTTCAGACTACATCTAGATTTTTTAAATAGTCTTCCTGAACCAGAGGTTTAGAGGTGATTTGCACAGATGGAGCCCAAGAAATAGAATGCAGCTCAAGATATGACCTTAAACTAAGCTGGTTGAAGCTTTCAAAACCCAGTGAAAAAAAAAAAACAAAAAACCAAGCAGAACTGGAATTTCAGAACAAATATCACAGACAAATAATATAACTCATCACTATATGAAAATATTGTGTGTAGGAAGAGACAAAAGGTAGCCTACAATGGAGAGGGGTTTGAATTAATTTTTGTTTTCTTGCACCAGGGCAGTGAAACATGTACAAACAAATACACATTCCAGATGGCTAAAGCAAGCATACTCATTCCTAATAGATTCAAGACATTGTTTAATACCAACTCCACTCTTGTGGAAGCAGAATTATCCCTACAATACTGCCAAGGTCAGTGAAAGCATAAGTTGCCTGCTGTGCAAGTATCATTGCACCATCCAGAACAGCCCAGGAGCTGCTAGGTAAGTGTCCCTGTTCACATTAAGCCACCTCTGTTGATAAACTGTGCTTGTGTAGACATTAGAAGGACTTTAACTAGAGCACAATTACATGGAAATTGAGCAATAATCGGGCATAACTAATTCATAAACCGACAACATATACATCATGGTTTTATTTGTCAGATCTTGCCATCTGTTGCATATGTCGTAAGTAGAAAAATCAGAGAAAAGGAGCTGGTTTTTTTTTTCCCTACAGTGATCAAACTCTTCTGAATTCCTCTATTTCCTTTCAGATTGTAATACACAGAAGTTCATTGACTTAAGGCCATTTTGCAAGTTTCTGACAGACAAGAAACAATGAAAAATAGGATTATCATCTGAAAGGATGCCAACCATTTGAAAACAATTTAAAAAAATAAAATGCCTCTTTTCTTCTAAAGTATTTTATTTCTAAACCTGTAAAAAACCATACCACCTGCTACATTAAGAAACAAGTATGTTATAAAACCCTTAGTAACATTTGCTGTATTTGGTGGCAGAAAAAGAATTCTCTAGTGAGCAGACAAATACAAAAAGATAAGTTAGTTTCCACAGCTCCCATATTCAAGAAGACAAAAAACAGTATAGTGATGTCCTTAAATCCTTTTCATTTTTTTTTTTTTTTTTAAATCATTGATTAGCAGAATGTGACAATAAGGAGTCCCATTATGCTAACCTAACAAAAAACACCAGAACGATTTATGGCTTCATACAAAATGGAGATGAGCATCTTGCCATGGTTTTCCTGTACTTTGGAATTACTTCAAAATTATTCACTAAACACATAAATAGTGATATAATGTGTGTTCATATATTTATATGTATGTATGTGCACGCACATAAATAAGCACACACACACATTAAAAGCAATTATTATGAATACAGGTGGCTGCATGTAAAAGACATGCAGGTAGACAAGTTTCCTTTACCCTTTCCTCCTGGAAGTTGTCTGGGAAAAGCAATTCAACTGGAGGGAAAAAAACACATGATAGAATATTACTAACTTTTATATGAAAGTGATGGGCTAAGTCTTTAAGCTGAGCATTCAGAAATGAGATGCTGAGGCTGCTATATATCTGTCTATACCATCTCATTACTTATTAGTAACTAAAAAGAAAATAGAATTAGAAATAATTACAAACTGACAAAGAACATTATTGCACCAACAAGTATTTGAATGGCATCCTCAACATTCACACAGTTTTGCACCTGCCATGTTGGGCTAGATGAGTCAGTATAGTAGGTTTTAAGCCTCATAGCCAGGCATCACTGACAGGCAAGCCTATCTATTTACAGAACCAGATTGTATTCACAGTCTGGGTTTGATGTCTACTTCTCCAGTAACTAATCAGTGAAAAGCTGTAAACAAAACCATCTGCTGATGTCAATACTTTCTCCTAACCAGGTAGTCACTTTCTTTGCATTAAATGCTGCTCATTTCCTTCTGATGTAATTTTTCAAGGGGAATGAGATGGTTAGGATGTGAAGCTCAGCAAGTTTTGTCTTCAAACTTCCTTTATAGGCAGCAAAAACATGTTTTAGGCAAGGTAATCTACCACATTTCCATTTACAACTAGTTAAAAAAGATATTAAGTACACAATGTTAAAGTTTTATAGGCCTTGGTTTCACAAGGAGCTTAAAGGCAGGCTCAATCTCTTCAGCCTTGTTTTAAAATGGCCACGCTGTAGCCTGAAATGACTGGTAGTTCTGGTCAATTTTAACAGATTGATTTATGAAGTGTTATAATGCAGCTGCACTCTTATTAAGTCAGAATGGGATTTTCAATCATGCTAATCCATCTTTATTGATCAACTTTGGTTTCTGAAAAAAAAATGTTTTCCTCTAGGAATAAACAAGAACTTTATATAAAAGCGCACACACAACATCCTCAAGGAAAACTCCCTATTTTTAACACCATCACTTAGCACTAACATAAACAATGTCTTCCATCAAGCTTTTCCTAACCAGACTGGAGGATTTCATGCTTGAGGCATATTGAAGGTTAGGCTAGCTTCTGTTTTTCCAAAATGCTTGAAACTGAGATGTTATACTTGTCTATCTACAAAAATATTAGTCTGTTATCACATTCACATTCCACAAAAATTGAATAAGATAGCAGTTTACACTTAAAGTTCTTTTAAAGTCAGTACCTGCTGTAGCCTTAACCAACAGCTAAGAAGGCACAATCTACATAGCACAATACATTTATATCAAGTGGTCCTGATAGTACAAATGGCTATGTGTAATAAACTGTTGTTTATACACACATTTATACATGCAAGGGCATCTGAATAAAGGCTCTCACAGGCGGAAAAGTCTCTAGGTGAACTGCTGTTCTGAGACCAGCAGGCAAAACCATGAGTACATCCACCTTATTTCAGTCATTGATGCCATTATAAGAATTTCTAGTTAAAATTTACTTCCGTTATCACCTTCTAATACCTGAAAGTTATCTTTCTAGTAGGTCAGCAATGACTTAAAATAAAAAAAGCTATTGTTCAGGGGTGGAGGGGGAAACGTAGTACCTTCTTTTCAAAGAAAACAGAATATTCCTATAATATATGTATAAGGATTAGTATGTGTAAGCATAGCATATTTCACTTCATAGCATTTTTGTTGTGCCAGCAAAGCTGCCCCTAAAATATATATTATTAAGAAATACCTCCAAGGCATTGGGTTCTTCGTGGTATAATTCATACACTTCAAAAGAATTACATACAGGATGAATGTGGTCCACAATGTCTGCCACTGGCATTCTTTACCTCCAGGTGGAACTGAATCCCCTGAACTCTGAAGAACAACATAATAGTAATGCAACATACGTGAAATCAGGTCATTTGACCCCCACCTGTATTTTAAATGATAATTCAACAGGAAATTATTAAAAAAGCCCCTGTACTAGATGTACAAATTAGTCCTACTTTCCATGCTAAATAAACATGAATTTTAATAACTTTGAAAAAAACCTTAAAATTTTACTTCTTTCATGCTGTCCTACTGTTTTACCATTTCAGGTCTTATGCTTTCCTGTTTACTATTTTCTAAGCCATCTTAATGTGTTAAAATACATCAAAATATACCATAATATTAATATTTTCTACTTTTATTAAGTATTTATGTACATTCATATGCTCTTCCTAAACAATCTGCTACATTTATTCTTCCCAAAAGAGAGTAGAAGTTATATATTGGCAGGATCACTGTGGTTAGTTTCCAAGGATCGGGAAAACTGTAACTTTTAAAACACATGTTGATAGGTCTTGCTAGTGTTACTTTTTTGAATAACAAAGACATTTATAAACTTAGGAGTTCATGAAAAAGGAGACCACATCAAGAATTTACTACAATTCTCACTTCTACTTTTAAGTAGCAACTAAATTAATGGTAACACTAATTTCTTTTAGCCCTCACATTCACATTCTGGTAATGAAACACTTGCCAAAGTGAGACATGCTGAAAACAGAATCACACACTATGGCTAGAAGCAACTTAATAGTTTGCTTCTACAAAAATAGGTCGGTGCAGTTGCCAGGCATGGATTCTTTATCCTTCTACGATGCCCATTGCTTGAATCATTGAGTCATCCCTACAGAAAAGGGAATCCCAGGAAAGGGAGGAGGTAGTACTTTTCAAGTGTGACTGGCAGTGAAGTTAACCTGTGTGGAAGCAGAAAGCATTAGACTATCCCAGCTGTAACGTGGAATTTCCCTGTGAAACAACCTGAAGATTAATAAATAAAAACTGTTTCAAACAGAAGCAGAGGAGAATGAATGAAACAACAAATTTTTTGGGTTCCTAAGAAATTGTTTCAAAGGGGATGGTGGGGAAGAGCAGGAGGGCTGGAAGCTGTTCCACTGGGCTCAGTGGGGGAGAGCATAATCTCTTAGGAAAGAAAAAAAACCAAACCCCCAATAGTTTAAGCATCTCAACCTTTTCACAAAAAGCTGAGTAGGTCAGATCAGAAGTCATCTTGATAGTAAGACCAGGTCCTTGATCTTATTAATTTCATAATGATTTACTTCCCTCAAGGGTGGGTTGTTGGGGGTTTTTTTGTTTATTTGTTTTTTTTCCTTTTCCTTAAAGAAACAACCAATTTATAGTCTTTGTTTCCTTCTTTAATGACTTTGAAGGAATCAATATCTGGTCTTTACAATCAGTTTGAGTTGGACACATGAAAGACCATTAGTTACTATCTAAAATATTTTCATTTATCTCTGCTTCCAGTTCTAATATGTTAATTAAAGGAAGAATAGGAAAAAAAAAACAAAAACAAAAACCAAATTTAATTTTAAATATAAATCTCTGTGTATGACTGGCCAATGGAAATCAAAGTATTTGTTTTACTGGTTGTAACACATGAAGGAGTGGGGTGGGGGCTACAAACCTAAGAGGTTCGGGTCTTCTTTTAAACATAGGGCTGTTCTTTCCAAAGTTAAGTAAGCATACAATCAAAATGCAGTAAGAACTGGGTAGGGGGCTTTGTTTTTAAAGAAGTCAAAATTCTCTTGCCCATTCCTAGTGGA
Organism: Gorsachius magnificus; assembly: GCA_034008185.1. Classification (NCBI taxonomy): domain Eukaryota; kingdom Metazoa; phylum Chordata; class Aves; order Pelecaniformes; family Ardeidae; genus Gorsachius; species Gorsachius magnificus. The sequence continues at coordinate 60,694,097 of CM067084.1, forward strand.
GGGACATGCGGCTTCCAGCCTGCGTGCTGTTGTGCACAGCACTGTGCAAACCTCTCACTCGGACTGTAATCTGCACTTGGACTCTGCTGCTTTAAAGAACCAGTGTGACACTTCTCAACTCTCCTCAGAGAAACAAGAATGACAACGAGGGGTGAATAGCTTTAGACTAGCACCATTGACTCCAAAGTGACTGCGGTTTGCAATTATCATGAAAAGCATGATCTAGAAAGGGTGCTATGATGTTAGCTATACTAATACTTCACGGCTCTCCCTATCACAGCTTCAGTCACTCCTCAGCACTCCAGCACTGCATGAACAATCCAAACTCAGATCAAAACAACAGCATCAGAGTGCCTCACAGCAGTACAAAACCAATAGTGCTGAATGACTTATTCTTCAACAGTAATTGCAAAATCATTTTAAAATGAGATCAGAATTGCTGCAGCTATTCTTGAGTTTCCCTGATTCTCTTTATTCAATTCCTGTGGTTACCCAGGAAGCATTAGAGTAACAATAGACGTATGGAATGAAGTCAGTGAGGTTTTCTTCAGATTCTACTGGGGGCGAAAACAACTAAATATGCTTAACAGATGTAGCTGATACAGTGTCACTGTATCTGGAGATATATATAACTTCTTAAATCTCAGGGTAAATCTCAGGAAAAAGAATTAAAAGTAAGCCTAAGGACTTGGTACGAAAGTTAGTCAAATACATACATGTACTGCATTTGCGGTGTTGCTCAGAATCCAGAATTACCGGAATGCCTTTCAGTCCAAGTACAGCCCCAAACATGTCTGACAAGACGTTAACCACCATCACCACTATGTGAAAACTTTTTTTAAAAAAAAGTACATTACTGTTTGTACAAACTAAACTTATGTACAGAAATAAAGAATCACTCAGCTATATGGAGAGCACACCAAATATTTACACTGCGTTAAACAATTTCCTCTGGGTGACAGTTGTGGTCAGTGAACTACAATAGCTAATCTGCTATGAAGATTGTTTATGCCCCAGTGGATCACAAGCTGACTACAGCTAGTCCTCCAGTAGAACTTGATAGAAACAGAAAAGCAGCTGCTACCAGGGTAAAACAGCATTCCTTGAATGTATGAATTCATGTGTTTTCCTGAGAAGCAGTCTCTGACTTCCATTGATACTGTATATATGTATATCTTCATACATATGTATGTATACATATACATATGTATATTTAATATACATAATATGTATATTTTATATGTGTCTATATGTATATATATATAAAATCAGATATACATAATCCAGAATGCTATCTTAAAAAGTAACAGGCAACTTTTCCTGCTGCAATATTTCTCAGTTGCTTTAAGTATCACATAGGACTGTATTTTACATTGTCTAGACATCATTTTGCACTACACCTTAACAAGAAAAAAATCTGATGGTGCTGCTTTAGAATGAGAAAATGTTCCCCCTACACCCCTGCAAAAGAAGATACTCAAACACCAATTTCTCCATTAGTCACGATAAAAGTGAGTTCAAAGCTAATGTTATGATCCTTTTTCTGCAGTTTTTCCTCATTCCATAAAAGATTATAGAAATGTAGCTTAAAATACTTCAGTACAATACCTGCTCTGCCAACAATATAGAGCAAGATTTATTGACATATTTTTTTTAAATAATTTCACAAAAATTAAGCTAAGAAGATTATTTGATAGAATATTTAAGAAGTGGTTTACATTTTTCACCTACAGAAATAAATCAAGGCTACGACTTACAGTTTCTTAATCATTCTCTCTTACTGCTGTATATGAATTTTAGCTATTAATAAAGTATTTCTCACCCATCAAAATCTTATAAAGAACAATTGAAAAGTAATTAAGAGCACAGAGGTTCTATGAACACTATCTAGTTCACTTTTGCAGCTCATGGATTATTTCCACTCTGTACTCTTGAGACAAGATTTCAGTTCAAGATCTTCTGCGTATCTGTAGAGATGCTAACTTGATTAGAAGACTCTTCTGATGCAATCTGTGCAAGTCCTCCTGTCAAGCACACAGCAGAGCTGTGCAGAACTGCCTGCACAATACCAGTCAAGTAAAACTCACTGCATGAGATTTGTGGAAACATGTTACTCTTAAAACAAAAAGCAAAGCTTCAGTCAGACATAGGTCTGAGGACAAAAATCTAGTAAATGCCACTCGTTATTTAAATGACAGTAATTAAAGCTATTCTGTTCTCCCAAAGTAATCATATACACATCCTGCTTATCTTCTATTAATTCTTAAACCAAAATGAAATATATCAACACAAAAAATCCCATCGACAAGAGGATCCATAAAAAGAAACTTTAAAAATAATCCAAGGATGGCAAGAGTGTCTATCACTGTTATAATACACTGACATTAAAAAGTCAGATTACACAGATTCATCTTTATACGCAGGTGGTTTTTTGAGTCATCACTGCTATCATGCTTTGTCACATTCCTTAAGATTTCCATTACCTCATGTCTATTTTGTATAATCCTTTATTTCAAACCTAAGATACTTTGAGCTCTTTCAAGAGAAAGCAAAACCAACACAAAAGGACTAGGTGGACTTTTCTGATCACCTGTAAAGTAAATCTAATGTTTAAAAAAATGCAATTTGATATTAAGAGTAATTTGTGACCTCAATTGCTATTAATAGTGTTTTGTAGGAGCTTCAGTGACGAACTCTAGCCACTGCCTGAACACAGATAATTTTGAACATGAACGTACCTAAAGTCTTCCTGTGTTCTGCCTTTAGGACTCTGGATTGAGAATGAGGTGTCACACAAACACCGTCCTTTTCATCTGTCTATTAAATTGCTAGCCATACGATTCAGGTCGTGGATTACCACAATGCTTTGCTGCCCAAGGAGACACAGATCTACATTTCTAAGCTTCAAGAGTGCTCTCACTGAGTTACAAAGTCCGAGACATAATCCCTCTGCTCACACCTCCCTGCTTTCCAGGGAACATAAAATCATTAGGGAAAACAGGAGAATTAACCTGTGCCCTAGCTTTAAGACCTGTTTGGATTCTTTCCTGGGAACATAAAGATCAAAGAGATTTTTTTTTTTTTAATGGATTTTAAATCAAGCATTCATTGACACAAGGACTGGGATACAGGTCTCCTAGGCAAAACCAGTAACCTTTCCCTCAGAAACAATAATGTTCAAAAATATATCAATGTAAAAAGGACTATGCAGATTAACTATGGAGATGTTAGGTGTTAGTCCTAAAAAACTGCAATTCATCCAAATAATACAAATAAAATGCAAGATTTCTTCCCATTTGCACGATAAGTTTGAGGAAACGGTATTTCACACTATTTCTCAAAGTCAGTTTAAACACTGCAGCATACTTGTAATCCTTGTTATGTGACACCAATAACTGAATATTTTTTGTTGTTCTACAGAAATGACAGCAAGTCTCCAGTTCTATCAATGCTAGCTAAGACTTACTAATCCTTAGGCTAATTTACATTATCTTCATTAACTTCACTAGGAACTGTGGGGTTTTACTGTACTGAACATAGCAAATACCACTTCCATGTTGCTGTCCTCAGATTTCTTTTGTTAATGTGGACAATAATAAACTCCCTGATTTACAGGAATATATTTCCTCATTTACTTTGGTTTTATTTCTGAAATTATTTGGTGATAAATGCATCTGATTTAAAGTCTACTGAAGTTCATCAAAGTCTCTCTATTCTGTTTTACTGACTGGTATTAACAACAGTCTTAGCATGCAATCTTATCGATGCTAATGGCAAGGGACCTAGTTCAGCAAGCTTCATAAGCATAAAACAAGTTTTTAAAATCAGTAGTTCCCTCAGTGATTCAACATCTTCAAGCAAGTGCAATTTTAGGTGAATCTGGCTTGAAATATGTGTGAAGTACTATGTTGTGTGTTGGATATTCCACAGCCTGTAACATTGCACACCATCACACAACTGGTTCCAACTCATCTCTTCCACACTCATGTCAGTCCACACATGGGTCAGATGATGTCCTTTCTCTAAACCCAGGTCCCTTTCTGGGATGCTTGGGAAAGTAGAGCATATCATATTGCTGTATGGTATACTACAGACCAGGTGTATTAGTAACAAACTGTAAAATGCAGAAGTTAATGATTAGGCAAAACTTACATAAGAGAAGCAGCAATAAATACTTAAAAGCATTTTTTTTTTAGAATTGTTAGGTCAATTCACTTGGATTTCATTTTGGAAAGCATAAATGAGGTATTTCACGGGTTTGCATATGCTTTATTTCATTCTGAGGAGAAGACTAAAGCCATCTGTTTCTTGTTTCAGTGTTTATTGTTAAAACTTTTCATTGCTCTACAACTCTTTTCATATATCACAGCACTTACCCTTTTAAAATAAAATTGCTACAAAAGGAGAAAACACTGAAACAAAATGTTTTGATACATGAAAGGAAGCCATAATGCTTTTCCTTCACAGAGATTTTCAGTTTGTTTTCATTCCAAATCTCAAAACAAAGCCTGATTTGGAAATCTTGCAAAAGTCTTGGTGAAATGCATTTTTTTATTGTTAGTGCTCAGAGGAGATTTGGAAACAAAACCATATTGTGAACATTGCAGTGTAATTTTATATCACTGTAAACAGGCAAGTCCTCACTTCATTTAATTAGATTAACCTTTTATTGGGTTTACTTTGCATTTTTAATTTATCATAGCTATTGCCCTAGCAGAATAATGTTCTTACAAGAGATCTTCACACATTTCCTAATAAGATTTAGAATAAGCAGACTCAAAGAATCTTTAATCTTTACACTGCCATGTATTCCCCTGACAAAAATATTTATTCATTACAGCACCACTTTAAAATCCAAAGACATATGGAGATTTATCATAAAAAAAGGGAGGGCAGGATTGGTGGTTGTTTTTTTTTTTTAAGCAATGATGTAAAAGTATTATAGCTCCCTAAGTAGGTTTTAAGATTGTTTTTTGCTATTTTGGCCAAGCAATATTAACAAAACAAAGCAAATTTTTCCTAAATTCTGTCTCATCATAACATATACATGAATAAAACCTAGCTTTTATGGATTCTCATTTATTTAAAAAAAAAAAAATAGTCCTGGAGAGATACCATATTCAGAGTTGCTAGAAGTGAGACACACAGCCAGAAAGCAGAATAGAAGTCACTCCCTTTGAGCAGCATGCAAACAGTTCTGAACAACTCTTCATGTGAAGCTGGCATAATCTGACACGAACATACCTCACCAGCCACATACAGAATGAGTATAAAATATCCAGTCATGGTATTGTATGCTCTTTCTTTGAAAAAGAGAGTTCAGTTGCTCATACTCATTTCTAATCCACATTATTAACGGAATATACATTAATCTATAGAAATACGTGTGTATACACATAAAATTAATGGGCATATTTTCAGTTTTCCATACTGATTTAGGAAATTATCAGATTAAGATAATACAACTTTTATTTATACGCACATGGATTTACTGGGCACATGAGGGAGCAGAGAGGACAATACAGAATGAAAACAGAGACTAAAGTGGCTATAAACTTTCCTTCTCCCTCCTCCTTACAACAGTGCTGGAAATTCACATAGTCCCCAGCTGCTGCTTTGCACTTTGACTTTGTTCTCTCAACACTACAAAGCCAATAGAAAAATAAAGTGTGTGTCATACCTAACCGTCCCCTTCAGCCTGCATACCTGTGAGCCAGCCGACTATGCAGTCCACTGGTTGACTGGTTGACCACTGGTTGACCACTAAAGCTTGGGAGCTTACACCCTCTCCTGTCATCACAATTTCACTTAAACTCAGATTTGGGTACTTACAGCCACAAACAGCTTCACTGAATGATATATTACCAAGAGACACAATTATTCATCATGTATCATGTTACAAGAAATACTACTTATTAGTATTGCCATTGATTTCTATAATAAAATGCAGATCTGATCACAATTTGTCTTTAAGTACTATTGTAAGATAAAAAATATTTCAAATAATATTCATAAATCGTAATACTTCAGGACATGTAAAAAGGCAAACTTCTCAATCCAGTTAGTTGAACAGTAGCAGCAGTTATTACTGCTTTTAAACAAGGTTTGTTTTTTTTTTTTTAGTCAAAGCTTACTCTCTTTGGTACAGGAATAATTTACATTCTAAAGCCTGATACAAATTGATTTATTTATTAAAAAAATCTCAAGTAGGCAATGGGAAGCAGAACTCTGAAAACAAACCAAGAAAACTCAGGGTTTTTTTATATCTTTTCATTATGGTATTTATCTGAGTAAATCAAGTTTGGGGGGGAGGAAGGCATGGCCTAACATTTCTCCAAATCTGAAACACTTCCAAATGGATGCCGAGAAGTGATGGCAATCTCACTCCCCTTTCTAAACAAGTAAGTAAAATACAGCCCATGGATTTGGAGGGCAGAAAACATTTTTAAGTTAGAAAAGAGTTTCATTTTTAATAGCTCCACCCTTTATCACAATGAAGCAGCAAAAAATTTCAAAAGCTCAGCTGAGGTCTGTCAGACTACGACAGATGAAGATATACAAACTATTTTTCTTTCTTCTGGTGGATACAAATGAACAGAGGTCCTAGTCCTGTGCAACACTATTCACATTCTAAATGGAGCATAGTACTCCCAATTCCCATTGACTTCAAGTGCTCATGTTAAGTATTATTTGTTGCACAGAAATATTTTTCAGTCTCAGGAGGTTTAAGCTCCACTTGCATGAATAATATCCATTTTCCCATGCAACTGATAGATTCAAGGAAAACTGTTCTTCATGCATGAATAGAATTAACCTAAAACAAAGGTATAAAAAAGTAATAGAATGCTTCCTTTCCATCTCCAGTTCAAGTATGGGGGTAGGGAAATGATTCTGTTCCCTGGGTGAATGGCAGTTTGTAATTTGGCTGCTGTAAAAAACTTAGCGCAAAGTGTAGATGTTGATGTCACATGCAGAAGATCCTCACAGTATTATTTCCCTCTTTATTCCAGAGCATTGACAAGAGAAAGCAACTTAAACTTGTGTTCAAGACTCCCTTACTAACAGTTATCAGTTCTGTCCACCTTTTCTGTTTCCATTTTATTGCAACTGCTGTTTGCTTGGAAGCAGCAAAGGGAAAGTACAGAAACAAAATCACATGAGTGCTACTGATAAATACGACAGTCTCTGTAATATCCAGTCCATTTCCATATAACCTGATGGACACTACACTTCCCTTTAAGTACCACAGCATTATACTTCTAAAGTACAAGCAAACTCACTTGAAACCATAGTCTGATGTAGCTATAATCAATAGCCCCCCGACACTTATCTCACCCTAGAGAGGGGAGGGGGAGAAAAACATTTTTCTCAGTCTTTGGAAGGACTTACAGTATTCAGTGAAAAACAGAGGAAACCAAACTGGCCATAAGAAGGCAAAAACATTAACCTTATCCCATCCTCCCACCGCCACTCCATCAGATAAAGCTTAGCCTACATAAAGTGGAAAATTAATGATAGATGAATTACAGTATATGCGTTACATACTTGCTTCGACAAAACTTTTTTTTCTTACTACTTCCAGCAGTATCTAGTATAACTTCCCGCAATATCATCCAAACCTTTTTGCCTAAAAAGGAAAGCTTCCACTCCCTTTTTATATGGCTTAGGAATGACTTATTCTACAAGGCGTCTCACTGCTTTTCTCATTTTACTCCTCTCATATAGCATGGCTAGATAGAGAACTATTTAATTAGGGCTAGATTCTACCTAGCAAAAAATGGTGAGGGAGGATTAAAGATGATGCTCTGCACAAAGTCTGTGAAGAAATGCAATCCAACATTACTTTCTTAATTCTTTTTATCTGTTTCCAGTGCAGGTGTGGCCTAATCGGCATACTAATTTCAATTAAGAGACGAGGAAACATGCCTGCCTCCAGTTAAAACACACAAGGAAGGGCATATCTCATATTTTTGTCCCCTCTCTGCCCAGTACTGAAGAATGCAAACTTTCCAAAGTCTGTGTGTGTGTGTGTGATGGGGAGAGGGGAAAAAAAGCCACAAAAGAAGAAAAATACTCCAAGACAAAGTTTAAAACAGCATGTTGCATCACAGAATATCAGTTAAAAATGATGTTATCTTTCAACAAAATATTTCTTCTATTATACTGCTGATTAATTTTGCATGCAGAATATTTGTCGATGTACCTTTACCCATACAATGGTATATAATGTAGTAATTGAGCTTAATAATGGAAAACTGTCATTTCATTTGACTTACTGGTCCATTAACATGGCTTTCTTCATGGTTGAAAAGTTACTTTAAGATTTGCTTGAACCGCAAAGTATTTTTCAGATGTTTCCTCTCTACTCCCAAGGGTTCCTTCTTTGCTTGCACTTTTCCATATATATATTATAGAAGTTAATACAGATAGATGTGGTTGTATCGTTTTATCATTTCAATTATTTCAAAAATATTTGTATATTCTTATCATCAAAGTAAAACAACACATATTGGCCTAAACAGGCTTCTACAAGTGCACAAAGTGTTGAGGAGAAGGCATCCTTTATCCATCCGGATACAATTTGGCAGAGATGTCACCTAACAGTAATTCATGGGCACTTTTCAACTGTGTAACTACCAAATGCACATGCAGCCTGTATGCACCTGATTCTGAATTCTGTTCAAAATTTCAGGTTTAAACTCTCCCTTGGCATAAATACAGTTTAGTCATCACCACTGATATATTCAGGAGTAGCTCTCAAGAGAGACTTTTTTAAGTGACCTATATTAGATGCAGTTTGGAGTGAAGCTCATCATAAATGAATTATTGACTACAATACAGGTGGATGCATTTATCAATGTCATTCTCCTTCCATGTGTTATATTGATAGGCATTTGTATGCTTTAATCTTGTCCTGGTTTCGGCTGGGATAGAGTTAATTTTCTTCACAGAAGCTAGCATAGTGCTGTGCTTTGGATTTAGTGCTAGAAGAATGTTGATAACACGCTGATGTTTTTAGTTGTTGCCAAGTAGTGCTCAGACTGCTCAAGGACTTTTTGAGCTTCTCCTGCTCGGCCAGGTGCATAACAAGCTGGGAGTACAGCACAGCTAGGACCCAAACTGTCCAAAGAGCTATTCCATACCATATAACATCATGCTCAGGGGGGTTTAGTCGGTCGGTCAGTCGCGGGGAGAGTGATCACTGCTCGGGTAATGATTGCTGCTTCGGACGGGCTGGGCATCGGTTGGCGGGTGGTGAGCAATTGCATTGTGCATCATTCGTTTTGTATATTCTGTATATTTTGTTATCATTCTCATTATTACTATTATTATTATTTTCTCTTATTAAACTGTCTTTATCTCAGCCCTCGGCTCTAACCTTGTTCTCCTTCCCGATTCTCTCCCCCATCCCACTGAGGGAGGGGGGGGAGTGAGCGAGCGGCTGCGTGGTGCTTAGTTGCCAGCCGGGTTAAACCACGACAGTTCTTTTTGGCGACCCCTGTGGAGAAAGGCATCCAGTACCTGAGGGAATTGGCTGTCCTGGAGGTGATTTATAGTGACCTGGACAATGACCAGTTGCCCAAAGATCCAGATAGTGTCCAGTGCACACGACCCATGTGGTGGATGTTGTTACGGAGCGCACCAACATCATACGCCAACACATGGGCAATGCTGAGCTGGGAAGCTGGACGGGGACCGACAGTGGATGAAGTGGCTGGCCAGCTCCGGGAATATGAAGAAAGTATCTCTTCCCCCTTTGTTTCAGCTGTGGAGAAACTGTCCCGGAAGTTTGAACGACTCAAAAAGCATATGTCCTACTCCCCTCCTGTATAGACCAGTATCTCAGCCATCAGAAGTAAGCGCCCTTCTGCTCTAGAAAAAGAATATCGAGGGTACACCCCACGGGTCACTCTATGGTTTTACCTGCGTGACCATGGAGAGGACATGAGGAAATGGGATGGAAAACCTACCTCGGTCCTAGAGTCACGAGTACGTGAGTTGCAAAGAAAAACAAACACAAAAGGGGGCTCTTCCATGAAACTCGTTGCTCCAGTTTCCAGAGACTGGGCAGACTGTAGTTTTTTCAGACAAAATAGAAGGACTGATCTTAATTCTGATTGTGATGAAGGAACTTCTGACTCGTACACACAAACGATGAGCAACAGTGACTAGGATTAGAGGGGCCCTGCCTCCAGCCAGGTGGAGGAAAGGGACAACAGGGTTTACTGGACTGTGTGGATTCGATGGCCTGGCACGTCAGACCCACAGGAGTATAGAGCTCTAATAGACACCGGTGCACAGTGTACTCTAATGCCATCAAGCCATATAGGGGCAGAATCCATTTGTATCTCTGGAGTGACAGGGGGATCTCAAGAGCTGACTGTATTGGAGGCCGAAGTGAGCCGAACCGGGAATGAGTGGCAAAAGCACTGCATTGTGACTGGCCCAGATGCTCCGTGCATCCTGGGCATAGACTACCTCAGGAGAGGGTATTTCAAGGACCCAAAAGGGTACCGGTGGGCTTTTGGTATAGCTGCATTGGAGGCAGAAGAAATTAAGCAGCTGTCTACCTTGCCTGGTCTCTCAAAGGACCCTTCTGTTGTGGGGTTGCTGAGTGTTGAAGAACAACAAGTGCCGATTGCCACCACAACAGTGCACAGGCGGCAATATCGCACCAACCGACACTCCCTGATTCCCATCCATAAGCTGATTCGTCGACTGGAGAGCCAAGGAGTGATCAGCAAGACTCGCTCACCCTTTAACAGTCCCATATGGCCAGTGAGAAAGTCTGATGGAGAGTGGAGACTAACAGTAGACTATCGTGGCCTGAATGAAGTTACGCCACCACTGAGTGCTGCCGTGCCAGACATGCTAGAACTTCAATACGTACTGGAGTCAAAGGCAGCCAAGTGGTATGCCACAATTGATATTGCAAATGCTTTCTTTTCAATCCCTTTGGCAGCAGAGTGCAGGCCACAGTTTGCTTTCACTTGGAGGGGCATCCAGTACACCTGGAATCGACTGCCCCAGGGGTGGAAACACAGCCCTACCATTTGCCATGGACTGATCCAGACAGCACTGGAATAGGGTAATGCTCCAGAACATCTGTAATATATTGATGACATCATTGTGTGGGGCAATAGAGCAGAAGAAGTTTTTGAGAAAGGGAAGAAAATAGTCCAAATCCTTCTGAAGGCCGGTTTTGCTATAAAACAAAGTAAGGTCAAAGGACCTGCACAGGAGATCCAGTTTTTAGGAATCAAATGGCAAGATGGACGTCGTCAGATTCCAATGGATGTGATCAACAAAATAACAGCTATGTCTCCACCAACTAGCAAAAAGGAAACACAAGCTTTCTTGGGCGTTGTGGGTTTTTGGAGAATGCATATTCCAAATTATAGCCAGATTGTAAGCCCTCTCTACCAAGTGACCCGGAAAAAGGATGATTTCAAATGGGGCCCTGAACAACGACAAGCCTTTGAACAAATTAAACGGGAGATAGCGCATGCAGTAGCCCTTGGGCCGGTCCGGGCAGGGCAAGATGTAAAGAATGTGCTCTACACCGCAGCCGGGGAGAATGGCCCTACCTGGAGCCTCTGGCAGAAAGCACCAGGGGAGACTCGAGGCCGACCCCTAGGCTTTTGGAGTCGGGGATACAGAGGATCCGAAGCCAACTATACTCCAACTGAAAAAGAGATATTGGCAGCATATGAAGGGGTTCGAGCTGCTTCAGAAGTGATTGGTACTGAAGCACAGCTCCTCCTGGCACCCCGACTGCTGGTGCTGGGCTGGATGTTCAAAGGGAAGGTCCCCTCTACACATCATGCAACTGATGCTACGTGGAGTAAGTGAGTCACACTGATCACACAACGGGCTCAAATAGGAAAGAAGGCAAAGATTTTGGAATATCGCCAGAGGAAGAGGTGGTGCGTGCTGAAGAAGCCCCATTATATAATAAATTGCCAGAAAATGAGAAGCAATATGCCCTGTTCACTGATGGATCCTGTCGTCTTGTGGGAAAGCATCGGAGGTGGAAGGCTGCTGTATGGAGTCCTACAAGACAAGTCGCAGAGACTGCTGAAGGAGAAGGTGAATCAAGTCAATTTGCAGAGGTGAAAGCCATCCAGCTGGCTTTAGATATTGCTGAAAGAGAAAAATGGCCAGTGCTCTATCTCTATACTGACTCATGGATGGTGGCAAATGCCCTGTGGGGGTGGTTGCAGCAATGGAAGCAGAGCAACTGGCAGCGCAGAGGCAAACCCATCTGGGCTGCCGCACTGTGATAAGATATTGCTGCCCAGGTAGAGAACTTGGTTCTAAAAGTACGTCATGTAGATGCTCATGTACCCAAGAGTCGGGCCTCTGAAGAACATCAAAACAACCAGCAGGCAGATCAGGCTGCTAAGATTGAAGTGGCTCAGGTGGATCTGGACTGGCAACATAAGGGTGAATTGTTTCTAGCTCGGTGGGCCCATGACACCTCAGGCCATCAAGGAAGAGATGCAACACACAGATGGGCTCGTGATCGAGGGGTGGACTTAACTATGGACGCTATTGCACAGGTTATCCATGAATGTGAAACATGTGCTGCGATCAAACAAGCCAAGCGGTTAAAGCCTCTCTGGTATGGAGGACGGTGGCTGAAATACAAATATGGAGAGGCTTGGCAGATTGATTATATCACACTCACACAAACCCGCCATGGCAAGCACTATGTGCTCACCATGGTGGAAGCGACCACCGGATGGTTGGAAACATATCCCGTGCCCCATGCCACTGCCCGGAACACTATCCTAGGCCTTGAAAAACAAGTCCTGTGGCGACATGGCACTCCAGAAAGAATTGAGTCAGACAACGGAACTCACTTCCGAAACAGCCTCATAGACAAATGGGCCAAAGAGCATGGCATTGAGTGGGTCTATCACATCCCCTATCATGCACCAGCCTCTGGGAAAATTGAACGATACAATGGACTGTTAAAGACTACACTGAAAGCAATGAACATTCAAACATTGAGATACACATTTAGCAAAGGCTACCTGGTTAGTCAACACTAGAGGATCTGCCAACCGAGCTGGCCCTGCCCAATCAAGCCTCTTACGTACTGTAGAAGGGGATAAAGTCCCTGTAGTGCATGTAAAAAATATGCTGGGGAAGACAGTCAGGGTTACTCCTGCCTCAGGTAAAGGCAAACCCATCCGTGGGATTGCTTTTGCTCAAGGACCTGGCTCTACTTGGTGGGTGATGCGGAAGGATGGGGAAGTCCAATGTGTACCTCAAAGAGATTTGATTTTGGGTGAAAATAGCCAATGAACTGAATTGTATGATGTTAATTGCTGTATCATATATATCATCATTTTTATTATTGCTGTATATCCTATCAATGGTATAGCAGTAAGAATCGCCCAGATTAAGAAGAATGAATGTTGAAGAAAACTGAGGAAGTGCAGTGGATGGAGCCAGAACTGACTTCAGCATGCGACAACCCAACACCGGACCCCATCTCTCCTGCCCTGAAAGACTGTTACAACAGATGAAGCCCAAAACCATGGACTAGATGAACCCAATGGACATTTTAGAGGGATGGTCCAGAGACTAAGGCAATGCTATCTGTATATATATATCAAAATGGGAAGGTGGTGGTGATTATTTGGAATGTATTGTAAGGGTAGAACCTAAGCATGACGTAAATGGTATAGAATAAGGGGTGGATAATGTCCTGGTTTCGGCTGGGATAGAGTTAATTTTCTTCACAGAAGCTAGCATAGTGCTGTGCTTTGGATTTAGTGCTAGAAGAATGTTGATAACACGCTGATGTTTTTAGTTGTTGCCAAGTAGTGCTCAGACTGCTCAAGGACTTTTTGAGCTTCTCCTGCTCGGCCAGGTGCATAACAAGCTAGGACAGTACAGCACAGCTAGGACCCAAACTGTCCAAAGAGCTATTCCATACCATATAACATCATGCTCGTGGGGGTTTAGTCGGTCGCAGGGAGAGTGATCGCTGCTCGGGTACTGATTGCAGCTCAGGGCGGGCTGGGCATCGGTCGGCAGGTGGTGAGCAATTGCATTGTGCATCATTCGTTTTGTATATTCTGTATATTTTGTTATCATTCTCATTATTACTATTATTATTATTTTCTCTTATTAAACTGTCTTTATCTCAGCCCTCGGCTCTAACCTTGTTCTCCTTCCCGATTCTCTCCCCCATCCCACTGAGGGAGGGGGGGGAGTGAGCGAGCGGCTGCGTGGTGCTTAGTTGCCAGCCGGGTTAAACCACGACAAACTCCAGGTTGAAAGTATTTTTTGAAAAATGGGTAGTATCATGCAAGACAAAAGCACTACCCGTGCTATAGGGCAGGAAGTTATTTTCTGATTTCCTGCAGGTTTCATCAGTGGGGTCATTTGGATTATACAACTCTTTCAGTTAATATCACAATTCAGATATTTTGTTTCTCATTTTCACAATGTGAAATCCAAAGGCCTTCATGTATTTGCACAAAACATTAGAAAAAATTGCTGATATATATTTGATATCTACCAGTGCAAAAATGTCTTCAATTAACATGTTCTTACTGCAGTAACTGTGCATACAAAAATGGTTGACTGACCTTGGGCTTCAACTTCATAAAAATCACACTATTATGCTGCTCTTCCAAGAATCACTTGAATAAACAGAAAGGGCCTATCAAAACATGTTTATTATCTTAAGCACTAGGAGCAGTTAGTATCTGGGTACAAATCCTTTTATTGACAAAATTTAATAATTTCATTATTAAATTTGCTCATTAGTTTCCTAAATGAATGCCAAAGGAACTTCAAAGTATTGCACAGGCTAATGATAGGAGAATTATGTGTTAGACCAGTACATTATCTGCATGTCAGAAACATATTCCAGCAGTAGACTCTGGGGGATTCAAGAACTGAATAAAACTGAGATAAAAACTGAATATAATTGGGGGGGGGGGGGAAGAAAAAAAAAAGAAAAGAGAGAGGAGAGGAAGACTTTGAAAGACTTGTGAGAAGAGAGGGATTAAAAGCATCAATGCGTTATTTTTTCTGGTATACATAAACAGGCACAACAGAAGGTAACTGGACAGATCAGGAGGCAAAGGCTCTGCCAGACTGTGCACACAAGATTAGAAAAACTGAGCCAGTTTATTTACTGAGAATTACTGTCCAGTTTAAAACCCAAGCAGTGAATAAGGTCAAAGACAGTGTAGCAGTGCCAGACCCTGAGAAAGGGGAAAAATAAATTGGAATGGAGAAAGTCAGGCAAGACAAATCAACATTTATTTTTTTTAAATAAGATTCAACTCGT
The DNA here is from genome assembly GCA_034008185.1 of Gorsachius magnificus. Lineage (NCBI taxonomy): Eukaryota > Metazoa > Chordata > Aves > Pelecaniformes > Ardeidae > Gorsachius > Gorsachius magnificus. The sequence continues at coordinate 60,709,416 of CM067084.1, forward strand.
TATATTAATATCTAGAAACAGAAGAACCTCCACCATTTATATGGCAATGAACCAAGACCAGTATAAAGGCTTAGCATTTGGACTTTGTCCCTAGGCTGATCACATGCAAGGCTCAGTTGCTGGAAAAGTTTTTTATACAAATGGCATTATGCTATATTTTATATCTGAAATTAATCCTGATGGCAACGCACCATATGAAAGGTTCAGGGAACAGCAAAAATAGCTTTTTACAAGTACACAATGAGGGAAAAAGTAGCTAACAATTTTTATGACTGATGTTTATACAGAATTTAAACTCCTTAAACCTATCTATTTTAAATACAATATACTCCTTTTTTCTATTAAACTGTTATGCAAACTTTTTTTCCTTCTCAGTTTCTCCCGCCATTTTCTCAGATTCATTGTTGACTGTTTTTATACCACATTTGCCTACATTCCAAAACACTGTTGTGAACAAAAGGAACTGTAATAAGCATGCCCACAGCTCTGACCATTTAGCTAATACAATAGGGCCTTCTACCAGTCTTTATTTTTCTTCTCAACTTACAAAATGAACCAATAATTCTCCCTGTCAGGCTGGAATCTCAAGTCAACACAAGATGAAGTTAGAAACTAAATAATAATACTGCATATGTTGCACAGAGTTTACACACAGAATTTGAAAGCAGCAGAGGAAAATAAAGGACAGGGTTGTAAAAGAATATTGCCCCACTGAAGAGCTCACACATTAGTGTCAGGAATACAGTGTTTAGACAATACACAAATAGTTTCTTCTATATTCAACAGACATAATTGTATATTAGTAGGCTTTGAAAAAAAAGCACCCAAAACTACTAAAACCAACCAAAACCTCCCCCCCCCCCCAAACACTTCTCTCAAACTATTTTGCATTCAATTTTAAAGAAGCTAACCAGTTCTGCTGCTCTCAAATATGGTGGGTTTGTGGGGATGGGTGGTGGGTGTTTACTTGTTAGGAGTTGGATTTTTTTGGATTTTTTGTTTGTTTGTCTGAGGCGTTTTAATATAAGCCAGATAAAAGTTTGGCTAATGGATATCAGCAGCTTTAAGTCAACTGGAAATATGACATGCATTCCATTAGCTTAGGAAAAAAATCAATGCAAGTTTAAAAAACTTACAAATGGTGCTTAGCCTACAGAAAAGAAAACAAGGCAATAAAAAAAAATTCCTCACTTTGTGAGTTGGTGCAAAAGACAAATGCAATTGGCCTCCATCGGTTCTCAGAAGTAAAAGGGTTGTTTTGGACTAGTGTCTCTAACACTATCAGTCATTCAAAGGGAAAATTAAGTAGACACAGCTGAAACAAGTGCACCAAAACCACCACTGTCTATAGTTTCAAGAGGCTTTCCTGGAGAAAGTAAATAACACTTGGGTGTTAAACAAAGTTTTTGCCTGTAACATTCTTGATCTATTCCAACACTGCATAAAATACCTAATCTCAGCAGTAGAATTCTACTGGAACTAAAAGTTTAATTATAGTTAATTTTTTTTTTTTTTATGCTTTCCTGATCATGGCCTTTAAAAAAAAAAGCCCACAAACAAAAAAGACCTTTCCAGTAAGACAACTGGCTACTATTGTACTTGCACAGAAATTTCCTTTAAAGGACCAAGTAATGTCTTGGATAGAAAACATAAGGTTTTGGAAAACTTACAGAAAACTTTTAGAAAAGGGGAGGTGAAGTTGCCTGAGCAAGACAAAAACGAACCAACACTCGAGTCAGTATTTCTGTTGAACCACGGCATGTTCAGCTCTCTGGAACTAGAGACTAAATTCCATTGTTGGAGAACCCTGTCAAAGAGTTACATCTAAATAAAAGCCTAAGTTTTCTAGATGATAAGACATAAGAACTGAAAGGAAAAGTCAAGGTACTCATTACCATGAACAAGACCACTTTTCTCAACATTATCTTTACTTCACACCAATAGATTTTGTTCTGTCTATGGTGTGTCACGAAACTGTTGGCATGTCAGTACAATCAAAAGCTGCCTATAACTCTGCATTTATTCTGTGATTAAGGAGAGAAATATGAAAGTATTCACATTTTCACCTAAGGTCAAATTGTTATTTCAGTGTAAGGAGTTTACTTTTGGATCTAACAGTGATAATCAGCACAACAAGAACTGTTTAGATCATGTAGAGCTTAAGTATAAAAGGAAAAAAATAGAATAAGAAAATGTAATTGCTGTAGAAAACAGAGTTAGAAAACTGCTTTATAAACTGTAGGAACAACTATAAAAGAATATTTTTAGATTAATATTACAGACAAGGTGGCTACACAAACATTACTCTAGACCTTTAGGAAACTAGGAATAATTTATATGCAGAACTCCTGGTTAAATTAGCACTAATGTCTAAAAAGAATCTTTCAGAAACATAAATTCCCTGCTTCTTTGAATCTGATCTATTAGTATAGTAATATTTCAGTGTTATTATGGTGGGAAGTTTTATTTCAAATAAATGTCAGATACTTTATAATGAAGCAGGTGTTTAAGGAAAAAATAAGATTATCAAGTAGTACTCACGCCTTTCTAATTTAAAAATAAAAGTAAGTGCTAAAGGGACCCTGTCATGCCCTCAAGATGATAGGTTTGTATACACTGCACTATATATCACAACGTGATTGTTATAGAACCATTATATACAACTATGCCAATTCATGTGTTAATTTTTTTTTACCTCTCTACTGAAATTCAAAATTTGTTTTTTAGTTGTGTTAGGCTTAGAAACATTTTTATATTAAATGAATTACTTGCTTCACAGAATGCTATAAACCAGCATGGTTCAGCATGGTGTGGAAACTTCACTGTTGGCCAAAGAACAAATAAATTCTGTTGAATTCTATCTGCTTTTTTTTTTTTTCCAGACAAACATCTGATACCAGAAGACAATCTGATGAGAAACACACTATATTTCAATTTTTATCCTTAATTTCTGAGCTCCTGTAATTTGAAGCACTTCTGTACATTGAAAATATGAGGTCTGAAAGGCAATGGTGATGGGTCCACCCCCTTTGATAATTATGCTCTCTTTCCACTCCTATGTCTTCAGCCAGAATGTGTTAGCAGAACCAGCACAATGTTCTCAGCACTGAGCCAGACATGACACAATATTATCTTGCATTGCACTGATACTAAACTAGAAACGTATAAATAAAAACATATCCATTCTAAGAGAAAGAAATACACTAAAACACAAACACAAGAAAAAAAAAAAAGTAAAGTTAACAAAGGTAAACCGTAAGACGTAAAAAAATACGAAGTTTCTATACATCTCACTTCAGAAGAAAAAATCCTTTACTGTTCCTGGGAAAGCTTACACAGATATTAATCATAAAACATCTAACTGAACCAAGTCTTGGTTTTAACTTTTCAGCTAACCTTCTTCTTTTCACTCCACCTTCAGATAGCATGTGTTCATGTTCTTTTATCTTGCACCAGGCTGACCACCTTTGGACAAGTCATCTGCCAACTTGCTAAAATATCTTGGATGATTTAGCAACTTTCTTACATTCTACATGGGGCTATTAAGTCCTATCTCTTCTTCATAATTCAGTTCCTTGAAGTTGGCATATTTAGCCATCAGTTAATTATTTTATTGCTAAGCTTTTAAGTTCATCTGCTACACCCTGGGAACCTCACAACATATATAGTGTTAATGGGCCTTTGCCCGGGCATGTTGTGTCTTTGTAGTTGTTTACATCACTCCGCAATTACCTGCCTGCTTTTAAGATAGTGTATATATATATATATGAAACTTCATAGACCTTAAAAGGCATCTCATTGAAACATGATGTCTCTTGTACATTTCTCCATTCCTATAGTGCTTTCTGAAAAGTGAGTCAGAATGATTCACATTTTATCCCCAAAGGAACACCACCTTTCCCTCTCAGTGAAGTTTTGCACACCTAGTTGGACCTGTTCTTAATAGAAACTATTTTTTTCTTTAAGGCAAGTTGTGTATGGCATGATCATATCACTGTTCTGAATTGTAGCTTTATTTGTATAAAGAAAAGCTTTTATTCTCATAAGAAATCATCTAGGAAAAAAAAATACAACCCCAAAATACCCCAAAACTCAACTCTTCCCTGATTCTATCCTGAGCCTAGGCATATCAGATTACATATAAGTTTTACGCTAAAAGAATTTACAAAGCTGTAATGACTGTGTTAAACCTGGCACGTTCTAAGTGCACAATGAAGCCCAAACCTATTCTGGATGTACTTAGTTAAGCAAGCAAGCAAGCACTGTTCATATCCACAGGAAAGAAAAGAATTTCTCCAGCTAAACAAAATATTTTTACTGCAGTAGCACTTGATCTCTAAGTAGAGCTTTGTTGTCTTAAAATGACATACAAGAAAAAAGAAATTAGACACTCATAACTCATAAATAGGAATCTGCTTTAGCAGGGGGGTTGGACTAGATGATCTCCCGAGGTCCCTTCCAACCCTTACCATTCTCTGATTTGCTGACCTCTTCGTCTATATATCTGGTTTCTCTGTGGCATTTTTGCTGCAGAATTCCAGTTCAGTTTCTCTGAATGAGTAAACATGACAATTCATAATTCATATGATACCTATCCAGTAACAGTTATTTTTGACTGGGCAAAAGGGATAATTGTTTCCAGAGAAACCAAGTTAGAATATGACACAATGAAAACAGAAATATTACAACAGGTTAGAAGACACAATTATAGGGAGAACTACAGAAATTAATGTTTGTGAATTTGCTCCATACTGCATGTTACCTCCCTTTCCAGTTCTCATTGGACTTCCACTTTGCATTTAATATAAAATGACTGTTTGCTAGTAGCAAGTTTTGATTTAGGTTTGGATAAATTTGTTGTAAAAAAATTTTTACAGTATCTTGTAGCTACTTTTATTTAAAACTGATACATTAAAATGATAACACTACACTCAGATCATTTACATAGCTCTTTTGGGGCTACAACTATTATATAAAGAAGGTATTATATTAAAAATCCAATCTGAGGGAAAAAATCTGAATCATAAAGGAATTTTTTCGCCTATGATTTACCATGTAAAAAGGCATCTCAAATTTTACAATTGCATACTATTGCACAGAGTGTGAAAGCTGTGCAATCAACATCAATTAACTCCCAGTGACAAAATTCATGCAATGTATTTAATAAATCTGTATCACTGATAGATAAAAATTAATACCTATTCTTTTGATCATTCCATATTGAAATTTGTGGGAATTCATTAAGCATGAAACTTATTCCTAAGCCATTTATGTCTTTAATGACAGTACAGGATTGTCTAGCATTCTGCTCATGATTCTCTTCCAAAAGCATCTTTTGCTGCATCTAGTCAGTATTACCACAGTTGGTTTTGCAATTGGAATTTAAATTGTGCGGTTCATAATGCATCAATATATCAGTACCTTACCTGACAACGTAATATATTTAAAAGAGTTTATTTTTACTTTCAACTACCATTATCTAATTATCATGAGGAGTAAAATATTTATTCAGTATGTTATTGAATATTAAGGTGTGAAATCCATCTCAGGTTCTGCACAAAAGCAGCTTCCATAGAGGAATCCATTGTTTAAGAAGAAAATAAAAAAACAAAGAACCCTCCTAAAAACACCCAACTAAACAAACAAAATCCCAAACCACTCTGTATCATGCACAACATGATGCTATTTATGAAACTTTTTTTTTTTTCCCCAGCAAGGTGCACTTCACTAATATTCCTTTACATAGAAAAAGTTCTGCCTTGCAGGCTATTGCTCTATGACAGCTGACCGTCCTTGCAGGTTATTTCTATTTGTGATAAAAAGTAGATGGTGGAAGTAATTTTACTTATTTGTGGATACAGTATGTTCCAGTTAAAACACAGATCACATTTTGTCTATTCATCCTGCCGAACACCTAATTTAGCAAAGTGTTCAGAGTACATTTACCTAATACCTTCATTCAGAACCTCAATGGGTATCTATGGAAGTGCACTGTGCTGCATATGAGTATGTTAAAAGACAGACCCCGCCCAAGACAACTTGTTATATCTTGCTGTGCAAGGACAAAAAGATGCCTGTGATGTTAATTCCACAATCCTGGGAACTAGCCTTTTTATTTATTTATTTTTAAATTTGCACCTTCCATTTTTATTCAAAAACACTGAACTGTATCCTTATGTCTTTTGCACTGTGGAATAAATAAAAGCATCGTTTATTTTTGGTTCAGGTAGTATGCTCTTAAATTTTGACAATTTTCTGGGAAGCTCATCGTTATTCGGTACAAACACATTCCCAAACCTAATGTGAAATTAAGACTGAATTAGTGGAATTCCACCTTACCTTAAAATAAATTATAATACTTCATGCCCCTTGGCCTAAACCTCAGTGTTTCAACAGAGAACTGTTTCAATGTTAAAAAAAAAAAAAAAAAATGTTAGCTAAAATCAGATAGTTTAGGTTATATTCTAAAAATACATTGTTTTCTAGGTCTGATATTTACAGGTGTATTTTACTTAAGCAAATGTAACTCTATAGCACTGCTTTGAAATATTAGCTGAACAGTAACAAAATTATAAATAATGCTTTGAAAAAAATGAAACTGATTTTAATTGAAGAAGTGTTCATGATGAAACAAATAAATACTGTGCCAGTTTTTATAGCAGTGCATTTAAGGATCACTAATTTTATTACTTTATTTCTCTTTGGCAATTAAGAACCCAGATAGTTATGGCCAGAGTACAAAATAATTGAACTGTTTTCCCAGCTCTGGTTTAAATCATTTTCATTGCAAGAAGAAAGAAAATAATTCAAACAATGCTGAATTAACCTTGCACATAAATACATTGTGAAGATGCCTCCAATTTATTTAGATAAATTTTTGTATTATAAAATCATCTTAAGAAAATGAGTAGAAATTACAATTACACCACATGTGAGGAACAAAGAAACCCCAAACCTTACATTATTTCCCTAATCAGAAGAATCTTTGGACACAGTTTTCAAAAATAAATGCATCCCCACCACCCCCATCACCCTTATGTCCATGAATAAGAGTCCTACAAAAGAGAAAGAGCAATGGAAGAAATCAACCTATAGCATTAATAAAGAGAGGGACTGGAAAAGAGACCAAGAAGAAATAAACTGATGTTCTAGACATGGGTTAGAAACTCCCCCTGCCTGACATTATCTGATTTCCTTCATGTCTTTAACATCTAAGGAACTACAGACATAAAAAAATACGCCTTGTTTGATAAAAAACATGTGTCTCTTATACATAGGCAGTTGATACAAAGCCTGAAAAATACGGATCAAAGCAACCAGTTTCATTAAAAGTCAAGATTCAAAAATGATTTATTAAGTTACGGGGGGAGAGGGAGGAAAAAACCACTATATAAACATAATTTAAATTTGTTTACTTACGCAGAAAGAAGTAAACCTGTTATGCACATCCATGTATTAGGAAGTAATTACTTCGCAGCCTCATGGTGTAAAGTAGATTACTTTACATCATTATGTGGAAAATTGAAAGGTTAAAGATTATAATCATTCTCTAAGAAGAATAAACAAATGCCAGAGAATTAACTTTACTTTTGAGAGGGAAATTTAAGGCATTTTAGTGAATAATTGATAGCTTGAGATAAATCTGGTTTTGTAATACCTGACATCCAGTTTGCTAAAATCATATACCACCTGGTTGAAAACAGAATACCTATCCAGCACCCTTGATTTTAATTTTCTGATTACAGGGAACAAGAATAACACTGGTGGTTTCAGATCCACTGAGAGCATCAAGACCTGCATTTAGTCCTAGAACTGTTTCAGCTTTCACAGAGCAAGTAAAGCTGTTCCAAAGAACACATAATGCATTTACCTCTATGAAAGCACCCTGGGTTCTCTCCTATAAGCTGTATGAAGCAAGATCTTGCTTCGCATTAGTGAGAACACTTAGATGACATCACTCTTAAATGTATCCATAACAGAAATAATTCAGTTAGTTAATGTCCCCTTGACATTTATTTTTCTTTAATTGATTACATGCCTGAAATCTTACACAGGTCCTAAGCAGCAAAAAGCATCCTTCTAATTTTTTGTTTGTTTTGGTTTTAACACATTTCTTTCTCCATCTTTTAACTTAGTCTATATTTATTAAATACCTCATTGTTAACTTTTCCAAGATAAAGAGCACAGCATTTTCGTTAAGTGTATGGGCACCTGACTTTTACACACTTAACTTTTCTAGGATAGATGTTCATGCAGAAATGTCAAAAAGTGCATGTCATTAGTTTTTTACTAACATATCACTGCATCTTTTGTATGGTGATATAGTTATTTTGTATCCCTTTTCAAGGGCCTAAAGGCTTAAACAATGCTATATTTAGCTTTGCTGCATGTCATCACTCTTTATCATCTGTATTATAATGTCCTTAGTAATATTGGCACATGTAATACCTGGCAACTGCAAAAGTCCTATGGGTTAGCATTTATAATTTATGAACAGGAGGAAAAATGTACTTCTATCATCCTCCATTTCATTTTTTATTCTCTTTTCCCCCTGTTACCTTTTTAAACATGAAATTGTTTATGGTCTCAAACTATCAAAAATGTTCTCTTCTACTGTATCAACTACTTTGCCAATAAAGAATCCACATTTTCAAATATCCTCTCTTGTACATTTTATTTCTCAAAGTTTGGAACATCTTAAAGCAGCTGGCTTTAAGAAGAATGCACATTCAGCACATTCCAAATATTTTTAAAGTTTTTGAAAACTTTGTAAAGTTCCTCACAGAGAGACATAAAAAAAGCCTAATTATTTCAGAGAAACAAAATACAAATCGTTGTTCTTCATCAAAAGATATATATCTGCATTAAGAAAATATCCAACTACAATAGAAAAGTAACTGAATATGGATCTGAACAAAAAATCTCGTTTTTCTATATCTTCAAACCATTTAAATTTAATGAAAAAATTGTTTCTGTAGGTCCTCGATAGAAACCTAAATATTGTGCGGGCCTGTAACCTTTAGGTAGTCTTAAGTCAAAGCATCAGACTTACTTAATCAGTATGTGAAGTATTTGGAATCCAAATAAAATTTCTGGCTTTTAAGTTATTTTATACGTGCTTTGACTTTTTAGTATGCTTTTCTTTCTGGTACACGCAAACATAGCAGTACTATGTTGTTTCTGAGAGAATAAACAGAAATATGGTCACTAATCATCACCATCATCATCGGGCACCATTCACCCTGAAAAAACTTTATGGCTGGTGATAAAGCATTAAAAAGAAATACAGGTTGAACGTATTTCCAAGCCTGGAAATTAGGAAATAAAAGGTCCCATAATTTGATCTCTTGAACTCTTCAGATGTCTGAGAGGGGGACTTTTTCTTCCTTCAGACCAACCATGAGAACTGATGCATTTCAAGATGATTTATTTTTCAATTTATTTTAAAAAGTTGAGCTAGGAATGCAGGGCCAACTCAGTTTTTCTCCTGTGCATAAGGGTTTTTTGTTGGTTTTTGTTCATTTGTTTGCTTGTTTGTTTAAATTGCATTTGTTGATGTTCCTTTTTTTTAGATTGTATCCACAGTGACCTCATATTTCTGTACAAAAGGAAGACACACCCAAGGAAGAGATGCTATGTCACAAAAACTATTTGTTACATCAGACTATTAAAATCACAATCTCTACAGAATAAACATTTGTCAATGTAGCCACCTTGTTCAAATACCACTTTCTGCTCTTAACACAACTAACATAGCTGTGCCTACAAACACCTGTTGTGACTGCACAACACTCATCGTATGGGAGATTTTATGCGTTTGTCAACAAAATTAGCAGAAAAGGCAGATGTTTTTACAAGAAGGAGCTAGGGAGAAAATATTTCTGAGACTTGCATTACTCCCCGGAGAAAAGCTTCTTCCAGATAAATTTCAGAATAATTTCCTTGATCCCTACGAATGACTGTAGCAATAAAACCCAGGCACCTGCAAGAGAATTCCTCTATTGTCACATCTCATTAGTATACCTGTGTAGTTCCTTTTCCTCCTCTCCAAGGATCTCATTTTTTTTGTTTTCAAATGCTGTAAATCAATAGAAGTTTTAAATAAAACTTGGTGGAGAGATCAGAAAATTTTGGTTTTACTTTTATCTAGAAATACATTTGATTTATCATTATGATAGAGCGATAAAAAAATGTTTAAAGCCCAACATTTTAACATATTTAACTGATTCACATAAATTTCTTATACTATATAAACCATTTTTTCTACTTGCATGCCATTTCTAATCATCTATGGTCTTGAAATATCTAGAATGTATTTCAGTGTATTACTAACTCAGATTCTCTGTAACTTAAAAATTCTATTTTATTGTTCCTGTCTTGCCAGTTTGGGGGAAAAAAAATTACTTCAATCTCTAAATAAGATCTATGTTGTGTTATTTACTGATGATGTTACGTTCCTTGCTAAATGCTTACATATCAAAATGCTAAAACTGATTAAAGAATATGCTGACAGTTGGCGATGGACACAAAATAGTTGGAAACATTTCCTGAAGAGCTTAGATTTATGTGCTTACTCTATAAGCTCTAATGTTTTATGAAACGGGGGTCAATTTACACCTAATCTGACAATATGATAGTTATCTCACAGATTATACGTTCCCACCATTTACATGCAAACAGGATGAGAGAGAGACCAAAGAATTCCTCACATTAAGCAAGGCTGCAGCCTAAATCAGTTATATCTGACACTAAAGAAGCATATCAACCTAATCGACTCTGTAATAAGAGTGGTACCTTGTGTATGTAGAGAGTTAGGTTATTTAAAGAGGACACAAAGCTGAGAAGGGACTTGCAAGCTGGAAGCAAATGCCAGTAAGACAGTTTGGGGTTTAACACCAAATTCAAGCTGGTGCAGGGTGTTCACATATGACTACTCTCATTGGACCTGTTCCTGCTTGACCACCTTAGCTGCTCAGTGAGGCAAACCCTTTCTGAAGGGAAGGACAAAGGAGGAGAATCTCTCTTAGCAGCCCAGCAGTCATGGGAATAAGAGAGCGCTTTAATGTCTCTGCCCTTCCATTTTTTATAATGACAAATTATTTACTAGGTTTGTAGGGCAGAAGGGTGTTAACTTTTTTACTCAGATGTCTAGGGCACTCACCTTCATTGTGGAAGATTCAGTTTCCAGTCCCTGTTTCCCTGAATATTTAATGATCTATACAAAAGTGGGTCTGAGAACAATGGAATATAGTAAGCATGTCTGGGCAGGGCAACCTCACTTCTAATGCAGAAATCACAGAGAAAATAGCAGTTATCTTGATTACTTTAGCCCAAATGAAAGTAATGCAAGACATATTCACAAGGAATTAGAACAAGTATATATGTTCTCTACCAATAGTCATGAGACTGGACTGAAAATCCAACTTAAATAAACAAAGCACACCCACACACCCACACACACTAAATATTGCGAGATTCATGATAAAACCTGGAGAGTTGGTAAGCCTGGCTGCAGCACCTGTGAAAGGTTAGTTAGCACATACACTTACAGGTGTATTACAGAAAGTTGTAGACACACTACAGACATACAATATTTGCATATAAAACAGACAGAACATGCACTGCTGCAGGCACACTACAATTGGTAGGTATTGCAGCTATGATTAATGCTTATCATGTAAATAATAAATTGATCAATTGCTAATTAAATGTTCTTATAAAACCAAATACCTAACTATAAAGAAAAATAAGCTACCCCATTAGATGGCTACTAAATATTCTGCCAAATATCTGTGGCTTTCAGCAGTTGAGAGGTGTAAAGAATTTATAGCTCAGTACTTCTAATGTACCAAAATGTTAGCCATGTTTTGTTTTAACTGCAATTGCTTGATTTTCATGCGAGTTATCTATGTATTATTAACGCAAGATTTTATGAAATATATGTAGCCATTTACAAAAATTCTGTCCACCAAATATTACGAAATATGCTTCAGATTAATGAATTTATCACTTGACTCAAAGTGTTATAGGTTCAGTTAAAAATAGAAAAGTAATAATAATTGTGTAGTATAACTTCCTTTTGTGCACAAAGACATATAAAGAACAAAGATTGATTTCTCAAGACACCTTACACATTTACCTTTCTGCAAAATTTTTTCTGGGAAAGACAGTGATTTGACTGAGCTAGTTAATGTGTAGCACAGAAAAACATGCATTAACACTACCGTTGCTGTAGATAGCCTGCAGGTAAACTGAGGTCTTCCATTCCCAGTCTCATTTGATATCTTTAACTCTCAACGCCGAGGGTAGGATTTTCCAACACTAAGTTCTAGCATTGAAATGATCAAAGCTGTAGTAGTGTTTAGTGTTGCAAATCTCAGTCTTGCCAACGTAGTATGCTTCTGTGGCAGTTCTATATCCAATAGTATAATAAATTAAGATTTTGATTATTTGCCTCAGAATTTGTACTTTTTTCTTAAAACAAGATGGCTCAGGCTGAGCAAATACTGTATAGAGCAAATATCAAAACAAGTGAGAAATACTTTAGTTTGTTTTTATCTTTTGTATCCTCAAGCTTAGATTCATCCAATACTGAATGTTAATGGAACATGAATATTAGAAAAGGGATGGAATATGACAGTGCATATGTTAGGTTTCCTTTTCTATCAAAACTTTGTTTCAACAATCCTGACTAGAGTGTTTTAACAAGTTAGAGCTGAAAAGTTAGAAAAGTGACAATCTTTATATATTGAGTGTCAGAAGTAATCTGTTATATAGTTCAAACAATTTCATTGCTGTTTATACTTTTATTTTAATTGTTCAGTAGTGTGAACAGAACTAATTTAGCGTTTTTTTATTAAATGCTTCTATTAGCATTCTCGATTTCATCTACAGAAAGCTCTTTTAAAATGTCTAACACCTTTAAAGTGATTTGGTATTACTTAAAACATTTTGGGAATTGCAACTTTATAGTATTATTCATATAAAAGAAAATTTTATTAAAGAGTTTCTGATTTTAAGGGCTTTTATTTTTGGGGAAGCCCATTTTTGCTAATTTGGGAACTCTGCTTGATTTCACATGTTTTCTTAATTCTCAGAACCCCCACTAACTCAGTGAGTATTTGGGAATGCCTCGGACTTCTAAAAATCATGCAAAGAAAGACTTAAACTTGTTAAAAAGAAAAAAACAAAACAAAACCAAAAAAGAAAACCCAAAACCTTATCAGTAATTGAAGAAATAAAAATTAGAGACTATTCTTGAATCTCTGTGCTTCACTATACTGTATTTATATACTAAGTGGTAAGTGATGAAAACGAATTATTTAAGTCCTGTATTCTACTCTGTTCTTTGAGGAATAACATACAATATTGCTTTGAAATCAACAGGTTGTCTCGAATGCAAAAAGCTACTCAGCAGGGAAGTACATGGGCTCTGGGTGACACACAAGCCTCTGCCCTTCACATTTCTGAATACTAAAATAGAAAGGATTCATCAAACTGTTTACAGAATTTTTAAAACATATGAGATTTTGGGGCAATATCTGTATGTCAAGCAATAATTAAAACTGCAGGATCCTTGCAGAGAACAAAAACACTATTTGGCAAACTCTGTTTAGCATTTTCTGATCAAGTTCATCAAAGAGAAGGTTGAGGGGTAACCTTATGACAGTCTACAACTTCCTTAAGGGGGGCAGCAGAGCAGGAGGTGCTGATCTCCTCTTTCTGGTGACCAGTGATAGTACACAAGGAAATAGAATGAACCTGCATCAGGAGAAGTTCAGACGGGCCATTAGGAAGAGGTTCTTCACTGAGAGGGTGGTCAGTCACTGGAACAGGCTCCCCAGGGAAGTGGTCCAGGCATCAAGCCTGTCAGAGTTCAAGGAGCAGCTGGATGACACTCTTAGGCATGTATTTTAGTGTTAGGTAGTCCTGCAAGGAGCAGGAGGAGCAGGGAGTTGGACTCAGTTATTATGGGTCCCTTCGAACTTGAGATATTCTATGACCTCTGGCACACTTTCACATTTGCTTTTACTATGTGACTCAAAGACTTCATAGAAGAGCTAGCTGAAAAAATAAAATTATCTATTTCCCTAGGAAGTAAAAACTTTATGCATGTCTGTTACTCCTTTTCTGTTGTATAAATTATCTTTATTATGAAACATATAAATCTTTATATGTTTACAACTTTAGCACAACCATTTAAACCTACCCTCTTATATAACATATAATTTTTTTTGTAAGGGGAAATAATACAAATATCAGTGTGCCAGAGTATATTTACATTATGCATTGCTTTCCTTGACTTTCATGATCTTAACAATATTTGGAAGATGTTACAGCTCTCAGAAGCTTCCTCAGAATGGAAAACAGCTGTGATTATGTTCAAATCATTACAAGAAGGAACAGTTTCATTACATTAGTGGTATAGCATAACTCTAATGCTGTATATCTACAGACAAATGCAAATATCTCATTACTACTCTATTAGAAGTATTTATAAAAATTCTGCTATATTTGATAAATGAAGTCAAAGTAATTGGTTTCAGGATCTTATTCTGGCTATAGCATATCCAGTAACACTTTTGAATATGAAATGACATATTTCAAAATGTCAGTTTTGTTACAGTTCCACATGGAATGCATACTGATTACAGCATACTGATTACAGCTACTTTATAAATATAGGTGGCCTAATAAAATCAAAAGAATCATATTAAACTACTGCAGGTTGTGAATTTTTTCAAAATTCAATAAAAATAAATAAATAAAATTATTATAGCATAAAAATTACTAATTTAATAGTTTTTGTGTATGAAGAATGAGAAAAACATTTTCTAAACATGTGGAAGATTTCAGTAGTTGTAAGAGATCTATTAATTTATTTTTTTTTTCTTAAGTCTAGAAATAAAAATAGGTATATTTTTAGTGATACCTGTGGGGGTAGACTTTTCTGAAATCAGTTCTTTAGGATCTTAGTCTTGCCTTCCACTGTATCTATTGCTGCATATCTTGGAAAGAAAAAGGACAAGCTGTTGAGTATTACTAATTATACTATCTAGTTTAAAAATGGAACCAAAAGAACTGTACAGGTAAAAGGTTCTTCAGTATTATTTTATAGGAAGGCTATGTACAAAAATAAAGGTCTTTCTTCCTCAAAACCTCAGCTGTTTTCACACCATTACCATTTGTTTCTGAATGTAAACCAGGCTTGTATTATTTTAAAATGCCTAGAATGATAATATGCAACTTGCTCTGATTTTTACTTAATGACTTTTATGTCAATTCTATGGAAATGTTTACTGAAAAAAATAATTTAAGGGGAAAAAAAAAAAAATCAACCATCAGTATTTTGAGTAGAGTTTTGACTTGTGTAACTTTTGTACTAAGATTAGTTTCTTACTTTATTCTAGAAATAATATAAAAGGACACAGTTAGCATTTTCCAGAAAGATTTGTTAAGGAGTTATTGTGAAGGGTAACTGGTAATGCTTGGGAAAAGGGAAGAACATTGGTTTAATCACGAGAGACTATGCTGTGAAATACTGAAATGCATTAACATTATCGAGTTCTTACATACACAAATCCTCACTCATCTTTTATCACCTCTTCCAAGCAACTGCAAAGCCATGCAAAAAAGTACTACGGTTCTCCAGTTAGGTTATGCCCATAAGCTTATACTCATGAATATCAGTCCAGCATCTTGAAAATGCTAAGGTTGCTAAAGTTATGATTCTTTTCTTATTAAAAGTTATGTATTATTTGAACTCAGGTCTCCAAGATCAAAGTGCTACTTAATATAGCATCTGCACAAAGCTAATCAAAAAGCTGTTTGTTTCATTTCAACTTACATTTTTACTATAAAAGGGCAATCACTCCAATATTGGTTTAGAAGATTCAAGCCATTAAGCAATTCATATACAAGAGGTTGAAGAAAAACAGTGCATAGTATTATAGAAAATCCACTTATAGGATTACAGTTATTTTGCCCCACCACAATGTTATATAATGAGGAACACTTTTTTAAAGCCCAAGCAACATCAACAATGTAAGACTATATGTATTTATTTTATTTATTTTTATATCTGATATTATTCCAGCAGAGAAAAGGCTTTTTTTCCTAGATTCCCTGGATCTGGGCAGATTCTGAAATACACGAAAACTCTGGATATTTCATGGTACAGGAAAGGATCAAATACTGAGACCAGAGTAGTTTATTCATTGTCATATTATTCACTAGAAACTTGTAATGAAGTATATTACAGTGCTCCCTATAAAAACAAGAGTGCTATATGATCTCTGGGCAGAATGAACTGGCCAGAATTGTTTGGATAACACTGAGTGGAAAAATATTTTTGTCTTACAATATTTCCATGAGAGTTCATCAGTTTCATGACAATCTTATGTGATGGAAATAACATACCTTACACCATATTATCATGTAATTCATATCAATGGACTTTACTGCAAAGACATATGGTGTGGTCTCATCACTCAGTTGCTAAGCTGCATCATTATTTGCTGCTTTTCATACGCAAATTATGTAAAGGTTTCAAAGAGTGGCAGAGGACTTGTGGCTTGACTTACGAAAGCGAACCTCTGCTACTGTCAGATCTTTAGCTTGAGTTCAGATCAGCAAAACCATATTGCTTGCAATTTCATCAGTACACTTTCCAGTATTGAAACTTGTAACACTGGTGAGTTTAATACAATCATCCGTGTATTTTCTCATGCGGCAGAAAAAATGACCAGCTGACTATTTTGTTTCCATCTGGCCTTCCTAGACTATTCACAGAATGGCAATATCCACAGTCTGCTGGTTCACAGTGACTCACAGCACTGTCTACCATCCAGCACTCACTTTCTGACTGAAGCTAAGCTTAAACTGAAACAGGTCATCTAACACTTTCTGTACTACTACAGCCAAATCATATTGACACTTGCTCGTAAAAATACCTTCATATTTATGTGTAGTTTTATTTCAATGAATGTACCTACTACTGTAAGTAAAGGTTTATAGTACTAATCCACCAGAATAAACAAAATGCAAAATACAGCATGCAAGTTCTAGGCCTTAATTATTGCCTGTCTTAATACAGCGTCTAGAAGCCCAAGCCCAAGACTCTCTTTTACTATATATTGGCTATCCCCTTTGAAATTCACACCACTATGACTTTATTGCTGTTATGATCTGATCAGAAGTAGGCATATCTTATCCTATAGTTAAATACAATGGTGACACACTCCTCTCTCAACCTTGCAGTGGTGTCTCATAGTTTATCCTTTCTTCCTTTGTTTATTCCACTCAGCCTTCCTTAGTAAAAAGAAAAAATAATGGTCTCATTATTTAAATTACTGCTGATAATTCATTAAGCCAGCATCTGTTACTAGCTCATTTTACAACATATTCATATGCCTCTGTACAGCCACATGAAATTTGTAGCACACATGGATCTTAAATACACTTATTGTTCATAAGTATATTTTTACTTCTTTACCCCTTGCCACACTGTACTTGAAGGGTGGGCAGATGCAGAGTCAACTCCTGGTATGTGACTGGCAGCTGTACTCTTTTCTAATGCAGAACTACGATCACAGACAACAGACTATACAAAATATCTTGATCTAAATTAAAAGCAAAACAGATCAAGGTCCAAATAAGAAGCTAGTATGCAATCCTCCATTACTCCTTGACTCTTCACTTTCAGGAAGGAGAGTGACTGAGCTCCTAGTCATTTTTTAATTCAAATTGACTATACACATTTAATTACCATGTGCTGTTGAAAAGCAAAATATAGGTGTTTCTTCACATTTCAGTTTGCTCTGGTTTAACATCACTGTGTTAAACTGTGATTAATCCCACTGTCAAATACATACAACACTAAAAACTAAGAAAGTAAAGTAAATTAGACACCTCTGGTGTTCACCTCAAGTAATCCATTACTGGACAAGAAATGGATTGATGAGGTTAACCTACTGATACTCAGGTATTTGTTGTTTGTCACAGTTGTAGGGAATCATCCACTGATTGTCAAAATTTATAAGAAGCTGCCTGTTCTAAATAAGGAACAACCACTATAGTATAAACTGGTTCTTGGTTAAATTGTGCTTATGGTTTAGCTACACTTTTAAGTAATATTTTTATTGTCCAAATAAAAACAAGAATAGGCAGAAGACAGACATGCACACAGTACACTTGACAATGCATTCAAAATACAAATTCTAAATGTTTTTGATTCAATGCACTAATCTGTGTTCAAGAATCTATCTTTACCTAAACAAGAAGGTGCAATTCTTCTCATAACATTTGAAAAAAATTCTCAAAAGCCATCTTTCCACCCATGTTCCATTCTTTTACTGAGATACGGTGATTATAATTTTTCATTGTACAAATTATTCTTGGTTAGAATATTCTAAGTGAAATGTCGATTGATGGGATTAGATCTATTTATTTATTTAAAATCAGTTAGATAGTATTTATTTAAAATCAGTTAGATAGTAATAATCCCTTGCCTTCCTTATAGGGAAACACAAGAAAAAAAATCATAGGGATTAGGAAACAGTCACATAGACAGCAAATTGCAAAATAAGATTCAGCATGAAAAGGTAAAAGAAAAAAAAACAAGTACACAGTAAATTAGGTGTGGATTTGCAGTAATTTATGCCATGAAATAAAAGACCAAAATGATTTGCAGCTGAATACATAAAGTCATCACATTATAAAAGAACCAGGATCACTTAATTCTATATACAACTGATAAGTTACTACACACAAAACCTACGTTTATTTATGTGCACTAAAATGACTGGAACAAGAACAGAAAAATGTCATTTCATATATTGCTGCATGTTTCATAGAAGTGGCTTAAAAATACTGAAATTATATAAGTAAATTAGCCAGTCACCAGGGTCAGCTGATATCCATATGAAGCTAACATCATGGAGATTTTTATTTATTAAATATTTAATAAAAATACAGAAAGAAAAAAAAAAAACACACAGGAAAAAAGGTCATCAAATTGTGGGTCAGACCAGAAACAAAATAAGTCAGTCTTTGTAAGCATTGCCATGTAAAAGAGTAAATCATAACTGATGAAGACTCCACAATGACACAATACACATTTGAGGAATTTTACTTCCAGGTATGCTGGTCCTATGAACTAAATACATACTAGCAGTTAGGGCATGTTATATATTTCCTGGAACATATCTTTTTGCCTAGCTTCACTCGAAAGGAATCCATTCCTCACACTGAACATTGCTCTGCAATAGGAAGCAAAGCTCTTTAAGTCATGGCAGTCAATGGTTTAAAAGCATGCTCTTGCACAAAGTAAAATTATTGCATAGATATACCCAAAGTCCAGAATTGTGAGAGCAAAAACCTGAACTGATTTGGCCTTTTGAGAAACTTTGCTTTTTTGCCTGTAAGTTTTAAGACGCACCTCCAGGCATGCTCAGAACTACATTGGTTTTGACAGGGCTAGGTATGTATGAGCAAGGTGTCAACCTGCATCTAATCAGTTTCTGGAAATCAGGTTTTGTTTGACTTACAAGGAGAAGGGAGGCCTTCTCAAAGCATTCACTCCAACATGGGTGAGAAAGATTCAGTTCTCAGAGGGTGTTAAATACCGTGTGTCCTCATTCCCCGACAGTGACACACAAACAGCATGTGTAGTCTGCATCTAGGACCTTTTCCTCTTGCTGAAGTTTGGACATTGTTTGTTAGGAGGTCAAGCCTATCTGGCCAAGAGAAATAGCAAACACAGAAGACATGGTTCCATATAAGTGTTTAGAACATCTGACTATACCATAGAGGCAGGAATGAAGTGAAGCAGGATCTTGTTCCAGCTTATCTTAGTATTTTACCCAACAACTGTACAATACACAAATAAAAATAGCCATGGGAACAGGGATTGTAATCGGAGATGTTCCCCTCCCACATGCAAGTACAGAGCTGCTCATAAATACTCTTAATTTTTTGTTTCATAATAACTTTATCATGAAGAAAGAACTTGGCAAACTCAGGGATCTGGATTTGGATGTCATTTATCTGAAAGCTAATGCAAGTCCCCCTCCCCGCCCCCCCCCCCCCCCCCCCCCCCAAAACAGTTTATGGTAGTCAATGAAATAAGTTGACTAGCTAACATAATCAGGTCAAATTCAATTACCTAGTTTTTTTCTTTATATGAGTAATATCTTGAGGACTAGCACTCTCAATGCATGTTATCAGGGAAGAGTATTTTAATATATTAATGAATCAGAGGAGAAATTATGTCACCAACTCAGATAAAGACCAAACAGATATTTCATCTGTTTGTGTCATGCACAGCATAAATTCTCAGTATACTTCTCAAGGTGCTGCAGAGACATTAGGAGGTGCTGAGGGATCTTGGCTAGTTTATCCAACCTTAAGTACACAGTTTAAAAATAATTAATCTGTAAAACATTCCAGATTTTTTTTATCCACCTTATACCCCCAAGGGATGAGAACAAAACAGCTGAATTGTAAAAGAGGATTAGTAAATTATTCTATTTTCTCTATCTACTAAACCACACTGGGTGGTCTGCCCCCAAAATCTGTTTGCGAGCTCTCCAGCTGACAAGTACAAACTACTGTCTGTTGAAACTACAGCACAGCTGTATGAATGCCATGAAGGATTCTTTTCCTGCATATGTCACAGCCTAGTTGTTTAACCTACACTGAGCTAGGAAGGAAGCTGCATTAGACAAATGAAATACATAACGTGAGTTAATGTTTCACATACTCATGTCCATTTATTAAAATATTTTTTTTTTCCAAAATAAAGAGAATGCCAGTGAAATAATACAACAAATGCAATAGCCAGAATGCTATTTTGGTGATTATGCCTGTACTTTAGCTGTGGTTTAGAGGAACTTGTAATAGTGCCTGCAAGTAAAAAGCCAAATTCCTTCACTTTGCTTTCACAGAAGTCTAAGGGATTGCACTGAAGATTAACATGGACTATGGTTTGCATACTCAGCTAGTTTCATCCTTTGGATATCGCAGTGTGCTGAGCTCCCCGTGAGAGAAAATATTTGTCAAAAAGAAATTGCAAATAATGTACACCTACCACTTTATCGGTGTCCAGAAAACATCCAGCAGAGCTGAAAAAGTAAGTGATGCCCATCTAGAAATGCCACAGCACCTGGGGAATTTACTTATTATGTAGATTCCTTGGTAACAGATAAATGAGAAAGAGCAAGTAAACAAGATACATAACTTTAAAATTTTCCTTCTTTTTTCCTGTCACTGGGCATGAACTGAAGGCAGTCTTTCTGCTAAGATAAATAGTTTGAAAACATTGACCATAAAGCTACAGAAAAAAAAAAAAATTGTTCTTAGATGTCTCACATGGCATATTTTAGTCATATGGGCTAATCTTCCTTGAGTAACTGATTGATGGGATTTCCACCCATTTTTCTTTCCTGCCCTTTTCTTTTGAGGATGAAGGATTGGTAGACAACAGCAGGCAGCACAAGTAAAATACAAAGCATGAAATCTGTTAATAATGACCACCAAAGAAATGCTGCTCCTCTGGCAGATACAGCAGATGGCCAGATAAGGCAGTGTGATTAATAAAGGGAAGCTCATAGGGACCAAGGTTTTGCTGGGTGCTAGAACAGCAATGGTTAGCAGATGAATTGATGGGCTTGAAGGGCTTTTTTTTTTTTTTTTTTAATGTTGGCCTATCTGATCGGCAGATTTATTTATTTTTTTAATACCAAGGGTAAAACTACAGATTTCTGTCTTCTTGCCCCAGCCCCAGAATTAGGCACCTAACTCAATGCCCAGTGATCTAAATTGGTAGTCTATTATCTCCAGATGCTTACTCTCTGCTTTGTTTGAAGTCAGTAAGTTATACTTTAGAGTTTAACGTTAACACTTAAGCATTTTAGATGTTTATTTTTAATTTTAAATTACATTGAACTTAAATAATTTCAGAGTGCATGCTGATTATTTGTTTAGGCAATTTCTACTACATAAAAAGTTAAGGTCAGTTCCAATTCCATAACTCTTATTTAGAAAATAATATGGAAGTGTAATCTTCAAATAGATGGTCCTTTCATTTAATGCAGAACTATATCCATTAAGAACAAACACGTAAGCGTTCTCTTTATACTAGGAACAGTTTGGTTACCAAAAATATACTCAGGTCAGCTGGTACTTCCATTAACAACATGCTCTAAAAAAAAAAAACAAAAAACAACCAAAACCAAAAACTCTAACAGAGATTCATTTAACTGAAAAAAAGTCATATTGCTAAGCCTGATGAGAAGCTGAACATCTGTTATGTCCATAAGTGATGCTGCATTTGGAAATTATATTTTATATGTTACTAATATAAAAATAATATAATGAATTAACACATTACACTTTTTTTTTAAATCTAAAACTGATAGATTATTGTAGGAAATTAAAATGAAAAGGATAGATAAAAACCAAAAACTAAACAATGGTGTGAGAAGTATTATGATCTCTTCAGGTTTATGCCACATGTGGAATGACATCAACCAAAGATGACAGCTTTCCTTATCCCTTTCATTTTTTCTCTTCTCAGATGTAACTTATATTCTATAATTCTTATCCCAAATATGACACTTAAAACTTTTTTTTTTTTGAGAAAAATCTGTGTACTAGTCATCTCCTTTGCACCTGAAGATGTCAGCAAATACAAACATGGCTTACTCTGAAGACCCTAAGATGTTCACATAAGAAAATTAGGCATTGATTTCACAGGCAAACCATGGTGTAGGGCAAAGTTTCCAGCTGTTTACGATGCAAAGCCGGAAATACTTTCATCAGTGGTGTAAAGGAAATAGGGTTGGGTTTTCTTCCTATGTACAGCAATTAGAATATTAATAGATTAAAGGAAATATATTAAAGGGAAAACTTTTATTGACCCTCTATATGAAAGTAAAAGACAATCTACAAACATTTAACACTTCTTTCAGAGAAGTGTAATGCCATTAAGAGTTTTATCCCAGCCAGAGGAAGTTGTGCTAGCCACAGAGTTACTAAGCTGAAGAAACTGTAAAGGATTGCACACTGGGTGCTCTTGTTTTGCTGGAAAAATACAAACTCACAGGGTTAAAGATAAAACACAAGTCTGAGAAAGCAGAAATCTGCGTCCACATGCTAGACTCTCAGCTCAGTGGGCACAACCCTTGTTCTCCAGAAATTCTGTATACTTCATCTAACCATTATTAAGCACATATTACTGATCCAGTCCTGGGAACAGAAACTACAATTCAGGACTCCTGCCTGTGATTACAACAGTCAAAGATGGAGAATCTTGTGTCCCAGCCCAGCAGTTCTTTATTCATTTTACACAAGACAGTCAC
Source organism: Gorsachius magnificus (assembly GCA_034008185.1). Taxonomy (NCBI): domain Eukaryota; kingdom Metazoa; phylum Chordata; class Aves; order Pelecaniformes; family Ardeidae; genus Gorsachius; species Gorsachius magnificus. The sequence goes on from CM067084.1 coordinate 60,732,776, forward strand.
TGGATAATGCTTAGTGGTTAAGACACTCCTGGGGGTTGTGGGAGTATGAATTTCAAGGCTCTGCTAAAACTAAAAAGACTTGAATCCCAGTTTGCCTGTACAGCTAAATTCTTTCATCACTGATTTATGCTGGCATAAGAGAAACCCATACAGATCACTTAGAAGATCTTAGAGCAAGCCTAAGGAATCAGGGAAAAAAAGTGAAGGAAAATACCTATTCTGAGAATCCTTGTTCACAGTTTGGGGATTTTGTCTAACACCAGAGCTTAAGGGTGTAGGAAGGTAGCAACAATTTAATGCCTTTGTATATATCCACCAATAAGAGTGTAAATGCTTGAAAGATTAGATTCAGCTGAGTTGTTTTGAAGCTATCAGTGACACTTAAATGATAGATGAGTACTTAAAAGGAAAGGAGATAAACAACTACATCTCTTTGAAAAATCTTAGCAGTATTTGGTAGATATAACTATTTATCATAAAATAATTCTAGAAATGCCTACTGAGTTAACAGAGTAGCCTTCAAGCAAAATATGTTCCTTGGTCTACAATTACAAATGTTCATGAGGCCTCTCTCTTCTTTCACAAGAATATTCTACTTTCTTATCTGTAAGAAAAAAAATCTTGGCAGTTAACTTTATTTTTCAAATTTAATTATAAGAACTTATTCTGCATCTGCCACACCTAATTTAAAGTCTCTTAACTGTCAATTCATCAAAAAGATGAATCAGGAAGTGGCTGAATTTTTATGACCACGCTAACTTACATTACACAAAAAGTGAAACATGGCGACTTTAAGAGGATCAGGCTTGGGTCAACATTCTATGGTCTTGAAAGGCCTATCTTCTCATGCATATGAGCTGAAAACATTCATCCAGAAAACATTTTAAAGTGACTTCTGATGTCTCTTTGGTTTTGAAACTGAGGATGTACTATAATTTAGCTAAAAAGTAAGTTATTTGTCTTCCCTTTTTTTTTCTGTAAAGAGGAAGTGTTAGACCAGAGGCTGCCCATCTCATGGTAGCTAATCAATCTGTAGAAACTATGATAAAATGTTTTTTGTATAACTGTTTAATAGTAAAATTTAGTTTAATGGCCTTAATAGGAAAACTAGAATAACACACAAAGATTAAGAAATTTTTATTTTGTCTAACCATTACATCAGATGGTCACTGCTACACCCTTACTGATATGACTATAATAATACATATATTGTATGAGATATAATCAATATTAAAAAAAAAATGCAAAACAAACAAACAAGGACAAACCAGGAAAAAAAAATAAAACCACCACAATGGATGCTGATATAATGAGGATATTTCAGACAGTGATAGAGCAAATGTCTTTCTGACCTTAGTGGTAAACCAAGATGAACTATATTGAAAGAGGAACAGGTCTGACTAAACCAAATAACCTGACTGCAATTTGCTGCAACCCATTAGCAGGTATCAATGCAGTAAAGGCCGTGAAAATTGAAACATGGTTCCTTAACTGTGTGTGGGTTTCTGATAAGCAGCTCTGATATCTACGGTCTCTCTGATGACCAAGAATAATCAGCACTGCAGCAACCCGATGACATGTTTCAGTGCATAGCCTATTGACCACCTGCTGCTTAATATGCTACAGATGATACTTTAACAATTCACAAGATGCTAGGAATAGACAAGAAAGAATAGTCTCTCATCTGAGCTTCAATCCACATTACCGAAAAATCAGCAAGTTATTTGACTAAAGAAGTTAAGGATGTTATAGTCTATAATAAAACTCTTTTTTCCCCTCCTGAACTTTAGAATGAAACCTTTACTGGCAAATTATAAACAACTAAGTGAATTACAATGTTTCTACTAGTTAATCTGCTGGAAGAGACCTTAAAGACAAGGTTATTGGGAAGTGCAAGGTTCTTTACTGAAATGGACAGTGGGAGACCAAGAGGCGATGATTATATATTGAAAGAGGGGAAGTTCTGGCTGGCTATAACAAAAAAGAACATAACTGTGAAGATAAAAAACATTGGAGCAAATTTCCCAGAGAGGTTCTAGAATCTGTCCTTGGAGATTTTCAAGATCCAGCTAAACACAGCCCTGATCAGGGCTCAGTCTGGATTTGGGGTTGATCCTTCTTTGAGTATGAAGCTGGATTGGACAAACACTCTTACTGGTCTGAATTTGTAGCACTAGCAAGATTTTTCACACAGTATCCCACTGTAGTTCTAGTCTTGGTCCCAAATTCTGGGAGTGTAGATGTCTTTTTCCATGGGCAGCAAGTTACAGTTTGCCTGCAAATAATTATGACAATGATAAATCAAAGCCTTACTATCACCCCTCCAAATCCTATGAGTTTCCTGGAAGATACGTGTTTTTTTTCATACACCTGCCACCACTGCAAGATTTTTATATATGTATGTTATATTTGAAACTAAGTATCTTGTAAAATGGAAAACCACAACAAAGATCCTTCATATGTGAATGGTTATTTTCAAGACATTAAAATAAGCTACTTTCATCATATAGCCTCAAAAAGTTAAAAAGTTCTCATGGATGTTCTAAACATTGCCTTGCAAACCTGGCCATTTTCATACAATCTTTTTTGTCATCCTTTTTAAAACATGCCTACAAAATACAATTCTGTGATTTATCTGATTAAATGAGTGCTTCAAAATGATGCAACTCTACCTCTCCTGGACTAGAAAGCTGGTTTTTGCTTCAATTATTATTTTGAGGAATAAAACTGACCTTGTTACCTTTTTTTGGTAATATAATTATTTCAAAATTGCTTCTATAGTATGATATTTGATTACCATTTTTAGAAAGTCCTTGGTCACACATCATAATAAATGATGTTTATTACAATGATGTTCAAGACAGGTTCTTTGTGGTGCTGTATGGTGGGAAGATGAGAGGAAACAAGTTTAAGCTGAAAGATGTTCCAACTGAATAACCTTCTCCCTTGTGAGGAAAGTCAGGCACTGGAACAAGCTGACCAGATATGTAGCCCAGTATCCATCCTTGGAGTTGTTCAAGTCCTAAGCAAGTTGTTCTGGCCTCATAGCAGGAGGACCTGCTAGGTGACCTCCTCAGGTCCCTTCCAAACTGAACTGTCCTGTATTTCACATATGACTCATCATGGTGTCTAAAAAGGTTTAAGTACCACCCAAAGGCTTTTCTGGTCACTGTAAAATTTGTAAGTGTGACTTCCCTCACTTGTACCCTTTGGAGATTCTCTGGTGTATACAGAAGATGAAAACACATTTTTCTGGCAACTGGAGACCCCATAAGAAGTTTCTCTTTTATAAGCAGCCTATTTTCATGAAACTTGAGTTTTATTGTTCATCACCATTGGAACTTATACCCTACAATCATATTTAGCTGCAATCATCATCAGAGTCAAGTTATTACAGGAGAATCAACAGGCACATATATAAAAACAAGGAGGTGCAGAGCAAGAAACTATCTTTGATTTACTTCCGTATACAATCAAACTAAGAATCGAGTTGTCTTCTCCAGTTGAGATGAAGTTTAATGACAATAAACATAATGCAAAATTCCTTCTATTTTTGGTGTTCTGCAGACAAATACAGTTAGTTTTGTTGGGGTTTTTTTAATCAGTTTGTTGAAGTTTATATTGCATCTTCCTAGCATCCATCTTAAATAGACAGTTCTGAGATCAGTTTTACTTTTCTGGAGAATAGCATAAAGTCTTCTCTGAACAATACATGATATTAAAGTATATTACACTCATCAAATAAATGTTAAATTAAAAGATGATCTTGAAGTTCCTTTTCCTCTTTAGGACTCAACTAATCTCTCTCTAATACTGGGTACACAGGAAAGCATTTAAAATAGAACTTGAAAACTGCTTCCTAGATAAAGGCTTTTCTGCCCACTTAATATTAATTTGCTTCAGATTAAACTGAAAGTCTTATTTTGATGTTTTATGGCCACTACCACTTGGTTTATAAATCTTGTATTTTTATTTAAAGTGAGCATTAACCTTGTGCAGCAGTGATAACACTTTTCTCCATGCCACAACCCAAAAACTCTGGAAAAAATCTCAAAAAAAAAACCCCACTGGAGTTTGTTATGGTTAAAGAAGATGACTGTATACAAGGTAAGTAATTATTTTTAAAAAAAAAAATAGTTGAACCATCATTAAAATAACTAAAAGCTTCATAAAATGAAAGGATAGCCTACCTCAAATTGCTATAATAATAAAGTTCCTGAACAAAGATTTGCAAAACTTGGTGTTAATACCAAAAGGTTTCTTCCTGCCAACTTTATAATAACTTGGGGAGATAATGTGTTTTACTGACCATAACTGTAAGATAAAAATAATCTTACAATAAGTTTTAGTGACATCTGTGGAATGGTGTAAAAGATTAGAGAAAGACTTACCAAGTTCTGCACTGTAATTCCCTCTCTTGTTATGTTATGGAGTTTTGGTATAGAGTTTAACAAAGTCTGAGAACTTTGTGTACAACAGAAATGATATTGCCTACTCTTATTACTAACTGCATAAACTCCAAAGCAAGAATGATGCTTTGATAGCATTCTGGAAAACTCTTTTCCTTATTTTAAGTAGTAAAAAAAATTAAATCATTGCAGATAAAATATGCCTATCTCCATCCAAATTATAGGGTCCTTACTTTGCTATATACGCTTCTGTTGAGCCAGAGAAATATTGTGATGTTGTTACATCTCTTTTAGGAAGTGCAGTTTAAGAATTCTTACTGTATGTTGTACAAAGACATGGATAGTAAAGTTTCACCATGCTTTGAAGCATTAAATGCAGTTCAGGAAAATAAAAGTAGAAAAAAACATTGTGTCTTTCTCTGACAATATGTGAAATAAAATTATGTGAGTGGGAGAAATGACAAGAATGTGTATTTTAGATCACTGTGTATTCATGAAATAGAAAAATTGCTCTCTAATATAAAATTGACAGCTTTAGAATATATATATGTGTATATTCACACACATGAAGTATTTCACATAAAAGTTAAGAAAGAATAAAATAGACTTGGTAGAGGAATTTAGGAGTTTACTATAGTGATGCTCTTAATGGTGACACCTTTATGGTCCAGAAGATGTGTTTGTGTGTTGGTTGGGGTTTGTTGAGGGAGGGAGGTGTGTATGTGTGTGCGGTTTTGTTAACATAAATCCTTCTTTGATATTATCTATGGAAATACTTCAGTTTGTTTGTAGGTTGTTTCAAACAATAAAAATTGGTATCCTGATATCAGCATACTCACTGAATATTGCACACCAACAGTGATCAGTTCTAAAATTTTGAATAGTAAATTTTAAAAAGAGAGAGTTGGGAGAAAGTCGAGAAAAGTGCATGATCAGTTACTCCATCAGTAACATGAGCTAATATGCAAGCAAACTCAAGCATCCAATGAAAAAAAATCCAATTTTCCATTCAGTAGCCAAAATAAACATTTGTTGCAGAAACAATTAGGTAGAAAGATAAGACATGCATGTCTCTTTCTGAGGAAAAGCGTATGCTACATGATACCTCATGTTCTAGATAAGTTTCCCAAAAGAGTTAACCCATGTAAAAGTGATTGGTTTTTGATGCCAAGGGCAGTGAGACCTTGAACAATCTGCTGAGTAAGTGTGGGACACATAAGTTAGAGCTGCCTGGAGCCAAATTTAAGTAATGTTTTTCTAGGATAAAAATCAGAAAAAAAACCCAAAACCAATGCAAACCAAACCCCAAACATATTCTCATCTCTGTTTTCATATCTGGTAAGTTTTGTAAAGCTGTTACAGCAGAGGGTACACTGGTACAAGCATCTTTGTATGATAAGATAAACATCAAGCTCTATTTATCAAAAACTATAAGGAAAATTAGAAAAAAACCCAAAACCAAACAGCAGTATGCAACCTATAAACAGCATGCAATGAATTAACTTGTTTATGAATCATTAGTTCAGAAAATCGCATTAAATATGTAGATACCTTCAACAGTAAATAATAGGTCATTTCAGGAAATGGAGGCAAAAGCACAGAAAAAAAAAGTCTGTCTTTACTTCATGTTTCTCTTCAAAAGAAAATAGAACTTGGCTACCTTAACTGATGATATGAAATCTCTAATGACTTCTAGCCTCACAACATAAGCTTAGTCAACATCTGGCATGATATTCTACACTGGGAAGTCTTAGTCTTGACTGAGTAGATTTAGGCATGAAGCCAGGATAAATGGTGAGTCTCTCTGCATCTCATCAGTCTGATATCGTTACATCAGAAGCTGGGGGAAGAGAGAAGTTTTTTTGGTTTAAGTCACCTAAAAGGCACAGTTTAACACTGAACTGAGTTGAAATTTCCATTGTTAGCACAGTCATATTTTGATTAACCTTTAAGTTGTTGTAACTGTATATATTAAATAGGTGATTGCATATGTTAAATGTAACTGTATATGTTAAATGAGACGATACTTCAGTGAAGAGTTCTCTCACCTAGAAACAGTAGAAATAATTTCTAGTCAACAGAAAGTGTTGGCATAGATTTATCTTATTTTTTTCAATGAAAATCCTGCTACGCTAACAACTACTGTGGAATTTATTCAAATAGTTTGAAAAAAATCAATGAACATTTAACACCTGCAACAATAAAGAATTTCAGAGAGAAGAACATATGCCTAGTGTCGTAGTAAACCGCTCTGATGTAATTAAAACAGAACTGCCTTAAGGGAGAGCTGAACATTGCTAGCAGTAAAATAAAAAAACAGTTATATTACTGGTATGAATATAAGCTTTTCAAACTTACTTTGGGGCAAATTTTGTCTTAATTCATATGGCTCAGCCATATTATTTCCTCCTGTAACACAACCAACAGTCAAAACTAAAGCAATTACAGAAGAGTAAGCCTTCTGCATATACTAATCTTTCTTTCTCTTTCATAAAGATTTTGGTTTGAATCTGAGAGTATCCGAGTAAAATACAAACACATCTACATAATTAGAACTATGTGTGCTATGAGGAGACTTGGACAGTTCAACTTACAGGTGAAACAGAAATAACTTAATAGTCTCCCCAGTATAAACAAGGACTTTGCACCTGAAAAAACAACATTTATAGTACAGTCCATCAGTAGTTGTTTTGCAACTTTCAGAATGCCTGACTGTTAGACATTAAAAAACTCCAATCAGACTCATGACATGTGAGCAGAAATTCATCAGAAGGCAAAAAATCTAGTGAGCATTCAAGTATAGAAACCTGCACAAAAACATATTAAATAAATTTGGACAGTTCGAGAGCACAATAAACACAAACTCATGCTTGTGAGTAATTTCTATATGTAGAAACCAAGCTGTTAATATGGAATTATCTTGAAACATCATACCTGTTTCATACTTGATAGTGATACTATTATTTCTTTGTAAATTATACTCCACATAGTTGAATACAAGGAAAGACTAAAAAGGATACATAGTTTACTATCCACTGAGTCTTCAAAATTGCGTGCAGGTAACTAAGCACCACTGTAGTTTTCCTTTTAGGGACAGTTTCATGTAAGTATTTTATTTTACTTATGTGATAAAATTTAAATCCTTGCTTTTCAAACTTTGATAGTTGAATTTTCAATTTAAACAACATACTGGAACATATTTTGGAGCACAACTTGATTATATATGTGTATATGTATATACACTGGGTACAATTAAAAAAAATCAGTATATAAAAGGTTTCATTCATTGCCTTAAACTACTTCTGATACCAAAATGGGATGACTTTTTGGCAAATATTGCCATCTGAAAGCAAACCACATCTGCTGTTTGATTTGATATAAATACAAAGATTTTAAACATTAAGAGTGACATGAAGATTTCTCTGCCACTAAGTGGATTAAGTCTTCACAGCCATTTTCATGTTTAAAAGCTTTATTTTCTACTCAAAGTGCATAACCTACTAAAAATGACTTAAATATGCTGTTTGAAAGGAAAAATTAATCTTCTAATCATATAAAACACGTATAGTGCTCTCCTTCCCCACAAGACACATTGAGTATGAGCTAAAACTGATAAAGTAAAAAAGTAGATTAAAAGTAGTTTATGTCATAGAACTTTATTTCACTTCCTGCACTGACGTAAGAGGTACTCTTTGCTTTACAGAGGTATGCTCCACGAAGCAGTGAAAATGAAATTACTTTCAGTTGCAGATGTAATTGACAATTTTAAACAAAGATCCTTTAGTAATTTTAGAAATATCCACTTCATTGGAATGTATGGGTTGAGAAGTACATCTGAAGTACATTCTTAAGACAAAAAATTCTAAGTAATCCTGATGTTTATTTTTATGAACAAAACATGCTGAACTCTTGAACATTCTCACTTGTCAAACTTTAAAAAAATAATAATTTCATAGTTCTCATGGAATTTTTCAAATCTCTTGACATCGTCATAAAATTCTGCATACAAAGATTATATGAGCTTCTGAATGTGCGGTTCAGAAATCAGGATTCCTACCACCTATACAAGGATACTACCTACAAAAATTACATTTCATTTGTAAATTTTTTCTTATGAGTTAATTGGTTTTGTATTCCCTTATGCATTATGTCACACCTTCAGGTGCAGAAAGATGCTTCACCCAACTCTACATAAACACCTCCCATAAGTAGTGAAGAAGAAACTTCAAACAGAATTTCACTGTTTCCCATGAAAATATTCTAATAATCAGTCAGTACAAACAATGTGTAATTACAATTATACAAAATATAAAATTAGCTATTGGCTACCATTCTCTCCCTACCATTTTCAAATAATTTCTTTTTATGAAACAACAAAGAAAACTCAAACTTACCAAAAATTTACTTACCATAAAGACAAAACTCAGTGCTCTTTATCCCACATGAAAAGAAATATCTCCCTCCACTCCAGTTTATGAGTGTAAGCTTAAAAAATTGAGGCACTGTAGGCGTGTCCAGAGTTTTATATTGACTAGTTCTGGACAGCTCACTCAGCACATGTATTTGTTTTCCCTAGTTGATTCATTTGTTTAGGGTTACCTTCACAAAACACAAAGCTCTGAGTTTAGAAGCTTACTCTTGATGGTTGCTTGAAAAGCAGAGTATACAAGTATCTCCTTTTCTTCCTAAGTCTTCTACTAGTGCTAGCTCCCATGCCACTGGCCTAGTTTGTGCTCCTTGTCTTAGATGTATGTATTTTTATTTGAGCATTTCCCATAATGTTACTTTTAATAATCTTGGTATTAATAATACCATGTTCAGTAAGACCTAGCTCAGTTTGATACCTGTTCCCTTACATACCTTAAATATTCCTCAAATATGACCATTATTTTGATACAAAGACCACTTACATGACTTCTAGATGTCTTCTTGCACTCTCACTGAAATGAAAAATACTATTATCACTCCTTACATCTTTCAGTAAGAGAGGAAACATAAAGGTGTAAGCCAACAAAATTATTTGCCTAGTAGTATATGTTAGAAGCCTACAGGGAGTTTCAGGTTAATTACTGATGACTCATTGGGACAGCTGTGGCTCATTACACTCAACATTGAATATAGCAATAATATTCTCCTAGAAGCCCCAGTGGTCTGGGGATAGGTATGGAGGGAATGAATTTTACAAGCTAGTACTGAAACCAAGGGAAAAGGCTTGGGCTAAAAGTCTTGGCTGGCAATATTTGGCTCTACTTTGTTTTGCTGCTTGTCAGAGCCAAGAACAGTGATAACGAGCATAGCTTTTGTTCAGGGATGAGAAGGAGCCCTGGTTTTCTGCAAGCAACACCAAGGAGTATGTGAAAGTACATAACATAAGCAAACAAGGGAGAGGAATGCTGGCTCTACCTAGGTTGTATGGTTGAACCTGGCTTCATCTCAGCATAGATTTTGGCTCAGCCTGACCTGTTATTGTTGGTTCTGTGGTCAGGTGAAGGTTCTAGCTGGAAAGCAACACATCTCAAACTCATTTGCTGGCAGAAGCCAGCTGTGATTAGTATCTTCCAGTAAAGTGTGTTTTTCTGAGTTAATAAACCTGCTTAGTTTTGCTAATAGCATCTCTTAAATTGCTCGATTTTAGAAACTGACATTCAAAACACTACAGCTTACCTTAAACCATTTGTAGAGCAAAGTAGGATCACTCACTTAGACGTGTAGTAGTCTCAGCTACTAGCTGGTGATTGCTATTGCCTTACATTCCAGATAAAAAATTCTTGTTTCTCACTTTTTAATCTATTTGATATAAACCTTTTTTCTACTGTGTATATGCTTTCTCTATTTTTAAATATATATGTTTATACACTCACATTTGGACATGTTACATATGGACTCATCTGTATTATGAACAACTCAGCTAGAAGACAATGTGCAAGTCTTCATCTACAACGTCCTGAGCCATTCCAAGTCTGGCTTTTAATATTAGCTGGCAAATAAAATAAAAAAAAAAAAAAAAAAAAAAAGGATGAAAACTTGATCCCACATCCCACAGATATAGGAAAAGAAAAAGAATTGGAGCATTGGCCTGGAGATCACTGATCCAGGCTGGTCGAAGGCTTGAACAGCAAAACATTTTGTACTTAGATATTTGGATTATCTCATAGTCCTGAGTTGGAAAAACCTAAAGGCATAAGGACAAACAGGAATGAACTGGCTACACAATCATTTTTCATCTTCAAACTCATAGTTCCTGTCTATCTCACAACAGAGGCATAGAAATTGCCTTTCCTTTTACGGTAGCAGCTTTAAGATAGAGCTCAACAAATTGATAACACAAAGTATATGACAAAGTTGTCTGTGAGAGAATGGGACTGCTGAGTGGGAGGCCTCTTCCAGTCCTTACAGTTCCTATTTTATGAAAAAAATAAATCTGAATGATAATATTTTTTTTAAAAGGGTATTTACATCTAAAGCATTTTTTGTTGTTGTAGTTTTCTTCAGTAAAGTGATGTAGCATGAAACAAATACTTCCTATTTTTTTTGAGAATGTTTTTATTCCAACTTGATTTGACTTGTATATTATATTGAATATAACAACTAGTCATGCTAGAGTAAGCTTCATTGTTTAATCAGAAATTTACAACCCCCTGAGCTTCACACGTATATTCTTAACTGGACATCCTTAATGGATATTAAAAACATACTAAGAAAAAAAAACCTAGAAAAATAGTTTAGAAAGTAGAAATGGTTTCCTTTCCTCTTCTTATTTCCCTATGCACAAGATTCCATTGTGCTACATGAAAAGAACAGTTTTTTGAAATGACAATAGAATAGAATAGTTCCAGTAGGAAGGGACAGACCTACAATGATCATCTAGTCCAACCAAAAGTTAAAGGATATTATTAAGGACATTGTCCAAATGCCTCTTAAACACTGACAATCTTGGGGCATCAACCACCTCTCTAGGAAGCCTGTTCAGTGTTTGACCACCCTCTCGGTAAAGAAATGCCTCCTAATGTCAGGTCTGAACCTCCCCTGATTCAGCTTTGAACCATTCCCACGTGTCCTGTCACTGGATACCAGGGACAAGAGCTCAGCATCTCCCTCTCCACTTCCCCTCCTCAGGGAGCTGTAGACAGCAATGAGGTTGCCCCTCAGTCTCCTTTTCTCCTAAAAATAAACATTAGGGAATGATCCTAATGCAAAGCAAAGCACCAGGTGATCTACTAGATCATATGGTACTTTTTCATGGTAGATTTGGTTAGGGCAGTTACAAAGGAAAAGCTATTTATCTTTATGTTACGTTTTGCTCTGAAGTTTTCATTTTCAGTGCTCTAAACAAATTGGGAAAAAAAACACTAGGAATTATTTTTTACAGATGTCTTCATTTGAGATTAGTAGTTTGCATGGTATTTTACTATAAACCAGGAAATCACCATGCAGTGATATAAATATTTCTCCATGTCCTGCTGTTTTATTTTTGTACCCCTGCAAGGCTAATAAGCTACGTGATATATTGTCATCACGAGGTGATGGTAACACTCACAAGAGACAGAAGTATTTCACCATTTATTACACTTGAAGTCAAATCATTTCCTTGATTTCCTTGATCAAAAAAGAATTCAAAGCCTTGGGGTGATTAGTGAAGGAATCTGGAGCGCAGGTTATTTTTTCCTCGCTCCTTCCAGTGGTGGGCAGAGACACAGGACAATATGAGCAGACTCAATCTATTAACATGTGGCTTCGCGACTGGTGTCACCGCCACAACTTTGGGTTCTTTGACCACGGGATGGTCTACAAGGCACCGGGCTTGCTCGAGTCAAACGGGAGCCAGCTTTCTCAAAGGGGGTAGAGGGTCTTTGCCCAGGAGCTTGCGGGGCTCATTGACAGGGCTTTAAACTAGATGTGAAGGGGGAAGGGGAACCTATTGGGCTTGCCAGTGACAGGCTAGGGGATGAAACGCAAGGGTTAGAGGGGCTGGGGGCTAGTATGAGCCTTCAACCTGTTGCCCAGAAGTGTGCCAGGGGCACTGCAGAAAAGTTGATGTCTGGTGGAGGTGAGCCGGAGGCTCCTGAGATAGTAGGAGCCAACAAGGAAAAGCCCGTGAAGCACCTCAAAGTAAATGAGGGGTGTTCTGCTATGAAGGTGACGAGGCCGACAGCTCAGATGAAATGCCTCTATACAAACGCGCGCAGCATGGGAAACAAACAAGAGGAGTTGGAAGCTATCGTGCTGTTAGAAAGCTACGACCTGATCGCCATTACGGAAACTTGGTGGGATGAATCCCACGACTGGAATGTAGCTATTGATGGCCCTGCCAAGAGGGACTTGGGGGTGCTGGTGGATGAAAAGCGGTGAGCTGGCAACCCAGAAGGCCAACCGTATTCTGGGCTGTATCAGGAGAAGCGTGGCCAGCAGGTCGAGGGAGGGGATTCTGCCCCTCTACTCTGCTCTGGTGAGACCTCACCTAGAGTACTGCGTCCAGCTCTGGAGCCCTCAGCACAAGAAGGACATGGAACTGTTGGAGCGGGTCCAGAGGAGGGCTACAAAACTGATCCGAGGGCTGGAGCACCTCTCTTATGAGGACAGGCTGAGGGAGTTGGGCTTGTTCAGCCTGGAGAAGAGAAGGCTGCGGGGAGACCTGATTACGGCCTTTCAGTATCTAAAGGGGGCCTATAGGAAAGATGGGGAAAATCTTTTTAGTAGGGCCAGCTGTGACAGGACAAGGGGTAATGGTTTTAAACTAAAACAGGGTAGGTTTAGACTGGATCTAAGGAAGAAATTCTTTACAATGAGGGTGGTGAAACACTGGAACGGGTTGCCCAGAGAGGTAGTGGAGGCCCCATCCCTGGAAACATTCAAGGCCAGGTTGGACGGGGCTCTGAGCAACCTGATCTAGTTAGCGGTGTCCCTGCTCACTGCAGGGTGGTTGGACTAGATGACCTCTAGGGGTCCCTTCCAACCCAAAACATTCTATGATTCTATGATTCTATGATTCTATGATCATTAGTATAATCAACTATTGACTACAAAATCTTTATAGAACAAGGATAAAAAAGCCCATAGGATTTCCAAACCTACACAGCTACCAAATGTAACTAGAAATCAAAAAAACATTAGTTAAAAATATTATGAATTAATTGGTTTCCCCTTCATTTTTTCTAATGTTAAAATAAAGGAAAACAATACAAATACTTAAAAATTTAACTCCAAAAATTATGTCATTTGTCAAACAAAGAACCCACATTAGTAGTGAAATAATGTAAGAGTGGAAAAAAAGAAAGGATTGAAAAGTCTTAAGATCTCAACAGGATGAATAACCAAACAAGGTAAGATTATTAAAAAAAAAATATACTGTAAGTTGTTATTGCCTGGAATATCAAGGACGAATAATCTGTTTCATACATAGAATTCAATTCTGCATAAATGAATTATTTAAATCAGGTTTGACTAAAACAAAATTTCTGTAATCTTTTTCCAGAAAAAAACAACCAAACAATCAACCAACCACCCCCACCCCCACTTTTAGAATGCTGATATCTCCTAAGAATTCCAGTTTCTTGTAAAGGAAGTATTTTTTTTCTTATTTATTTATTTATTTATTTACACCTTCTACTGAAGGATTAAAAAATACTACCTTGAGTACAGGAAAACCTTGTAAGCTAGTATTTTAAAGAAATACAAATGTAGAACTGTAAGTGAGTTCTTATCTATATGAAAACAGTTTTAATTCTTTCACCAGGCTGTGATCCTATGAGCACTTCCATAAATAACTAAAAAAATGATAAAGAGGTTCATGGTAAAGATGCACTAGGAAAGGAAATGTGAATTGGAGCCCTATCTATCACTGGGGGAAAACAGACTATTCTAATTCAACAGAATAGATAGAATAGAAAAACACTGCAGTGTACACCAAATATTTTTTAAAAAAATTTTTTTTAAAAATTCATAATAAGCATTTAATGCAAATTTTTTTCTTCTTTAGATTATGATTATTCTTAAGCTGAATTTAACCTTTAATTGAATGTAACATAAATAATTTTAAATGCTAGATTTATGACACTTTAACATGTAGAAAACTGTTACGTATAATCCTAGTATAAATATAAACTGCCCTTTTCATTCATTCCAGCTAGAGAATCTCATTTATTATAATTAATTCTGGAAAGTTACTTTTGTTGAAGTCATTTTCACATTAGTGGTTATACTGTTGTCATATAATTATCTGCTGCAAGTTTCTTTATTTCTTATGACGATTATAAAAATTAAAAAGCTACAGTTATGTTGGCTAATATGTTTCTGAAAGGTATGCAGAAAACATAGGATCTTTAAACTTATTGAAAACCCAAACTGAAACATAGGTGTGCTTTTCTGAAGCACTAAGAGGCATCTTCTCTAATACACACCTTCACTAATGGCACTGCTTCTTACTTTGGACTCCATCACTATCAGAGAATAGACTGCCACTTTTATCAGAAAGCTTAAAAAAATATTTTTAAAGCACCTACAAGGATGATTTAACATTGTCTTAATTACAGTGTTAGCTATTTCTTCATGCATAACAAAAGGGTAATTATTCCTTAAGCCTGCTAAAACATTCAGCAAAATAGCCTGCGTTGTATTACTAGCAATAGTACTCATATATATTACACTAAAAGTAAGTTATTTTTCAACAGATTATTTTTTTCTAAGTACCTAAAATATAAACACTTCTCCAAATTCTTCTGAAAACTACTGTATTGCATGAAAGTTTAGTGTTAAACTTAACAAAGGAAAGGCCTTTCAGGAATGCTGCTGCAGTATTGGAAGCTTTGTAAACTTCTCCCCCGCCCCCCCCCCCCCCCCCCCCCCCCCCCAGCAGATACTAGATATGCCTGTTAACAACAAAGAACCTCTTGGGGAGAAAAAAATCCAGCAAGGCTTGGAAAGGGTCAGAGCAACTCTGTCTGAATTAAGCACTGCCAATTCACTCCTAAAATCAACAGGAAATGCATGTATGGCTTAGCTTATTTAATACATATTTTAACTGTAGTAGCATTACAAAACCTCTTTACATTGGTGTGATTTGAATGGGAGGGAGTCCCTTCACTTAAGAAAATTTAAAATTAGGTTAATACAAATTCTAGGAAATATAGGAACCAATTCTGCTTTGAAACTTATGCCCTGACTAGTCTCCTTCACTATTATTCTGTTTAGTAAAATGATTTTAATCAATTGTTGAAATTCAATCCTAGGTGGATTTTCTATTCCCACAGAAACCTAGAACTGATGGGATGTGCTGCCAGCTTGTGAGTAGACAGAATGCCCTGTCCATGATATAAAGCCAGCCAAGACAGTAGCATTTGGCAGCCATTGCCATTCAAAGACTAATGGGCTTTGTATCAGATCCTCTTTCTTTAGCTGACATTCTCAACCGGGATGCTGGTTAATGCTTTTGGGGGCATAAGCACCTCTCCAGTAGGCAGCATTCTCCAAGTGCTAACTCATTTTACACAAGCCACTTAACTGCCACCTTAGAGTAATGACTTTCTATCACTACTGACCTGGGCTTTATTCAATTCTTTCACTATTTATCTTCACAGTAATAAACAAATTTGTCTTGTCAGTACAGTTTGTTTACTTAGGCCCTTCTGAAAAAGCACCTTCTAAAAGTCAGTTGCACGTGGCAGGAAAAACAACAGTACCAGATAGGAAAGAACTGTGTTAAAGAAAATATTTTAGTTTTATAACTTCCTTAAGTTCTCCAGTTAATATAGCATTTATCAAGAAACTTCAGGACAATATCTTTAAATTTTTGAAAAGTTTTTCCCTTAAAATTCATAGCACGAGCAATAGCATGTGGGACTCTACCTGGTAGAAGCTAAAGGCAATTGTTTCCTTTTGAAGAGAAAAGCAAGAGAAAAATATTCACTTATCTGAACCTTTGGGGGCATCTTGAGTTTTTCTGTATTCTCCCATTATTATTTGCGAGATTAGATCTGACTGTGTCTCAAGTTTCCATATCTGTGCTCCTGGCAAGTGAGCTATGCCTCTAAGGAACATCCTTTGTTAAGAACGGTGCACTGTGGCCTGTCCTCTGTATTGCCATTTATAAAACATAGTATGGATTCCTCTTTGACTCTCAAACTGTTTTGCTTCATCAGGGTCTGTCCATGAGCCAGCTTCTTATGCCATTGTTATTTCCCAAAGTTTAATTCTGCAGATATGGCCATTTCCAGCATAGGTGGAAACAAAGGGTGGGAAAAATCAATTCTACTCGTGCCCTTTGCACACTGTTGTTGAGGCCCTCAGATAAAAAAAGACACAAAGACACTTTGGTACAGATTAAAATTATATTTTTTTTCCCCTATTACTCTTTCCCCTCCACCTTTGGTGTCATCCAGGTAGAGAACCATGGGCAGAATAGATTATTTTACACTCAGTTCTAAAAAAAAAAAAAGATAACATGGTGTCAAAATTATTAAATCCTGTTTTCCTTTCAGGTTTCCTCAGGCCTATGCTAATTGACAAAATCTGAGAGTACTGGCCAGAGCATGCTAAGAGAAGAACCAACGCCCATGCTGTTTCTTTCCTCTGCCAGTTCATTGTACTTCTGTACACCAACGTGCTGGAAACAGGATCTCGGGAAGGATGTGCATCATATATGCAGGTTCCGTATGACTTGTGAGTTACACTGTGCAGGTTCCTTGCATATTGTCAAATGGATTGAACACCATTTTTTCAGTGCTCCAGGACAGCTTAAATATTTTCTTATGTGCTTTACATGGCACTACAAAATCTCTATCAACATGCTATTACAACTTTTCAGTAAGCATAAAAACTTTTGGTACACATTTTTAAGCAGAAGATTTCATTTTAACTATCTTTGTGCACTTTTTTTCCCCAAAACCATTTTAACTGAATAATGAAACTGCATTAAATACAGTACCTTAATCATGCTGTGGGGAATTGAATCAGACATCCTCAAGCCAACTAAAATACTTAGATTACTTGCATTTTAAAAATTAACATATGCGATGTCACTCATAGTTACCCCTCTTTCAACCACTTAACCCCCCCCACCCCTGAAAATCACTATAAAGCTAGAAAACAACTGAAGTTAACTATTTGATTACTTTCTTATGTTCTTGAACTGCATCTGTGAATGAGACAGAAGAAACAAACACATTCTGGAGCTGTCAAATCTACTGCCATATTACAATAATCCCTGTATTATTATTGCAATGCATGGCAGAATATGAAAAGAATGCTAGCACAAATTATGTAATTCAACAGCAGGGAATGATGGCCACTGCTAATGGAATTAAACATTGAAAGATATTAATAAAATAACATAGAATACATATTTAAGTTTATTTCTCAAATATCCTGTTAAAGAAAACAAAAAGGATTCTATTATCCACTTAGAGAATAGAAGTTTCTGTTATTAGCTAACAACAGTGGAATGCAAAATTACATCAGATCTCTTTGCCTTCTTTTTGTAATAAAAGCATGCAATGTCAAATTGCAGTGATAAATGTTACTTTAACATCTCATGATAATGTAAATGTCATTGCACTGCCCCCAAAAGGGACACAGATTCTCTTCTTCAAAGATGATATGAATTAATCGTGAGCATACTAACCCTACATAGGAAAACAATCTACAGTGCAGCTGAAACAGCTTAAAGATAGTAGGACAGCAGGACACAAGTACCACACACTTTTCAGTTTCCTGAGATTTAATTTGAAAAGCCTCAGATTTCCTCTATAGACACTACTGGTCTTTATAGCACTGTTACAATCTCAGAAAAAAGACAGGAAAGTCCTTGGATCAAGAAAACAAATCTGCCATAATACCATAGGAAAAAAACCCACTTTGGTACAAGCTTGTCCTATGGCTTGTTTACATGCAATTTTAGATACGATACACTTTGATTTTACTTCCCTTGTTGATGAAATAAGGCAGACTGCTTAGTAAAAGAACAAGTGCCCCTGCAGGGCTCTTCAGGGTTGATTTGTTCCTTAGATATACAAAAAACAGGTTAAGACAAGCAAGTTGGGAAACCTGGTATGGGCACATTTGTTTGGTTGGAAGAGAGCACGCAACCATCAAAATAAATTAACTCCATCTATACCGTTCTTCATTCACTGTCTTTACATTTTACTTCTTCTATCATCCAAACAGAAATTTATACTCATGTTATTTCAATTATTTTATATGGTAGAAAGAAGCACAGATATGAATCATGTATCAAAAAGTATCTTTTAAAATTAAATTTACTGAGACATGTCCTTGTCCTTTCCATAATTCTTACAAACAGTATGAGAATGGACAGCTCTTTTAAACATGAATAGATCAATCATTGATGCAAATATATTTCCAATAGCATGTTCCGAGTTAACTGTCATATAAGGTTTGAAATTAGTATTATTAGAATTAAATACTCTAGTTTAAAGTAAAAAAAAAGACAAAAAACACCCTTATAAAAGGGAGATTACTAAAATATATTTTCTCACATAATAAATGTTGAGTTTGCTTTTGCTTTTATCTGTGCATAAAAATTATGTTGGAACCTAAAATTATTTTTTTTTGGTGGTGGTGGTGGTTTTGTTGTAATTGTTCCTTGCCCAAAACAAGTAAACCTCCTCTGGAACTTTACTTTAAATTACTGTACTTATAAATCGGTATAATTTCTTAAAAATACTAATATTTGTCTTGTTCTAGCAATTGCCATGATTATTTTTCTAGATATTCAACCATCTGACATTCACATTGAATGCTATGTTGCTGCTGAGGCAAAAAAGCATGTATAGGTGATACTATAGTAACATTCAGAAATACTTAAATGCCTGAATTTATATTATGCTGGCCCTGAAATCCTCTGGTTGTTAAATAAATTGTTATTTTTCTCTGAAAAGCAATTACCTCCTATAAAATGGAACTTTCAGAACTCCAGATGTCACATATTATACTGGGGCTTCTAATTCCTTTAAATACCATTCTGTAGATTTTGGCATGCTAACCTGACAGTAATATTTGCTAAAATACATAAGAAATGCACACACTTCCTTTCAGTCTTTGTTTTTCAGACCTTATTTATTTCTGTTTTCCTGTATAAATTACTTGCTGTTCTCAGGAAATTAAATAATAACAGAAAAAAAAGTACTTCTAGAGACAACAGCAAAGATCATTATGGGTTCAAAGCAAAATATTTTGATTAGAAAATTCATATCTGCTAGTCCCTACCAGGCTAGCAAGTTTATTTTTCCTTTGTCCAATCCAAGATTAATAGGATACGCAATCACTTAAAAACCCTCATTAGGAAAAAGAGATATTAATAGTTCCATGCACTCTTAGCAGAAAGTGGACAAATTTGTGTATATAAATCCATAAAGGTTATTAAATTAACTGTATGTGGCTCAAGGAATCTGAGTCGCACACTGTTTAGATGTAGGAGAACACTTGAAAGATGAATCAATTTATCTGTCCTGATATACACTTCTCTGAGCACCTTATTTTGACCACCAGATGATCTTTGGTCTGGCCCTATGCATTGGTTGGGTTTCCCATACATGGGATTGATTAACAGTTCTGTGGAAGGTTGGGCCACAGGAATACTGCCAGGACCATGAACCTTTCCAGATTATGATTAGACTTGAAGAGTTAAGTTATGTAGCAACTAGATAAGTAGACTTGTTGTTCTAACTCTGAATTCACACATCAGCAGGTAAAAAAAATACTGCCTTCTGGAAACTTTTTTGAGTTGTTTAGATAAGCTACAGGCTGAAAAAATGTAAAATTGCAGTTTTGGATGTAAAAAGAAATTCAAGATTGAGTGGTTTTATCTTTTTTATATATTCTTCTATGTTTTGTCACAATGAACTTTACATTTTACAAAGCTTTATTACAAATTACATTATTTTAAAAAAAAAAGTGACTTTACTAAGTGACTTTACTTAGATGTGAAAATGCAACAACTTATGAAACTAGTGTATATATCAATAACTTGGCGTAATACCTATCTATTGCATACTTGCACTCCACTTTTTCTCAAAGTCTTATTATAACAAGGGTAGTTAATATTTAAATTTTTGTTTACGACAGAGTTGGGCACACACCAGTTTAATACACCTGAGAATTGAAATTTTTTGCAGATTTTTAAAAACATCTTTGTGAATGTTATGATTTCTTTGGGTTCAACTGTGTGGTCAATTAGACATGCTCTCATGCTTTCAGTCCAAGTACACCATTTTGAAAATACAGTTTCTTCTCTTAATTTCATCAGTCTTTTTTTGCATATAGGAAAAACTACCCCAGCTTTTAAAACATCAAACCCAAAGCATCAAACTGGCATGAGGAGGACAAAAGTAGTAAGATTATGTATTTTATAATGATAGTCTATAATAAAATATTGACATTTGTGGCAATGAATATTAAATAAATAAATAAATAGAACAGTAGTTGGGAACCAGCAGTAGAGAACAAAATGTATTTTTCACTGAAATGGAGAACAAATACCCCTATAAAGGACTTCTTTCGGATCTTCATTATACTTGAAGATTAGAATGGACAGAAAGATCTAATGCTGTCCAGGAGACTGAAGAAACTGTCATTAAATACAACTAGAGAACTGGGAAAAAACATCATGCTGTAAGGCTTCCTCTGAACTGAGGAAAAATAAATTTCCGTTGACTATCTGCATTAGATATTTTCCAGGAAAGAGGCTGCCATGGATGCAAAGATTGCTAAATATTCCATTCATAAACCAGATGTCTCTTCTTCCTTGAGTCTGTAAATTTTGGAATGCATTTCATCCTCTGCCTACATTCAGGACTCTGGCAGTATCAAAGGGAGTTCTGCAGTCTGCATCAGTGGGAGGCAGCCTGAGCTAGCATCTGGCATGGAGGACTTGGACAAAAGCCTAACTCTACTCAATCAATAGTAAAACCCTCATCAACTTGACTGCAAACTGGAAGTTGGTGTCCAAATTATTACTTTTTGAGGGGTGTGCAGTGTTTGGATCAATTACCAGATGAAAGATCATATAATAGCATGACACGGGACGTACCACTTCACTTTCTGATGATTTAGCTCTCCACTGCTCAGTTTAGTAAGTTCTTTCATATCCACCTCAGTGAATCAATTTGAAATTCATAGACAAGGCAGGTTATGTAACTGCAACTGCCTAGATCTCATGAGTATTTGCAGTAAGAACTGACTCACTAAGATGTGTACATGCGTGCACACACCCATGCACATATAAACCCTTCCCTTACTGCTTCTTCCCAACCGATATAACTGCAGGAATGGTTCTTTAAGAAACCAAATTTTTCCTCCATTTTCAAATTATTGATTAAAAATGGATGAAAGGTAAATATGGACTTCCTTTTTTACAGGTAATAAAAGAAATCTAAGTTTTAGTAAATGGCAGTTCAAGTTGTCGGATATCAATATGCTGCTTTTAAGAGTGGCAAACTGTTATTGCTGTATGTATTTTTCTTTTTAAGAGCAGGATACAGAAATCAGGAATGGATTTAATGTAGCTTAAAAACGAGGAGCCACATGCTATTCTTTGATATGAAGCAGAAAGGGAACTAGAGCAAATACAATGGGAAAGCAACAGACAGAGAACAGCAAGAGAAATAACAATGTCACTCAGAAAATCAGAAAACTGCTGAATAATTTGTTTAGCTTTGCTATCAATGTGTAGGGGTGGATTTCCAATACAGAAATATGTGTTCCTTCTTTGATTCCAGCAGATCCAAGCATAAATTCTCCAAGTAGCCAAAATCCTGATCAAGCTGAAAACAACTCACAGTGATACTCGGGTATACTTCATGAATAGATAGCATACAGAAGTTGCTGGTATTTCTCTGGATGGTCATGGAAAATAAAAAGAGGAGAGAGGACATAAACAATATACTATTCTGGCAGCTTTACTGAGAGTTATTTCTGCTCACACTTGGCCTGTATTTGGTCCTTTACTTTGTATTATGCATTTCAAGTTAAATGTAAGCATAGAGTAGTAGATAAGATATAATAAGCCTTAGTACGATGACATATAATGCACAACCTAAAATAATTGTTCATCCTGCTGTAGTATGTTACTAACCCAATAAATTAAAAATATATGTAAAAATATATATCGGCACTAGGAATTTGTAACAATCAAAATATGCTTTCCTCATTTCTGTTGTAAGTATACAGATATAATACTTAAAAATGCAAACAAATCTTAAAGAACAAATATCATACAGTTTCAAAACTTCAAGTATTACTGTGCATGTGAGTTAAATATTCCTCTGCTGAAGAAACTCAGAGACATATGGGGTAAGGTCATCTAAAGGAACGTGGTAAAAGATTAAAAAGGAAAAAAATTCAAGGAGGAAAACAACCACTGCTCTTTCCAGCCAGGTTCATTGCCTTACATAAAACTATACTAGTGTAACAGGGATCCCTGAACAGTGTGTCTTCTTTCTTAGGAACTGGGTGGGGGTTTTTTCTTCTTATAAAATGTCTTTTTACAGATCTTACCAGACTACTCCAGTCTCAAAACAAACTGGTTGAAGACATAATCCATCACTGAAACATTACCCATATATGTTGCTAGCTTTACAGAATCCAGAGTTCATTGTGTAGCTAATTATAGGTTAGGATTTATCAGAAACAAGGATAAGAATTCTTATGTATATGTATTGTATAATAATTTGTGCAGCATTTTCCTAGTATTTTGGGTTCATGCATGCAGGGTAACATTTAAGTAAAAGCGGATCTAGCAGCACTGAAAGAAGAAACAAACCAAAAAAGAAATTACTAGCATGTAGTCACTACATTGAAAACCTTTACTGACTCAGCCTCTCAGATGGACTACTCATATTAACATTTTCAGGACATAGTTTTAAAACCAAAATAATTCACATGCAATTTTAGGACCTGAACTCATGAGAACAGAGCGTCTGAAAAAAATGGGAACTGCAAAGTACAGCGTTTCTATGGAATAAGTCAATGAATGTCTGGTTTGCAATGTTTACAACAAGGAGGCTTAAGCCTTCAAGAACATTAACCTGTGTTATTTGCACTGCAAAAAGCTAAAGGGAAATGGATTCTGTAAACATGGATTCTGTAAAGTAATGGATTCTTTTTTTCACTTTATTAACACTTTAGTCCAGAGAACAGATTAATATTCTATTTTACAAGTAGAAGTGAGAGAATGCTCTTATAGATAAAATGAATTACATTTATTAATTGTCATAATTCCTCTCACATTTTCAAGTCATCTTCTCACATACCATGAAACCCTTCTCTATATTGACAGTGGAACTTTGACACATGGTCTAAATCTGAACTTGTCATTGAGAACATAGCATATTATCAGACTATATGAACTGAGATAATGCACTTCTCTTCCTTGCCTTTTAGTTCTCCATGTGTCAGCCAGGGTGTAATTTATCTACTGATTTCTTTGTGGGAGTCAAGTAACTGAATCACAAAAATTCTGAGCTACTTTTCAAGCTCTGCCCCTTACTTCCTCTGTGTCTTCAGACATGTCACTTTATCTTTCTTTACTCCATTTCTCCCTGTAAAAATCGAAGCTGTAAACCGTTCCTTTTTTTTCCTTCTTTCACAGAGATGACTGCTGTTCTCCAACCTGTACATATTTGATGCTGAAATATGAGCTAACTTAAAATACTGTGCTGCAGAGCAAAGATATGTTCACGTAGAAATACCTGAGCTAGCTTTAACACAGGTGTCTCAGGTGTGGCAAACAGTCTAATTATGACTGCATGGAAACAAATCTCCAGGGAGTAACATGTAAGCCAAAATCTAAAGTGCTGCAGGTCATAGCTATAGGTACTCTAGCTAAATTAAACAAAAAATAAAACTGATTAGGCCACTACATGTATAATAGACAGTAAGTATACAGAAATACGAAGAAAAAAAAGGAACGTAATTAAATGTTTCCAAGAAGTCTGCAAGAAACATGAGAGACACCTGACAGAACCAGGTGAATAGGCATGAAACAGAACAATGAAAAGCTCTGCTTAGAGATCATATGTGTGTTTAATAACATAGGAATTAATATGAAAAAGCTGTATTATCCATTCCTGAAATGGTGAGAATACATCTCCAGCTATCCCTCCCTCTATTAGCAGAAATAAAAGTTCATGGAAACAAAAAAATAACAGGTATATGATAATTAAAGACCGAACAACCTAGGAATATATATAGTTCAGAGGAAAGATAAATTATAAGAAAACATAGTCTTTAAAATGTAGAATGGAATACTTCCATGCTCTTTCTCCTAAAGATAAAAAGGAACAGTCACTAAAACTGTTAAATAAAAGAAAAAAGCAAATAAAACAATTTTGATAGTCTCCGGTGGAATTTTGTGTTGAAAGATATCCTTTAGGCCAGTAACTTGAAGTGGGTTAATGACTCATGATAAATTAGGTTCTTTTTTATTAGTAGTATTATTATTATTTTAAAAAATCACAATTTAAAGCACATGCTGACTATTAACTGTTAGAGTCAGGAGGAAAGGTAATTCTGGAAGTATCTGCCACAGAAACAGAAGGCTATGACTAAAGACCAGGAAACTCATTTACCATGGTAATGTCTTTACCCTTGATATATAAATACAAATGTAATAAAAATGTTCTTGAGAAAATTATTGTGCAATTTACGTTAAGACAGTGCCATTCTAACAGCAAAATTAGAGAAGGCTGCACATATGAGCAGAATTTCCTTGTAAGGAAAGCTCCAAGGGCAGGGGATAAATTAACTCAGAAGTTACTTCTGGTTCTGCAGATTTTACTAATTAACAAGATCTTTGCATACTGAATTTTCACAGTCAATCTGCTAACATTTCTTTTTTTTTCTTCCTTTTTTTTTTTTTCTCCTGCATCTGACACCACAGCTAATCATCAGAACAAAACTTCAATCTACATCTGACAGTCATGTAGGCTGGTAGGTAATATTCTAAGAAATACAGCATATTCTAAGAAAAGCAACCCCCTTACCCTTCTTTCTTTCTTTCCAGTATTTTATCCTTGCCTAAGAAAATAGAAAGAGGCCTCTTATCAGCAAACAGAAAGCTGAATCTCCTATTTACTTTGACTGTGAATTCAGCCTTCTTACATCTGCCTTAACTATAAAAATTACTTGTTTTCCTTAGTCATCTTAGCTTGCAAAAAAAAAGTATCAAAGGTACCAGAGGGCTTAGCATACTGTGTTGAAAATTATCATTTCAAGCTTTAAAATGAAAGGAAATCCAAAGCAGTTAGTTATAACTGCATTGTTTCACACCAACTGAAATTAAATTGTAAATATTTGAAGTAATAACAATTAATAACTAAGATAGCTTCCAAAGTGCTGTTTCCATGGAAAATCTGCATGAAAATCCAGTATAAATTCTGATTAAAACCTAACAGAGCTAAACACTGCAGATTACCTAGATTCCAATTAAATGTGACAAATGAACACTTGACAATTTCAATTCCAATTCTATTTCTGAAGAATCAGATCACAGAAAACTCTCACTCAGATGTCAGATATCACATATATGAAGGAACAAAAGTACATTCCATCCTGTTCTGTCATTATTTATAGATTAATGTTAACAAAAATTTCTGGAGGCAGATGACATGCCACTGTTGAAATCTTGTTTTTAAAATGTGACAGCAAAATCCAAAGGTCTGTAGAGTATGATTTTCATCCAACATCACCCACCTTTCAAAGGTCTCAGTTCAAGGTCTTATAAAGGAGAAGGAATTCCTGATTACTATATCAAGTCCTGTCATGTGATTTTTTTTTCAAGGTAACTTTTTTTCATTCACTTATTCATGGAATTTGTGGAATAAGGTATTTATCTAGCACTGTGTTTCTATCCATTCTATCTATACTATTTTTAAAACTGAATCCAACAAATTCATCCTACCAAACATAAATATCATCTTTCAAAAAATCAGAGTAATGTCTAAAATACTTTAATTATTAGAATGCAATGCCAGTTTTCACATCAACACAAAAACTTAAATAAACTGGTTTGCTTTAATTTTTGACACCGCTCAAGCACTCTTCTTTTTCAAGTGCGATGATTTTCATTGGCTACCAAATATATTAAAAATTATATTCAGTTAGGGCTTTACAGTTTTCCCAGTATGCTTCAGGCATATTCCATGTTAGCATACTTTCTGAACTCAGAATTTAATGTCTAGCTATCTACTACACTGCTAAGTGCCCAGGGGAATGAACAAATTGTTTAGTTTCATTATCTTAACCACAAAATCTCACTACAAAATAGACAATAATCATCCCAATTTAGATACAAAGTCTAGAAACTTTTTTCTGACATTTTTCTAGTAATACCAGTATCACTTTCTCCCTTTCTACACACCCAGAAAACTGAAATCTAACGAGATATATTCATATAAACAACCAAGGTGAATATATAGACACACACTTATACAGATACATAACCTAATATATCTTCTTCTTAGATGGATAACACCATCTTCCTTTTTGGTCAGTTAGTCATTTGCTGTTGGGATATACATTATAAGCATATGTAGACTGCTGTAGGCATTCTTCAGTCATACATACTAGATTTGGCAATATCTTACCATGGAGAATAATATACTTTTATTGGGTTATCATGTCTATCTCAGGAAAGACAAAAGCCCGAGAACAATTACCTAGTGCTATCATCTCTGAAAAACTGAAACATGCACTTAGCCAAACTAATTCAATCATTCTATAACAGAAAATGCACCACCCTTCTTGCATATACCCACCAATCCCGACTGGATTAGCAAACCCATTATTTCATTGGTTATCAAAAATCTGTACACTTTGACATGCAATAATTTATTTTACTGTTTATGGGCAAATAAAAGACAATGAAGTCAGTGTCTGACTTCATAAAATTTTAGATGAAGGCCAGTAAGTGGAGAACAGTAAAACATTCAGGTTTTATGGAAATACATTTGAAATTGAAGATTTTTTAAAATTCTAAATAGTTTTAGATAGAAAGAAAAACGAAACCTGAGATTTAAATTACATTTATTTTTTAATAACTGGAGAATTACTGTAGAATAAATAAGGGTTCAACATTTTCCCCTTCTACATAAATAGACTCTGAATTTAAATGAGAAGTTTTAAAAGTACCATACAAAATAAAGTGTGAATAAAAGTAATAATGTTCTTTTCTAAATAATGAAGAATGGACTTGATACTCAGTGTTATTCTGAAAACAGTCTATATAATGTTTTTTGGGAAAAGGGAATTCTCTAGAGTGAGGTTTTTAAATCCTACTATCTTTTGCTAATGCTGTACATATTACATTCTGGGAAATTTCATAAGTGGGTGTTGAACCAAAAATGGAAGGAAAAGAGAATACATGTCCTTTATGGTCTTTTATCTAAAATGAAATATCTCCCCAACCCTCTACTGGTACTTTTTTTCAATGTTTTAACTGTTTCTGCAGTATAGTTTTTAAATCATGTAAAGAAAAGAAAGAGCTGGTTTTATTAGTAGTGTTATGTTCCATTATTTTGTATATCTGCATTTTAACAAACTTTAAAATAAAATAATTACAGTTTTAACTATTTAATATATTTATTTATTTTTTGGACTGACCTTTCAAAAGTCTACTTAGTATCACTTGCTAGTGAGATTATGTGTGTGAATGTCATGTTTGCCCCTACCATTTTCCATATGCTCTGCCTCACCAACACTGCCATCCGGCGTAGTCCTTTCGTAGTTGTCCTCTGGGAGTGGAAGGGCACCCAGTCTTGGCCCTGATGAACTCTTACTGCTTGGTGTTTCTGACTCCTCCAGACCGCTGTCATAGCAACTCTGCAATGACCCTTGATGTGGGTCCTGAGGCTGACTCACAACAGAAAACGTCACTCTACGAAATGGCTGCAAGAGAAAAGATTCTGAATGTCACTGAAAAGTTCAGTCTTTGAACAACTGATTCTCAAAACATGACTTAAGCAAACTAATATTTTAACATTTACCAATTAAACAATTTTCTCTAAATTAAAGCAAACAGCAAGTACAGTCCTTAAAAGGCCCCTGGACAGAGTATCTGTGGATTTTTACTGTGATATACAGTCAAGAGCCTTTATGCAGTTTTGCATAGCCTCCTTTCAAATGGCTGTGTGAGCTAAGTAAGCTGGTTTGTAATTATTTATAAATTCTGTACGGTTTCTCTTTTACTCAATAGTAATAATTTGAATGGAGTTTATATCAGACTGCATAAAGGTACTTGACTGTGTGTATGTGTGTGTGCATGTGTAGGACTGTGTGGGTATAAACGCTCACCTGTAAACTATATTGTGGGTATTAACAACATAGCAGCACACCCATAAGCCTTTTATAAAATCACCTCCTGTGGTTTTGAAAGCTAGTTGACTTGAGAAAGGAGGAAAAAAGAAGGGAAAAAAAAAAAAAAGGGCTCAGTCTTTCAGCTCCTTTGCCATAAAATTCAGTGCCTGGAGACGGGGTGTGTTGCCAGCTGACTTAATAAAGCCTTTAAAGTACTGCGAGCACAGCTGACACCACATGTCTCCACTGGGACTGTACAAACATAGATTGTTAGAGATTTGTATTCATTCAAAATGACAGATATTACTGTTGCTCTAGAAGCCTACATGCTGAACCCTGGCACCAGCGAGCATCCCAGGAAGTGGGAGAGTCGATCCTTCACATTTTGGAGGACACTGAGTATAGGCGGGATTTTCAGTAAGAAGCTAGGGGATTCTCCTGCAAT
Organism: Gorsachius magnificus; assembly: GCA_034008185.1. NCBI lineage: Eukaryota > Metazoa > Chordata > Aves > Pelecaniformes > Ardeidae > Gorsachius > Gorsachius magnificus. Next base: position 60,761,933 of record CM067084.1, read on the forward strand.
TTGAACTACACTCAAGCAGTAATGATACATTTCAAATAATTTAATGATACATTTGAAATAACTTACTGTTCGCAAGGCTAGAAAAAACACAGGGAAGTATCTGATGTTCTAAAAAGCACTTTCTAAAGCAAACACCAATAGATCCATTTTATAAGACACTATGCAGCCTTTCCTATGTTTAAAATGTGAGGTCTGAGAGTGCTGCCCACCTTTGGATTCTGATGTGTTTCAAGCCCACTGTTAGAATGAGACATAGGCATACATCACCCCCACGGGCACCTCTGGACACTACAGGGTGGAAATGTGTATGTGGGCCAGAAGGGAAGAAACAGCAACTACACCCACTTACACAAGCCCCAGGGAACAGAAGTCCACATCAGGTTTACAAGTAGAGGGATGGGTGGAGTTTCATTAGAATTTTTATGATCTTTTTTGAGAATACAAATTTCTGAAGTGCTGATAAACAGGTTGGACTACAAATACAACACAAAGTCTTCCCGGCACAAGCAGATCAAAAGTTCCGGCACAAGCAGATCAAAAGTTTATAAATGTGAGTGTTGCTTGAAATATGAGAAAATTCTAAGGGAAGAGTCACAGTATTCTCATGGTGAGTTTTTGACCTTTTAAAGTTTCCTTCTATTCTTCAGCTGCAAACTGCTTTTATACCAATTTAATTCAGAGCTTCGTATCATATCAAATGCAAGGAGAAGAGAGGACCAAAACAAAAGAATGGAGAGCACAAATAATTCACATTAAAAGAGCACGTTATAATAGTTCAGAGTTGCTGCTCCTTTCACTAATGTGAAAATAGGAGAAAGCATAGAGGGGGATTAGAACTGCTGTGTTAAGACCCTGTATCTACAATATACAATTTGAATATCTTTTCCCCGTAGATGTTCAGTAAGATCTTTCCCTTCCAGGAGAATTCAGAAGGAATCTCTTTGTTGAACTCCTCCTGGTTCTGAATCATGCAGGAACGATAAAGCCCTTTTGCAGTAGGGTGACCTGCAAAGTGTCTGCGTCATTTGTACTGTATTTTTATATTTCAGTAATAGTTTGTGTTTTGTGTTGTCGGTAATTTAGACACATTAATTCCCTCTGAGAGATAACTATGTAAATGTAAGAAAGGTAAATTGTCTTTATCTAAGCTATGGTTTTAGATGTGAGCAACCAACTTTCTTTTGTTTTGTTTTTTTTTTTTAAACTTAAGGAAGTAGTAATTTCCCTTCATGTGCTTTCTACAGATGGACTTCTAAGTATATAAAAATATGTTAAACAAAGACAGTATTTCATATCTTATAAACAGGCTCTGTTGTTTCTTTCCAAGATGACTATTCTCAGATTACTTAAGAATACTTGCAAGTAGAAGCTAAGTTTTCACTAGTCCAGTAAAGTTTATTATTCTCAGTACATTGACCAAACTCATAGGATCTTTCCACTGTCTTGACATTGAAGTTACATTTATTTCTTCATATTATTACCGTGTCAGGTGACCAGCTGCCTGCCATTCCTGCTTACATTAGAAATGAGATTTTTTTGGGGGGAAATATGGATTCCCTGTTTACCAAGTATGCTGAAGTTGCTAATACAATCTAAATTGTACTTCTACTTAATCAGGAAAGAGCCCAGGGAACTGCCTAAGGACATAAGAAAAGAATTTCTCTTCACTCCCACTTAACTCATTGGTGCAATGCCCAGATGGATCCTAAGATGAAGTTTTACCTCCTATAAGTAGTACCATTGACAAAACTCTCTAGCATGCCCACCTGTCTTTCCTGAAGAGCTTGTACTCTAGATGCATAAGTTGTCCCACCACAGCTCAGTAATTTGAACAATGTCATATTTCGGAGGCCACACACAGAGCTACAGTTCCTCCTGCTTGTTTCCCAGGCTGTGTACATTTCTGTATATAAGACATCCTTGAGGTGGACCCTCTTTCACTCTGTTTTATTACTCTGGAGGTCTCTCATACCCACTGCCTCGCACCTTTTGCTGTCCACTCCTGCCCACCACTTCCTTACTTGACTGTGGGTTGTAATCACCCTCTGCAGTCATTCCTAGTTTAAAGTTCTCACCACAATGCCCAGCTTAGTGGCAAAGATGCTGTTGCCAGCTTTGTAAGGTGGATCCTGTCTCTCCCCAGACGTCCTCAATCCTCCAAATGTGAGCCGATTTGTCTAAAAGCAAAATCCCTGTCCCACAAGACCTACGTGCTCCTTCCCAAGCTTTTCACTGTCAGGACCGAGGAGACACCATGAAGTCCCATGTGCCCTTCACCCTCCCTCCTTAGAGCCATGTAGTCACCCTTGACACAGTCAACAGCCTTACAGTGCCACTGGTGCCAGACCGCCGTGTGGATGAGAAGGAGCAGAGAATAGTCCAATGAGTGAATAAGCCTCAGGAGTGTCTGCAAGGCATCCTGCATCTGAGCACCTGGCACACTGCAAACCTCCCTAAATAGCAGGTCAGGTCAGCAGATGGGGCCTCCATCCCCCTTAGAAGAGGGTCTCTCACTCTGATGCTTCCTCAGGCAGAGTTTCCACCCTGCTGTCTGCTACCAGGGCACTGACCCTATTCTGCTGTTGTAAATCTGCAGATGAAAGAGCTGTCTGCCCTGTGTTGCAAGACATCACAAGCCTACAGTCTTCCTTGTCTTGGGAGCCTCTCCAGTGAGTACACCCTCTGTCTGTTCCTCTTTCTGCGCAGTCAAGGGGTTCAGGCTGCATTGGTGGTATATGGGTATATGTATGGGTGAATGTATGTGTATATATACTATAGTAGTATAGTAAATAGTATTTAGTGAAAATAAATATATAGGCTTGGAATAGAAGAAAGCTGCATTTAATTAAAGTAGCTGGGTATGTAAGGAATTACACTAGTTCTTGATCGGAAACTGTATTTTGCTTTAAAGTAAGATCTAGTGTAAATCATATAGCTTATATTTGAAAAGATGTGGAGCTTATATTTGAAAAGATGTGGTATAATATTGTTAAATCACACAGACAAGCAAGAGTAATTTGTACCTTCTCTCTCATATTAAATATATAAGCATGTTAGTAATAGTAAGTGTACTTAGTATGTACTAGTAAGTAAATAGGTAACATATACATTTCAGGACAAAAATGAAACAAATTTTACATGGTATAAATAGGTGCAAGATCATAAATTTTTATGGATTTCAGTCAAGTTCCATTTTAAGAAATGCTAGACTAAGAATTATCACATCATAACTAATCTTAGATCAGTACTTAAGCTGTGAACTGTTTGATGCATCCAAACTTAAGAGATCCTGTATTCTGTAACTATATGTCAATTACTACTACGTTCTGGACTAGTGATGACGACTTTGTGAATCTCCAAGAATTTGAATTTACTTAGACCCTGACCCATAGGCTATTCCTGAATATCGTAGTGTCTCTCAAGGAAGGAATTAGCTGCTAGAGATACTGTGACAAGCTGAGAAGACATGCAAATTAAGGAAGCGATTCCCATAATTTACCACAGACTGCTATATTTGCCTGTTATCAAACCTTCCAGAGGAAACATTAAAATCTACATTTGAAAGGCCCTATGGACCTGATAACCATAAAATAACCTGATAACTCTCAGGCTCCCAAGGAACCACAGGCCACATTTTCGCAACAACTTTTTAAAAGATCCTGAGGACCTTTGGGTACAGATTGCCTGTGAAGTAGTAAAAGTAACACCCTATAACTCGGAGCTAAGCTCAATGGAACCTAGCCTTAAAAAATAAAGACCCTGACCCTTATTCAGGTTTCTCCTTGGAGAAACACACCTGCAGCTCTGACAGTGGATAACTGTAGTATGACACTTAGAGACACCCAGAGGCCCCACAAAATTGAAGGGTGGGATGCAAAGCTTGTAGTTCATGGTTACCACACACCTGCGTGTTGGTCCTACTTACAAAGTATTCTAAAGATCACTTTGGCATAATCTTGTTGAAAATTCTCATTAGAGATTTAATCTGAGGAGACAAATATTACCCCCTTCTCCCTGGGGTTGTGCTTAAATGTTTTTAAGGTTTTATTCAATGATTGTGATGAATCAATTCTGCCTATTTTCCAGATATTATCACCTGCCTGGGGTCTCTTTGTGGCAAAGCCATGCTGCACCATAAACACTTTGCGTCATCTACAGTTATTACAAGAACAGAGTGATGCAACTTAAAATGGCAATTAAAAGAAATTACCAAGTATTTAAGACTTTCTGTTCCCTTTCCCGTTGATTCAGTCCCAACTAGATGACAAGCATAGAACACCTGGTTATCACATCTACACTCACCACAAGAATGGTAGTAATGTTATTTAAAATAAGTTTTGGAAAGAACTATCAAAGATTTAGGACCATCCTGTTCCTCTTTACATATTATTTTAAACATATATGTCTTGCCTAGATGGCATATAGAGAAGAATACCTATGACAGGTGCAAAGTTGGGCTGGTTTATAGCTAAGGCTGAAAATTCCTAAGAATATCATTATTTATATTCTAAACTAAAAGGAATTCAATGTGCCTTTTCTAAGTTGTTAATAATGAGTTTTTAAACAGATCTGGGTGTTCATCTTGCTTTTCTTGTTAAGTGCTGTACTGAGTAGGAGATATCTGACACAAATCTAACACATGCCGTATACAGTTCAGTAGAGCCAATCCAGCCCATTCCACAGACTATCAATGAGTATGATATAACGCTGACAAAATCCTTCCTGAAAGAATGATGTGCATGCTGTTATTCTGCAGCATTTATTACACTTCTACTTCCAGTACAAACATCAGAATTCTGACCTCTATATTGCATTACATCTGAGAACCAGATCTTCTCAAGCAAATGTACTGCAAATTATGAATGCATCATGCCTCATGCAATAGAGCAACATCATGGCCTGTGCTTTTCTGATAAAAAGAAATAGATCTTGATCATAACATATGTTTGTTTCCTGCATAGTTAAGGAACTCTGTATTCAATTAATTTAATGTACTTTAAGAACAGAAAAAATTCGATATCCACACTGTGGTTTACTGTCTCTTTTCTGATATGTCATCCTTTCTGTTATGTAATACACCATACACAGTATAACCTGGATAAACATAGCAATAGTCATAAAAGGATAATGAGTTTTTATACACTTCAAAAATTAAGACTAGACTAATTATGGCACCTATTGTTTTACACCCAGAAAACTATGACATCTTAGAGATAAAGTTGATGAAAACACAAAAGTATGGGATTGCTATAAAATGCCTCTGAAAAAATCCTGTATATATGTATGCATGTTACTGTTTATGTAGCTCATAGTAGTCCTTTAAATGAGATTTAATCCCTATCAAGAAATTTATGAGCACTAGAACTTTGATACATAATAAATTCTTTTTATGCATCAGTTGCTATGAATGCAAAAAAACCTCCATAAACAAGAACTTTCTTCATGTACTCTAATCTTCATTTAGATCCTAATCTGTAAAGCATGTGAGGTTTCAAAGAAAACTGCATATTAATGAGACAAACAGGAGGGAAGGAGGATGAATACCATGAGCAATATTTCCAAAACATTATTGGTAAAATGTTGGTTATCTCATACATTTATTGCAATGCCAAAAGTAAGGATATAAGCTGCACTTTAACAAGGAGAATCAAACTACATCCTTAATTTTGTGTTTCCATTGATAAAATCACATCAGTAACATTTCACAGAAAAAAGGACATGAGAAACTTCCAAATGCTGACAAAATAAGGCAAATACCCATGAGGGGAGTAGTGAGGGTTATGTTCAGCTTTATTGATTTTCAGTGCACAACCTTAATACAGCTCCATCTTCCAGCACTGTGAATCAACATGGTAGAGTTGGTTTTACCCAGATAAGCCCACTAGCTGTTCAATTTGTCCTTACCAGCAAAACAGCAACCCTAAGCCTTTACTAGTCCCTTAGTAGGGTTAGTCTTTACTAGGTTCGCATTTAGTAAGAATGCAATAGGTCTGATAATTTTCTCCCTCTGAAACTGATATAATATTTTCTGATAACAGCATATAGAATTATTCTTAACTATATCTGATCATGGAGATGGTCAGATCACAGAGGAAAGATACACCTTTGCATTATACACAAAGGTAAATCAACATTTCTTCCTTGTTTCAACTGTATTTCATAAAGTAGGTATCTTCCCCTCACGCACAGCACAAAATGACTGCAGTGCAAAAGAACTACACGTCTTGTAGTCTGTACTAATTGAGCCCGATTAACTTATTCTATGGTACAGTGTTTATCTTAGCCTGTATTAACTAACTCTTCCCTATCCAAGCTAGAAAGTAAAATCATATTATACTTTCAATTCATGAAGAACCCTAATTTCAGAGCTTGGCAATAGGGACAGACTGTGGATAGACTTGGTGAAAAGCAGTATATCCATATAGCTGCATGAAGCTTAATCTTTTTTGCCATTATGAGAGGGACTTTCCTTTCATTTCCTAAAATTTCTAGTTTTGTACTGTATTTCCTGATACTTCACATTGATTATGAATTATATTCCTTCATGGTTTCTGTATAGCAATTGCTATCAACTTTGTAAATACCGTTGGTTCAAATCCTGGTGCATTTCCACTATAGTAGTGGGGTGGAAGAGTGAATCCTTTTTACATTTGATTGAGAGCTAGGGTTGCAACCACCAATCCTTTCTCAGACAGCTACCTCACAATTGATTCTGGATACAAAGTGGATGCACTAAAGTGTAAAAAGGAAGAGTTGGCAATTTTCTGTCTTAATTGCTTAGCACTTGGATAAAAATAGTAAGATTCTATCAGGCCTTCCTGCTGTCACAACACCCACATCTCAAAAGAATCAGGATTTTGAAAAAAATTTAAACAACTGTAAAATGCAATCCAAGAAGCAACTTAGTATGTTGAGAAGCATAAAAAATTACCCAAACTGAGTACCAAGCTAAAGCAAGCTATACTGTTTTAAATATTTCTACTAATTCATTCAGCATTAGCTTGGTCATTACCCAAAACCCTGGAGGATCAGGAACTAAGGTTCTTATTTTTCCCTAACTCTCAAATCAGATGACTTCCCACTTTAACGACATGTGATATCTTGGCCAAAGAGCCAGCTCTGGAGATCACCTAGTCTAATCCTCTTGCTCAGAGTAGGGTCACCTATAGCACTTTGCCTAGGGCTGTAATCAGTTGTGGGTTTAATAACTTCAAGAACGGAGAATCCACAGCCTCTCTGAGCAAGCTGTTGCACTGTTCTGCCACTCTCATAGTAAAGAGGGTTTTTCTTAGGTTTGAATGGACATTATGTTTGAATGAACATTTTGTTATGTTTGAATTTCTGTATTTCAGTTTGTGCCAAAGCATAAAAAGCACTGGTGATGAGTCAAACCTAAATAATATTATAATTTCTCTTAGCTTCAGAAAGTCAATCAATGTCAAGCTGCTTGTAAGACTAACACAGCGACTCTGAGATATGCATAGTGTAGATCTGAAAAATAAGCAGAAGCAATACATCAACTCATCACATAAATTCAAAGTCTTTCTTTAGTACTTGAATTTTGATAAAACATGTCATTAGCCTTTTCTTTCTATTCATTCTTAATTGCTGGAAGCTTGTTGGAAGACAAACAAAATATTAATGAACAATTGCTATTCTGCATGAATAGTTTCAACCCACACAACTCTTTCCCCCATTCAAATCACATATTTCTACTGTTCTAAATTTCTATCATTGTGGTTAATATAAAATTGGCAGGAAGCTAAATTAAACAGGCATTATTTTTCAATGAGAAGACTGAAAAACCTGAGACAGGTATTACAACAGGAGGGGAAAAGAGAAGAAACACACTGATAAGAATAAAGAACTTTTTTCTTTTAAATTTAGCAAAAAGTAGTAACAATTGCAATTTTAAACAGGAGTTGAATAAAATAAAAAATATTCTGATATTACAGCTCTCTAGCAGGCATCACCTGTGATGAACCATGATTGGTTCAGCTGTTAGAGAAGGATTCTAGACACCAGAGAAAGACCCTCCATCATTATTGCCATTTATTTTGGTAACTGTTGTACTAATTTTAGGTGCAATAGTGAGCTCCTGGTCATGAACCAGAAGAGTATTTTGTCTGTTCTGTATGAGTATGAAATACAAATCCACTAATATCTATTTGCTTAAGCCCAAGGCTACATGTTAAGACTTGATATTCAGGAATAATATTTCATAATGCATTTTACATTACAGGCATCTTTACTGTAACTTTCAAGCATACATTTTTCCTTTTAAGTTCAGTGCTTTTCTCAAATATCCTCTCTCGCCTGTTATCCAAATTTGCCTTTATGAATCACAACAATGACTTCTGAGCAGTCCAAACCCCTTTTCATTCACCTAGCTCTGTTCATTAAGTAGACTCCTAATAACTGTTGTCTCTGTTACAAGTAAACAAATAAAAGGCATGCCTATTATTTCCGTGAATATCATCAGAGAATACACGAATAATATGAAGAACATCCCTTTCTCAGAGATACAATACTCTTTTGTGATAAAATCCTTGTATCAAAATATAACACACAAGTTCATTTAGAAAAATAAAACAAGATCTACAAGGCTTTTAACTGAAAACAATATTCGTAGCGCTTCACAAGAGCTCTTCTTGGTAGCTACTGAAAGACGATCATAAAGAAATGAAGAATAAATGAGAATCTGTAGCAGAGTTGGTCAAAATAATTCTATTACACTTTTTTGCCTGCTCATAAAAGTATACTTTTATTATCACTTCAGTATCCCATTGTTTGAGAATTATACAAAACAAGCATCTACAACCCTGAAGTGCTCTCTTACTTTTCTACCACAAGAAAGAAATGGATGAAATAGCACTTTGTCTTCCCAAGAACAATTATAACATGAAATAAGAATTTTATCATATTTATTTCTATTTTCTTATAAAAATTCTTGTCCTAAACCTTTCCTGTAGATTAAACACTTCAATAATGTAGTATGTCTTTTCCTGAACTCATTGCATTTGATTCCAGTACTCTACTCCGATTCTTTCTAATAATTTTCATTAAAATCCTCTGAATACTTTTTCATTTGAAAAAATCTATTACTAAGGCACTGGAACAGAATTTATTTAGCTAAGTAAGTGTCATTCCAATACCTTATACTACTCACTGCTCACACCTTCACAATGGCTAAGGTTCTTAACCTTCAAACTTCTCTGTGATTAGATCTTTCTCTTTTCTTGAAATCTTTGGAAAGCTTGTCTTTCCTGGAGGGGTTTGTTTGGGTTTCTTTTCCTTCTGTTTTTCAGCACATAATTTCCTGTGCAAAACTAGCCCAAGTATACCAGTTCACAGAGGCCATTAGGTCTGTTAGCTCCTGCATTTCAGCATGAGAATTTTTTACCTTGCTACATGGTTTCATTAAAGTTTCTCATTCTCTGAAAACAAACAAACAAACCCCTCGTTTCCATCCCACCAGGTCAATCACCCAAATATTTGGGTTGAGATCCTCAGCAGCTTCTCTTGACTCTCAAACACTATTAAAACAATTTAATGTGTTGAAAGGAAAAAGAATGTAATTCCTTACCCTAGTTATCAGGCATTAAAAAGCCCTAAAATGGGAGGTATACATTCATAAGCCTACTTCCAAAGTAATTTGCACAAAACTGCCCTTAGAGAAAGGATGAAACTAGAAAGCCTGTCCACACGCATTGTTCATAGGCTACAGAATTATGATCCTTTAGGTGTCTGTAGTCCAAGTGGGTCAAAATGTGATGTGATAGAATTAATTAATCCAATTAAGCGATACTCAGATATGTACATATATCACTTGAGGTTCTGGCACACTTTTCTACTTCATATATATGTATATATATATAAAATCTTTTATAAATATATATAAAAAGGAAAATATTTTAGAACTACAGAATAGTTAGCAATAGATATAAACTGCCATATTCTATACAGCATTTTGGGTGAATCCACATGAATTTTAGTTCACATAAGGTACGAATGAAATTTATATTCTTACAATCCCCAATTATTGTACTTTGCTATCCTTGGAAGAACTACCTTGAAGCAAATATATTAGACTCTTTTTTCAATTTCATTCAAATGAAGGATATGATCCAAAAGCATGCCTAGAGAGCTTGAACTAACAGGAGCTCAGTTCACAGGATCAGACTAGAGCTAGTCCACAGTAAATCTCCACAAAATGCATATAGGATGAAACCAGCCTTAGCACCCACTGTTTCACCATACAGATCAATTCCTCTTGTGCTATTCTATTTGCTAATGCAGACATAGCCATTTGTAAAAATTGCTTTCTTTATATTTTTTTCCCCCTGCACAAAGAGAGGCTTGTGTCTGCAAAGGGATCTTTGCCAGAATGCCATTGAAATCATAGATCCATATAGCCAAAGCATATATGAACCTTTCAAAACATCAAGCTTTAGTATTAACAAAGCACTGACGCACGAGAAGTAATGTCTTCTTATAAGTAATGAAAAACATTCCTGCTGCTAAGATTAGATGAAACATTTTGAATATATTGCTAATAGACCACAGCACTCTGTATAGAACTCATTAGATAAACAGGGAAAAAAAAACTCTATCAATAAAGATTTAAATTATTAATACATACACTGCTTCAAAATGGAACTCTTTGGATCTTAAGTCTCACCTTTTGATTGACTTTATCTGACGTCATTGTTAAAAGGGTTAATTATTAATACTATTGAGAATATTTTCTTTTTAGTAGCTGTTCACGAGAAAAGACTCTGGCCCAATATGAACAGGGAGAATCACAGCATCATATTTTAGGAAAATTCAGAAGCAACTCTTGGAAGAATAGGATCAAATTCTAAATGCATACAAATACTTAAACCAGGCACTTTAATAGAGCAGATATGCAAATACAGATATTCATGCATTTTTTGAGTGATTAGGAATAAGGATTTTTGTACTGGTCACCAAAGTTGTATCAATGATGACACATATTCCAAAATCTGCAGTTGAAATGCTTTCCAAAATTAGGTAATAGGCTCAGTATTTTGTATTATTCTTATGCATAGTCCTCAATGTTTGTTTGCTGTTCATTCAGCTAAGTTGTCCAAATTATTCTCTGAACTTAAATGTCTTAAATTTAAAATCATAGTGACTTTTAAAGGGTTGACACATTTTGTATAAATCGGACAATAAAAACTCAGGCATAAAATCTCATATAGTCAACTATGCTTCTCTACAAGAAGGGCAGAACTATAGAAATGTATCACATCTAGGAAGATATTTAATAGAATGGAAATATTCTTCATTAAATATTGAGGATTTTAAATTAGCTACATAACTTTTAGATCACTCAAGTTAGATCAAACAAATGCTACAATAACAAACATGCCACAGGCTCAAAATACAAGGCCTTGAAAGGGAAAAAAGCTAATTTTTTTCAGAAATTAGATATTTGAAAAGGCACTATATATTTGATGGGGAAAAAAAGAGGCATGAATAAACATAAAACTACAATTTGTTCCATTATTTCATTTTAATCAGGCTTACATACACTGTCATTGTGACAAACAGATTGTCAGAAGAAATATATTTAAAAGAGGTAATTGAAGAGGAAACTGATAAAAAGGTAGTTACAGACAAAATAACAGATGAGGTCCATATCCAGAACTATACTCCAAGGCTAATTATCTAAACAGCCACCTTGTATAATTAAAACTCACAACAAAGATGTGGGGTTTTTTGTTCATTTGCTTATTTTTTCATATTTCATACTGAAAAACCTTTAAAACTGTAACACTGAATATACTGAGACTCAAGAAATTTCTGATAAGAATTCACAGACTGGAGTCCATTTTCTTTTATTCCACAGCTATAGACCTGCTGGATAATTTTCAAGGTCACAAGGAGAAAACAGCCTGATGGATTTCCTGGAAGAAACCACAGGCCCACAGAGGTGTCCTGTGATTGAAAGATGATTAAAAGTAGTCCACATTGCCTTTTCAGACAGATAAACTCATTCTTATTATGTACCATCTCAAATATTCATCTAAGAATGTTTAATACTGTGACTAATTCAAGACACTCACTCTAATGCTTGTTATCAGTTCCAAAGAAGTTTTAAATATTAAGATGTAGGTTTGGGGATAATTAGGTGTCACAGAAAAAGAGTAACTTTATATTATTTGGTCAAAACATAATTAAAATAAAATACCAGAATTTTTCATTCTAAAACCTAGTTTTTACAATACTGTCGTTCAGAAAGAAATTAGGATCATGTAATGAAAATATCGTGTCATTTAGAAAAGAATCACATAACGGAAATATCAAAATTCTCCACCATAAATGCTCTCTAAATAGCATGGACGTTTTCCATAGGGCCGGGCTGGTCTGCAAATTCTGATGAACTGCACTGTTAGCCAGTACTGACATTCTCATAGGAGAGGGTCATTCTTATGATTCACCAGAGAAAGTACAACTCTTTGATTTCCTCCCTGAATATAACAGAAATAGCCCTTCTGGCACAGGAAAATGGGCTTAAGTCTCAACTCTGCTTTATCCATCACAAATTGTGTTGCCATGTGAAATCACCTGAGCCAATCCTAAATTAATGACACTGGAAGGCTGTTTGTGAGCTTCTTAAGTGCTTTGCATCTCTATTCATATACAACCATATAGAAGAATGTGTGCAATTTTCACTTTGAACTTTGCAACTTTCAGGATTAATTTCACTGTTTATTCTTCATTTACTTCATGTGAATGAATAAGATTACAGAGGTCAAATCCTCAGCTGATATAAATCAATGTACTCTTGTTGTCTGACTTTAGGCGTCTGTTCTTTCCCTAGTTTTACCAAGATGTTTTGCTTTTTCCAAACAAAACAACATAATGGGCAACAATATTGTCATGGCTGCAGACAGTCTTGGATCTTGATTGGGTGAGGCAGCATGCACTTCATAAAGCCAGCTGGCATCAGCAAGAACGCTTTCTGGTCAATGCCCTCTAAAAATAAAAAAGTATCAATCTCACCAACAGCAGACCCATATTGCAAAGTCCAGAATTAAATGTAGCTCTCCCGTTTGGCTGCTTTTATTGCTGCCACTATGCCATCTGGCCAAGAAAATTATTTAGCACTGTGTCAGCTTTATGTCTGTTACTTTCAAAGCACAAATATTTACATTTGAGGTTTGTCCAAAAATTCTCCTAGATAAGTGGTAGAAAAAGACGTTTCTCTTTCCAGTTCAGGACAAACAAAGCAGAAAGTCTGGGCAGATGTAGGGGAAAGAAACTTTGAGCAGAACTTCCTTCCAAAAAAAACTAATTCAAGAACTTTAAAGTGAAAAAGGAATTCAATACTTCCACTACTTAAGGCAGATTTGAATAAATTTATTATAATTGATTTTGTGCTGATATCTTCATCTTAAGTAACATTGCTTTCTCAGATTGTTCCATACAGTTATAGGTTAGTGGATCAAAATAGATGTAAAGCCGCACTCTGCATAACTGAATATATAGCTCTTATTCAGAACTGTGAGTGGAAGTTAGTAGGTAGTTAGATCAGTTGACTAATCTATTTTTTTTATTTCATGCATTCAAAGATGAAGTTATATCTTTTTTAACCATTATGTAAAAGGCAATGTAAAATGCACAGTTTTCTAATTGTAAAATAATTAAGTGGTTTTCATGTAATTACATTTATAACAGCACTCCAGATAGAAGGAAGAAAGTTGAAAGGAAAGTAAAAGGGTGTCGAAAAGTCTGTATTTTATTCCTGGCTCAGCACAAATGTAATATTTTGCTTTGGCAATGTCTTTCACATGTCTGCAGATTCAAACCAAGGATTACCCTTTACCTTCCTGTAATGGTTACCCTGACCTTGTAAGTAGACTTTGCAAGTTTATGGTAGAGGCTGTTGGGCGCTCAGATGGGAAAAACTGCACAAGCTAATGTAATAGTATTTCAAATAACTGAAGTTATTGTTGGGGGCCACAACAACCCTAAGAATCCAGAACACAGAGGATACTGCTGATTTCTGCACTTAACATTCACTATGTATCTTCTCAAAAACTGGAACAAAAGCATATGTAAATTTCTGTCCAGCAACACTACTATAAATATGCAAACATATCACTGATAAAATCGTTCCAATACTGCATGTCATTATGAAAATTATTTTTCAATTGTTTCCAAAGTATAAGCCTCTGCAAATAAATACGGCAAAGATAACGGAGGATGAGGGGCATATTACTAGGACATCACAAACATTGACTGTCCAACTTTCAAGAATACATTTCTGAGGCTACTGTGTCTCAGTGGAATTTGTAATCGATATATGTGCTCTCAAAAGAGCTCAACTTCACTGAACTATGAAAACAGCTAAAATAAGAGTTTCTGTAGCTGCACAATTATGCTAATATTTCAAATTCTAATTTTAAGCTCAAGCCTGAGTTCATAGATATTCTTTGGCACTGTCCTTTAACCTCATCATCTAAATTTGGCCTGATAAGCATCTAATAACATGGCACAAGTAGATATTTTATGACACATATACAAAAATACTTGTTAAGCCACAGGGAATGAAAACAAGGCTTAAAGTGTTGAAAGACTATCCTATTTTTTAAATTTGTTAAAGCCCAAGAAAACTCTGTAAGAGATTTTCTTTATGTTCACTTACTTTTCTATCCCATGTGCATACAAGGAGAAATTATCTTTTTAGGTATGCAAATACCTGAAATCTTTCCTATATAGATAAAAATGCTTATGTTTTTCCAGTAAACATATATTTTCCTGAAACATTTTAAAATATACTTGTATCTAAGAACTTATTTTTCAATAACACTAAGACATTTAAATACATTGAAGCTGAGCTGCAAGTGGTTTTCTGCATGTGGTTTGACACCAAAAGTGTCATTTCAGGGTGTCACAACACATGGCAAAGATATTTCAGGGCTAATAATTTATTTTTTTTGTAAAAAATTAAGGAAGGGATTTTGAAGGAATTTAAAGCATTAATTTAATTAAAAAATAAAATATAATTTATTTTTTCTTTCAGAATTTAGTTGGATTTCAAGCTGAATTGAGCAATAAATGGTTTTAATACTTGTTTATGAAATAGAAATGTTTTCCAAAACTGTTTTATTAATTCCATTTTTCCTCCCACAAATTTTCATTTTGGTAAGAAAAAAGTATATTTTCAGATAAATCTAATGGGGGGAAGGGGATTCCACTCATCATAAGTGGAAAAATCCTACAGGTTGTATCAGAACTATCATATTTCAGTGATTCCTGCACACAAGTCACATACAAACAGATATAATGCACTGAGATCTTCTAGATAGAAAAGCCCTCTCTACTGAATCTTACTGAGACAATCATTCACACAAATTTATTTAAAATATACACATATAGCCTTTATGGAATTTCATAAATGTGCACACACAGAGAGAGCCTGGGCATAAGTGTATTTACACAAAGAATCATTTGTGCAATCCCTTTTCTCACATTTATTGTTCTCGTGCTTCTTCTCTCCTTTCTTTTATATGAAACCTTCTCTGTATGTCTGACATGCTGGTCTTTGGGTCAGCTGATAGGACAGCGCTAGAGGTTACAAAAGCTGTAATCCAGCTGGTGCCCCACTCCCTATTGACTCCCAGATGAACATATCTGTCAGAGAGAATCTAAGATTAGTTTGTAGCTTAATATTAAGGACAAAAATATTAAAAGGTTTGAATTCCTTTAGCTTTTATGTGCTTTTGCTACCTCCAGTCTGTGTTGTAAATAATCACAGAATCACAGAATGTTTGGGGTTGGAAAGGACCTCTGAAGGTCATCTTGTCCAATCCTCTTGCTCAAGTGGATCACCTAGAGCCAGTTTTCCAGTACCATGTCCTTTCAATGGTGGCTTTTCAATACCTCCAAGGATGGAGACTCCACAGTTTTTCACAGAATCAGACAGAATCAAAGAATGGCAAGGGAGGTGGGAAGGGACCTTGGGAGATCACCTAGTCCAAACCATCTGCTAAAGCAGGTTCACCTAGAGCAGGCTGCACACGACATCATCCAGGCAGGTTTTGAGTATCTCCAAAGGAGACTCCACAACCCCCCTGGGCAACCCATCCCAGTGCTCAGTCGCTCTCATAGTAAGAGTGTTTCCTGATGTTCAGACAGACCCTCCTGTGTTTCAGTTTTTGTCCATTGCCTTTTGTCCTGTCAAGTATCCTACTATCCTGGAACACAGGAGGAGGAGTGGTGCCATCAGGTCAAGGGAGGTTATCCTTCCCCTCTACTCCACACTGGTGAGGCCACACCTGCAGTGCTGTGTCCAGTTCTGGACTCTCCAGTACAAGTAGCATAAAAGACAAAAACATAAAAAGAAAAGAACAGCATGAAAAGAGTAAATCAGATGTCTGACTACCCATATATATATTTCTTGCCAAATAGTATTTTGTTGATAAAACAACTTATGGACTATGTGTATTTTGGACTGAGGCAAATCTCTTATGAGATTTAGCAGAAAATACTAAGCAATATTAAACACGCAAGTATACTGACATAAAAAGTGCTTAATATGAACAAGCTCAGATTTTTCCTAGGAACAATGCAATGACACAGTATGTTTTTACTTCAGAAGGTCAGAGAACTTCAGAAATACCCATTATTTTAACTATATAGCATTATTTATAAATAAATCATTACAGATTACTTCATCAAGGAATAAACACAGGCTGGGAAAAGTAAAGTCATTTCCCCAGGTATAGTGTTCACATTTTTCTCTCTGGAAAATCTGGGTACATTTGACCTATTACATATAAGTGTGCATAGGTCATTGAGGTATGATAAGTCTCATAATTAATGGACATACGGAATTTTTTCAAGTGTGAAGAATGACCTACTGTGTAATAATTCACACCAGTACAGAATAATTTAATTCACTATA
Organism: Gorsachius magnificus; assembly: GCA_034008185.1. Lineage (NCBI taxonomy): Eukaryota > Metazoa > Chordata > Aves > Pelecaniformes > Ardeidae > Gorsachius > Gorsachius magnificus. The sequence goes on from CM067084.1 coordinate 60,778,872, forward strand.
TATGTGATATGCAATGTTTAATGTTGATCTATCCAGTAAGTCAAGATGCTAGGAAACTAGGTTAGAGCCATTGCTGATCAAATGGACAAATTATTCTTTTTTCATGCTCATTTCACACTTTAGATAAAATAAGAAGTCAATAACAGTGGAGAGAACTTTCAGGAATGTAAAAGCCCTTGCTATGATTACTGTTATTAAGATATGTGTTTATGAGGTCACATAATACCTGAATACAATTCACATAATGAAAATTATACTGGACTCTTTTATAATTACACTCCTTCAACTTCATCTTCTTTACCCTGCACATTTAACTAAAAAACAGATTCAGAGGGATAACCAGTCATGATACACATTGGTAAGGGAATTACAATACCAAATGGGTACCAAAAGCTCAGTTTCAGCTCAAACTGTCAAGAACACATTGCAGAATTACCAGTTGATTGCTAAGAACATGACTCCTATGGCATCTATGAATTTATCTCTGGAAAATAATAACTAAACTGGCATAGCTAATTCCAAAGTTCATGACAATACTACAGGAAAATTGTTTCTAATATAATGCTTAGGGTTCCCAATTCATAATGCTAAACCTGGAAATTAACCTTCATCCCCTGCGAACTACAGAGAACATACATAATCCAAAATACAAAGATGAGAAACCACATTCTGCAACTAAATGCAAGCAGCAACATTCTATGCCAGCTGGTGCCCAAGGGAGGGCTCTCATGGTCAGCCCAGTACAATTCATTTCAATAGTTCAGACAAGATGTAATGAACAAATGGAAGCAAACTCTGAAGAGTTCTAATCTGAAGGATCAGTAATAAAAAAAATCAAGTTTTAATGACAGTTAAGGGTTTTTTTTCCACTATTGCTTCTATGGATTTTAGACAGAAAGAAATGTAGCAAGTTCCTAAGACAGTCAACTAGTTAAACAGATTTATCTAAGTCTGGATGGATGTAAGATTCCTCTGATGGGATAGTTAGAATGGAACATAACTTGTAAAATTAAAAATCTGCCTGAAGCCTCTAGGAATGTTCATGCAGAGCACTGAAGCAAAGACCCATGTGTTAATGGGTTTGTTTATACTTATCATATTATTTGGCTTGCTAATGAATCTTTAATGCATATACCAAATTCAAGATATTTATACAGTGTTGCCAATGACACGATAAATGGAGGTATTTCAGTAAGTAGTTGATCCTGCTTACAACAGTTATGTGATGCATTTTGTAATATTTAAGATTTCTTTCATATACACATATTTCCAAGTCACCTTATCAGAACAGGAGAAACATGCAGCTCAGAATATTAGTCTAAATATGAATTGCTAACTAAGACTGATGAACTCTATAGCTATTTTATTGTTTTATACTAATCTCTATTTTGGATGCTCCTAAACTGATATTTCACAATCAAACCCAGATTTTAGACTTCTTTCTACTTAAGAAAAACTACACTTGACAAGGAAACAGCAGTTTCAATCACTTTCAGACTTGAAAAAAGGGTAAGAAAGTGCTGTGGTGACAGAAAATTGGTATTATGGGCACATACGTTAACAACACAGATTGCCATGTTTGCTGTCAACATGCTGAAAAATACTACAATGACATCCAGTCAGAGCAGAAAGATTTGTAGGAACTAAGCTCGGGAAACATGTTATCATTCCAATGCTTTTCGTAATCCTGGAATATAGACTCATAAGTCACTCGTATACATCCAGACATTTTGTCAACTGAAGTTGTTACCTGTTTACTCAGCAATAGCAGGATCATGGATAGTTTCCTCTTAAAGTTTACGTCCAATATTTTTACTGTCCAGTGTTTCAGCATAAAGACAAGTCTTGGACATAGCTCTTTTGCAGTAAATAAGCACCTGCACTTCAAAGATATCAAGATATTTGTCAATACTTCACTTTTCTGAACAACAAGTTATAATTTTAGACTATGCTATGACATTGTAATTTACAAGTAATTCAGAATACGAATGAATACCAGTAAGCTCTATTTGTTATTTGCAAGTAACCATACGAAGCAAGCAAAAGCACAAGATGTATGAATCTTCAGAGCAGCAGAGGATGTTTTAATTCACTTTAATTCATATACCATAACAAGGGTATCACAGTGCATTGCTCTCTCCAGGCCAGTTGATAAATAGTCAAGCTTTAGCTCTGACTGCGGTCTTTCACAGATGGTCAATAACATCTTTTTTCCTGTTCAGTTAGTGGCATCACTAGTTAAGATAAATATCAAAAATTATCCCTTTGTGATCCTAGATTAAGATCATTGACAGAAATGGGACACAGAGACAGTTTCAGAAAGGGATTCTGATATTCAGTGCAATTTAAATCAGAGGGTGACTTCACAGAAGTTATGATGCTGTTACAAGGGCACAAGTGAGGTCAAAATCAGTCTTCTAAATTGCAGAGAATCTCTACTTTATTTGACCTCGTATATCTACCAAGAACAATCTTCCTAACATGTTCTGTTCTGTGTAAACATGGCAATGCTAGACTGAAAGGGTAGTTACAAGGATTCTTTTTTCTTTAAGCAGCTCTCGGGAGTGCCACAGGAGTGTTAGGAGCTGTAGAGCTAGTTCTTCCCAAAGGTTTCAGAGAAGAATCTAGAGTGCAGAAGAGATGGATCAGGTTCCATACATATTGTCAGGGAAGGAGTAATGACTAAAGGAGGCTGATTTCCTCTGTAGGCTATAAATGACAAGCACATTTTAACCAATAGTGAATTAGACTCACACCTCACAAGAGATTAAATATGAGCATATTTCTAGGTGCTACAAAGACTTTGAATAATCACAGAGGGCTAATAAAATTACAATGTCTTAGCACAGGTCATACTCAGCTTAATAGCTAATAATTAATAATTAAATAAAATAATAATACAATCTTTACTTTCTTGTTTATACAGAAATAGGTTTATGATCAAAAGAAACTTGTTCTGCCTGCCAACCTACATGTGTTCAAGCCTCTCTAGCTGTTTTTCAGGTAGAGGGATTTATTTGGGTTTGACATATATACCATCAGCTCTGCTTCCTAATATAACTATAAATGAAGTTTTAAAAAGGGGAGAAAAAAGCCCAAGTGAGCAACTGAATTTTAAATTCCTAAAATACATTTGCAGTAGCAAGCTGGTACATTATTTGCTCTTTCCAGATCGTTCTCTCTTCAAGCCATTGTAAATTAGAAGTAAACCCTTGGCAGCAATATGCCTTGAGTCTGCACTAACCTATTCTCCAACATTTGAGACAGAAATAGGAACACTTAAATTTGAAGTGAGTGAGCACAGAAACAGGTGTCTGCTGGGGATGATGGGTCTCTAGTAAGTGAGCAAGTGAGTGCCTCCTAGGGGTTTATGGGGCATGGTTAATTATTAACCTCAGCTACTGCAATTCTCTGCTATTTAGAATGCATGTTTTAAAATTCACAAGGTCAGAAGACATCCATATGTAGGTGGGTGTCTGAGTGGGCTCCCAAGGGGAGGGGAAGATAAACAGTGCTGAGAAATACAGGCATTTACTGAGGTATTCAGTGCTAGTCCTTAAGAAAAACTACTTTACCTTCAAAGATAAGTAGTACTGGAGGAGATGCATTTAAAAACATTTAATGCAAAGAGTAGTCAATCATTTTTCTCCAGAAATTATCTTTTTGTTGTTGTTGTTTTTGAGAAGAGTGAGTAAGAACAACACTAAGTTATTTGTTTCTATCTGCTGCAATTTTACAGTTTTTTTCCTGCGGGATTTTTCATACTCAGTTCTATTTCCTTCTTCATGCACATTTTATGGTAACATTGATTTCTTGTACTATTCTGTGGGGAAATTAGCATGCACATTCTTTCCCAAAGCTGCAATAGGACATTTGTGGGTAAAGCAGCATCAAAAATATAACTGAAATAGTAGCACCAGGGCCGCACACAAGGTGCAAAGAGAAGAGCAAGAGGGAGTCTTGGCATCCTTAGAGCTATAGGTCTCAAACCAGCCCAGAAGGCCTACAAAAGACCTGAAAATCTTTTATGAAGTTGAATTATGAAAGTAATTAATTTTTTACAGCATTCATTACAATCATTAAAAAGACAAGTTACAAATCTAGAAGTTGTTACAGTAAATATTTTGCAAATTGTTATAAGTGTTTGACACTGAAGTATTGTTTCTAGTCTCACTGTCTTATTTCAATGTAATAGTGCAAGACCTCTGTAACGTGTTGACCCAATCCTAAGTGTAGCAGAGATTTGCATTGATTTGCATGCCATGTTTTCCTTTCAGAATAAATTTTCCATGGAAAACTCTACCATGCTTTTTTCTCAATTCTATTAAAGCATGCTGTTTAAATAAATCAGCTGGCTTGGATGCTTCTTATTCTATTTATAATATTAAAATTAAAACAACTATTTCAATAGTAGCAATAATAATAAATATTTTGTTTCCCCGAGAAAAATGTGAATATTAGCACACTTCTGCAAACTATCTTAAATTTGACAAATGATGTTTCTAATAGAAAAGTGTTCCATGTGGAAACTTCTGGAAACACTCGAGATAATTTCTTTTTCATGTTACAAGTACGCTACCTGGCCACCGAAAGTAATTTTATTTTATTTATTACTACAAAAGAATCTAGCAGACCCACCCATGCACCTTGTACTTCCACACAGTCTTACAGAAAACACAAATAGTGGGCAGGTGAGAACAGGAACACTGTCCATAGCCATCTCTATCTAAAGACCTTCATTACTTGCTCATCCAAAGACCACAGCAGGATTCTTAAGAGGATTAATAATGTGATTCATATTGACAGCATGTGCTATCATAGAAACAACTGTTAATTATAAAGCAAATTATTCTGTGTTTTAAATGCACGTCAGATCGAGTATTTGTCTGAGCTGAACACTGTAGGTGAGCAGAAATGCGTACCCATTTGGGATGAACTCAGAATTCTTCAGGAAAACAGCAGGTGTAATACATTCTCCTGTACATGATACTGAACCCAGAAACTGAGTCTAAGCCTTAGTATTTGTTAAGGGCTACTGAATTATATTGGCAGATTTCTGACATATGCAGTTGTGGTCATCTGAACTCCGGTGAAGCAAGCTAGATATGTAGGAGCTAGCTGACATGCACCAGCCAGCTGACAACCCAGAATTGTACGTTACATGATCAATGTTGTCATTCTTTGATGTGAAATTTTTAGATAATTTTGTATATATAAAGCTTTAGAAAGAAAAATCATAATGCCTGAGTCCTCAGCATAAAATAAAGCACAGACCTGGACTTCTGTGACTAATTTTCTTTCTTCTAATATCATGTGATATTTAGCAAAAAAAAAAAAAAAAAAAAAAAAGAATAAAAAAGGACAGGTAAATCAATTGTTTCAAATGGAATTATAAAACCATGTTATGGATAAAATCTAGTTTCAGCATCATGCTGTCCTGGCAAAATATCATACAAGTAAAATTTAGTCTTGAATGTCTCAAGGTCCTTTATTTTTTTGCTTGAAGTCATTTAAAAATGAGAAGAATGGAATGTTTTGAGAAAGATCAAAATGCTCTTTCATGCATCCTGGGAAAACTGTTTATCAAAAGTATGTGGTCTGACCAGCATGTAAAACTGAAATAGCAATTTAAGAAATATCAATACCATCACAAAGAGAATAAACAGTATAAAATTGCACCAACAGGTGACAAGCTGGAACTGCTTTGTGATAAACTTCAACTGAACTAATGAGATATTGACCTGTTTGAAATGCAGGATGAAATAAAATATTTAAGTATCAGGGCCTATCTATGCAGACTGCCTAGATTTCAGAAGTAATCAAGAACCTCTTCCACTTGAAGATTCGTAAGAGAATCCAAGGAATTACATTCTCTGTTCCTAGTGTTTCAATATTCATGCAATCAGGTACTATCATGAGTCTTAATGGTTGCAAGCAGGATCAGGTCATGAACAAATATCAAAAGTTGGTCTTTGAGATAAATTTCATTGGTCACTATGCCCATAAAGACTATGTTTCTTCTTTCTTTAAACCATGATCATTACATCAAAATCAGAAGAAACAAGAGTGCACGATCTTATTCTCCTGTGGGGATAAAACATCCAGACTGACTTCATTCTTCCCTAGAATAAAGGATCTGAAATCCAGATTTACCAGTTTTATTGATTCCTCGGGGTGGGGGAAGACTATCAGTATTATCTCACTCCAGTGACATCAGTTCTAGAAATTGTAGGTTACATTTCAATGGGGAACAAAATTTTTCACTGTGCTGCACTAGAACACAGTAATAGTTTTTTTTTGGTTGACATTTCTATTGTTACCATTGGTTATGGGACTCCAGTTCTACATCAATGATATAAATACTAATGAGGAAGCTTGATCTTCCCCTGCTTAACACAGAGAATACAAATACAAAGAGGATAAGTATGGTAAGTATCCTCTGTAGGATCAATAGGGAAAAAGTGACATGCTGAATGCATATCACTCTAAATCTGGCTAGTCAGCTATTGTGATTTATTCCTATGCTGACTCAGTACTTCAGAATGAAATACTGCAGTCCCTCTCACTCCTCTAGTGCTTGCCAAATCCCATTAGGAAATGTTTAGTAATTAAGGTTAAATAACACCATGCTACTCACTATACCCAGAAGGTACTCCAGAATGTCTCTGAAGTCAACTAGAAAGGAAATCTCTCAGTCCAATGCCAGAAAAGATGCTTAATATCTGGGAGGGGTAAGAGCTGGGCTGATCCCTATAGGAAAGTGAGCCAGGGTGGTTATGACGCAAGCCAGGCAATGACTGCACCAAGAGGGAGCAGCCCCACTGCATTTCAGCTGGGCAAGCAGAGCAGGGTGGTGACACCAATCAATCCCATCAACAGCCTAGTGAGCATCAGGCTAAAGCAAGGTAACAAATCAGGTTCAAGGTCAACCCAGGAAATCCAAACAATTCAGGAACAGCCAGGTCTGAGCTGAAATGGAGCTCTTGGGCCCATGCTTTGTTTCAGGTCAATTAAAGCATGCTGTTCTAGTGCCTAGGATTTAGTATTGCTGATGACTTTGCCCCTCTTACTGCATAAAACCTTTTTTTTCACAGATCTGATGTGAAACAACAATCACCTGTGCAAATTTTGAAACAGATGTCCTTCAAACGTTCATGTCCTGAGAAAAAAACAACTTACAAGCTATATATTAGGAGATATATCTTTCCCAAATATAAAGGCTCTAGCTAGAAAGGCTTTTTTTTTTTCAATGAAAAAAAACCCCAACCTACTTTTATATCTGCCACAATACTTCATCTGAAATAGCAAGCAATAAAAGAATGGCTGCACAGGCAGAGCACAGAAGGTCTTCTGCTGTCTTGAAGTACAGTGAAAGGTAGCAGACTGGACACCCTTTAGCTTTACTCTGACTGGCATGGGCAGCAACAGGTAACAGAGAAAGGGTGATCCCATGAGTGCTCTCAAAAAGTAGCCTGAAGACTCTCAAGCATTATGCACAGCCCCAGTAAACACCACTATTTAAAAAAATCACCATCTACCACGAGTTGAATGTTCACTTACAAGATGTTCTGTACAGACATACTTAAAGGAGAGTAAGGTTTGTGGGTGCTTTGTTTTTCTTAACTACTTGCGGAACAATTTCAGTTACAGTCTTCTCAGTATCTTGGCACCTGTATATGGAACTGCCTAGCAGGGTGTCTGAAAACATTTGGCTTTACCCTGTGACTCATCATGCTCTTTAGGTGCCTGTTTATTAATCAACAATCACACACCCTGCTGCGTGTTATCATTTTCAAGGAAGCAAAAAAACCATTAGCATTCAGTGTTTCTTGTTTTGTATCTCGCATCCAAGTCAGAATTAACCAACACACCTGAGATTTAATTACACTAAGCACCAACCTATTTCACTCTCATGCCGTTTGGCCTTTCCCTGCAGTTCTAGGTGCTCAGGGACAGGTCTGAAAGAATTTCTACAAGTACTTTGGCAATATTGTTTATATGTTCATATTCACATTTTTAAGTTCAAATAGCAAATGGCCTATTTTCTTCTGGAAAGATCTCTGTGATTAAAGTACTGGAGAAAATAAAAAAGGAAGATTATTGCTTTAAAAAAGTATTCATTCCAGATACATTTCTAAATTACACGTACACACACACGCACTCACTTTCCACTATAATTGTGGAATGTAAATAACATTAAAACAAGATCAAAGCCTGATCTCCTTTTTTTAAAGGCTTACTTTTAAAAAAAAAATAATTAACCTTTGTGGATACAATGCTGACTTTACGAAGTCAGTCAGAACAGTTTCTCTACTTACTTTAATGGAAACAAAAATTATGAAAGCCCCATCAGGTATACTTGTCATCAATTTGCCTGATTTATAGATATAGATAATTGCTGGAACTATAGAAATACTCTCTTTTTAAAGAGAATCTTCTTATCAAGTAGCATTTCATACCAAAATGAATGTTTGTTGACAACCATTCTGAAATCAAGTTGTTCAATTGTTCTCATTTTGCTCATTTACTCCCACTCCACTATTAGTTACAGTCTTGCTGATCTCACACCATTTGATACTGTCCCTCTGCACTTTAAGACAGCCTTAACTTCTAATAGCTCCCAATAAAACAGTCAGTAAAAGCAGTCCAAAATGGTAATGAGAAAATACAATAAAAAAGGAGTTATGATGAGGGACTTTAGTGATATTTCAAAATCATCAGTATTATATCTCTTGGGAATCTGGACCTTGATGGTTCATAAAATACCAGTAATTACAACAATCAGTGATATGTATGTGCTATTTAGTATATCTATCTGCATGTAACTGCTGTTACAGTAGTATCAATGTGATGGACATGATCAAGGATAATCATTAGAAGTATCAAATTCTAATTTGATTTTTTTTTCTAATCATAGTTAGTATGAAGAAATAATAGAGTCAGATTTACAAAACAGGAACTAAAGAGGAAACTTAAATATATTTTAAATAAAAACAACCAGAAACACCCATATTAAGTTCCATGTTTACACTGAGGTAAAATTATATGTCTTTGCTTTCAAATGCTGATTACCTGATTCATGTCTCTAATGTTAATAATGCTGACATATTTTACTGATGACAATGGCTGTCTATCAGATCACAACTCAGTGTAGATTTAATCTCATATCTTCGTGCTTTTAAATGAAAGACTCAGAAGTTTCTTGCTTCTGACCTATTAAGGGCAAATAATAAATTACTTTCCCATTTCTTTAAGTAGAAAAAGAGTAGGATTAGACTCTAAAGGACTCCTATCTTTGCAGCTCATTTTGACATAACCAAGTTTACCAATATAATCCAAAGACTGTGAAGCTAAACTTCATCTTATTTTGAGGATTAAAAGCAATTAAAAGTGTATTACTATATAGTCCCCATTTGATTTCTTCATAAAGGTGTGTTAACTGCAAGTCCTGGAAGGGTTTATTCCACAGGTAATTAAGGCTGCTGCAGAACTAAAGTTTTCATTCATCAGGAGGAAGATTCTAGCTGTGAAAATCAGAAGCATTCTACAAGTTAAGGTGAGAAAGTTTTAGTCAAATTCCTCTTGCACTCACACAAGAAACAGGAATGAGAGAAATTGTAAGAGGAGTCAGTGCAAACAATGGTTTACATAGGAAAACAAATCAATTTGAAGGACTAAGACATTTCAAAAACCTTTAGAAAGCACTGTCAAGTACAATATATTATGATTTGTGTTGCATTTGTGTTAAGACAGCTTGCAGCTTGACTTAGTCAAAAGCTTGCATTATCCTACAATACTGCTGCATAAGCACAGAAAGCATTCCAAATACATTCTATCTAATCAACATTTATTGAAAGGAAAAAATGGCTGAATGAATTGTGGTCACATGCCATTATTATGTACTTTATCATAAACCACAGAGAGGTGCAAATTGCATTTTTTATACAAAGGGGCCTTCAGATTGTCAGCACACTAAAAAACTTGCACTACTTAAAGTAACTCTATATGAAAACATGGAATGTAAAATTTGGATGGAATTGTTACTTAGATTTGTAACACTTTTATCATTAAATATTAATTAAGTTAAAAATTCATGGCTTATTTTTATTTATGGTTACTGTATCTTGATTAAGATTTTCTCTGAGGCAATAAATTGAAAATATTAAGTATACTATATACATTTAGAATATATAATTTAAGGTGGTAAAACTGATACATCTCTCCACAGACATGTAGGCCATAGTCTAGCATGATGCTGGTAATTAGTTCTTTCTTTTCAATGTTTTTTGATATAATTTTCCTGTTCCAAGTTGGATTGAAAAACTGATAATCCAGATTTTTCTTACAAAATAATAACTGAGGAAAAAAGTAGAAACAGGTCAATCAAAACCTTTTGCTTAGATATTCAAAGTACGTCACTGTAATGTACGCTGTACCCCTAACACACACTAACACATTTCCAGAATGAAAAGTTATTCTGAAATCAAGCATTTAAGTTTAATTTTCTTAGTTGAAAAGCAGGATATTTCATTATTCTCAAATGTATATTAAAAAAAGAACAGAAAGTTTTTGAATCAGACTGAGAAATGGTTCCAGCACAAACAAATCAGAATTTCCCCATCAAAAAAATATTATTATTATTACTATTACTATAGATAGATAGATAGATAGATAGATAGAAAACATCTAATTTATTGTGCTCTAAATATTTCTCTGTTCTTTGGACTTCCCCTAGGGGTCTCATTTTGGTTTGATATCTGTCACTCTTTGTAATTTGTACTTGTATACTAAAAATTTACATTCACATCAGGGCTTTATATTGAAATATCTGGGTCTTTCCACAGACAGACTATACAGATCTCCAAACACCTTGAGAGCTTTAAGTTATAAGGATATTTGGGGTCTTTGCTGGATGTAATGTGTAGTTCTATCTCTGGTGACCACAACAGAGCCTTGACCAGTTACCAGCACTGGTCACTGTTTGCTTAGTAAAATCATACACCAGTATTTGATACTCTGTAGAATAGTAATAATCCACATAAAGTGAGGACATGAAAGACAACATTTTGTATCTTTGTAATTTTTTTGTATTTTGCATCTTTAGAAGAACTGGCTCCAAATGGCAGAAATAATTTTTCCTCCAATAAATTTAAAAGGAATCTAACTTTTAACCTTGAAAAAAAATACTACCTATGGAAAATCATTTATCTTACACTTATTTTAAAATAAAATAATTACAATAATGAAAACACAAGGAACATGGATGAGCTTAACAAAAATGTGGTTTATCTTTTCACCCTACCTGCTTTATACATTTTCCTGGTCATGGTAATAATAATGGTATTTTACAAGCTTGGCTACAAGCAAAATCTTTGCTACTTTGAGCTTTTTTACATTCTCTCCAATGGCATTTATCTGGCTGATCACCTCCTGTTCTTTTGATAGGATCCTATTTCTGCATGTTCTGCATCTGCGGTACTCACAGAAAGTTTACTGCATTTCAAGTACACTCAGAGATGTGTCAGAATTGGAGCTGATTAGACAGAACAGTGACACCAGAGAACATATTCTCCTCTAGCACAGTTCTGAGGCTGACTAATCCTTTGGAATCTCTCCCTACATCTGGAGTAACTACTTTCTCACATGTTTTATGTAAATTAATTCCATCTAAACATTTACCTCTCAAGCACTGTTGAAAAAACTTGCATGCAGCTTTGCTGAAAAATGCAATGAACTAATACTCAGGATAAAGTATGATTTATTGGCAGTATCCTCTGAAAAAACACGCAAATTCTAGAAAAGCCAAAGAAAAAAGGCAAACTACTCGTTATCTGTGGACACAATATAGTAATCGTTGTTGCAAAAAGTAAAGCAGTTTTAATTACAAACAGGATAAGTGTTAAATGAACACATGATTTGGGGGTGCTTTTCTAATTAGTTCTCTAAACAAGAAATTTACTGGTTTGTGTTTGGTTCTGGCTTACTACATTAAAGCACTTTTGTATGAAGTGATTCACTGTCAGTGCCTTGAAAACCAAAATTCTAAGGGCTGCAGTACACTTTTCAATGATAAATACTTAATTTGTATCCTTTTTGCCATATAATTTACATCACCTATAATTTCTGCAGCTCTGCCTCCTGTTATAATCAAGCGCAAATGACTAGTGTATTTACAACCCACATCAAAACCAACTAATATCACCACACAGGTTTTATCCATCAAATTATTTCTACCTTTGTGTTTCATAGGGATACCAGAGTGAGAGGAGTCACATTTTAGCTGTTCTGCAACAAACATGGAACTTTGGACAGACTTCAAATCACTATATCTCATAGACTGATCCAGGCTGCTTACTCGCTAACATTAGATACTTTCTGACAGCATCTAAAAATCAATACAAAGCACTGAATGCCTTAATTTGAAGAACCATCCTGGATGCTTTATGATTAGATCCCAAACTCCACAGGAGTCTGAAGACACAGGCATATCGAAGAACATAAGTTTTGGTGTGCTTCTGAGCTAAGCAGAAAAATGCATAAAACCTGTCTGGCTTCCTAGAAATACTTGAAAAGTTAGTCACGTGAGACCTTACCATAATATAGTATGGCATGAGCCATAAAGACCTTTTTTTCCCAGGGACTTCACTACACTATTTGATGGTAAAGAGATCTTTATGTAAAATTTAACCTTAATTTCATTAGAAAGGACTGAGATGTCTATGGTAAATATATACATATATAGGTAACGCTGAAATAAAAGGTAAAATATCTGAATCTATTTTGACCTCAGATAAACTTTTGTTGATGGCTTTAATGAATTCTTAATGTACAGCTTCTTGAGGGAAAGCTGCTGTTAATACCCTGTAAGGACAGACACTCTTCTGTGAAGTTCAGTGGACTTGTTCACTTATCACCTACCTTATTAAGTTTTAATTTTATTTTTATATGTTGTACATAACCAGTGATAAGCTTGTTGATGCTAAAGCATCTAAAATCAATTCAAAAAAGCTTTTAAAACAGTGTGGAGAGACAAAGGTGGGTTATAAATGGAACTGCTGACTGACCTTATCTCTAGCGTCTTGAATGTGTCTTGGTCATGTTTTAACATAGCTCTGAAAAAAAACCCTAAAATTCCTATTTCCACTCTTCTAAGAAGAGCTGAAATAGAAAAAGATAATTTCTATTCTGAGCACATTCAAAAAGATTGCTCTTTATTTTTAAGAATTTTCTGCATGTTTTTCTTTCTTTCTACAGAAGAATGGGGTAGTCAGGCTCTGGAATGGGCTGCCCAGGGAGGTGGTCGAGTCCCCATCCCTAGAGGTATTTAAAACAAGGATAAATGAGATGCTTAGGGACATGGTTTAGTGGTGGGATGGCAGGGTTAGGTTAACAGTTGGACTTGATGATCTTAAAGGTTTTTTCCAACCTGTACGATTCTATGATTCTAATGACAAAGAAAAAAAAAAAACCTGTGTGTGCGCAAGCATGTAGCGAGAGAGGGCTAACCACCAGAAGAACCTTGTTAAGTCTACACTTCTGAATTATGTATGGAAAAAAAAATTGGAGAATAATTCTTTTTAACATTATCTGTAAAATCTCTACTAAATTTGCTGGGAGGACATTTTTTTAATACTCCTTATTACTATACAGCTGAATTAAGAGAAGAATCATGCTGAGTCTGACATTTAGAAAATCCCTACAGAAACAAACTAAATAGCAGAAGATAAGCAAAATGGTTAAATCAGTGATACTGATTCTAATATGTCAGTAGGTAGCCTACGAACATGAAAAAACAATACTGATAAGCAATACTGACAAAACCGGCCTTGTCATAGAATACATAAATAAAAGAATTTGAAAATTGAACAATTACTAGCAAAAAATATTAAAAATTTAGCCCATTGAATATAGGTTTACTCTGAATACAAGAAATATAGCATTGATATTTTTAATCAATTTTTCTCCCAAGGTTCAAGTGAACTCTTGATTGTGTTAATTAAAGGCTAGAAATAGAAGTTCTGAATAAGTGTACTATAAAAGTATGTAACTGAATTATAGGTGCCATTAATCTGAGCAATTATATGAGTAGTTATACTAACAACTAGAGAAGTCCAACGTTACCCACTCTTTTCAGGTGATCCATAAAGGCTCGTGGTAACAATGGAATTGCTCCCCTGGATGATACAACAATTAGTGAACATAGTAATGGACTGATAAAACTTATCAATGCTTCTCGATTTAACATATCCATTTAACGCTAGATTTACACAACTGTTTATATTATGTTTGTCAACTATGTTTTCAGGGGAGACGCAGCATATGAAACTGCAGTAGCTGACTGAAAAATTAAGCCTTGCATAGATTGCAAATTACTTCCACAGGCTAATGCCTAAATAGAGTATTAACAGGAGATCAGACAGTTTTGTAGGTTTTTTCTTGTGTGATAGAGATGGATTTTGTTTCCCCCATTCCTACAGTTGTTAACCAGTATTAACCATTTCCTAAATCTGTGTGCTTTCTGATTAAGAAAGGTCCAGTCTTGTCTCTAAGGACTACTGAAGAAGGAATTTGTTTGAAACAAAAGGGACCTGTTCCCTAAAGTAGTATCTGTGTTTGGTCTCATAAACTAAATGAGAAACATAGGGACTTTCAGGTGTTTAAGGATTATTTTATTATCCTATGTCTTCCTAGGGAAAGGCTGCAGAATAAGGGAAAATACATAACAACTTTACTTTTACTCCTATCACTTCTTTTTTTTACTGTAAGACATGGAAATGTTGGAAATGTTGTTGTTTTTTTCCCCAATATTAACTTTTTTTTTAGCTTGTTATTTTTTACTATATTTATAGTTCTCCAATAAGTTTGTGCTATAAAGAATATATTATTGTTATTATTATTTCCTCAGTTGTCGATTGAGTAACAGCATTCAGAGCTATCCTGTAGAGGCACAAAAGACAAGTAAGATACTTACAAGTAAACCAAAGTCTTAGTTATTCCTAAGGTAAAATTTCCATAAATAAGTTAACACAAGGTATTAGTTGACAATTTCTCCTGTAGCAATCTTCTAGATATGTTTTTCTATTTCCTGAATTAACTATTAAATACAAAAACATATTTCTCTTTGTCAGAACTCTGCAGGAGGAGAAGGCCATTTGTTCTGATTCTTATCTTTGTAAGGTCCACGCTTATCTCAAGGGAATATATACTGATAACTAAAAAAGCAGCAATTGCATCGAGGAAACCAGTTTTTAAACTAATAGGTCACTCTTAAAGTGACCATAATTGAAAGGATCTTGAGAATCTAATGCATTTAAACCACAAAACTGATAATGATTTATGAAGGCAAGCATACCTCCTATTCTCAGTACTCAGCTGAAAAAGAAACTACCTAAAGATTATTGAAGTATCTGAGACTCTGATACAATTTTGTCCATTATTCAGAACAGGATTCAAACTTTTCAGAAGAGTTGGCACTACTGCAGAGACACAGGCAGTCAACAGCAGTGCAGACTTTTTTAATAATGCACTTTAAGATCTGCAGTTCTGGAAGGTAATTGGTTTGTATGCAGTTTGTTTTTTCTTGTATTTACACACTTCTGTGTAAAAGAAGGTGAGCTTTGTATCTGCAGAGTCCAGACATGTATATAAAAGCTAAATTTCCTTATATTGATTTGGGGGAGTGGGGATTAATTTGGCTTAATTTGCTTAATTTTTCTGCTTACATTGGAAACTTCATTCTTAAAGTTTTTAAAACTAGAAAGTTGGAACTTGATACTGTGGTTTGCAAGTACAACTCCATAGAGTCATGAAAGACATGAATACATTCAAAGAGATTACTCTAAGTATCTTTGACTATAACTGATATTACCTGATTGTCTTCAGAAACACTAAACTTTAAAAATATAAGGAAAATGGATTCTGTCTCAAATCAGATGTCTGGAGAACATCTATTTATTTTCTTGGAATCCTAAACTTGACCAAAATTGTTATTCAGATGAAAAGATATAATCTGTATTTTTTTTAAGCCTTTCAAATTAGCTTTTCAAATAACGGCTGTTTTTGACAAAACAGTCAAATGAAGATTAACAAAAGAAAATCAACTAGGGAAAAAAAGGACTAAAATACTGAACAATAAGAAAGAACAAATAAGGCTACTCTGAATTTTAATACAATTATTATAATTTAATTTAGAGTGTACAGATATAATAATAGGAGCCCCAAAAGAATCAAAGAGAGGAGACATCCAAAAATAATTGGTGTCAATAATTAGTCATTATTGCAACCAAAATTACTCTTGTTTTCATCTTTAAGATCACATTAGCACACGGTGTTGCTTAAATAGTGGCTGCTGATCATAAATCTCAGAAGCACGTGAAACGTATTTATTGACTCAATCAGGCTACAGTTTGGTTTCATAAAAGAAACAGAAGCCAGCTATCAACAAAATCACAAATCTAGTACACTCCCATGATAAATGGGATGCCAAATTTTGCCCAGATGCGAATGCAACTATCTGTGTTTTATGGACTTTTACACATACATAGCTGAGCACAAGCATACTCTGCTATAACATGCATCTAAGAAGGTAACTGGAGTAAAATAAGTGATGGAAGGACTTCTATATATGAAAAAGCAGAATAGAAGACCTCTTACTTGTAAAATAGAAGTCATATGCTAAAAAACCTTAAATTAAGCTGTAACCTCAATGGTTAAAAATAATTAAATAAACAAAATAATTTACCAAATTACTCTTAAAGCTTTTTGGAACAGTTTTTAAACAGACACTTCCCTTTAGCATGTATTGCTTTCTTCTGTCATAATAAACAGTTTCAGCACTCATGAACACAAAATTAAAGATTTCTACAAAACTGATTATTGTACAAAGGTCAATTTTCATTTTAGTTATCAACTTCAAAACTGTCTCTACCTTCAAAGTGAAAAAAAAAATAAAATCCCACAATGGAAAATCTGGACATGCATTTTTAATGCAGTTCATCTTTCTCAAGATACAGTTGAATCAGTTGTGCCAAATCCAAGTCTGTTTCATCTGAGTACTACACCCTAAATCATCTCAGGAGAAATTGCTGACAGTGGTGTAATTATTGTCAGGTGTTCCGGCTATAAACAACAGGAGCGAAGTTGCAATCACCTATCTCTACAATTGATAATGACTTGCAAACTGACAAAGAGCAGCTTTGGACCTTTAATGGTCATAGGCTATAGCAGATTGATTTTTTTATTGTTTTCCCTCAAATGAATGGCTAAATGCTATAGTTTTATTTAATGCTAATTGAATAAAAACTGTTTTTTCAGTATTTCTGCAGGCCATGAGCAGACTGACACTTTCCTTAAAGAGAAACAAGGTAGAGTTTCTGTAAAACTTCGAATCAAGTAAAGCAGAACAGAATCCTTAGATTAACCACGGCGTCTCCTGAATTCATCAAACCACATTTCCTTAAACTTTATGAAAACAAATATTCACGTTCCATTTCCAGATCAGGCAAAACTCACACTATTTTAAAATCAGGTGTAAAAAATATACTGCTGTACCATTCAAAAAAATATTTTTCTTGTAAATGTGTGCCTCAGAGTCAGACAACTTGCTTCATATATAAGCTGATAATACATAAACTGTTACTGATCTGTAAATACCAGAGAAAATAGGAAAAGAGAAAAGATTAAAAAAAAAAAGTTAATTGCCCTAAAGTTCCAAATGGTTGCAACCTAACCACGAAAAACACTTAGAAATCAGAAAGGTTTATGAATCTTCAGATAGATTAGGTTATTTCCACTAAGAACAGTCAGGGAAAACAATAGTTTTAAGATGGTATTTGATGACTTTGGTAAATGGGATTGTACACTGGGCTTCAAAAAAGGGAACTGGATTTGATGACACAAGACAATTTTTTCCAGTCCCATTTCTTATGTATGTGAACTGAATTGCCTTTTACAACTAGGAATTGTCATAATAAATCCCCTTACTCTTAAGTAAGCAGAAAAACTCTGTTTGAAAGCTCTGGTTTCCTTTTATACTTTGCACCCTCTACAGACATCCTCAAGGACATTCTTCTGTGTCAGGAAGGAAGCTAAAAGATACCAACACTCCAGAGATTCTTGTCATTCCAGATCAGGGACTGGAATGAAACGGTACCAGCATTTTTTTTCTGGTATCATCAGTTTCTGCAGAGTTTACTATTAATTTTTAATTAGGTTTTGAGAACTGAGATATTTCTTGTGCTGAATTTCTTATTATATGACTTTCTTATGTAGATAGACTGAAACTATTACTATAAAAATGATGAGAATTGTACTTCTGCTTTTATGTTGGGTGAATCCTAATGCTTGACAATTTAATGATCAGCTTTTCGTACCGTAAGACTTGAATTTCATGAGCACTTTTGCATGCTTAGTGGCGAGCCATACATTTGTAGAACTGACTAAGCTAATTAGTACAATGTATCCACTTATGTGCACAAATGTCTGATAACAGTGGCCTGCACAGAAGTAGCCTCCCAAAATGTGCATGGATTGCTGATACAACATAATAAAAATCTGAATGACTGAATTAAAATATTTCAACTGTTTATTGTTTTAGTGCTTAAATTATTTCCAGAGTTTGTGATAAATTCTGAGCTTCAACACAGAATAATAACATTTTAACTGTTTAGGTATTCCTTTCCCCAGACAACGTAGAGTGCACACATATCTCATTACAGGTCAGTGACTATCGCAAAAAAAAAGTCTATTGCAGAAACATTTTTCCCTCTTAGCTCTTGCTTGCTATGCTCACAGATTCCCCCTAACCAAGGAAAAGAGGTGCTAAAGGCAAATTATTCATCTGTTAAACAGCATAAAATTAAGAATGTGATTCACCATTAATCTGAGTGTGGTACTAGTGTAAGGGCAATAAACAGAAGTATTTACTGAGATCGGGTGTGGGGGGTAGGGAAGGCAAGGGGGAAAAGAAGAGAGAATTTGGCCTGGAAATGTCAAAACAGAATATCAATGACATCTGAGTATCCAGTCCTTTTAAAAATTCTAGCCTTCTTGGAGACAAAGCATTAAGAAGTTAGCATACCTGTTCATGGGTAAACCCCATCTTCTACTATTGGAAGGCAGATATGGAACAGCATAGTAACATTACAGCATGATGAGAACAGAGTATTTCCAAAGTACTTAGATTAAACACTTCGAAGCAAAAAAGAGATGTAACCAAATATGACCCACAAATTACATTTTAAAGGATACGAAAGTAGAGCCTCACCTACACTAAATTAGTTAAGCTTCAATGACTTCATATAGGCTATGCCAATTTATAGTAGATTAAAATCTTATCCATAAACTTTGTCTTTCCAGAGAGCTTGTGTCTGTGTTGTGGTGAACACTAACTGCTAATCACTGTCTTAGGTGGAATATGAGGTGCATTGCACAGTAAATCATCACATGATTTGGGTAGGTGGGGCCTCTGGTTCATCTTCCTGCCCCAAACTAGGACAACTTAAAAGCAGGTGGTCCAGGCCTTGTCCAGTCAAGTTTCCAGGAATGGAGGTTCCACAACCTATCTGGGCAAGGTGTTGTACTCTTTGACCTCCTTCACAGTGATTTTTTTCTCCCAATAGCTAATTAGAATTCCTCTTGTTGCAGCTTGTGAGCCTTGTCCCTTTTCTTGTTACTGCCCACCTTTGGGGAAAGCCTAGCTCAACCACCCATTATAGAGCTGAAAATAGCATCCAAGAACCCCATCTAGCCAGAAAACTCAATTCTTTCAACTTCTCCTTGGGTGTCACATTTTCTAAAAATTTGGTGGCCCTCTTCTGGATTCACTCCATTATGCCAAACAGGATGCCTGACAAAAGCCCAGACTTTGCTGCAAGGTATCAGATAGGTTGGTCCTTTGTTTTTCCAGCAGAGGATGATTAGAATTACTCGCTTCTTTGATTTTGCCTCCAACTAGGAGAATCTTGAACCGATCATACTAGTATAGACAGAGCAGTAAAGAATCCTATGCTTCAAAATACAGTTCCACTTTTCTTAGCATTTTCCACTGCTCTTACAAACATACATTTTGTATTTTAACATTTAATGAGAAACTATTGGTAATTGTTGTTTCTCAATGATGGCACTCTAATGGACTGCAAATTTATGATTTTTTTGTGCAAAACAGAACATGTCATTTTGCACTATACATGACCAGCTTTTTAGAAAATGCAACAGCAAAATTATGGGCATTTTACTCCTTTGAACTCCAAATTCATATTTCTTAATTCAATATGTGGGAGGCAGAAATACAACAGATACAACTTTAAAAAGAGTTAAAGTGCTTAGGCTTTTCAGTCAAACCACTGGAAGATATTAAAATCAACTGAGCCTCATATGCATGGACTAAGGAGCTAATTTTTTTGTGATTAAACTTTCAGTTCTTGTAATGTTATTATTCTGTATTGTTTTATAATGTGTTTTAATGACTATGGAAAACCTAAGCAAAATCAAAAGACAGATGTGCACACACAGGTGTCTTGAGTATCTTTATCTTACAGTCACACATAAGTTGCATACAGATCCACACAATATAGTATTGGTCTTTGATGTCCTCCACAGAGGTTTACTATCAGAATGATAACTCTTAACATGCATGAGGCAAACATAAAATCCTACAAAAACTTGTGAACATGAAAAAATTTCCCTACTTAAGCACTACATTCAGTTCTAAGGGATTACTAGCAAAGCTTATATATATCTGTGAAGGATTGTAGCTTCATTCTACCATACAATTTTGGATTTAATTACAAATTAACAAATAGTAAATTGCAGAGTATAATTCAGGAAAATTTTGATGAATATAAATTGTATTATGATGGGGAAAAACAATAGGAAACTAATCAATGGACACAATTACAGTCTAGAGGAAAAATGCAAATGACTAGAATAATTTATTATTTTAATCCATTAATTATTAATTTGTGCTTAACATTATCACACATGGAAATACTACTAAATATGACTAGGCAAAATTATGTGATCCATGTAATCAAAAGCAGCTGGTAGTAATCAAAGCATAGGTACAGGAAGGTCATTATAAAAAATGAGACCATTTTTCTCAATTTATAACAAAACAGAGTCTTGAATCAATGATATAGTAGACAGATTTTTTTCAAAAATGCTGATCTGAGTTGTGGTCAGCAACTTGTCTGTACAATTTACATTGCCATTGTTGACACCTGCAGACGCCCTCAAACTTGATTCTCCTCTTTATAAAAGACTGCAGAGCTGCTGGCAAAGCATTCATTTGCAAGGGACCTTTCCTCTGGAATGCTTTTCCTTGCCAAGGTCTAAAATAGCCATAAACTGTTGACATTCTGGGTATGCTACAAAGTCCATCTGTGTGAGCTGACTGAGGCAGTAACGGGTGGGATATCTCGTGGGAAGGTGTGATGGAGGTGCATGGGTCTTATGACTAGAAATTAAATGGGGTGTTAGAGAGTGGGAGGACAGAAGAGTGCTGCTTTTTTTGGAAGTTTTATTTATTGCAGCCTCTACATTATGTTTTAAAATGCATGCCAAGGTTGTTCAAAGTCTTGGGTGTCCTCTGGAGTGCTTATTTTGGATGAAAATCTAAATGAATGATAATTCTATTCCTGGTGTTAATGATTCATTTTGTTTTCCAGATTTCTTAGAGATTTTTCATAAACTAAAATCTGAGCAGCAGGCTGACTTATTTTTCAGAAGCCTTCCACAATTGGTATGATTTTTTAAAGAGTAAGATACTATGCAGAATGAGTAAGAATGCAAGAATCAACCCAAACGATTTTGACAGTTAGAGCATGATTTTTTACAGCAACTTTTTTTGTTAAAACACTCATGTTAAACAAAATGTATTACAGTGGTACCACTGGTTGGTTGTGGTGGGAAAAGCAAAAAGACAAATAATGACTCTGGATAAAAGTACAAATAAATAAATAGAGAAATAAACAAAATACCACTGATTTTTATGCACTAATCTTCATTTTAAGAAATACAAAAAAAAATATTTAATTGTTGATTTCAGTTTTAACAATATTCAAATATTCCTGTATTGAATAGTAAGAATAAAATCAAAACACGTCGTTTTAATCACTAATCTTCATTTTAAGACTGTACATATATATTCTACTCTAATCTTTGTTTATGACAGTAGCTAAAGTCTTACAGCTCAGCTCAATTCAGCACAGCTCAGATAGTAAAAAAGAGTTGCAGATAACTAATACTTGAAAAATATTTGTTGCTTACTGCTTTATAAGAATAACCTGGTATTTATAAGAATAGATCCTTTATTCATAATTATTTGAGAGATTCCATGCAAAACCTTTCTCTTTCAACTGAAATGATCCCCTGAAATTAAAATTTTAGCACTGATCCATATTAGGGGTAAAAGATTACTCACAATTTATGTGCTCTTTTCTACACTTAGGCGTTGTTTTCACTGGGGACACTGGGCTAGAGAAGGTGACATTCACAAAGTCTTTCGGTTTTTTTCAATACTTAGTCACCCAAAAAATCCAACAGCTGAAATAATCATGAAAGATCATCTGCAGTAATTCTTTTTGACATCCTGGGACCTATCTGGTTCCATTAGAGTGTAGTATTTCCAGATTAAAATTCAGTACCATAAAATGCTAAGTTTGATCACACACTTGAGGGTTTTTTTAGAGGAATGGGAAAAAAATAAATGAACAGCTCACTATAGACAAAGTCTTTTTGTGGTTAGATCTGTTTTGAGGACTAGGTCAGTTTTTCACTATACAAAATTCATGAAGAGACAAAAGATTTCTCTGTCACAAATACTGTGGCCTGTCGTAAATATACCTAAAAGTTCCACATTGATATTGTCAGCTGATGTATGTTAATGAAGCTACTTAGACATATAGATATCAAGGACCAGATTTATATTTTGTCCTTCAGAAGATGTTGTCAAGACATTACATGAAAGTATGTGAGGTTTTTTACTTTTTCTTTCTTTTCCATCTTTTGATGAAATTGTGTGTTCTGCAATTTTTTTTATAAGGAATTAAATAAAATTTGGTTTTATCAACTTTTAAATGTCCTTAATTTCCACTACTTATTGGGTGTAATTAATTGAATGTTTGTTTAAAAACATAATAATTTTTTTTAATTAAACTTGAGTATGGTTCAAGTTTAAGGAAACACTAGTTGATGGATCAAATAAAGAGAAATTTTTAGATAGATATTAAATTTATGTTTTATTTTCACTTACCTTATTCAGCTATTCACTGGAAAGACCAATTGCTAATTTCAGATAATACTGATACACCACTAATATGTTGGTATATCAGGCCACATGTTCACAGTCACATAAACAAAAAAAGATATTTGGAAATAGACTCTAAAGAAAATAGAACAGTTGAAGGTTGCAAAGTTAAAAGTTATGTCAAAGGAAACTGTAAGACTTCTTAATAAAAGAAATATTTTCAAACAAAAACTCTTTTTTTTAGTTCCCTAAAAATTATCTGTTCCCATAATTGCTGCTGGCTTTTCTCAGCATATTTAAGTATTCTGACTTTTTAAATATTAAATGCATAGTCTTTCAAAACTTTAAAAAAACCAAAGCACATAGAGGTAAAAGAAACAAAACCACAAGTTAGCATATATTTTAAATACATTGATCATCAGTCTTCAAAAAATTGTGCTTGGTAATGAACAAGCTCGCTTTAATTACCCTCCTCTTCTCCACATGCCCGTCTCTTCTTGATACTGCCTAATGTCAAATGAGACGGCCCCACAACAACTCTCATGCCCTTGTAGGAAGCTCTAAGAGCATAACTTTTCATTGCAGGCAGCCACCAGTAACAACAGCACTTCAGTTATGTCTAAATCCTCCTAATCAAGATGAATGTAAAGTCTCTCCTGGGATTTTTTTCCCCCTTTTATATCTGTTTTTTCTGCTCTTCTTTCTTTACCACAAAATTGACCATTCTACTTGAAGAATTCTATAGACTCACACTGAAAATTTCTAAAACATTTAAAAGCAACAGAAGGCTTTCCTCTCTGATTGCCTGCCTCTGCAATATAGATTGCATTGAATTCTAGTTTCTACACCTTAAAGATTTTACACTTGTGTCAAATAGCAGAGAACATTCCAGTGTGCTGAGGCAAATGAACCCAGTGTGCCTAAAGTATGTCAGATACGATGAGCTCCAAGAAGCACTGAAGTAAAACACTGAGATATTTTGAAGCTTATTCAAAAATAGAGCCATAAAACCAGACACATTAATCAGGCTGGCATTATTATCAGTGCTGTAAGGAGACAGATGATATAATCCCATGACAACACGTGAATGCCACAACAAAACTATTTACCTCTCACTCTCGCCACCTGCAGAAATAAGGCACAATTCTCACAGGACATTGAGAATTTGAACCTTTCCAATCATAACTACTGAATTTATGCTTGAGTTCTAATTCATACAGTGGAAAGACAACTATCTCTGCTGTCTATGAATTAAGCAAGGCTTCACTACAAAAAAAGTCCACCCTTTCACTGAGGTATGTTCAGTTCCATACGTCCATCATTCACACTACTGGTACACGAACAAGAGCTGCACGTACACAATAATAGTATATTCCAACTGAGGTAACACTGAGATAACAAAATGCTGTCTGGCATTGAGTTCAAGGTCAGTCTTTTAAAATCACTATTTTGGAATAATAGTTTTTTCATTAGGTTTATGGGTCAGCTCAGCAACTATACATCTATACACACGTACTAAAACAACTCTGTCCCTCCCAGCAAATTAAACAAATCCAAGGATAATAGTGCAGAAGAACAGCTGAAATAATAATCACTTTTATAAATCAATAAAAATTATAGAACAGGTTTTACTGAGGAGAGAGACATATTAGCAAAATGGAAAAGGCAAAGCTGATTGCAGAAATGACAAATCATCTTTCGCATGACAGTCTGTATTTTATATTGCTGGATTTAATGTTTTGCCTTTATATGCACTAAAAAAAAAATAAGAGCTATTAAAACGACTCCACATGTTATGAGTGACTTCAAAACACAGTGAAAAACATATTAATAAGCTATCTTCCGTGCTTTGCTTACTCCTATGTTAGAGCTCTTTGAACTAGGGCCAATACTGGCAGTCATAGATACACGGTAGCTACTGAGCAGCTACCTCAGTGCTGAACACCCTGCAAAAGACAAGCTAATTATGCTCTGCTCTCTCTTCTATGAATAACTCAGCATTACTAGCACTCCCTTTCCTTTGCATTTTGTTTCATACAACATGATGCTGAAAAGTGCTAGAAAATGCGGAATGTGTTTTGTATACAAAAACGTATTGCAAAAAACTGGATTTCTAAATACCCCTATGCTTGTTCCTTGGTACTTACAATTTAATTAAAACTGCAAATGGAAATGTATAAGGTTTTTGTTCGTTTGTTTAAGTAACATAAAGCAAATGGCACACTTTAAATTCTAATGCATGGAAGTATGCAGATTATGCACACATACATAATGCTGCATTTTTTTTCATTTTACAAATGTATTCTCTAAATAGAGAAATTCCATTCTTTAGACCTAGAAATATTAATCATTTCAGAACAGTAGTATCTTCAATATTGTAACAATAAAGCTGCTTCTTCTTATAAGGTTTAGACCTTATAACATGTACAATAATAACCCAAATGTTTAGGATTAAAATAAATTACAAACAATACCTCTTTTCCAAAATTCATTATTTTTTGGGTTAGATTTCAGTCATTAGAACATACTTCATTTCTCTTCCTATTTAAGTGCCATTCAATTCATTTACTCTTAATGAAAGATATAGCTCAGCAGAAAAGGACCTGTAAAAGGCGAGGAATTCTGAATAGAAAGAAGGTATCCACACATACAAAGTAGGAAAACAAAGGAAATACTTTCAAAAGCAGACCTCCTCTTTCGAACCTATAGACAATGTACACACTGTATACACCTCTGGAATGCAGTAATACTGATTTGCAGTCATGAGCCGCTTAAAATTCTAAAGCTTCAAATAGAAATTATGCAGAGAAAGGCAAGGTGTGAAACAGACTGTTCATCTGTTATGTAAATGATGCAACGTTTAGGCTAATGTACAGATTAGACCTTATTGTTGTAAGTTTTCTAAAAATATGAAGACAATCACCATTTCTTCTCCCCATTTCTGTGGCAGATAGACATATTTTGTGTGTTGTAAGGTCAATACAGCTAAATACAAAGAGCAACTCATGGCTGGATGAGTTGAACCTTCATATCACTCAGTAAATTTAAATGGAAAATGCCTTTTCGTATTGCTAATTCTTATCATGGCGGTAGAAGCCCATCACCTGCTTTTTTTTTTGCCTGTAACTGCTGGCTTTTGTGTGCACCTTTGGTTAAGGATGCACTTGTACGTGAAAATTTTGTGTAGCTGAATGTAACCACTACCAAGGATAGTAGAAGAATATTAAAACAACTGAGTAGACTAGAAAGCACAGTAGTTTCTTTGAGTAGCAATAATTTGAATTAATTCTCATTATATCTATTCATACGTAACAGATACTTGAGATAAAACTCTTCTTCAAATCAACAGCAGTTTCTTTACATTTTTAGTTTTAAGAAAATTATTTAAATACCTAAAATTTTACCAGATTTGTCCCTCCTTATTCCTCCTGTTTGAGAGACAGGCCATAATGAGGTACATGAAATCAATTATATTTTTGCAGGTTTTGCTGTGTTTTTTTTTAAAAAAGGAGAAATCATAAATAATAAACAATATATCTTTAAATGTGCATGTTTAAGTGGCAATGATAACACTTTCTAGGGAGCGTTTTACCCTGGACAAACTTTCATTTTTATTATCAGGGCTAGAGAGAATTAGAAAATAACTGAGTGAAGCAGAAGAGCTATTGTCACTTAATAGTTATGTTTGAGAATATCCTGTGCATCCTTCCTTCTCCGGGAAGCCTGTGCTTTAGGAATCTGAAAAGACTATATGTAAGACTAATGTACCTATTAATATTAACATAAACTTGAAGCTAAAAATTTAATTTCTAGTAAAGACAAGACTTGTCAGCCATTTCTGATTCAGGTGAATTTATCACAGGAACAAGAAAATACACTGTGTACTGGCATCTTGACAGAAATAACCTGGGGCACTTGCATGGCTCTGTTGGAGTTCCCTGACTTGGACAGTCATCTGTGTTTGAGTCACAAAATGCCAGACCCACATGCTTACATAGTCCCTATGTGTAAGTTGGCTACAAGCACTATTCCTTGGTCCAGCCTCACCAGCCTTTTAAGTTGGTATAGATTTTGCCCTTGTTTTCACTTCAGCAAAGGAAGAACTTGGAAGATCAACTGATTTTGGCTCTTAAGACCAGTATTGGTTCCCAGAGTATCTCAATAATGTGCTTCTCTCTAGTGGTTCAACATGGTGAAAATATTTCACTGTTTTATTCTGAAAAAGAAATAATTTGAGACATAATATAGAATACATGTTCACTTTTTGTTCTTACACCAGACTCCACAAGGCGTTCTTACTCCAGCTCCTGTCTATAGATAACTGGTAGTTCAGATATCAGCAAATGGCCTACAAAACATGTGCAACTAAAAATAAATAAACAAACACACACACGTATATTTCCACACACTTGGAAGACGTGTTGGTAGCTGCCAGGAGGCATAATGGGAACACAGCTCCCAACTGTTGTCGGTGCCTGCCTGCAGGCAGAGTTAGCTCCATTGTGTGCATAATCTACAGGATTATTTGGTGAAAAGGGTATGAAATCCTAGATCATACGCAAAGTCTTTTCAAGTATATTGCACACAGTGTTTGCATATACAATAGGTGAGTTTAATGGCATTTTTGCATGGACTTCAGTGATAATAGATTCTAGTTCTTATGCTACGCTGTAGGCTCAGGACCTTACAGACTGCATGCCAATATGGCCATCTGGTCAAGAGCCACATGATACCTATTCAGTGGTCAAGGAGGAGCTCTGGATGTACTCCACAGCTAGGAGGTTACAATGATTCCTCAGAGGCTTTCTCACAGGGGCTCCTGTGCTGAATGGAGCTTTCTGAGCACCAGGGTGGTCACAGAACAGTTGTTGATTTAATGAGCAGTTGCTGATCAACTTTCTCTGACTGATTCAGATTACCCTGTTCCAGTACAGGTCTCCTACCATTAACATGAGTCCTATGAGGAAGCCACATTTGAGCTAGTTTAAGCTGTATATGGCACAGATGCAGTTCAAGTAGTCTTGATGTCAACCTTAATTTCACAAGCCAATCATGTTAGGCATAACTAACTTGATTTCAGACTAATTTCAGCATGATTTAAATGTGAATATAGGATGCAGGGTATGACTTAAAAATACTCTGTATCCAGAGTAGACACCACAATGTGAAGTTTAAGCCTTTTTTTTTTTTTATCATAAGTGTAATACAAAGAGATTAATTCTGTGGTTTCAACAAGAAAAAAAATCAAATTTCAGGAAAAATTAGGGAAATAAGTCTTGGTAAGCCCCTGAAATAAGAAGCACAGCCTAAAGAAAAGTACAGTGATTCATGAGACAATCTTCATATGCTAAGGGGGTTGGCAGAGAACACATGCATTTAATTATCTTTTATAATTCAACAAATCTCTGAAATAGCACTTCTTTTATTTTTAGATACAAAAATGCTTTGGTGTATATGTCTTTAAACATATTCATATCCTACGAAGAACTATTCAAACCGGTCCCTTTCTCTGCTTCAGACTCTTCATATATAAGCTGCAATGTGGTAGTAAGACAGGTGTTCTCCAAAATGGATATTAATTTTGAAATTATGTATTACACAATATATTTATTTGTAGCAAATCATCCCATGTAAATGAAGCATATGACTTTTATGAAACAGCCACACAAATTTTAATGTGACAGTGATCTATCTTTCCCTGTGGCACATGCAGGTTCATGTGGAAAACATGAAAAAAACAGCTGGATGCTAAAGTAAGGCAGCCCTCAAGGCTAAAAATGTACAGCATTTTACAAAATATAGGTTACAAATGTACTGATATGTTTATATGGTAAATTCTTCATGGCAGGGAGTTTTCATTATTCTATCTATAAATTGCTATTCTTCAGAAATGGTAGGACTGAGTCTGATCACAGAATGGTTTAGACTAGCGTGAGACGGAGATAAAACAAAGTAACATGCTTATAAAAGCGAAAAGTGTCAGAATTACAAAATGGGTCCTTGGACTTTCACAGACAAAGTGGACTTCGCTGTGCCATGTAAGCAAACCCCTGCCTATAAGACAGTGTAGTGATGCAGGAGGCTTTAAGTTCAAGCAGTATTTTACTTATGGAAAAAAATTTCAGAAGCAAAATACCTAAACAGAAAGCACCCACTTGGGGGGAGCTTAGCCGCCTTCTTGTATGTAGACAGCATCAATTCCTACCAGCTCCAAAAAAGCTACAGCAAGAGTATTACACCCACTGGGAGTAGCTCACACCAAAATCTTGTACAATGCTGGAGGTGGTATCTTGATAAAAATAAAGGTAACTGTATAATGAGACTTCTGAGTTTCTATTGGAATAGGGTTTGAAAGGAAGACATATATGCCCCAGAAAGAAAGAATATGTTTACATTCAAATCAACAGTGACAGCTATGGTGCTTCCCTTTTTTGCAGTGAAAAAAACTTAACAGTCTGCAACTGCAACAAAAACCTTAATAGTCTGCACATAGGATTTGCTTGACAACATGTAAAGGTCTCACATTAGGAAATGCTGAAGAATACTTCATTTGTCTTTTGTGTTAAAGGCAAAATTAGACATTAATAATTTCAAAGCTTTTGTTTTCCATTACAACTCTTTTGTAACTTCTAAAGGTGTATGCTACTCTACACCTTATTAGCAATCTTAATGAAGCAAAAAGGTATTGGAATGCTTTACATTTTCCATTATTATGGTTATCACAACTATTACAACATACCTGATATGATCATTTTAATAAGTATCCACATTTTTCTTCTCAAAAGTTCATCACCAGCTACTGAACTGAAAGGATTTTTTCCAACACTTCCTTTTTTCTATACTCAGTGCAGCAAGCTAGTATCATATTTAAATGTGGAACAATTTTATTGTAATCTCAGTGGTATCTGGCTGTCAGCAAAAGGGAGGCATAATGGACTGTAATAATTTTGCACAGAGTAAGGACAGGTCTAGCAGAAAATATTTAATTCTAGGTGATAGCTCCTGCAGAGTCAGTAAAGGACACATGCTAATAAGGAAACTGCAGAAAGGCACTGGTGATGACATGCTCCCTGAAAACAGCAAGCTCAGCAGATACAGTGCAGCTAATAGAACCATTACAGCCTCATGTCAAGCTATGAAAAATACCAAAGGACAGAGTCATCACAGTGAAGGGAAAAACAAAGCTCTCGTATATTATGGTTGGAAAAGCTTTACAGGGAGAACAATGTTAGGGTAACAGTGTTATCAAATGCATGAATAAAAATATGCCAAAAAGCTTGCTCAGTAGAAAGAGCAATTTCCCCTTTTTAATTCACTCTGTATTCCACATGTTGCAGCTCTACCATTCATTGTATCAATTTTCAGTTGAACTCATTTTCCACCAAGGCATCTGTTGTCTTCTGCTGATGGCAGCAGGTTTGTGTTTGCTTTTCTTTTTTTAACTTCGGTTTATGATAGAGTCCACAAGTAAAGCATAAAGCACTGCAAATGAAGATGACTACAAGGCAGGAAAAGCATCCAGATGCTTTTACAGGGAATTAATTTTCCAGACTCTGCTTACAGGCTTCTGTTACCACTGGCAAAGTGTTGGTCAGTTTCTCTCCTTCTAAAACTGGGAGTCTGGCCAGAAACACTGAGACAAGGAAATCTCCAGAAACACTGAGGCTATGGAATCTTCATAGCATGCTTGTGTTATGGTAAGAAGTACTCTAGTTGGTCATATTGCACACAGACAAAAATCTATCTCCGCCTCACATAGCATTTCCATTTTAAAATCCTGCTCACCAAAAATTTACCACTAAATTCCAGATAGGTGGAAAAGACTGAATATGTCCAAAGAGGTACGCGTAGGTTTATGAACATACAACACCATCTAAAGAACCTCCTGGAAAGGAAAATCTTACTATACATTTTCCTAATACTGTTTTTCAAAGCAACGTGCTACTCCTAATTTTCTACAAAAACATAAACTATTTCCTAATGTATCAGAATATTGTCCTTGCATATTCATTGGTTTCAATGGAAAAAAATAATACATATTGCTCGTGGTCCTGCTCCCTCACTTACATTCTTGAATATAATGAGCTGGACTTTGAGCTGATTCACTACTTAAGAAAAAAGCAAGCTAACAAATGCCAGACACAAGGGTAAATATATAACTTTACACTCTTTGAAATTGCAATGCTGTTAATGGGATCTTTGTTATACTACCAAAGGGTTTAATTAGCTAGGATTGCTAGTGAAACAAGTGTCTAATGAAAAGCCTACTAAATCTAGGAATCCTTTTTTTAATTCTTTAACAGAATTTTTCCTAACACCAAGTCTTGGAAATTAAGATTTACAGTGTGTTTCTGAAGTTTTAATTTTATATTCTTAAAACTTACCAAAAAGTTGACAGCTTTATCATTAGCTGAAAAAATGTTTCAAATTTGCTAATTTGCCGTTATACTGTTCTCTTAATTTACTATTTAAGAGAAGCTGAACATCAGAGGACAGCTCAGAAACTTCAGAAAGCTCATAAATAGTCCTCTGGAATATGCAGTTTATGATCCTCATTTTTCCTTCTCTTTTTACACCATTCAACAAGTATTTCCATGGGATATCCCTGGATACTGTAACTTTGTGCACTTCCTGCCCCTCTTCAACCAGTCAGAAACACAGAACCACTACAAGAAAGAAGTCAACTGCAAATTATTTGCTGTTCATTAATGTGTGTCATTCATCATGAAGATTAATTGTATTAGGAAACAATAATTACACTTGAATCTCATTTATAAGGAAGAGGAGGGCAAGCACATTTTCAAAGACCTCGGTCACTCATGTCCACAGGCATTCTTTACATTTTTGTCTTACGTAAGCCCCAAGTAATTAGTTACAACCTGGCTCAGATTACCAAATCGTTGAAATCTAAGGCTTGTGTAGTAAGAAACAACATATCATTCCCTTACTTAGTGATTTGCACTGCTATAAAGGTCTCTTTTAGAACCTGAGAGCAACGCTGCAAACCATGGTCACATGAGAAATCTTTTTCAACATGAATAGACCCATTAAGTCAATGGGGCTACTCATGTGAACAGAGACTGATGTCAAAAAGCAATGATGCTGAGAATGCACTCTTTTGTATGTTCTTTCATTTGTATGGATAAGCAAGGGAGTGCACATAAGAAGTACTATGTGGAATACTATGCCTATATTTCAGTATGCTAACCATATTTGACAGTATTTCCCATAAAAACCTCTATGGTATGCCATACTCTCTCTCACTCTAAATCTTTGAGTTAATATTACAACAGCAGACACTTTTCACCGCAGACACAATTGTAGTACCATGGTAATTAACAGACACTGTACATGCAGCCTTTCTTCCTTTGAAGTTTCCTACTGAAGATTTTTCATTGCAGTAAAGCTTTATTAAACTCTTCTTAATCAATATTTTTGTTTCATTAATTCTCACATGTCTACAGGGACTCATCTACTCACATTTTGTTGAGTGAGGTTCTGACCCATCAGTGCTTAGAGAAAAAGAAGGTGCATTAAATGGTTTGGGGTGGTTTTTTTTTCTAGTTTACAACAGCTAAAGAGAACATCAGAAAGATACTGAATTCTCCATCATTACCACACCAAATATTGTCCTAACTGGATATGTTACCATTATAAATTTGTCATATATACAGGCTAAACATTGTTGCTGCTGTCTGCCAAAATGTGTAGCATTAAGACAGCATGACTGTGGTACTCCAGCTTGTGGCTGCAGGAAAAAAGTAGTAGAAGTTAACCATCTGCTTCTTTTTGTCCTTCTCTGCATATAGATTATTACATAGCAAGACTATGGAGGAGATCTTGCCTCCTCTGGAAAATATTGTCAGACTATAAAAATGGCTCTGACAATTTACTGCCACTTTTGCAATACCAGCAGTTGTGTACAGGTAACAAGCTTCACCACTCTCTAAAAAGTCAAAGTCCTTCAGTGAGATTTAACTGGCACTTGAGTATGATACTGACTTCCTGTACACATATATGCTTTATCTAAAGACAAGCAAACGTGAACTTCTCTGGTTTTGAGGATGCAGAATTTGCTTGGCTGTTTATGAGGTGCACCTTCATGGAGTGAGCTCTTCTGACAGAGAAGTGCTGTGACACAGTTATGGATGGAGAGTCTTTTTTCCTGAAAAAAGACTCTGGTTTTGTTTACACACAAAGCTTGATCCCTTTAATAATACCTTTACACTTAAAGCCATGCTTAGCTGAAGTGTAGATGTATATATGCCAGTATTAGAAACCAGACCAATACAGCTGTAAGGAAAGGGGCAATGTCTTTTGATGTGAGTCACCAAAGCTACTGCAAGCTGATATAACTGCATGCACATTAATGCTATACAATTCTGCTGGGAAAAATATCATGCCCCTGTGTAAAATAATTTAACAGATGTAAAATCTGTATAAAAATCAGTCAAAATCCAGCCTCCATGAAAGTTTGAAGCATGGGTAAGTCCTCCACAGCCTTATCTTCATTTTCCAATTTTGCAGCCATACAAAAGGTTGAGCACAATAAAGCCTGTTGTTAAGACTTTACGGTTGTCATACTGCATTGTGTTATTATAACATTAAATGGTTACTACAATGAGACAGATGAGAGAGAACTGGAAATAGTCCCTCAAGACAGTTAAAATGTACAAACTTCACTTTTCATTTTATGGGAAGAGAATCTCTCCTGCTTTCCTGTAAAATAATGTTTCGATCACAGTTGCTGAAGAGTCACAAACAGCTGCTTACCTCAGTATGTATATGAAAGAACAAAAGTACTTCAGACTATGGGCCACAAGAACAAATGTCATGAGGGAAATATTTTCTTTCATCATTATGAAATAGCTTTGAAAGTAGATAGGTCTTAACTGAATTAGTTGAAAATAGTTGCCATCCCTGTATCATTATATAATAAAAATAACAATAAACTAATCTATTAGAATATTTATCTTCCCCGTTCTTGGAACAGCTAGCAGAAAAAAATATTAAGTAGTTTAGATAAAGACATTTTGATATTCCTGCTGTTCTGTCCTTTGTCCTCACTGTTTTCATGATGGTTTGTTCAAAGTTAGCTTATTCAAAATGGCTTAAAACCTCTCATTGCCTTTATTAATATAGGCATAATACACTTCAACATCAAAATCACATGACTGTGTATTCATGTAAAACTTGTAATGCTATCACCATGTTTTGTAGAGAGGTATGGAAAAGAGGGAATGATAGGGCTAACTAAATAACCATCAAAGGTGGAGTTGAGGTACAAAAGAATATGTGGGTCTGCAATCTATGAAAGCAAAATGAGGACGTGACATTTAAGGCATAAGAAGGCATAAGAACTCAATCTTCAGCCAAGCGACCTTGGGAATTAATAAAAGTACAAGGCAGATACAGGCATGCTTAGCTTCCTACTTCTGTGCAAATATGTCTTTATATGTCCCTGTCATCCTATTGCCTCTGAATACTTCATTTTTACTTTAATGGTGATGAATGAAGGAGGAGGTAACTAACATCACAAGGTTGCTGACCAGCATGTAATCTTCTTTAAAAATGGATATTGAAACAATACACCAATGAGGAGAACTCCAGCACATGCTTTACAGCTCTGAGAAGCATCCATCAGGTAGCCTTCTATCTGCACAATGCACTGTAGGTGATGGTATCACCTAAGTACAGGTGATGTGCACATGAAGAATCAATCCAGTGACCAAACTAGCCAAGAAAACTCTCTGATGTACTGAAAGACAGTGATGAGTGAAGCTGAAATGAAAATTATCAGGGTTCATGTAAAGAATGTTACAAAAAATATACGAAGTAGTTCACAAAGTGCAATTCTGAATTTGGTCATCATATAACTTGTCAGGGGAAAATTTCTTAAGTTTTAATAATTTGTTTTTGAAAAAAAAGACTTTGTAACTCACATTGACTCTATTTATTCATACGACACAATTTCTTCCTTCATTTACTTTGGAGACATGCAATTTGCAGGTGAATAATTTAATTTGTCCTTTTTAAAAAAGGCACAGAATTCTATTTCTACTTTGTTTATTTAAATTACATCTTAACAATGTGAAACTCTCATATAACTACCAAACATAAGCATTTAATTCCTCATCAACTCCATCTCCACATCATCACCAGGCCAAGACAATTCCAAATATATACCACTGAATCAACATCCCAACAAATGAACTTGATTTATCACTCCATGGAAATCAGTAACAATTATGGCAAAATGCTAATCTAATGGGTATGTATTGCTGATGGAAATTACGCTTACACTTTTTTACAGAGAAGATTTTTAAGGCCAAAGTTTGTTTTGCCAAGCTACGTCGTAGGATTTGGCTTTACAGAATTTGAATACCTGGCCTTGTATATAGCAAAAGCCAATGGTTTATGAGGATGGGTCTATGAACTGGTGTTTTACATTTAGAAATTCCATTTTAGAATGCCAATTATAAAAAAATGTTTAATTCTATGCTACAATATAAGACCCTCCGTGATGTCACACTTGATTGCCTTATGTGGAATCCTTAGGGATAAAGAGCTCCAAAAGCACAGGAAATTCAAATATTTCTCTTTTAGAAAAGTTAATTGTGAGGGTGAAATTTATTGGTGTTATGAAAAAAAAAACCATAAATATAGAGAAAGAAAAAATAAAAGGTGAAAGACCAAAAATGAGTGAAAGTGCTACCATGAATTATTCCTTTGTTATTTCTGATTATTTTTACAAGCAGGCACTTCCAACCTCCAATAAAATAATAACAGGCATTCACACTTGTCCTGTGGTGTTCAGCTGCCTGCCAGGTTAAACAAGAACAACACTGCTGAGGATTAAGTTAACTTTCCAGACAAAACTGGTTTTCAGTGTATATGGAAGTGGTGCTGTATTTGAAGGTTCATTACAACTCTTCCAGCGAAAAGGTGTATACTTCTATACTTCTTTCTTAAGCATATATTAGATGGAGTATTACACTGTAAAACGGAGGCTGATATATTTAGCATTAATAACAAAATTTGTATTATTCTCCCTATCAGAATATATCCCTTTGCCGGTTGGGGGAGGAATGCATAATTTTCAGTAGACTTCTTAAGCTATTGAATTGACATAATTCAGTTATGGACTTTCAGTGCAGTTAGAATTTATTCGTACTTCTTCATCCACAACTTTGATTTATATATGGTAAACCAAACCATACCCTTTAATAACTTTTTGCAATCACTCAAATGCTATCTAGATTATTTAAACTGAAGTCTACACATATAGCATCATAATCACCATCATCATCATCGTATCTCTTTTAGTTTAATAACTTCTTCAAGAAAGACCTTTGAAGACATTTATAGAACATATAGAATGCCTATTGTAAGATTACCACAAGAGAGATGGGGGAAAAAAAATCCAACAGTTAGTAAACTAAACTAGCACAATTTGTCTTGAAATGTTTGTTTAATGTTACAGTGGTTTGGATCTTTTGCTTTTCTAATCCATGTCAATTTTTAATGACAACTTTATTAGTAGAATCATTAGCTTATGATCTTCATTTCTCAGTATCAAATGCCTTCATTACCCACAAGACACTTTTTTTTAATGTTCCTGGAATAATAGGCCCTGTTCTATGATTGAATATTTCTGAATCAAGGAAAATAGTGAGCTCATTGAATTTGACACTGAATGCAAGTATTAGCCTGGATAGGGAAGTAATAGGGATTTAAACATGGGTCTTTAAAATGTGATCTAAATGTGTAGGTGGGTATGTAAACTGACAAACTGTCCTGTTAGAATTTATATACTCTATGTGTCTGTAGAAAATAAACTAATGTATCCTTAGAATAGCTTCCTTTATAAAACTCTCTCCAGCTGTACACAGGTGTTCTTCATTCAGCTGTAAACAAAAGATCTTTATTGTTTCAACTATTTTGGCCATGTCTGTGACCATGCAGAGTAATAAAATGCATATGTGATTTATAAACATTGAAAAAGGCTAAGAATTTTACAATTTAAATCTTATATTAAATTCTGTCATAATTCTATTTGCACATTTGGGAGGTGTATCATTATTCATGATTCATGTTTGCTTGTTTGTTTTCTTAGAAGAAACCTGTCAGCTCAAAACCTGCATATTAACTAATGAATGTCATCTCACCCACTTAAGAAGATGAAAATTAAACCTATGTAGCTATTTATTTAAAATAACTCCCCCACCCCCAAAACGCCCTCTGTCTTCACATGTGAATCAATTTTGGTGAAATTCTATCAGAAGATGTCAAAAGAGCTTGTTGAAACCTTTCCTTGAATGGCAAACAAAAATTACATGCAAAGAAAAATTAAAAAATGTAGAAAACAAGGAGAAAGAATTAAAAAAGTAATGGAAATAAGATAAAAAATATAGGTATTATTCTATAAGTATATTCCAAAATTATTTTCATTCATTCAGCTATTGTCAATTTTTTTAGCTTCATTTTTCATACTTTAAAAGCAATTTATTTTGAGTTTCTAAAATAATTTCTGGAAAAAAACTAAGAACAAATTTCCTAAGAAAATAGGAAACCATGTTTTAAAAAGTTTTGTAAGTTTACTGAAATTTTTGTATTATATATTTTACAGAGGCACTTCATAAAAATAAGGAAAAATGTTATATTATTAGTATGCACATTTATTTTTAAAACAACTCTTAC
The DNA here is from genome assembly GCA_034008185.1 of Gorsachius magnificus. Lineage (NCBI taxonomy): Eukaryota > Metazoa > Chordata > Aves > Pelecaniformes > Ardeidae > Gorsachius > Gorsachius magnificus. Next base: position 60,816,817 of record CM067084.1, read on the forward strand.
ATATTGAAAATATCTATGCCTCGCGTTCACAGCCAAAAAAAAAAGCCATTTCTAGTATGATAAACATAATCAACTGCAAGGTGCCTGATTTAAAAAAAAAAACCAATAATGGAAAAGAGAAAATCTTATCTGAGCAAAGGATAAAGTAGGAGAAGAAAAAAAGGAGTATCATTATTATCAGAGAAGAAGGGACAAACTAGGTGAAACTTCAATTGCATTTCAAACATAAAAAGTGTAGTGAAGGATAAAATGAATTAAAAATCATTTAATGAGCAGGAAGCAAGAACTGGTATGTTAAGATTTTTTTTCTTCAGGTTACAGAGGAAGGAAAAGCTGCGAGAAGATTAATGTAGACTCAACAAAGCATATTCTCAGTATATGTAAAGTAAAGAACTGATTTTATCTTTGTTGAACCCAGTGTGACATTTCAGTGACTCATGATTTCCTTGAAAACAAGATGTGCCTTAGTACCTCATTAAGCATCATAGTTTGTGCCTTTTTATAAAATCTGTGTATCTACTACTATAGGACTAAACATCTTAGACTAGTATGGAAATGTACATAGTTACTGTAACAGGTAAATCTGTGGGTTATATTCTTCAGACAGATATGGCAAGATTTTCAATCTGTCATTTGATGAAAAAAAATCAATTGCTTTTTAGACTAAGCAGTATTTTAGATGAGCTCACATTTTAATGTCATCCCCAGGGGAAAAAAAATATTCCTCATCCAACATTTACTTAATGCTTAAAATGCAAAATTATTTACAATGCAGGAAATACTTGTCAATATAAAGCAGTTTTTTTGTTTTCACAACATTGCTATTAGTTTTCACTATCTTGCTTGCTTTTATGAACCTTGCATTATTTATTTAATATTTATCAACCTTCATTAACATCTTTTTAATTTTCTAATCAAAGGTATGATTTAATTTATAGCACTTAGAGAATTTATTATGGGAATGTTTACTAAATTTGAGAAATCAGATAAATCATCTCCTTGCAAATCCATGAAGTTTATAAAAGCAAGTAACAGGGCCCTAGCATTATGTATGTATTAAACTCTCAGCAAGCGAACAACCACATAGAACCCACATAGATTTAAACATGTGATGCAATACCTAGAAATATAAGGATCTAAGAAAGCAGAAAATCTGCCTGAAAACCATTCTTCTTAAGAAGAAGGCAAGTGGGACCCATGCTATTGAAGTCAAGGCAATGGAAAACTTGTAAATGGCTTTCTAACAAGCCAAGCAGACCCAACACAAAGTGTCTGCTGACACATCTATATTGTATTGTTCTGATTGAAAGGGAAAAAAAGGCTTATTTTCCTTCTTATAAATGTAATTAATTAAGCTTTTTTTTTTCTTACATTATCCCAACTCCCAATCAGGTAGCAAAATTAGTTCCCTCAGCTTTCAAAAAGACAAGAAAAAAATGTAATTTTTCTTGCCATCACTCGTTAGTGAGAAGGGCAGTGCTTGTCTCAGAGAGGTAAGTAGAGTGTAGTGAAAATAATGACACAGTAGAAGAAACACAAATTGCAATTCTGTTTTCCTGGACACAACTCATCTTACAGGCCTATTCCTCTCTATATGGACCTAAATGGCTGCTTAGACTCAGTGAAGACCACATTATCTAAAGACAGCTGTCTGTATGCTCTCTCTTTACGAACTCTTAAGGAAAGATTCTGCATTTCTTCTTGATGCCAGCAGAAGTACTAATGAGCAATCAGATGCATATGCATCCTCAGCCATATAAAACTTAAAAGACTTAAAGATATATAAAAGCCTTATAATACTTTAAAGCATTGCATAAAACTTGAAAAAAACCCTTTTTATTAAAAAGCATATTAATGCTGCATTCAATAATACTAAATAAAATACTAAATACTTTATTAAAACATTATATAATAATTGGGAGCATCATGAGAGTAGTTTGTCATCTGAAACAAATACCACTTCACACAGTTCCTTTATTTTCTGAAAATCCCACAACAGACTGAAAAATGATTACTTTGATTTTGGTGGTGTAGAGGATAGAAACTACACCTGACAGTATGATCTACATGCTCAACAAATGCTCAGACAGTAACAGACTTTGTCATGCAATTGGGAAAAAAATTCAGAATGTCAGAATTAATTACAAACATTTTTAACTTTCAGAATAACAGTGTGGTTTCTGTAGCTTCTGGAAAAGCAGCATAAGCCAATTGGTTTTACCTAACAGAAAGGATTATCTCGGTTCTAAAGGAGCCACACATCCAAAGTACTGCACAGTGCCATTATTCAACAGCAGAACAAATCTTGATTTGAGGCAAGAGCTGTCAACATTCCTAACAACAGGGAATAATGTCACCAGTTGAAAGATGCACAACCGGGTGATCTCTGCAGTTCGCAGTATGCTATTTCATAGTGCCGATTGCATGAAAAACTTCAAATGTCTTACAACAGGGATACCTGGATCTCCATTCTATGTAAAACAAGACGTGTAGTACCTCATTTGAACTGAAGTAAGTATGGGCAAGGAGAAGGAGAAAGACTCTGCAATACAGTGAAGGAACACTCTAATTTTACAGAAAATAGGTTCTACAGGGAACCTGACAAGTTTGCTGCAAATGCCTGTCAAGAAACTACCAAGAAGGTATTTCCATACATGCATGGCTAAAATTCTACTAGGTGAATACAAATGAAATTACAAACTGGATCCATCTTAAATGTTGATACACGTGTTCTTCTTTCCGCACAATCTTGCTGTAGGTAAAGTTACGTCTTTATTCTAAATCCATATGTGATATCTTATTTTTGCCTTTGGCCCTTTAGAAATGTCAAACGTAAGTAAAAGGCCCAATGAAGATCTTCCCCATACCTAGAGGATACATAATCAGTTTGTGTTTCAGCTCAGTCACTCTAACTCTATTTGAAATAGCCCTCTCAAACCCTTCCCCACTGACTCACTTTCATAAAAGTGCTGTGAGCACATACGCTGTAATTTGGTAATCCCATATTCTTGTTAGGCTGCATCAGCAGCCCTGGCTGAAGTGCTCCAGTGATTTATTTAGTGCCCTAAAGTGCTCTCAAACTCTATGCCTTTATCTCTTCTCCTGTTCAACACTGACTTCTGAAAGGTAAGTTTGAAAAGACATGAACAAAGGCAAAAGTGCACATAGCAGAGCTGCCACAGTGGAGGCACTCCTGCCAAAAGATGATACTTGCTGTATCATGCAAGATCCCTCTATATCCATGCAGAACAGAACAATAGATAGTGTTGTAAGTATTTGATATACCTTTAATAAGACTAGCCATCCTAGAATACAGAGATAGAGTCAAACCAATGGCAAACCAATTGGTACCACATGTATTTCCTGCGCCATTAAAAATATACGTATTAGAATCACAAAGCAGATTGAAGTATGTACAACATATCATATTCCCATAACAGCATTAGAGAAAGTAAATGTGTGTAAACAAAGGCCAATGAAAAAAACCAGAAAAAGTAAGCTTTTTATAATTAAATTTGGAAAGGCAATTAAGGCTTGATCAGAAGGAGAAATGCAAGTAGGCTGTTTCACAGAACTATGCAGAAGAACATATTTTCACACCAGCAGGCACGACTCTGTAGGAAGGATGGGGCAGGTGTTAGAGGAATTGGATGAGAAGCAAAGCAAATGAAGATAGATGAATGTTTGAAAAGCTTTTAAAATGTTTGGAATTTGAATGGGAGTCAGTGGAAAAGTACAAGCATCAGGCTGCCATCACCATAGTGGTATTTAATGAATGTTAGTGGTAATTACTGGTGTTTGTGAAAAGCAGGAAGCGATGTTTAACAAAGGTTGGACTCAGAAATCAATTTCTTAAGATGGTATGATCCAGGAAAGAGGCAAAGAGTCCTAAGGATATATATGACAAATGGAACAACAGCTCTGGTGAAAATTTGGCTACAATGACAGAAGAAGTATGTGAAGAATAATTAAGTTCGGGGTCAGTCTAAATACTGATATTCTGGTACCATACAAGCAGAAATGTTGAATCAGAAAGGATGTGGGGCTGCTAGATCCTCTTGCCAAACAGAAACAATTTTTCCTTGTTATGTTTATTTGAAGGAGACTGAAACAATGCAAACATCTAAAGAAGGTTACCACAGAAGGATGTTAACTCCATCAAGTATTGTCTTGTGAGGGACTTAAGGATAAGAAGAGGGGAAAAAATGCAACATATATTCATTACTGTGGAATTAGAAGGATTTAAGCTTAATATGAATAAATATACAGGTGTCCAGTTCAGAAACATACAGAATGCAGTATTTATTATTAAGATATCTTTCTTTATTTTGAAAACAAGAACATTAACTTCCACAGTTATATATGTCATGATGAAGAGGAAAAAGATTAATTGTATCTTCCGTATTTAATTGCCTAATGAACTTACCCAGGTGTGAGATGAATAGTTTCTTATTTTAATGTGTTGTTTTCAAGGGGCCAGAACTAGTCTAAATAGCAATGATTATGTTCTTAATAGTTAGATGTTTTGAACAAGAATAGCAACTGATGAATACCACATGAAATACCTCCTTTCACTAGTATAAATTTCATTTAGACTGTATTCATGAAAGTTTCAAACTTACAAGACAAAAAATGTCACTTTGAATGTTAATTTTAAGTATTTAAGGTGCAAAATAAAAATTTAATATTTTAGTTCCGTCATTTTCCATCAGTAAGAAAAGCCAACAACACTTCTCAAGCAGTCCAAGTGATAGCCTTTTTTATGTATTCTACCAATAATATTCCACAGTGGATCCAGTAAACCCAGAAAATCTTTAGAAAACCTTGCAAAGCCTTCTATCTTGCTATTGCAGGTGAATGATCCTTCAGTTCTAGCAGGGATTTCAGTAAAGCTATTGATTTTATGTGGAAGACGATCCAATACATGGTAGTATTGAAGGGTAGCAATACAAAATTTCAAAATAAGTAGAAGGACTGACAGGGAACCAGGTAACAGAGAACGATATTTATCTATAAAGTTAATTGCAATAGTTCAAACACATCTCACACCTCCAACTGGGTAAAAGAAAATGATGGTTAATATACAATAAACCAACTGAAATTATACTGTGCTGCTTACAGCATTCACTGCTTAAAGCAATATAGAACTACCTCTTTCCCAGTACAGCAACAGAGATAAAATACCTTAGACTTCTCTAAGCATAATGGAGATGCATTGCAGCAGACTAGCACATCACAAGGACTCCTCATCCTCACTTTCATTTTGGCTTTGGCCAAATGAGCAGTCCTTTACACATCAGTTATGTGGAGACTTGTATAATTCTTGTTTGCGGAGGAGTGTTGGGCATCCCAGGAACACTAGGAAGACATACAGAAAAGTTCTCACAAAATAGTCTACTTTCTTTCAACCCATTCAGGTATTACTATTCTGCCCTACTATTTTAACTAGTAGTAGAAAGTCAATTACCAGAGGGAAAGAGTTTGGAACTCTGAAAATACTTAATTCCTGTATAAACCCACTCCGAATTTTCTCAGTGAAAATAACAGAGAACATAGGCCAAACAGCTTTCTTCAACAATTTAGATTAGATTATTAAATCCAAGGAAAGAATTCAGGGGTCCTAACTGGAATGCACTGACAGAATTTTGAGGTTTTACATGCTAATACAAGGAAAGATGAAACTTTCAGTGAGATGGTCTCAACTTTTATTTCTGATAAACCCACTGAAATTCAGTAATCTAGAATCTTAACTCCTTGATGTATACAACTGAAAACTTTGTACTTTAGTATCTTGGTGAAAGTCTTTTCATTACTCTACCAATAAAATTGACAAATAAAACCAGAATTTTTACCAATTTATATCATTGAGACTGTATGCAAACACAGGCTTCCTATCACACATCTTTTTTTTCTGCTGATTAATGAGAACATCGGATGATTGGGTAGACTGTGATGCAACAATGCTTTCCTTTGGGAATGGAAAACAGCAGAAAATGTGCACATAAATTCTTCCTCTGGTAGTTCAAAATTAAGTTATACAAGCTGCAAATAGTCCCCACAGCCTGTCAGAGATTCAGAAAATTGTCTCCTCCACAGTCCTACTCTTTCACACTTGACCATTAAGCAATTTCCCACCCTCTGCACACCCACAAGGGATATTCTACTCTATGCCTTTAAAATACTGAATGAGATTAATACAGCCACAAGACACATACATGCTATTCACTCTGTAGTAGTTATGTTTTTCTAGCTCTGACCAGAGGAAGGTGTAAGGACAGGAGGTATGAACGTTCTGGTCCCAACCAGCTATTGCTGTTAGAGACAGTTATGAGACACAAGAATTCCTCCCCTTTCCTCATCTCCTCACCCTTTTCTCTCTCACTTCTGTGCTCATTTACCTTTTCTCATTCTCAAATTAGTCCTGGCTGGGACTGGCAGTGCTTGGCTTCAGATGGCTATTCCTGTCTGCTGGCCACCCCACCACTGCAGCTCGGAGAGCTGTGCAGTTCTGGCCCTGGGTAGCCAAAATTTATAATGCAATGTTTTAAAGCCAACCATCCCTTAAACAGTTCCTCAGAGTTCTTCTGAAGCACTAGAATGGCAAATAGGAAATTCACTTTTTAAAAGGGTAATCTGGTACAACCATAAAAAAACCTACACACTCAAAACTCATGTCATGATTAAGTGAGAAATAAATGGCAAACCCAGGAGAGGTCAAAAGCACAGTTAGTGAGCGTCATCTCATGCAGCTGATGTCATGTTACTATCCACACAGGGATTTGGTGGATAAGGGAAGAAAAATCCAGGTGCGTATACTGAATATGAATATACACTGGCCTTTTCCTATGGATTTCAGAAGCCACACTACGCTGACTAGTCCACAACAGCTGTGCATACTTCTCTCTCCAAAAATGGGTTAACTCTGCAAAGATCAGCATTAACTCCCACACACATTTCTGCTGGAAATCTATCAGGTTGCTAGGGTAGCATGCTGTGCATAAAGGCTGCTCCCTGGCTGTGTACCCTCCCTGCAGGCACACGAAGCCCTAATTATGAGGTATATATACAGAAGAGTTTCCGTGGGCTCAGAAGAAGCATCAACAAATACGCTACTTCCTTTGCTCCATGAGTTACAGACCCTTTGAAGCATTTTTCTGCTCCTTTGCTTATGCTTGTATCACTGTATGGGAGGCTGTTTCAAACTTCACATTTATCATTCTGACCAAAAATAATAGCTAATTTATTTCTTACTCTTTAATTTCATTTTAAAATTTAAAGTAAACAAATCCTGAATGGCAAGCAATAAACTAAAAACTGAAAGGGGACGGTACTGTAATGTGACAGCGGGACTGCGCTTGCCCCATTTCCTTATCAATTTAGATGTTAATGAGACTTTTTTTCTTTTGCAAAATCATTTAAAGACTATATAAGGAATCAGAAAACATATCTTAATTTTTTGTCACGTACTTGTATTATAAAACTTTATTTATGTATTTATTTATTTATCTGGAGGGGAGGGGGAGGGGGAGGGGGTGTTGTCTTTGTGGCCTGATGGGAAGTAGAGGGTAATTCCTTTTTTCCCTTCAAATTCCATTTAATTTTGTTCCTGCTGTACCTATTTTAAGACTTCTTTGCCTCCTACTTCCCTCCTAATTTCTTAAAGTCCAGCATTAAGCTATTAAGGGTGAGCACAGGGATGACTTAAGCATCCTTACAGGCTAACCAGTACATCTGCAGTTAATTGCAAAGAAAGGATAGCAGAGGAGCTGTCTACTGCTGGCTGCCAAGGGCTTCTATGCTATTTCCATAGCTTTCCCTGCTGCTCCAGAAGGAAAATCATGAGACTGAGATTCTTCTGTATTACTACACTAGCACATAAATCTAATTGCCAAATACTTCGAGAGTCTAAATATGACAACATGGACAATATTTTGCCTTTCTTAAATATTCAACTATTCAACCATGCAGCTTTCTAGAATATAAGAGCTGAGAAACAGAATACTACAATCCTGGCACTGAAAAAAAGTCATAGGTGAATTTCTTGAACAGCAGAGAGGTGCAGAAGAATTACCCTTTGATATACAGTATAAATCCTTTCCAAATCCACACAGGTTAAAAATGCTAGTTGTCATATTTGTTTTATAGCTTAGCATCTTTGTTTTCTTTATGCTTTCTTTAAGATGCCCTCAACATACATCCTCACAAGTATAGCTAAATTGGAATAAGAAGGTTGGAAAGATTTATAATGTTGCCAGAGCTGTCATATAGGCTATGAACAGGGAATGTTTCATTGTAAGAACTATTAAAGTATTCTGCTTACCATTTCTTTTAAAATAGATCTCCTTTTTTTTAAAAAAAAAAAAAAAGTAAACTACAAATATCAGTGCTTTTGAAATTAAAAAGGTAAATTATTCATAACAATTGGAACAGCTGCTTCATCTCTGTCTCGTGTGCGGAAATCACAAACATAACCTTGATAGAATTAAGTTTGAAACATTTGCAGAATTTGTATCCATGAGTTTTCCTTTTCTCACATCTAGCTTATGTAGACCAAGCCCTCCTTAGTTCCTTTCTCCTGTTTTCCTATACTCATATCTAGATTCATAATGGAAGGGCTTAATCTCTTTATGCTTCATACATAACTGGAATATTTATGTGAAGGATTTAGTCTTTTATTTCAAATCAGCTAAGTTTCTTTCAGCATTGTCTGCTTAACAGGTATTATTATTCTGTGCTGGATTCAACTTTGAGAATTGGAGCCTATTTACATAGAGACAAAAATTTTCCCTTTTAGAGAACCATGTTCTGGGGTTTGTTCATTATTTGTATTTTTCCCCATCTATCTTCCTTTGGTATTACAGACAGCAGCCCAGTTTCAAGATATCAGCTGTCTCATCCATCTATCTGTTCCTCCATTGGAGTGTTCTCTGCATATACAGCAGCAAAAATCTGAAATAAAAACAATCCAAAACTGTCTCCAGTAGGGGAGCTTAGTGAATGAAGGAAAAAACTCTAGGGGGACAGACACAGGGAGAAACTAACTGCTGCTTTTTACATTTTCTTTCACATAAAACCAAACAGAAGCTAGTTTGCCCTGGGCATTTTTCTTTAAATATTGTGTAGAATACATATTCTTGTCCATTTATATTCATCAGACCTAAGTCTGGAAACTGCTATCATGCCGACAAAGAACCAGAGACAGAATCTAACTCCTGTGTTGCTCCTGTGTATGATAATGTGATCTCCATGACTGGAAATTTTCTTGATGTCCTTGTACGGAGTGAAGATGGTATCAATCTGTCTGAGTGAGATTAGCAATGTCCATTCAGTTTCCTGCCCAGACATGAGACAGGCGGACTAAAAGACTAGAAAGTACTACAGCCCTCAAAGAACAGTTGTCTGTTTTGAAATAATTCCTGGTTTTATATTAGGAGTTAACCAAATATGTTCTTCTGCTCCTCACATTTAGATATTAAACTGTTAAAAACCTTTACTCATCACAGCGTAAAACAGCGACAAAAACAGGGCGCATCATTAGAATGAAATACATTGCCTGCTTGCAGGAGGAATTCTGTTCTGCCAGATATCCACTAGGGTTCCAAAAGAGGCCTTTTTCATCATTTTGCGGACTTTATGTAAACTATTTTGCAAAACATCATTGGCTTTATGTTTTCTGCCCCTTCTGTTCACCAAGAAAGCAGGAACTTCCTAAAAATTTTAAGCATGTACCACTGCTAGACTTCAAAGCATTTTTTTGGACGACGTGACATTCACATTATCAGAGCTTTATTAGAAAACGTTACAAAGATAACACAGCTTTGAAAAGCAAGTTGGGATATTATATCCTCATCTAGTGTGAAGACTGCAGCTTGTCAATGACTGACACAGTGACGGGAAGCCAGAATGGTAGCACAGAAGGAAGGATGTTTGCAGGAGCATATCTCATATTAATGAAGTTCACTGGATATGGGAGATTAAAAAAAACCTACTTTCCTACTGTGTTCTTACACTAACTCCTCTTAAATGTGACAGAAAGCTCAACTTTTCCAAACATGTCTCAGATTTTACATTAGTCTCTGCGTTCCTTGGGTTTGTCATCACTCTCCTATGGGCATTCTGACTGAAGTTTATGATTTGCTCTAAAGGGCTTTACATGTTTATTTACTGAAGTGGTATATAAATGAACAGAACATCAAAGTGAATAACTGAATATTAAATAAATCAAAAGCACAGTTTCACAAACACTTAAAGTGGAAAACTACTGCATTTACAAAACTGTCAAATTCATTATTCAATGTATTTACTTTCCTAATACTGATCTTGGACTCTGCCAAGGCAAGACTATCACTAGCCCAACATGGAAAGGTAGAACATTGCAAACTGCTTTGTTTTTCCTGCAAGACATTACAGTCAGGGGTAGGTTAAGCTACATAGGACTACGCCTTTCTTTTGCCACAAAGGCAGGTAGTGAGAGATGACAGACCTGTACAAAGCTGTACAACAGGGAGCTTAAACACAGGGAGATTAAACTTTCACCAAAAATATTCCCAGGGAAGAATACTTCCCCATGGAGAAACAAAGAAAAAAACCTGTTACCCCAAGAACTTGCCACTGTATGTAAAAAACCCACAAGCTAAACCTAAAGCACTGGATATTTAAATGTGAATAAACTTTTTACCAAGTGAATGACTACATTTCATGGCAATAATTAAAATGATGACATAACATGCAATAAATTAGTTTATAGTTTATAGTTTCACGGTCCAAAAAGCCCAGCGAAGCAGGGATGAAGATAAAAAACTGGTTCAGAAATGTGGGGTGAAGAATGCAATAGACACAGAGAAAAGGGATGACTAATAAGAAAACAAAGTAAAAAAGAACAGAGGTTTTTAAAAAAAAGATAACAAAATTCCAAATTAAAATTCTGATTCCAGTGAGGACTTTTGGACATCATTTAATTGTTATTATTTATGTTTTCCTCAGTAGAACTACAGCACTGAGGCACTGTGGGGTTTGTATTAATAGAAAATGATAAATGCCACTGCAATCAGTAACACCGACTTTCTCTTTCAATCAGCTAGTGGTCTGGTGCTGATCAGATGATGAAATCAAGGAGAGTGAATTGGTAAACCATCTGGAGAAAGCATTTCTAATATGATTTAAAACAACAACAACAGAAACAGAGGAGCTTTCTCATTTTGTTTTAGTTCACTCCTATCTATAACAGTGTGATTTCATTTACGCCTATGAAAAGTGTATATAAAATCCTTATCTAATACTTTACGCTAACCATAATTTATCCTCTCTCAAAGGGGTAAATTACAGCACAATCCAAATGTGGTGGAGAGATAAGATCTTATTTTTTTTTATGTCCTCCCCTGTATTTTTACAACAGGAAATACACATGCACAAATTATGAGAAATCAATATTTTTACTCCTTTCCACTCCATTGGCAAAATAATCAGAAAAGGGCACCACATCCCACTGTTTGTGATTTGAATTGACTGAATGAGAGTTTGACAAGTCTAAAAGGCCAGCAAAAGACACACAGAATGTCCCTCATTAGATTTTGCACAACAGTGGCTACAGAGAGCTATGAATGCACAGTACTATGAATAATAAAACATCTGTGAATTACATAATGTCACTAAGTACGTTCCAAATGGTATGCATATATTAACTCACAGATACAGGCTGGTACTTATTTAATACAAAATCAGCAAAAAATAATGGTGTTTCTCAAAGGCCCTGGAAGTTCATTATGCTATCCGAAACTCACATATTACTCTAAGGAATGTGATGCTATTGTTATACAACAATGAAAAATAGTCACATCAACAGCTCTTAGTGACAGGTAGGGATATCTTTGGGAAATCCACCAACTTTAATGAAACAGTTTAAGTAAATATAATTTCTTCTTGTATGTTCAACTGCCTGGTGTCTACAAAGAAAAAAATTAATATGAGGAAGTTTTATATATATTAAGACTCAGTATTTTCACAACACTTCATATTGCTATTGAAATGCACAGTCAAAGTACTAACAGATAGCACCTTCTGACAATCAGAAAAGTCCTTCTTTGTATCACTGCAGATTGCACACAGCTTGATTGGAACCCTCTGTTTCAGAAGTGCCCCACCACCACCTTGGTGATAAATTATTTTAGGATTTGCATATTTGCTCTTAGTTTTAATGAATGATGTGCTGCTTTTTCATTGCTGAAGCGAGGCTTCTTTTTAAACAGCTATCATAGTCTCTTGACAGCGTAATACAGAAATGGATCAGTAATTATAAAGGGGAGTCAAAATTATGATTACTCTACTGTGTATTCTTCTTAATGACTAGTTCAGAAACAGGAACACAGGACTACTGTTTCAAACACAAGTCTGAAACCCCTAGAGATTTAAATGAATATTACATTAAAAAAACCCCACCTTTTTCTGTCTCTGTGAAATTACCTACTCTTTGAATTAGTAGAAACATATCACTTAATAAAAATACAAAGTATCTGTTATTATTCTATTATAGGTTGATGCCATTAGATAGAAAATTCTTTAATAAGGAGTAGCATGCTGTTTATCCTCATCAAGTCATGCTTAATATCAGACCATTTGCCACACTGACACCTGATCCAAAACCCACTGAAATCACCGAGACACTTTTTTCTTTTACTTTCCTGAGTCAGAAGTAGGCTTTTAAAAAGGGAAATGCTGTTCACCCTTTCGCTCCAGCATGCAGCACTCCAAGCCCATCTCACAACTGCCACCTCTGGTGATGTAACCTCCATGGTAAGTTAGGAGAGGTTTATCCAGTACAGGAACTGAGTCTATAGGATTTATGAAACCAACAGATGGCCTCAGATTAAGTGCATTTAAAGGAGATTTTAATTTTTAATGAAAATAATTTGAGATTGGGTATGTAACCAAAACTCAGGTGTGTATTGATCTTATCCCAGAAATAATTCAAGACAGATCATCCAGGTTACCATATGGACTGCATTTCATTCCTCCTATTAAAAGTAGATTACAGAAGGGCTAAAGCTACTTATGATATTTCAAGCTTACCAGTATTAATTTGAATAAGATAATAGATGAGGGAAGCATGATTAGCAGCCATTCCAGCTAGACAAAGTACAAATCTCTTCAGCAGAATTTCAGTGGATTGTAAAACTGAGTATCAAAAGATCTAGTGATAATTTCATCTTCCATTTTTTAATATAGTAATACTTTTCAGGTATCATTATTCACCATATTTTTCCCAACATAAATAATTTGCAATATTTATATTCTGACCTAAAATAAAAATTATTATTGCAAAGTAGTATTATGAAAATTTGGAATTGTACTCTGAGATATTAGATATGTGCAACATAAAAAAGTCTGTTGATGTGCAAAACCCAAGAAATGCACACAGTGAGTTAGGAATTTGGTATAGGGTGCCAGCCACTCACGTCCACGTATGGGGACTAGAATTCCAATTGCATTTTCTTTCCTGGTTATGGCATGTAGGGAAGCAGCCGCTGCAGCTGTGCAGGCCCTGAGAGACAAATACACAAGCCAGAGAGATGATACAGATGTCTAGAACCTTCCCACCTGCTGCCTTGATGAATTCACACTGGTTACTGCAAGATGTGGATAACCATCTGTGCATCTGTCTAGTACTGACACTTAAGGATCATATTTTTTAGAGAGTTAGTCACTGGAGTAAGTTATAGCGAGCATTTTTGAGAATTCAACCCTATTTCCTATATGTACTGTAAGAGCTATTGTAATTGTCTCTTGGTGCCATTCAAAATGGCTAGAGTCAGTACCTAGTGCATCATAAGAGAAAATTTTTACTATATTTCTAAGAAATTAGACAAAAATGAAACAGTTACATTTTAAGGACAATTCTCTTTTTTTTAATCATAATAATGGGAAAAAAATCAGTATTCTTTTAGCTGAAATAACTTTCAGCAAAGCTGAAATTATTATTCCAGACCTCAAGATTCTGATTTTTTAACTTCAACATACAAAAGCAGTACACCTGTGCAGACGAAGAGTGTCCCAAAACTTTGTAACATTAGGCCATCGATCAGCAAATTCCCATTGACACCCACAAATCATGAATAGTATTTACTTAAGCAATCCTCATCATATCCTGTAATGTAAGATGTTTTATATCTATTTAATAGACCAAACAGTTAAGTCACAGAAAGCTAAAGTGAATTCTTTCACCCCACAAAAACAGGTCAGTGTCACAAGCAAGAGTGAAATGCAAGATCCCCAATTCCTACTTCCCAGTTCTACGTAGTAAACCACACTGTTACAGATTACTCAGTTGAAATGAATGCATTCATGCCATAAATGTAACCTTTACTGAGATAGGCAATAGGACAGAAATATGTCCTGTTGTATGCTTGCATTATATATACGTAGAAATCTAAAAAATAATGTCAAGGGAATTCTAGAAAGTTAATAGAATAAATGGCATTTCAAAAAATCTTCCATCTTCTTTTAAGCCTTGCTAATGTATCATCTTCTCGCATCACTTACAGTAATGAATTCTATAAAGAAGAGGTCCTGACATTACTGTCTGACCTCTCATAGCTGTAAAACCTATTTTTGGAAAGCTGTTTTTACCTTGGAATGTATTGCAATAAACCACAAAGTCAGTCAAAGGTACTACAAACAAATTAATATAAAAATCACCCTAACAGCATATATAAAAACAGTATATATTTGTCAAAAGTCATCCTACTGGAAATAACTTTTTGAGTGAAATCAAAATCTGTCTGGTGCTGTTCACTGACAGTTCTAATTTCAGTGAGAATGATTCAAAGCAAAGTGCAGAAGGCTGCATGGAAGTGCTTCACAAGACAATACAAAATGAAATTGTGTTAAATTTAAAATCTAATGTTATATTTGGAAACTAAATTTACTTTTTAAATGGGAGATTAAAATTTAAAATACAGTTTATTAGTACTGTACCTATGTTTTCACCATGTTATTATTTCAATATTAATGCTGGAAATTGACACCATCAACACTAGAAAAATACAGGAAAACTAGAGACTGCTCCAAGTGAGTTTATTGATTTTAGCTCCCTGCATATACCTCAAGTTCTTTGGGAATGCAGGCACAAGCTTTGCTCAAGAGCTATGGTTAGGTTCATAAAAACATTCAAACAGATCATCTCTAAAAGACAACAAACTGAACTCAACAGGTAACCAGCAATTATCAACTCCTTATCACTGCAGGATGCTCAGACCAACTTCACATACTTTTAAGCATCTGAAACACAAGGTGAGCACGGCATGATGTCACGACATGACATGAATTTTACAGACAAATGTAACTGTACTGTTTGCATCCTCCTTTCACTATCCTCTCTACACTACAAACTCTTCATCATGCACAGGAAACACCTGACTAATTGCACCAGGAAATATACCCTTTTTATTCCACCACCCTGCCTATAGCTGCTTCTTTCAGACTCCCTGGAGCTTTAATTCACAACTTTCTAATGCCCTCCATGGGGAGCATTTCAAAATGAGGGATGGAAGCAGGATGAAGGCGAACAAGAAAAACACTGAGTCTCCCACAGCTTGTCTAGTTTCCTCTTTATAATGTAGGCTCCTCATCACAAAGCTTATGTATAGTTGTGTCACTGCCAGCACTGAGTATATAATCAACAGTTTCACAATGCTATTAAATTAGTTACTTCCATACTATGTCTTTTTTTCCAGTTTGATTAAAGTCTTTTCCACTAACAATGTCAATACATTCACACTTCACAGTCATTAAATACTCAAACAAAACCAAATATGGTATCTATATTTGAAAACAACATAAAATAAGTTTTGGTTGCTTTCCTAATATGATAATTTAAGAAAAAAGATAACCTATAAAATATTTTTTTTCTTAAATGCAGCATGGTTAGATCTAAAGCTTTCTTTGATGAAAGTGCACCGAAGTGTACATAGAAATTCCAAATTAAATTTAAAAATTTGGCCGGTTTCCAACTTCAGTGAAACAGAGGATATTAAACTATTTCTACAATATCATACTATTCTTTACAGACATTTCTATGGATCGCATCACCATATGTTATAAACAGTTCACAAAACAGAATGGATCAAACAATTTTATCTGGTAATGAAAATATATTCTCTGTTTTCACAGGTGTATCCCCAAAGAGGTGGGTACTAGTGGCAGACCTAGGAATGAAGACTGAATCTCCTGGTTTCTAGCCCTGCAACAGTTAATACAAGCCTAGCTTTCTGCTCCTCCATAGAAATGGCATTGTGAGATTAGTAAAGTCAAATACATGAACTATCATTAGATGCATGCTAAAGCAGATCAAGTGAGATGAGACATTTCTACTTAAATGTGTTCCATGTTAACGGACATTAAACTTAATATCCAGAAATGTTTGGAGCTTGAACACAGCTAAAGTTCCTCTAAGACCAAGTCTCTCTGTGGTCTCAGGGAGAGAGACACCAAAAAGGATTTAATCCTAAATATTAGAAAACAAACTCAGGCTGACATGAATGGGCACTCAAAGATGCCTACTTCTCATTGTGAAGTCCCTCAGTTGTGAAACTACAGTTGGCTTAGGTGAGACACCAAGCTTTACAGTGACCATAATCCACCTGTTAAAACCATGCAAGTGTAACTGGTTACATGCTAACCCCCTTCTTAGAGGTGGAAACAGAGACTGGGACAAGTCAGGCTAGAGTTATCTCTATTCCTTGTACACTTCTACCATTCTCACAATACAGGGGCAGATAGCAGAAGCAAATCATCATTCTTCTTGCAGTAAAAAAGAAAAGCAGATGGACATTTATGATGTAGAACTATGCCCACACCATCTTCTGAGGTTCCTTAGTCTATATATCACTCTTTTGCTCACATTCGCTAAAATAAAATCACTCTAAATGGTATTCAAGAAGAGATACTTTTTTTTTTTCCAGAAACAACAATTGTCTGTGTACAGTTTCACAGTTTAAAGAAAGGTTATTTTGTGTCAAAAGCCAATTTAAAGTCCTGCTCCTTTCCTGAATAGGAACTCTGCAAAAAGTAACGTAAACAGATAATTAAGCCTGGTAAGATAGGCTACAGAGCATAATTAGGTTTACTGAAATCCTTCAGAACATTTTTCTCTGTTGTATTTCTCAAAGATAATAAAATATAATATATAAATAAATATAGTATGAATAAGTATAAATAATAAATAATAGAAATCTTTTGGAAATTGGCTTGGTTGGCACTTGCTATTCAAAATGGTGTTACTTGGCTAGACTGAGGCTGTTTAGCTGTGAAAAGTAATCTGATTTGGAAGAAAATTAATTTTAAACCAGATCTGAAAACATTAATGCCTGTCTTGAATTTCACTGCTGAAGACTACCGAGGGCTCTGTTGTAACTGCCAGGGGCCATAATGAACACTTCTTTTCCCCATTAGCATCACAACTCCCTTAGAAAAGGCGACAAACTGTTTTCCTGTGATAGATAGCTCTGATGCCATTTATAGGAACTACGGATCAAAGGAAAACTCACTGCTGAAATAGCAATCTACAGGGGTATGATGAAGACTAGTAATTTGATTGTGTTTCTTGATATTTTCAGACACAGTCCAACTAAAACAAATAGCTTAATTTTAAACAATGAAACTGTGTAGCCATGTTCATTGTGTTATTTAAGGCATTCATCACATATTACACTCTTAATGTAGACTCTTATAAAATATTGAGAACAGTATAGAAGCTGGAACAGCATTTCATATAATTATAGTTTTCCCTAAATGTAATGTAAAAAGTCAAATATAATGTCTGCACAGTAGGTTAATTTTTCCCCAATGCAGAGGGAGGCAATCTTGAGTTTGTAAGTATGCATAATAAGTACATATTGGAAAGTACAAAGCTATCTTTTACCAGTCCAGCAAACTTCAGTCAACTTAATGACTCTCAAACAGTAAAAAGAGTAGTGGGTTAAAGTATGGATTATCACACCAGACTTTTTAAATGGTGAGTGGGTAAATCCAAGCCTCTGTGCTTACCTGCCTAAATGAAGCTTGCAGGAAGAGTAGGGACAGAGGTTTTTAATAAGCCTGAGAAATCTCAAATGAAGATTTTAAACTGTTTAATGAACCTTTGCAAAAACAATTTATTTAAATTAAATTATATCATTTACCCTGGGACTAAAATGTATTCTATGTTGTGGAAGTTTGCTTAATTTAATCACTTAGTATAGGTTTGACTGATAGGTTAGCAAGTTGAATACTATTGAGAAGACCATATCTACTATACATATATTTGCAATTGGCATCAGTGAGAGTGCCACTAGAAACTGTGATGGTACACAGTCCCCAGAAGTACAACTATTAGGAAAGGAAAAAAGATCTTGTGCCACACAGCTCCATTTCCCACTGGTTGCCACTTCCTATATTATTCCTACTAATAATTTATCTAACTTGTATTTTAACTAGCTAAATTAATTGCATATCACAACTTCCCTGATAGTTTGCTACTGACATATCTTGTTCATTAGTGGTCTTGTATAAAACAGACATGAATATAAAGTGATACTAAGGCAAGAATTTACTTTACTCCTACAAGCAGTCTCAATGGGTTTATTTGGCCTGTTCATATGAGTAAGGCAAGTCAGACTTGGCTTTAAAAGCTCTAACTTAAGCTCATAAAAGGTAGGAAAATGAGAGGGATATGGATGTACTTTTTTGTCTTATCCATGAGGGACAATGGCAAACAGAAAGTAGAATGTCACTTGTCACAAATAGGCTTTCACTACTGCATTCTGACAGAAAAAAAGACATTGCCTAACAATGAAGCAGCCGTAGGAGGCAAAGAGGAAAGAAATAGCTGAAAAAAGCTATATCACCACTTGTAATTCTGAAACTCTCAGTGTCTTGCAAGTTGATGTCACACAAGAAAAAATCCTTCATTTGGTCTCCCACTGTTTTGCTGACCTTTCCCCACTGGTGTTGTAGCAGGAGGCAATATAAAAGTGCTTTTATTCCATACAAATCGCTTGGCTGCTAAACTCTGTGAAATCTGAAAATTACAGTAGTTGCACAATATTTTTCAAGGATCCTTTATTGGTAATTGCTTCTGACCAGAAAATTAAATATAGAAGAATGAAATTGCAATGAACACAGAAAACACAACTTTGATTTCATTCCCTGTTGCAGAATAATTGTATTGAAATACAGAGTTGCTGTGTCCGAGATAAGAATTTGAACAGAGGTCCTTAACATTTCCCTTTACACTTTCCAGGTTAAACTTTTTTTTTTTTTAAAATTAAAAAACCTGAAAATTTCACAAATATATTTGCATACTTAATGCATTTTTTCTGCAAAATAAGTTAAATAATTTTGCCATTTTTTCTCATCTTTAGATAAGCCTTGCAACTGCTCTAAACTCACAAAATGTGGTCAAAGGCAGGTATTTCATACGCTATTTCGAACCATCTGTTGAATTAAAAGAAAGGGCTGGAAAATGCAAAAGATACAATCTGTATACTGATTTTTCTGACAAAGCTGCTGGTACTAATTTTATATAAGATCTCTGATATTCCTAAACAATGCATCCCAACAGAGGATGATGCTTTTCTTGATCTCTTTTGTATCTTTTCTCTTCTCATTTCTATATGTCTTAACTTTAATTTCCTTTTTTTCTGTATTTGTTGTGGTTTAACCCGGCAGGCAGCTGAACACCACACAGATATTTGGCTCACTCCCCCCATTCAGTGGGATGAGGAAGAGAATCGGAAAAAAGGTAAAACCCGTGAGTTGAGATAGAGACAGTTTAATGAAACAGCAGAAGAAAATAGTAATAATAATAATAATGGTAAGAGAATATACAGAATATACAAATTAAGTGATGCAAAATGCAATTGCTCACCACCCACTGACCAATACCCAGCCCATACCCGAGCAGTGATCCCTGTCTCCCAGCCAACTCTCCCCAACTCATCCCCATACTGAGCATGATGTCACATGGTCTGGAATAGCCCTTTGGCCAGTTGGGGTCAGCTGTCCTGGCTGTGCCCCCTCCCAGCTTTTGGTGCACCTGGCAGAGCAGGGGAAGCTGAAAAGTCCATGACTTTTCAGCTAAGCACTGCTTAGCAACAACTAAACCATCAGTGAGTTATCAACATTCTTCTCATCCTAAATCCAAACCACATCACTATATCAGCTACTAGGAAGAAAATAAACTCTAACCCAGCCAAAACAAGACAGTATTTTATTAATTTCCATAGGTTTCTTTTTCACAGAATTACTAAAGGTCTCACTATGTTCTCCTTTTAATGAGTTCCAGACTAGCAATCAAGGTTAAATAAACAAAGTACATGTAGAAAACCCAAATCAATTCAAAAAAGAAAGAATTGATTTTTTTATTTTAATTTTGCTTATTGATTTTGTTCACATAAAACAAAATCAATATAGTAGCAGTATACAGACTTTGAAGTTTAATAATATATCTCAGTACAATAAAGAGGTCAAAGCCCCTACTGTATCATAAATTCCTCCACTTGGAACTAATTACTTCAAGTGGAAAAAAGTGGCAGGCTACCAGTTTTTAAGGGATAAACACAAAGGGTAAGCTAATTCAGATATAAATGCATAACAATCAGGAGAGAAAAAGTGTTTTTCAGAATTGTTGTTCATACAGTTGAAAAGCCATATTATGAAGGAAGACAAGTGATAATATACACTTTAGTCACAAATATAATATAGTTTTCTCACACAGTTATACCAGCTTTACATCAGAAACTTGAATGGGATAAAGATATGCTTTATTCATAAGAAAAACAGATTGTTGAAAAATTATTAATACTTAAAATATCCTCTTTTGTTGTTCCTTATGATGAAGATGAATGATATGAATGGATAAATTGTTTAGGAGAAAATATTCAGCCTTTCCTTTCTCTAAATCATAAGCTGATATACTATATAGTGTTATATCCAAATATACATGTAAAATAAATATAAAAATTGATATATCTATATATATAAAATCGGAGTTGGCACTATAGTCTTTGTCTTTATATGATGTATATAGCTTAATAGTGACTTCAGAGTCAGAGGTTTTCCCTACATGTGGTTTTGGTATTGGCAATTGTATAATCCTTGGCACAATTATTCTAGTCTAGAGTGCTCTAGCCAAGTGACTTCACTTGTTTAACAACCAAACTGTATGTATATACATGTTAGTGACTGTTGATTTCCCTATTTGCTGGAAGAGTCATTTAGCATGTTTTGGTTTCTTCTCTGTATCTACCTCAATTTTCTTGTAGAGCCTTTTTTCTCAGCAAAATCTGAAGGATCCAAGGCTGCTTCCCTTAATTCCTCTCCCCCACTCTGTCTCACGTCCCCAAGTAGTACAAAGATTTTCAAATACTAAAACTATATCTGGATTTCCAGAAATTAAGTCTTGAGGTATAATTTCTTTTTCTTTGTTTATCTAGTACATCATCATGGTGGTTCACTTTTTTTCAGCAAACCACAACTACTTCCTTGATTCAAATACCGAAAATTCAATCTTGTTCACACTAATGTCCCAGTAACTAATTGAAGCAATCATCTAATCAAATCTCTGTCCTTTCAAAGTCAGAACAAAGCAGAAAACAGTAAGTTTTTTCATCCTGTTCATACTCTTAAATTAGACGGTATTTGATCCTGTTTCTCCACTTATGACCATTTCTGCTTTCCAAACCTTTCTCACATACCATTTGTTTTTCTGGTTTTGATTGTTGACTGTGTTTAATATCTCTCCAAATGCATCCAAAATGTAATCCGAATTTCTTGTTTTCAGGGGTTTTTTTAAATTATTTATAGTGGTTTTTCTTTTTTTTTCTTTCTTTTTTTTTTTTTTTTTAATAGCTTTGCTTTCAAGGTCCACTTAGTTCTGCAGTAACCCTGCCCCCTGGGAATCAATTTCTTAACATGAGAGTAAAGAGAATTCATATATTTTGTGATCCAACATCCCTTAGAGTTGGAGTTTCATTTCATAAATAATTCACTTACGAGCACATACATTCATTTTACATGATTCCTCAACGTGGCCAGGGTGCTGCGTAGTCTGCACTGTATCCACCTACAAAAAATACAAAAATATATGTCTGCTTACCAGGATGTGAGTGGGGTTTGGCTAACCTAACCCTGTATCACGGATCTTATAAATGAGCAAAAAGATTCCTCTTCTCTCCCTTAGGTTCAAAAATACTCCATAAAATAACTATTTGGCAGGGAAAACAGTTAGAATAGTGTTACATCTTGTTTAAGAAAAAGAAGAAATTAAGTGAACTATGCGTCCAGGAACAGGACAGTTTTAAATCATAGAGAAATTGTGGTGGTTTACATGTTCCTCCTTTTCTTACCTATAGTTACTGCAGACAGAATAAAAAAATATTTCAGGTATTAGTGACAAGAATAACTTTTCTCCATAAATTGATGGGATAAATAGTGCAGTAAGTTACTAATATCAGATAGTTGAAAGAAGCAAAGAATAGGAATTTTGTAAGAAAGCAAACAGGCAACTGTTCTTCCCTCTCATCCACCTCAGCCCCCCACCAAAAAAAGGGGGAGTGAGTGAGCTAGATTTGGAGGGCAATATACAGTATACAATGACACTTCTGTGAATACCTGAGTTATTCAAAATGCCAGGTATCAACTATTATGCTACAAGGTGGACATAAAGAAAATGGAGAACTAGTGGAACATGCTTTCTTTGAATCACTTTGATCAAAACATTTATGAAGGAAACAAGACACTAAAGAGATGTGCACGCCTACTGATAAACAGTGAAGGTTTCTGTCCAATATATTCTTCAAAAACAGCTCTTAAGATATCACTCAGAAAGGGGTTGTCCGCACAAAAAACATTAAACCATTATGTGTTGGTTACATAACATGTTTGGTTGGCATTCACTAGACAGTCTTTTCAGCTTTTGCAGTATTTTGTATTATTGATAATTTATATTTATTTTACATCACTCACTACTAAGTCCTAATTTTCCCACATTTTAATGAATCACTTCTTCTAATCCATTACACATACGCGAAGTTAAAACCAAATCACACAAGTGTAGGATAGCAATGTCAAGCATCTCTACAAAGCAGCTTTTGCTCTATGAACATAATCCATAAAAGACTCCCAAATGTCCTCAAATAAGTAACGTCTGTTCCTCAATCTAAATATGATCTTCTTACAGGAAGCCATCTGGGACAAAGCAAGCAAAACATTCTGCTTTGGTTGCAGAAGAAATATATTTATGCCTCAGTAAAATTCTTCCATCATCATCGATCCAGTTATGTGCAAATCTCTTTGTTCAGTTTCCACTGTCTTAGCTTGACTAAACAGCAAAAACACTAAACAGGTCAAAAAAGTTTTATAGAAATAGAGGTAATCCACCTATCTATCTATCTATCTTGAACAATCTGTGTCTCTACCTATAATTTAAGTACATCGAGTACCTCAAAGTTGCCAACTTCAACACTTATTCAAATTCATATAAAAAAAAAAAAGTTTTCCTAACTTTAAGAATGCCTTCACTGGAATAGTAGACCTGTCCAGTATGCAATCAACAGGGATCTGCTAACATGTATTTTAAATATCTTTCTCCAAGATACAAATTCATTTGTGAGCATTCAGTGCATTCATATTTCTGAGGTCAAAAGGTTCATAAATGCAACATTTTTTCCTGTAGAGCTCCCTTCTATAACAGATACTTGTGCTATTTTTCCAGTTAACAAATCAAATCAAAAATCAATGCAAGAGAAAAGCTAAAACAAACAAAAACAATTACATGACACGAACCAGACAGTGTGTTGAATCTTTTTATCAAAAACACAATATATTATATCCCCACAAATTCAAATCAACATGGCGGTCTCGGTGTGTGTGTCTGTATTACCTGCTGATATAGTACGAAAAGGGAAGGATGGCAGTGCAATTTGTTGTGCCTTTCTATATTGCATCTTAACAAGCAACAAAGTTTGTACCACTTGCTAATCTTAGACATACACTGTGCAGGCAGAGAGAGCAAACTGATGGAGGACCTTGCATCTGGATTGTAAGTGCTATGCACCACATGACATCCTGAAGACAATGCTGGAAGGAAGACAATGCTTCAAAAGGATCAGCGGTGCACTAAAATATGTACAGGACCCCAAATATAGACTCAGGTCAAATTCACACCCAAAAAACCCCTTCCTGTGCTCTGTAACATTATTGTCGATGCATCCATACATAATGATAGATAGAAAAAATTAGAAAATTATCTTCCTCCTTCTCTAAATTTCTGTGAAATGACCTGCTGTTTTTCTCATTTTTCTATGGCAGTTGAAGAATCTTGCTAATTTACACAAAACTGATATTACTGTCTTGTTCCTCCTCCCATTTCCTGGCATGAAAATGCATGTACACCAAAGAGTTAAATGAAGAACTGAGAGTCACTACCTCAGTTTTTATGAGTAAGGTGCTTGCAGTTCACTGCTAATCCAGGCCATACTACTGAAATACAGGCCTGGAAGTTTCTTATTACATACTGAGTCCAGGCTCTGTTTATCATAGGCATAATCTCACATATTTCTTTGATAGGTTACAGTTTGCTTGCATCAATATTTCAATGGGAAATCTGTTGCAGAATTTCAATGCTGTAGTATATAAAAATTATTGTAATAACAACCCCAGATTTATTCATGGGTATTTATACCCATTTCATTTTTTTCCTTAACTTACATATTCATTACCATTTGATTTTTTTTTTTTTTGCCACTCATCTCACTTTATTCTTAGCATTAAATCTGTGTCTGTAAATACGTTATGATTGCAATATATATTATATATTGGTCTGATTGATGTGTGTGTATTACTAAAAATGAGACATTACAAGTTTCTGCAACATTCAACATGTCTTAAACGGAACTGAAAGGCAAAACATGCTCATTTTTGCCCACAACAGCAAATGCCAGATAAAAATATATCTCCATAGACTTCCTGTTACTTTTCACAAGATGCTTCTAACCTATTTTTAAACTTCTTTTGCACACACAACTTCATTTTCATTTTATGACAGAAATCAAAATAGGATTTGGGAAACTATAGGAAGTATATTGAACATATTTCCTTAGAATATACATGTTGGATAAGGAATACTAATTCTCATATTCTTAAACAAACAAAATAAAATTAATCAGTAAAAATTCAATAATTTTATTTGTACAGTATTTGTGAATCATAAAGGCCTTATATAGAATAAAAAATTAAGCAAATTGAAACTAATGAAAATTTTGTCTGAGCAAGAAATAAATGAGGACTGCTACATATAATCACAAAGAGATGTACAGATTTTATTCATTACAATTTCTGTAATAGATATGGTCTAATTTAAGAAAACCTATTAATAATCTTGATAAGGAAAGTTTAAAAGAAAAAAAAAATGTTAAATCAAATTAAAAGGTATGCACCTAGGTTATAGTACACAGTTTAACATGACTGTTCTCACTTAACTTTACTTAAAATCAGTTTGCCATATTGCTTACTATGTTGCATCAGCTGGGTCTAGTTTTGCAACTTCATTGTGGCTACTGCTGACTCCTGCATGTTAGGTAAAAGGTAAACCAAGTCCATCAAAACTAAGCTTTCTACTTCATACCGAAACCAGAAAAATAAACAAATTATAATTTTTAACCCATCACCACAAGGATAAAATTGATAAACTAAACATGTGTCATTCATTATCTTTACAAACTCTCTAGTTTATCGATTTTTTGCTCATCCTATGCCTGTGAATTAATTTTGAACATTTAGGTATCTGGCAAATCCCACTATTTCCTACTATTAGGATATTAGGATTACGTCCTGTTCATAGTCACACTTTGCAGTAATATGGTGATGTAATGGTGTTAAGTGCCAGAGGATTGGTGGCTCACAAAGACAGTGGTCAGAGATGGAAAGACTGTGTCCATGCCATTGCCCTGAAATTAATTCATTCATCCCCACAAACTAAAGAATTTATACTTTATAATTCAAAAGTCACATACTACGTTTAATTTTCTATGAAATTAGTAGAAATGAAGACAGAAATATAAAATATCTCATTTAACTCTCTCATCTGCTCTCACACAAACACTGTAATAATAAAAATGTTGCATATTTAATACTATTTACTACAATGCCTTGCAATTCCTGAAGCACAGAAGTGTCTTCATTACAATCCAGTATAATGATATTATTGTTCTATTTTCAATGCATATGCACTGACTTATTTCAGGTAGACAGTGTTTAGAAATATAATCGTGTTAATAGTTTTTTGAAGGCACAGACTGTAATAACAAGATTAATCTACCTCACAAGTTTCAATAATGCAAACTTCCATATGGTTTGTATATTACATCCATAATACATTTATTAAAATTCTGTCACCTTGCCCTCCTGAACTAATGCATTAAGAAGCACTCACTGTAATAATAAGAATGTTACCTATTTAAGTTATTTATTGCAATCTTAAGCCAGCAACACTGTGGACTTCCTTGAAACCTGAGTAATACTGCCATGTCAAGAAAAAAAAGGCTCACAGAAAAACAGAACAGCAATGATATCTTTAAATGCCTCTGATGCTGCAAACCTCACACTGAGAGGTTTGTGCTGATCTTTAAACAGCTTACCAAAAGTAGCTTGATCTTGGTGTAGATAGTGCTACTAATAGTTTAATACATCGTTAGAAACTGAGGCATAAAAAGCCTGGCCCATGTTTTGTTGTTATTTCTTTTCTTTTTCTTTCCCTTTTCTTAGGAGTGGAGGAACATGCTGGAAGGAAAATACCTGTATATTTCTTTTTCTAAACTGATGAAGTTCCATTCCAAAACTAGTAAGAATTTTACATGACCTCATACCTCTAGAGGGTTGAATTTTTTATTTTTTTTTTTTTAATTTCTAGACTAAACATCTAGTGGTATATAATTGCTATTATATCAACATTGTTCTCTAATACATTTTGCTGATATTTATTCCCAGTATTTTTATGAAGAGCAATCAAATCTCCTCTCGCCACTTACTTTCTTAAGGCTCTGAGGTACAAGTAGCAGTGGTTTAAAATCAGATCGCAGGAATAGTTACCACCCTCATCCATCTGCTCCACCCTTCTGATGGGCATTAAAGCCTTAAGGGCAGGGTTATATGACAGGCCTATGAATGAGCTCATGTACTATTGCAGCCTTCAGCTGGGTGTATTAAAGAAAAAGAATTCCAGTTTTGGTTTACCCTAATATACCAGTGGTTCAGAAAGCGATTCAAAGGAGGTTCAAGTATTCATGCCTTGAGGATAGTAACAGCTTCTGCCATCCAATTTTAGCCTGCCACAGCATGTCTCTCAGAGCCTTAAGTTTAGTCATCTCTTGCACAGCTAACTCTATTCCATGGTTATTAAACAGCTCTTTCTGAATTTCTAAATGCAATCTTAATTCTTCCTGAAAATGGTTGACCAGAATAATATAACGATTTTTCAGATGAAGTCTCATGAATGACTCCTTGAATGACATGAATATGTCCATTTCTCTCAGTAGCACACAATTTGATGCAGCCTTGTGCTGCAGAAACAAATTTGCTTGTGTCACACTGTTGCTCATAATAACTCTGCCTAATTCATTAAATTCTCTTTTTCTACTGCTTCCATCTCACGATTTCCTAACTGAATTTACAGCTTGTCTTTTTCTTGCTATTGCATTTTGAGTTGTAAAGTTTTAACTGCTACAGTCTAAAAAGTTTTCTAGTCCTTCATCTAGTACAGTCTAATCCTCACCCAAACTCAAGATATTTATCATATTTGTTTCATAATCAAGTTTTATTATTACATTTGCACTCTGTGCATGAAGGTTAAAATATAAAGCAAAATCAGTCTTGAGGCTGATATTTGACTTGAGTGAGTAACTTTCCCTCTATTTATAATGCTTACCTTTGCAACAACACCAATTGTCATCTCATTTTAGTGAATTTCTTACATATTTTTGTAATTACTCTAGTAATCCCCATCTTCCTCAGGTGCACAAATAATTTCCCAGGTGGCACAGTATCAACTGCTTGCTGAAGTCCAAAGAGAGAGATTACTAAATTTTCTTTATCTAGGACATTGGTTATCTTTTCAAAGAAGAGTATCAGATTTGTATGAACCCCTTTCAGTAAAGCCATTTTCAATTTCCATTTTATACCATCTTCCTTCTTTCTTTATGTCAGCAACTCAATTTTTTTCATATAAATTCTGCTCTACTGTTTGATAAAAAATAAGGTCACACTTTTAGACCTTCATATCTTCTTTTGCATCTTCCCCACTACTTAAATGTAAATACTGTATTTGCTATTTTCCAACAAAACAGCACCATTTTTGCCCTAACTGATTTATTTACAAGATGACATGGGATGCTTTGTTCTATATAACTCAGAATTCTGTGCTGACGCTTATCTCTTCCTCTTTGACTTACCTACCTCAGACTCCAAGTTTTGCTTTTATCTCTTCCAGCTTTTGCCTCCCATGTACGTTATCACCTTTCTTTAAAACTAAGGCAAAGTTTTCATTTCATTTCTGCATCACATCTATGTTATCTTTCACCTCTAAATGTAATAATTGTCTTGCTTCTCTCTTGGTCTTGTTAATATAGCTAATTAAAATTTATTTTAATCATCCCTTTAATGTCTACCTCAGTTGACATTTGTCAGCCCTTTATCCCTATACTGACCACACCTTTATAATGTACCTCTCTCTGATTATCTGACTTCCCTTCTTCTCCCTTTACTCATTCCTTGTAATTTTCCTAACCATGTAATTTATTCCATTAAAAAAAAAAAATCCTCTCATGCCTGTACACAAAATTAACACCTGTCCATCTGAGCTTCTGAGAAGGTATTTGAGATATTGTACCTCATAGGCATGTGTATGAAAAGTATTTCCATGTCACTTTCCCCATCTTCCTCCCACCTGTCAGTGGCACTACATTGTCTGTACCTACTCCTGAAGGCCAGTGCTGAAGAAAATAAACCATATAGACTGAACAGGGAACTGTACTTTTCCAAGTCCCAGAATTAATCTGCCTAAAGGCAAAATGTCTGTGTTCTCTGCTAGCAATCCTTTGTCACTTCAGACACAGTATTGCACTTCTTTATAATTTCTCCAGCCATCATACAGTACTTGCCAAGACAGAAAAAAAATTCAGGTTGGCAAGGCTTTGGTGTCTAATGTATACAAAAACTGAGGTGAATGACAAATATGGGGTTTTTGAAATGCAGTTTTATTTTTTAACAACATTAATAACCCCTATTTTAAATGGGACTTTTTAAATCATTGCTTAATTTATAATCTGCATGGAATGGTATCTGTCAATTAAATTTGTTGCTTACTAAGGTCTTCATTTGCACATACAAGACCAAAGAGGATTTCAAGAAAAATATTTTTGAGAGACAGAAGCATTATTCATGGAATTAAATGCTTTATAGATATATTTAAAACAGACTGCTATGATGTGGCAGAAATAGCAAGCTGATACATTTATTGCTTACTTTACAATGTGAAGTATTACTTTTCATCTCATGGGCACAGCAGACTTCACAGGAACACTTTACACTTCAGCCTTCGGAGGCACTGGGCCAGTAATCCCTGTTCAATACAGACCCTCCTACTATACCTGAGGTATAAAAGGCTTCAGGGGCTTTTCTTACCCTTCCCCCCCACGCGCCCCATGCCTGCCCTTGTTTCAGGGGGGCAAGTAAGAGACTGACTAGAGAGGAGACTAAATGTAATAATGCTGCGTGGAGTGGAGACTCTGTCTGAGCAGTAAGATACCCGCTGCTCGTTCCCCAGTGGATGAAACTCCAGCCATCAGGCAGCAAAGACAATTATGCCAAAGGCACAGCAGGGGCCTATAAGTAGAGTCTCACAGAGCAGCCAAAACTAAAAGAAATAGTTATGGAAAGAAGTGAGAGGGAAAGATGTAAGGGGGTGGGGTGGGGGGGACTGTGCTGGTTTAACTGCTTTATACAGGATCCTTAGGCAGGAAATGGCTAGGACAGATCTACCATCCTATCAAAGTACAATTAGGTATCACTCTCACCCTAGAGAACTCACTGATCATGGCAACACCCCACGTTGTCAGGACGTTGTAGTAAAAAACCCAAAACAAAACAAAAAAGTAAGCATTGTTACCAGTCACCAATTTGTAAAGAAACATCAGAGTAGGGGCGGGCTGTATCTTTTAGATGGGCATAGATTGAATCCACTATTTGAACAGATCACAGAAAGCATGGATGTAAAATACAGATTCATTAAAAAAGCATTATTTAAAGATGAGTGTTGTTCAGTAGACAAAAACTGAAATTAGGTTTCCTGAATCAGTCTTCAGTGTACCTCTGAGCTGTAGCCAAAAGGTTTGCAAGATTTATAAATTCTCAGTTGCTACATACATTCATTTAAATACTCACGTTACGTTATGGAGGCATCATAATGTTGAGCT
This sequence comes from Gorsachius magnificus, assembly GCA_034008185.1. NCBI lineage: Eukaryota > Metazoa > Chordata > Aves > Pelecaniformes > Ardeidae > Gorsachius > Gorsachius magnificus. Next base: position 60,847,317 of record CM067084.1, read on the forward strand.
TAGTTCGTAAAGAATACAGTGATCCTTAGATACTATGTTATATGTATGAAAAATACTATGGAAATTATTATACTGACAGTGTAAACTTGTTCACTTCCTTGAAATTAAGTTCCAAACAAGAGGATTTTTTGTATGTATGTCTTCCCTTTCAACAGAAACATAAATTCTATGCTTCTAAATAAGTTGCAGCTTTTGAAGTCCTTTATCAATGAGCAGTATGGTGTTTCCTAACAAATAAGAGCTTATTTCATAGTCTGTCTTATGAGCACAGTGTGGTAGATTGGTTTAATTAAATTCTGTCAAATTATCATAAGGATTTTACATTCTGCAAATAATTGCTTTTTCTTCTCTCTTCACTTTTTGTTAATGGAAACAGAGAAAGCTGGTTTTATCTTTAATGTGTGATGTAGAATAAAAAAAAAAAGAAAGAAAAATGAGCAGCTAATGGTGACCTTTAATTTCATGGACATCCTTTTACATTAAAACTAAAATGACCAAAATTAAGCTAGATTTGACAGTAGTTATATATGTGAAATTATGTCATGTGTTCAAATCAGAGTATCGTACTAACAGTACACAGCTGAAAGTAGCTGAACAGTGGGATGCAATGAAGGTTGCATTCAAATATTTGTGAGATCAGTTCAATTACCTCACATTAGATTGCACGCTGGTGATCCAAACATAGCTTATTTTGCATGCTTGCAGATATTAGGTGACAACTAATGCTTTTGCTCATAAATTCCTCACCACAAATTAGTTTATGTACAGAATTGGTACATGGTAGTATGGAATTAACACTACATGCTGTTTTGGTTTAGGGGTTGGTTTGTTTGTTTTCTTTTTGATCAAAAATAAAAAGCACCTTTTCCCAGTGAAATATCAAAATGCATATTTTAGGACCCAAAATCAGTCTTAGGCGTGTCTCCACTTCTTTCACATTAAATTACACCTAATATGCAGGATGCATATACTCTGAAAATAGTTTCTGTATCAGAGTAAGTTACAGAAGCATAGTTCAGTTTATTTCTACACAGCTGCCCCTACTCAGCATATTATCAGCTGTAGTACTCATTAGTAAGACAGGTTAGAACTGCTACACCATATCCTGGGGCGGAGCGAGGGGATGGAATAAAAAAATATTTTTCCAAATAAGTTTCTGGACACACATGTACACCAATGAAACTATGATTAGTCTGGCTGGCAAGCAGAGTACCCCAGCCATGGTTGATAGGTGACAATTCTAGATATTTATTTCAAATAGAAGGATGCCTCAGAAATTATTAAGAGGTGCATACTTCATGTATATTATAATTGGGTTTCTGATCACAGTATAACATTTTACAAGTGAAAAGCTTCTCTCTCTTTCTTCAAATTTCAAGAGTACTGAGCTGTTTTCATCTTAAAATCTGCATAATCTTTTTCCTGATACCTTTTCAGTAATTATTTCTTCTAATTTGAGTCCTCATTGTGTAGTCAGGATGCCCACAAACAGAAAACTTTGTGGTGAAATTTCTAAATTATTTTGAAAGACATCTTTCTGTAGTTAGTTGTCACACGCTGGTGTACTGAAATGCTGAAAAACAACCAGCATGTGTTACAAGAAAAAAAGGAAAGCCCAACTATCATATTTTTCCCATTCTTCTATCTGATAATGATATGGAAATACTATGGAAAGACAGAAACTTGCTAGAAATACACAGAAACCACTCAGTCATTGTGCAGTTATTTCAGGACTCTCAATATTTCCACTTAGGAGGTGACAATTTATTCATCTTTCCCTGTGAGAAGTACAGCAGCAGAACCCTACTTAAAACTGCCTATTCACAAAATGTTTGGAAAAATTGTGTAACTACTGAGCAGAGTTAAAAGAAACAAATTTAACAGTTAAAGTTTCTCAGTTACGGGTTTCTTCATTATTTTCAAAGCTGTGAGAGAGCTTAGCTTCTTCAAGAAAATGAGAGACCTTTGGAGTCCTCCTTTTTCTTAAAGCCTTCATGTCAGGTAACAGGGGAAAATTTTAGTGGTTACCCTCCAACTTCTGGCTTTCCTAGAAACAAATAAATACATCATTTAGCTCCACAAAAAAAACCCTCTCTGTGTTTCAGGCAGGAACTCAGGAAATCCAAGGCTGCATATTTTTTTCTAGGGACTGCTAAATTTAAAATAATGTAAATTCTTTTCAGGATATTGTAGAGAAGACTAAGAAGAAGGAAAATATCTATCACATGGTTTAGTATAATACAGCAGCGAAGCTCTTTTTTGGAGCAGACTGATTCATTGTGGAATACTAGGAAAATGGGAGCAAGAGAAACCCTAGCATCTCCTTGTCTGTATCTGCACAGACTGGGTATCACGCTAGGGTAGCTTTAACTTTGTGGAAGGTAGGGTCCACTCCCAACAAAACTTTACAAGTATCAGTAAAGTCTTTCTGTGTATTATTTCTCTTCTGCTTTAAATGTAAAGGGAACACAAGCTAGTTTGGTGCCACATCAAAATGGAGCACGAAAGAACTATACACTGGACATACATTGCACTATTATTGGGATGAACATAAACTTTATCATGAGTGATTAGATCTGCTCAAGTAGGAACAGCCATGTTCAATAAACTCTTCCCCCTCTCCTCCTTTTAAGGTTGGTCTTCTTTAAAAATGTCTTTGAGGATGCTTGTTAACATTCTAGAAGATTGAAACAAGCAGGCCAGGTCACTTTCCTGATTCTTGACACACAGAAGTGTAGCAGGAACCCAGGAAACTGAGAGGGAGAAAAGTAAAAGTCACTGAAATAAGCCTTATTTCAAATTCCCTTGCTACTTTTTTATGTCTGCTGTTATCAGGCAGGAGAAAACTGCATTCTTTCTAACAGTGGCCAGGTCCTGGACCAAAGACATGCAGTCATACATAAAACATGGTTACAAAATAAATTCTAAAAAACCCCACTATGGCTTACATTAGAGGGTTTCAACCACATAAATAAGTGGCAAGAAGCTATTACCACCCAACTAAAGAGATGGATGCTATGTCAAAAATCTGCCACAGCTATCTCATTACTTATTTTAAAACAAAGTACTACAAAGTGCTTAGAAAGCCTGATCTGAAGAAAATATTCTCCTGATTTTATTCCTAAAATGTAGCTTGTGGTACTGAAATTAATTTGAACACAAAATACTCTAATTTCTGAGCAACCACATAATTCTGAAGACTATACTTCATCTCAGTCTCACCTTGCTAGAGTTTACTTAGGTTCTCACTATGTAACTATGCTTCCTGACAGCTTGTTATGGTTCAAAACTGTTTAGAGATAACAATTAAACGAGAAGAATTATGCTCCTCACAGTATGCTTTACATTTACTAAGTCAGTGTTCTCCCTTATGCTTTTAAGGAGAGAGGAGAAAAAAAGGAGAAAATAAAAAAATAAACTAAAAAGGTGATGCATCTCCAAGGAGTGAAGATATTTTAGATATAGTTGATTTACTCAATTTGTTTTAACTTGAAGAGTGAAAAGGAATCTTTGACAAAACTGTCATCTTTAAAATATGGTGATATTTCATTTTCCCCCTTCTTCACTATTTAGATTGCCTGGAACTGAAATACTTCCAGCAGTCACCGTGTCCAATTTTTTAGAACTGTCACTTCCTAGCAAATCTGCTTAAGCAAAATACTTATGTTGTTAGAAAACAGCAAACAGATCATATAAAAATGGTTTCTACACTCCTTTGCAGGACAACTGGTATTCAAGCACACAAACCAGCAAGAACATGCAAAAATCTGGAAGTTGAATTCTATAGACTCTTTTAAATCCATAAATTTGGTATTCCCACAATTAGTTTCCAAAGATGGCTTGAATTACCTCATTTTTTTCCACTTAGCCAATTTTTCTGCACAATAATTATGATCAATGCAATACAATCAAATAATAATCAAAATGCTATTTCCAAAGAAACCACTCCAGGCCATTAAAACTAAAAAGAACATTTCACCTGAAGGACAATAAAACAGAAGATAATTTTTAACCCTCTCTAGTCCACATGCTCTTTTGGTCAGCATTTGATGCCCTGCAAGGTACACAAAACTCTTAGAGTTTTACACTTCTGGGCCTTTAGCTTACAATATAAAGTAAAGAGAAGAGGCATTAAATGAAATGTAAACAAACCCTATATGCTGAAATGAACCACACTGACAAAAGTTAAGATCTTTACCTAGGATACAGATTACACTTTGCAGAAAGAAAAATAAAAAGTATAAAATAAAATGTTCCTTTTAAGAGAGAATTTTAAATTCTGGACATCAAGAATTTTTACAGATGACAAAGTACAGAATGGTTTTGGTTGTTACAGTTCAATAAGTATTCTATTTCCTGAATTTTTTCAAAGATTTTCTGATTTTATTAAATTAATCTCTGCATGATTATACAAAAAATTTATTAACCTTTGAGGTTTACACATGAGGAATTATGTAAGACTACAGTTACTTCCACTGCTTTAGAAAGCCTGTCATGTTACAGGAAACTCAGTGCTTCTTACTGAGTACAATTCAAAACCCAATACTCTGATGGCCCGTTAACACCAAATATGTCACCCTTTAACACCACAGAATCAATACACTGGAATGTCATGGTACCCTGATGGGCCACAAAGTCTCTGTATACATTTATTAGACAAAGATTTTATATTACTTCAGAGAAGAAATGTGTCAATTTAAAATCAATTTCAAATTTCTTGCTAAGAAAGAAATAGTCCTAGGTAAATAAAAGATTTTTTTTTTCAAGTTCCACTCAGTCAAACATAGAAACTAAACAAAGGTCAAGGTAATTTAGACATCCTCTTCTGAACAAGGACACTTGGATGTACACACTGTTCTACCTCTCATTTTCAAGTTTGGGTTTTTTTGGTTTTTTGGGGTTTGTTTTTTTTTTGTTTGTTTGTTTTTTGTTTGTTTGTTTTTTTAATGACAGCTCTTTTCTACCCAGATCATCACCCACCCAGGCCTTGCTGAGATGCCCTTTAAGGAAAGGGTAAGAAAAATACAAATACAACCTAATATAAATATTCAGACAATAATATCCCAAAGCTTAGGTACAAAAAGCTCTTCTAAAGGTTACTTCATCCATTTTCTTAAAAGATAATTTAAGTATTGGATCTACTAAAAGGAAGACCAGATAATTTCTTACATTTTAAAAATGCTTCTGTAGCTCACTCCAAAGAACTCAAGAGAAAGTTATTGACCTTTCTGACAATGCTGGGAATTTGCAGGCAAGACAAAACCATATTATTTTCTCACAATTATTTCTTCAAAATATTTTTACAATCGAACACAAGAGGCAGTGTTGATCATTTGCTTTCCATCCTTGTGGAGATGGATAAGCAACCAATCCTGACCAATCCAAGATTCCTTGGATATTTAACAGGAAAAACATTTTTTAAAAAGCCTTCCCTGAGCCGCTGTGCAGCTGACAGAATAACGAATACCCTCTTTATTTAATCTCTGGATTTCAAAACTATGTCTGTCTGTGACCATTTGCAGACGGCACCAAGCTGAGTGGTGCAGTTGACACGTCTGAGGGACGGGATGCCATCTTGGACAAGCTCAAGAAATGGGCCTGTGTGAACCTCATGAGGTTCAACAAGGCCAAGTGCAAGGTCCTGCACCTGGGTCAGGGCAACCCCCAGTATCAGTATAGGCTGGGGGATGAAGGGATCAAGAGCAACCCTGCCGAGAAGGACTTGGAGGTACTGGTGGATGAAAAGCTGGACATGAGCTGGCAATGTGCGCTGGCAGCCCAGAAAGCCAACCGTACCCTGGGCTGCATCAAAAGAAGCATGGCCAGCAGGTCGAGGGAGGTGATTCTGCCCCTCTGCTCTGCTCTGGTAAGACCTCACCTGGAGTACTGCGTCCAGCTCTGGAGCCCTCAGCACAGGAAAGACATGGACCTGTTGCAGCAGGTCCAGAGGAGGGCTACAAAAACGATCCGAGGGCTGGAGCACCTCTCTTATGAGGACAGGCTGAGGGAGTTGGGCTTGTTCAGCCTGGAGAAGAGAAGGCTCCAGGGATACCTTCTTGCAGCCTTTCAGACTTAAAGCGGGCCTATAAGAAAGATGGGGACAAACTTTTCAGTAAGATCTACTGTGACACATCAAGGGGTAAGTTTTAAACTAAAAGAGGGTCGATTCAGACTAGATCTAAGGAAGAAATCTTTTACAATGAGGGCGGTGAAACACTGATACAGGTTGCCCAGAGAGGTAGTGGAGGCCCCATCCCTGGAAACATTCAAAGTCAGGCTGGATGCGGCTCAGAGCCACTTGATCTAGTTGAAGATGTCCCTGCCCATTGCAGGGGATTTGGACTAGATGGCCTTTAAAGGTGCCTTCCAACCCAAACTATTCTATGATTCTACGACATTTGGTTTGTGTGTTTTTTTCTTTCCCAGAATCCTACATGTCTCTCTTGTCAAGAAAAACATTGTAAAAGCCTCAGTACCTAAAATTGAACATTTGACCTTTACTACTCTACTAATTCTTAGAGAACTGAGTAAGGTGATGTTATACAAAACTGTTCACTGCCTGCAAGAGAACTAGTCCATGAACAATTTCTGTAAAGATTGGACCAATATTGTCAGATCTATCCCAGAGAGAAACAGAACAAAAATAAATATTTATATAGAGAGTAAAAAAGTTCTAAACCTATATAGGCTCGATTACTTTCTAGGCTAATAGGAAAGGTCCCCATTACTGTCTTCATGGTATTTGTAATCACAAAACCCAAAAATTAATATGAATTTCATAGATCAACCTTTATATTTTCTTTATACAGTTTCAGATTTCAATTTGTAACTGATACACAATTCTTGTAGACAATTTTTTTTTTCTGAGGGTTATTTAAACCAATTTGGTGCAATCATTTCTTGTGTGGCACCAAACATGCTATTTTTCAAGCCACTATCCTCTATACCCTGCCATTTCTAAACAATCATTACACGCCTCCTCTACAAAGCTTGTAAAGAAACAATGCATGTGTTCATCTGGAGCTGAATTTTCTAGCAACAAACAGCACATTTGTTGTGTCTCATCAAAAATTCTTAAAGTATTTTGCTAAATTTTTCTCACTCTGCTCATACAAATGCTCCTACTAAATTAAATGGAAGTATTGAAACTGCAATTCCTACCATATTGCCAAAAGGTAAACAATGTGGTTTAGCAGCTTATGGCCTAGACTTCCAAAAGTTTTTGTAAGCCTGTATTAGACATTCCCAAAGGAATAGTGAACTAGATCACATACAGATTGGCTTGACACAGCATTCACTGAAACCATGTAAGAAACACGTAAGTTAAAGCTGTCCCATGAGTTATCAAACTAACCACCCAGCACACTACTGACAGGTCTAGTTTCCTATTTTAGTTTTTGTGTCTTTAAGGAGTTTTCTACATGTGGGGTTACGTACATAGGAAATTATGCAGAAGAGATGTTAGTTTCTTCTCAGTAATAAGGTGATACCTTTAGCAGTGAGAATAAAGCAGAAAGTTGCTGTATTCAAAAAAGAAAGAGACACAATATATTTCCATTAAGGTACAATAACTATTTAAATTCATAAAATAAATGCTTACAAATCCGTATGAAAATTAGTTATTATCCCAGTTAAATGGCTAATGGACAACATAGATTAACACATATAAATAATTTATAACCCAAAATTAAAACTGGATTCTTACAAGCTTCAGTTTTGTAATAATTCACTACATCTTTCAGTATACAGCAGACTACTGCTGTACAAATGTGATTATTCAATATTTTTCATAAATATTACTTCAACCTATTCCAATATGTGAGAGAATAAAGTTTTCAGTATTGAAATTGCAATAACAACTTGTAAAGAAAAAAAATTACACGTAAAACCTTTAACGACCTATGTTTTTAAGGTAGCAGCACAGACAGTGTTTCTCACAGATACCCGACAGCACTGCATTTTTTTTCCAAAAATGTAAACTAAAATACGTAGCATCTCATAATAGTTTTCTTTATACTGACATTAAGTACTGATAGAATGATTTTGTGGAAGTCTGTCAACACAACTGCTGATACTCCTATGTAATGAAGCTTAAACTGGGGGGGATTATCAGCAGGACTTCCCATTAATACATTAGTGAATGTCAATAAGAAAACCTGCCTCAAAAGAGGCAATGCTGCCACTTTGGTGTGTGAAATCAATGCATTCCATCTCAGAAGCTGTTTCCACACATGTGCCTGTTCTTTTCTCTCAATGACATCCAGAACAAGTAAAGATTAAAAAAAAAATATGCTGAATATTGTTTCTACATGCTGAAATAAAACCTGAAAATTTCAAGCCATCTTGCCAGTTTCCTTCCAAATAATGAGGTTTAGTTGTAACTCTCATCATGCAAATTACATGCTGTGGAGAAAAGAGAGAAAAGAAAAGAGAAAAGAAAAGAGAAAAGAAAAGAGAAAAGAAAAAGAAAGAAAAGAAGAAAAGAAAAGAAAAGAAAAGAGAAAAGAAAAGAGAAAAGAAAAGAGAAAAGAAAAGAGAAAAGAAAAGAGAAAAGAAAAGAGAAAAGAAAAGAGAAAAGAAAAGAGAAAAGAAAAGAGAAAAGAAAAGAGAAAAGAAAAGAGAAAAGAACAGAGAAAAGAAAAGAGAAAAGAAAAGAGAAAAGAAAAGAGAAAAGAAAAGAGAAAAGAAAAGAGAAAAGAAAAGAGAAAAGAAAAGAGAAAAGAGAAAAGAGAAAAGAAAAGAAAAGAACAGGACGACTCCTGAGAATATGAATATCCACGTTTTCCCTCTTGTGAAGCACTCAGCACACAAGATTTTCATTATTGCTACTTCCCCTGGACACTTTCATATTTTCTATGACGTCTCTTACCAACTCACAAGTGTCTCTTAGCAGACGTTGCTGTGCTTGGTTCTAGGCCTCGGGAGAGCTAGGGTGCTTTTGCCAATTAGAAATAAGCAAGTTGTTTAATTAACACACCGTTTTCATTAATGGTTTAACCCAAAGCTGACAAAGAGTCTCTGTTGCAAACCACGAACAAAGAACGGAGTACTAATTAAACATCCTGAAGTTTCTGAAGGGATAGGATTGTTTGAACTCCTCAGAGGACCTCCAGAGCGTTCCAAGAGCACTGGGATTTTCCTATAGCTGTCCCACTCATGAAAGAGAAAAAAAAACAAAAAAACCCAAAAAAACCCAAACAAACAAACAAACAAAAAACCCCTCCACACAATACCATGAAGTCTAAAGATTTTGGACACTTTTGATGTTTTATAGTTAAGTTTGCATAAAGACAGATGTTAAACATCTTTGGATCAGACTAAGATACAACAGATTTTGACTATATAGTAACACAAATCTAAACTCAAGCCTGGAAACTGTTAGACTTTACATGGGAGCTAAATTGATGTGGAGGGGAAGAGGAAAGGGGATTCCTTGCACTAAGCACCTATCAGAGGGGTGAACAGAGAGGTCTGCCACAAAATTCTTGCTTTCTTTCATACTTTCTCTGTGCATTTTATCATGTGTACATGATGTGTACACTTTCTTAAAATCAATTGGCCAAGCTAAGAAGTAACAGGCAAGGGTTTCAAACTGGATGTGAGTTTGAACTGAGGGCTTCTGATGCAAGACAACAAGTAGCTTTCCTGGAGACAGCTAGCAGTGATCTTTGCTTGTAGCTCTCCACCCTACTGCCCCCTCACAGATCTCTACTGCTACACTTGGAAAAGCAAGACTGTTTTTGAGGCAGCTACTAATAGCTGCAGTTTACAGTGTGGTATAGCAAGGCAAAAGCACTTATTCTTTAATATTTGGGCTTCAACTTGCACTGATCCGATAACTGCTGCATGAGCAATTACGCTGCCCAGGAGTGACAAAGGGATAGACAGAGATGAGTAGGAAGTGTGACTGAGTTGGATATTCACACCCATATATCAGACCTCTAAGGCAGAGTGCATATAAAGCACACATGTATTGTGTTTGGAGGAAGCAGAAGCAGTATTACACTATTTTAGTCTCCCTTATACCAAAGGGGACTTAGCCACTTCTAAATTTGACACAGAGTCCAACAGAATGACAACAGAAGAAAACAAGACCCAACTTTGGAAACCTGTTAGAGCTAAGGCACAAAACATGAGCCATCCACACTTTCTTCACCCATCCTATCTTAGTAGTGTCATATTTCCTTAATCTTTTTCTAGAGATTGGTACATTTATTTCTATAGTAATCACAAAATTAAGAAAACACTTTTTTTCTTCTGTATTTTATGAGATCAAACCTAGGTACTTGCTTGTTTGGAACATGTATTCAGTTTCAGATGCTTAACTCCAGATTTGTGTCATAATGCCAAAGAATTATTTTTTAGGTTAAGTCACATCCAAAGTTCCACAGGTCCATCCATCATTACTTCACAACTAGCAACAGACCAAATCCTGTGGGCTACTGTCATAGAGAAATGAGAATCAAATAAGTTTGCACCACAAAAATTGATCTACCCCGTTTATTCAGTAATGGACCAGAATTTAGTTTATGAAATAGTTTTTAAAATATTTGTTTTTTGAAGCTTGTTTATAAACATTTTATGAAATGTACATAGGAATATTTATTTATTCATTCTTTTATAGTGCTAGCATTCTGGAAAAAAACTGTTGATAATGTCAGTGATAGTGTTTCAATCCAGTGTTTCTAGATACAAAAAAACTGCCACCTACTACAGTGTGCATTAGAAAAAAACTCTAAGGAAACACAGTATTAAAACCACTGTCAACTACATTCAGTCACAGAATGCCTAGAGATCCAAAAGTATACCAAAATCCACCAATCCAAAGATTTCACAGTTTCTTGTTTCATGATTCAGTGGAAAGGATATGAATGAACAAGCAAGAGAAGAACAAACAGAAGTGAATCAGGACAAGCTCTGGAACTCTAACAGGCAGCTGGGCTCTGGCCAGGAGTTTGCACTTGCCTCTTTTTCTTCCCTAAGGAACAGCTCCAGCATACTGAACTGCTTCTTCAACTAACAAAAAAGAAGCAATTTTTACATCCCCAGCTTCAAAATTTAAACTAACCCCAGTTCCATACAGCAAATTCCTTAAAATCTAATCCCTACTTCAGGCTGTGTTCCAAAATCCTTTTTAAAGAAATGCTGTAAAATACAATATGTTATACAGAAAATATTCACTCTGAGGTTTCCTTTTATAAAATCATCTTTAGATGGGATACACAGAGGCTGAGTGGTACAGTCCTCTGGAGTAAACGTTTCTTCTTCCAACTCTGCATATTCTTCCTTTTCAATTCTCTCATCCTAACAATTAACATGGATCTGGTCTAGTCTGCAGGAGTTATCTTTAGAGGCACTAATCACCTACTGCTCTTCCCTGATTGTAGTGAGAATTGGCTTTATTCATCTGCCTGAAAAGCAAGCTTTTAATGGTTTGGCATAATACAACTTTATTTCATAGACTATTTTTTGTGACTTGTAATTTTAATTTTGTTTCTATTTCCTCAATTATCTGACTTCTACTCTGAATTTTACCTTATGCTCAAATGAAAAAACAGAAATCAGTAAATGATACCAACATGTTAATGACTTTTTTTTTTCCAAAATACCCTTTTTTCTCGTCTTTGAATGTTTTCTAGTGGTTGGCCATTTTAATTGAACTGATCCAACTGATCTGCAAATATTACATTTTAATAAAAGCAGAGGGGTCATGCAATCAAATGGAATAAAAATAAAAGCAATCAATCTAAGCACTCATATAAACATGAGAAACAAGGTGAAAAAAGTAAATAACTTTGAAAATTATCATCATGAAAAGTATGAGGAAATCTTTGAGTATTTTCTCCTTATGAAACAAAGTGGGCATTTTTCATGTTTCTTTGAACAATTCTTAGACATGTTATGGTATACTTTTGTTATGTCAGTAAATAATGAACTACAAAACATAGAAGCATAGCTACATTTACACAAAGAAATAACAAAAAAGTACAGAAACACATTTATACAGTAGTTTTGGTTTTGTACGTCAAACTAAAGCTGGTTTGCAAATAACATTTTATACATGGAACTTAAAAATCAAGTACATTTAATGAGAAAACCAAAGCTAGGTTTCGCCACAGAGGTTCATTTGTCTCTTTTTTTTTTTTTCCCCCCAAATTTCTTCTCGATTTGAAAACTACTCTTCAAACATATGCACACATGAATTAAGACCTTATTTTGGCAAAGGGTTCAACTGAAGTGTACGAGCTGTACACTAAGATCCTGATCACATATGTAAATACCTACAAGACTGAGGTCTCAACAGGTATTCCTTTCCCTTTGTTTCTATGAACATTTTTGTTAAGGTCTCATCAGTCACATTTTCGTCCTGCTGCCATTTCCTGCTCAAGAGAGTTGTAAAGAATAACAAAGGCTGACAATAGAATAAATGACAAAGCAAAAATGGTGAGGAAACAAAATAGCTAAACTCTTTCTTGTTCCCCTCTTCTCTATCAGTAAAAAACTGAAGAAATTGTAAATTCATCGAGATCTCTCCCTGAAACCAATGAAAAGGTTTTGAAGGGCAGGAGAGGAAAAATAATAACTAAAATATTCTTTCCAAAAAAGAAAAAAAATTATTCTTCGTGGCTGTTTCATTACACCATGTCAAACTAAAAGGAAAGCCTTGCATTAAGTGTGGTAATAGCAATGATGTGCTTACCTCCATGGCAAGAAGAAACTAGAATTGCTACAGCTGACTTACTCCAATCTTGCTTTCCTAACTTTTGGAAGAGCAACAATACAGCTAGATTTAATTAGCAAATCCAGACAAATGGATTAATAGCCAATACACAAACTGCACCATCAGCTATCATCTACTGAGTTAGTATTTCAACAGTCAGAAGCACTCAAATTAACTCATATCAAAAAAAAAAGTGAGTTTGCACCAGCAGGAAAAGGTATGACTGAACTAACAATGTAGAAAAAAATGGACTGTACAGCAGTGGCAAGTATTTTGGCCTGTAGGATCAGGCCAGTCTCTATGACTGCCAAACTTGGCACAAGTTCAATGGTTCTCTGTCCCTGATTTACAGGTAGGCTTATGCTCCAGTGACTGGTGTGACTGGATAGCGTAGGTAATGGAACCAGCTTAGTTCCAGTATTAACTGATTGGTTATCAGTATGTGGTTGTCTTGAACAATGGAATACGTTTGTGGAAACTGTGGATGACCCAACATGGGGAAAAAATATAAGCACCTGAGGAGACAAGATTTGAACTCAAATGACCTTGAGAAATACATAGAATAAACTCAGTAGTAGACACTGAAAAATTCAGCACTGAAAAAAGGAAAAAAAGAAATCAAGTACACAAAGACAAAACAAATAAATGACTTTATATGTTGCCTAACAGAGAGGAGTCATTACAAATGGAACAAAAATTATAGCAGAATGACAATTAAAAATGCACCAAGATGTGCAGTAAACAAGGAACGCAGGAGAAGGGTTGTTGGTACATAGGACACTGAGAAAATTGTTTTCTACTCAGAATTGGTAGAGCTTACGTTACAAAAATAAGCACAGCTCAGGCACCAGAATTTGCCTGCGTGTATCAGTATCTGGTGCCAGACACACTGATAAATCAGAGGGAATCCAGAGGACAGCAACAATGGGAAGTCCATGAAACATAAACTAGCTGACAATAGCTTATTCAAAAATACCAGAGGACTAAAAACCTTCCCCAAAATGTTATAAAAGGACAATAAAGAACTTTCTTCTGTGTACACTAGGGAGAAGTAAAGATGAAACTACCTTAGCCCTTGCTTCCACATTACCATTTCAACGGCTCCCATTTAGGCATTTATGGCCACCTTCAAACCACACTCACTGACTTCTCTTTTTGTCTCCTGCCTACTGAATGCTTCCTATTTCTCTAGCTAATTTCTCTCAGTCGAATGTTTCTATGAGACATTTTTTTTATTATTTTTTAAGCACTTAAAGCATATAAAAACAAGTGGAAGTGGCCTCCAGATGTGGAGAATGCTTGAGCAGTTAGGGACGGAGGTGAAGGACTCTTAAACAGCACAAAGAATCACAGCAGCAGAAGCAAAGCTTTTACAAAAAACCCCATACACAATAGTTGTAAAATACTAGTACACTCTACCTAGGTAGGCAGTGAATGCTCCTTTTTGAAGGCTTTTAAGATTTTACATGGAAGCTATCTAATGCTACACTTCTAACAAGTACATTTTTATTCCTCCTGAAAGGTTTGTAGCCTTTGCTTGGACAAAAAATATCTAAGAAGTAATGTTCTGGGCAGCTGCAAACTTTCCTGTGCTTGTCAGGCTCATTCTGAATTTCTAATTCTGTGGCCAAGGCAATGTAGGAAAAGTTTTGCAAGCAATATTCATTACCTTAGATTAAATTAATGAAAAAGTAGAGCTAAAACTCTTAATGAAGAGGAGACATTTATGAGGGAAATCAAATGTAAAAAGCCAACATTCAGCATTTGCTTAATATTGTCTGTTCAATTAGCCTCTTCCCCTTGTTCTTTTTAGGTAGTGTCAACGTGAACAGAATGGATTTTTATGACTCTTTACTTGTGACTTCCTCTAAGTTATTGGTTTAATAGGCAAACCTCTCATAGGTAATAATTATAGCCTGAAGGAAAACAGCCCAACTACGCATTTTTTCTTTACTACCTTTTCAATAGAGATCTCCATTTACTCTATCTGTCCTGTGATTTGCTGCCATGACCAATATAATCTTCAGCCAGCTATTTTGTTTGGAAATCTCTTCCACGAATTTATCAGTTGTTCATAACGTGCCATTTAGGAACACGCAAAAAAGCAGTTCTTTTCACATCCCTCCTCCAAGAAGCATAGCGGGATTATTACTCTTACAATTAGATGCCTCAAAAAGAAATATAGATTAAAGCAGGCATTGCAGTCATCTATACACAAAGTCATTAAGCAAAATCTCAACACTTTCAAATATCTCAGAACTATAAAAAGAACCAGTGAACATTTAGCATGGTACCCAGTTAAAATCCAATCCCTTACTGCCTTTCGTTTTTCCTCAGAAGACCAGTGTCTACATCTAAATGCACTTTGAAATGCCTGCCACAGGATGACAATTAAGCATGCTGTTCTAGGCTAAGAGATTATCGTCTCCTGATTTTACCACCTGCTTCTCCCTACTCTTTCCTGTTGGAGGTAAGAAACTCCTCACATCTGCCAGAAGAACCATATGTGCAATTACTTAACCCAGTTCTGTCAAAATGGTTTCCTTTAAAAAAAAAAAAAAAAAAAATCTGTTTAAGAAGTGTTTCAGTTAAACTGGAATTGCTTGTTTGAGCGTGTCCTAAATAAAATTTATCTTTAAAGTTCAGAATTAGAAGCTTCTGTTGGCAATGGCAAACAATGATAATCAAATTAGGCTTCCCAAATGGGGCTAAAATAGGGAATATCTGAAGGTAAGTAAATTGTTCCTTCTCTACTAGATCAAATTTTCACATGTATTACAAAAATATCATTCTGCCTCATACAGTTAGCTTCATCCAAGACTGTGGTAAGCATCCTGACATATTAAAATATCATCCTGCTGGCTACCCAGAACAGTGTATACCACGTTTTTAACTTCTTTATCATAATTCTGTGTGTTTGTATGACGTACAGTTGGACAGAGAAATATGTTACAGAAGCCTTCAGGAATTCTGCTATAAAATGTTCTATCACAAAGTTTGATATAATTTGACATTTGATGTAACTTCAGAAATAACTATTTACAGATGTTATTCAACATACTGTAGCAACTACTAGCACTGAATAAATCAGAAAAAAATATGCCACGAGTTAATAAAAAAAAAGTTTGATACATCTCTTTTCTGCTATGAGTAGGTATATGCAGCTATGAACAATTTTTCCTGAGTTCACGTGAACTTTTAAATATGTGCTGATCCAGCTGACTCTCAGGTCAATGTTAAAACCTCCAGTGAGTTTGCTCTTCCACCGACATTGGGTTCTGAGACAGATTCACCAGTTTCTATTTAATGCTGTGTGCTGCCTCATGACACAAGGCAGTGAATTTGATCCATCTATTTTGCTGCTTTGAAGAGGTGAACTTTTATTATCATGAACTTATCATTAAGACAGTAATTTGAGTAAAAAAAGACAGGGGAAATGGTAGCTCACCTAATCATAGGAAGCGGCCTTACAAATATAAGGTAATTAAATAATTAGATGGCTGTATGGTGTCTGGCTGGGATGGAGTTAATTTTCTTCACAGCAGCCCGTACAGTGGTGTGTTTCAGATTTGTGACTAAAATAGTGTTGATAACACACCAATCTTTTGGCTACTGCTGAGCAGAGCTTGTACAGCATTGAGGCTTTCTTTTTTTCCCACTCTGCCAGAAGATAGGCTGGGGGTGAGCAAGAAACCAGGAGGAGATGCAGCCAGGACAGCTAACAAATTGACCACAGGGATATCCCATACCATATGATGCTATGCTCAGCAATAAAAGCTCAGGCAAAGAAGGAGACAGGGGGGATGCTTGGGGTTATGGCATTTGTCTTCCCAAGTAACTGCTACATGTGATGAAGCCCCACTTTTGAGGAAGTTGCTGATGGGGAGTAGTGACTTACTCACTTTCAGTTATTTCACTTTCCTTGTGTGCACAGCTTTTGCTCCACCTATAAAACTGCCTTTATCTCAATCCCCAAATATTCTCACCTTCCTTCCTTCTGTTTTCTCCCCATCCCACGGGAGAGGGGAGTGAGCGAGCAGCTATGTGGGTGCCTGGCTGTTGGCTGGGGTCAACCGGCGGCAATGGCCAAAGTAATTTAGTGTGATTAAAGAAAAAGCAATGTTAAAGCAGACAACCTCATAAGAACACCAGGACTACTGAAAATATAACAGTGTATAATACTTACTACAGCCAATCTTTTATAATCTTATATAATTCCAAGGACAATATTATCATGTGATCTTCATTTTTTTCAACCGGAATACACCCTGAGTTTGCTGAGATTTATTTTTTTCAGACTAATAGTTCTTACATTGCATGAGAATTCATTCCTGTTAAAAACTTATATTTTAGTGCCTTCATTTCATAACTCTTGCAAGTAGAAAACCTCTCAGATTCCAAACAATTGGAAATAAATCAATACATATTTTCCCATAGAAAAAAGAAAAAGAATGAAGTGATACATTGGTGCTTATATTACTACTGTAGTGCCATGTGACAGCCATCTTCCCAGCCATTTGATGGATGACTTGTGAGTGTACAACAGCCTGTTCTGCATGAAGCAAAAGAGGTTTCAGGACATATTCTAATGAACCATGTTAAAGGCTAGTAGCTCACACACACCTGATACATTTTTTTTCAAGCATTGCCAGCTGTTTTGATCAATCCCAAGCACTTAAGTGGATAATAAAGATTGATTGAAACCAGAAGTATTTGAATTTGAGCAATATGGGCTTTGGAATGGCATGCTATAGTAGTCTCACTGAACTGCTTTTGTGAGTTTTATACATGGTGATGTTGAAATAGCACTTTTATTCTCAGCAGCTATTTCTCATATAATTCTCAATTTATTTGGGATGTTGAAAACTCTCATACTTGGACAGATTTTTTTTTTTCCTAATTTGAATACTATCCCTCCAGCCATCTGGGAATTATCTGAGTGTGAAAGAATGATATTTAGATGGGGTTTTTTTTGCACTTAAAAAGCAATTCAGTACCTCTTTCCTTAGCAATTTAAGCATGCATCAAACTGTGATATTAGCAGTTGTACTGTATTTTTTTCACTGGCATTAGCCATTTCAGAGCTTTCATATCTGCATTAGCACATTTTGATGAGGATCCCCAAAATGAAGAGGTTAACAAAACCTTCCCAGAGCTCCTACTGTCAACCCTAATGAATTTTTATTAGCTTACTGCAATGGGAAATTCCAATCTTGCCTCAAGAAGCGAACAAGAACCTGTCAGAACTTTACATTGTCAGAATTTCCTGAGGTTCACTCAACACCACCGACACCTGCTGATAACTGGTGAGTTACACTCTATTCAGGGGCAGCTCTTGGCAAATTGCAGTACCCACAGCCATCCTGAGCTAATGTATTTCCCACTAACAGGAATTTAAGTTCCTACCCAATAGCAGGAATTTCAGCTTTACTATTAAGTGAGGGAATATTTCAATTGCCACTTTGCAGGGATGTATGGTAAAAGTATCATGGGACATATTCTACATTCAGTTATATAAATGTAAATTTAGGATAATTTTTCTAGTGTGCTTTTATACCTAAGCTGAAATGAGAATTTGAGTTCACAGTTCCATTGGTAATATTCCTACAAAAAGCAGTTACAAGTGGTTAGTGAGAAATGCTGTGGGCATTATTCTTCCCGTGAGATTTTGCTTAATAGTCATATATTGGAAAGAGGAAAAGATCCCCGATTCTGTAGAGCACTGAAATCAGAGTAACAGTGATATTTATATTAGAAAGATTTTACCTTCAAAAAAACTTTTTTTAAGCTCTTAGAGAGTCAGAAAAACAAATTAAATCTAGTTAAAAATACATATACCTAAAAAATAATATTATGAATATTACTCTGCTTTGGTTTTTTGTTCTTGTTTTTACTTTTTTTTTTAAAGCCGAGATCTGAAATTAAAACAAGCCTACAAGTAGTAGTCTGCACAGAATCAGAAGCCTGATGTTTATGAGTCATTTTTCTAAGTGCATGCAAAGAAATTTTTGTGAATGCAAAGTCACTTAAAAGTCTACTTTATCTTTTAAGTATATTTATATTCAGTCATCACATAAATCTTTATTATATGTATGGAAATATGTACATAAATGAACATTTTGGCAAGTAGCTGTGGCACAATTTTTTTTTTTTTTTTTTTTAAAGTCCATTACTAGCATATACTAAAAACTTTCTAGAGTGGACAGTAGAGCACTATCTATAGTAATAAAGTATGCAGGGCCACAGCACATGCACAGTTTCTGACAAGTAAATATCCATAGAAATAAATTATCAGCATGAACTTTAGCATAGTTTTGGTTGATGCCAACCAGCATGCGGCCCCCGAGAACACGTAGCCACAGTTCCGCAGCCACCACAGACTAGGAACCATTCCCAGTAGGGAGTTTGAATGCAGACGTCCTGTTCTGGAAGGTAAGAGAAGCGTGGTAACTGGTCTTACAAAGAACAGGTATGATTCTATGAATTATATTATGCTAATTAAGTCAATCTTTGCATAAAAATGTAAAAAGCACAAAATGAAAAAAAATAATCCTGGAACACAGTTGCCAAAACTCTGCAGCAACCGTGGCTGCATTAGCTCCTTGCCTAATACCTGGGGATAAGAGCGGGGAATAGACATTTTTGTATTTTATAAATGTACATGCATATTTATGTAAAAATGTAACCTGTCTTTTTCTTTAAAATAATGTTAACATCACAGTTCGTACACATAGACAGAAAAAGGTCAAAACCCCAGCATACAAGGTCAACTTTTAAGAAGAAATGGAAACAAACTGCAGATATCTGGCTTAGAAGCTATCTCAAAAGAAAGCAAAAGCCTCTAATTTTCTTCTACCAAGATAGTATCAAAATAAAATTCTACACTGATATTGCACTGCAGGATACTACACAGAACGCATAATGCAGATTATCCTCAAGTAGGTCTCATCAGAAGATAAATGCTGAAACCGCAATGAGTAATATACTAACTTCTCTGGGATCCTCTGGGAATGTGATAACTTAGAAGGAGGCTATGCTGACATTTGTAGCTCCTTATCACAGATACTGTATTAGCTGTTCTCTTCTACTGGACTTTGCCTGCTGGGATTACTGGAGAAGAATGGGATACTCCTGAGTATATCACAGTGAATTTCGATCACCTCCGAAAGCCAGCAGTCAGACGCTTACATAAGGTACTTAGTCCCCAATCACTTTCACAGTGGGTGAATGAAACGGTTATACAGTTATACAACTTGCCAGAATCTTTCCTTATGTAGGGCAGTAAGAATTTTTATGTCCAAAAATTTTAAATCATCACAGAAACATCAAAGAACATCATTTTTCAGTAGTTGCTAGAAATGTAATGAATTATTTTAATGTGTTGCGCTGAGACTGTGCCACCAGCCACAAATGAAACACAGTAGTGATTAACCAGTGCATAAAATTCACAATGCTCTATGCTCCGGCAGGCTACGCTTCTTAAAACAAAACAAAACAAAACCCACAAAATAAAACAAAGCAAGGAGTGGTGTAAACGTCCCATGTCTGGTGATCCAGTAACGATAAGCCTCTCATTTTGAACAGAGCCTGCCTTACACAAATTTACACACGCACATCCTTAAAAGGCTCTGTATACAATTAAACCAAAATGAAACAGATAGCACTGTTCATTGTGTATCTCTCAATATTCAGTCCTGTAAATATGATTGCATCAATGATGTTAGCTACAACTGTAAAAACACTCATACTACAAACTCCTTCCAGTTCCCACTCTCTCTGCTCTGAAATATTTCTCATGCCTCTTCTTAATCCACAACCCTTTATCTTCAGAGTTTACACATCATTTGAGTACTCTTCTTTAAAATAACACACTTTGCATGAATGTCATATTTGATTAAAAAATTAAGTTTTAAAGGTTAAAAATAGTATGTTAAGTCTATGAAAAGATAAAATAATACACTATTAGTCTATATAGACATAACTTTTTTTTGTCTCCTAAATTGTCTACTGCTTGAATTGAAAGGTTATCCTAATATAAATACAAACTAGCTTATATGCATGTTCAGGTGCTAAAGTCTTAGAAGTTCCTTAAGATGTTAGCTAATGAAAAAAATGCAGAGTAGTAACTTTTAAAAAAATATTCTATTCTTTTTGTCTTTAGAGTGAATTATTATAGTAATTAATGATTAATATAAACATTTTACTTATAATTCTGTTCAATATTATTAATAATTAATATTCAAAAAACTTCAATTAGTATTGGACAAAACATTAATTACTGAAAAACAGGCTTTTTAGACATTAAAAATAACAAGTCTATTGATTTAATAGTAAGTCTGAGGATAAGGTTAATATTTTTTATATACTGTTTAAGTCTTGTAAACACAATGTTCATCAGAGCATGCAGGACTGTGCCTTTTATTTGTTTCTATATGTTTCACATGTGAACTCTGTTTCTTTGTTTCTAAAAATGGGAGATAGGAATACTAAACCACTGATATATGGGGGTTTTATTTCAAAATCTGTTCAGTTCAAGATGAGAGAAAAGGATAGAAAATACCTCTTTTAAACCATTTTGACAGTCATCGTCGTCTTCTCTTTACAGGTCACCCCCCCACCCCCCAAATCTGAATGACAGAAACAGCTATCTTTCAGCAACGCACTGCTCCCAAAATGCTCTTTTGGTAGAAGTCAAGCCTGCATCAAAGCAATAGCTTGGAGACAGGCACAACTAAATCTTCCGTGTCTTCTCCAAATCCACTAAACCAGGGACTAATAACACAAGAATGATGACATTTCTAACTATGTTCTCAGTCTGGCTCTTTGCCTGTTTTAAGGCTCTGTAGGTGACAAATCTGTGAGAACAGGAACCAAGATGTGGCCTTACCAATTTTTTGCAATGACTGACATTAATATCCTGTAATGTTAGAGGAACCAGTCACAGGAACTAGTTGCAGAGTTTATAAAATTCTTTTTATCAGTCTGAGATTTATGGACCCCTAGAAATTCATAGACTATACATAAAAATTTTGTGAAAGCTGACCAATAAGAGGAAGTTTATTTATGTAACGTAACAATTTATGTGTGAAAAAATATCTAGAGGCACCTATATTTGAAGAAATAAAGGTTAATAAAGTTAAAATTGATTATTCAAAGTCCAGGCAACCTATATATTATATTGTTTGTGCATGGAGAACAAACCCACAGTCTATAGGTCATGTATAAGCAATCATATTATAATAACCACGTTCTGATCTCCTACATAACTCCTGTGTGAAATAAGACAGTGACAGAATCTGCTGTAAAAACTCATGGTACTGAGTTACTGCTCCTTATCGTAGCCACTGCAAGAGTCTGTAAGGACCTCTCTGTCACAGCATCTTACTCTTCACCAAGACATATTCAGTGACCACCTGTATAGCTCCCATCCACAGCTAGGCAGATATTTCTCAAGGACATGTTAGTCAGAGGGACCCCTCTGAACAATTTCTGTTAAGATTCCTGATGCACCTCTATCTCCCTGTTCAGACAGCCACTATATTCCTGTGTGCAAATATTCCCAAGTATTGGATTTTTTTTTTCCCCCCTAGGGAAAGAAAAATGCACACTTGTCATTTTCTCAGTTGAATCTCCTTGATCTACCCCATGATTTTTTCTACCTCAAAACTGTCAGTAGTTGCTCAGCAAAGAGGGACCAGGACATGACTTTGAATGTACAGACACAGATTTTGGAAAGACATTAATCTGACATTCAGAACACTATAGTTTTTCTGTTTTCAAAATGAAAACTTTGTGTATTAGAGCAGCTGTATTCCTGCTTTCACTTTATTTCATATTTCTACAAATAAATTATGTATTTTAAGGGTAAAGAAAGATCAATGACAGAAACAGTTTTTATAAAGTCACAATATAAGGAACACTGCCGAAATTATTACAAAACGCTATGCAGTGTTATCACAAAGCCAGGACAGTACAAATTACTTTGTAAACAAACAGGGTAAATCTTACAAACAGAAATTTGATTTCTTTGAACTTCTTTAAATTACCTTTATAATTTCTCTTTTTTTATTATTAAATTTTGAGTATGAGCATTGCTAACATTTCCATCTCATTCTTGTTTCCCTTTTTCTTCCTGAAGAGGTTCAACTTACAGGTAAATTTACCAAACCTCTTTCATAATCTTCAGCACTGACATTATGATTAAAGAAGAAACACTGCATTATCAAAATCAGATGTTCCTACAATCACAAAGAAACAACACCCTTGTCTTTGGCACATTTATATACAACTTCTATTTGTATATTTTGACACAAAGTTAATCTACCTGGTATTTTCACTTGACTGTAAGAGTTCAAGTCATATTTGTCAGATAAATGCCAAATAGAGGACAAAACATAAAACAGTTAAAAATTGTGGCTGCTGCATGTTATCTTAGTTATTAGGAAGGCTATGAATACTTTCAGTTTCTCAGTTTGCATATTCCTCATTTTCTAGGCTTGAATACAGAAACAGAAAAATCCATCACTATTATTTATGACATGTAATAAATACTGTAAGTTTTTCTTAAATTAACTCTGATGTTTACTCACTATAAATATTGCCTAGGGCAAAAGGACAAAGCAAAGCATCAAAATTCTCTGCAAATCTCAGGTGAAAGCAAAACATGCATAAATCCTGATAATGATCTCACAGCCTCTTATATCAGGACAGCATCACGTCACTGCTATCACTTCCATCACTGTTACTTTTTACTTAAAATAACTATGGTAAAGAGCTAATTACCATTTTTAGAAATAATGATATAACCTCGTATCTGGAGAGAATACCTATAAAGCGCCTGCATTTTGCATACTTTCCCAGCTCCCCCAGTCATTTCCCATGTTTCCAGTATGCATATGCAGACAACAGGTGAGAGGGCAGAGGGCTGCATAGCTGCACTCCTTCAGGAGGCCTATTCCCCGTGTTCTCAACACCTGCTGACACTACCAAATATGCTTGTCTACTTGTCCAAGCTCCAACAGTCAAAACGTACAGAAATACCTTAAAATATTTTTTATGACAGGTCTGCACATTCATTTGTACAGGTGAAATATAGCACGTACCTGGTAAAATCATAACTGATGTCTGGTTCTGAAAAAAACATGGTACAGCTGGAATCTTGTCCCAATTTAGTGACTTAGAAGCCACCTAAGCTATTCTTCTTCTATGATCAATGGAGAGAGAGGTCCAGGAGACCTAAAGTCTACTAAATGGGACAGAATAGTTTAACTTCTGAAGGTATCTATCCCTCTTTTTTTGAAGTGGCCCTAGATAAGTAACTTTTTCTAGATGACAAGCAAGCTGAGGTGAGACAAATTGTCCTAAGGGCCAAATTACACCTTTAAGTAACAAACTTTAAAAAATACAATTCTTCATTGAAATTGGCATTTATACCTCATTCTTACCTTGAGAACCCGACCTAATGTACATATAGGGATCTAAAACCAGTTCTGTTGATTAAATACTTTCATACAAATCAGTTAAGCATAATTTTTCCCCAGTTAATTAAATCTTTGCAGGAAACACTTAATTAGACTAGTACAAGGAACTTTTGAAAACCTTATCCCTGTACAGTCAATGTGGATGAAGTTAAGCTTATTTTAATAGTGCTAAATAAGACCACTATGCTTTAATATTAGGCTGAAACATCTACTGTATTTTAATAATGAAACATAGATTGAGAATGTAGAGAATGTAGAGATCTATTATCCTACTGTCAACATAAATCAGTAAATAGGAATTTAATTCTGATGTAGTAAACAGGAGCAAAACATGTAAGAAATTTAATAACAGACATCATGTTCACAAGAGAACCAACTTTAAACTGTTATGATGCTGAAATCCATTACACTTCATACACTACTGTATTGTAAGCCATCTCTATAAACATATAAAAGATACACCATCTCATCAGACTAATTTCAAACTGTTGTACAAAAAGCACCCTAACATTTCTAAAAGCTGAATATAGTAATCTTACAACTTGTGCTTGCTTGCACTTCCTTCAGGATGTATGACAAGCACAACTGGATCAGGGAACCTGGCTCTCACAGTACCTGGACTCTGACTTGCAGTTTAAAATCCAGAGCGTGGACAAAATTCTGCACTCAGCAAGAACACTGCTTCCATTACTGACCTCTGTCCGAACTTGTAACATCCTCATGAAGCAAAAAAATGCTATTATACACTTTTTATGGACAAGAAACAAAAAGCATAATGTTGAGGGCATGTCTGGAATAAGACAGATCTGAACCTCTGATAAAGGACACTCATGAGAGCACCCTGTAACAACAGATTCATTTGCAGGTCATCATGAAACATTTACTGTTTAAAACACTAGTCCAAGACTTTGAACAAGTCTAAGCCCAGGACACAGAGCAAGTATAATAATACTGCATCATACAGTACTACATCATGCAGTAATGTAATGAACTAAATTGTATTACTGGATACTATGCGCTGTGGATAGTAGTTTGCAATGATTTTTATTACCTCTGCTCCGTACTTTAGATGCTAACCATTTATTCTGCTTAAACTCTAACAATAGGTCATCAGCGTGTTTCTATTCCTTTGTACCCTTCTTTTCTTTTTGTGCCTGCAAAATGGCAATACATAATTTAATAAAGAACTGCCAAGAAGATAGGTAAATGTTTACCCAGAATTTTCCAGTCTGTATATCTTTTTTAAAAAATTTTCTTAGCCCCCTTTAAGGCTGTGTGATAAACCCTTAAATTCTCTTAACCCCCTCTAAGGCTGTGCTATAAACCATGAATCTATTCATAGCTTGGATCATTAATGAGTAAGTATATTCCTTCCTTTAAAAAGAGCTAGCAAAGGCATAATATTGCCTCATTTTCCCCCTTCACTGTCAATTACACACAAAGTCACAGAATAAGCTTCTGACAAATCAGGCTTCCTAGCTCTTGAATTATGGAAAAGTAGAGAAGATGGGCACCATTTCATTTGTGCTCAAAATACTTAAGCGTCTTTTGGAAAGAAAAGGTGTCATGAAAAACAGAGGATTAGTCATAAAACTGACAATTCCTCTGTTTACTCTCTACAGCATAGATCAGCCATAGGTGTTTGTCAGACTGATTCGGAATTTAACTTGGGATGTTGATTCATGGAAACAGAAGCCTGATTTGGGGAACTTTGGTTGGTTGGTTGGTTTAGTTTTGTCATTATTATCACAGAGAAAAAACCCTTCTTTTGGAAAACAATGTCCAAAATGTCATACAGACATGTACTGCTATTCTATGGGACAGGGAAATTCTGTACATGAAGACCTTTCCTGCCTTCACTGTCTTACCTTTCACCATATATGCTCAGACCTTCAAGTATTTAAGATTTTAC
Organism: Gorsachius magnificus; assembly: GCA_034008185.1. Taxonomy (NCBI): domain Eukaryota; kingdom Metazoa; phylum Chordata; class Aves; order Pelecaniformes; family Ardeidae; genus Gorsachius; species Gorsachius magnificus. The sequence continues at coordinate 60,873,430 of CM067084.1, forward strand.
AGCAGAAGTTTATTATTTCTAAAAAAACCAAACCAAAACACCACCACCAAGAAACTAATAGTAACGTACTTCTGGATCTCCAACACTTTCTGCAATCCAGCAGAAATAAAGAAATTTAAATAATATTCAGTCTCCATGTTTTCTTAACATTTGACCCCTTAGTGCACAGTAATATCTGACTCCTACTATATTAAAAAAATAAACTGGTTTGGTGGGAAGAACAGAGACTGAAATGAAAATCTAGCAATCTTCACACTGCCAGTGGGAAGGTAAGACTGAAAACTCAGAGCACGATAACTGGGATTAGAATACTATAGGACTCCAAGGTATCTTATATGTAAGTAAAATTCCCATATATGTCAGTATATATATTCTACTGCCTCCCCAAGAAAAATTCTCCCTCCAAAAAACCAAACAATTTAAGAGATTGATTTTATTTGGCTCTCAAAACAGCTCTTCATAAAGCCAACATATAAGCAATTATGTTAACATTCTCTAGATAAATTTAATTTATCAGAATCTTTACATTTAAAGAAAAATTAAGGAGAAAAAAATTTAGAAGCATTTGTTTCCATCACAAGTTCTCTTTCTTTTATTCCTTTATTCCTTTGTATTAGTTAGCTAGCCTATGCTTCATGTAAGAAACCCTTTAAAATCCTTCCAAATATAAGCATAGAAAAAAAATACAGGCAGTCCCAAAAGCATAGAAAGATGCAGCTTTCCGATATATATCCCCCAGTGTCTTAAAAGTGCACTACTTTTGATGAAGAGGAAGAGGAAGATAGCAAGTATCAGTTTTAGTTGACAAAGTTATCCCCAAATGAAAAACTTTGCCAAAAACTAGAGTGCTAAAATGATTAAAAAATAGCTCTTCTTTCAGAGTTCCAAAGAAAATTCTAGGGCGTAGAGAAAGAAGAAAAAAAGACAGAACTCTTAACTGTTCTCCTTTTCTATGAGAAAGTCTTGCTTAAATGCTAGGCCTTTCCTTCGGGAGACAAAACAAATACCTGCAGTTTTCCACTACAGAAAAAAAATCGGTAGGCAGAAAGATGTACTTAATGCAAGCTGGATTTCCTTTTCTCATGAGATTGTTCCTTTTCCTCCTCCAGATTACAAGCTTACAACACCTTAAACATGGGATAGACATTACAACCTATCAGAAACTTATAGCCATCAATGGATTGTCTAACTATTGAGCTAAACATGGACTGCATATGCCTCTTGGATCTGCAATTCTTTCTTATTAATCTTGTGATGAACTATAAACTGTTGATTGCAATGTATAACACCTGCATTGTAAATAAACAAAATGTCCTCTCTGTATATTTTTTAAAAGTTTGAGGTGAGCCTCTAGTATGTCAAAAATAGGAAAGACAGCAAAATGTTTTCTTCAGAGATTCTGGGACCCAGACACAAGCCCTTGGTCCAGCTTAGTATGGCTTTGATGATATTCTGAAACCATGAAAAAAATTACCAGCTCAGTGAGGATTTTAGAAAGGCTGGAGATGGCTTCCCTGGAACGACAAAGATTAAAAAATGAGGTACTAACATTTCTAGACATATTCTTATTCAATTGCTTCCCTTATTCAGGGCTTTTTCTACTGTATATCATAGGATTTATATTCTCTGTTACGGCTGTGAAATTTGAACAGAAATACTATAGATTCAGCATTCTGATTCTTTGTGTTCTGCTGTCTTGCAGTACACAGCTTCAGAATGATGCCTAATTATTACTGAAATCCCTATTTCTAACCATAAACCAAAAACTCAGTTTCTGATTTGAAACACTCCCACCACATCGTGAATACTGCAATCTCAAAATGGAAGACATAATCTACCACATTTTGATTTATGTAGAAGTAGTTGGGGAGAATGCTTTTAGGCAAAACTTGTAATTTAAACTTTAAATGCTAAAGTGCCTTTAAAAAGAAAAAAAAAAAAAAAAAAAGTATCTTCAAAGCCTGAAGAGTCCTTCTAATTTTTTTAATCCCAAATGTGGTATAGTATTTATCGACCTTTTGTAAAGGACCTTTCTGTGTGTGAATACATGTTCTATATACATATATATGCATTCTGCATATAAAATCCTAGTGTCCCTCAACGTACATGTGAAGGAATTCAACTAGATTGATAAGTCCTCTACATTCCATTACACACAATAAAACCTCAAACATATTCATCTTAGTATTAAGTTAGAATTAAAGATTATTACCATTAATTAAAAAATGTTAAATTTTCAGAAAAGATGCATTTTATAACTTCAGGTTTAGGGGCATTTTCTGACCATCTCTTACACTGAATTTATCAAGCTCATAATGATAAATGAAGGTTGTCATAATCTTTCACTGTCACAGTGTACTGCTGCCCTAACAGCAACCACTCTTGTAAAACAGAACTGCAATCAAAAAGTTCAAAATTAATAGCTGTGAAATCTCAAGCACTCATAAGCATGTGTTTTTATCACTTCCATGCTGTGCAGATTGGGTACTCTTGTTATTTATTATTTGTGACAGAGAACAATTCCCACTTGCTTTAGTGAAAAAGTGAAGAGCTGTTTGTGTAACTAGCAAGGTGAAAAAACAGATTTCAAACCATTGGAATCATTTCACAAGAACAATGTACACAGACCAGAAAACAGCTTTCTTTCAGCAGGCTATAATGTGCTGACTACACTATGTGTTATTCTACCCTCTGCGTATCCCTTTCTTAAAAGCACCTCTTACAGTATGTAAGCGTACTGCATTTGTGAGGAGCCTGAAATGATGGAGTCTTGGTACAATACAAGGGTTCCTACGTACTCCAGTAGTCATCTTCATCATCTTCACACTGGAAGAATGTAAATGTTTATAATGTGTTAATGCTTTAATCTGCATAAGGTGGCACGTGGTTAGTATGTGGTCTACAACTGATCCAGAAAGTATGCCGAGACCCACACTCCCAACAGCTAGCCCACACACCTCCCAGCTAGGGTGAAGCACTAGTTCCTGCCCCAATTTGTCAGACACGTTCTTCTCCACTCTGACCCAAGCAGCAGAGTATGTGATTTTACAGGTAAATATTTATTTAAATATCAACAGTACTTTATCTCCTATAGAAGCAACCATTTTTAGAGGAGAAGCTTAAAAAAAAAAAGAGATTTTTATTTTCTTAATTTTTTTCAGAAATGAAACAGAATAGTATCTCCAAACAGTATAGATTTCAAATTAAAAGGAAAGGTTAAAGATAGTAACTGTAACGGTATTACAAAATGTCTCCATCTGATTTAATATTAACGTACAGAAAAATCTATCATAGATCAGGACAGCAAGTAAGATTTGCCTGGGGGCAGTACTACTATCAGCGCACAATTAGTTGCAGATTGGAGACACCAGCCTTAGATCTGTCCTCACGCCAGTAATCTGTTTCCTAGCTGATTGAAAACCAACGGCTCTTGATGAAATGCTATTTATTTAACTACAGACAATTTGATTAAATGTAAGGGTAATAATAACAAAACTAGTAATGCCCAATGCGACATGAAATGGTGTAGGTCATATTTTAATTGAGACATTTCAATGAAGAATACAAAATTATGAAATGAAACAGGATATGATGGCAAAGACATTTTCATTCGATTAAAAAACCCCCACATTGTGAATGCTAAAAAGAAATCTTTTCTACTGTCAATTACCATAAACCCATCACAAAGTATGAATTCTTAGTCCTTAATGCTAAGTCTTTCAAATCCTTGGACTTATTTAATTATTTTTTTTCTTTTATAACAGATGGATTTTCTTTTATCCTTAGCAATTTGCATCAATAGTAGATCATGAAGTCTTATAAATACATAAAGCCTTTTAGAAACATTTGATAGAGTGACGCTTTAGCCAGTCCTTTCATATTTCTGTAACATTAATTTTCCAGGAAGGTTACTGTATAATTTGAAGAGTTCAGTCACTTTATATATTTAATTAAGAACTAGTAAAGAAAAAAATACATAAATTTAGCATTCAAGGTTCCTAGAAAGGTGCACTAATATTCAGTATTAGAAAGTCCAAGATGAATTTTCAATGCCTTCAGCAGTGTCTGAAGGGCCAATTGAATATAACATCCTCCAGTCTCCTTGAATGTCACGTAAGTGATAAAATATTTTGCAATATAACGCAGATAAAACCTTCTTAATTTATTCAGCACAGAGTAATTTCACACTGTTGCTTATCTTTCCTCTACACTAAAGAACAACCAAAAAGATCCAGCATACTAGCAACGTTTTATAAATAAATATTTAAAGAACCGGTGTTGCACAAGAAGGATAGGACAAATTGTATAAGTGTCCATTGATCTCTCCAAAACACAGAATGGCGAGGGCAGTGCTGTTCTGCAAACAGTTACACCAGTTTCCTTCACTTCTAAATGAAAACTCTCTTGTGTATTTTTTTAATTAATGTAAAAAAGCACATTAAAAGTCCTCAAGCAGAAATTTTTTTAGTAACATACAATTCCACATATGGACCTGCTAAATGCAAACAGGGTGAGTTACTGTGCTGCCCAACCTATACTGGTTTCATACCTGCTCAAGGGAGCTGCCAGCATCAAGTCTGAACCTACTGAATGAACCCACCCATTACATAAACCCACGTCCTGGTGAAACACCTACAGCATCTCGGTGGTAGCTGTTTGTCATTCCTATAAAGTACTACTCCCAGATACGTTATTCTATACTATGTATATAGTAATAAATCAGGTAAAATACATGACCCAGGCTACATGGTGTAATTTCTAGGAAAAACGCTCATAAATGAAAGCCACCAAGCCACCACAAAAAAGGGTACTGCTCTGTTTCACACCCATCGCTGTCACTTTTACTCATAGGAATTAAGACCTGCTCTAGAAATAGCTGAGTTTTATTTGTATTCAGAAAATTTCCATTAAAATAAAGTGATAGGTTCAAGCTCTTAAGTTGCAGGAAGCAGAATAAAACCATCAGTATATAGTCAGAGGAGCCTTCTGAGTGAATTTTCTAAATCTACATGACAGATCTTACCCAAGATCTGGGCTGAGGTTCAGTGGCTGAGCACGTAGTGACCTGTACTAAGTAGAGATCTCCAGCTTCCAGTGCTATTCCTTCTGCAAAATAACTCACAACATTACTTGAAAATGAAACAAATACTTCTCTCTCAAAGAAATCAATTACTGTCCTTCTGTAAACTTGTGCTGCAACTGGAACATAATTACACACTCATTGAAAATAGCTCTTTTCTGATTCAATAGAATGATGGATATCCTCTCTTACTATCATGCAAGGCACACTATGTCATTATAACCAATTTATAACACATGGATGAAGATAAGGAAACTGATTCACCATTTCATTACTCAAATTTTATGACAATGTAACTTCACTTGGAACAGGAGTGACGCGATGGAGAATGAGACCAAATGTATGCTGAAACCAGCAGACATAATATGAGTTGTGAACAGTAAAGGTGGTAAAACAGGCACTTTACAGATCACTGCGAAAATGTTGGGGCCAGGTGAAGTAACTAATACTTCAATTTTCTCTTGGTTTATTATCTCTATTTCCATTCTTGTCTTTCATCTGCAGAAAGCTTGCAAACTAGTGAAATATTTTCTCTTGTTAAATATAGTGTTTAAAAAAGGACTCACAAATAAATTAAACAGATTTGCCTAAGCAAATGGCCAGATTTCATCTGAGAGACAGTTTTGCATTATAAAGTGGATATGAATTTTCAGGCCAAGTCTTTCTTGTAAGTATGCCTACAAGGGGTAACACACAACTCCACGAACAAACACCATGACCTATGAGGTACCTGAACAAAGGTAGCTTGTCATATATACTCAAACTAATGGTACAGCAAGAGTAAGAATGTGTTTAATACTAAAATCGTACTTTTCCAAATGTCATTAAAGCCCTACCATTCCCAGAGCCTGTTACAAAGAAAATTTTACATTCGGCTGTAATACATGATGAAAACCTACTCTTTTATTTTGCAGATTATACATATATACATGCTGATATGTTAAATGCAGGAGATTTGATGCATAACATCCAAACTGATAAACTGGTCTTTTGTATCTATATTTTTTTTAACATAAAGCAGTCTCTGAATTTTATATCACCTGATTTAACTTACAGCAATTGATATTAGTTAAATTTGATTGACTTTTCTGGAACTACCTGTAGTTTCACGTAACATAAGACAAACATCAGCCTGAGAGGTCTGAATGTGAATGGAAATTCAGTTAAGCTAACTGCTGCCAGTCTTGTTTCTGTGAAAACAGAAAGTTTGTGTCAATTTGAAAGTAACTTTTTAACCTAACATCAGTATGTATGTAAATATATATATATGCACATGCACATTCTCTTCATAGGCGTGTGTATGGCACACACATTTGAAAATTGTACTTAAGTTCTTAGCAGAAAAATCATTTTCAACTTTGCCAAGATGCACTACATTCACACAGCGCTTAATTTTATTTTAATTACTGTTTATTTAGGTAAACCAAAGGATTTAGTGATTGCTTTTTTGTTTGGCCTTGAGCTGCAGCTACAGAAGACTGTCCCAGAAGACACCACGATCTTGCATCATACACCCCATCTGTGCATCTCTGTGCAGATATCTCCAAAACTTTGAGGTATCTAAAGTGGCACTAGGATGAGTATATGCAGTTAGCTGAATCACACACAGAATACCATGACAGTCTCCATAATTTTCTTCAGTTCATTTTTCAGCATAACACTGAACTCAGAAAGACAGTTCTACAGCAAGTTGTAGCCCTGTAAAAGTATTGTCCTGATAAGGTATATTTTCCCCAAGGATAAGTCTCTGAGAATGTATTAAAGCAATTCTGCCTCACATAGAAGTGGTGTCCAAAGGAAGTAGGGGCTACTTCTCATATTTTACACTGCTCCAGGGCTGAAAAGTCCTTGACATCTATAGGTGGATAGACAGAATAAATTATGGCTGCCCCTCCCACTTCTCTCTGAGAAGTGCTACCACAGGGAAAACATTTGGCACGCACCACAAAACCCACACAATTCCTGGCCACAACCCCAATCAAAAAACTGCTTTTCAGGGAGTTTGTGGAGGATTCACCAGAATCATCATGTGACCATGTAATGCAGGAATTTTTATCCTGTCAGGTGACAAATATTCTGTTACTTACAATGTGGTACCATAAAGGAATTGGTTCAGACAAGGCTGCAAGATAAAAGTCTCTCTGAATTTTTGGCAGATAGAATCCTTATTTCTGTATTCTAGTACTATCGTATATTTTATGAGTGATTTTCAGCACATCAGTTAGTACCTACCTTCTGTACCTAGTCTTAAAAAAATTGACTTTATATAATCTATAATTTGACTTTATATTATCTATAGATAATAAAGACCTATATCAAATACTTTGATAAATATTAATTTTATTGCTTCCTAATACTCCAAGAGTGCTTCTTGCAACAACACATTTCTTTCATTCAAGGACTACAAGCTCAGCCATTAGGTTGTTTGATTCAGGACATAAAATCTGTAAGAAAATCTCATCTGACAGCACAATGTTTGCCTTTAAAAAATATACTCACTCTTGTCAGTAGTTAATAAGGCAAATTAAGTTTCGAAAGACAAACATAATGCTTTTCTTCAGCTTCTAATAATTGTGTGATCCACTCTGAGTAAAATTAAACTATACTTTTGGGGTTATGCTGCAGCATTTTATAAGCTAATGACAGAAAAACAGCTGCGTTACCTAAATGAGAGGATTGTTTGATTGATATCAAAAATAAAAAATGAAAGCACATCATTTTTACATACCTTTTAGTTTTAAATGTGGCCAGAATATTATTTCTGTTCAAACTTCTAAAACCCAAAACTTTTAAGTTTTCCCATCTTCTCCTTCCACAAAAAAAAATAATAATGTAATTCCTCCACACTGCTCATATATGTTATATATCAGACTTATTCTCTATTCTTTTAATATAGTCAAAAGTTGCTCTTAATTGTAATTTTATAACTCTTTTCAGTGAAAATGGGCACGTATGAGTGAGCAAACAACTCATGTTAAGCACAGGTCCACACAGCTGGACAACTCAAATGTGTGTCACTGACATCATTCAGGAACTGGGCTAACTGGTACTTCAGTGTAATCACATTTTGAGATTTTGACATCTGTTCCTGACCTGCTGACAGTTAGATATTTATAGAAGAAATGGCACTAAAATAAGAAATGAAGACATTTAAAATCCTTCTTTGTCGTCTTCTGTTGTTGTAAATCACATTTTAGATGCCCCAACTAACCTTGGTTACTCCAGCATTACTGTGATACTTTGTCATCCACAACAGCAAAAGAAAAGTGACCTGGGCAGTCTCTGTTGGCTGAAGTATATGGAATACAGTAAGTCAGTCATAACTTTTTCATAATATGTGTATGTTCTCTCCCCTCTCCTTAGACATTTTTTCCATGGAAGCCAGAACTCCATGGGACCCTATAATTTTATCTCATCTGCGTTTTACTCAGACCTTAGATTCACAACTTATTTTTACCTATACTTAATTAAGGTTGAAAATTTTCAAACTGTGCATCTTAGTACAAATAAGAACAACATGGAAGGATACAGGATATAGGTGAATTTCATTTTTACCATCTACCTAATGACGTGCATTCTGTAGGATAGGAAGCTAGCAAGGCTTGATAGGACTGGATATTGCAAGATCAACTGAAAGAAAACAACTTAAAATATTTTAATAACAGTAACACTGTAAGGAAAACATTTAAAATACTGGGTGATGCAGTGTACACTGCTAAAATAATTTGAATTGCACAGTCCACGTTACCAAAACATTTTTCATTAAACTGCACAGTCAATAAACCTGACATACACCCATACGAATGTCAGAGTTTTCTTTTACAATCTTGATTCAAAAATTGAAATAATGTAAATTTATTTACAATAATAATAACTTTCTTTTGACTCTGGATAGTACCTGTTTGCCTATTTTTTGTTGTTTCAATTATTGATTAAAATGAATATATTGTGTACACTAACAAAGTCCAAAATCTGGTAACAGGCAGACAACAAATCTACTCTTCTAGGAAAGAAAAATCAGGGGAAAGAATACAGAGATAGCATTGCCTGAGCACACAGTGAGATAAAAACACCTTAAAATGTAATAAATAGAAAAATGGAGAAATGTAGAACATAAATTACATGAAACATCTTACATGCAGACTAAGACTGAAAATAAGGAAATTGTGTTGCAGCTTTAACAGTTTATAAATACCTGTTGGAAGCAGACTTGCTTAGAAAACTTAGAAAAACAGCCTGTACTGAACTGCTCATATGTCTGTATCCATATTTCCTGTATATATAGTCAAAGAAAATGAAAATTATGTGTCCTGTTAAGATTAAAGATTAAATATTAAAATGAGCAAATATAATGAAGAGTTCACAGTGCTTGTGAAGGATTTAGTTGATTGACTCATAAGCACAATGCTAACTGCTTCTAGAGTCTGTTGATTTTCTTTTAAGTTTTTATGCAAAATCAATTCTATAAATCTTACATCTCAAAGTAGCCCAGCAGATCACTAACTACATAAACATTCTAAAACTTTTGAAATTAAATCCTTAAAGGAACACGTGCTTGAAGCTGCAGGACAGGTATTTCTCTGAAACACGGCTGACAGGTGGTCAAACTAGCAAATATCCCAAATAAATACTAAAAACCAAGGTAAATAAACATTAAAAACAAAAAGAAGAACAAAAAAAAAACAAAAAAAAAAGAGAAAGAGCGAGAAAGCTAACACTCAGAAATACACTGCTACAGTACAAAGACTGACACATCAATAGTCAAACTTCTAACCACGGTTATAACCCAGGTTCATATCAGTATGTACAATGCCAGAGAGCTGTGTGAGTTGATAAATCAGATTCTTTTAAAGATGTTTCTTGCTATCCCTTGCCTATAAAAGTACAGTTCTTTACTTATTCAGAGCATGAATCCTCCTTTACTCAGATCCTGTCCCTTTTGGCTCTGTACATCTCCTGGGAGCGCAGAATGATTCAGTGGCAACTTAGTCATTTGCGCACTATACAAGATGAAGAGGAAAAATAATAAAGTCTGCACTTATCAGTGGAACACTTTACATTAAATAAAGATAATTAAAGCATCAACAATCAATCTATTTCATGTTTAATTAACCCCTCTTTCATCACAATTTGTTACTGAAGGTCAAATATGGGTCACTTCTAAAAACTAATTGTAAAATATTTAATGCAAATTGAGAACAGACAATTGAAATATACTTCTGTACACTTTGCACCAGATAGTATTAAACTTAAATGTATGGAAGAAATCACCAATGTACATGTTTATACTTAATGACAAAGTTCCCATTTTTTTCTCTACATTGCACTTAGTGCTACCATAACATTGTCACTTCTACAATTATTATACTGGAGGACATTTGCTTAGCTGAAAGTTGTGAAAAACTTTTTTAGTGAGAGTTGCTTTGTGTATTATAAAAAGCAGCCTTTGTGATAAGCCTCTGTGTGTATGTGTGTGTCTGTACATAAGCAAGAAAAAAGGTGATGTTTTCCTGCATGGTTAAACTGATTGCCCCCTTAATGGATGAATTTTGGGCTGCTGGTTATATGTGCATATTTATGAGGAAATTGACCCATTTAGTTTATAGTTAAATTTCACATACATGATAACTAACTAGTCACAATGCTTCTACATCTCAACAGACTGATTAATGTTTGAACTGTTATGAAACAAATTAACTGGTTACCATACCAGAATTTTTTCAAAACTTAATTTCTACATATTTCACTTTCATGGAAATAAGACTTTACAGGAAATGTATCTAGTTTTGGCTAGAGTGTCAGCGCATTCTGGTGTGATAATAATTTTTCTTCACTAAACAGTACATTTCCAATGAGAAAAAGGCACAGGGATAATTCATAAAGGATTACAGAATTGGCCAGGAATCCAATACCACAAGCAAAGAAATAAAGCTACTCAGAAATTCCTGTACTGGTTCTGCTAATTCTACCAATGGTGACCAATACCTCTTAAAAAAAAAAAAAACCAAACCAAACAAACCCAAAACCAACACCACCACAACTGCAGTGTTTTAAATAGTCAATAATCACTGTTTGTTGAGCAGAGCAAGTAAAAAAGAACCCAAGAGAATATAATGGCTAAAAAGGTAAACATATAAATGGGGTTTAAAGTAGTTATTAACATGCTAATCTCATATTTGTGATTAAAAGTTTCAGTGAAATAAGCCTGCTCATGTGCTACTATTTTGCACTATGAAACAAAGTAGAAAAACCAGCATATATTATAAAGATATATTTGTAGCTAACATGAGAAACCCCCTAATTATTCACAATTAAAATCTATGATTAGAATTATGATTAAGGATGCAACCCTCCAAGCTGTTAAGTGATTCCTCTTAAGCACCGAGCTTTCCCTATCTTTGGCTGTCTTTACTGGAAGTTAGTAGTATCCAGGCTCCTCACAGGCAATGTGCAGCACCTGGAGGGTTCAGATTTTAAATCTGTGATCCAGAAAAACACTTGCTTAAACTCATCCCCATTCACCAAAACACTTCTGCACAGCTTTAACTTTTGGCAAGTGATTAAGACCTATGGAATACTAAGTGATTTAAACATTTGTTTGCCATTAAGTAGATAAGTTAGTGCTCTACTGTATAGGAGAGAATTGATAAATGGGAGGCTAAAAGAATACTTCAGAGTAATACCGTGCTAAATAAGACAAGAATAGGAGCTGAACTTGTGAAAGATCTTCAAAAAAAGTGATGGTGAACCATCAACAAGTCTACTAAATACAGAATTTGGTTTTAAACTTTATATAAAACACCTGATGTCAAAAAGGAGGAGAGGTACAAACTGTAGTTTTCTCCACTGAAGTTTTCCTATACAGTACTGTATCAAACAAGATATATTTGGGAACTCATATAAGAAGTTCAATGCATTACCTTAAAAAGGAAGTATCAAATAATCAGAATGAAAACAACTGGTATTCACTGGGGTACACCAGTCGGTCACGTAAGCAGAGACTTTATTTCCTGACTGCTATATTGTAGGTACATGGAAGTATCAATTACCAATTCTAATTACACTAATGGGAAATTAGTATTGCTCTCATCTCCAGTAACATAGAGCAGGTATGTTCTGCTGTGTCCACTTATTTATTGTAAAACTTTATACACCTTCTAATGTCTCCTCAGAACAAAGAGAACTGCCAATAAGCAAATAAAGGCAGCCTTAGAGATTTCAACTAGTCTCCCTATCACGGTCACGTCAATACGCCACTGCTTCTGTTTCACGTGTACAGCTGAACTACGAAACAATCCGATACACACCACATCAGAACCCTTTACCTGCAACCACTTCACATTTCTGTCTAAACAACGTGCTGAACGAGAGCTCCACATGGTGTGGGTGTTAAAAATCCTCATGTGTTTTGCCTGATAAACTGAGAAATGCTCCCCTGTCAGTATTTGAGAAGTGAGAAGTCTACATATTTTTTTATGCAAGTAAGTCTTAATGTCCCCACTATTATGCAAAAGCATGAACAAAACTATATAAATGTCACTCAGCAACAAGCTGGCAAGCACCCACAGGGAAGTGGCAAGAGAAGTTTTGTGCCTGGTAGTCTGTCCTATAAAGTCTGTTGTTTAACACTACCTTTACTGTTTCCTTGGACACTTTCCTCAGCTTACATTCCTGCTTTACAAGTGTGCAAATACTTTCTACATACTTAAGAATAAAAAGACAAGGCATTAGAATATTGGCTATAAACTACTCAGGTAAACTAACCTTCATAACAAACTAAATACTTAGCACAGGAAAACAATGGACACTGAGAAATCAGCTTTGTAATGAACTAGATAAATAACGGAGCAATTCAGCACGTACTTCTTTTGGTTTGATTCGTGCAAGTAGAAGTGTAATAAAGCCATTTTCTTCTACTAAGAAGTCTTCTAATGTATTGTATATCAAAATATATCCTTGAAAGGTGTTAGTTCAAAATATATTTCTATAAAATCATCTCAAGTAAGTTTATCAAGTAAAATTTGTATGGTGGAATTCTTTGCCATTCCTACACTTAGCATGCAAGTCATTCTTTTACACTGAAAATAAATTCAACTGACAGTTTATAATTCGTATGTTTAGATGAATTGTAGCAGCAAGAAAGAAGTAGTATCTGATTAGCATATATTCCACTGCTACTTTGTTGTTCCAGTGTTCACTAAAGCAGCATAATCTACCATGTGCTTAATAAGCCTTAGTAGATGGAAGCTTAGGAACTTTCTTAGTCCTTTGTATTTTACAGAGACTATTTTCAAACTGGAATTGTAATGTTCTCTGCAGGAGAGAGCTAATGAAATGTATCACCCAGAAATTGTGTATAAATCTGTATCACTCGTAAAATAACATACATGAAAATACTGGCAGATAGTACATCAATCACACTTTTCTTGGTGTTGATCTGGAAGACTGAGTTGCTCAGATAGTTCATTTTCTTTAACACTATTTTAGTATTTCTGAGCAGAATGCAAATACTGGCAACACATTGTAAAACTTCAATTGTACTAGACTAGCAGACGTTTCAAAGTAAAAAAAAAAAAGTCATGGTGTACCATATTTGTATGTTAATAAGTTGAAAAGAAAGAATTTTTGTCAAACTAGTCAGAATTTCCCTGTTCCAGACTTGGCTCTGTGTTTACACGAATCAGCATTCATTTATCTCTAGATTCTTGTATAGCACACACTGTAGCTGAGACTATTCAGTTCAGAATATTATCTTACGTGGAAAGACATAATGGAAATCACCAGGCGTTAAGTATGTCATTTTCCCATCACCCAAGAAGTACTCCCCCAAAGAAAAGCGACCTCTGTTCGGGCTACATATGTGTCTTATAAAATAAATAAAAAAAGACACCTTCACTTAGGAGCTTGATTCTCCTCTGTGCCATCCCTATTTTATGTCAAGGGCTGTAAAGAAGTCCCTACCATCACCAGCTTCAGGCTATCGGAGCTCCAGTGAACCGATCTCCGCCAACACAGCCAAGATCAGAGGCAGTCACTTGGAGCACTCCTGAAGGAACACCTCTCTCTTGAGAGGTCTCACGGCAGTCACACTCCCTGCAGACAGAGCTGTGCAGCAGCTGGGCTGGCAAATTAGGGCCTCTCAGCTTGAATGAGTGAATTTCACGTGATATACAAGGGGGGGAGGGGGGGCACTGAAAACATACTGGCGTGGGATTCTAAGCTCACTAACATTTATGTGTATTCAGAGCAACTGCTGCAATAAACGCAATCTCTGTGGTGTAAATTAGACCGCAGATAGGCTTTGTAAGATTATTGAAGCATTTTGGTCCTAACGAAAGACCCGGTAATTACAGCCATTAACGCCTCAGCGCGGCGGCTGCAAATCCACTCTCACCCACGGCTCTAGGAAGCGTCAGGCAGCCAGCAACCCCTTTTCCCTAAAACACCTGGCTACCGAGGCGAAACTTTCCTCCCCAGCCGGAGCTCACCGTCTCTAAGGCTGGGAAACACCGCGGCGGGGGCGGCGCCGGCTGCCAGGGGGATCGGCCGCTGAAGGCGGAGCCGGGGGGGCGGCCGGGGAGCGGTGGCTCCGCCGAGTGGGGCTCCCGGACCCCCCCAACGGCCAGGATTGGCCTGCGGGCGGGCGGCTGATAGAGGCATCTCAGGTTGCCTTACAGCTCGCCGACTGGGCTGGCGACCGAGTCCCCGGCCCGCCCCCCGCCCCCGCGGACGGCTGCCGCTGCGCTCCGCGGGGGGGTCCCCGCCGGCAGCCCCGTCGGTGCGGCTGCACGGGGGGGCTGGTTGGCTGCCGGGCCTGAAAAGCGGAGGGAATGGTAAAAATGATAATAACAGTAATAAAGATCTCTGACTGTCCTTCCTGCGTGCTGGCCCGGGCACCTGCCTGCCTGCGGGGCGAGGCGGGGGTACCAGGCTGAACGGGTCATTGAACCTGACGGTCGTGTCTGCTTGTGCCGGGGGGGAGGCGGGGAGAGGCGGGCACCGCCGCTCCCCGGGGGGGTTCCTGGCAGCTGTACTCGGAGCAGTGGTCCGACCCGATGGAGATGTTGTCGCCGGCGCCCACGAAGGTGTTGGCCGGGGGCAGGTCCTGCACGGCCTGGTGCTTTTTGCCGGCGGTGGGGGACTGCGGGTGCAGCTGGACGGTGGGCAGCGGCGAGCTCGACTTGTAGTGCCTGGCCAGGTCAGGGCTGCCCGGGCCACCGTTGACAGAGCGGTACCGCCCCATACCGGGGCTGTCCGAGAGCTTCTCGTTAACGCTGTCATAGCGCTGCCCGTTGGGCTTGGAAGCCTCGACGGTGACGATGCTGCTGTAGAGGGGCTGTTTGCCTTTCTTGCCTTTCTTGTCCTTCTTGGGCTTCTTGGCCTTGTCGTGCTGTTGTGGGGTGAAGAAATCCTCATGGTCCTTCTTGCCGGCCTCATAGCCGTGTTTGCCCTTGGAGCGGCAGTAGCGGGCCATGACCACCACCAGGATGAGCAGGATGACGGTCATGATGCCGGCCACCACACCAATGACTATGCTAAGCCGCTGCTTGCTCAGCTCATAACTGGGGTCGCCAGCGATGTCCTGGGCCAGGGGTGTGTGGAGGCTGCGGGCCACCTGGTTCTCCACCACGGTGGCATTGGACAGGCTCTCGTTGACAAAGACATGGAGCAGGGCAGTGGTGGACTGGGGCGGCTGCCCACTATCATTCACCTGCACCACGAGGCGGTGCAGACCATAGTGCTTGGGGGCCAGCTTGCCCACCAGCGACACCACGCCACTGGCTGGGTCAATCTCGAAGAGTTTGAAAGGGTTGCCCCCAACGATGCTGTAGTTGAGGTCAGCGTTGAGACCGGTGTCGGCATCGGTGGCAACCACTGTGGCCACCACGGTGCGCATGTTGCTGGAGGGTGGCAGTACGGTGTAGGAGCTGTTGCTGGGGAAGGTGACCGTGGGCGCGTTGTCATTCTCATCCATCACAAAGAGGGACACAGTGGCGGTGGCAGAGCGTGGTGGCTCGCCTCCATCCACTGCCTTCACCTTAAAAGTGTAGCTGGTCTGCTGCTCCCGGTCAAAAGAGACAGTGGAGAAAATGGTTCCGGTGTCATTCTCAATGGAGAAGATGCCAGCTGCCTGGTCGTGGTCACCGGGCTGGATGGAGAGGCTGAGCTCAGCGTTGCGGCCCTTGTCGAAGTCCATCACGGTCACCATGCCCACGGGGCTGTTGGGCTGCAGGTTCTCCTTCACGTAGAAAGTGAACACGTCCTGCATGAAGCGTGGCTCATTGTCATTGCGATCTGCCACCCGCACCACCACCGTGGTGGAGCCCTGCAGCGATGGCACCCCCTTGTCCCGGGCCGTCACCTGGAACTCATAGGTGTCACGTTGCTCACGGTCCAGCACCGCCTGCACCGACACATCCCCAGAGTCAGGGTCAATGCTGAAGATGCCGCCTGGTGCCTCTGAGGAGAGGGGCGATGCCTCCAGGGAGTAAGTGATCTCGGCATTCTTGCCACTGTCCGCATCTGTGGCGACCACCGTGGCCACCCTCTCACCAGGCAAGTTGTTCTCCGGGAAGGAGACCTCCAGCACAGCCTGGCTGAACACGGGAGGGTTGTCGTTAGTGTCCCCAACCCGCACCAGTAAGGAGTTGTTGCTGGACAAGCTGGGGCTGCCCGAGTCCACAGCCACAATCACCACATTGTAGTCGCGGACAGCCTCATAGTCCAGAGGGGCCGAGGTGTGGAGGAAATACTTGCGCTTGTTCTGCGGCTCTCCTTCACCCTCACTGGCCGGCTTGAGCTGGAAGGGCACGTCACCCACCACGGTGCAGGTCACCACGCCATTTTCACCTTGGTCCCGGTCTGACACCTGCACCAGGGCGATGGGGGTATCCACCAACACGTCCTCAGCCACGCTAGCGACTCCGTCCCGGAGTGGGATGCGCCCAATTTTCCGGATGTCGATGGTTGGCACGTTGTCGTTCTCATCGCGGATGTTCAGCACGACTGTGGCCTTGTCTGTCTTGGGGGGCTGGCCTCGATCTCGGGCCATGACGGTGAAGCGAAGCTGGTTCACCTCCTCCCGATCGATGCGGTGCAAGACACTGAGCCAGCCGGAGGTCTCGTCCAGCCGCAGCAGGCGCCTGACGGACTCGGTGGCTGCCCCGAAGACATACTCGATCTGCCCGTTCACCCCCACGTCCAGGTCGGCCTCGCAGCTGCAGGATGGGGGTCCCGGGGCTGCTGTTCTCCGCCAGGTCTGCCTCGTAGACGCTCTTCTCGAAGCGGGGGCTGTTGTCATTCACGTCGGTGATCAGCACCCTCAGGATAGCCTGCGAGGAGCGCGCCGGGTCGCCGCCGTCCCTCACGCGGAGGCTGAGCTCGTAGGAGTCCCGCTGCTCCCGATCCAGCGCCCCCTTGACGATCAGCTGCGGCTGCTTCTCGCCGTCCAGGGTGTCGGCCACCTGCAGCTCGAAGACGCTGCTGCGGGCCGCCGCCTCCGCCTCCTGCCGCCGCTTGCTGCCGCCGGGGTAGAGGGCGCTCTCGGAGGCCGCCGAGGCCGAGCCCCCCCCCCCCCCCCCCGCCCCCGCCCCCCCCGGCGGCCGCCGTCCCCGCCGGGCTCCTGCAGCAGTTCGTAGCGCTCGATGCCGTTGCGCCCGAAGTCCCTGTCGGTGGCGGTGGGGAGCAGGTAGAGGGTCCCCACAGGCCGGTTCTCCTCCACGGTGAGCGTGAGGACAGGGGAAGGGAAGGTGGGGGTGTTGTCGTTGATGTCCAGGATGATGACCCGGCCCTCGAAGAGGTCCACCCAGCTCTGCGAGGGGCCGATGACCGACACCTCGAAGTCCAGGAAGCACTCGTTCTCGTCGAAGATCATCTGGCACTGCGGCAGCTTCTCGCGGTCGATGCGCCGCTCCGTGGTGCTCAGCTCCCCGGTCATGTTATCGATCTTGAGATAGTCGGAGCCCGATTCCAGGCTGAATGTCACCTCTCCGGAGCCCGTCACGATTCCCAGGTCGGAAGCCACGTTGCCGATGCGGATGTCGGCGGGTCCCTCCTCGGCCAACCGGTACCTCAGGAGCTGCTTGGCCGCTGCCAGGCTGACCCAGAGCGGCGGAGACAGGAGGAGCAAGAAGCAGCAGCAACAGCAGCAGCAATGCACAAAGCCAAGGAGAGTCCGCATCTTCCTCATCTTCCTCGCACTGAACCGCCCCCCTCCTCGCACTCCCACCTGCCCCCCAGTAAACTCCCCTGATAAGCCAACGGAGCGGCTGAGCGTCCGGGTGATCAGTTATAAAATCCTTCTGTTCCTGGAAACTTATTGTCTCATGGCTGGTGCAATTAGTGGTCAAAACCCCGCTGCTGGCTCCTCTGCTGCTCTCCCTGCCTTCCAGTTGCGATATACTTACAGTTCACGGGACAGTGTATTTTTGCTTTTTAAAGATTCATCTCGGTAGACAGGATGGGATTTTCCTCCTCCTCCCCCTTCTCCTCCTCCTCTCTGATTTTACTGTAATCACTTTGCAAGGTTTGCAATAAAAGCAGGAGTAGCACTGTGCGATTCGTAGCCCCCCAGGTCGTCGTCTTCGACACTAGAGTTAACTACAATTCACACACTCTCTCTTTTCTCTCCCCCCTTCTCTCTCGCTCTCCCCCAGCCGTTTACGACCAAGGCATTAGCTTTATTCTTCCCCCTCCCTGCACACACAGGAAAAAAAAAAAAAAATGCGATTCGCTTTATTCAAAGGGCTTGTGTCCGGGAAAACTCCAAATCCTCTTAGCAGTGGACAGTTCTTTAGAAAAAATGATTTTAAAAGGTAAAGACAAAAATAAAAATCCCAATAATGTCGGTAGCTGAACAGTTGATAGGAGAAGGACCCCGTGTATTACAGAGCAGTCCACAGAATATCCCCTTTGGTTGGCAGAAAAGCACCCAAATCCATCTTCAGAGATCGCCTAAAATGTTCAGCTCTTTCTCCGGAGCGGATTTTTTTTTTAACAACTCTGCGCAAGGTCATTAGTCACAAAGCAACGATACAGAAACTGCAGAAGCCGTTTGCCCAGGATTTGCAAGGCTGAAGATATGAACATGCACACACAACAGTCCCAAGTTTGTTTTTGCATCCGCAGTTTGTGTGTGTGCCTTACCTGCATTTGCACTGCATGTGTTATAGCAATCTGGATCTGCAGCACTGAGAGCGATTCACAAATGAGATTGCAGTCTCCCTCTCCCTCTCTCTCTCTCTCTCCTCTTCCTTCCCGTCCCAATGCAGGTAACCAGATCTGAACTTGATCCTTTCAGTTCAAAGGTTAGCAACAAAACTATGTGTCCAAAGGCGATTATTGGTCTCTCGTAAATATACCCGGAGCGGAACAAGATGTAACTGGATCCCCCACGTGAATTAACACAGATTCTGAATTACATCCATATAAGCGGAATGGCAAAGGGGAGGGGAAAAGATCCGCGACGCGATTAAAAAAAAATACAGAGTTCTATTTGCAAATAAAATGGTTTCAGTCAGTTGTTTCCTGTGATCTGCACCGCCACGGTGGGTGAAATCTGCAGTTGTGTATTCCCTCCTGTGTCTTTCAGAGAAGTGTGGCTCAGGCGCTTTCACGGCAGAGCGGCTTGTGCTTTAAAATGTTGAATGGCAACTGAGAAGCTTCCCACTCGGAAGAAAAAAAAAAGAAAAAAAAAAAAAAAAAAGCAGTAAACCGGCAAGTTTGCCCAAAGTGGTGGGAGCTGCTGAAGCCTCTCTCGGTAGCTCTTCCCTGACGCTGCAGCAGCAGAGCCGCCTGCGCTACATACACACAGAAAGAGAGAGGGAGAGGGAGAAAGAGGGAGAGCAAAGAGAGAGAGAGAGCGAGTGTGAGGGAGGGAGGGAGGCAGGGGGGAGGAGGAAGAGGAGGAGGAGGAAGGAGGACGAGTCAAGCGCTGCACTCCAGAAAACCCAGCCTTACCCTCTGTCTCTGCTGCTGCTAGTGCTGCAAGTGGGATAGCTGCTCATCACAAAACACCAGTCCAGTCCTCAAAACCGATCCTCATTACACGCCCGAGTGTTGCTGCTGTTGCCTCCTCAAACCCGTGATCTGTAGTGATTCTCTCCTACCCTTTCTCTCCCCACCTCCGCTGTAGACTGCGAACTGAGCAACGGTTTTTAAAGCAAATGTTTATTCGCCTTTCTTTTAGGCAGAGCTGGTGCACGTTCGGGGCTCTGCATTTTGCGGAATCACGCTGGTAAGAAAACTCGTTTCGCACAGATTCCCACCTTCCCCTGTCGTGTCGGTGCTTTTGTGACATAGCTGCAGTCACTGTAACTGCATAAAACTCCAGGGAGGAAGGGGGGGCTGCCTTAGATCTCAGACTTTCGTCCTGTTTCCCAGTGCTGTTTGAGCCTTTTGGTCTTTGTGTTCATGTTCTTCCTATTACCATGATTTGAATGTGTCTTTTCAGCGTGTTTGCGGGTTTCCTAGGAGAAAAAAAAAAAAAAAAAAATCCCTCGGAAAAGACGGTCAGGAAGGGGGCGAGAGGGTTAGTAGAATAAACACATGTAAGAAGTAACAGATTTATTTCCGAACAGAGACTTGCTGCTTCGATGATTGCTAAAATGTAGCGTCACCTACCTGGGTAAGTGGGAAATAAACTTTAACGTTAAAGCTCTCCGCTCAACTTTGTTTATTCTAGCGTCCCTAGTTCGCTTCTCCTTTTCACTTTGTGCCATTTAATCGCCTATAGCGTTTGCGTGCCCCTGCCCCTGCGCCCTGGGTGATTCCTGGCCCTGTACCTGTCCTCTCCGTTCAGATCCCGGAGGGAAAAGGGGGGAGGACGGGGACACGCCGGCAGGGTGGCAGGAGGGGGAGGACCTGGGCGAGCGTGGGGCAGGCAGTGGGAAGAGAACCGGCGTGTGCGGGTGCGGGTGCGCAGCGAGGGGGGGCAGGGATCCGGCCGCTCTCTGCCCCCCGTGAACACATGTGGGAAAACAAGATGTTGCGGGTTCTGTGTGTGCGTGTGTGCGTTCCTCGCTCTAAATGGTTATTTTGAATAAAGACGCATGCAGGCGAATGTAGCGAAATGTCTCTCTCTCTCTCTCTCCCCCCCCTCCTCATCGCGATGACATATTTGAGCGAAACGCGGCCGGATATGTTGAAGTGGTTTCAACGAAACGGTCACAGCGTGTCTTTGTCGTTTGGGGCGGCGAGTGGATGTGGGAGGGAGGGAAGGTTGCCACCTCTTTCCCTGGGGAGTCCAGAGGCATGGAGGGGCAGAGTCGCGCCGCGTGGAATCGGCGCTGGGGAGCGAGCGACTGCTGCTTTCTCCGGAGGGCTACAGGGCTCTCCTCCGGCGGCGGCCACGGCCACGGCCATGGCCGCGGCCCTGGCCCTGGCCCTGGCCCTGGCCCCGGCCCCGGCCCCGGCCCCGGCCCCGGCCGCTCTCCCTGCCCCGCCAGAACACGAAAACCCTCCCCCGCCGATGCTGGAGCCACTCGGCTTTATATCTGCAGCATCAGCGAGAAAGCTCGGCTCGGCGCAGGCTCAGTGTTCACCGCCGCAGTCCCGGACGGAGGAGGGGGGCTCGGGAGCTCAGCATCTTCTCAGCGGGTTAAGTAGGATTAATACCAAATCCCTATTATATTTGCCAAGCAACTTGAATTTATCAAAATTCCCCCTCGCTGTTCTGGAGCTCCGAGAGGAGGAAATTTTGCCCACAGTGTAAGATCCAGACATACCAGTACGTAGGAATACCAGCATACTGCATTACACTGGCTCCCCGCACTAGCAATACAATCGCAACCCGAAGCTCCCGCTGTTCCCTTCCCTTTGTGCTTTTAAACGCAGCCAGGAAACTTAATGTATTCGCCAGGGGAGGGGCGGGATGAAAGCGCTTTTAACCTCCCCGCCATAAACTTTAATCGGATTCTGGGCTGTTTGCACGGCATGGACACCTCGCCTCTTGTCTGCGTCTCCTTCCCCGTCGTCTCCCATGCCTACTTCTACTACGGTCTGCTTTGCGAGAGCCTCTTTCAAGCGAATGAGTGATTTCTTTCTCTTTCTCTTGCCATGTGCAATCGCTCCCCCCCCTTCCCTTTCTACCCTCGCTGGCCTTTCTTACACACACTACGCCTTTCACATGCGGTTTGCGCCCCCCGGCCCCCCCCCCCCTCTTTCTTTTTTGCAGTGTCTTCACATGCAGTCTCTCTCTGAACGTGCTCGGGAGTGCTGCGTCCTTCACAGTGGATTGGTTCCTCTTTCGGAGCAGAGGTAACGGCTCCCCCCCCCGCCCCCCGCCCCTTCCCTATCGTTCCCCCTTCCTCCCCCTCCTCCTCCTTTCCTCCCCCAGGGCAGGCGGCCGGCGTGGGAAATGGGCCCGACGTGCCCCCCTCCACAACCCGCTCGTTCCGGCGGGGGGGAGAGGGCAATCGCCCCCGCTCGCCGCCGCCCCGGGGGGGGCCCCGGGCCCACGTGCCTTGGCTGCCGGGAGGGGGACGGGGCTCTGCCGGCCCTGACCCCCCCTCCACAACCCGCTCGTTCCGGCGGGGGGGAGAGGGCAATCGCCCCCGCTCGCCGCCGCCCCGGCACCGGCGGCTCCCGCTCCCGCGGCCAGGGCGCGCACCGCTGTTGGGGTGCCGGCAGGAGCAAGCCCAGCTGTGCCAGGCGGGGGAGGTTTGGCCCCCTTGCTCAGATCTGTTGCGCAGCCTAACTCCCCCCCGCCGCCCCCCTGGCTGCCTCCCCGGCTCCCCCCCCTCCCAGAGGCAGGCGGGCGCCCGCACGCGCTCCGGCACGGCGTTTGTCCTCCTGATCTGGCGAGAGCAAGTGGGAAGCGGGATCACAAACGTAATCGGCTGTAATAAATAAAATAGCCCGAGATGCTGGAGATACACGGACGGGAAATAAGAGCTGGTGTCCTTAAAGGGAACATCTGATAAGGCCACCGAGGTGGCATCTCGCGTGTGGGAAGGAATCCGTCTTGCTGACATTCGCAGCCTGCTGCTATACGTGGGGAAATCCTAAAAGCAGCCTGGGAGCTTCCCCAGCGCCTCTGCATTCCCCCCGAAGCTCCCTTTCCGATGCTCTGCAGCGGGGCTTTGTTGGCGTCGCCGTTGTAGTTGTTGATTGGAAAGACAGGGGTCATCGCTAAAATATGCAGATGCGATTAATGGCGAGTTCAGCTGCCGTTCTTGGCGGAGCCCGGTTTCTGCCGCCGGCGCCCGGACTCGCGGCCGCAGTTGGCGGTTTCAGCCCACGACAATTTGTTTTCGCAGTTTAGGAATGTCGCTGGCTCTCACTGGAAAATTACTTCTGGGATCTGCACTGGGAATCCATCTCGGGTGAAAGAGAGACAGGTTATTTACATATCTATGCCACGCCATACATTAACAAATATATATTGCGTAGTACTACTAGCGCGCACACACGCACATACACAAATGAAGAAGCAGCTCCCGAAGGGAAAAAAAAAAAAAAAGGCAAGGGGCTTGAAAGTAACATATTAAATAAACAAGGAAAAGGTTAAATACGTAAACATGCGCAAATTGAAAACAGGGGAAGGACAAAAACCCCACATAAAGCAGTTAAAGCCATTTGAGAGAAGGGAGAAACTAACTCAAGAACTCCACCAAGGGACAAACAGATGAAATGACACCACAACAGCACTAAGCCCGCGATGACCTTTCATCTTTCTAAAGTGTCTTGCTGATCTGGTGCAATTCTGCTGTGATCTCTTCACCTCCCTTCCCTACCACAGCCTCCCCCCGGCCGCTTCCGAGCTCCTTGAGGTCGTTGCAGTGAATGTACTGGGAGGTCGGCTGGGTTACAGGGAGTGCTGACACTTGCCCGGTGCCTTTCACAGCTTTGCAAACAGGCTTGCTGGTGTAGTAGTAGCATGTAGTAGGCAGAAGTGATTAAATTATTCATTGCAGCAACAGCCTTTCTGATGGATGTTAAAACTTAAGACTTTAAATAAGGAAACCACAGATTTACTTTTAAGCAGATAACAACCACATCTGTGCTTATTTAACGGAATGCTAGCTAAGCATGGAACCAGTTACTTTGCTTAAATCCTTTTTTGCTCTCTGTGAGAAATTTGAAATAGATAATACACCATAAAAGTTACTGACAGAGCAAAAAAAAATCCGTGTTGGATAACAGTGGTTAAATCTCACACGATTGTAATTGCTCATTCTTAATGTCTGAGGTCTGTTCAAAATTAAAGATTCTTGCATAGGCATGATTCCATCAGCGTTTCTGAGTTCTCACATTTCTAAAGAATGATGAACGATGAAAGGTAACATTTAGCAAGAGTGGTTCTGATTCTGTTTACTAGGATTTCTGCATGTATATATATGTATTCCTTAAAATCACAATAATTAAGTTTGAGGATTTCTTTTTTTTTTTTCAGAATACATTATTATTCTATAAAATATGTTATGAAAGGTCTTTTACATAGAGTGGGTTTTTTTTCCAGATGTTGGCAAAAAAATCTAACCGTTCAAAATCATACAGAAATGTCAGACAGATTATGCTTAAAATCAGAAGGAAAAATTAATGAAAGGTCTTAAAAAAGCATATGAATTTTCATGAGGGAAGGCAGATTTTGGTTAGATTTATGCTTCATATGCAACTACTGTCTCTCCTGGATTTGCAGGGATATAAATGAGTGCTGCACCCAGCCCCATTATTTTATAGATTTATTTTTTAATTAAACTATTGTTCAATTTCTCTGAATGCAAATTAAACTGTAGGGGAAAAAAGCATTTAAAGCAAGTTTGGATGAATTCCTATAAAAAATAGAGGGAAATTATGACTCATTAGTATATATTCTACATAAAGAGATACAATGAGACATTCAGGGGAGATAATTAAAGCTGGATTTAATTTAAATGAAATGCATGAGAACCAGGTAGCACTGACAAAGAAGGAAAAATGTGTTCATTGCCACTGAAAATATTAAATGGGTACAGGTAATATGCATATGGATTCACTAGCAGAGAAAACCACAGTTACTCTTGGAAATAATGTAGGATTTTTTTGATATAATGTTTCCAACGTTGATATCAAGAGTGAGCACACTGAAGGTCTCAAAGTGCTTTGTAAATTATCTCTATGAGATAAAAGGAAGTGCAGTGACCTGCTCAGTCACCCAGCAAGCTGCTAACAAATGGGTCTGTCCAGATTAAGTTCATCAGACCACAGTTTTGCACCTCTATAGTTTTTGGGTTTTTTTAGTATGTTCTGGATTCATCTCAATATTTGTCTTTGAATAAGTGGCAATCATTTCTGCTTTATTGGATGGACTGCTGGAAAGGCAAAGAAGCTCATTGTGAGGTGAGTTTAAAACAAGTTTGTGTTCCAGAGAACTACAGGCACAAAGGAAAGTCTTGTATCATGAAATTTGATGGATAGCAGTAAAGTATACTAAACTGTTATAGATATATTGAAATACAGCTATTCTGAAGCTCCTGCTCCCACTTATTTCTGTCAGCTATCCCTTACATACAGAACTGAGTACACAGACTTTGTAAAACCATTTCACCTCTACACACTGTTGAAGATTTCTCAATATTATTTTTCAGTTCTATGCTCTACATTTTGGGTTTATGAGTTTGGGGTGGTTTTAGTTTTGGTTTTTTTTTTAGGATGCTGCAAATATCTTTGCTGTGCATTACAGTTTCTTTTGTTTTTAAATGAGAACCAACAGATCATAAAATCTTTTGTCTGATACTCTTAGTGTGTCCTGTGCAGCTTTAATTTATTTTTAATGTAATTCAGGATAGCGTAAAAGATCTGGCATGTCTTCGTGAATCTACTGTGTCAGCTGCCTGTTGAGTAGAAGAGAAAATATCCAAGCAAGATGGCAACTCTGCAGAGTTCAGAGGAGGAACCTTTGATATTAAAATTCAAATGCTGTTATGGATAATTGAATTCCATGGTGCTCTATTCCCTTCTGTAAGTTAATGCCAATATATGTTATTGGCTATACCTAAAATGTAATTTTTAAGTCTACACATATACTCTCTTATTTATTTGGGAGCTTTAATGTTTCTATCTACTTCATCAAAAATAATCATTGCTCTCCAGCTGAAATAAGGGTCGTATAAATACACAGTTATTATAAATTAGGGAAATAAATATGGTGGCAAGGAAAGTAATTTAGAATAGGACCAAGCTGTTGAGTGCTTATTGGACTGGCCTTGTTCTGCAACGATTAAAACTGTTTTACTAGGTATTTCATAATGTTAGACTTGCCATTTCTTTTCATATGAAAAGTGCAACATTAGAACCCTTAGAGGTCATATTGTTATAACCCTCACGTAGCTGCACAGTGCAGAAGCGTACCATTTTTTCCTTAATCCTTTGTTTGACCCTAACAGAGGCATGAATATTCACTGAAAAAAAGTAAGGGCTATTCACCTGCTACCATCTACTGTAAATGGTGAGCAAGAGAAAGCAAGTGTGAAAACACGGAGACCCTTGCACCTTTCCCTGAACTAGATTAAAACCATAAACATATATATCCGTGCCCGTACTACACAGGTCTAGTGAAGAGCTTTGGCATTTAGCCAAAATGAGAATTAGAGACTGGAGAAGGCCCTGCTTATATCACCCTAAACCAGGATCCTCTAAGCACTGTTAGGAAAAAAATAAAGCCAATTCCATCCAGTAGCCAAACATGTTTTAGGCTGTTAAGCACTGATCTGTATGCTGGTACAACCCTGATCAGTTTGCTTCTGAAATGTTTTGCACTGCTACCTTACTTCTCCAAAATAAGAGTGAAGGGGTTGTAGCCACCCTTCCTGTGTGGAAGATTACATAGCCTGTCTTTGAAATAATTTGTTCTCCTGCTGCCTCTCCTTTTCACTTTTTGCCATGCACAGGTAGCCATACTTTTACACCTGCTTTAACTGTTTTGCAAAGTTTCTTGGTGATCATCCTCACATAATTACATTTTTAGCTTCCTTTATAAGAGTAATAAGTACTGTACAGAGTGGGTTTTTATGACCTACAATATATCTAGAGGAAGAGAGGTACTGATAAGTTTCCATATTTTTCATCTTCTGATAGAAGCCTGACATATCTTCCAGTTCATTCATTCTGTGAGATGATTAAAAAGTTGCTCTTCAACAAACTAAACCTCATCCAGGGCTCAGCAGGAAATAACTGCAGTCTAAGCACATTAAAGAACAGACAGGGCAAACCAAAGTATACCTCTTTCTTTGCCTTTTAAGATCATGGGAAAAAGAGAAAAGCAGCCTAATATTGTGATAAAACTGGTAGCTTGCAGCAGCTGGTTGATGGGTAAGGATATAGAACCTAATCCAAAGCATACAGAAGTCAATGGAAGTACTTTGACTAAATAAGCTTTGCATTAGGCACCTAGTGAGTGAATGATTTTGAAAGCATTCACGTAGATCCTAAGCAGATGAGTGAAAAAAAAAATTATGTGCATTTTAATCAAAATAAATGCCATTAAATCACTTGGTGGTGTTAATGTTATTTTGCCTGACCACAGAAATCATGTTTAAGACTCAGAATAAACTGGCAGTGAATCCTTGGATGCTGAGTCCTATCCTCCACTAGTGCAAGCACTCATGTTGCATAAAAACATATTTTTAAAAATCATGTATGTATTTATATATATAAAAAACTCTTATGTTGATACTGATCTTGAAGTTGAATACATCACTATAGACATCCACAGGCTCTTTTTACCTATTCATGTGTTTACATGTCTTTCATCTTAGCTTTGTTTGCAAAATAATTTTTCAATTTCTTCTCATGAATTAAGTTCTGCATTCCTGACATCACACCAACAGACTTCCCCTCCACCTCCACTCTATTTTTAGTGAAGCTTTCAGTGAATCCATCTTTCATATGGAGAACAGGAATTGTTCATGATTTCCATCATGAAGATGTATTCTACCTGATGTAATAGCATTAAACATCCATTTCTTTGGTAGCTGATAGTCCTTCTCTAGTAGATTGGCTGGATCTTTCTTTTTCTCTCATTTCCAGCTGATGAACTCAGAGTTTATAGCAGAAAATCTTGTTACATTGCTCTTTGTACTATTTAAGTTTAACCCCATTTCTATTATAGAAGTCACCAAGGTCATCTGATTCTTCCTGTATGTTTTTATGATTTTGCTGATTCTCAGACTTGTTTAACCAGCACATTTCAGCAGCATGCTCCAAGTTTTTGTGATCCACTCTTTAATTATCACAAAGGTATATTGAAAGACTTCCCATGAAAAACCCCTTAACAGCTACCATGTTAATGATGCAAACACCTAACACAATCTGTTGTCCTCTCCTGATTAGTCTATTCTTTATCTTCTCAATCTTAACTAATACTTTTCCTATCAGATAGCATAAAAAATTATTTTGGAATCCAGACAGGTGAGATCTTTTCCACTTGCCTTGCTTAGAAGATAAATTATTAAAGAAAGATATCAGCTAAATGGTATCATCTACTCTTTGAAACCTTTAGATAGATTTTATTAAGTTTGCTTTGTACTTCTGTGCCATTACTCATTCTTTGCTTCAAAATTTGCTCTGAAGCTCTGCATTCAAAAACCATCTAAAAATCACGTTTTTCTTTCCTCCTTTCAGCTTCCCTTTCCAAATGTAGGCAAGCCATTTACTATTTTCCATAAATTGTCATCCTGATATACTTACAAAGAATCCTTGTTCTAGACCCTTCAGATGTATGTATTAATTCTTTCAGGATTCTGGAGTGAAGGTTATCAAGACTCTTTGATTTGAGTATTTTGTAGTCTTTGAATTAATTTCATTACAAATGTGATAATTATTCTTCCACACCTTTACTTTCATTAATCATTTTCCTCATTTCAACATCACGATCCTTGTTGAAAGCTGAACCAACATATAATTTTTAGGGGTATCTCTCGGTAAATAATAATAAATTTACTTATTTTTTGCTTATTTATAGCAAGTTCTGCAAAAGTGAAGCTGTTGTGTTCTTAGCAATTGCCTGAATAAGATATGAAGGTTTACATTTGACATTTCATTAAAGTCTATGAAGTGAGGTACTATTTACATATTCTGCTATTTTGCCACTGCATGTCTGCGTGTCTGTCTTGTCTGTGTATTGCCTACATATTGTCTACATCATTGATCTGCAAGTTCATTATTTTGCATGTCTGGATGCTTCATATTAAAAGAAGGAGAATGAGAGTGAAAAGGCAGGTAGATCATTCCAGGACAAAAGAGGCTATATCTGACCAAAGGGAGCCTACCACCTTCAAAGAGTTGAACAGTGCATAGACAGAGGGAGAACAAGGTGAAAAGAAACTGGAAACATGCATGGCTTTGGCATTTTAGAACAACAGAGCTGTCCAGGATATCAAAGGACAATCCAAATGAAGAGAGATGTTTGCCAGTTACCAGATGTTACCAGGCTGGATATACAGAAAGTATATATACACACACACACACATATTTTTATATCTATATTTTATATATAGATATATAAAGTCCTTGATGAACAAGCAAAAGCTGGATATTAGAATATATACTTCAGTGAAGATTTTTCTATCAAGTACCTTAGAGAAGTTTAGAGACAAAGATTAGGAAGAGAGGATTAGAAAGAGAATAATGGGGGGCGGGGGTGAAGATAGGGAAGTGTTTTTTTCTTAATTTTATGAACAAATGAAATTAAAATTTTATAAGGGAGAAATGAGAAAAAGCAGATTTCAGAAAGCTGGGGGAGTTCCAATTTTCATTTTAGAACCACATCAGCATAGCTGGCTGAATCTACATTTTAACTAAGTTATTTATCTTTTATTTATTAACTTTTGTTTTTCTTTTAAAAACATTTTGGCATTTTTCTTACTAAACTTTTTTTTTTTTCTCAAGTGAGACTACATAACTTGTAGTGTGGTTTAAAGAGGATATATTTAGTTCACTATAGTTCCAAAAAGTTCATGAATGCAAAGTAATGACAAGAAAAGTTTTATAGTTTTCATCTAATGTGTCATTTTTGGAAGAAGTTATTGTCTTGGTATTATTACTACTCTGAAAGTTATAAGTAAGAATGATAACATCAGCCATTATGACTTCATGACACTTCAAATAATCTCTCTCTTTTTTTTAGTTGTTTATTACTTTACTGAGCTTTAGCACGTAACTTCTTTCCAGGTCTGAAGCTATAGTTAAATCTTTGAAAAAAGTAAGGCTGATTCAATGAGATCTGATAACGAAGCTAGATTATTTAACCGTGATGAAATTTATAGACAATCTTATTTAAATAATTTCAGCACTTTCATACATTTCACTATGAACTTGAGCTTTCAAGAAGCTAGCTTTTGTGAGCATTTTGTCTGAGTATTAAAATCTGTCTACCCAAGTTTGTGCAAGTTGCAATCCACTAAAAACCTGAATTTTACGTACAATTGATAAGGACTTTACATTTTTAGAAAATAAATTCCCAAAAGTTTTCATTCACATTGGGTATAGCCCAAAATGTGGTTGACTAATACTTTCCTGACAGTTTAAGCTCTTTACCCCAAAACTACTTTCCTCTGGTATTATGTGACCTCTCTTTTGGGACATACGAGTGGGGAGCAGGAAGCTACCATGTTTGAACACAGGTAGATGAAAGTGAGATCTGAATAAAGAGAAAAAGATGAAGAAAGGTTAATGACTGTCCTAAGTAACAATGATGTCAAGAAATAACTGTGAAATTTGCTATAAAGTTATCTCATTCATTCTCTCCATAAATAATAATATTGTGTATGTTTAGTTCTTGTTCAAATAGCAAAGGCTTATTCAGCAAATCAGAATTATACGCTCTTGATGACCAATTGTGTAAACATCACTAATATAGCACATGATTAAGCTTTTGTTATGTTTTTGGTTTTTTTGGTTGCATTTTGGCTGGGAAATGATGGCAAAAACATTAATATAAAACCCCCCAAACTATTATCAAGAACATTATTCGTATTGCCAGATCAAGCATTCAGAAGTTAGAAAGTATCAGAATATTACTATCAGCAGACCCTTCATTCAGATGCCACTGCACCATCCACTGCAATGTTTGATTGCAATCTAATTACATGTTCACATATTCTTTCTCCACTGAATTTCAATTTGGAATCAAATAAGTAAATAATTAAATTAAATATAAATGAAGAAACACATATTAAATAATTAAATAAATTTTAATAAATTTAAACATATTTTTATTTACTTACACAGAACAAATGTGTAAGGTTGCACTTAATAAGAAATTATTTAGTATTTATATTTTTCCATGTTCAGTGTTTGTCTCAAGACCTTATTTACTGCACATTGTTCAAATAACATCCTAGACACAGAATTACTAAATGGATTTTTTTGTGATGTACATCACTGCATTGTCTACAAAAATCAAAATATTTAATTGTGAAAAACTCTATTATACTGGGGGTTATTATGATTACAGTATTACAAATGGGAAGGTAATATGGAGATGCAGGTCAGAAATATCCACAGATTTAGGATATCTAATTTGAGCCTTTTAGGTCCATAGTTTGGGGAGTCCTTAAAATTACATGGCTTTTACATGTGCAAACCAAAACTTTCACTGACATAAGGTATGCCTGGGGATTCTCAGTGTTCTGCAAATCAGTCTCAGGATTTCAAGTAAGAACTCAGAAATAGATGAAATCACAATCAAAATGTTTTGTTCTGTGACTTAGTATCACAGGGGAATTCTATGATGGAAGTGAGTGTCAGTCTCCAGCTTTAAAGTACGATGTTCTAACACTATGAAACACTGTTTTCCTCCTTGATTTCACTTCAGAGGAGGTCAGTTCTGTGCAATGAAGAAAGTAGGGGCCTTGAGGGGAAAAAATATGACTCTAATGAAGGACTGTCAGACCGCATGAGTACAAGTGAGTGGAACTATGATTCCATGTATAAATTCATTTTGAAAATTTTCTAACTATGAAATAAGCATTTCATTTTTTAACCCTAATAATGTCCTTCTAGCATAATTTGCGGTATATAATAATTTCTGTTGCAGACAGAGGACAGCAAAGTTCCCTATATCCACAAAAGGAAATGCATTTAGGTGAACAACACTTTGAAGAAGAAGGAGCTGGGGTGGGGGGAAGGACTCTTGAATAAGCGTAAGTGGGAGAAGCACAGATGGTAGAAGTTCCCAAATGTTCTAGTCTCCTCTCTGGGCATCTCTTGCTATATAAGTGTGATAACATTTGTTAGAAGGCATGATTAAGGCTTTATAGGCTTCACAGATGGAATGTAATTTAGTGGAAAGACTTGAAAGATAAAAGATTCAGACATTAAATGGATTCCACAAAAGGAATTAGAAAGGGTCAGGTCCAGAGAGGCAACATAGATGTAATGACAACTAAATATTGTTCTGTAAATTAAAGTTTGGATAACCAGTTAAATTGCCTTCAGTAATTTCACTGCGGTTAGGTTAGGTTAGGTTAGGTTAAGTTAGGTTGGAATACTTATCTGTGAAAGAGAAGACCTGAGTAGTTCCCTTCATCCAGGGCATCTCTGTTTTTCTCAAAGGAATATGTAAAGTAAAACATATAAGCAGTTCAGAAAACTGTCATTTGACATACATCCACCCTATATTCAATTAAGTATCTTTACTATTATGCAACAGAATTAGGTCAGTTTTCTGTCCCTCCTTTTCCTCCAACAAAACTCATTTACACTTCCACTCCAACTGATGCCAAGCCTCTTGTCCACTATCCTGAGATATCTCAGGTAGGAGGAAAGCACCTTGAGGACATAGGCCAGTAAACTTGAGAATATTTTCCTGTTGAAGGAAATGGAAGAAAATTATACTAGATAAACTGATTTACTAAGGTCCAATTTCAGAGATTCCTACCCAACATATATACATATGCTTATATGTATATATTTGTGAATATATTTATATTTGGTTACCTGATTATAGCAAGAAAATATTTGGCAAGCAGGTTCTGACATTTGTAAAATTCTATAAACTGCTAGAGTTGTCAATAGGACATCAAAAATTATTTATCAGTGATGTACAGAATATGGTCAATTTCTTCAGGTTAGCATTGGTAGAAAGACTTGGAAATAATTTAGGCTACTTTTGTTTCTGTTACATGGAATTTAAAAGCAGAAATAGTAGCTTTTTAGAAAATTACTATTTTTAACTAGCAAGAAGGATTAGATGTCAACTAACTGCCTGTAGGAGAATGGAAACATCATTACTAAATTCCAAATGACGAATTTCCAGTCATGCTGGAAATTTAAGGTCTGAGACTGAGAACAGACCATGTAATAGTGCTTCCTTACCACATGAGCACTTGCATCAAAACCACCATTCAAGGCCACTGTCACATCTGACTCACTGATTCAAAAAATCTGACCTCTGGGCCAGACTGAGGAATAATCAGTCATGAAATGCTATTTTTAAAAGAATATTTTGTTCTTTATAAAGAGAAAAGGAATCTGTTAAATATTCAGCTCTTGCCTTATCTTTACAGCAGTAAGATTTCTGTTAGTAATTCTTCATTAAACTTGATTGCAAACTGGAGAGAGACAAAAGTATTCCCATGTTGTGGCTGTTTCATGGGATTTAAGACATATTTATGAAGAGAAAGTGTACTTTTTTTTTTAAAAAAAGGGCACATTTCCATTTTAAAAAAGGATGTCAGAGAGCCAAACTCTCATATTTTCTGTACAAGTATATTGTGGCCAGAATCCCACTACTCTTTATAAGGTGTTTTGTTTGACTGGCTGGGTTTCTTCAGTGTTTTGTTTCCCAGAGCTGTCTATTCTTTATAAAAATATCTACATGCCAATTAAAGGCATTCTGAAGTCAATCAGTTATAAATGTAAGCGTGTCTTATGGGACTTTCCTTCACTTTAATATGGTTAATGAATATGTTCCCATGACTTTTAAATGGACTGGTGCCTCAGCACATTTTCAAAATTACTCTATTTGAAGACATTTCCATTTATAATGGGGCTTAAATGTCATTTCCCTCAATATCTGCCCTCACTTAGTCTTTTTTAAGGCTTCTACAGAAAAATAAAAAGATAGCTGCTACTGCTGCTCTTAATGCTTTCCTAGTATTGGTAAGAGCAGAAACCAATTGATGTCTCACTCTGCTACTCATACAGAGACAATATGCAGACACTGCACTACCCTCCATTCCTGTCTGAAGGGCTCTGTGCTACCATTTCATGTTATCTGCACACACTGACTGCTTCTGCTTTGTGTGTCTGATAAAGCTTCATGCCTCCCTTTAGTCTCTGCAACTTCACATTTTCTCTGTAGGAACTTAGAGTAAGACTGGTAAAGATTCCCTTAATTTCAAGCTACTGCAGATCCTAATTGGAAAAAAAAAAATCACCTGAAACAGTACCAGAGACACAGTCCTGGGCAAGTGGAAGAAGGGAAAATAGAAGGCGATATAAAGAAGGTGAGAAAAGATGTGGAAGTTATACTATTTGATTGTGTCCTTCATTTGCTGAGTCAGCAGGAGCCAAGAGCTCTGCAGGGGCACACTTAGCCTTCACGTTTCTCCACAGAAACCCCATCTGGCCAACTACATTGCCAGCAATTGAGAAGCCATGCAGGAAGCTGTATCCAGCTATTCTCATTCAGTGTGAAGGTTACTGTGTTGTGGAGGTAATGGGAGAGGAAATAAGGAAAATGTTACGAGACTATGCCTCTCACATACGGTAAAGGGAAGCATGAAATGTATGACCAAGTTTGGGCTGTTCGCTGCTGTAGTTCTTAGACACGTAAAGCATTAGATGTTCTGGGAAAATTTAGCGACTACTTTAGAAAGACCTAATATCAGGCAATCTTGGAAAGAAAAATCTTAATGAAAAGAAAATTCTTCATGGAGAAAAAGCTGAAGGAAATTGAATAATCAAATTTAACTACAGAATTTTGTACCTGAATTTCAAATTCAAAAGCTTTTACTTGTAATCCTTCTGTCAAGTTATCTGAAACAAATTTCTTGGAGCTCTACTTGGCCTTTGCAAGGACTTCTAACGTTAACCTCCATTTAAAAAGCCTAGAAAAAGATAATGCCTTCTCGGGGTCTCTTAACATGCAACATTCACTCAAATATGACTACTGAACTTAGATGTAAAACAAAGAAAAATACATCAATGTTGCATAAAGGAATCCATTAATCTATGTGGGGAAAGCTCCAGAAGAATATATCAGCCTCTGGTTTATACGAACAATTAGGAAAACACCAATTGCACTTTAGTCTTTTAGTTCAGTGTTTCCCAAGGACTGATGCTGCTCTCACTAGAGAAATGTACCAGCAATAAAGGTGAAGCACAGAACAGAGTATCATTCTATGAATGTATGAACTTAGACACTGGGCCCAGACTGGCGCTGCTAGCTGTAGCAAACTGAAGGAAAGAAGATGGTCGAGTACAGCAGTGTGAAAAAATGGGAAATGGGGGAAAAAAGGACAACATAGTAGTTCAGAAAAGCTTGGAGAAGGTGTTTTGTCTCTCTGATGACAGGAAATTATATTAGATAAGCAAATACCCCTTTGTCATATCAATTCTTTAGTTGCCTGGTGCTAGGTGTAGTTTGGTGTCAGTGGGTTGTGTTATCCTGGAGATCTGAGATGCTCTCAAGCAACTAGGTCTCTCAATGCTGCCTTACTGATCAAGTCTTCACACAATCTAAGCAGTTTACAAGGGGATCAGTCTTCTGGTTGCAGTAGGGAATGAGTGATCATTCAGATTCAAGATTGCCAGTCCTTTGTGTTTGATGTGAACTGTTTGGGTTTCAGCAGGAGAACTTAAAATTTAATTTGAGATATTATTTTCACTGAGTGAAACTTGTTTTCCATAAGCCTCCCAAAGCTTTGACAACTGGGGAAAAAAAAGTGTTCCAGGAATAAATTAGCCAATTGTTTATAAGAACACTTACCACCCCACAAGTTTTGAAAATCACCAGTCCCCAGCCAGTAAGGCTGGAGATATGTGTCGTATCAGCAGTAAAGCAGAGAGCAGAACAGAAACAATATAATTCATTCTGTTCATGAGGAGTTGAATCTAGATATCAACTTTTTCTACTATCTTGCAGCTATTAAGCTGGTACTTGAGGCAAATTTCTACCAGTCTCAGTTAATTTTAAAATTTTAAAAAGGTATATGTAAGACTTTTACTTTTTTTTTGCTAGAAAAGATAAAGAAATAGACAATTAACTACATTCTTCCCAGCAGTGTAGAAGTACTGATGAATGTTAAGTCAAGTTACAGAGAATACTGAAGAAAGTGTTACAGAAGCTGACTTGCTGCTAAAGGCAAGCAGAAGTGTAGATCTATTAGGCTGCTTCTAGAAATTGTGCTTTCTTATAAATCATTTTTTAATACAGAAAGTATTTTTATAATTCTCTGCAAAGATCATGTATTAAGAATGTATGTCTATAAAACTAAAAAATCCCTAAGTAATTGCAGTACTAATCTTAACTATATTTCTGTCCAAATTTGGTAATGAATACAGATTCAGTCATATTCACACTGTGTGTTTGGAAAAACTATTTACTGAACAACAATGTTCTTATTCAACTAGAATAATTTTCCTTCAAGTATTGAGTCTGAGTATATACGTTTCTCTTTGTCTTTTTACAATACAGTAACTGTGAGACACTATGCGTATTTAAAACCGTTTTTTGAACCCTTGTACCTTTGGGTTAGCTTCTGAAATCTTCAGGACATGTTGTTGTGGTTTAAACCCAGCGAGCAACTAAGCATGACATAGCCATTTGCTCACACCCCTGCAGTGGGATGGGGGAGAGAATAGGAAGAGTAAAAGTGAGAAAACTCACGAGTTGAGATAAAGACAGTTTAAGAGGGAAAGCAAGGGCTGGGCATGTGCAGGCAGAGCAAACCAAGGAATTCATTCACTACTTTCCATCGGCAGGCAGGTACTCAGCCGTCTCCAGGAAAGCAGGGCTCCATCACGTGTAACATTTACTTGGGAAGACAAACGCCGTCACTCTGAAGGTCCCCCCTTTACTTGTTCTTCCCCCAGCTTTATATGCTGAGCATGACGTCATATGGTATGGAATATCCTTATGGTCAGCTGGGGTCAGCTGTCCCAACTGTGCCCCCTCCCAACTTCTTGTGCCCCCCCCCAGCCTCCTTGCCGGTGGGGTGGAGTGAGGAGCAGAAAAGGCCTTGACTCTCTGTTAGCACTGCTCAGCGGTAACTAAACCATCCCTGTATTATCAACACTGTTTTCAGCACAAATCCCAAACATAGCCCCATACTAGCAACTATGAAGAAAATTAACTCTACCCCAGCCAAAACAAGCACACATGGAAGTTAACAACAAGAATTAGGTTTTATGCTGGTGCCCTCTGCCACTTTAACAAAGTGCTCTTTTACATCAGATGCTTTCCTGCAATCACATCTGTATCATTTCCTTGCAAAACCTTTGGTGGCAGGATGGGATCAATCGCACAACCTTTGAGCAGAGCCCTAACCACAAAGCAGAATCTTTTCTTTCTTTCCATGCTGTTGGGAGTTTGCATGCATTTCTAGTGAGTCGCAAAGAGCTTCCTGGGGAAAGCTGATGCAGAGTGACTTTTTTCCAAGCTTCAGTTCCCTCTTATTCACCAAAGGATGGTGGGAGCAAGCTTTCTCCTGTGGACTTCTATTCCCAATTCATCAACAGATGGCAGTAGAAAACTCCCTACCTACCTATCTTCAGACCAAAGGCCTTACAAATGACCCTAATAATAACAAAGGAAGAGAAAACATTCAAACCATTGCTGCCTAAGTCTTATATATATATATAATGTGCTCTAAACTTTTCAGTGGAATGCAAAAGTCTCCTAAAGATTAATTTTATGCTAAGACTGAATGACTAGAAATAGCTGCTGCTTTTGGAATGACTCTTTCCTGTCACCTTTCTCTGTTTTGAAATTATTCTTTTATTGATGTACTTTATTTTTCTAGTTGTGAAAGAGTATATTGCATATAGATTATAGCAAATATTTTGCTTTTCCCATGGATAAATTCCTGTGATGAAAAATCAGTTCTCTGATCTCAGTAAAGACTTTTTCATATGTCATCATTACAGTGACAGAACAAGTAATTTACTAAGTAAGTTTCTGAGACATGCCTCACTAGATTTTGGTGTTTCATTAATTCCTCCCCCTTCAAATCAAGTAGATGGTATAATAAACTTAGTGAATTAGTTATATAGATTGAAACATTTAGATGCATGGAATATACAGTGGTTTCTTATTCAATTTTTTAAAAAGGTATCAGCAGATATCTTGGCATTGCCAACCAAGGAAAAAGCATTACCATAAAAATTTCTGAGAGGCATTTTCTTGTGTAATGTATAATACTGGGTGTCTGTTATAGGAAACCGCATATTATATAATTCTCTTTTAGCCTCAAGGCACATGAATTAGGCCTAGAGATCCTGATTTCTATTCCCAACTCTTTCACTAACTTATCTTAATAATTCTTTACACTTCACAATTTGCCAGCATGTTTCCTATGGTGAGAGAAACTCATTTCAAAGGAAAGGAAGAAAGGGAGAAGAAATGGCTCTTTCAGGCACTGCTGGGGGGAGTGGCTTACTGTTCTAAACAAAATGGAAATGTTTGAATTCTCTGAGCCAATGATTTAAATCGAGGTAGGTTTGACTCAAATCTTTTTAAGATGTGAACACTGGTTTCCCTTCAATTTAGTGAGTGGATTTTTTTAGATTAGACTTTAAACACTGACGGTGTGTTGGTTGTGTGAGTATGTTACTGAGCCCTGGTGTACTTGGCAAAGGAAAGTGTATGTCCTAGAAGCAGTGCAGAACGTTTTGCCTCCTCACACTGTTCTACAGAAATCTTGGGGGAAAGCCAGCATAGTGTCAAATCCATAAAGACTGAAACGTCATTTTTTAAGAGTTTTTGTTTTCTGTTTTGCACCTTATTTCTGGTTTGGTTTGTTGTTTTTTTTTTCCTCCTCTAAAAAAACAGACAAACCTGCCATAGTAGAATACATTTTGGTCCCATATGCAGAAATATTTATTGATTTGTACTCTTCTCCTGATCTGTTTGTGCTATCTAAGTATTGTAAAGTTTCCTTATAACTAGGGAAAAGAGTGCAATATTATGGTAAATATTCAGATCTTTTCAAATAGGTTTTGGCAGTTTTTTAGTTATCTAACTAGTTTGAGGTTGTGTCATTTTCATATGAACGATTTTAGAAAAAAATGAAAATAACATTAATTCTTGGCCTATAAGCATAAATATTGGTGCTGCCCCTGGTACTATCTTATTCTTATGAAAAATACAACCAGTATTATAAAAATGAGGTTTTAGGTGAGGTATATCTACTTGAGTGAGTAGACTGATAACAAGATTGCTGTATGTTAGCTAAATGTAAATATAAACCAGTAATAAAAGATATAATTTAAAAGATAAGTGCTCATATACATAGAAATGGTTGCAGAATCTTCATTTAGTCCTATCATGTTGTCTTTAATATATTATCACATACGTTTATTTCCAAAGGACCCTGGATATTAAACACACTCCCTGAATTCTGAAGAAATTTATTCCATGAATGAACTGTGTGTTCAAACTGTTCAGCCTGTGTCCTCTGGCTCCCTGTGCTGTGAATAGGTAAAGAAGTTAGAGAATGAAAAACTCATCATGCATTCATTACTGTTTTCTCATGGTAGTGCTAGTATTTGGAAGATAGTAGCTTCCTTTGTAAATAAGTTTGAGATATGTTTTAATAAAATGTTATACAATATTAAATGTATGACATGAACAGTGTGAAGCTTTTGTGTTTTGAACTGAACCATTTTTCAATGATCCACCAACAAGTGCATTTGCAACCCTGGGAGCATGTTGCTGTTGAATATGGGACTCCTACACCTTTTATTTTACTTATTTGTTTTGAGAAACTACCAATGAATCTACACAGCATACAGCAGGACAGAACCCAGCAAGCCCTGTACTCTTATATGAACCTTGCTGTATTAATTCAGGCATAGGAGCAGATATTTAAAATATGTATCTATTCAGTGCAATAGAACATCTACTAAGAGGGTTACTAGTATGCACTAAGCACCTGACTAATTCAACTGTACTGTTCCTGGCATTGCAGGTGATCTGCATTGCTGTGGTCATCCATCCCCATAGGGCTTAGGGTGTCTGGGGAAGGCTAAGGCCCTGTGTAGCCAAAAGTGTGTGTTGCATGGCTGGAAGTATGACATGAGAACCTGTGGGCAGTTGAGGTCTGGCTTTGCAGTGAAAGACTTGGTGTGTACATGCATGTGTATGCATGTGTGTGTTTGACTGGCAGTGCAGATGTGGAGACAGACCTGTTGCAGTCTTGTTCATACTGCCTATAGGTTTACTTTGGAGTAAATTATCCCCACCTGAAGTTTCCTTGAGAAAAAAACTAGCTGTGAGTTCAAAAGAGAAGCCCAGGAGCAAACTGACATACAAGCAATGTGAACAGTCAATGAACTGCGGAGTGAAGTGAAATGGAGTGCTAAGTTGTTTGACAGCATGCATAGGTGACTTAGCTCACATGTATCTTGTCAACTATTTCTGTATGGCATTGATGTCCTGAGGAGACAAACCCTGAAACACCACTCTTATACCTTGAGTTAACTCCAAAGATTCCTGCACAAAGACCATACACACCATAACTAATTCCTTTTCTTTCACGTATTCCTCCTTGGTTTTGAAGACATTTTACTGTCAATATCTTTCACTTCTCATATATTTACTCAGCTTTTTATGTTCAAAATGCTTGACTTTCTCATTTTCAATGCATCTCTGATACCAAACAGAAAAATTCAATTACAATTTCCTTTTATTATAAACTATTATTTCCAGAAGGCCTTATTTTCAAAAACCACTTTTTCTCTGTCCTGTGATATAATACATTTCAAAGTTACTCTCAATAATTTCTATTATCTCTTCTCTATTTTTACAGGCCTGTTCATTTTTCACTATTTTTTTCTAAAACATCCTACTTCTGCCTAGTTTTATCCAGTTATTAGAAAATTGTATTTCTATCTTTACCTTCCCCTTATCCAAATTCCTGTAAGAAATTTTATTTCAGGAAAAATATATTCAGCAAGTGTAGTAGATTACATCAGTATTCATCTAGTATTGTCTAATCCATAATTGTCTTTCAAACAGGAATATTATCCTGGTTTGCTTTGTAGAGATTAGACAGAAAAAAATAAAATTAAGAGAACTTTTGAGAACATGCCACCATAAATGTTCTTTCCTTTTTAATTTCTTTAACCATAAGAAAGCATGTCTGCAACAAATTTGAAGTGTTCCCTTGTTTTGGAAAGGCCTGTCATTTCAAACTCTACTCTTTAAAATACTGTTGGAAGAATATTGCCTAGTAGTAGAACATAAATTTTCAGGTACTTGAGATAAGTTCTGGTAGTGAGATTCATATTGGGCAATCAAAGCAAACTTTAAGCGGAAATTAAACTCCTACGTTCAAAACAACACTTCAGAATGTCTGTATTAGCATTAGTTCCTAATGGAGAAACTCTCATTTTGAACTACTAAATTTGAGTGATCCTCAAACTCTGGTACACTGTCTAAGAGGGAGAGGGAGGATTTTGGCCAGA
Organism: Gorsachius magnificus; assembly: GCA_034008185.1. Lineage (NCBI taxonomy): Eukaryota > Metazoa > Chordata > Aves > Pelecaniformes > Ardeidae > Gorsachius > Gorsachius magnificus. The sequence goes on from CM067084.1 coordinate 60,915,122, forward strand.
AGAACAGGCAGGAAGGAGCCCAAGTCCTAAAATTCCAAACTGCCTTCACTTCATACATGCATACATGCATACATGGCTGAACTGTAGCACAACTTCAGTAGGAAGGATAGGTGTGAGTTGTGGGTTTGAGTATCTCTGGGTGAGCTAAGCCGTTTTCTGGATTTCTGTGTATGTTGCTGTGCAAAAACGGACAATTAACTACTGTTTAAGAAAGGCAAATTTTGTTCGGCTCACTAGGTACTCTCAATGGATAAGTCTGCTCTGATTGAACAAGACACCTAACATCTAGAAAAGGAATAGGAGCTCAAATGCAAAATTGTACTTAGTGTTTCTTTGTTAGCTTTACATAGCTTTTTCTGTAGCCTGTGCTTAATTTTTTATTGTACAGAGATGTTAAACATTTTAAATAATTGTGATGTAGACAGTCATTTCCTTTTATGCCATGGGACTCCTAAAATTGATACTCACAGTAGAACATCGTTTTCTGATACGTTCTATTGTTGGTATCTTTTATGTGAAGAACTGCAGTTAAGAATGAAATTATGACACCCTTCCATTGGAACGTGAAAACACAGCCATCTGGCATGTATGTGTTTAATCATTTTGCAAATTACTTTGCCACAGCCTATTTTAGTACTTGGGAAAACCTTCTTCTACCTAATATTTTTGTCAGAGTGAAAAATTAATGCTGAAAACCATACAGTCTCTATTAATAAGATCTCCTCTTCACAATCTACTCCCTGCTGAATGATTTGGTAAGGATTTAAAATTGCTTATACTGATAGATTATTCTATAAATATGAAATTTTAAAGAATTGCTGAATTCATCTTGTCACCTGCATGACTTAGTCAATCTCCCAGTACATTTTTTCCAGTGGATTTTTACAATGCAAAAAAATCCTTGCTATCTTTTGGTTAATTTCTTTGAATGTCTGTATAACCATGTTTTTAAAAGAAACACGATCAGGAAGCAATTTAGTTGAGTTACTGAGATTCATACTATATAGCAATTGGATGTGAACAGATAGTCGAGAGTTATCCTTTCTCTTTCTCTAAGACTGTTACTATCTAAGTTTTCTCTTTCTACTTTCTTCTCTTTTATATGGAGTAAAAAGTTAACATGCAGTTTAAGATTCACTTTTGTGGATCAACACCACTCTGTAGTATTTGTAAATATATTTCTGGTTATTCTACAAACATTTAATAGAGAAATTGCCATTTTTAGCTGTTAATTTAGGGCTAGGTTAATCTCCAGGACACAACTCAGTAAATGGAAACAGGAATTGCTCTTATCTGAGCATTCCAAAGGGAGGTGTGTGGTTCTAGGAAGTCTTAATCAACTCTGGGCCAGTTTGGAACTAGGATTATGGTGATTGCTAGTGACAAGTACCAATAAGAGATTAGTTTTATTTCCCACTCTTACATAGGTTCACCAGCTCTAGGCAGATGAAGATTATTCCATGCATCTTACATCTTTGTTTTCTGGAAAGCGGAGAAGTTGGAGAATGTACAACATCACTGAGTTTTGCATATTTTTGTAGTCCTTCGTCTTAAATCCCCCTTACCCCAATACATAGGAATGTCACTGAACTAAAAATCTAGCCCTTATATAGTGTCTTCTCCAAAAACCTCTAAGTATTTTACCAAAGTAAGAAAGGCAAGGCAAGCTGAGGTCAGAAGCACTTCAGAACATTCATGAAAAAAATAACCTCTGAACTGTTGCTCAGAAAGTAGCTCTAGTTCATCTTCTCCACAACTTTTTAGTGTGTTTTAAGTGCTTCCTACTTTGTGACTCTGGTCACATGAGCTATTAGTTTACTTCTATTCTGAAAACGTAATTTTAGAAATGACCCTAATTTCTGTACGTGACGTGCAGCGAGCAGTGGCACAGAGGTACAATCAAGAGATTTTTTCATCTGCCATTCCCTAGACAGGGAACAGAGATCTGCTTCTCACTGCAAATAAAGCAATGAAATCTTGAAAAGCACAATTATGGATGAGAATGCTGAGAAAGTCCAAAATATATTGTCAAAAATACTGGGGTGTGAAACTTATCTGTATGATATCTGCATTCTCTGGGTACTTAACTTCTTTTGCCCCTTAATAGGGTGAGGAGTTTAGAATGCTACTTAGCTACTTCTTCCTTGTCACTTATGCCGATAGATAGGGAATTAAACTAAAGGATTAGCCATAAAATAGATTATAGTTCAAAGAGTCCTTGCAGAAAACAGCAGTCAGACAAATAGAAAATTAGCCTATTCTCTTGGTACCCTGTGTGTCAAGGATTGGAAAAGAAGTGATAACATTGTCCCATTAAAGAAAGTCAGTACTTTTTGAGGCACAGAAAGAAGTTATTAAAAGGTGAGAAGCTAGAGTTCGTAAGGCTTTTTGGAACACAGAACCTATTTCTTTTAGTGGCTGACAATCATTCATGTTGTCTTCAGTATTGTGGAACACTGGTAATTTTAGCAACATCTGACAGTCACTGTAGTTAAGAGTATGTAAATATTTTCATTACAAGCAACATTTGTCAGACATGAAGACTTTAGCTATTTCATACTGTTTAAGCAGGGTTTTTTTAAAGATGTAATAACCACCATCGTGCTTAACTTCTTGATCATCCCACAAAAACCATGAAGTTATTCAGGTCTGAACTGAATATGCACCCTGTTGCTGAATTTCCTCAACAAGAAGTTCTATGGATCGTCACTGAAAAAGTTCAGCTACTGGGGAAGACAGGAAGAAAAATTTTTTTTAGTGCCAGAATAGAAAGTGCTATTTTGTTTTCATTTATTCTCTTTTCTGTATATACTTACCACTAAAATAATTTCAGTACCAATATATAACACCATAATAGATCACCAACTGGTCAACCTTAATGCCCTTGAGGCAAAACAGCTCAGCAAGTCTGGCAAGTTATTTAAATAACATGTCATCAAAGGCTTTATAAGGATAACTAAAACTGCCATTTTCTGATACCAGTGGCAGCAGGTAACCCTCTTGAGATTGTTTGAAGGATTTGTCAACAATGTGGTTCCTTGAACATTAAAAAAAATTCTTCCACAGAAATTCCGTAGGTGAGTAAAGTAAGAGCAGCATTTTGCTTGTAGTTTACAGTGTTATACAAGGCATCTGTACATCTATAACAAGAGTAGCAATTACTGTATTAGTATTAAAACATAAAAGCTCCCATACTGAGTCAGATTAATCACCCATCTAATACAGTCTTTATTTCCACTCCTGTGCCACCCTTTCCTCCTTTCTCCTTCTCCTTCTCCTTCTCTTTCTCCTTCTCCTTCTCCTTCTCCTTCTGGCAGCTTGATCACAGATACTGATATAAATATAGAAGTCACAATGTGCTTCAGCAAATTATTGTGACTTTTATTTTCTCTCTTTTGTTAATACTTCATCGTTGCTCTTACTCAATCAATAACCTTAAGACTAAAGAGGAAATTCTAATATCTGGAACCACGGTATTAAATAATCAGGATGATGTCTGACAAACAATAAGACTTTGATTAGCTGTAAGGGTTACTGTACCAAAGTTCTGTTTTCAGTTTTCAAAATACTGTTTTTCATGTACTTTTGTGTGTGCTTGTATGCATGTAAGACACATACTGTACTTTGCAATCAAGAGAATAAAGGAAGATCAAAGAAATGCCCACCTTAGTGTGGTTAAGAAAATACTACACATATCACCCACTGCATTTCTGAGTGACAGTTTTTGAAACTAAGATTGACAACATGTAGGATGTAATGAGTGGGAAGACGACTGGAGTGTTCAGCTTATAAAGAGAGGTCTGCCTTCACAGTAGCACTAGAAGTTGTTACAGTCATCTGTTAGTGTATTTGAAGAAGAATATGATAAACAGTGTCTGTGTAAAAGACCCCCAACTGATGTATATGTCTGCTTTTTAAAATTATGGTTTGTATTTATGGATCCTTGCATTCACATATTTACTTTCTCAAGGAAGCGCTGTACTATTGATATTTTTCATAAGAAATTAGTAGATGGATAGCAGGGGAATGGTCAGTGAATGGACAGCAACTTGAGACTGCGGTCATACTACTGTGTAAAAAATGCTCAAGGAGTAACAGTTTCTGACAACTGAGAGTCTCAGTTCCTGCGATCAAGCGAAAAGGGCTAGCTCATTTCCACACTGATTAGAGGCAGCCAGCCTTGTATAGGTTTACCAGATCCAATACCTGACTCTGTGTTTCAGCTAAACCCTTAAGGCCCTGAGAGATCACCTTTATTTTACAGGTCTGGGGATTTGGGGTGGCTGGTTTTCCCCCTTCCTCCCCCCAGATCAAAGTGCCTGAACCCATGTTAAAACTAGAAATGCTGGAATAACATTTCATATTAGGAAACTCAGAGGATCATGTATTGGAAGTTTTGAGGTGTGACATGAGGATCTGTGATGTGGTTAGTCAGTGAGGATGGTATTGGAGGACTCTGTAGAATAGATGGAGGGAAAACTGGCAGAAAACTGAGAGAGTTTTATCTGCATAGACTTCTGGGATCAGCCCATGAAACAGACTGTCTCCAAAAGCCTGCTCAGACCTTGTCTTCAAGAGAGATATTTGGAGCAGTCTAAATCATAACTAGGGAAAGAACTATCAATTAAGCAGGTGTAAGTGAACAGAGGTCTAGGGCTTCACCAACCTACCTCTTTTATTTATTAGGACAGACAGAACTACAGACACCAGGAGCCAGGAGTGTGTTCTTTTCCCATTGTGCAAATATTAAATTAGGATTAACTCATAAATTAACAACAATGATCATGCACAAGCCTAAAAAAAGTCACATCATGACTCAAACCCACAGAGTTCTGTGTTCTCACACTTCTTTCCTGCTCTCTTTTTCAGGTAGGGAAATATGCCAGTATGTATCAGTCTTTTATTTAGAGCAGATAACTTTACATGACTACTCGGCACGTGTACTGGAGGGCTCTATACCATTTACGGTCAACTTTCTTGTTGACCATTCTCCATTCACCTGTAAAGAGGGTGAACCAATGGTCCTATAGGAGCTACTTGCTTCTAATCTTGATAGCAGCTATATAGGCAGCAAATGTAGGCAGCATGAATGCTGAACAGCCTCATAATTCCTGGTGTGGGCACAAAGCCAGGATCACAATCTGGCTCTTCAAGACTTGACACATTCACAGAACACTGTAATACAGTATTGTTTATTTATAGAAATTTGGACCTGTTTGAACTTCCCTGCTTTTATATCAGAAGATAAAAGCTGAAGATATCTTCTATAATCTATAAGACATGGTGTGGCTTTCTCTGAACTCTGGTAATAATTACAGTATCCAAATGACTCTAGACATTTAAGATTCCTATGTTAAAATAATGTCATTTTATCCTATGCATTTTGCTGGTTCTCAGAACTAAAGGAAACTCTTCTGACTATTATCTCACTTTTTTTCCCAATGTCTTTTTATTATACAGAACCAATATGTCCCTGAATTCAGATATATCACAGCAAGTGGAGTAAAATCAGACAGAGGGTATAATAAAAAAAGCTAAAAGCTAAAATAGTATTTGTGCCTATTTTAGTGTGAGATTGGATCTTGGGAATTCAAGGATGAATTTCCCATATGCATCAGAAGCTTGATTGGAACAATTGTCCTGACACTTTTTAGAATCTTGAAACACACTGAGCCCCAAGTTGTGGGAATGATTTCCGCACATTATATGAGACTCGACTGTGATGTCTCAGTGCTGTGCAGGACATTAAAAGCCATATTTTGCATATGCATATTAGCTTTTAAAATATTGTTAAATAGACATTTGAAAATATTCTGAAGAAAACTTGCATGCATGTGAATCCTGGTAAAGTTTGTAGGCAGTGTGTACTGTTTCTATACATATTACTGAGAAACAAATATATTTCTAAAACAAGCTTGCTACCTTTCTTTACTAAAATAAACATGCTGTGTTAGGAAACATGGCTCCAAACCCTGTTTCTGTCTTGTTTGACTAGGATTAAATTTGACAAGATGTTCAGGCATTGGGGCAAGCAGAAAACAGAGAAAAGGAGAACATGAGTGGTGACTGTTCTTTTGTCACCATTCTCAAGAGGAGTCATTGTAATGTTTAGTGGAACCACAGGAGAAAGGGCAATTCTACCTGCAAGGCACCATCTAGCAATTAATATTTGCAATACCACAGTATAATTTCAATAGGGATAAGTGACTTTGAAACTTTCACACATTGCTGTGTTGAGTGCAGCAGCAGAAATAAGGTGCAGGGAGAAGCCCTTCACATCTTTTATGCCCTAACCAGCAATTCACGGAAGAGTGCTTCAGTTCTTATTTATCTCTGAAGACAGACTTTTGTGCACACACAAAAAAAATTCTTTTTCTTTGCCAACTTTATCAATTGGTCTAATGAAAAGAATTGCTTTTGTCCATAACTTTACCCTCTTGCTCCTCTACTTCCAGATACCACAGAAACCAGAGAAATAAAGGGGATAAAGGTTATCTCCCTTACTTTCTTTTCCTTATTTATACAGGTAAGCAGCATATAACCTCAGTTTATGACAAGTATTCTCAGCTATTTCCATAAATCCTTTTCCTGAGGTATGAGAGACATATTTATACCCTTTCGTACTAACAGCTGTTAATGAAGAGATATGTGTAAATACTAGTGTCACCACTCATAGAAAAGCCAAACCCTTCAGTTAATACCAGTTCCCTTTATTGTGTGCCAATGCAGGAAAGAAGGGGACACATGAAACCATTTTCCTCTAAGCCGACTTTTAATCTCACTTGCCTAAGAGCAGGCAGACAGAAAGATAACCTTATTAGCACAGAGCAAAATGAACTGTAAAGCAGAAGTGGGGAAGAAGCTGATCATGATGGAGTCAGCCTGATCCCATTTCGCCTTTGGAATGGTGCTGTGTACACACAGGTTTGATTTTAAACTTGTACTCTAATCCTAGATTTATTAAAAAATGCTATGTCTTATCATAGACTCCATACAAAACAATCTCCTAAAAAGCTGTTATATTGACTTTTGGACATCTTTACATATTTGGGAGGCGGGGGGCATTTGTCAGGTATGTGCTAACAAGTAATGAAGATTTATACCTTACCTGGGAATGTGCTAGATTCCATAATTTTTCATTTTCTGACATTCTAGCATTTGGGAATTTTTAAACAGGTGAGTAATTTTTGCAAAGGGAGAATGCTATTGATAATCAGAGTTGGAAGAGGTCCATCAAAACACATTTTCAATGCTGCATTGATTTTAACAAAGTTTATGCTTAAGGAATATTAGGATATACGTGTGCTTGGTGGCTTTGGAGGTATGTCCATTTATCAGTGCACTCACCCCTCAGACACACTCAGAAATGGTGTAAAATTGTGGCAATTTTAAAAATTATTACTCAGAAAGGCACATATTGAATAAGACTGCTATTTGATGGATTTAATAATGTATGCTTTATACCTTTAAATTTTTTCATTTATTTTGTTAGCTAACTCAATGAAATGTAAGTGATTGAGGACTGTGTCCCACTTTCCATTGTCTTATGCATTAGTGCTATTTTTTAATAAAGTGAAAGATGAAAGAATTAGAAAAATTCAGTCATAGTAAAGTCATAGGCAGATGAAAAAGTAGCTACCCAAAATCCATTAGAATATGCATAAAATCATTCTCCTTTTTCCTAGGGTTGCATTATTCCTTCTTTCCTTCTGTCCTTGTTTACCTAACTTTTCACTGTATGGTATGACTTAGATATACTTGATCTGAAAGATAACCTAATCTGGTTGAAGTTACTTGCTTGGTTCTAAAAATACCTTTGAAACAATTCAGTGGTGTTGGCTCTGCTGAAATCTTATCAAGGGCACCTGAAAGTCCTACCTACTTTTTAAACAGCTGTTCCATATGTGTATCTACTTTTACAGCCCTGCCGAAGCTGATAGGCATCTAAAGGATTAGTTGACATCTTGAATGGTTTCACACATTTTTAGAGGTATTTATTTTGGGTACATAATTGTCTATTTCATATTTATGTCTCTACTTGAGTAAGGCACAGCTAAACAGGCACCCAGATATACAAGGGCATTCTGAAAAAACAGCCATAATTCTGATAATTTAGCTTGCAGTGCTGTTCAGCTACTTCACAATTGCTTGCTGCTTGTAGCACTTGTCAGAGAAATCTGAAAGTTTCATTTTTAGTTTTTAATCATCTTGAGAAAGAAAAAATTCTTGTCTTCTTCTTGTCTCATATAGGAGGGTCTACTCTCAGCAAACAGTTCTGTTACTTTTTTTCATTGGTGGCTTAATACATTAAAATATGTATTACAATGAATAGTACACAGGCTTCAGTTTTTTCAGTTTTAATCCTTCCCAGACAAGATTCCAGATCCCTCTTATTCTACTCTGTCCTCAGGGATTTTCCATTTCTGACTACACAGAAAAAAAAAAAAAAAAAAGAAAAGAAAAAGAAAAAAAAAGATAGCTTTAGGTGGCAGACGACTTCTCCTTTCAGCCCTTTCAGTATTTTCTTAACATATAAGTTTAATTCCCTTGTAGGTGAAACAGGCACAGAACCCACCTCTCCAAATTCCTAGGAAAATGCTCTAGCATAAAGTATTAAGCAAAAGGTAAAAAACCACGGCTACATTTTCTTTAAAAGAGTCACCCTTAAGTATCCATCTTGGAAGAAGCTGAGACAAATTAGGTCCTCAGCAGAAAGACTTACCTAATGGAAAAAGTAGCCACCTAACTTAGATATAGTGGATTACACTACTGAGATTTTTTTTAACTTAATATAGGTGTGATGGGGATTTTCAGAAATGCCACCCCTCCTTCATTGATAAAGTAGGGAATTTAAACCCTGTTATTCCTGAGAACTGGATTTTTCCTCACCTCTCCCACAGAGACAGCCACCTAGAATTTAGAACTATCAGTTTAAAGCAGTCATCCCGGCCTCCAGCCTCTTTTAGAATTTTCTTTGTTCTTCCTTTATTTCCTTTTGAAAGTAATTTGAGATTGAACTTTGAGAACAATGATCCTTTCAACTTTCATAGCCATGGGATAAAGCCTTTAATGATAGCATAACTGTTCATTTCTTAATTTTCTTTAAAAACCCAGAAAATATTTTAATATTCTGCAAGGGTTACACTAGACACTTTTCTGATGTTAATATATGACATCTCTGTTTTTCTTAAAATAAAGTGCAGTAAGTGCAGCTGCCTGTCTTTCATTTGAAAATCAAAACCAGTTCTTATCTGGCAGAAGGAAAAAGTAGCATTTTCTAAAACTTATCTGTATCCATGCTTAAAATACCCTCAAGATTAGAAGAAAACACTTAGCTTTTTTAAGAAATAACATATGCTATTTAAGTGCATTTTAAGTAGCATAGAATAGGTCAAATGTTAGTAAAAACTCCATGAAACTTGAATCATTTTCCCCTCGGCAGTGAGTATTTCACTCAGCACTAATCTGTAGTGTGCAAAAGAAAATTGCTCCAACATTTCTGATTATCAGTTCTCTGAAGAGCAGGAAAGAAAAAGGTTTTAATTTGTGCCATTATTTTCCTCTTAGCATAAGAAGAAAAATCACAGTCTTAGTTAAACCTGAAGTCTGGGCTTTCCTTCTCTGGTTTATATCCTCTAGTGACTTTTTGCTATTATACTTCATGCATAAGTTTAAAGAAACATCTTATATTCAGGTACACCCACCTACATGAATGATATACACACATTGAACAATTTCATAGGGAATTTACTTTAGTTTTTTCCTTTGTTTTTCTTCTTTAAATATTAATAAGTTCATCTTTTATAAATAGAGTATATAACTGCTCTCTAAATATTGAAAAGGATTACATTTACCATCTAAACGTATAGACTTTCAAAACGGTATGTCCCTTGAACCAGTTATAGATGGCTGTTTTCTTCAAAGTAGTTGGCTACCTTTTTTCTTTGTTATGAACAAATTCCTTTCAATAAATTGTACATTTGTCCTATTTTCTGCTGTTTCAGCATTGACAGCCCTAGGCAATTTCTTTCTTCTTTCAGTCATCTTAAAACTCCATGAGACCTATATTTATGGCTTGAGTTTTGGATCTTGAATCACATGCTAACATGCTTATAGTGTGAGAAAGCTTACTGTTTGACTTTTTAAAAAGACAAAAGGAATTTGTTGTGTTCAATAGGTTTTCAGCAGTCTCAGAAGATAGCATCTTGTTTATCTGATTCTGTGCATGAAAAGCTTTCCAAAAGAAGGGACTATTACCTGAGCAGTGTTCTTCATAATCTTAAATCAAGAAATAATAGCACATTTCTTTACAAATGGGAGGACAGACAATTGAATGGCACTGTCTGATTCTACTGTGATGTTATCCCTTTTTAGGTCATTATCTTCAGGAAGAGCTTTGCTTTTTATCAGCTGCAATTTAAAATACAGGTGCTTCTAATGTTCTTTCAAAGGCTTAGCTGATAATATCGGGTAAAGTGAATTTGGGGTTTAGTACAACTGATTCTTGTTACTTGAACAACTATTTTTTAAGAGATGCAAATCAAAATTAGAGCTAGAAGTGATGTTCGCAATGTATCAACTTTTTGGTTTAATATTAGTGTAACACCAGGATAAAACTGGTGCTTTTCTGTTAATACCATTGCACAGTTTTCACTGATGGTACCATTAGTAACATAAGAAAACATGACACTCACTAGAGAAGAAGAAAGATGATAATTCAGGGAGCCACATTTTCTTCGAATGTCGAAAAAAAAAAAGCAGTGTTGTGCCTTCGGTACAAAGCAGCTGTATGAGTAGCCTTCATGGGCATATCTTGACCAGGCCAACTGTGCTATATTCACACTACCATCATTCAGCAGGGCAGCTCTTACTCTTTTCAGCTCCAAAAGACTTGTACCATGTGGTGCTCTCTCAGTCCCTCTACTTAGAAAAGACAAACTATTGCAGCATCCTTCATGCTTTGGTGTTGAATGATTGTCTAGGGGGCTTTTAGTGGTTTTCACAATTTTATTTAAACAAGAGATACCATACACAACTGCATTTTTTTTTCACTGAAGAAATACAATGTAGATTAGTTTAATTCATAAGCTTTTACCTTCAGATGGCTCATGTTTCATATTTTAAAACAAAGCTGCATGATCTCATTTCAAGATTGAACATATAAAAAATGAAGAAAAAAATGCAGATGTTTCCTTAGACTATTAGAATTACATTTTTTGTCTCTGAAAAGAGATTTTTTTGTTGTTGTCCTTAGAAAATCATTTAAACTAAATTTTTTAGTAAGAGCTAGCTCTCTAGAGATCTTGAAATCTGAATTGCGGAGGACTTTCAGCTGCAACTGAAATGAGGTCTGTTTTGAACATGTGAAGTACCAGATAATATGTAATGAGTATCAGATTTGATTACCCTAACTTTATGGATGCTTCTTAAATTCTGTGTTTCTTTTCCCTACCTGACAACTGTCGCTGACCTCCCACTGCCTTACGTAGGTGTTGTGAAATTATATTAAAATATATTTGTGAAACATTCAATTAATTCAGAAAAGACAATAGAAGTGAGCTCTATTAATTTTGTATATTGAAGAGCCTCCCTGTTCAACCTGTTCCAGTCTCTGTTCCCTGCTGTTTCTGGTTTTCCTCTGCTGCAGTTATCAGTCAGACAGGTACAATTCTGTACTTGGTCTGGTTGGGATGGAGTCAATTTTTTTCATAACAAACCATATGGTGCAGTGTTTTAGATTTGTGACCAAAAGTGTGTTGATTATACACCAGTGTCTTAGCAATCGCTGAACAGTACTTGGACAATGTCAAGAATTTCTCTGTTTCTCACTCTGCTCCCCCAGGGAGTGGGCTGGAAGTGAGCAAGAGGTTGGGAAAGGACAAAACTGGGACATCTGAGCCCAACTGACCAAAGGAATATTTCATGCCATATGATGTCGTTCTCAGCAATAAAACTAGTGGCTGGGGGAACAGTTTTTCCAAGGTAGCTGTTGCTTGGAGACTGGCTGGGCATTGGTCTCCTGGTGGGAGGTGGTAAGTGACTGCCTTTGCACCAGTTGTTTGTTTTTCTTTTTCTTTCTTTTCTTCACATTAAATTGTCTTTATCATGACCGACGAGTTTTTTCTCTTTTTTCCCCCCTTCTGAGCCTCAAGCCTCGAGCCTCTCCTGCTGGTATGGGAGAGTGAGTGGGTGACTGGGTGGGGGCTTCACTGTTGGCCAGGGTCAACCCACCATGAATTGTCAGTCAATTGTCCTGTCTCCGCTTCCACTAATGGTCCTAGAAGACTTTATAGGAGTCCAATGTCTTCTCCAGGCCAAATCCCCTGCATATTTCAATCAAACGGGTTAATATTTCATAATTTATTTTTATCAGTGATGTGGATGGTAACTCAGTTATAGGAGAAGCTGATTCTCATCTTTTAATTCAAGCATTGGGGCGTAATCCAGAGGAGCTGAGAGCAGGAAAAAATCCCCCTGTTCTTTCCTGTATCTCTGAACTGCACGTTCATTTCCTACATATTTGGGTGTATGCAGAGTCTGATCACACTTGGAGCTGTGATAGGAACATATTTATTGAGGTAAAAAATAATCAGAAACTTATTAGGTAAACACTATCAAGTACTCAGCCGCGTGAACAGTGATTCTTGCATGTTTATGACTTTTCCAGACTTGGCAGAATCTGTTTTCAGTTTTATATCTTTGCCACAAAGCCCCATTCCTCCTGCCAAATTCCAGGACCCTGTTCCAAAACAAGCAGGTGCTAGAACATTTAAAAGAAAAGGTGTCAAGAGTATTTTAACGCTAGCAACACTATATACATAGCTACTATTTTCCAGAAAAATAAAATGGACTTGTCCCACTTTATTTCCAAAGAAAGTTGTGGATCAAAATGTCATCATTTGGCAGGCTAATATGTATCTGTAGAAAATATCTTAGGCCAGAAAGTATTTGTATAATATGAAAATATTAATGCTGAATAATGCTATTAATCCTGGCAGTTTTGAAAAGGGACTTCTCATGACACATACTCAACTAATATCGCAATAACTAGCATTCCAGAGACCTTTCTGAAGGCATTGAGCTTCACTAATTCAAGCATAATAGTGAAGCCTTATGCCTGACAATTTACATCTTTCATATTTAATTTAAATTTTTCTGCATCACCTGCTCTTACAAGCTTAGATTTGTATCTAATTTTCTATTAAGTAAAAAACCCAACATTGGTATTCAATTCAAGAATCAAGGATATCTTCTTTATCTGACATAGATGTTGAGGTATCAGGGATCATACAGCTTCCTAAGGTTGAGTACAAACATTCAACTCTCAATATTATTCAGTTTCCTTAGACTTCTTATTGCACAGACAGGTAAACATAAAGTATGGATTTTAAAATGTTCAACATTGATTTAAATCTGCTCCCCATGAGTAATGGGTTTCAGAGCTAGATCCATGAAGAAACTGTGGTGTAGCAATGCTAAATTTTGCTAAGTCTAATATCCAGATATATGGCTTCAAGGATTAATTTACTATGATTCCTTAAATGCTACTGTCTTATTAGTGCCAACAATAGTCACAGAATATTTCCACCATAATGTAAACATTATATCATAGATAGAAAAAGTAATTTCTACAAATACATAATATCTTAGGCTTTAATCTTGCAAGGAGAGCCAGTAGTGTGTATCTATACCCATAAAAAATTCAATAAAAAATCTAGTGAAAAGTGTGAAAAATTGTTGTTGCATCTACTTATTATTTTAGCATGGTACAAACATCTCCTTTGTAGTCTTATAACATAGTGATTAAAGGGTTAAAATAAATTTAATTTGCAAGATATTAGTTTAAAATTTTTAAAAAAAAGAAATTAATTTTTCTCTTCAGGATATTACGTGACAATGTATAACTTTGGAATGAAATAATGTGAACAAGTTCTGAAACCAATGCTTTGAACAACAACCAGCTGCAATTCAATATGTGTAAAAAGTAATGAAACCAAACCGAATAGTGTAAACTTCAGTGGAAAAGTCATCTCTTGAGATGCAATCTTTTTGCAAAGCTCTTGAATGATTAATGCAAATGGTATTTCACTTGTGGTTGTTTTTCAAAGTGGGTCAAGAACACATATGTTTATATCACATACAGAAATGATGTTAAATTTTAAAGCTCTAATAAATTCACAAGAGCCAGACATATTTAGGATTAATACTTTGACTATGTCCACAGTACATTCCCCCTGTGCCTTCATAATTGCAACGTTGTTAAGGCTTGAAATCAGTGCTTTTATGTTACAAGTTAAAGATTAATTGGAAGTCTTATCTTTGAATTTTCATACTTTCTTGGGTTAAAGGCAAATTATTGTGTTTCCTTTTCCTATATTAATTTCCTTTTACTAATGGTAGTTAAAATGGAAAAGAAAGGAAAAGAAAGGGAAAGGGAAAGGGAAAGGGAGAGGGGGAGGGAGGGGAAGGGAAGGGAAGGGAAGGGAAGGGAAGGGAAGGGAAGGGAAGGGAAGGGAAGGGAAGGGAAGGGGGCTCAGAGGGAGAAATTTTAAAATTCGCAAAAATGCAGTGCTATTAGAATTTGGATAGAAAAAGTCACTCTCTCATTACACAGGTAAATAAAACCACTCTTGAGGCATGTCTGTGAAACCTTTTGCAGAAGATTGTAAATGTTGCCATATGCATACTTTAAATTTGTACAGATGAAAACTAAATCTAAACCAAAAGCTGCAGTGTCATGGCTGTGGTCTTCCTGTGCTAATGAAGCTATCTTGTGAGTGAGCTAGTCACCAGCTACTCATGTGAACTAGCACAACATTCTGAGTAGTCAGAAAAAGATCATTGAAGTCATGCTAGCAAATATCCTTTTCTATGAACATTGAGTGATTCAGTCCAGGGTTTAGTCATGTTGATTTTAACAACTGCTTTGCCTACATTTGAACTCAAGAGAAATAGTTTTAAGCTTTATCTCATCCTTGCTTTTTACTTTGTTGTGGGTGCCAATTATTACTCGTCAATTGCAATTATTGCAATTATTGTCAACTAAGAAAAAAACTAAGAGTGTGTTAGAAGAAGATCTTTTTGAAGTACTTCAATACTGTCATTAGTTTACTTTTAAACATTAAATATGTTTATCCTCTGCTGATGACTGAATATTTTAAGGTTTCTTTCAAGTCAGATAGCAATAAAATCTCCTAAAGGAGCACTTTCCCTTGAGAGGACTACACATTGTATGGATCCATACTGTTGGTAAGCCAGTGGTCCATCTTATTGGTAAACCAATGTTCCACGTTTAGAGATCCTCAAAGTAACATTTATTTCACTGTTTAATTAAAGTTGAGAAGAATTAATTATTCTAATTAATGTTGTATTACTCTTTCTTCAGAAAAACTTTTGAACAATTATTTAGTATTTTAGCTTCGGAAGGTTACTCTCATTTGTAATTGTAATGGCATTTAACACACACTTGTTGATGTTAAATAATATTTTATTATACCATCACTTGTTTGTCCTATGGCATTTCACACATTGTGTAGAAAATCTGGAAACATGTAAAGCATTGTAAGGATTGACTGAGGAGCAGATCAACAATCATCTGAACACAAAAGCCACTATTATTAGCTGTGGAAAGCTGACTCTATGACTTCACCACTTTATAGCAATTAAAAATACAGCCCAAACCAAACGGCTCACTCAGATAACAGATCTACGCTGCAGGATGGGACATGGGGGAGTTGTCAGTGGCTATTGTCTGAATCAATCAGGTGGCAAATACAGCTGAGGAACATGGGAAAATGGGTCTAATGGCAGACCAAAATGGAGGCAGGGCAATTGTATCTTCATGCAGATTGAAGGAAATGCCAAGCATAGTCAGCAGAGTATGCATATGCATTTTTTTCATCAGTGAATACCCCGTGTGCAAATAAATCACATTTTGTTTTCAGAAAGATGCTTTCTAATCTTTGGAAACTCATACTGCTTGCAGACTTACAAGGGGGCATTTTTACAGGTGACAAGTCCTGAGGCTGGCTGATTCTTGTGTTTCAAAGCCTAAGAGGTATATGTTGAAAGCTCAGTTAAAGGATGTTTGCACTATGGACTTCTGACGCCAAAATAACAAGTGGAGAGGCCCAGTCCTTTGAAAAGCATGTTTTCAAAAAAATCTGAATGAAGTATTTTGGCTAGCTTAGCCACCGATCATGACAAAAGATTCGATTTGTCTCTTCATGAATGTATTAGAATGACCCGATACAAAACAGAAGATGGTTGCTATTTTGACACGTGCAAACCAAACAAGCTTTCTGTACAGGGCACCTTCTGTTGGATCAAGACTGATTTCTGCAGCTGCCTGCTGCAGAGGAAGAGAAACATTGCAGCTGAACACTCTCGAACCATTTTCTGACTAAAGATGATGCTCTTTCCTCAACTTTCCAGGGCTTCCCAAAAGAGAATTGCTTGAAAATTTTTTCTGAAGACTTGAGGGGGACAAGAGAAAGGCAGAGAATGCAAGTTTTAAGAGAAAAGAGGCAGAGACCCTTTAAACCTGGAAGAGGCTTAGGTATTGCAGAGCTCAGCGCCTAGGCTGTGAGATGATCAGTGTCTAAAATTATTCATAATTAATCAACAGGTGAGACCAGATCATGTATACAATAAATACTGGGGGTGTATGCTTTGTTACAGGAATAGGGACCAGAGTCATCAAGGCCACTTCCCCACTTTTGCAGGCAGCCATGGAATAGATATGTTAATCCTTGTGCAATATTTAAAATACATCCTAAAAGTAATCAGATCTGATTAACCTTGAAATAAAATAATAAGTTGCTAAATAAGAATTCCCACTGTAGATCTTCCTCACAGATCATTGTTTTCTCTTATTTTGAAGCAGACATTTTTTCCACAAATCTTGTGAAGCCAATGAGATATGTGAGCATTCAACAGCCTTAAAATTAGGCCTATAACCCCCTTTTTGTCCACCCGTATACTTAATAATTGGACTAAAATTCATGTGGACTGATATTTTTTAACCTCTTCCATTTTTTGTCCTTTCAAAATTGACTTTTGGAGTATTAAGCTTCAGAAGATGTTGGATAAAGCCCATTGCATTTTTTGGTTTTGCATTTAATAATACCTTGAATCTGGGAAGCTTCCTTCAATGTGAACCTCCAACTGATTCATAACCATCAAATAAATATTAAAAATCCCCTGGTGTCTCAAAATGATCAGCTTGCTTGACACTAGGTGGCAGACAAGGCAACCAGGACGATCCTTGAGGAAACTATCCCTACCTTTGTATTCTGGTGTGGTTGTGTGGATCCTTCTAGTTTAATACCTCTTGACAGATAGGCAACAAAATCAAGGAGTTAGTACTGCAAATATGCTACTTGCAGTACAGGCTTCCTCCACACACTATTAATTGACTATACCTTTGAGTGTTCATGTGTGTTTTTTGAAGAATGAATAACACTTTGAGAAACCATTGGCTATAAAGCCATGAAAAATTATACATTGATTAAAAAAATGTGATTATGTTAGCAGTGTAGTTATGAATATATACATGTATAGACACATAAAAATATGTATTTCATACAACAAAAAAAGCTCAGCTAAAACTTATTGATATATAAATACATCTATATGTGTAGATATATGTATCATACATATCTATCTGTATATAGAAAGATGGTGTCTATATATCATGACTTACAGAAGTAGATTGTATTCTTGGGTTTACTGCAGATCTGCTCCGTGACTTGTAGAAGGTCAATAATGTTCTCAGCTTCAGCCTTACAATCTGTGAAACAGAATATTACTTCCTTCTTTCCAGATCTGTAGACAAGTAAACTAATTAAAAATTATGAAATATATATGCTCAAAAATGTATATATTGAGATAGATATATATGGAGAAGTTTTAGCTGGGCTTTCTTCCATGTTTTCATTGAGTGAGCATACAACATTTTTCCTCTATGGCAGAGAAAATGTCTGCCTGTTGTTAATTTTTTTATTCCTTATCAAATTCCGAATCATGTGTTGAACATTGTGTAAGACCTGTTATTCCATGAAAATATACAGAAATTATATAGTAAGTTCCTACTGAGCCAAGAAAGAACTTTGCTATAAGCTTAGTAGAAATAATGGATTTGCTTAACATGAGTAAAAATCTAGCACAGTCATTATTTTAGTGAACATATTATCAATGTTGATCAAATTATAAAGGAAAAATCTAAAAGAGACATTAATTTGATCATTTCAGATTATTTTGGATTTTTTTTTCACACTAGGAATGCAAAGTCCATAATGTGATTTCCAGTTCTTTAGAAACTGTGTTGGGTGATAAACTTGTAATGAGAAAACAGACAAATTAAACTCTCTAAAAGGCTTGATCCTTCAATGGATATATTTTTTTTTAATGAGAAAAAAAACTGTAGGGTGAAACTTGAATTTTTTCACTCTCTTAGTTGTGAAGATGACTTTTCAATGTAAACATATACAATATCACATCCTTCTTAGCTGTCAGCAAAACCTGCTGAAACAGCAGCAATGATAATTGAATTTATATAAAAGTTATCTATCTAAGTGATCTAGGACCTTTGCAAAAATATACATAAATAACTAGAGAATAATTTGTGTGGACTTTTTTTTTTCAGACAGTTAAAACTGAAGATAGTTGGAAGTTATCTAAAAAATAATGTCTCTAATTTTCACTTATAATCAACTAATATCAGGAATATTTTGAATGACAGTCCATAGATAAAATCACTGTGAAAGCTAGGTGAAACATAAACCAAAGAGGAATAGCAGGTTTTCTTATTGTTTAGTGTTATACATGTCTGGACTGACCTCAATACCAGAGACATCAATTACGCAAAGGTATTCATCCAGTGAAGCTGAATGTATTTGTTACATTTCGATGTTCATCCATTTAAAAATATGTCACATAAGGAAAAGGGCAGAAGCACAGAATCTTGAGTACTGGATTCCTGCTGTGCAACTTGCAGGATTCAGTGCCTCTGTGTATGTGTATTTGTAGAACTCAATCCAGCCACAGATGCAGCTCACTTTAATAGTACTGAATTAGTTATCTCCCCACCCAGGACAACTTTTCTCAATTTCCTCCTTTGTGCTGCAGGTGCCAACAATGTCATTGTCTTGCTTTCCAAACAGACTGTGCGCTTATGTTGCATTCATTTTGGCTTCCAAGTGGAAGTGGTACTAATGGGTTTCTTCGGCACTTACTCTAAAAACAATTTGTCTTGCTGGCAGTTTCAGATACTCAGGAATTCTATGTACTTGTCTTCACTTTGCAGATCATCTCTTTTTGGCACTTAAATATCACAGGAGGGACTTCCTGACTGGAGATAGCACTTACCGTATTACACGAGCTGTGCATTCTTTTTGGCTCTAGGGCTACACATAGCGACAAGTGTTTGGCTCCAGCAGGCAAAACAAAAAAGAATAAATTATGTCAGCAGAAAAATTCAGGTCAATATAATTTTGAGCTGCAAGAATTCTCATGATTTTTACCACCCTAATGAGCTCCATAGATCCCATATTTTGACTGTTGTGTGGTTGGTTTTTTTTTTTTTTGGTAGTCAAATATAATTACAATTTTAGCGTAAGATCACTTTTCATTACAAATAAATACATGTTTATTTCATCTTATGAATATACTTCAGCTTCCAGTTCTGTCCTCAATATTTTTAACTATCATTCCTTTGTGAAAAAACCACAGATTTTAAAAAGAAGGCATTTTCTTTCAGATGTTATGTTTCCAATGAATACAAACCTAAAAAGAAGCAATAACACTGATTTTTATAATCAAAGTTTTCAATGCAGGTAATTCTAATTTGATAGCACTTCTTTTGAAACTATCTTTTTTTTTTTTTCTGTGAAAGACAACCGTTTATTATGATTGTTTCAGCAAGGAAATTAAGTACCTGCCTTATACTGAATATATAGATGAGCACTCTTTTTGAGATCCCTTGATTTGAGAGCACTCCTCAGTATTAATTTAAGTGGGCATGAGGGAAAGTAGAGGAAAAAGTCACAAAGTAGTATGCAAGGCATAGTAAAGCTTTCAACTTTTCCATTTCCTTCTTGTGAAGCTGAATGCCCAATAAAGCAGAAAACAGAATTTATAAAGTGAATGGTGTGGATGCAACACCCCCTAAAAAAGCAAGCAAAAATTAGAGCTACAGAATGTGTAAAAACAAGGGGTGGGAGAAGAAAAGCAAGAACCTTCCAAGGGAATATGATGACAGAATGCTGGATGTAAGGTCCAAATAAAGAATAAAACAGTACATTAATTAAGGGTAAAATACTTACAGAATCAAAGAAATAATTTTAATCAGACTCAGACGAAGAGATATTAAATGGTTCTTTCACCTCCCTTTGTAGGTAAAACAATATAATATATGTTAGAGGTAGGAAATCATATTAGTAACAGTAATAATAATGAAAAATAAAAGTATGTTGTCATTATCTAAGTATGACATTTCAGTATCTACAGAGGGAAGCAGTACTGGAACGTAACTACAGACATGTTGCAATGCAGAGATGAGACTGATTATGTATGTCTGGACTAGTACCTATGTGTCGTGTTGTCTCTCTCCATATGGTAAGACTTTGCTCCTTGGTAAACCCAGCCACTTGCTAGGAAAGGAATAGAAGGTGATACAATCACTGATGGGTGTATTGTGGAGACACCTTTTAAGTTACTTATTACATCCTCCTAGAGGGTAATTTCATAAGACTTTGGTTGGTATATATTGAAAGTTGGTATATAGTTAAAATGTTAAACCACATACCATGAATTATTGCTGCAGCAGTGCAGTGAATTTCACACAGGTGAAACATCTTCAACTACTATAGTATTTTAAAATTTGAATTAAGCTAGGAAATCAGTGTAATGATATTTGTGTTTCCCAGAAACTCTTCACTATGCCTACAGAAGGTTCCTATTTTCATTTTGTTCATTCATTCCCTCAGTCCCTTAAAGGAATGTAGAATGGATTGTCCATTCAAAAAAGCTGTGTGAACTCAGCTTTTTGTATCTCTAAAAAAAAGTAAGTTCAGAACTTCACTTTCAAGGGGTAGTCAATCTTCATGCCTAGGATATATATCATAGCCTAAAAAACTTCTGGCCTCTACTGATCCAGTTTCAAGGAACTGAAAGGAACAGCAAATTTGGAAACCCTGGAAGCCCTCTATTCTATTAGTATGTCTTATTACTGAACAATAACCAAACTTCTCAAAGTTAATTCTTCATTTCAGTATCCTTTTGCTTGGAATTATATTTAAGTGGTATTTTGTGGAATGGTTACTTAGGCCCGGCAGCAGATTTTTGTTTTCAGTACATATAACATGCACATTTGACAACACAAATGACAAAACAACATCAGCTGCAAATAGCCGTGTCTTCAAAAGTGGAGCTTCATAGTTTTGGGGTTTTTTTTAATAAACTGTGAAGGAGATGCAAATAAAAATAATTAATACAAGTGGAACTTGCAAGTAGTATCATCTTTGTAGCAGTACTAGTCTTTCCTTCAGAGACTCAGTCAGGGAACTGCGAATTTCCGTTTTCAGTTGATTTAGGCAGAAAGTTTGAATGTATGAACTTCAGAAAGAAGACAGAAGTAAAAAAACCCCAAAATTTAACAGTTTATTAGGGATTATATTAGAGTTAGAATGTCTTATAAATACCTATTTTAATATTTGCTGGTACTATGCCATGGTGGCTACCAGCTCCTCCAAAAAATAAACAGAATAAATGGAAGTCAGAGTCATTATGGTTTTAATGGTTTACTTGGCTGAGTTTTGATTTTGGGGTTTGGTTTTTGGTTTTTTTCACATGGGAAGTATTACAAAATTATTTTGTAACTACAGACTTATTAACAAGTGCAACCTCCCTACTAAAAATATTTATTTAAATAGTTCTAGTATGTATAGCCCTTCTAAAATTTTCTAAGCACATTAGACATAAAATGTTTTAAAACATAAATTTTATTCTTTACTCAAATGAACTGTTTCTGTCAGCTCTGCTTCTATGCATCTTTCATATACTGATGAATACATGAAAAATTAAATGACCAGATATATTTTGACTTGATGTTTTATATCTGCAAAATGGAGATGTAAAGAAATTATATGTCTTGGACAAGATCACAGACAAAATCCTGACAGGCCAAGAAACAGTGTTCAGAACATACTTTGGTAAATCAACATGTTATTAATGTGTGTTTGAATGGCATGTGTACTTCACTGCATTTGTCAATTATTATTGTTGCTTTTTTACCAGCAGAACCCATGTGTTATAGTAAATTATAAAGGATCATATGCATTTTTTTTTGTTCCAGATGCCTACAACGTTTAACCACTTCCTCCAAAAGGATCTGACTCCATATCAAAGTAAAGAATTCAGCTGTTTCTCAACTAAAAGTTGAGCCCAAGCATTAGGATGTTCTTATCCATTAGTTAATTCCTTATTTACTTGCAGAAATTGCTTTTTTTTGTTTCTGAATAATTTATTCTTTTTGTTTGTTTTGTCTTTGTTAGAAGACATTCAATTCTGCTTTTCTTTAAATTCCTCCTTCTCTGAAATCTTTTCGTCTCTTCATACTAGTCTTGTGAAACAGAAAACATTTGCTATACGACTCTTCAGTTGTCAGTCAATCCTATTTCAGTTCCATATCTTTAATCCTAAGAATTTATATTATTTCATTATTCTATTATAATCTATTAATTCACTCAAAAGATAAAAACACAGAGTGAAAATATGTAAAAAGAAAATATAGTATCACGTAGCTTTTAGTGGGCTTGTTGTGTACATTGTGTTTTTTAAGTCAGTTGTAGTTGTTGCCCAAAATGTTTCAGTGAAAGTTATTGGAGCAAAATAGTGAAAAAAAAATATAAGGTACATAATACAAGTCATGAATATTCTGAGCTCTGCCTCTGCTCACCTATAAAAAATATTTTATACTACAGCCTAACATATCTAAAAGCAATGAAACAACACAAGTAGTTTTCAGATTGGTTCTGAATTTTCTTTTAATATATTTAAGTTAGCCTGAAGATAGAACTTTGTTTATGTGATTTAATATTTATAAGGGCAAACTTATAAACTCACAAAGTAGTACATATTTACATCTCTAAGTAATTGCTCCCAGTAATTAGTTAATTGCATTACTAGGGATTGCAAAGTGTTCATTAAAAATATTTTCTGTACATCCAGGGATTTAAAAACTGAATCTGGACTTCATGTAGATATAGCGTACCTATTATAAAATAATTATTCATAATTTATATGTACTTATTCTTTCTGCAGAAAACCCTTCTGATATCAAGTAGCTAAAACTAGTTACCACAATATCTCTGTAGAATTTTTATTCTGTGCCTGCAAAGTTAACACTAGTGTAACAATATTGTTTAGACTCCTAGTTGCATTTTAAAGTTATTAGAAATAATGTCAAGTGAAAGTTTGATAGCAATTTGAATGCCAGAAGCAGAGAAAAAAAAAAATTTCTTCTGTTGAGAGGATACAGAGAGAATCTTGTACCTCTTACATTTATTCGATGGCTTGCACAACAGGACAGAGGTAGAAAACGAAAATACTTTCTAAATTTTCTTATTGTTAATCCCACAGAATTTGTTCGGTATTATCTTTAAAAGCACTGATTACCATTCAGTATAGACAGAAGTTTAAGGTGTTACAAAATGTCAGATTATTTTAATAATACAGTGACCTGTGTTTAAAGGTCTATACCTGTACAACTTGTGAGTGATTATAACAATTCATTGACAAAAAGCAGGTGATTACAGCAGGTACAAGGAGCATATATGTTAATATGAAGAAAAAGATGTTATGGCTTACTCGGAAAGTGGGAGGATTTAAATTTTTCTAAGGTAATTTTTTCTAAGTAAGGCTCTGATGCTGCATGTTCTGCCACAGTGCTAAAAATTATACCTTTTATTGAGGACAGGGGAGTCAGGTGGTTTAGTAAGTATACAGATTGAGATTCTAATCACGTGTAGAGTTGGTTATACATATCTTCCAAATCCACGCTGATAAGCTCCAACAAGCTTCTTTCAGGGATCAAAGCAGCTTTCAGGATTATGTATGTCGCAACTGTTCGAGAAAGAATATTGTAACTATGAGCCAAGGTATGAAAAGAGTGACAAAGAACTTTTTGAAAGCTGTATTAGAATATTGCTTAACATTCAGATAAATATTTACAAACAAAGATCTGCCTAGGGGAAATCAAACAGAAATTAAAGTAAGGAACCACTGCAAAAAGAAGATCATTCGTCCAAAGTAAATAATGCCTTGAATAAATAAAAAACCTCTAAAGCTCCCTTGAAAATAGAATGCAAACATGAAATGAAGGTACAAATATCACCCATAACCTTGGTTTTTTAACAAAAATACAAAGATTTTATTTCTCTAAGTTATACTGCCAGAAGTTGATAGGAAAAGAAATCATAGAGGTCATGTATCTTTTTGTTCTGTCTCACTGCCTTAAAGTATCCTAGCTGTCACAAACTACTGTATATAGAAATAAATGGCTGTTGCTAACATCATTCCACTCCCTCCATCTCATTCAACAGCGACACTTCATTCTTATTTGGACCCATTCTGGAAAGCATCTGTTTTACCAGGTAGGTATGTAATGTCAGCTGAACTGCACAGAATGCACATTTTTGTTCTCCTTAGAATTCTGAAATATATTAATGGAATAATATACTTCCAGTAATGAAACTAATACTGAGCAGTATAGCATCAGAGCTGCAACTCTAAAACAAATTCCTGGTAACCGTAGAGTTTAGATTGAATATTAGCAGTGCCCTGCATGACAGAAATACTGCAATGCTCATTTTGGCTGTTTTGAAAACAGAAAGAAATCCACTTAAGCTTTTAGAATTTTGGAATGCTCCTAAATATCTGCTTTTTAGGCATAGGCTAGTGAACTGAATTATGTCCTATACTTTACATAATTGGAGGTAATATCTCCTCAACGAAAGACAGGATGGTCCATAATTGTGCTTAATTTTTAGGAGAAAAGTACAGCAATGGAAAATTATGATGGCTTTGATTCAGCACACTGATTAAGATCCAAATATCTCTTCCTAAAAGCATGTTGAGGATAGATCTAAAATGGAAGCAGGCTGCCACATTGATGGATGTAGTTTTTAGGTAGCTGGAACTGGAGGCTAACTCTACACCTTGAATGGAAAATGCGTTTTTTGCCATTTCATGATGAAAATTTTCAGTTAGGAAAGAAGAGGCCTGGGTTCTTGTCCTTGTTGTTCCCTCTTGTGTTTCTGTCTTCATTATACAGTTAGTATACAATGTTCTGTGCTATGCTTCCTCCACATTAACATTAAGTCTTGGGTTTACTGGTGAGGTGTTGGTGTTTGGGAGGGGCTTGCAGGGGTAGCCTATGTGAAGACACAGCTGGTTCCAGCTGGGTCCAATGGACCCACCACAGGGCACAGCTGAGCCTCTCAGCCAAAATGGTGACACCTCTGTGAAAACATGTTTAAGAAAGGGCAGAAAATGTTGAAAAGGGAGAAGAAGAGGGAAGAAAAGAGTGAGAAACAGCAGTTTCTCACAGTGATCAGAAAAAGAGGAGAAGGTGGTGCTCCACTGCAGTTGATATTCCCCTTCAGCCTGTGGAGGATCTGCGCCAGCACAGATGGATTTTCCTAGAGGACTACAGCCCAAGGTGGACCCGCACTGAAGCAGAGAATTGTAGGGAGGAAGGAGCAGCAGAGAGAGACTCTGACCATAACCCCCACTGATCACCCCTGTGCTGCTCAGGGTGGAGAGAGGAGTTGGGAGTGAAGGAGAGAGGTTGAGCCTGGAAAAGGGGTGTGAAAAGGTGTTATTTTAATGTCTGCCTTTTTTTTGTTCATATCAAAATCTATTTTTATATAAATATTGTGAATATAATAAATGTAAATGCAAATTATTCTATTCATTTAAAAAAAAATCTACCTGCTCACACATGGAAAGTACTAACATTTGAGACAATTCTACCTGATTTGGACTGCAGGGAAAAAGAAATTTAACTAGTCTGAATGCAGACAAGTTCATCAGTATTTAACACCTTAAAATAAAAAAAACTTTTATTCAGCTAAGTGAAGTCAGTACAGGCTTTCTTAACTTTAAAGCACCTGAACTGCAGTTGGCTACTACTTTAGACCTGCATGTATCAGGTAAAGAAGACTTCTTAAAGTTGTTTTTTTTTCTTTTTGCTAGGATTTCTTAATCTTCTTTTTCTTCAAGTTATCTCAGTAGTCTTTCTGTGGACTTTGCCAGATTGAGGTTTTCTAGGTATTGGTCACAGAATTCCAGGTGAGGTCTCACTGCTGACTTCTATGATAATATTACTGGTTTTATATCTCTACTAGAAATAGTTCTCCATCACATTTCCATGTCATGTTTTTTTTCTAATTTCAGAGTCATGTAAATATCTCATAGCAATGCAGTAATTGAACAATGCTTCCAGATCTTTCTCCTCTGTCATTTCCAAATTATGGCATATGATCTTGCAGCAGAATTTCTTAAATTATTCACCAAGTTTGATTTCATACTCTTCACTATCATATTTCTGATGCCTAAAATCAGCTAGATTCAGAAATTTTCTCAGAAAGGCTCAATTCAACACTCCAGCCATAATTAATGCACACTGATCTTTTCAGGTACCTCAGAAAATGCCAGTTCATTGTTGTCTTCATTAAAATTCATACACAGTATGAGGACACTTCCTTCTGAATCCTTTATATTTTACTTCATCCTTCATATTTAGTCCATTCTAAGTTACAGTTTTCAGGTGTTTACATGTCTCTTTCAGTTTTAAACTGCTATTTCTTACCTGGACTTAAAACCCCTGTAGTTTCTTTAGAAACTTAAGAGCAGACAAATACCTTTGTAATAAAAAAGAAATCCCTAAATCTTATCAGACAGGATACATCTACACTCTGCCACTATCTTTCCCTTTAAAATTAGTGACTCCTAGTTCAGAATAAAACCTCTTCTTTGCTCAGGTAATTTCTTGATTTTAAAACATTATCATAGTTCATCCCTACAGATTCTTAAGTATTCCTAACAAATTACTGTGAACTATATTTGAAAATTGGTAGAATTGTGCAAAGCTACCAACATCGAAAAAAACTTAGGATGCAAGAATTGCTGATAATACAACATTTTCCACCTGGCATGTAGCAGTCCATGTATTATGATGGTTGCAGCTTTCCTAAAGAAATTATTTTATGTCTAGCACTTAGCCCTTAAGGTAGGGCCTAAGTCCCTAAGCCCTTAAAGGTGAATAATTTATTTATTCTGCAAAAGGTCTATTCACAAGTTACACTGAATTTATTAAGCAAATTATTTAATTCTGGGACACTGAAGCCTAGACCTTCGAAGGTACTAGGTTTCAGTGAGGCGTAACATTACTGCGGAACTGACTTTAACTGCAGCAAAAGTGGTTCTAATAATGTCTGGAAAATAAAGCCAGAGTTAAAAGTGACAAAGGAAAGTGACACTTCAAAAAATGTAATTAAATGTGTAAAAATGAGGTATTAATTCTGACATTTGTGAACATCTTGAAAATACCTTTAATAGCTGAATGCTAATTACATTAATAACCTTGATGTTCATACATCTTTTTCTGGAAGGACAATCTTTTAAAAAGGAAGATATTTAAATGTATAGTGCACAATTTTTATCTAGCTCCTTTGTAGTATTTATAAATCTGAAAGTATGCTGCTTTTCATAAGTATTCAATTGTAACCAAGCTTCTTGTTTTGTTTTACCTGACTCTGCACCCTTATTAACATCTGCTCTCTAGATATTGTTTTCAACAACATCAACACTGGCTATATTTTCTGATGGACTCCTGGTCTTGTTTATTGCAGAACATTCTTCTATATATGGCCCATGTTTTATTCAATTCACAGTAGTAAAAACCTGCTCTGAACATGTTTGTTACCAAGCTTGTTAATTTTACTTTTACAGCAGCCATAACTTTATGGTATTTGACTGCCTCACAACATATTATTGAATTCATTTTCAAAACAGATTGGAGAGGTGAAGAGATAGAATTATCGTCATTGTATGACTGGGACACTGAGATGCATTATCTGATAAATCTAAGACTGGTTTGAGTACCTAGAAACTTATTTTTAGGGTACTTAGCCCTTCAGTTTGGAGTACTGTTCCCAGCATCTTCAACTGCAGCTGCAGGCATTCTGTGGTTCAGCCATTCATGGTATTAAGTATACCTCCAGAAAGGGAGGAATTCACAGCCTGCTGCATGAAAAAAGTTCTGTGTAAGTGGTGTGATTTAACTGTTCTACCTTGTATTGCAAAGTTTTTTCATGGCTGGACTATGACAAAATCAGGTAGAGGAGAACCTTGAGGAGAGTAGGTCTCCATGTTCCAAAAGACATCAAAGGCTCTCCATCTTTAAAGCTGAATTATTTATCATAGAATCAGAATGTTTTGGGTTGGAAGGGACCCCTAGAGGTCATTTACAATATAAAAATACATAATTTGAAGCAAGGTAATCCTTTTTTTTTTAAAAAACCCAAAGAAACCACCCCAATAAACCCAGATGTAGTCTGTTTCACACATCAGAATTACCTAAGAAGGTTTGAAACAATTCTCCCTCGCTCCCACTGTATCTTTTTTCCTAGCTTTTCTTTTTGATCAAATAACTCAACAAATTTTGGGTGAAGAAACTCTATGGATTCCCTCCAGGCCTTTAAGAAACTTTTTTCCTTGGCTTTTGTTTCTACCTACCTCTGCTTCTTGCAAGGTCTCAGTCTCCCTAATCCTGTAGGCTCCCCTGTGCCTGCCTGCCACACCTGGTATTTTTCAAGCTGACCAGATGCTCACCCTAATAGAGCAATCTTCCCTTCTCCATAAGCATTCCTTTTAACTAGGAAGGCAGCAGCCTGAACAAGTAGCCTTCTCCCCTGTTGTTCAACCGTCTCCTATAAACAGAACATGCAATGGGGTACACATGCAATGAACTATCATATCGTTCAGTTCATCATACAACTGTAGAAATCGCAGTCTTCCTAGTCTTAGAGTGAGTGTTTCACCACAATGTTGTAAATAAAAATCTCTTTGGCTTTCACTGCTGGTTTGAAGAGTAGAGAGTCCCAGTTTGTTCCATTATAATTTGGTCATTAACCAAATTGCCTTTGTGCCTGCTCCCAGTTCTCTCTTCCAGCTCATCTTATTTTTTTATCCACTTTATTCTTTCATCTAGGCTTTCTATGCCGTCAGTTAGGGTTCACCCAAATACGTTGGCTCCTCACCAGTCATCTCCATTTCTTTTGTTGTTTATTGTCAGATCTTCCCTTGTCATTTCTGATTACCAGAACAAGTTCAGTGGTTTAGCTTTCTGTACACCCACTGACCTCTTCTCTCTGTCTTTTAGTCTCATGCTCCTTCTTATGAGAAAGTAAGCTCTGAGACCAAAATTCCTTATCCATCATGTTCCTAGCTCCAGTTCCAATGTCCTTCTATCTAACTTATTGAAAGTCTATTTCTGTCTCTGAATTGAAAAAGGCTACTTTTCTATTAGAGTCACCTAGGAAAGTGAAATTCCTGAATTTAGTACCAGTATGGCTGTCAGGAGTTCCAGACAATAGTAGTGATCTGAGGAAAGATTCAGTTAGTTCCGGATAGCTTTTATTGTTAGCAGTTCTGTAATGATGTGCATGTGAAAGCTTTTCAGAGGCTTATACCTTGAGCAAATGTGAAGATTTTAATGGGATAACCACAGACAAGTTCTTGACAGACTTTTAAAAAAATTTCTTTTCCAAAATATGTGTCATTGCAGATTTTTTGACACAAGGAAACTATATTTCATTTTGCTTTGTATTCTTTAGACACTTTCTTGGAAATAGCAGATCTGTTTGATTGAACATTTATGGTGGAAAAAAAGTGCAAATAAATCCATCCTGAGTTGTTCACCCAGCATGGAAAATTTGAGTTCAGACTGTTGAACCTGAGCAAAGTTATAATCAACTGAAAATATGAACCACTGGCCAACCTTAATAATAGGTGGTGCCAGCAGTCCTGCTTAAAACCTTTATGATGTTCTTGTTGTCATGGAAGCAACTGTTCCAACACAAATTCCCCTAAGACTTCATTCTTTGATAATAACAATAATATACTTCATTTAAATGTACTTGTGTATGACTCAGTTTCTCAGAGTGAGAACAACAGTGCTTTAATTCTCACGTTATCAGTGTAAAATGTCATAACTAGATGTATATTCTAGAGATAGACGTACTATGGAGTAAGATGTGAAGTATGGAGAAGTTGTAAAATCTCAACATAGGGTGGCTGTGAAATCTGTAATACATACATATACATACATTACATTTTGGTAACACTGTGGCTTTACAAAACCAAAAAGAAACACAACTTCACAGGTATAGTTGCATTTAGTCCTACATTACTTTTCTGGTAAAGTATATTGATTGCCGTTAGTTTTTGTGTAGAGACTGGCGCAGTCTGCAATCTGCTTATTTCCCTACTTCTGTATCTATGCAAAGGCACATTACGTCTTCTGGCACTTGGATAAAAAGCCATCTGTTTGCCTTTGAGGACTTAGGTGTTCCTGACACTCCTCTGAACAGTCATTGAACCAGAACTGTGGGATAGGAGGGAAAGTTTGCCTGATAGGTAAAGAAGATAGAAAAACATGTGAAGGGTAAGTGAAACCAAGTTTAAATAGAATAATACTTAAGATTTTTATTTCATTATTACGGCTTTAAAAAAACCCTTATTGGATTTATAAACCCACCTGTTTTTATCTTTAAATATTCATTATTGTGTAACTCTCTGCAATCATAAAAACAGCGAATACAGCAGTGATGCAACTCAGTTTTCTATTTAGCTCTAATGTTTAGCATTCCTTACACCATGCTGCTGACAGTAGAATTTACCTTTACTTGCCAGCAAAAGAGAAATAAAACCAATAAAACCAATATACATTGAATCCCTTGACTCCAAAAATTTTCATTTGGTTTCCAGCAGTGGTACATACTGCTAGAACAGATTTGTTTTCACATAAGGTACTCATTGCATCTTTTAGTACTATTTTTCTTCAGGAAGAAAAAAGGAAAAAAAACCCCTTCCTCAGCATACATTCAGTGATGCCTTCTGTAAATGTCTACTCCTAATTTGCTGGGATTTAAATTTCTGTTACTGAGAGTTACTGTAGCTATGAGACATATCTTGTTCTTTCTGTAGCAAAATTTGCTGCTATGATTTTTAAATTGTACTTTCAAGAAGTGGCTTCTGATCCCTTGTTCACTTTTCCTCATCAGGCTGCTAAGATTTTATTCCAGACCAAATGTCCACTGAATTTCATAGGTTTCTATTTTTACTAAGCTCAATTAAAAAAAAAAAAAAAAAAAAAAATCTAATGCAAGGAAGCAGAGCCTCTACCTGTAGTACTCAGGGATATTTCCATATTATTTTTACAGAAAGGCAAATAAATTCACACTTAGATATTAACTGGAATGTAGTCACCAATTTGATGACTATTTGAACCTCTGTAAAAAATCTAGGGAGCTCCTAGGAACCCCAATCTACATTCAAAGCTGATTGTTCTAGAGATGTCATAAAAAAGTTGCTCAAAGATCCATGCAGTTAAATCCCAAATGTCTTAGAGTTCTCAACATGATGCTTGTTGGGGGTGTGCAGAAAGGCTGCCCTTCCAGCAAGTAGGCTGGAGGTGGGCAAGAAGTTGGGAGGAGACACTGCAAAGACAGTGGATCCCAACTGACCAAAGGGATATTCTGTACCGTATGACATCATGCTCAGCAATAAAAACTGGGGAGACAGTTCGCCAGGGTTGCTGGTTTTTGGGGACTGGGTGAGCATTGGTAGGGTCAATTTTTTCTTTTTTTTGCACTACTTGTTTTTTTTGGTTTTGTTTTTCTTTATTGGTGTGTTTTGTTTTATTTTGCTTTTACGTATTAATCTGTCTTTATCTCAACCCATGAGTTTTCTCACTTTTACCCTTCTGATTTTCTCCCCCATCCCACAGAGGGGGAGTCAGTGAGCGGCTGTGTGGGGCTGAGCTGCCTACGGGGGTTAACCCACAACAGCTTAGTCAGATAATAGTTTGCATAAGCCTGCATTAGTTAATATTCTCACTACAGAAGTGTCTGAAAGTCCCAGCTAAGGTTGAGAATTCATAGGCTGGGTGACAGCAGAAGAATATAAGAGGGAGAAAGGATTTCGTGAAGGTATGTCGTGCACATAGTGTGGTTCTCAAACTTCACATTTCCATAATCACAGAATCACAGAATGATTGAAGGTGGAAGGAACCTCTGAAGGTTATCTGGTCCAACCCCCCTGCTCAAGCTGGGTCATCTAAGAGCTCGTTGCCCAGGACCATGTCCAGGATGCTTTTGAAAATCTCCAAGGATGGAGACTCCACAACCTCCATGGGCAACCTGTGCCAGTGCTCGGTCACAGTATCAAATAATATATGATATGATTGGGGTTGGACTAGATGACCTCTAGGGGTCCCTTCCAACCCAAAACATTCTATGATTCTATGATATATTATAAGATCAGTTCTGTATACAAAAAATTGCTTCTTGAAGTCTTTCTGCATCAAATAACCACAAACAGAAGAGCAAGGAGAGTCCCATATGAAAGATCCCTCAGGAAAAGAACAATTAACTGAACTCAGCAGGAGTTGAGGAAAGCAAAAATAACACTTTCCTAACCCTTAATCCTCCCTTTTTGTCCCTTTAACCTTTGTACTGATGCTGTAGAGCAAGGCAGCATCAGTTAACCTTTTCAGGCATGCTGCAGCACTCCCAGACTCCATCGCATTTTGTAAAACCTTCTTCCCAGACTAGTCTGTGTATCTCCAGCATACATTCCTGCCTTTTCCAAAATAATGTATGTATGGCAGAAGGTGAATTCTCCACGCAGAGAAATGATGCCTTACAAAGCAGCACAGTACTGTCAGCTTTTATACACAAATGGTTATAGAGATTTTTTTTCTTTTTTTTCCTTCTCCATGCTAACTGCAAACTGACATGGTGTGATCAGCTACTGGTTCAGTCTCCAAGCTCATTTAGCCCTCGGCATCTTTGTTCAAGCTGCAAGAGGAAAACATATTAATGTCAACTGCAATGCTGTTCTTGCGGTATGGTATGTGCATATATATGCTAAGACTGGAACAATCCATAGCTTTCACAGAAATCACTGAACAATACTGGCTTTGATCATGAACTAAAAGGTTATAGTACTGTGGAGCCTTCTGCTATCTCATTGCCAATTCATTCCACTTTCCTATGTTTTCCTTGTGATTCAAGGTCTCTTTGAAAAAACATTCTGTTTATCAATGGGTTTGACTTTTTCTTTCTAACCAGATTTACTGTTTTGCTTATATTTATCTTCCCTTGTTAGGAGGTTAGTAAAACACATCAGAAAACACACCAAGTAAGAAGCTATTAGTGTAACAAGTGATCAAATGAAATTCATTATAGTAACAAGCTTCAGTTCTGCTTCCAGTTCCTCAAAATTTCTTCCAGTGTCTGCAGAAATGAAACTCGGGTAGGAACTTAGTTTGCTGAAGCCTGCAGGTCTGCAGACAGGAACTTCTGCTGAGTCTGGAGTTCTTTATGTCTCTCAAAGGTTCTCTTATAGGAATGGATTACAGTAGACATGCAAGCTGAGTATGAGTTGATTCCTGTTATAAAAGAGGATTAAAAATGAGAGTGGCTTCAAAAGCTAGTGCCACCAGCAAAGTAAAACTGAAAAAGGAGCAAAGAAGCTGCTGTACAAATTGAAAAATCCATTGGATAATATTAGTTTTGATACTAGAGCATAGGTATCACTCTTCACAAATTGCTCATTATCACCGACTTCTTGTAGCAAGGAGATTCTAGCATACACAGTCTCTGGCCACTTTATTCACTCTTAACAAAGCTAGAAAAAACCTTAAATAAGCTGCTTTTGCAGCTGAAAAACAATTTGCCACAATATCAGCTGAAAAAAAAAAGAAGATTCAATTCATTGGTACTGCAGTTATATGCTTGAACAACTTTTGGGGCAGAGGAATGCTGTGCATGAATTCAGAAACAAGTCAAAAATAGGCAGGGCAGATGTTAAACCGACCTCTGCCTATTAGAATCTGATAGGTAGTTTGGTTTATCCTTTTTTGACCAGATAATATTGCCTCTAGGGAAATCATTATCAACAGTGCATCTTTAAGCCAGGTGTTGTCACACATTGGATATCTATACTTCTTTGGGGAAAAAATGAGTTCAGTTGAAAACCCAAACTGATTTTCATACTGCTGCTGGTGTATAACAATAAATAGAAGTTTATGCATAAATGTGCATACGTAAATATGCATTTGCACATAAATATAGATACGGTCCAGCTGTAAGAAATGACTTAGTAGATGTCTGAATTGTTATTTTTCAAATAATGTATCTTCTTTTCATAATACTTTTACTGACAGGTCTTCCTTCACATCATACTTCTAACACTGAGAACAGAAAACAAAATGGATTGCTGTTCTAATGAAAAAATATTTTACAGATTCTTTCCCCAGAACCTCCTTGGACTTGTGAATTAGCATCTGAATTGAATTATTGTTGGTGGTTCTCTACAGTTTTCGACCCTGAAATAAAGTACTGATGAGATGTGTTATGAGCTTTATTTGTCTGGCTGATGTCAAGCAATGTGTCTTGCATTTGCAATGCACAATAACAAAGCACTAGTGAAGACACATTTCCACAGCCTTGTGCAACCCTTGAAAAAAAATCTGTTCTACTGTCTCCTCCACAAACTGAGTTTCGTCTTACCTATATTAATTTGTGGTGTATGAGAGGAGTAGGAGAGTTTTATTGTTCCTTACCGTTACAGATCTTGGAAATCAGGATCATTAATTCTCATAGTAATCTAAGGAAATCAAAGATAAAACCAAAAAGACATCAGTAGGGAATATTTCATGTTCTATGAATGAGATGGGATTTAAGGGCCTTTAACCTTCTACAAGGAGGGAAGTTTAACGAGAAATCTAGGGTTGTTCAGCTAGAAGGGTGTCATCGATAAATAAAAACTAAAAAACCTCAAATATATCAATTTTTTCCTCAAAGAAAAACAGATCTTTTGAACTTTCAAAGTATTGCAATAGGCACAGCATATGCAGGTTGGTTTTACACATCAGAGGAATGCAATGTAGTTGTCTGTCTGGAGCCATTAACAATATTCTCTGTTATCTGGCTCCATTTATCACTAATGGTATTTTTTTTAGATACAATTTTGCGTGATCCTTCAGATACCAATACGGATCTCTAAGTGAATGAATTAGGCTAACAGACTATAATATTGGCTAGCTGTAACAGAATCTGCAATGTGAAGTTATATCTACTCATATTTTAATTTCTTCCACGAAAACCAATAAGATCAAACAAGTATACAACTAAGAGTTCATTTCATTCACAGTTAAATTATTACCTATTAAATGGAAAGCTAGATCTGACATCTATGTCTATGCTATAAGTGTATGCAGGACTCATTTAAATTACTTCATATACAGTATTTTCTGTACACTTGTATACCATATTCAAAGAAAGTGCCAGTGGATACTACAAAGTCCATCTTTTTCTTTCAGTGAGTTTAAGACCTTCCATTTCGCAGTTCACTTAGTAAATTTAGTTCATAAACTTCATATCATCACTGTTGGGGACAAGACAGGATTTTTCGATGATATTTTTAGCTTATTAAAATATTTTTTGTGGGTTTGAGGAAGATGAAATTAAAAAAATAGGTAAAAGAAATAACTTACTAAATTTGGTCAGCAAATCTCATTTTTATGTTTTGTCTTCCGAGTGTAAAACAGCGAAAATGAAACCCACAGAAATACTAGGACTTGAAAGTCCTATCCTCCCTACGCAAAAGCAGCAATGCAGATTTCATAATGAAACAAAATAAATGTATATGTTTATATATGCATTTATATACCTATTATGGTATACAATATGAAAACCATGAATTTATCAATATGAATAGATTATTTATATTTCCTTATTCTATCTTGATCACACAGGATACAAAGACAAGCCTTACCTTTACTCAAAAATTGCTTGCTTTCTTTATATTTTGTGTTTGGAAATTTATTATTTATATATCCATAATGATACAGTAACCTAACTTTGTAAGTGGGTAGAATTAATGCAAGTCTGCAAGTTACTGTGAAATAATTTCTTCCTGTGTTTAGTAACTTCTATTTATTAGAATTAAATTTCAATTGCCATTATAGAAGTAAATTTCAGTTTCTCTGGAAATCTTATACGATTTCTGCAGTCTTGAGTAATCTGAATAATGTTGTGCTCCTAACAAATATCACCACCTTCTTCAACTTCTTCTCCATATCAGTACTGAGTATATCTAACAACCACGTTCCTCATACAAAGCTTTGGGGAATCCAGTTATTATCTTTTTTTGTCATGGTGAAAATTGATAATTTATTCTTACACTTTGTTTTCTATATCGAAATCTGTTTGTAATGCATCATAGTATTTTACTTTTCATGACATGATTAGGAAGTTTTAATAAAAGCTTCTGAGAAGGGCTTTGTTAAAAACTTCTTAAAGGTCAAAACGAATTATATGAACCTGTTCTCATTTATCCACTTCTTTACTAGATTTGGGGGGCTCAAATTTCCTTTGCAGAAGCCATGCTGGTTTATCCCACTCATAATGTTTATCAAGGCGGTTTGTAATTCAGTCATTAAATAACAATTTCAACTTATTTATCTGGAATGTCAAGGTGCAGCATGGGCTGGCAATTCCCTGCGGGCCAGGAACTGCAGGCAATACCCACGGGGCTGACAGGGCAGGGACCTCGCCAGCAAGGACTCACCCTACCACCCACAGCAAGGGATCACGGCAGGCTAAGGGAGGGGGCAGCTGGGGGCTGCCCAAAGACCAGATAATCAAAAATGTCCACACTGAGGAGGCAGGTCTGAGGTTAAGCCAGGAAGTGAGTCCATGGGTCATGGTTAGGATCTGAGTCGGTGGGGGTACATGGTCATGCACAGAGGCATCATGGATACAGTGCAGATGCAAAGGAGTTAAGTGGGGCGGAGGGCCTCAGTTTAAAAGCAGCTCCTAAAAGAGGGAGGTGTGGGGCCTCACTGGAACTTTTTCCAATTTCTTCAGAACAGTCCTTATTAGCTGGCCTTCAGTGCAGCCAGCTAGATGCCTAAAAGTGTGTGAGTAAGCTAAGGACTCTGAAATAGAAATTAAGTAAGGCTTACCAGCCTATGTCAATGCAATCCAACCTTACATCTTTTCATTAAACTATATATTGGTATGAATACTTAGATTACTTTATTGAATGCTTATATGCATTTAAACCAAAAAAAGAGTAAATGCTTGCTCTTAGGGAGAATGGTAAGAGGATTCCTGGGTGTATGGGAAAAAAATTAATTATATTAACTTAAAAGGAAACAAAGACAGTCTAAGGAATACATCTGTGTAAAATGTAGAAATTTCATTTGATAGTACAGGCTGCAGAACCACTGCTGTCTTTACAATTCCTTTTTTACTCTTTGCAACTTTTTATCTTGGTCTCTGTCCCACATTCCAGTGTAACAAAACAGAGCTAATAGTGGATTTCATTCTGCATTGTTACCGGGAAGCACTCTTGTAACCTCTGTTCAAAGACTAGCAATCCTCCCTGGCAACTGATTTATTTACATAAAATTATCTGGAAAGGTTGACTGGGTGTTACCTGACGGTGATAATTTTGTGCAAGGGTAGTGACACAATGATTCTATGACTTAGATGAAAAGAGGAAGCAATGTATGATACTGTGTTCTCTGAAAGACTGTCCTGAGTTCAAGAAAGCCTATGGGGAAAGAGAGAAAAAAAAAATCCGAATATTTTTCTGTTTGTAGACCTATGTTTGTCATTTTAGACACACAATATCTGCGTAAAGTTTGGGCATCTGATTCTATCTCATAATATGTACTTCTGGAACGAAGAACTGTAAAAAAAGAGCACCTACAAAGTTGGAGGTCTGAGATAACCTTGTATTTAAATAACATGAATGATGTTGTTACGGTACAGTTCTGGAGGTAAAACCCACTTAGATCTGGAAGCACTATTCCTGAAAAGTTGTTTTGCTTTTGGTTTTGGTTTTTTCCCCCAGGAGTAAAACTAAACTGGAACTGTAACATGGATATAAAATATTCAGTTGCCCTTATGAATAGAACCCACAAAATTGGAATGAATGCTAAATCTACCTTTATATAACAAGACGATTTCTATTATCAGAATTTAGGATGACTTCAAATTTGTGGAAGTTTTCTCCTTCTCTCCCTTTGTTGGAGGTTTACTTTTTCATACTTGCTGCTGCCAGAAAACATAGCCTCTATAATCTTCCAATATGATGCAGTCTAGCTGTTCCTGTGTTATTCTGTCTTCTTAGGAGTTTCTCTTCTTTCATGATACACATGATATTTTACTCTTCTTTTATATTCTTCACTTGTGATGGAATTCCAAGGTAAGAAAAGGCGTGTGGGATTAAAATCAAATGTAAGCTAATGGAGCATTTCTAACTTTGTCCTGATATTTATGTAGTTTCTCCAGTGATACTCAACAATATTAATTCTTCTCCACTAAGGTTGGTTTTGTAGTTTTCCCAGGATCTATCTACATTGAGAAAGGGCTTATATTTGCGCCTTGAAATCTAGTAGCTAGTGAACCATCTAAAAACTTACTTGGTATTTCAGCTACCAGTGGAAAAAACTCTCTTAAACTAAGCAGAATGCAAGAATTTTGTGTGTCTCTTAGCACTTTCAGGGTGCAGGCTAACTTTCTATGACTTTGGTGCGTGTCACAGGATTTTCCTTTCTAATGAAGCAACGTCTCTTGAAGAAATTCTAGTAAATTAGACAGAGACAAGGGACATTTCCTGGCTCTGAAACTCTGCTATTCATACTTTAAAATTCTTGGAATGATCCCTGAAATGCTTTTGCTCTGACATGTAGCACTTGCCCAAACAGTTCCTGGGCACAGTTCTGAAGCTAACATAGGTCAGAGAAAAATCCTTGAATAGCAGTCACCAGTTTTGGAGAGTAAAAAAGTTGAAAGTATGAATGTGAGATGTTTCCCTGGCTGGTCTCAGTGTCAGAAAATGGTCCCAGCCATGTTTAACTTGGTAGCATAGACATAACATCACTTCTGTGTCTTTTGAATACCAGCAAACACCCCCTATATCTGGCTGTCAAAAATGTTTCATGTAACTACATTTTAGGATTGTCTACTAAAAGGCAAGAGAATAGAATGCTTAAGATTTAACCAATTGACACTTAAGCACATAAGACAGCTGAATTAATATGAATGCAAAATGGTTTTTTCCCCTCAAGGTTCATGTGACAAACTGGTATACATTTCATTTCATTGGACTTGGAGAAGACAATTGTATCAGCCACACAGTCCTTCAACCTTTGTAAAAGTTTCCAAATCTGGATGTCTTTGTAATTAATTTCTCACTCTGGAGGTTACTTAGGTTAGTAACAGTTTTCTCTCCCTTTTGTCTTTATTTGT
This sequence comes from Gorsachius magnificus, assembly GCA_034008185.1. NCBI lineage: Eukaryota > Metazoa > Chordata > Aves > Pelecaniformes > Ardeidae > Gorsachius > Gorsachius magnificus. The sequence goes on from CM067084.1 coordinate 60,954,739, forward strand.
TATGCTATACCAAGTAAGAAGGTGTTCAGCTGTATTTCCAACAAACCATAGTTTTCTACCTTTTGATTTGAAAATACTAATTACATTATGAATGGAATGAACAATTTTAATATGAAGTTTATGACAGATAGTTAATGACAGCCTATGCTTAGCTGAGCTATTTACAAGTTACAAAGTCATCATGAGACACAATGCTCTTCCTCACCTGGAAATGTTCAAACCCTACCATGACATTTTGTCACATACAGACTTCATAGTTCACATTCATAAGGTCTGTTAATCATACTTCTAACAGTTGCATCTATAAGTTAACTTAATATATCTCAGAAAAGACCAGATATAATGGTAACCATTATATTGATACAATAATGATTTAAGGAGTTTAACCCTTTTTGAGGGACACAATTAAAAATTACTACTTTGTTTAACTAATCATCTCTAGTAGAAGAACAGAATTTTGATTTTTCTTTACGTGCTTTCTAGATACTAGTTGCAATTTAATTGTTAATAAGCAGCTTCTATATTTATATTTGCTTGTGTGCTTATGTACCATCCTTATAACATGAATCAAGCTATATGTTAGGCTTTGATATTTTTTCTTTTTAATTTCTTCATAAAGCAAAACAAATTATTCATAATAATAGTAATTATTGAACATTTCTTTTCTCTTCTCTTTTGAAAAAATCAAAGCTATTTACAAAGAATGAAATTTTGCTTTCTTTCTTTAATCTCTGGTGGAAAAATCTGTTCATAATTAACTAAAATGTGTCATATTGTCAGGAATAGAAAACAGATTGATGCTACTTGTCTGACCAAGTACAACTTGCAGTTGAATTTCATAAACCCGAATACTGTTGTGGAGTTGGACATTACACATTTGGATTACAGCTAATTATTATATAAATATCACTACCTTCCCCATTTATACAGGTTAGAGCACCTTAAATATAAGAGATGCAATTTAAGTTCTTTCTTTTACCGGTGAAGAATTTAATCAGTTACTAGCACAATTCTCTCGGCAGTATATGCCTAACCACCCGATTTAAGTGGAACTCACCCATTTGCTCCTGTCTTGCATGAAATAATTAAACACTGATTGGCCCACAGCAGAAGATGAAAAGTGAGTGTGATTCTCTAGACTTCTTTTTAGACTATTTTCTGGCTGACTTTCAGTCACTTCACAAATGAAAAAATAACATAAAAAGACAAATAGTTGGAAGATTATATTCTGAAGGGACATGACTCTCTCTGACTTTTGTCCAATGACTGCTTAATGCCAAATACATAAAGAACAGGGACTCATATCCTGTCTCTCCATTCATAACTGAGTTACCTGAAAGTAAACTGCAGAGTCAGAGTTCTGCTTATATATCTGTCTATAGATCTTCTATTCCTTTCAATATACTGACACAGGTTTGAGAAAATGATGACCTTGTTTCTTACCATAAGTACAGCAGTAGATGGAGCATTGGTGAGAAATCCATGGGTTTGAATTTTCTTAGTTCAAGGAAAACCTGAAGTCCCCTTAATACAGCTTCCTAACAATTGGTTTATCAAATAAATAGGGATAACCATGTCACCAAAGCACTCAAGTAAGAGGAAACCAACTTTACTCAACAGATAAATACGTAAACACGGAACTTTTGAAAAACATAGTTTGTAGTTTGTTATTTCAGTTCTGCCTGAATCACACTCTGTGTAACTAAATCCCTAATTTCTTTTATGTATCTAGGTCTAATTTTTAAAAATGCAATACTGATCACAACATATATACCTGCATTTCTTTGCTAAATTTTACTGCACATACTCTTAAATTACCTAGTTAGGACATTTTATAGATTAAAAAAAAATCAGTAAGAAATGTGCAATTCTGTGATGCATATGATTTTAGTGTTTTGTCCGCTTCTATTTCTTACAATGAATTATCCTCTTGACAGTCCTTTTCATAAATTAGATTTATTAAATGATATGCTTAATACATGTTACAGTCTCACTGACATTGTTTTGCATTTAAAATTCAGATAAATTGTATCAGCTACTGCAAACATCTTCAAATAATGGTTGAACAACTGATACTAATCTTTTGTATATGAACTGACCATCAATTACACAGATTGTTCACTCACGAGAGAGGGCTAGCTCATTTGTAAGATTAATTATTCTGTCTTCAGACTGGGAGAGTTAATCTCTTCACCAAACCTTCAAATGTTGTTATACTGTTATACAAAATAAAATTTAGCAATTAGTACACTGTGTGAGGTAAGAAGTCCATATCATTATATATTTCTGTATGAGAAGAAGCAATCTCACTGAATTAATCAAATGAGCTAACAAATTACTATGGATAATTACAGGCATCTAGAGATGTGAGACTGCTAGCAATCAGACACTTGTAACACTAAGAGAATAATTACATCTTGTGGTTTGCCTTGGAAAGGATTAAAAAATATTCTACGAAACTGTAGCAGTCTGGATTATTTTCCTGCTCATCAATGATCATTTGGGGGGCAAGGGAAATGAAATGTTTCATTAGTCTTTCTAAAAGACTACAAAGTATTTTCTAACAAGTTATCACTTCATGAATTTGACAAAGAAATTAATAAATTAAAAAATAGAAGGAAATGTGAGTATTCTTCATTAGTTCAGCTTAAATCCTAAACTGCCTATAAAGAGGTTTATGATAAAATAGGGTGACCTAGAACTGAAACAGATTAAGAGACACTCATGTAATGCTGTATCTGGCTAAACTGCAGATGTAGTAAATTCCAGATTTGATAATATATTTAGAAGGGTATCTGTTTATCAAACCATTCTAGATTGATCAGGAAGAGGTTTTCCTTGAGCAATAAGTGGCTGGTGCCAATAGCTGATTCTGTTTGTTCTGAATGAAATTGTAGATCAAAGTTACCCTTATCTGACTCAGTCATGGGGCTTGCCTACACTGTTCACAACTTCCTCACCTGTTTGTTGAGAAATCTCTCCCTCCCCCATCACTCATAGTTTAAAGCTCTCTTTACCAGGTTGGCTAAAACATTGGCCAAAATATTTTTTCCCTGCTTAGTCAGGTGGATCCCATCTCTTCCAAACAGCTGTTGACCTTCAAAGAAAGTCCCATGGTCACTGAAATGGAAACTCTGCTGCCAACACCAGCTGTGCAACCTATTGTTGACAAGTAGGATCCAAGGTCCTCCTCAGGCCCTTCCCCCTCACCAGCAGGATGAAGAACAACACCTGAGGTCCCATGCCCTTGACCACTCTTCCCAGACCCAGGTAGTCACTTTTCGTACTTTCCAGGTCACCCCTGGCATTAGTGCCTAAGAGGAACAGCAGTAACGGGTAATAGAGAGTTACAGTCTCTCCATATCCTGGATATGATTCCCCGGCAAGCAGCAAACCTGACATGTTCTGAAGACATCTCCATAATACATATCTCAGGAACGTGTCTGAAACATCTGGCAGAATTTTTTTGACTTTTGAACTCATTCCACTGAGGGCATTTCCAGACCTCTTTTGCTTGTGTTTTAAAAGGTAACCATAGCTGTATTTTCTTAAATGCATAATCCTTTTTGTGATGGGCTTTCTTTGGCACCATCTACCTAACATTGATGCCTAGTTTAGTTTCTGGTTTCCACGGGCCTTGGGTGGATGACTGATAATCAGACCGTTTTTCTGAACAAAAATAAAAGAGCAATGACCATCTAAAAAGAAGCTTATATCTCAAACAGGAGGTTTCATCTACAGAAGTTAGGTAGCTGCTGAACAGGATTTTTATGGAGGAATGATTCTGGACTTGAGCTGTCACTGGGTAAGTGACTAAGACTTGTTTCAGACTTGATGTCACCACTTCACAGGTATTTCTAAAATTGGCTATTTGTAAGTAAGATACATTCTTGTGGCAACATGACTGACAGAAAATAAGCATTTTGAGAAAGTTTAAAAAATCAAAAATAGATGGCTTATATATTCCCCTACAACTACAAAGGTTTCACTATACATACTACTGTAATGTAAGTCCTTCATGGCATTTAACGTGAATGATTGTAAGAGATACCTTTCCTGTTCATTAATTACACAGGTATCCAAAAGCAGAATATTATGGCTATTTTTTATTTGCTTCAGTAGTTAAATAAAATAAAATCCAGAAAGACTTTCAAATAACTTCTTTTTTCTCACTCAGAATTCCTTCATTTGAAGACATTGTTTTATATTAGAGACTTTCTTAAGCTTGAATTTACTTTCAAAATTCCTAGCCATAATGACAGATTCAATGAATATTCATCTGATAGTAATTCTCTGTTACATCACAAAGTTGAGTTATTCTTGTAAATATGTGGTACCTGGAATACAAATAGAGCCTGGATGGAGACTTCTTCCTCTCTCTGATAAGAAAAACAGAAAACTAACAAAAAATGCTATCAGACTGTATATAGAGTCTGTGAGGGTTAATGGGGAAGAAGACATCTAAGGGCAGATGTTCTTCAGTCTAGTGACCACATACATTATATACTTGTGAAATTGTACTTGTATGCATTTTAATTTTGTAAGTAGAGAACTAGATTTATACCATTCCTTCCTTGTATGCTTTTGGAGGACTGTAAAACTATGTCTGTTGTTTCTGAAGTGAATGCACTATTCTGTATCACAGTGATTTTAGACATATTTATAATTAAGTATTTATACAGAGTTAATTTTGAAAGCAAATCAGCTGACATTGTTTTAGAATGTCTTATATTTCAGTGGTATTTATAGGTATTCAATTATCTCTAGGTCAAGTAAAACTTTATTTGAATCCAAAGTTTTCCCATCTTAGATAATTGTTAGGATATACAATACAAGGAGCCTGGTTTAGCTCTCTTATCTCAAAAATAATTTTATGACTTTGAGCAATAGATGGAAAAATGTGTCACCCCACTCCTTGGACAAGGATTTGTTTTTTTTCCATTTGTCTTCTCGTTTTATGTTTAATACATTAGGCAGTTTTCTAAACAACATATATGTTGTCCATATAAATTGTACAGCAAAACTGACTGCCTAAGTCAGAGCAAAGGATTCTACCAGGTATTGGTGCATGTAGGAGTCAAACATTACAATGTTTAGTTGCTGTACCCATTCATCTACTTTGGGGCATTATTAGAATGTCCTCTGCCAGCTGAATATGTGCTTACATATTAAGGTAAAAAATGATTCAGATGTTCCTCTGTTTAAATCCTCCGAATAGCTCAGTGAAGAAGGTTTTCTTATATATGTCTGATATCAGAACGAATTCACTGGAAATGTGTATTTGTGACTATTCTCTTTAAAAATATGTTTTCTTTTAAGAGATTATTTTATAATGTAGTTCTCTGAAAGACATCTGCCTTATTACATAGTAACTGGACAGATAGAAGACTGTTTCAGAATGTTCTAGTGCCAGACCACTGACCTTTTCAGAGTGAAGAAATTCAGAAATCCAGATTCACTTTCATCCCCAATTTAATGCTTTAATCAACAGCCTATAGTCTGGGACAATTCTGAAATGGAAGAAGAGAGAGAAGTGTGAAAAGGAGGGTGGTTTCCATCCCTCCTGTTTGGTCTGTCATTACATAGTTAAGATTATAAGAGTTATGGGGAAAGAATGAGAAGGAGACATGAAGTGAGAAAAAGAGAAAATAGACATAAACAAGTATGATTCTGTAAACTAGTGACTAGAACTTTTTGGACCTGAGTTATTCTCTTTGCTGCTAGGATTCTCTCTGAATTTTATTTAATGACTTTGTTAAAAAAGATAATATTAGGAAAATACTTTTTGCACTGAATTCTGTCTCAGATGCCTAAGTTTTGGAATTAACTAGAGTTCCATTTAGCTTTTTCCACATAATGTGGATGGCTTCATATGCTGTCTTCACATTAATTCACAACACCTCTCTCTGTGAGCAATTTGGGGACTTGTTTCTAAATCAGCATGTTTTGAATCAACATGTTTTCCTGAATGCTGTTTGCTTGTTTGAAGTGGTTCTCTGAGCCACCAGCTTTTTATCACTTTGTCTAGGGATAAGGCTCTGAAAAATTCTCATGCCAAACAGAAGCAGGGTCCCGCCTCTAAAAAAGAAGGATCAAAGAAGATCACTGATCGTATGCTACTAAAGAACTAGTGTCTACATTTCTGTGGACTGGATTCAGATTTTGAACTGCATGTAATATTCCAGGTGATAGATAGTCCTGCATTTTGAGCTTGGGGTGAAGTTGTTAGCTTTAGGCCCTTGGCAGAATCCACAGAATGACTTCTTTCTGGAAAGCAATTACTGAGTCATCATGTATAGAACAAATGCCTTCATTAGAAGAATGTCGCTTTATTAACAGCCAAATGCTGCTACTGAGCTGGCCTCACTATATGAAGTGATTGCAGAGAGAGGCTCTACTTAAAGTGAAAATTAGTCTGGCCTACCCTGTGCCCATTAGCAAAATAAGTTGCTCTCCTCTGATCAACTGTGTTTCCCTTTCACTCGGTTAAAGAGAAAACCTTACCATACAGACAAATGAAGCAATGATGAAGCTTATCCTCACTAGGGAAATATCTATATGCTAATAAAAAAGTTGAAACAAAAGTGACATTTAGAAAATAAAACAGACTTGTCTTCAGGAATGTTGACTGTTTTCCTTAAGAATGAGTAAGAAAAGTGTTTGAAGAATAGGCGGCTGAAAGGGAGTTCACACTATGCATCCAGCATTAATTCCAGAGGCTAATTTGCAGCTAGTGAAAGAAAGATATGTTCCCAAAAGCTGTTAGTGAACCATTTAGTTCATATGTAATTTAGTTCACTTTTTTCAAGGTCAGTTTAAAATCCATTTGAATAATTTTAAATACATATGATTTTATTTTCTTAATTCTTCCTCCTTTTTTTTTGGCATTAGACTTCTTAAAAACACTTGGTGAAAAAGATTAAGAACTTGTTGGAACGTAATGTAACCACAAGGTGCATAGGCCACTGAATAAATTTGTTATGCATTCTTGCTGTGTTTAAATCTAATGTTGTCCAGGCCAAATGTTTAATTGGTGGGAATCAAGGTATGTACAGATGTGCCACCCTGGACTGAACTGTAACAGACAGCAGCTCCCATTAGCTACTGTCTGTCTGCTGAAATGTGTTAACTAATTATTTGAAGGTTTTTCAGTCTATTTCAGTGCAAAGTAAAAACCTTCAGTGGGGGTAATTTTTACCTCGTGTTGAAACAGAGTAAAGTACACACCAAAGTTCAGAATACTGTTCATTTCTGAGATATTTGTGTTGCTTATGCTGACAGCTTATGTTACATCTACCAGGAAATATAATCTAAACATTGTTAAAAATAAAATGTTAAACATTTAAGTAGACTAAACATGAATGAAATTAAGAACAATGCCAAGCGTACTCAGTTCTGGCTACTCTCAGAAGTTTAGCTGCCCTGTTTTCTGTTTCCAGACATGAATATCTGGGAATTTGAGGATTCTACATATGAGCAAAGAAACTATGACTGAACAGCTCATGCACACTGAACCATCCAAAAATAATAGACCCCATTTAACTTCATTACTGAAACAGTGGATGGAAATAATAAATGAAGTAAGAGACAACACTACACACATTATCAATATTGCAAAATCCATTTATTTCTGGAACAGTTATCAAAAAGAGTATGATAACTTCAGTTTGATTTTGGCAAAGAGTAAGCATGTAAGATGCAGGAAGATAGTATCCCTTTACTGAAGTATATTAAATTGATTCTTTTTAAATTATGTAAAAGAATAAATGAAGTTCTGGTTCTAAGGTTCTCATTTTAAGATAGGGAAAACATCTGGGTCTGTGAATGTGGATGATTTATGAAATTTCTCTAGATCAAAATCACAAATATATTTGGAGCTTGAATCCCATGTAAAAGAAAAAAAATATCTTAAAAGGCTTCCTGGGATACAAAAACAGATAATAAGATATTTTTTCAGCCAAATAATTTGTATATTTTTTAGAAGTGTCAATAAATAGAGAATAAGGAAAGAAAAAACAGACATTGTCTGATCAAGTTGGTGTGGAACTAATAATGACCTAATTTTGGCCTCAGCAAAGCAAATTCCATACTTTAGGTTTCAAACAATGATTTGAATGTGAATGCTGAGGATCAGATGATTGTGTTAGACGGAAGTGTAATAAGCAGTTTTAAGCAGCCTTAGAGCAGAAGGACATATGAACATCTATAGTAAGTGCGACAGAAGTCCATCTCCTCTAGTACCATCTTCAACACTGACCATATATTTACCCAGGGCAGAATAAGAGCACAGCCAACATATGTTGCTTCATCCTAATGCTTTCCCAGCCTCTAACTCTTTTCAGCTCTGGACTTCCTAATCCAGACATCAAATCTACTCTGTAGCCCTCAGTGAATCTCTTGTATATGGTCTGCCTTTGACATTTTCAGACTTCATATGATTTTGATCTTTGCAGTATCCTGTGGCAACAGATTCAACTTCTTGCATGAATAATTACATATTCTTTTTTTTTTTAATCTGTTAGTACCTTATTGATGCATTCTAAACTTTTTTTTTTTTTTAAGGCAGAGTGAATAAACTCCATCCATTCTGATTTATTTACCATTTCCTGATTTTTGAGTTTTCATGCTGGACAGAAAATGAATTACTTAGTTGGTCCTTATACTGTAACTCATTAAATATAATTTTTGTCATTTCTAGTAAAAGGTCACAGGATTTTTAATGAAGTGACGGAGCAGTGTGTCAGGGCTTGGTTGGCCTCGGCTCATTTCGGCTTGTTTTAACAACTGGCTTGTGGCCACTCAGACACCTGTTTCAACTTCAGCTCCATGAATATCTGGTATGGTAGAAGTCTCACAAACTACATAATAATTGCATAAAACCCATTTATTTTGTATGTGTCAGGGTACAGCAAAAGCCAGTGGCTCCACAGGGGGCTGGGAAGCCATAAGACATAGGGATTCACCACAGGGACTGTCAGGGCACAATCCTCATAAGCCAGCACCTGTCCCACCAACCCCAGGGAGGGGGCAGGGAAGCCCTGATGCACTGGGCATAAAAGGCAGGGCTTGGTAGCAGGGGCGGCAAGGTGTCCTGTGTGGGAGAAGGCTATGAATTGTCCTGTGCTGGTCACAGTAGGTTCCAGTTGGCTCTAAATGGGTGGAAAAAGTCCATCACACCCAAAAACTTCAACCAGAGGACCACACAGGACTTCTCTCCAGGTGCGTTTGAGGAAGGGCAGCAGCTGCTGGGGGCAGGAAATGCAAGAGGAGATACGTGACAGGAGACACGGAAGGATACTCAAAAGAGGAAACATGAGGAGGTATGTGGAGTGTTTGGAGAAAAGGGAGAAGGAATGGAATAGATGCATGGAAAGAGACATTGTTGGGGACATGTTGGAGACACAACCCTGGAAGCAGGTGCTCTGTGCTGGAAGAGGGATATCCCTGAGGAACTGCATCTTTTGGGTGACCTGTGCTGGGACAGGCACACCTCTGAAGGGACTGTGGCCCAGGGGCAACCCATGCCAAAGCAGGGGAGCAGTAAGAACCAAGGAGTAGTATAAAGAAATCTTTGTGCATGTTTCCCAACCTCCTGAACCACCTGTTCCCTCATCAAAGGGGTTTGGAGGGACCAAGTAGAATGTATCGTGAAAGCAAGAGTAGTTGAGACAAGGAAGGGGGAGGAGAGGTGTTGGACTGAAGCTGAGACTGGAGAAGAGGGAGGAAAGGCATTTCTTTAAGTATTTCTTTAATTATGTTTTTGTTTCTCAGTACCTGAATGAATAATTAAAAGTTTCTGATAATTGGCAATAAATTTAATTAAATGACATTTCCTGAGCTGAGATTGTTTAGCTTGTCACAGCCAGCATTGGTGGCCAGAGTCAGCACAGAGCCCAGATCACCAGGCAAATCCATAGTATTGAAGCAAGACAAAGGACAAACCAGGAATATGAGCTCCAATGGCAGCAACCAGGGCCAGAAACAGGCTGTTTGCCAGGGAGGTTGATGGTGGTGGAGAGGGCTGAGGCCATGCTGGGACATCAGCCTGCACATTGGGGTCAGGATTGGGCCTGGTGAGGGGACCCAGTGTCAGACACAGCCCTGTGATTGTTGGGCAGGGGGAGGGTGGAGGAACAACTGAGGCCAGGCCAGGACATCAGTGTGCAGTCTGGGCTTGGCCCAGGGGCAGTGCAGGGCTGTGGTGGAGCTGTCAGTTTTGTCAGTCCTTTGTCAGGGGAAACTAGCTGGGAACCAGTGAGGAGAGGATTGTGATTGGAAAACACAGAAAATAATCCCTAAATGGATCCCAACACTGAAGAAGGGACTTCCCCTTCGGGATATTGACAGTTCCCTGTGATTCCAACTCTTCCCTGTTTGAGGAATACTGATGATATGAACCTGAGGACCTAGAGGGATATTATAGGGATGAGCATAACAGCAGAGGAAAGTTCTTTTTAAGTTTTCTTGTACAGTAATTAAAGGTACTATTATTAATGAGGCTTTCTGTATTCATTTAGACTATGATTGCTGGTATTATTATTGCTTGTTTTATTCTGATTAGATTGCTCAGTTTTATGAACAAAAATTCTTGACTATATGTATATATATTTAAAAAATTTATGATGCATTTGCTTTTGCTCATACTGAAATTTTGATCCTTTTCTGTACTTTTGAACATACTTGTTACCATTCTCTTCCATTTTTATTTCTTACTGAGGGGAGTGAAACAGAATTTTACATCATACTCAAAATGTAGGAGAATACTGGATCTGTACAGTGGAAAAAAATATGACATTTCCTATTCATTTTTTTACCAGCTCCTAATATCCTGATTTCTTTTATGACCACTACTGAATATCAAGCTAATGTTTTTTATGATTCCTGCTTTTGTAACCCCAAAATGTGCTTCTGAGGGGTTGATTATCAGCTCAGAGCTGATCATTTTTATGAGGAGTTAGGATGGTTTATGAAATTTCTCATTAGAATTATAAAAACAATTCTTATTGCCTTTAATCTTATGTTTGTTCATATTGAACTTCACCTGCCATTTTAGTACCTGATTTCTGTAAAATCCTTCTGCAATTACTCACAATCCTTTATCCTTACTATCTGGAATAAACTCCTGTCACCAGCAAACTTTGTCACTTTGCTTCTTGCCCATTTTCTAATCTGTATATGAATATTTTCACAAGTCATGTCACTGTAACTCACCACCACCAGCTCAGTGTAGGCCATCAGTAGTTGACCTCTCTTTCTTGTGAGAACTAGCTGATTTTTCCTACCTTCATATCCTATCTTTCTGGAAATAATTTAACCTTGCTAATCTTTTTTATGCCATTGCTGCTCAGTTTCTTTAAAAGCATTTGTCAAGAAACATTTCAAAGCCTTTGGAAACCCAAGAAGACTTTATCCATTAGATTATCTTTATCTTAAAGGATCTTTGAGGAAGCAATTTGATTTTCATTAATGTTCACCAAAAGCCATAAGATATTCATGAAATTTTCTGATAATAAAAAATTGGAAGTTATCAACACACAAGAAGTTCAGACTATGGGTGATCATCCATTTATGTATTAATAAAAATATTTTCTGTTACAAACTGGGATTTTTTTTTACTCAGAAACTTCCAAAGTGGACGAAATTAACATTCTAAGTAATTGCAGAATGACTAGACTTTTCAAGATGGATAGAGGAGAGGTGAGGGGTGGGACACGTTAGAGGCTCTATCAGAAAAGGTATTCCTGTCACAGAAAAGGAAATAGTAATGACATCTTACAAGGTATTAGTAAAATTCTACACAGAATCTTTTGCACAGTTCTGGACATGTTTTTCAAAATCAGGTGTACAGAAAAGTTATTAAGATGACCAGAGGGATGGAAACTTTATTGTATGGAAGGAAACTCGATGAACATAGCCGGTTTGGTAAAGTGAAGCCTGGGAGAGGGTGCGGTTGCTTTCTAGAAATAAACACCAGAGAAAAGGATGACTTAAGCTAAAAGACAATGTTTGCACAAGAACAAACAGGTATAAACTCTCTGTGACTATATTTAGGTTATTAGTTACAGGAGTGTTTCTAAGCATGAGAGAAATTAATATTGAAAAGGCCGTGAATGGGATTATTTAATGAAGTCTTTTGGGATAGCAGGGTACATAGCCTGTTACAAGAAAATGCCTGCAGTTGAAAGATATCTGTGACCTTTGAATGAAGTAGAACTATACTTGCCTGCTTCTTTCTCCCCTTTTAATTTTTTTTTTTTTTTTTCTTTCCCATAAAAGTTTGCATGTATTTGCTTAGGGGTATACTTTTGGTTCAGTGAAGCACAATGATAAGGAAACCTGGGGTGGCTCATATTGTGATTCAGCTTTGGAGTATGTTCTATAACTATAAAACCACAGTTTACTGAGATGCCCTAAGGTGACAGGAGAGAATGGGGAAGAAGCTTAGCAGCCCACCGACGTGTGAAGGAAAGTATCTAGCAGTGGAGAACCTTCTGTATGATGTGTCAATTCATTCTCAATAATAAGATGAACAGAGTTTGAATTAGGCTATGGAAAACATTATAGAAAACTGAAAGCATAAAAAAATAGGAAATACAAATGTATCTATAATCAGGAGGAGAGCATATAAACCACCAGGAACAGCATAAGTAAAGTTTATTTAAAATGAGGAAGTCAGAATATTGTTGATCAGAAACAAGTCTTTTCTTTCAGTTGCTCCAATGAATATAGACATAGTGTACTTGCAGAGGAGTTTTGACTTTGGGATAGGTTGTATAATAGTTACCAGTTACAATATAATCATCATAACATTAAAATCTTGAATTTTTTCCAAATAGCACTTTACTTCAGCCTTTGCATGCAGCTTATTGTATTTGTTCATTTATGTTTCTTTTTAGACATTGCTGAGGATACCACTTACAAGTCACTCAGAAGAAACATTTAATTCAAACTTGAGGTTTGTGTGGACAAAGAGACTAAGTGGAATTTAACACAAAGCAGCATTTTGCCACTTACAAAGAATGCAGAGGACAGAAGGCATGTTAGTTACATTAAGAAACAACAAGGAAAGGGCCTTTGATCTTGTACTCTCTGCCATAAGTTGAGAAAAGAGAAAATACGAACTAAAGAATGACTTTTCCCCTCATTGCCCTTCACATCTTCTCTTTCTTGTAAATGTTCATTTAAACATTTTACCAATGAGATTGGGTTATAAGGGTTTTCCAGAACTTTATAATCAACAGCAGAAACCTAAATAAACCCCTGATTTTTTCCAGCTTCTTTGTCTGCTAGCTTGAAGGCTGTTAGCTGTGCTCTGCCTTTCAATGAGAGTTGTGGCAAAAGGAGCATCATGCAGAACGGGAATGTAATGTTGTAGTCTGACTGCCTCTGTTCAACATGCTGTGCTGAGCAGCCTTTGTCATTTTAATGTGTCCCCCCCATTTTTTGTTAGAATTTTTACATTTTTAATAAAAAAAATCCTCATATCCATTTTTCCACATTAACATTTTCATTTCAAGGATGTGTTGCATGTGAGTATCCAACAGATGTGTAAAGTTCCTAAAATCTCTTGAAATTATTGAAACATTAAGAAATGCCACTGCACTTGAGAAAATATTTTATACAGAATGATGACTGCTAAAGTACTAAAGGTTGTAAGTAATTTAATAAAATTTAAAAGAGAACAAGGTGAAGGACAAGTATCTGTGACCCTTGCCTTTTCTTAGCTGATGTACACAATGACACGATTCAAGACACAACTACCTTTTATTAATCTTAGAAAGAATTTATAAAGGACGGGAGAGGTGAATGTTGTTACCCATAGGAGGGGAGGAGAAACATTACCTGACATCCAATAAGGGGTGAATTCTTGTTATGTTACTCCTATTAATACTTATATTATGGTACCACCATAAAAAGAGGTCAGCTATGTAAGAGATATATAGTACAAATAGAGGGAAAAATCAGTCCCAGATAAAGGTAAAACATGTGAAGTTGTGCATATTCTAATTAAAGGGATCATAATTTGAATTAGAATTAATAAAATTTTAGACTAAATATTAGGAAGAAAAATGTCCTAAATGTAAGTATAGCAATATGATACACTCCCTAGTTAGACTGCATGCCAAGGTACCTAATATAGAAATGGAAATTACTCTGTATAGTATGAAACCCATGACCATTCTTTCTAGATGTACCACTTTCAATGAACGTCAGAAACCTTTCTCATGCAACAGGATCACTGCAGTATGCAATAAGAAGACACTACAGTGACCACACAGACCAGTCAGAAGTCTTAGTTACCCCATCCCTGCTCCCAATAGTCTGTGTGCCTGCAAGTTTCATGCACCTTCTGCAAGGTATCACCATCATTCTGAAGGTTATCATGGTCAGACCCACAATAAAGACACTGTGTTTGGAAATTCCACCTCAGACTTCATTCTTCACATTTCTATTTAAATATTGGTTGTTTTTCCTGTATGTGTGCTTTTTGGATGGTTCTCCTGGAAATAGCTCCTTTGCAGTGCTGGTAGTTGCACCATTTTACATTAGCAGAAAGAACTTAGCAACTTTCGCAACTTGGTTAAGTATCCAGTCTGGATGAGTCTTGTCCCTTGCTTTCTCAGCCATAGAAATTCTTGTTCAGTTAAATTATACTTTTAATAAACTGATCGTGGAGTTCTTCTAACATTTAAATAGGTTTCTCTTAAAAGAGAAAGTTGTACTCTCTTTTGTTTCTATTATTTTATATATTAGTAAGTACGCTTGATTTTATGGGATTTTAATGTACTTTCTAGCAGAAGGATTTTCTCTGTAGTTTGGGCATCGGTGCTCAAATAAGACTGGAGTATGTTTCCTATAAAAATAAATTGTATTAGGAACTATCAAGAATATATGTAACCAATTTCATTTCCAGCTAAAACCCAACCTATTTCAAAGCCCACAAATCTTCTGTAGCTTGGCAAAGATTTAAGTATTTTCACTAATTCTCAAGTAGCTGGGAGATAATATTTGAATACTGAGCATATATGCAGTCTAATTCAGTCAACTCTCTTGCTTTCTTGCAACATAATTGACAGAGGGCTGTGAGGAGGAAAAATTTTTGTATGAAGATTGTTATAACTTAATGAACCTTGTGAGTTTGATGTGCTGAAGCTGAAAAAGGGTGTATTTGAATGTGAAGAGATGGGAAATAAAGTATTAGGTTTTGAAATTTTCTAAGCTGTCTCAGCAAAAGGCAATGATGTGCCATCAAATAAGTGTTTCTTCACACAAATGGTGAAGAGGGTTATCTCAAGCCTGAGTAGAAAAAACCCTTCATTTTCTCCACTTTTATTTTTGTGGAGTATTTTGTGAGATAAAGACTGTGGTGGTCCCTTTCTAAATATTCAAGTTCCTATTGTTGCTTCATTGAAGACTATTTTGTTCTCTAGAAAAGGCTTCTGTGACTTATTTCTTGGCCATATTGTTGGCTGACAAGCTGTGATCTTTTTAATGGAAATTGGCCTGTTCCATGTCTTGTCTACCTCTTTAGAAAGTAATAATATATATGTTAAATTTTATGTTTTATGTAGGGATTGAAATGCAAGAGCTGTAATCTGAATGTGTTATAATAGTTGTATCAAACGGACAATTCATTCCAAGAACATGGGTTGGGGATCAAAGCTTGCTCTTCTTGTAAGTCTTCCTAAATGAACAGCTTCAAACTTCTGCCAGCCCTTACTTGCTATGCTACCAACAAAGATTACTGAGGAGAGCAGCAATGTATTTAGGTAACTTGGGCTTCTAGACACAGAAAAAGTGATAATTTTACTATATTTGTGTGTGCCTATCCCCTTTCAATACTGCTTGTGTTCATTTGTAGGATAGGATGTTCTCTACTACACCCAGTGGAGTGTAGAAGATTCAGTTGTCAATCTTTTCCTGATCCCTGGAGCTCATGGCACACAGGAGGAGTAATCTCCAAATCCTGTTCCTACCAAAATTCATTTAAGTGAAAAATACTCAATAGCTTTTCGGATCATGACTTTTGTATAATGCATTGTCAACAGCAGCTTGAATGGGACTGTAGCACATTTTCACATCTAATTTGTATCTCTTCCTCTCCCTTTTTCGATAATCTGCACCACACAGAGGGAAAATATTGTTTCTTTGAGAGGTAGGGGGGTGCATTTCCTGCTCAGTTACATTTAATAGGTGGTGTAAGCTATTGCCTTAGAGCATGATAGTGCTGATTAGAAATAACTTGCCTCTGAGAAGGGGAAGGGCTCCCACATTCCACTGACTTTCTAACCCATCAGGAACATAGAGCCAGGAGCTATGGTTTCTTTCATATTTACCTCCGTCTTTGTCCTCATTTTATAACACTTTCATTCCACATAGAGTACGCCCCTTTTAGGATTTCTGAGCTATTACCATAAAGACTGCAGAAAATCCTATGACAAATTTGTGAAAAAATTGGACATGGAAACCTCGATGATAAATGAATTATTAAAAGTTTCAGCTATTAAAAATAAAGTGAAAATGAAATACAGTCAGGAATAATTTAGGATTGGTAAGACAGGAAGAAGTGGCATTAGGATAAAGCTGGTCACTTTTATTTGCCACGAGGAAACTGTACTTATGAAAGGGGCAGTTATGCCTTCCCTGCTCCCGATGTCTCGCCTGTTGCCCTCTTCTGTCAACACTAATGTTTTTGTGGCTGTGCAGTCAGATGGATAATGGAAATGATGTAGCTAAAAAATAATCTTTTGTCATTGTGTTGGTGTAACAATCAAAATGTAAATACTAGCTCATGGAAATCTAATAAACTGCATTTAAAAAATGTTTCTGTTCAGCAATGGGTAGACCTCAGTCACAGCCCTTCAGAATCAGTAAGGAATGCAGCAGCTCAAAATTTACAGTAGAAATTGAATATAGTTCAGAGAAGAGAAACAAACATGATGAAAGGTTTGGATAATTGAACCTGGAAAAAATGGTTAAAACAGAGCTGGTTTTGTTTGGCCTGAAGAAAAGAACTTTAGCGAGAGATGTAATAACTATCTACGCGAACATAAAGGGCCATAATAAAGGTGAAGGGAACAATTATTTTCAATAGCCAACAAGTACAGAATGAACAGTAATGGTTCTTAAGCAGCAGGAACAAAAAATACTAATACCATTTTATAACCTTTGACGTGTTCAAAATGCAGGGCAAACACTAATTTTCACAATATTTCTCTGTACAAAGTGAATATTATCAATGCCTCTTAAAGATGAAGCTGCTGAGGTAAAAATGTTTGCTGACTTTCCCTAGTTCAATTAATGAAAAGCCTAGACTTATATATGAAAAGGTTTGTATTTGTTTTCATGATTGATGCATCAGTAGGTGCTCAAGATTGAATCCAGAAAGGGACTGAGGATTCCTGAATGTTGGGTTGAACACCTCGGCTCCATATATACTGAAAGGGAAAAACAAGCACTCCACAATGGATTCCACAGAAAAGAAAAGAAAACAAAAATCCCACTCTCTAGAAAAAAAGGCTGCCTGGAGTTATAGTCCATGGAAACAATACTAAAACCTAGGACTTTCTTGAATTTAATCTCTCTTAGGGACTCAGTAGCTTTACTAGGGCTGCTCAGAAATACTGTTTTAGGTTGACAGCACAGAGTCATTCCCTAAAGGTGAATTCTTTGGAATTCGAGCCTTAAAGTCCTTCTATTTGAATTATAATTGAAAGAATGCATGACTCCTCAGAAAAAGCTAATGGTTTTTTTGTGAAAATTTACATTCAGGAAAAAAATGAAAATATTTAGACATGCATATTATGGGGCATATATGCCCATATTTAAAGATTTGGACTCAAAGTTTGTCTCAAATGAGGTCAAAATCTTGCTGTTGTCTTCAAAGGTGCTAGGACTTAATTTTCATGTTTTATGTTGTTGTCTTAATCTAAATAATGTCACTAAAGCCATTTTGTAGGGAATTTATGTAGGGTCCATAGAAGCGCACTAGATGTTTTACAGTCATGCAAGAAGGTAAGTTGCTACTTTGAAATGCTTTCAGTTTAATTAGACAATTTGCATAAGGAAGGGAAAGGGGGGAAAAAAAAGGATAGGACAGAATTGTTTTCCTTTTCTCCCCTTTTTTAATATTTGATTCTCACTTGTTTGCTTTCATTTAGCTACCTTAGAATGATATCATTTGCAGGGCTTGTTTCTTCAGTTGATAACAAAATAATGATGTATTCCTACCCCATCTCATTGCACAGTTTCAGGAGTCTTAAAGTCCATTAAAGTAACTTTATCTTCAGCTGATTATCATTCTCTCTACTTTATTATTTCACCAACCTGTGCTCCTTACCTCAGCATGCTTCAATTTAAAGTTGCTCTCATTATATCAGTCAGTATGCCTTGTCAGGAACTGTTCTGTCAGGCTACCTGATTAGGATTTTTTATAGATTAGACCAAAAAGGGGTTCCATTTTTAACCCACTTGATGAAGAAATTGAGATTTTTCTCACATGTGCATCCCCTGATGGAGTGTCAGTGCATTAAGTGAGAATTAAGATATTGTGGAAAAAAAGACTAGCCTAATTTCCCCTACTCTTTTAATCTCTGTGAATTCTTTCAGTATTTTTCACCATAGTGTCCATCCTTGTGCCAAGAAGCTGCTTGAATTCTTGCAGCATAGGACTCTTAGGACCTTTAAGCAACAGCTTAGAGACAACTGCAGACAACTGCATTTCCCAGGTTATCATTTCTAACTGTTAAAAAAGCAAAGAGGACTTAGCTTTTTAAATTCTTAATAAACAATTAGAAGTTAAGTTTACTAGGAGAAAAACAAGAAGTTTTTTATTGCATAAATATATCTCTGATTTGAACTGTTTGACACTTTCTGTTTCATGGAGGGTGCTCAGAGAGTTAACATAGCCACATTCATATACCCTATATTCCTATATTATGACATAATTTATTTTGTTAACTGTCCAGCACTGAAGCATTCATCCTGTAGGTTTATTCAGTGTGGTTAGAATATTGAGCATGAATTCTGGAGAACCTGCTGTGGAAAGACATTTTTTTTTATCACCTGTAAAAATTTGGTAAGTGGCTGAAATTCTTAAATTAAATATTTATGAAGATATGCTCAGGAATTTTTCTGTTGTATGGCTTTAATTGCACAATATGGGAAGTCACAGCTAAAGACCATCTGCTGTAGCAGATAACAATGCACTGATGCTGTCAAATCTCATGAGCAAAACAGGATTGCTACCCTGTAGCACACTAGAGGAAAGCAAATGTAGTGAATCTACATGTGGCATTTACAACCAGTTGCCTGCTGAGAAGAATTGAACTAATTTCTTTCTTCAGATGCCACAAAAGTTGAGTCCTCTGATGTCAAATCACCAGATGACTCCATTGTCATGATGTCATCTAGCTAGCTTGGTCTTTTCATTCAAGAAAGCTGTTATAAACAAGGTAAGTAGACACTACTAATGCTTACTAAAAATACCTCTTCCTGACCCCTCTTCTGCTCTCCTCTTCCCTGTTGTACACTTGTTTATACACTGTTCGGTATTCAATTCAAATTATTTGCAAGCTGCAATTCCAAGCTTCATTAATATTATCAATGAATCCTTACTTAAAGAAAGGATGGCTCCTAAGCACCCTGGCAAAGCATATCCTTATCTCTTTCATACCGTGATAAACATCTGGAAGCGTTTTGACCATAGCAGTACTACCAGTAATTCTTTTTCATTCAAAACCCTCATAGAGAACAATTTGTAAAGCTTGTCTTTTCCATTTTTTCCACTGAGGTTGAATTATTGGACTGTAGCAGTTTTGCTTCTGTATTGTAGTAGACTCAGCTTCCAAATTCTTTAAACCAAAGAAGTTGATAGCCTTCTGTCATAGTGAAAAATATCTCTTTTTTTTAAAAAAAAATTAAGATTGGGAAGATTTATCTTTATATATCTGCTATAATAAGTGTGAAAATTCCACATGTCCAAACATATCTACTGTGAAGTTTATTAACAACACTTTAAGAATCAGTATTTACTGAGAAGGAGAAAAATCAACTGAAATATAAAGGAACAACTTTGTGAGAAAACCAGCTGAATTTTCCTTCTGTTGGAAATTTCCCTTCATATTTTACTTACTTGGCTTTGTTTTGGAATTAAGTTCTGTGGTCCTAAAAGGTTAGTTACTTAGCAACTAATGGAATAAATTTAATACTGAAAGGCTGCAACAGAACTGATGTTACCAACAGACCATTTTGTATTTCATCACAGTTTAGCACATTTTTTTTTTTTTCATTCCCCTTAGAAATGCCAAAAATTATCATAAGGGAAAGTCAGGAAATCATACATTGAGAAGTTCTTCACTAGCTTCTCTAACTCTGTGTTTATATTTGTTAAATTGAACTGTGGAACGTAAATGGCTTTCATTAATAAATAATTTTCCAAAAGAAACATATATAATATGTTTAATCCTATATGCCTTTTCACTGTCTTCTGTTGATTATAATCAGTTATGGTGAGTCATTTGTGATGACCTGGATGATCTCAGTGCTTCAGGAATTCATTTTTGAATAGCACCGGTCTTGTGAAAGGTGCCAGTCGCCTTATGAACTGTTGTGGAACTTGTGATGTCTCGAATTCTGAAATCTAAAATTGTGAAACTCTCTTTAGACCCAGCAGAATGTATAATACTAGGATAAAGCACTAGGACCTTCTCCTGAGCATGTCTGACCAGCACGTATGTACTGGAATTCAATTTTCCAGATCATCTTTGGTAAATTTAATTTCTGTTACATAAGTCAAGTGTTCACATACGTTGTGGTTGAACCCCAGACAGTAACTAAGCACCATGCAGCCGCTCACTCACTCCCCCCACAGTGGGATGGGGGAGAGAATCAGAAGAGCAGAAGTGAGAAAACTTATGGGTTGAGATAAAGACAGTTTAATAGGGAAAGCAAGGGCCGCACACGCAAGCAAAGCAAAGCAAGGAATTCATTCACTGCTTCCCGTGGGCAGGCAGGTGCTCAGCCATCCTTGGGAGAGCACAGCTCCATCACGCATAACGGTTCCTTGGGAATACAAAAGCCATCACTCTGAACATCCCCCGCCTCCTTCTTCCCCAGCTTATATATTAAGCATGATGTCATATGGTCTGGAATAGCCCTTTGGCCAGTTGGGTCCAGCTGTCCTGGCTGTGCCCCCTCCCAGCTTCTTGTGCCCCTGGCAGAGCAGGGGAAGCTGAAAAGTCCTTGACTGGTGTAAGCACTGCTTAGCAACAACTAAGCCATCAGTGTGTTATCAACATTATTCTTGTACTAAATCCAAACCACAGCACTATGCCAGCTACTAGGAAGAAAATTAACTCTGTCCCCACCAAAACCAGGACAACATAAAACAGATCTATAGTGCTCTTAAAAAAATACATGATTTTACAGGAAAAGGTCTTTTTTACTCTACTTTTCTTCTGTATACTTCAATTAGTGTGGTGTTATTCATTTTAGATTTACAATAATGATATAAATGGCAGGAAAAGTACAGCTAACAATGGGGGGAAATGAATTAGAGGGTCATTGAAAAGAGTTGGCTGATGTTACTGTGAGGTTGCTGTCTACATATGAAAAATCGTGGTGATGGGGGAAGAGAAGGTTCCTGGCAATTAGAAAAAGTTTTATGAATATCTTTAAAAAACAGAAAAGACCTTTATACAGTCCTGTATAAGCTCAGTCCCTGGAAAGATCCTGGAGAATTTCCTCTTGAAAAACACTTCAAGCAATTAAAACAAAATAAGGTAGCCAGGAACAGTTGACAAGTTTTTAATAAGACAAAACATGGTAACTAACCTGATTGTTCTCAACAGTGTATTGAGTAACAATGGGTAGACTGGAAGAGCAATGAATAAAATACACCTTTCGGTGGGATTTTTTTACATTTTCTCTTACAGCATGCTTATTTGAAAATAGAGGAATTACAGCCTTATCCACTGGATGGGTAGAGATTTGGATGGACCACAAGGGTCTAAGGATAGTAGACAATGCCTTGATAGCCATCTGGTGCCTGATAACAAGTAGACTATCACTGTGTTGATGCTGTGTTAATATTATTCCATATCTTCAACGACCTTGGTGACAGGTCAAAATACATCTTGAGCAAATTTGTGGATGATATGAAAATGGGAACAGCTAACACATCAAACTCTAGAGGTTCAATCCAAAAGGATCTTGACAAACTTGAAGACAGATCTACAGAATACTGCAGGGAGAGACTGAGAGAACTGGGGTTGTTTAATACATTGAAAGGAAGACTGAGCTGCAGTCTAAATGGCAGCCCACAACTTCTCGACAGAGAGTTAAAGATATGATGCAGGTAGAGTAGAAGATCATATAACAAAAGGCAGCAGCTTGAAATTGTTGCATGGGGTTCAGACTGGACATTAGAGAAAACATTTCCACTAAGAAGATAGTATGACAGTAGAACAGGTAACCCAAAAAGCCTGTTGAATCTCCTTTCTTGGAATAGCTTCACAGACCAGCTAAGAAATCAAGTTTCTGAAAGAAATGAACAGCAGCTATAAGAACTGAAATTTTGGTATCACTGGTAGAGCAAAATATTAATAGAAGAGAATGATACAATATAGAAAGCATAATTAAAAAGGAGTGGAATTGTGTGAGAAAAGAAAGGTATATCCTAAGAAACCCAGCTTGATGCACCTGAATGTGTTTGGGGAAACACAGAGAAAAATGACATAGTGATATCAAAATGATGAACAAAATGATCTTAGTGATTGTGTGAACTAGAGTGGGCTTAGCATGTCCCAGGCTGTGTAAGAGTTGAAAATAGCCTACACATGCAGGACAAATAAAGGAAAGCAAACAGAAGGCAATTACAACCCTAGAGGTATGACAGTGATTATGGTGTTATAATCATAACTGATAAACAAAGAAAACAGAAGCTTCTGGAGAGAAAGAAATGGCAAGTTCACTTTTGACATAATAAAACTTAGCTTTCTGATGGCCTACAGCTGACTGAAAAAGACGGAAAAAAGATCACAGACTTTTTTAAAAAGAAAACATTTTTATGGTTTATATTTTGAAGTTTCTATTCAGATTGAAACCACAAAAAATTATTTTTAGAGTTTCAGACTTTGGCAAAAAAATTGCTATTTTTTTATTTTTTTTTTTTGTGATTGTAAGTACAGGAATATAGCAACTTTATTAAGTATGACATAACTTTAAATTCTTTGTCCTGCCAGCAAGTGTGTGGTACTGCTAGGCATACAGATTAATTATAATCACCCTATAAACTTTCTTCTTCTTTACATTAACCTCAAAGACACAGAAGAAACTGAGGTTAAGGACAGCCACTTCACATTATATATTCTGACTGCATGGTATACAGAATCTTCTAATCTGATTTAGTAGACAGCTAAAAGAATACTTCTTACCATCATTGTGCAATTCTAATGGTATTAGTTTTAATAGAAAAAAACCCATATGCTTTGTAGTTTAGAGCTGGTTTTCATTTCCTTATTAATGTCTCTATTAATATTTGTGCATCTTACCACATGCATTTTTTAATAAGTAAACTGGTGCTGGAAAATAAGAACAGCATGGTGAAATATTTATTTTTGGTACTTTTCATTAATTTATTTTTTGCATATCAAATCTAGCACAGACAACCTAGGCAATCCGAGTTCTATACCCTAGAGGTGGTAATGTCTATTATATCGTTTTTGTCCAGCAGAAAGTCTCTTAGAATCTAGTCATTTAAATTCCATGTTTGCAAAACAGAGGTAGCAGTTTTTGTCCCTGTCTTAAGATTATGAGTAATTTACAGTGTAAGACAGGAAAGCTGCACAATTTTAAGATGGACCTTGATAAACTCATAAAGGTATTACCCTACAATGTAATTTATGATAGCAGGGGAAATAAACCTGATGACCTATTGGATCTTTAGTGGTCTTACACTACTAACGACTTCAAGAAACTTGTGTAGTTTTGATTAAAACTACAAAACCTACAAAGTCTGATATAAACTTTGAATGTAAAGATAGCATAAGAGAGGCAATGTGTTTACAGGAACTGTTTCTGTTGTGCTTTGCCTTGGTTACTGGTGGTACAGTTCTGAGAGATTCCTTCACTGGCATTCCAAATAAGTTTGTCATTGTATGAGCCTGGTCAGATAGGTGTAGAGAATAGACAAAGATATACATCTGTTATGAAGGACCTTGGCAGTTTATTATGGTTTTGCAGGTGACATAATGAACACAAAGTGGTCAGAAGGTAGCCAGGGGTTTGGTACTGTTTCAACAACCGAGGAAATCACTCTTTCTTTGTGGTGTTCTGGAGTGAATACATTTTGAATATTGCATTTCATATTAGATATTACCTTCCCCAAAAGATATTGACAAACTGAATGAAGTTCAGAGGACAGCAAAAAAAAATATGTTCAAGGAGATGGAGTGATTGATTTCTGGGGAAAGATAAAAAGAAGAAAGTATGTATAACAACTCAGCAGTGATACAGGGCAGGGAGAATTAACAGGCTACAAATAGCCAATGGATTTAAATATTAAGTCAGACAGAAATAATTTACTGCAGAACAAGATAATGTAGCTAGAATATTGGCATGAAATTAAGGAAAAGAAACTGTAAACTGAATGCCAAACCAACCATTGCAGAATAGATTTGTTGACCTTCTGATTGGATTGGAATTACAATGCAGTAACTGTTGTGACACTTAATTCAGTTGATCTTTGACCAGTCATACTAAAAATATCATACCGTTACAGGAAAACTACGTCAGAAACAAACATTCTTTTACTTTATAATCAACTAAATTATCCTGGGCTGTGTTAGGAGAAGTGTTTCCAGCAGGTCGAGGGAAGTGATCCTTCCCCTCTATGCTTTTTCATCAGTTAGTTCCTTTGTTTTCCTTAGGAAAAATAAAACCTCTGCATAATGTTTTCCCTATGAAATTCTTTAATACACCAACTTTAAATACTAATTTCTATCAATTTCCTAAATGCTTTCTAATTTTTATGGATAATTAGAATATCTACTAGATAGTGAATTGATTTTCATTTACATTGGACTTACACATTCGCTATGGTATTACTCAAGCAATATTACTCAAATAAGTTGTGTATTGTGTGTTAAACCCAGTAGGCAGCTCAGCCTCACACAACCACTTGCTCAGTCCCCCCCAGTAGGATGGGAGAGAGAATTGGAAAGGTAAAAATGAGAAAACTTATGGGTTGACATAAAGATGGATTATTAAGTAAGGCAAAAGCTGCATATGCAAGCCAAGAAAAATAAGGAATTCATTCACTACTTCCCATAGACAGGCAGGTATTTGGTAATTTCCAGGAAAGCAAGGCTTCATCACATGTAAACTTTACTCAGGAATACAAACAGTGTAACTCTAAATGTCCTCTTTTATTGCTGAGCATGATACCACGTGGTATGGAATATCCTTTTGGTCAGTTGGGGTCAGCTCTCCTGGCTGTGTCCCCTCCCAACTTTTTGTGCACCCCCAGCCAACTCACTGGTAGAGCGGCATGAGAAACAGAAAATTCCTTGATGGTGTGTAAACTCTGTTCAGCAATAGCTAAAACATTGGTGTGTTATCAATACTGGATTGATCACAGCTCCAAAATAGAGCACTATACAAGCTACTGTGAAGAGAATTAACCCTACCCAGACAAAACCAGTATAGTTGTGTCAACACTCTTGCCCAGAAAGAGTCAGAAGAATGGACAGTTCTTTTATGCACAATCTTAGCAGTTATTGCATTATCAAGAATGTGAAAGACTTAGCATTGATTTGTACTTCTGCCTGAAATAAGGACCTCTCAGAGCAGTGTTTGAATTGCCAGTTTGTTCTGGATTGGGTAGGTTCATGAAGATCTAAGGTGTTCTTTTTAATGCTTTTGGCAGCTAAAGAAAAAGCAAGGGTAAGCAGGGATAAGATGAATAAAGCTGTTCCTCAAGACAACAGAAACTTCAGAATTAGAATGTATGCAAGTTAAAGCTATTTTTTAAAACCATTAAAATAACTGGAGCATGAATTAGAAACCAGAGTTATTCTTGCTTCAGTGAGGACTCCAATAACTAGGCTGAAGAATTGTATTCACATCATTTTGATGTTAAGAAATCTATACTTTTACCATGAAACACTGCAAACAGGCGGATTTGAACTTTGTCTTTCCTGGTGGGACCCTAAATTCTTCACTCACACAGTGTTTTTAGTGTTGTAGCTTCCATGTGTTTCTTGGAGTTATCACTGATCTTCCTAGGCAGGAGTGAAAACTGAACTGCAACACCTAGGCAGATGAGATACAACAGCCTTTCTACTGCACAACAGCAGAGGTGCAAAACAAGGCCAGGAGAAAGAAGGTGATAGGGAAGGACAAGAGGACCTCACTCATGGGCATTCTATTTCTTCTATTGTCTTTTAATAAGGAGAATGATCAAGTCTGAGTCTCAAGTATTTTCTATACCATAATAGAAGTATTTTCTTACTTCGTGTTCTGGTCTTTGTGGATTTTATTCTCAGATATTTAACTCCTCTCAGATAATGACACTACTTACCTAATTCAAAGCACTGATTTCTGTTTTATGATAGAGACCATTAAAAGTTAGATTTTGCATTTATAGTAATAATAGAATCTTTATGTGACGTTAGCCCATAAGCATTGACTTTACTTACAAAACATTAAGTAATGACCTCAGAGCTTGTACTTGTTCTGACATCAGTGATTGCTTCCATCAAAATCAAGAACTACTTTTATGCCTGATTTCACTATGTATAAAATGGCCACAACGGACCTGTATGCTCTAAGGTGTCATGAGGAAAGATGCAGAAGACAGTCATAAAGGGTAATGAGAAGAGCTTTAAAACATGAAGAGAGAGAATAGAAGCTAGGTGAATAGATTATTTGTATGTAGAAGTACAGGTTAATTGTGTCAGGGTCCTGAGGACACTATCAGGCCTTATTGGCCTTGCTCAGCCTCACCTTGCACACCTGCCCAGGGCCCAGGACCCCATGCCAGCCCCCTGGGGCCTCTCTGCACCCCTGCCCCATCAACTCCACAGCAGGGCCAGTCTCCAGCTCCCCACAGGCCTGACAGACATGGGCCCTGCCGAACCAAGCCTACCTGCGGGCCCATGTCCTGGCCCAGCCTCAGCCAGTATCCATCCCTAGGGAGGTGCCCAATGCCAGGGGCTGGGGCTGGCACCAGCTATCCTGCTCTATGTCTGGAGTGGTGGGACAGGACCTGTCTGCTCAGCCTGGGGAGCCCCCGGGGCTGCCAGTTCCCAG
This sequence comes from Gorsachius magnificus, assembly GCA_034008185.1. NCBI lineage: Eukaryota > Metazoa > Chordata > Aves > Pelecaniformes > Ardeidae > Gorsachius > Gorsachius magnificus. The sequence continues at coordinate 60,982,051 of CM067084.1, forward strand.
CCCCCAGGGAGCTGCTGGCTCACACTTCTCCATAATAAAGAGTATACTCAGAGAACAACTTGCAAGTGGGTGAGAAAGGGTTCTTCTAAATCATCAGTCATTTGCCTCAGGGAAAAGGAAAATACTCTCAGCTGTTATTCAGCTCAGCCCCACAGGCAGCTTTCTGGGTTTTTTTGGTAGATGACACATTGCATGCTATTTTTCTCACACAAGCTAAAGTTTTCTGTGCTTTTTTCAAAGCAGCATGGTATTTTCTGTTAACATTTTCTGTAATCTTGTAAGGACTTCTTGGAACTGCATCGCTTAAAAATAATATTTTCATTCATATAGATATGTACATAGCAATAAAGACATAGACACTTAGCAATAAGATTATGTTAGGATTGCATTTACAATTGCAATGCCATTGTACAGACAGCCCTTGAAAAGCAGTTTCCATTGCATTGATAATTCAAATAAGTTTTGAAATTTGCTATCAAATGTACAGAAAACTATCAGTGTTCTCACGCTTGAATTTAAAATGGCCAAGATTATTAAAAACAAGTAAATCATGGTTTAACATTTTATTAGTTCCACTTTTTCCAACTCTCTGAGAACTCTTCAATTTATTGCATTGAATCAGTGTCCTTTTAAAGTGCCCTGATTATGTTGCCCTTGCAATTCCAGAAGTCATATTTTAAAAAGGTCAAAGTGTTTATCTTTATAACAGAAAAAGTCATAGCTACTTATTGGTCTTGAAGTTGTTTCCTGTTCTGTTCCCCTGATATTAATTTCAGTGCTTCAGCTTTCTTATTCTCTTTTTCTCTTAAGCCTGAGGTATGTACTTTTGAAGTATATGATTCAAGACAAATAAAAATCAAATTGAATAGAAATGAGCCCTTTGATCTTCTAAATACATTACTAAATTAATCTCTTTTTCTTACCTCTATTTTTTGAAAAGGACACTTCTGCTTTTGAGTTAGTGATGGAGGAATTTACCCTTTTGATGCATACCTCACTGCTCTTCTGGAATTATCTTTTTGTTCTGTTTTTACCAAAAAAGTCAAAGCTTGGCCTTTCAAGTGATGATCACCTTTCCAATGGCTGTAAAGGAATCACAGATTTTCCTTTTATAATTGTTTTAACCTGTTCCTGTTTTATTCCCAAACACTTCTTTTGATAGCTCAAAGGAGAAATTTTTATGCCTGCAGAGCATGGTCCCATGCACGGCTGATAAATGTTTCAGCTCAACTCATAGAGGTATGGGCGAGCAGTGAAAACAGCAAAACTATAGAGCCTCTTAAAGTGGTTTTGTGTCTAATAGCATTGAAACTTACTACTTCAGTGAAAGATCCACTACTGGAAATCCATGGTCCCGCTTCAGATGCTTTGTTCCCCTCAGTAGTGCCAAATGCTGAACCAACTCATGTCTGGTCTTGCTCAAAATCACATGGCTGAGATCTTTCTGGGAAGGTGAGGATGCAGAGGTAATTATATATATATTTAAAAATTAATTTCAGTTTGTGGTTCATGAAGCATAAGAAACAATTTCTGACCATGTGAAAGTTTTGGGTAATTTTTGTGATTAAAGAGTGGTAGGTTCACTTTGTATATAGGCATAACAGAAAAAAAAAGTTGTCTTTAGCACAAAGCAAGCACTCGTTTATTATTACATGAAATTCAGAAATTTAATTTCCATTAATGAAATAGAAAATATAAAATACTTACAATGTGTTAATTTTGGTGACTTTTGAGAAGGTATTTGTGAGATTTATTGATTTTTACAAATTATTATTGAATTTACTGTAATCCTAAAAAGTGTAATCTGAAAGTGTCTGATAGAATATTTATAAGGTTATTTTGTGTTATAATCTTATAGTTTTAGAATTGGTGTAAATGTAACTAAGTTCACAAATAGGTAATATAATGGGACTCTTGAAATATATAGTGAAAATATTCATAAAGGTGTGAATTGAAGTTATAATTTGTCACAAAAAGTACTTTTTTACCTGGCAATCATTTTTTTCTGTCAGGTCAGAATGCTATATATTCTAGTATAAAAGCAATAAAAACTTGATAGGAAAATGTTGCTTTTTAGAATCATAGAATCATTTAGGTTGGAAAAAACCTTTAAGATCATCAAGTCCAACCGTTAACCTAACACTGCCACTCCACCACTAAACCATATCCCTAAGCACCTCATCTACCTGTCTTTTAAATACCTCCAGGGATGGGGACTCAACCAGTTCCCTGAGCAGCTTGTTCCAATGCTTAACAACCTTTTCACTGAAAAAATTTTTCCTAATGTCCAACCTAAACCTGCTCTGATGCAACTTGAGGCCATTTCCTCTTGTTCTCTTGCCTGTAACCTGGGAGAAGAGACCAACTCCCACCTCACTACAATGTCCTTTCAGGTAATTTTAGAGGGCGATAAGGTCTCCCCTTAGCGTCCTCTTCTCCAGGCTAGATTTTTATTTTCATAATAAATGATGCTAACTCTTTCTCTTGATTTCTCATCAAGTACACCTCTGTCTTTTATATATTTTTTCTTGCCTGTATGATGAGAGATGGAGTGGTCTATTCTAAAAAAAAGAAAAACTACTCTCAGACTTTGCTGTGTATGACGTCTAGCTGTCTTTGGTATGAAGTTATTAGCTGTGGTGGCTTGGTAGCATTTGACATATTTCTGAAAAAACATTGTCTTAAAAATATTGTGTGGTAGAGGTAACAATTAGACCTGGAAGTATGTGAGAGAGAAATGGACAGGCCCTGTGTTGGAAAACTGAAGGCAGATTTTTATTCTTTTTTTCTGTATTGTTTTCAGCATACAAAGTTTTTTAATGTTGACTTTGTTCCATGATGGATTAAAGTAACAGATAATTTAAAAGGAAATGAACTCTTCGTTGTGTGTAAATAAAAATGTATCAGTCATCTGGGCATGGAAAGAAATCAACTTCTTTTTAAAAGAGCATTTGTTTGGTATTTCTAAGTAGCATTGCACTGCATTCTGCACATCTTTCACAAAAGGTAAGCTCACATTATGGCCATCTAACAGGTTGCTGTTCAAGCAAAAACTGAAAATGATTTTGCTGCTTTCCCCATAGCTTTTCTTTTCATCTACTGTCCAAGTAGACAGCTGCAACATTTTTTTAAAAAAGCTCATAAATGTATATATTGCTAGTAATTCCTCTCCCAGTTATTTGGCTACGCTTTGAATAGAAGCCAATCAGATAATTTTACCCATGAGAATTCCAGCAGAAGTGGGACATAGACTGTCTTGTGGATGCTGACAAACCTTGGGTCTAAGTTCAGTCCCTTGTTGCTTAGCATCCCTTGGACTTGAAGAGTTCTCAGTATCATCAAAAGCAGAAATTTGGCTGGTAAACTATGCATTTGGAGCGTAACAGCTGATCTGATACAAGTCATGTTTGTATCTACACAATGCTATGTTGATGTCTGAGCTAAGAAACCTGATAATACAGTTAGGCTAATTTTGTTTCTGAGTCCAGCTTGACTAGAAACCTGTTTAGCTGAATTCCTGAATTGTGGTAGCATGAAGCAGCTTAAAGGCTGTGATTATCAGAGCTCTTAAGATACCCATAGGTCTTAATGACCCTGAGAAGCCTCATCTGGGGCTTCCACTTACATCATCTGCCTTGGGTCCCAGGGGCCTCAATTAAGATGAGGCCTAATCACCCAGCCCCCTTGCCTGTCTTTTTTTGGTCCTGTCTCCTGAGTGGACCTTTTGTATGTATGTTATACTTTGCCTCCAATCCTTTCTTTGGTCCTGTTTTCTGCTGCTCCCAGTTGGATTGCCTGATAGACCCTGTGCCTGTCTCATCTCCTTGACTTGTCTGGGACTGTTGGTAGATGCCATATGGGCACACTGACAAGTCCACCCCAGTTGGTAAGGGCAGTGCCCTGCCGGCACTGTGGACACTCGGTTGTTCTTCCATGTGGAGTCGCCCTGCTCTTCATGCTTCTCTGTACTGATACAATCTGATGATTGTAAACAGGGAGGAAAGAGGATGCTAACAGTAAAAAAAAAAAAAGGTGTTAGACAAGAGAATACAAAAATCTTGGAGTATAGAAGACTGGTGAACTTCACCTTGCATAAAAAGTAAGAGACTAATGCACCAGCTAAAGGCAAAGTTGTTTTGTAGTATTCCCTGCTTGTCCTAGTGAAATTGTTCCACTGTGTAAAAAAGGAACTCAAGAGTCGTCAGATCACATCAAGTGTCCGTTATTTTTAAGTAAGGGCTTTCAAATTGGATGCCTGCTGTTATCACTGTTCCTATGGTTTGCCTAACAACTACTGGTTATTCTCAGTTTGTATTCTCTCATTTTCCTAGTACAGATGTAATTTTATATGTGTAATTGAACACTCTTTAGTGACTTAAGACTTAAAAGTGGGATCATCCAAAATGCAGCTGAATATTTTAACAACTAAAATACAGTTATTTTATTTTTTTTTCTTCTTTTGGGCACAATTACTATTTATTTTTACAAAAGGAGAATATTTTTCCCAAAAGTGAGCTTGGGAGGCACCTTTTATGAAACGCTTCATAAGTCTGGTGATAAAAGTATTGCTATTTTTCCAAGAGCATTTAAACCATCAGCTTTCTAAATAAGGAGAATTAAAGTAGGGCTTCTTACCTGTTTGTGTACCCCTTTGACCACTGGCTGCCATACTGTATAGCAATCTTTCCCTGCTTTTACTTAAAACTCCATCCTACAGCAGAATAGAACCATTTACACTGCAAAATAGCAGTAGCTAAAATGCTTTCTCTCCCATAATATTTTTTTTTTTTAACAAATGAGCATTTATTTGATTGAAAAGCTGTTGGCAGAAAATGTCTGACTAGCCCTAATTACTTAAACTACGTATTTGAAAAGTGAAATAACTGGAAAGTGTTATGGACTTGGAACATTTGTACATTTAGCAGAAGTAGAAAAGGAAACGATAAGGGATCAATGCTTGTTTTAACAAACATTGGCAAGATCTTACCCAGATATCTGCAATCAGTAAATGTATTGGGATTTTGCCATGTTTTCTCAGTATCAATGTTGTTTTAATTTGGCAGAGGCTAGGAATAACTTTCCAGACCTGAGCAGCTTCTAAATTATTGTTCTGTCAAGGTCCTAAAGTTAATCTCTGGGCTATATTTTTACAACAACTAAATATAATTTTATGTGCTATAAATGCTTGCTATTGATAAAACACTAATAGATATTCTATCAACATAATAATATTCTCTCAACATTCTGAAACTGTTTAAAACAAACACACTATAGTTTTTGAAATGCATTGTATGGGTTCATTTTGGTACAACTGTTTATAATTTACATTCCCAACAAACAAGCCTTATTTTACTACAGGCTTAAATAACATCTTAAGTACATCTGAATGGATATGGTGCTGTGAAACATCTTTTACTCCAATTTTATTTTCATATTATACTATTGTATTGCATTAGAAGTTGATTTTACTACTTGAAAGGTATACATCTTTCTCTAGCAGCTACATCAAACTTTACATAAAAGAAGTTTATTTTATGAAAGTATGTATTAGTCTATTTCATAATTTTTTTGGTTGTATATCATTATGCATTTATAAACACCATTGCCTTCCAAAAAAATCTGGGGCCACCATGAAATAAGAGTCACACTTTTTACTAGCCCTTAAATAATTGTGTAATTTTGGGGAAAAAAATAGCTACAGGAATAGCCAATTGATTGGTGACTGTTATGATATTAAAGTAAAGGTACTGTTGATTTTGAGATTATCAAAGCAATATAGTTCAGCATGAAAGCTAAGAAGCTTTACTTAGCACTTGGAAAGGACAGGCCTAATGCCTCTGCAGACTTAATTTGACCCTTCTGTGCATTCTCTCCCCTCTGAGCCAGGAGGGGAGAACGCGCCCTGCCCGCGCAGGCAGTTCGCGTGGGCAGGGCGCGTTCTCCCCTCCTGGCTAAGGGGCTCACTCGACTAGCACCCATAGACACCCAAACGAGGAGAGAGCAATGGTTTCTACTTGTCTGAAAGCTGTTGCCAGACGGAACGTGGCGACTCAGACGGAGTCCCCACCTAAACAGAAACATGCGGCTGTCCAGGTCGCTGGCTGTAGGGAGTGCCTCAGCCTGTCAGCTGTACCAGAGATTGGTAAGGACAGGGGCTGTCTCAGATGTGAGCAGGTTGATGATCTACTCTGCCTGGTGGCAGAGCTGAAAGAAGAGGTGGAGAGATTAAGGAGTATTAGAGAATGCGAGATGGAGATAGACTGGTAGAGCCGCACTCTACCATCCCTCAGGCCACGGCAACAGATGGAGGCTCCACAGGTAGCAGAGGATCCTCTGTCCTCTTGCCGGCAGGCAGAAGCTAGAGACCCAAGAGATGATGAGGGATGGAAAAAGGCTTCTGCTCGGGGCAGGAGGAGAGTCCCCTCCCGGGCTCCTTCACCTTCCCAGCTGCCCTTGCGTAACAGTTATGGGGCTCTGGAAGTTGAGGGCCAGGCAACTGAAGATGGGGATGAAGGCCCAACCAGGGGGCTGACTAGGGAGAGACGGTCACCCCTACCTATCAAGACCGACTGTACAAAGAAAAAAAGAAGGGTAATTGTTGTGGGCGATTCCCTTCTGAAGGGAACGGAGGGCCCGATATGCCGCCCAGACCCATCCCATAGGGAAGTCTGCTGCCTCCCTGGGGCCCGGATCAGGGACATTGCCAAGAGACTCCCTGGTCTGGTGCAGCCCTCTGACTACTATCCGCTCTTGATTATACAGGCAGGCAGCGATGAATTGCCAGAGAGAAGCCCCAAATTGATCAAAAGGGACTTCAGGGCACTAGGGAAAATGGCTGAAGGATCAGGAGCGCAGGTAGTGCTCTCCTCGATCCCATTAGTGTCAGGAGGGAACACGGAAAGGAATAGGAAAGCTAGAGCGGTTAACATGTGGCTCAAAGGTTGGTGCCATCGGAAGGGCTTGGGCTTCTTTGACCATGGAGGGGTTTTCATGGCACCGGGCCTGTCGAGAACAGACGGTGCCCAGCTCTCTCGGAAGGGAAATAGGATCGTCGCTCATGAACTGGCGGGGCTTGTAGAGAGGGCTTTAAACTAGGCCTGAAGGGGGGAGGGGATATAAACAGGCTCACTAGAGGAGCCTGGGGGCGTCACCCCATTGCTGGGGGTGAAACCAACAGCCCAGCTCAAGTGCATCTACACTAATGCACGTAGCATGGGCAACAAACGGGAGGAACTGGAAGCCATTGTAAGGCAGGATGGTTATGATGTAGTCGCCATCACAGAAACGTGGTGGGATGCTTCCCATGACTGGAGTGCTGCGATGGATGGCTACAAACTCTTCAGAAGGGACAGGCAAGGAAGGAGAGGCGGCGGGGTGGCTCTGTATGTTAGGGAGTGTTTAGATTGTACAGAGCTTGGCACTTGTGGTGAGGCAGAATGCTTATGGATGAGGATGAGGGGGGAGGCCAACAGAAAAGATATCCTGTTGGGAGTCTGTTACAGACCACCCGACCAGGATGAGGGTGTTAATGAAGAATTCTACAAGCGGCTGGCAGGAGTCTCTCAGTCACGAGCTCTTGTTCTTGTGGGGGACTTCAACTTCCCAGACATCTGCTGGAAATACAATACAGCAGAAAGGAAACAGTCCAGAAGGTTCCTGCAGTGTGTGGAAGATAACTTCCTGACACAGCTGGTAAGTGAGCCTGCCAGGGGAGGTGCCCTGCTTGACCTCCTGGTCACTAACAGAGAAGGACTGGTGGGAGAGGTGGTGGTCGGAAGTCATCTAGGCCTTAGTGATCATGAAATGGTAGAGTTTTCAATCTTTGCTGAGGTAAGGAAGGGGGTCAGCAAGACCGCCACCATGGATTTCCGGAGGGCAGACTTTGACCTGCTCAGAACGCTGGTTGGGAGAGTCCCTTGGGAGATAGTCCTGAAGGGAAAAGGGGTCCAGGAAGGCTGGGTGTTTTTCAAGGAAGAAGTCTTGGACCAGGCTGTCCCCATGTGCTGTAAGACAAATCAGCGGGGAAGACGACCGACCTGGCTGGACAGAGGACTACTACTGCGACTAAGGGAAAAAAGGAGAGCTTACCAGCTCTGGAAGAAGGGGCAGGCAACCCAAGAAGAGTACAGGGATCTTGTCAGGTTATGCAGAGAGGAGATTAGAAAGGCAAAAGCCCAGCTGGAATTTAACCTGGCCACTGTTGTAAGGGATAATAAGAAGAGTTTTTATAAATATGTTAACAGCAAAAAGAGAGCCAGGGAGAACCTCCATCCACTAGTGGATGCAAGGGGGAACATTGCCACTAAAGACGAGGAAAAGGCTGAGATACTCAACGCCTTCTTTGCCTCGGTCTTTAATGGCCCGACGAGTTATCCCCAGGGTACCCAGCCTCCTGAGCTGGAAGATGGGGACAGAGAGTGGAATGAACCCCCCGTAATCCAGGAGGAAGCAGTCTTTGACCTGCTATGCCACCTGGACATCCACAAGTCTATGGGGCTGGATGGGATCCACCCAAGAGTTCTGAAGGAGTTGGCAGAGGAGTTTGCCAAGCCACTCTCTATCATTTATCAGCAGTCCTGGAGAACAGGGGAGGTCCCAGATGACTGGAGGTTGGCAAATGTGACGCCTCTCTTCAAGAAGGGCCGGAAGGAGGATCCGGGGAACTACAGACCAGTCAGCCTGACCTCGGTACCGGGGAAGATTATGGAGCTGTTCATCTTGAGTGTGCTCACCAGGCACATGGAGGACAATCAGGGGATCAGGCCCAGTCAGCATGGGTTCACGAAAGGCAAGTCTTGCCTAACCAACCTGATTTCCTTCTATGACCAGGTGACCCGCCTGGTAGATGAGGGAGAGGCTGTGGATGTTGTCTACCTGGACTTCAGCAAAGCCTTTGACACAGTCTCCCATAGCATTCTCCTGGAGAAGCTGACAGTTCATGGCCTAGATGGATGTACTCTTCCCTGGGTTAAGAACTGGCTGGGTGGCCGAGCCCAGAGAGTCGTGGTGAATGGAGCTAAATCCAGTTGGCGGCCGGTGACAAGCGGTGTCCCCCAGGGCTCAGTTCTAGGGCCAGTCTTGTTTAATATCTTTATCAATGACCTGGATGAGGGGATTGAGTGTGCCCTCAGTAAATTTGCAGATGACACCAAACTGGGTGGTAGTGTTGATCTGCTGGAGGGGAGGAGGGCTCTGCAGAGGGACCTGGACAGGCTGGATCGATGGGCCGAGGCCAATTGTATGAGGTTCAACAAGGCCAAGTGCCAGGTCCTGCACTTTGGTCACAACAACCCCATGCAGCGCTACAGACTTGGGGAAGAGTGGCTGGAAAGCTGCCTGGTGGAAAAAGACCTGGGGGTACTGATTGACAGCCACCTGAATATGAGCCAGCAGTGTGCCCAGGTGGCCAAGAAGGCCAATGGCATCCTGGCTTGTATCAGGAATAGTGTGACCAGCGGGAGTAGGGGAAGTGATCGTGCCCCTGTACTCGGTGCTGGTGAGGCCGCACCTCGAATACTGTGTTCAGTTTTGGGCCCCTCACTACAAGAAAGATGTTGCCTTGCTGGAACAGGTCCAGAGGAGAGCAACCAAGCTGGTGAGGGGTCTGGAACACAAGTCATACGAGGAGCGGCTGAGGGAACTGGGATTGTGTAGTCTGGAGAAGAGGAGGCTGAGGGGAGACCTGATTGCCCTCTACAACTACCTGAAAGGAGGCTGTAGCGAGGTGGGGGTCGGCCTCTTCTCCCTGGTAACAGATGATAGGACGAGGGGGAATGGCTTGAAGCTGCGCCAGGGCAGGTTTAGGCTAGACATTAGGAAAAAATTCTTCACCGAGAGGGTTGTCAGGCTCTGGAATGGGCTGCCCAGGGAGGTGGTGGAGTCCTCATCCCTGGAGGTATTTTAAAGACAGATAGATGAGGTGCTTAGGGACATGGTTTAGTGGTGGGATGGCAGTGCTAGGTTAACGGTTGGACTCGATGATCTTAAAGGTCTTTTCCAACCGAGGTGATTCTGTGATTCTATGATTCTATAAGATACGATTTTTGGTCATAATTGCATAAAAATTAATGGATAATTTCCCTGTTTTTTTTTTTTTCTGATAAAACTGTAACTTATTTAGTATGTAGTATTTTAAATTCTTGACTAATAACTAAAAGAGTATGATATTTTTTTCCTTAAGGAAGCCATATAATTGTTATTCGTTTGTTAACTGTTGACTTAGCTATTTCTCAGTACCAGCAGTATTTACAAAGCAAAACCAGCTCCAGAACAATCTTACAGATTTATCTCAAATACCTTTTGATGCCTCCCTAACTGCTTCTCCAAAATTCCATAGGATTGAATTAAAACTTTAAAATATTATACTCAAATGCCTGTTTCTCATAAAGTTGTAGAAAAACAGGAAAGGAAATTGTATAAAAGATACTTTTCAAATATCTTATGTTTGCTTATGGGAAAGTTTTAATTACTTAGCTTCATATCAATAGTGGTTATCAAGCTTTGAAAGTATCTGAACTCAGAAAATTCTTCTAACATGAACAAAATAGAATTCATATTGGAGAAAAATTTGAGTGTAAGAACATATAAATTAATAAGTAAGGAGATTAAAGTAAATTAAGTGCATCATTTCAGTCCTTGTATAGATAGAATTTGTGGTACAGAGGTACGGAAGGAGTGCATTATCATTAATAGTTTATTAAACTTAAACGCACTTGTCTTAAATCAATCTTCCTGTAATTATAGTACAGTTATGCAGTTAAATGGTGTTGAAAAATTCCAAAGTTTCCAAGCAGTTTGGTTTAATAATAACAGAAAATGACTGTGCTAACGCAGGTGTTTTATCCTTTCTTTTTTGGTGGATATGATCAAGGTAACTGCTTCAGTGTCAATTGCTGTCTCATAATTATTAATAATTTGTGCAATTTACAGGTACTATTATCTGATTTGTCCAACATTTCTAGGGACAATTCCTTCAGATTTTTGGAGGAAAAAACTTTATTCTTTGTCATGCCTTTTGTAAATAAAATAGTTCTGTGTTAGTCTGCATTAGAATTTTTAGGATTCTAATCACAGACCCCACAGCGTCATCCACAAGATTAACTCAGGAAGTGTCCTCCATAGATGTAGGACTTCTCTAATGTTTTGATTATAAAATTCATTGCCTGCCCTAAGGTATAACAAGTCCTAGTGTATAACACTGTAAAATAAAATGACTAACTGGTCTCCTTCTTCTTCTGTGCTGCTTTCTCCTACATTTCTCTGTAGCACTTAAAAGAACTCTGCTGAGGTGCTCTTTTAAACAAATTAGTATAAGTGGAGTGTACCCAGAAGTCATGCAATTATGTTATTCCTTGGCTACTTTTACAAATGCATATCTTCCTTCTCTGACTCATGTAATTCTATAACCCACAGAGTTCTCAAAGCAGCAAAAACACCCAAAAGAAAAATCACCAGATATCTCCAATTGTTCCATATCAGTCAGCTATGAACAACAATAAAACTGTTTGTGTTTTGAAGGCTGCCATCTTGACTAATATACTAGGTACGAGGATCTTCAGCATTAAAGCCTTGCATTAGTTTAATTGAGCTCTCTGAATTCTTAAACTGAGTCTTTAGGTGAAACAGAAAGCTGAATTAATTTCAAAGGTTTTTTGAGTAATAGCGATGGAAAAATGGCTATTAATGGTAGCCCACAAAGACCACAGTTAGAATCCATGTATGTACCTCTGTGGTAATGTACATAATATTTGTTCCATGGTTTATAATCTAGAATAAAATCAGATGTGATGAAAAACACAAATTTAAAATGTGGGATGGAGTACGACAATGACAATGATAAAAATAGAATCATGAAAGCTAGCACTTTTCATACTTATAAAATATTCTGGTTTTTTCTACATTAAGAAAATAAAAAATGAAAAGCCTCTTTTGTCCATTCTGCAAACTCTCTGCAATAAGGCCAGTTCCCAAGGCTCATCTGGTGGTTCTTCATTCATAAGGAGACTGAAATATTCTTTCATTCTTCTACAGTAAATTGTGGGGCAATGCATCTGTATTCTGGATATCAGAGGCCTGCTAGTTCTAGTATTTGATCAACATGGCCTGTATCATCACTGGAAAGGGCTTGTCCACTATCCCAGAGGAAAGCTTCACATACACCGAACTTACAACATCATCTGAGTAAGCAACTTCATTCTGAAAGTATAGCTCAGTTTCTACTATTACTTTTCAAAGTGATCAGCCTTGCAAAAATATCAACTGGTCCTCTCAGCACCCTTGGATGCAGCCTGTTGGGTCCCAGAACAGATTTGTATCATATGTATTTATAATATTTACATTACTATTACATTGCCATGATCCTCAACTGGCAACAGAACTTATGAACCATTCTGTCTGAAGTGATTCTTGGATGTTGCTGATCAAGTCATACTCAAGCACAAGGCCCAAGAAGCTAAGGTGAAATTGTGTCTTATACAAAGGCTGTATCTTTTCAGACTCTATCTAATACTTTATTGCTACTGATTTGGATCACATAGTAAAATTTAGAAGATTCAAGTAATGTGGCTTCAATGATTTTTTTTCCCTTCAGGTGGAAAGCTATTCCTGTCTGTTTTTAAGGAGAAAATAAAAATTTCTTGAAACTGAGGAGATGGGTTTTCTTCAAGTCAAAGTGAAATTCTTGTAGCTGTGTAACATTGAGAGTTTGTAGATTTTTTTTATCTGGTTAGATAGACCTTTCTGAAGGATGCTACACAGTAGGAAGTGAAAAGTTGGAACTTCCTCCCTGCCCCAAATTCTGCCAACTTACTTTTTTTGAGTATATGAACATTTTAGTTTATGTATTCATGGGATGATTAGGAAGAGTAAGATCTGTTGATCTCTGTGCTATGGCATCAATTATCTTATATAGTTTTGTATAGTATTAGAAGGTATTAGAAATTTTCTCACTTTGCAGGTTTTCAAAAACATGAAGAGACTTCTGTTCATAGAATGTGCTGGTTTTCTTTGTGGCTACAGAACTTGGGATAAAGATCTTATCAGAAATGAAATTGAGAGCCCTTTCACCAAGGCACATGTCTGACTTCTGCTTCCAGTATGATAAACAGTGCAAGTCTGATAGTGAAACTCTAGTAAAGCCTATTACTGGTTTGCTAACACTGTGGAACTATCTTAGGAACTGCCAATTCAAAGACCCAAATAATGGCATTTGATACAAAACTATCACTGGGGGGGAGGGGTTGTTTGGGGTTTTTTTTTGTAGGTTATTTTTTTATTATTATTATTTGCCTGAAACATTTTTTGTTCCTGTAGACCTCCTTGTTGTTATACTTATATGGACACGTCATTCCAGGACTTCTGACATAATCAATTCTTACATTTCGTTCTGGTAGTTTTTTACAGCTACTGTCAGGGCCCTGAGTGCACTGGCAGGATCTGCAATGTTTTTCTTCCTCACCTAGGGGGTTAGCTGCTTGTGCTCTAGACCAGATCTGATATTATGCATCTGTGTAACCTTGGATCAGGCTGATGAGTAAAGATCCATGTGGAAAAACAGCTGTGAGAGACTTTGTCAGGCCTTCCCCACTGCACATGGGTACTACATTTAAGCTAATGCCCTTGGTCTGGGTCCTTGTGTGACCTGTGCTGTAGGTATACATGTGCGTGGCCACATACCTTCTTTTTCTGCTGACCTGACTTTCTGGTTGATCTTAGACATATAGCACTATGGACTTGTCTGATGAACCTGACTTTTGGCTGAACCTGGTTACTGTCATTGGAGCTGCTCTGGTCTTCTTGCTGGGGTCTTGTGAGACTGTAAATCTTGGTGAGGATATTGTCTCTGCCTTCCCTGATTTGCCCTGCCTCCTGCCTCACAGTCTTTGTGGTGCAGCCCACTCTTGCTGCTCCCTAACAACTGCTGCCATAAACCAACATTTGAAAAGGACAGTTCTGTGCATCTTTCACATTTGACTTGTTGAGGTGTTACAAAATTAATGTCTTGCCCCACAAAAGTGCCCACTGAAACCCAGCCCATGTTCTTGATAGTTCTTTTAGTGTCATCATCTGGTAAGTATCACTGCCAAAATCAAGGCCTGCTTACTTCTAAACTCCAATGATTTGCCCAAGGAACCAATTTTTACAATGCTTTGGACTCTTGCTCTCTGCTACTTGGCACCAAAATACTGTCCTGCAGACTGGTATATTTGTTTCATATGCAGTGGACTGACTCATAGCTCAATCTAGCCACACATCAGACCAGAAATTCTACTACCAACACCTGAGCTATACCTGCAAGGGCTGAAGAAAATGTCATCATTAACATTTTATGTGAATATACATCTTCCCAAACTGGAGAAAATTTTGAAACCTGCTTGTCTGGCCAAGAGAAGAATTCTGACCTTCTGATTTCATATGAAATTTCAACATTCTCTATCATCTTCAGCACGTCTTCACAACAGCATCCTGCAGAATTAAAAAATGGTTCCAGTTATCAGTGACAAAATATCTTGTGTTTGAAAGTGCATAGTTTGGCAATTATGCTTTGTGTTTCTCCTCTATCAAGATTTGTGCTCTGTCAGCAGACACAAACCAAAAGGTTTGGAATGATCTGAATTACAGCTATCAGTTCTGATTTATATTTTAAAAGATTGTTTTCTCAGGTCAACTTTTGCTTTTTAATTTATTTATTGGTTGCTGAATCTTCATTCAATAAAGTAATATGTGTTAAACTATTCAGGGAGCAGGATCTACATTCATGAAAAATGATGCCAAGAAATCTCTGTGATGGTCCTCCTAAAGCCTGTTTTGAAAAGCAGACAGAAAAGAAGTCTTCTTCAGATCCTTCAATGAGATTTTGAAAATGAGTTTGGGTGACTTGTGAAATAAAAATCCTTTTTGGTTTTATTTTTCCTGTCAACATTATGGTCCTAAACTACTTAGGAAGCTGCAACTCTTGCTCATGCTAAAACACTGTACAATCAATATTAATTTAGTCAACCAGTGAACTCTGAGGGAACTATTTGGCATCCTCATTACAGATCACTGTTGAGGCAAGATATTGCTCTTTTTATTCTAACAGTATAAGGTTTACAGTTCCCAAATCTAGTCTGACAATCTTTAGAAATTTTAATATTCTGTGAGGACTTCTATAAGCTGTGGAAAATTTCAGTTCATATGTTATTTTTAAAACAGGCAGCTTTCTATCAAACACAAAGATGTTGTAGGGGAAGTAAAACCACATAAATGTCTAGGCTTGAAGAAATTGTTAAAAGCTCTTCCTGGGACACTCCCATCCCTACTGTGAGATCAAATCTGCCAGCAACAGGTACAGTGTTGCCGTCCTAGAGGCTCCTGTCTAGCAGGGCAGGCTGCCAGCTGGAGAGATATTGTGGGAAATCCCTGGTGAGCAAGTGCCGTATTTTATAATATCCTTCCAGCTGGCAGCCTGCCTAGGATGGTATTTCTGTGCACTCTTCAAAACACTTTAAGAAGTTTATTAAGATTGCAGGCAGCAACCATGGCAACTGGTAGGAACTATATTTCTCAAGTGCTCCAGAAAAGCATATATACAAATAAATAAATGTGTATTGTGGGAGGATACAGGTCAATCCAATACTCTATTGTAATTTCAATATATATTGAGTATGGTGGCACCTGGAGTCTGAGCACTACAGCTAATCCAGGTGGGAAGGCTACTGGAACAAAGCCTTACCCTAATATTTTTGTACTTGTTTGTGTGTACCAGGTAATGTGTTTTCCCATGCTGAAACATTGTTATGTTTCTAATCATACATATGGACTGCAGGAGGGTCAGTTAACACTTACTCATGAGCCATACCATAAAGGATTATTTAATGGAGTACTATTAGCATGTGAAAGATTTTCTATTTATTAAAAGCTAGCTAAAAGCTCAGATAAACTGGGTCTGTTGATGGATCTTGTTATCAGCACCCTGCTCTGGGTGCATGTGGTCAGACCCTGTAGGGTTGTGCCCTCCTAGTGAGAGCAGTGCCTGTGCTGTGATTACCTTTGGCTCATGGCTCATCCTTCTTTGTGGGGCAGCCCTGCTCTTGCTGCTCACTAATACATCCCAAAACCATGCTAACAGTCATGTTAGGGAAAATTAAGTAGACAGCAAAAGCAAACCCAAACAATAACCAAAAGAAGAGAGTTGAAGTAAAAATGAGAAAATTAAAATATGGCCAAGCCAAACCAAATAAACAAACAAACGCCCCCCACAAAACAGGGGTAAAGAGTGGTAAGGATACTTAAGTTTATGTTATTCTTTATTGTTATTTTCAGTGACATTTGTAGGCAAAAAAAAATCTTTAGCAAGAACCAAACCAAAAAGCTAACCAAATCCAAACAAAGGAAATGGAAAGAAAAACCAGTCCAGTTTAAACATGTAAAATAGAAGAAAACTTTCCTCATGTAAATCGCAACTCTTAAATCAGTATTTTTTATTATTTCTCTGCCAGTGATTTTAATCATCACAATTCTAAAGGCTAGTTTGTTGAAAAAATTCTGGTTTGAGTAGTCACCAGCTTGGCCACTGCTGCTTCTTTACGATCTTTTTCTAGATAAGCTAGGGAAAAAAGGAACAAGCTAATTTGAGGTAATGTGATTGTAGTCCTATTCTTAAAAATTATCCACTTCTTGAAGAATTAAGTTTTCATTTTTATATTTTGCATGATTATTGTAGTACACTGGCAAATAAGTAGTCCTTATACAAGCAGAGAAGAGTTTGTTCTAAGATTTTACCCCTCCTCTTACCACATTTAAAAAAAATTTGCTCTCATTTGCTTTATTGATGAAGGCAAAGAAGTATAATTTGAACTACAGACAGATGTAATTAGGCTGAGAAATTCTAGGGCTACCCATATATTAGTATAGACCCAAATGAAGTATAAAACAGTGTTAACTTTTTCTCCAGTTCATTCACTGCCTTATATACCGTTGGAAACAAGGGTACAGTGCTTTACATCATAGCCACACCCTAAGTGTTAGGGCAAGACCAAATGCAAATATTTTATCCTGGTTGGAAAGGCTGAAGCTGAGTATTTACACTCTGTTCTCAAAAAGCCATTTCTGCCTGTGCAGAATTCTTCTGGACTGTTCATATTCTGTAGACTGTCAGAGTAAGTAAAAATGTCTCTGTATAATGAGACTTAGGCTCCAAGTGTTGGATACTAGAAACATCAAAACCTTTAAACCTACTTTAAACATCTTGCTTCCAAGAAATCAAATGTTCCATTTTCCCTTTCCTTTAAGTAGTCTTAGTGCAGGAAAAACTATTCTTGAACACTCAGAAGATAAATGGCTGCCCTGTGCTAGACGGCTCAGAATTGAAAAATTAATGGCTTTTGAAATTTCTTAAGTACAAAGTCTGCTACCTATTTTCTCAAAATAGTTAAAAAAAAAAAAGAAGACAAAATGCTTAGCTAACACCAAAGCAATGGCTATATTTGGAGTGTGGTTGGGAATATCTTTGCGTTTTAATTAATAAGAATTGTTTATAATATGGAGCAAGCATTGACAAAAGCAAGTGAACTAAAAGCAGGTGAGATCAGCTCTATACAACAAAAATCAACAAAACCCAGCCAAGCAATAAAAGGCCAACTGAGTTTAACAAGTAAAAAGTTTAACAGTAGCAAGCACATTACAGAAGGCAATAGTTTCAAGCCTTTTCCTTGGATTGTTTGCTAAAGCTTACAGACAACATTCTGTTCCTAGGTATGTCTGTGTAACCCATTGGCTTCTGTCCCTGTGACTCCTACATGAGTTTTAGTTCCATCAGCATTTCTTACAACGATCTTACAATCTTGTTTCAATCGAAGAAAATATCAGCTTGGGGCCAGATTACTCATTACTTTGGCTTGTGTACTCATTTATAACATTGCAAAATGGGTTTAAAATGTTACTTCTCTGATTTGTTGGGCAACGGTGAAGTGGGTCTCTTAAGTTACTAGAATAAGGGGAGAGGAGGGAAAGGGAGAAAACTCATGTAAAATGCTGTATAGATTATCATTGCAGAAAACTATTTCCCATATTTATTTTTCTAGTAGATTTTAAGAAACCATTAAGAAAATATTTTTACATCTACTTATATGATTATCAATAGTAATCAGGTTTTACAGAAGTTTTGCTAGCCTTAATATAATAACATTGAACTCCTGCTTGTACCTGTGTCAAAAAACCACTGTGAGCTTCTAAAATAAAGTAAGGATATCCATCCAGGCTGTAGGAACATGTGTGGGGAGAATTATTATTGAAAAACATACCCTTAGTAGTCCTGCATAAAAGTTTTACTTGTTATCAGGATTTCTACAATAAAGTTGTACTTCGTTATTCAAGAAAAAGATAGATGATGACTAAATTAAAAAAAGAAAAAAAGGAATTGAAATTACCAACCTGCAGTTTTAAGTACAAAGATATTCAGAAATCTTCAAGACATAGGAATGGCTTTAGCTTTGCTAGATTCTTCATCTATGGACAAATATTTTGTGTCTTGAACAGGTGGAGAGGATGAGGCTTGCAGTAGCTGAATTACTCATGTAAGGTCACACAAGTGAAGTATGATAGAGCAAAAAAAGGGTCCATATTTTCTAGGATGTAGGCAATAAAAAACCTTCCTGCTTGCTGAAAATTAAGAAAGTTTAATCCAGCAATTTGTTGCTTTAGACTTCCTTTCCACAAGTTTCTCCTACTTATCTGATTGGGGCCTCAATAAAAGCAGTCCTTCTGTGAAAGGAAGAAAAATACAGGAAGGGAATTATATGGAATATATTCCTCTTATCAGATTCTTAAATTAATACCTTGGACCTTATGTGAATCAGCACCCTATTCAGCCCTGGTAGGAGCTTGTTCTGCACATCGCAGTGCTGATGAAGCAACTGAGATTAAATGCTTCAGATTTCTTCTCAGGAACTCATGAGACTTGGGGCAATCCCAGATTAAACACAACCAACATTTGATGTTAGTTTCCAGTCTTTCTGAATATGTTTGTGATTATAGCTAAACTGATATTCATTACTAGGGGTTGGAATGTGCCAGCTGGGCATTATTAATACCATCGCTTTGCTCAGAAATGTCATCCTGAGTAAAGTCTTTTACAGCTGGTAATAGTTCTTTCATTCATTCTTTTACATTTTTGTGGTTTTATGTGAAACAAATTACAACAGTACCAGATTATCTGCTCAGCAAACAAATTATGTATGGCTTGTAATAGAATACCAGATCATTATATATGTCTAAAAGAGAAGGTGCCTTAAAGCTAAGTCAGTATCATTACAGCAGCTTTAAGATTATAATTATTGACAACAACTCCCATCCTCCTTTTGGTAACATTTTACACAGTTTTAATACATTAAGGGTCAGATGCAGTCACTGGTTCAAAGAGCAAAGAATCCTTCAGGTACATCTTCAGTACAAGAAATATCTCTGGTTCCTGGCAGAATTTTGCACAGCAAGCCACTGCAACAGCAGGGTTCCCTTTGCAGCTCCTGTGATCGTGCTGACTTGTTACCAGACAGCATTTGCTAGTAATGGACTCTTACATAGGCTTTGGGGTGAGATACAATCTTCCTTAAATAACTCTATGCCTGAAGAAGCAAGTCATTGCTGAGGCACATTGGCCATGTACCTCTGATCATATGCTTGTTAATCATGAAGCTTTCTGTCCAGATAGGTACATGACAAGATACTCTGTGTTTCTCCCATTTTCGACACTCTTTACAGAGCAATTAGCATGAAATGTTAGAATCTACCTGGGAAACAATTATTTTATCAATAGAGGAGATAATTAACAAGCTTAGCTGAAGACGGTATGTACTGAAGGAAAAGCTTTGTACAAAGGGCTGCAGGGCAAGGTGCTAAAAAGCTGAAGTAAGAAAAACAAATTATGGGATTAACCTAGAGAAAGTTTACGGGTCTCAAGTATGAGGAAATGTAACTGTAAAACAATTCTTACTTTTTGCTCTGTAGTCTGTGGAACAATAAGCTGGCAAAAATCAGTGAACCATTTAAAGCTATGCTAGCAAAAAGTCATTGAACATGGTGTAAGAAACATGTCTAGCTGTCTACAGGACAAGAAAACCTGAAAAAAAGTAGATTGATGTGTGTGCCCTTGCTGTGGCTTAACCCGGCAGGCAGCTGAACACCACACAGCCTCTCGCTCACTGCCCCCTCCCTCAGTGGGATGAGGGAGAGAATTGGGAAAAAAAAGTGAAACCCTTAGGTTGAAATAAAGACAGTTTAATAAAATAGCAGAGGAAAAGAATAACAATAATAATCGTAAGAGAATCTACAAGATATACAAAGCAAGTGATGCACAATGCAATTGCTCACCACCCACTGACCAATGCCCAGCCTGTCCAGAGCAGCAATCCCTGTCCCCCACCCAGCCAGCTCCCCCAAGCATGACGTCATATGGTCTGGAATAGCCCTTTGGCCAGTTGGGGTCAGTTGTCTTGGCTGTGCCCCCTCCCAGCTTCTCATGCACCTGGCAGAGCAGGGGAAGCTGAAAAGTCCTTGACCTGTGTAAGCACTGCTTAGCAGCAACTAAAGCTCAGTGTGTTATCAACATTCTTCTCATACTAAATCCAAATCACAGCACTATGCCAGCTACTAGGAAGAAAATTAACTCTATGCCAGCCAAACCCAGGACAGCCCTGCTAGCACAGAGACCAGACAGAATGACATTGACTCCATATATAGTCAATACAACTGCATGAAGAACAGAGGTTCTGTCAGTAGAGTTGACACCAGGCCATGAGCAGAGGGTAAACCAAAAAAATTTTCTCACCCATGCATAGCTTTGGGACCATTCCAGCACTCTGAATTCCCCTGCACTGACTAATCTGAGGTCCCTAGAGTCATAATTCTAAAGTTGGATCTGTTTTTCAGGGAATCATTTCTACCCAAACAGCATACATACCCAGATCTGAAAATTCCAAAATGCCATGTCTATAAATCAGTTATGTCTAGTTTGCTGAGTTCAGAATAAATATTTTATATTTTTGAAATAAGATATTCCCAGCTTTCTGATAGATATAATTATTCAGAAAAGGACTAACATTTAACTTTAAAACATGACCTTTAAAACACCATAAACATATATTAAGTACATTTATACTCATACTAGTCATGGCATATGGAGTACTGTATATTTTGAAGTGTTTTTATGATTCTGCATAACATTTATTAAATGTTTCTTTAGTTCTAGATTGTGACTTGAAGTTGCATCAACATGAGTTTGGTGAGCCATCCATACAGAGGATAGAATTGCAGATGAAGAATGTGATTCACAGTAAGTAAATGCCAACTTTTTCAGAAGGATTTTCATATATGTAGACATAAGTTCTTGAGCACATATGGCTACATCCAATTACACAAATAATTCCTTCTAGCAAGTCTCATAACAGGTTGCTGGTTCTAAACCCAAAAATATACATAGTAACATAAAATTGAAGCCGATCTTTTTTTTTTTTTACCCCAGCTCTACAGGCATTTTCATCTGTGTAGAAGAAAAAAAATTTTGGTGCAAAGGAATACATTTCCTAAGGAAAATGACAATAAATGAAACTTCAAACACCCTCTCCTCCTCTTCAGGAGTGCTAAACATTTTTTCCTAACCTTTTTTTGTACTATGATCTGTGATGAGAATAGAACTTGGACAAGTTCATGTAAAAACTGCTAGAAACAATATTGTGCAATGTGTTCTAGCTAACTGCAATTATGATTATGTCACTTATATGAAAAATCCCATGCTCTTCTGTTTGTTTTCTCTGATTTTTTTTCCATTATAAAAATAATCAAATGATCATTTGCTTCCTTTTAAGACTGTGTTTGGGCTGTAGAAAGCTATTGTGTTGACATTTGGGGACCATTAAGGATTTTTTGAGCCTAGATTTCATTTAGCTTGTATGTTAAAGGCAATCATCAGATCTGAGTATTTCCATGTTAATCTCATAAAGACTTTTCTTCACACTTATATGTAGAAAAATACATTTATTTAGCCCTATAAAGTACATAAGACTTGTGGAAAGGAAAGGGATCAAGAAAAACTTTTTAATGTCTGAAGTGCTATGAAATTGCAAGTTATCACTGTAGTTATTCTATTATCTATGTGCTTTTAAATTCTGTATTGAGGGTGAAACTTCCTTTTTTTCCTCTTCTCATTCCCCCTCCCCTCCATTCCCCTTTTTTGATGGAATAAGACCTATGATAGATTAGAAATGAAACAGTCTGTAGCATCAATACAATCATGAGCATGAAAGATTATGGTTTACTAAAATCTGAACTGTTGCATAAAATGGATGGATAAATATTTTTAAGCCAATCTTTAAAACCTAACCTGACCAATTCACATGTATGATTCTCTATTCAATTTCCTAAGTTTAACTTTAAAGTAACTATCTACATTGATTCTGAATATCTTATCAAATCAGAATTTGGACATCTGAATTTGTATGTTCTTTACATACATTAGCGGAAGATGATTGGAGCTACAACAAAGAAATGTGCTATTTACTATTATTTTTTCTTTGGTTTGATGATCTTTGGAGAATACTATAAGATTTGATTATCATTTATGAATAAGGAAATGCGTTGGAGATGATAGGAAGAAACAGGCTGTAGCTTGCTTTACTGGTTCAGAGTCCCTTCTGTGTTCCTTTGTGCATGGAGGGATTTTTGTACATATTTGTAGTTAATTGTTCAGTATCTCATGTACTAGATAAGCATTTCTATAAGAAGGCATAGAGAAAAAAATAAATACCAGGTTAGTAGTTGGTCTCCGAGTAAGCTAGATGGGAAAGTTGCCTAAATGGGAGATTTACCCTACTGTATGTTTTTCTGAACATCAAGCAACAAAGCTTATGCCTTTTTAGATACATTACACTGAATGTTTAAATATGATTTTTTGTGATAATTAACTACTTTGGATACTTATCAGCAATAACATTTCATCAGCTAATCCTTTAAAGTACTTGGTGTCAGGATAAAACCAGCAATGCTTAGACTGACCTTTATGTTAACTAAAAACTCTTTCCATGAGTTTTATAATGTACAGTTATGTATGTTACAGCATGAGGTGTTCTGATTTAATACATTAGAACCTGATGTAGTTCAGAATTCCTTGGGGATAATACATATACATACTTTCAAAACTTTTCCCATGAGAAAATAACAACTAAAAATGAATTAAAATTTGAAGAATACTTGTATAATTTCACCTTTTATTAAAAAAAAATCATACTGAAATATTTTAAATAAAGGGATTCTTATAATTTTGGATTGAAATTCCAATATTTTATTTACTGATGTCTAAAAATCCAACATTCTTTCAAGAACGATGCGAAATTGAGTCACCTCCTTTGGCAGTGGTGCACACAAAATTTTTTATTGCAGCTTTGTTAATTCTTGATTTTATTGTTCAGTTTATAGCCAGAACTTTTAAAAATCAACTACGCTCTCCCTTTTAGAAGATCTTTATAAATGAAAGCAATTTGCCTGCTTTGTTTTTTTCCCATAAAACCAGAAAGTGGTAATGTAAGTAGACACCTACCAGCAGAAATAGAAAACAGAAAAAACGGCATTCAGCTCCAAAAAAATGTTTTTTACCCTGTAACATGACATTTTCTTGGACATATTTCAAACAACAGCAAACTTCTGTAATGTGTGTTATAAAATGCCAATGTATGTATATATACAAAAATAATAATATATATATAAATTAAAATCAATAAATGCTTACCACTAAACTGTTTCCATTAATTCTTTTTGGACTTTTACTTTTGTTTATGATTGCCTCGTGCACTGTATTTAAATTGTAAGAGCACTGTGATATGCAGATGTTATCCAACTATGTATCTTTTACTTTTTGGACAGAATATCTTTTAATATCAGAATGACTGGATACCTGGATAGAACAAGAAGGTGACTCAAATGGAGTAAAAAAATAAAAAGCAATGAAGGATAAAAGGGGGATTCATTTTAAGAAAGTTGTCAATACTGCCTCACTATTGATCTAGGATATCTAATCACAGATCATTAAGTTAGTGAAATACCTCAGGGTCACCCTTGCCTTATTCCTTATCCACCTGCAATTTCCTTTTGTACTAAGGGATATAAAAGGGACATATGAAAGGCTAATAGAGCAAAGCAACAGATAACTGGGTTAATCGGAGCAGAAACTGTGAAGGTCTGAGAAGCTGAGGAGCTTATTAGATGTATGAGGTATTAACAGGTGACTGACAGCAAGCCGTGCCTTTTCTCACTTTAAAATTTGGAGATTCATACAGGACCAGTATGCTTAGACTTTGCCTTTTCCAGATGTGCTTGCTAATTTGGGTGGATTTAATGCTGAGTACGAATCATACTGTTCTTTAACAAGTATGAGAGAGCTTAGTTGACAGAAATCTTTAGTGAAGCAGCAGTTAAATTGGACAACAGGAGAAAGTGCTGAGGTTTCTAAAAGGCTGTAGATACAGTCCTCTCTTCTTGGAGTCTATTTTCAACTTTCCAGAAAAATGCTGTGACACAGAAATTCTATAGCAGATAACAAGTGGAATATTTCTAATTTGCTATACAGATAGTGATAACATAAGCTCCCCAAAATGTTACTACATGCTGTTTTAAGATGATCTGTGTTCTCTGAGAAAATATGGATTTCACCCAACTATGCTAACAAATAATCAGATAAATCCTGATATCACACAAAAATGTCCCAGAAAAATGTCTGGAACATATTAAATAGGCCAAAAAGTGTAAAGAATGCTCAGATTATTTGTGTCTGTTCTGGAAAGGGGTTTTCTATTTGTCATCTGACTAATACTACTAAACTGTACACTTGCACCCAAAGTCTAATTTGCAAAAATATGTTTTGTTCTCTCCTTCCTGTCAAAGACATTACAGGAACCTGAATATTTCATATTCAGTAGAGAATATTAATTTTCTAAGATGATACAGTTGACATTTTATATTTTTCTAGAGTTTTAGACTTTTTTGCTCTAAGAATGACTGAACCAGTGTCATTTCTGCTGAAACACTGAGGCAGGGAAGGGGAAAAATCAAAGCTAAACTTTTTAAGTCCCTTATCCAGAAGGACATGTAAATCTTTTGGATAAGCACCAAAAAGAGAGCCATACATTTCCTAGGTTTCTAGGTTGTTTGATAACCAATATACAGCATTCCAAGATAACACAGATTTTACCTAAAATAAGGCTACCTTCTTCTAGGAAACAGGGTGAGTCAGGGCTCATCTATAGCCTCTTCTACCTCAGAAACTATTAAGTTTCCTAGTAAAACTGTCAATCATAGAATGCTAAAATCGTGAAGTGTAAGGGCGACATAAGCCTATTTGGTGTGAGAATAAGGTGTAGATAGAGTGATCTATGACAGTTTTATGTTTCAGTGAAGAGATTAGTTCACAGGCAACTTGCAACTCTCCCAAGCTGGTTAACTGCTTCAAAGAAAAGCACGAGAAAGTCTTGTAGAAATAAATTTCTGTTGCTACCGATATTCTTGAGGGGATGATAATTACACTGTGTCTATCAACATAAGTCTTAAGGTCTAGAGGACACAGTGAGCTGGGGTGGGATAGAAATAGGCTCCTCATCTGCCCGAGCTTTCACTTGAGTGAACAACAATTATAAGGTAGAAGATAATAAAATAATTTAAAATTTAAACCTAAAGCATGAACAAAACATAAGCAAAAGGCTGTATGAAAACTAAACATCATTTACTGAGACAATTTCAAAGTACTAGCAGTCTATGTTAAACTAACAAGGGCAGGCAGATTCAGTCCATTAAGAGCTTGTGCTTTAGCTGTGCTAAACTAGAACATGGGGTATGCTTTCTGAATTTCTGTCAAAGGGGCGTAGAAATGAAGTAACCCAAGTCTGCATTAAATGTATGAAATCTCTGAAGCTTGCTTTGTAGGATGAGGTAAGTTTCCATTCTGTGGCAGGTGCTAAAATCTCATCATCAGGCACAACAATTAGGACAGGATACTGGTTTAGGACTCTACAACCTGAAGTAGTATTGGAGAAAGAAGCAAAGGCAGAACGCGTTAGGAGCCAGAAGAGGAATGTAAAAAGACACTAAGAGCCGAGGCAAGTTATGAAATTGCTTCTTTTAGTGCTATATCCATGAATGGTGATGTACACATGGATCCCCAACTCACACCTCTCTATAAAATTTCTTACAATAAAATATTAAATGTGATTGTTTAAGTACTGATAGAAGAAATCTTTTTAATAAAATCTAAAAATCACTTAAACCATTATTTACCAAGTTGGAGGAACAGAAACATGGAGAGATTTGTTTCAATGAATGACTGTGATCACACATGAGTTGCACAATTGTCATCTGAGGAGGCTGAAAATGTTGCTTCACAGATTATTTATGGTTACTTTTTGCAAAAAATGACATGATTTCTAGGATAGCAAAAACGTAATAAAGCAAGAGCTTCTCTTTGTTGTTGTTGTATCTGAAACTAGTTCTTCTCCGCTAATAAAAATTAGGAACAATTTGTTTGTCTTAAGTTTTTCCCAGTATAATATCTGGTTATTATTATATAGCCGACTGTAGTTACAACAAAGCTATCTAAAACTCCCAAAGTCTTTTACTACACTTATTTCCATCAATACTGCACTTATTTCCATTAATACTGCATATGCAATAACCTTTTGATGGTCTTGCAGTGTGACCTGACTTGTGAATTAGTATTCATACAATATGAGAATGTTTGTATGGTTCTTTTCTCCAAAAATGGAGTCTTATTAGTGGTTGAGGCAAATTTCAGGTACAGTATTAGTCCCAAAAGTATGCTTTCTGATTGATAGTTTATTTTCAGGCAATATGGTATCCAGTTGATTTACAGAATTCCATCATGTTTAAATCACCTTTTTTGCCAAGGTCTACTGGATGATGTATTTTTAACTCACCAGTTCTTTGCTTGCAAACCTCTTGCACTGGCATGTAAGATATTTTGAGGTTTTTAATTATTTCTTTTCGATGACAAAGTAGTTTAATACTTCAACTATTTTTGTAAATCAAGAGCTAAATTTTCTTATTAAAATATTAACATCAGCTCATTTCAAGCTATTCATCACTGTATGAATGAGACTATCAGTCCAATAATCTTTTTTTATCTTTTAAAACTTGATGGACTATTAGAACAAAGCTGACAAACAAATCATGAGGTGAGAAGAATCAAAGCAGTGAATGTTAATTTTGAATGTGTTACTTGCTTCCATGTGTACATTTCTTGATATTTTTCCTAAAAGCTATATGATTTTAAGCTCTTTTTATGACAACCAAAGCTTTTCTGTGAACAAATTAGTATAATGATAATACTTTAAAGAACAATTAGCTATTTAAAAAAGTTATACTAATGAAATAGGTAAAATGAAATATCAAATATTGGTTACAAAGAAACCTGAAGTTAATAGAACAAAAATGTTCAGCAGAGGTACATCAATTAAGGTATAGAAATTGGTGGAACTAAATGGGTTTAATAATCAGGTTCTTATATAAACAGGAAATGAAATGTATACATGCTAATAAGAAATTTGATGTAAATCTTATTGCGTTAATTTTTGTAATTTATCTTCTCAAAAACAGCTTAGCTGTCTCCCACGTTTCCTTCTAATTAAAGTTATCTAAAGACAACGATTTCTATCACTGATGTAAATACTTGGTTAGGCCAAAACTGAGCACTTCTGAAAAGCCTTGCCCTAACATTAACATACTAAATTCCCACACAAATGTGTGCATTGTAGGATAAAAGCAATTTTATACTACAATTGCCATTGGATTTTTTTGTTTGGTCTCATGTTGCTGTCTCTAAAGTACTCTATACACAATTAACAGTAGTTAAATATTTATGGTTCTTTCTAATCTATTGTGGCTTAGGAACATGTGCACTGAATATAAAAAGATTTTCTTAAAAGGCAGGTGTTTCATTATTCTTTTATGCTAAAACTATTTTTTTCTCTTAAAAGGATATTTAAATCTTAAATCTATTAAACATTTTCTTGGAATTGTCTGTGGATGACACAACAAATAAAGACTAATCAAACTGTCATATTTATTAAATGTTTGACAGTAGTTAGAGTGCCTAAATTTTAATTAACTGCACATGTTTTGAAAGCTTTGCTGTGTTTTTTCTTACTCAAGAGCTATTCTTCTGTGATAGAGTAGGTTGTTTGTAATATCTAATTGAGAAATACAGGATTCAAGCTGTGTGTAGGTGATACCTGAATTTTTCACCCCTGCTGACAACCACATTGGCCTCTGTGTAATTCTTTAAACTGATTCAATCAAACTCATGCTGTTTATGCTTTCAATTAATTGAATTAAAACATCATATAATTTCATTAGGCAGGATTGTGCTTGCCTATTCTGTGCTCAATCCAGCACAAAATAAGCACAGATTTCTTATCCACAAAGGATGAGAAAACTGGTTTCTCAGTCTCTCAGCCTCCCTTGCTTGGTAGCCTCATGTATGCATCTTGCAAAGGAGATCTCTCCTTTCTTGCAAAGGAGACTAAAGATGTACTCTCAAAGAAGTGTATCTATCAAGGACTACGAAGACTGTTTTGTTTTGGAAAACTGGGTGCGAGTCTTGACCTATGAATTTAGAATGAACTGGGTAATAAGACTTATACACTGCTGCTTCCTAAATGGACCCATAACATGACGTTCCATTCCTTTGGGTTTCCCTGTGGAAGCCTTCAGCAGAGTGCTGTCAGCCTGGAAGACAATATTTTCACAATATGTAATATTTAAATTTTTTTTTACTTAACAGAGTAAGAAGTACATACGGTTACATTCTCTCATCAAGAATTCTTTAAGCATGTTAACTATTAAGTCCTGAAGCCTATAAAGGTTGGTAGCAACTATAAAATTTTTGAAAAAGGTCACAACACGAAATGTTTAAACCACCATTTGGAAGTTGTAGAGAAAGTACTCTGGCAAATTTCAATTACCTTCACAACTCCTGACTAGAATTCATAGTAAACTAGGATTTTTCAGCGTATATTTACTGATTAGGTTTACTATTAATACTGTATTTACTAACAATGGAGAAAAAGTAGCCCATTCTCTCTCTTCTTCTATTATATTTTCACTATTATTATTTGCTTTTTTTCCAACTTAACTGCCTTTATCTGTGGCTCCTTCACAAAGTCGATTTCTTGCCATCGTTGTATTCTAACAAATAACTTGATTACAATTTTATAATGCTGCTATTTGCATCTTTCTATATATTATAGCATCCATAAATCTTTTTATTTCTGTAAGTTAATTCCATAAAAATATTTCAAAATACTGACTACATAGCTGGCGATAAAAATATTTTGATAAGTTGCAGAGATATACAATGAGTATAATTTTGTGGGAGGCAATACGAATTCATCACATGCATGCATGGTTCACTCATATACTTTTCATTAATTCCTCATCAATGCTGCTTATATTCAAACTTCTCAGAGGCTCAAAATTTTATCCATGCACAAATAAGACTATTGTTGTGATTTAACCCCAGCCAGCAACTAAGCACTGCACAGCAGCTCACTAAGTTTCCCCTCCCAGTGCGATGGGGGAGAGAACTGGAAGAGAAAACCCATGGGTTGAGATAAGAACAGTTTAATAATGGAAATAAAATGAAGTAAAATAGCAGTAGTAATAATAATAATATTAGTAATAACAATACACAAAGCAAGTGATGCACAATGCAATTGCTTACCACCTGTTGACCAATGCCCAGCCAGTCCCTGAGCAGTGATTGCAGTGCCATCCCACACCCCTCCCTGTCCCTCTCCCCCTGAATATGATGTCACATGGTCTGGAATATCCCTTTGGCTGGTTGGGGTCAGCTGTCTTGGCTGTGCCCCCTCCCAGCTTCTTGGGCACCTGGCAGAGCAGGGGAAGCTGAAAAGTCCCTGGCTGGTGTAAGCCCTGCTTAGCAACAACTAAACCATCAGTGTGTTATCAACATTCTTCTTGTACTAAATCCAAACCACAGCACTATGCCAGCTACTAGGAAGATAATTAACTCTGCCCCAGCTGAAACCAGGACAATTATTTAATAAAAAATTCATCAGTTGTTCTCCAAATATGGATACTATTTGTCTGAATGAATTTTTTATTGGCTTAGGAGAAGCAATATTCTGTTCTGAGATAGTAAGGAACTTTTAATATACCCCTCCTTTAAAAAGTCAGTCTCATGAATTCTATGCTTGATACCTCTCTATGATATCAAGTGTGCATATTTACAATTTTGTTATACTTATTTCAGTTTTGCTCCTGCAACCTGAGCTGTCAGGCTCAAGCTGTGTTCTCTTTGTGTTTGTCATCACCGCTAATAAGGATTGGCATACCAAATTAGGCCCTTGGTTACAGATGAAATTCCAATACTTTCAAGTTATGTCCTCATGATAACTCCATAGTTTCACAACCTTCATTTTGGTGGTATACCTGTAACTAAATGGGATTTAAGCCTGATCCAAAGAAAACAACGAGTGTCTTTATACTGACTTCAATTAGCTTTAAATAAGGCCTTTATTTAACAACTCTGTTAATGAAGTGCAAGAAGGATTAAATCCACTCTCATTCTCTCTTAGCTATGTTGGCTAGTAACAGCAATAAAAACTATTACTGATTCTTTTTTAAGAAGGTAAATTTTAAACAACTGTCTGAAGACATACATGAAAATAACAACGTCTTACAAATTTACCCTTAAGAGCAATGTAATAGAGAGGTACGCAGAAGGGTCACTATTTTGCAAAAAAAGAACTAGTTTTGAGCAATCACAGTGTGTAGCAAAGTTGTACTTCAGGTTTCAATAAGACTTATTTCTTCAGCATAGGAACGGAAGCCTTTAGCACTGAAAAGAGAGTAAAATTTCATTCGCAGATAGTTTTGAAAGAAAAAAATGGAGAAAATTATCCATCTGATAAATACAGAATGTACATGAATATTTCAAAACAACTCTAAAATGTATTTTTACTGTGGTGCACTAAGGTGAATCAGTCTAAAATAAATTGAAAGTGGGTTTTGGTAGGAGCACTTGTAACATTCCGCAATAGGAACATGCTTTCTGGAAATACAGAAAAAAGTAATATAAATTTTAAAATGCTTTTAAGTTGGTTAGTAGCCTATATATACATAAAATGCTCTGGGATACTTCATCATATTCTTAAATTGGATTTTATCTGAATATGGATAAACACATGTACTTTATAAAAAGAAATTGCCTGCATATTTTTGTAAAGCTTAAGGTCAGAAGGAAAAAAAAAATTCCCTCTATGTACTGCTTTTATTCTAAAAAATACTGTTGCTATGACTACTTGAGTAGCTTTTAAGGTGATGTCCTTTTTATTTAATGTATTTTTAGAACTTTAGTTACCCTAACAACAGGATACACTTAAAACAGCAACTTCTAACAAGTTTTTCTTGTTTGCAAAAAAAATCTCTTGTCTTTCTTTTTCTGTTCTGATTAAGAACTTCCAGCCATTAAATGATGGAAAGGACAAAAGAAACAAAGGTTCAAAAATATGTTTTGCATATTACTTCCCCTCACCAGCTTTAGTCCAAGCAGTGGCAGGTAACTTATGTTGAAAATTTCACTGGATTTTTACTACAAACAGATCACATGATCAAGATGGAAGAGTATGGCAAGTATAGCATAGCGATTTGTTATTACATTTCAGTAGATAATTATTTTTAATATGGACTGTATTTTCTAAGTAACCTGCCTTACTTCAGTTAATCATATGGAGTAAACATTGCCATGCTCTGTTCCTATAAGAAAAAATGTTTACTTTTTCTTACTCAAACCAATGTCTTTATAAGAGATGAATAGTGTAGAGTGTTCACTCACCTTCTGATGGTCAATAGTACATGCCAATGGAAGACTATTAGAACTGGGTTAGTCATTCTTTTCTGCTACACTTTTCCACTTTACAATGATATGCAGTTCAGTTACTCTGCTAATCAGAAACAGTAGCTCTTATTTTGATTCATTTTGAAACTTTTTTTATTATTCTAGTGGGCTTTTTTAAACATTTTAATGAAGAGCTGTGACTATTCTCCATTGGTTTTGAGAAGAAAAAGTTATTCCTTATCTTTTTTCCTGAATTTACCACCTGCTTCTTTCAGCTTATGACCCCTGTTACATTGGAAGACCCAATGAACATGACCCAATGAATTGCTCTCTATTCAATTTATCCATGCTAGTCTTCATTTTAAAGACCTCTATCACGTTCATCTTCAGTTATCTCTTCCAGGCTGAAGAATATTATTCTTATAGGAACTTTACACTGAATATATGGACTGTTAGATGGATTTAAGACTGGGTAGACTACCAGTTTCAAATGGTGATAATTAATGGCTTGATGTCTGGTGACTGGTAATAAGTGGAGGATCCCTGGAGTCAATATTAGTCAACAGAAGCTTTATGAAGCTTCACAAGAATAACTGTATGCATCATAACAGGCTGGAAAGGGGCAGATTGAGTAGGAGCCAGCAGTAAGGGATCTGCCAAGTTAAAATAGCCAGTGTGCAGTAAGGCAAAGAAGAGGAGCACTGGGGGTCAGCTATTCTCTAAAGGAGAGGGTGGCGGGAATTAAACACAATAATGCATCCATCAGGGCAGGGACTGTGCCGAGCTCTGTCCCACAGTATCCAAGTAAGGTGTGCAGGGCAGGCCCACGTATAGCAGCCAGGTTCAGCCAGGTCGAGATCATCAGTCAAGTCCATGGTTGATGAAGAAGGTGCAAGGTAAAGCTAGGAAGTCAGTCTGCAGCTCAGGCTCAGACCTGCTGATGGTAACTAAGATATCAGACACATCCCTATGACTGTCAGCCAAATCCAGTCATGAGAGGTCTGATAACAAGCCTGGAAATCCGTCCACAGGTCAGGGGTCCATGGCCAGGACTAAAGGTCTCAGCTTGAGCTTAAATGAACTCCCTGGTCCAATGGAAGGAGGTTTGAGGGGTAGAAACCACAAGAGAGGTTGCTCAGGGCCATTAAGGCCTGTTAGTGCTGTTATGGCCCTGACGGTGTCCCCCTCTTCTTAGCACTGTGTCCTGGTTTCAGCTGGGACAGAGTTAATTTTCTTCGTAGTAGCTGGCACAGTGCTGTGGTTTGCATTTAGTATGAGAAGAAAGTTGATAACTCACTGATGGTTTAGTTGTTGCTAAGCAGTGTTTACATCAGTCAAGGACCTTTTTTGTTTCAGTTTCCCCTGCTCTGCCAGGTGCCCAAGAAGCTGGGAGGGGGCACAGCCAAGACAGCTGACCCCAACCAGCCAAAGGGGTATTCCAGACCATGTGACATCATGTTCAATATATAAACTGGGGGAGTTAGCCAGGGGAGAGTGATTGCTGTTCAGCTCAGCGAGTGGTGAGCAATTGCATTGTGCATCACTTGTTTTGTATATTCTGTATATTCTATTATTGTTATTATTTTCTCCTCTACTGTTTTATTACACTGTCTTTATCTGAACCCATGGGTTTTACCTTCTTTTCTGATTCTCTCCCCCATCCCACTGAGGGAGCAGGGGAGAGAGTGAGCAGCTGCGTGCTGTTGAGCTGCCTGCTGGGTTAAACCACAACACACTGCAAGGCCATATCTGGTATACTGTATCCAACCTCTCCAGGTTTCTGTCCCACATATCTGAGCTGAGCCTTATCTCAGTGTTTACAACATCAATCTTGAAGAAACAACAGAAATCTTAAGACTTTTAAAGTAGATTTGTTTCCCCTTCTGGTTTTTTTCTGCTTGTTCAGGAGCACTTGCATTACTTGGGTGGCCTTATAAGCCTTCTTTCCCTACAAAAAGGTCTCTGGCAGCAGCAGGACCTTCTTTTTGGGATCAAGGTCCAGCATGTTGTTTCCTCATTTCCCAAATGAATGAAGGGGAAACACCCTTTCAAGCTTCTTTCTGCTCTTTCTTCACAACAGCTCTTATTAGAGTGTTTGAGAACAGTTACACTCACAGAAAGGGAGGGTGGCAGCATACTCTATGCTCTGAGCTCATGGCTGACATGTTCATTGTGCAGTTATTTCTATGACAAAGGGGAAAACAAAATAACAGCCCACAGTTACTTGAATCTCTGAGCTGCAGAAATAATTAAGCCAGACTTGTCCATGGTGGCAGATATGTGTGAGAATGGGCAACAATCACAAATTGTGGCTTGGAAGGTTGAGACTGGACATGAGGAAAATCCTTCCTCTTGTGGGAGGGTAAGGAAGCATTAGAACCATCCAGAGCAGGTTACCAAAACAGCTTGTTTTGTCCTTGGAAGTTTCAAGATTTCTCTAGACAAAGCCACCACTGCCTTGATCTGCTTTTAGCAGAATGCTGGGCTAGGTAACCTCTGGAAGTGTCATCCAACTAATATTTCTATAATTCCATGATTTCACTGCTTTCATTATGGAGGCTGTTCCAGTTGTTTTGTCATCTTGTGATCTTCTCTGAATTTTTTCCCATCTGTACTATTTCTTCTCTGCTGTATCTAGCTTACTATAGTCTTTTGTTCTTGTGAAATTTAAAATTGACTCCAACTGTGTTATTAACTTTAACTAATTAACAACTCAGTTTAGAAATAATGAAGCAATACCCATTGACTTTAGTATGTTTTGTATTAGGTCCTTAAGAATACACAAATAAAGAAGTTTTATTAATTAATATAATTTGTTCTGTATTTCCTAAATTTACATTTTGCATTGATTTAGAGAATAATATTGCATACCTGTGTATATTCTGTGTATGAGATATTAGAACAGATACCATCATATGTTGCATTATTTCTTTTACTACAAACTTACTGAATGTTGACTGAAAAATTAATTTATTCATCATTTGGAAGGACAGCCTACAAAAAACCCCAACCAAACAAAAATAGAGCCCATGTAGGGCCCATGAAACAATCCAGGGATCAGTCTTAAAACTACTGATTGAGAGGACATATAGGGCCATACTGACTATATATTACTAGTGTAATGCTAGTGTCTTAAGCTGACGTTTGGCGTAATCTGTGAAGTGTAAGGAGGTGTGATCTTTGTCCTGACAATTTTAAAATTTGTGTATGAGCTGAGACGTAACAGGAGCTAATGCTGCTGATGCACATTAATGGAAGTTAAGGGGGAAAAAAACCTTTTTGGCCTTAACTGACTGTTGGTTTTGCTAGCTTTTTTAGTACATTTTTTTGAAATATCATGTGCAGTTATAATCTGAATCACCTGATTTGCCTACCTGAATTTCAGTGCAAAACTTTCTTAATATGTTAATCTAAACTTTTATGATATAAATGATCAAATATCAGTAAGTAATAGTTGTTATTGAATAATGAATTAATTTTCCACTAGTTCATTTTAATATTCACTAGCCTAATGAAAAAAAAAAAATTAAACATCTGGAAAGATGACATTTTTCATGTACTCCTGTGTGATTCATTTTGCCAAAAATGTTAAAGGAAATCAGCTGATATGCAATTTGCAAACTACCAGTTGGCTAACTCTGGGCCTGACCTGTGGGCTGATATCCTGGGCTGGCCTTGACACATCCCTGTCCTCATGGAGGTGCCCAGTGCTCTGGCTGGGGTGTTGGGTTTGTCTGACCGGTGAGTCCCTCTCCTGCCGCCCCTAAGGGGAGCCTCTGCAGCTCCCCATCCCCAGGGGGGAAGCCAGCTTCCACTGTGCCTTAACAATATTCTATTTCAAAGATATTTTTAAATCAATCTTAAATATGTTATATTTGCTAGTTTTCCTATGACAATGAACTGTAGTCCGATGTGTACTCTATGCAAGTGAATAACTGTCTGAATGTAGGAATCGCTGACAGGTCATTTACAGAATGCTACGCAAAAAAGACTGTGAGTCTGGTAGGAACCTGGAAGGTAATGTAAAGAGGCTGCGATAAGGTACCTTGAAGCTTCACAATTTGCTTTCTGATAATTAAGTAACTAGAAAACCAATTTACCACTTGATCACAAACCTTAAATTCTTAATTTCTCATGCAATTAACCAAATCAAGAGTTTTGACACATCAGTAAACACAGTTTTGGTAGAATTTCCATGATCATAGTAACATAGCTTACCACAAAATATTTGTCAAATTTAATGAAGCACATCGTGCTGGGTAACCAAGCCAGGAAACGAATGACTTATCAATCACTCTGTTTCTATTTGTGGACAGGTGGAAAGGATAGGTATATATAAGAAGAGGACATAAGCAAAAATCAGCTGCAATACTTGAAAACAGGTATGTTGTCATGGAAGAAAAAAAAAGAAAAAGAAAAAACAAATAGAAACAGATACAATTGTAGTGATCATTGTCATTGGGACATGACAAATTTAAATACAAATATGCTTTCAATATCACTGAAACTACAAGTATTCATAGACATCGCAGTCTTAAAAGAACATTAGATGTGACAATGTGACAAAACAAGGGAATCCTAAAAGAAAGAATGACAAATTGGAAATTTTCCTTTTCAAAAGCTAAGTGTAAACTAGGGCAAAGAAGTGGGACACTGAACGAAGTAACATATTAAAAATGAAACTGTATATGTCCATAGATCAATATTTTGAGCTAAATTATGGTATACTGAGGCTGTGTCTTAATGAAATTAAATGCTTCCTGTGAATATTCTTGGTCAATGGAATGTGATCATCTATAGCAGCAAACTGTTAGAACATGGCTTGAGTTTGCCGTATGCCAACTGATCTTTTCCCCATTAATTACTGGACAGACTTCAACACACAAGGAAATCTAGGAGTTATTCTCTGCAGACAGGGTGAATGAAGTCATTGTGTTTCAGGAGCTGAGAGACCTTATGAGCATATGATGAGATTCTTTCTTGTCAACTGTCTGCGGTGCCAGAGAATGTCTTCAAAATGTTTAATGTACTATTGGAGCTAATCTGTAATGTTAGTGTTAGGATGACCAACTATATACAATAAAGAAGGCCTCCTAACATTGAGTAACCATATCTCTGACAAGATGTGAAGACAGCTTAGAAGTTAAAGATTTACAAGAAAATTTTAATAGTATGTAAATGCAGAATGTTTTAAAATAAAAATTTCAGATTCATGAGTTCCAGTCTGTTCTCCTGACAGGAAAAAAAGAGTTTAATACATAGTCAAAAAACAGATGGCTAAGGCATTGTTTTAAAGAGAGGGAACTCCTAGACAGTTTGTGCTAATGGTTTGCAAACATTTTGAAAGAAAAAGTGCTTTTTTCATGAAAATTATGATAATGAATCATCAATGGAGGGAGCTAACAGATACAAATACAAAAGCAAGAAACCTTAACTTTGGTGCTTCCATTGTCTAATTTAATATGTTAAATCCCTGCCTCTAATGCTGCCTTTTCTTTCTTCCGTTAGAGATGTCTACTTTTGCTATGCATTTACAGAACTTTGCATCCTTCTTGTCCTGAAGCTTATTTCCTATTCCTCTTTTTTCTTCTTACTAAAAATAAATTTGCCAGAATTGCAGATAATAACGAAGAGTAGACAACTAGATGACACAACATATTCAGATATTTTTTCAGATACTTTTGGCAAAATCTTCACAAACAGCTATTTATGAAGTTAAATTACTGCTATGTAAAAGACAAGTGTAAT
This sequence comes from Gorsachius magnificus, assembly GCA_034008185.1. Lineage (NCBI taxonomy): Eukaryota > Metazoa > Chordata > Aves > Pelecaniformes > Ardeidae > Gorsachius > Gorsachius magnificus. Next base: position 61,019,690 of record CM067084.1, read on the forward strand.
TGTAAATAAAACTGAATAAAATAAAGCAAAACAAAACAGGAGAATAATTATTCAGTTCTCAATGGGAAGAAGATGACTGTGGCTCAGAGAAAGAACCAGTACTGTCTAGTGTGGTATTCACTGATGATCTGGTAAAGGTGGAAGCAGTGATACTTGGTGATTGAAAAGAGATACATCTGAGGAGTTCCAAGGAAAACTAATAAAGATTAATGAATAAGAAACATGGAGAAAAATCAAAGTTAAGAGAGAGAAAGTAATGCAAGTGGAATTGTTCGAATATTCGTGCACAGGATCAATAATTCAGTTGTATCAGCTCAGGATACAGATTTTGGCATTTTACTGAATATGTCAAGTTTAACAGCTAATATAATAGCAAACCAACAGTCTAAATGAAAAACTAAATCAAAGAATGATAAGGAAAAACTGTATGCTTATATGCTTTCATCTGCAATACATGTTCATTTCTGGCTCCTTTGTAAGCAAGTTTTAGAGGGCATTCAGTGTTAAGGTATAAGAATGATTAAAAATAAAAAACCCTTTTCATTTCAAGAAACTGAAAAGATTAGCAGTGTGAAACCACTGGTTTACTGATTTCAGAGAGTCCTTTAGGTTGGAAAAGACCTTTAAGATAATCAAGTCCACCTATTAACCTAGCACTGCCAAGTCCACCACTAAACCATGGCCCTAAGCACCACACCGCACTGTGATTGGAGGACAGTCACATGAGTTGTACCTGCAGCATGGCTAATGGAAAAGTTTTCATGGAAGTTTTCTTTGAGCACTGAGTATAAAAAGCATGCTCTTTTTGAATAAAACTGATTCTGGTTGCACCTCCAACCGGGGTCCATGCCTCATATGTTGCAGAGCCCTAGGGAACATCACCTGTGATTGGCCTCCAGCTGGATTTCACTCCATTCACCACAACTCTTTGGGTGTGGCCATCCAACCATTTTTTTACCTAGCAAAGAGTACTCCCATCGAAGCCGTGAGCAGCCAGAATCTACCAGAGAATGCTGTGGGAAACAGTGCCAAAGGCTTTGCTTATATCTAGTTAGACAACATCCACAACCCATCTCTCATCCACTAATGGGGTCACCTTGTCATAGAAGGAGATCAGGTTAGTCGAGCAGGGCCTGCATTTCATAAATCCATGCTGACTGGGCCTTATCACCTGGTTGTCCTGCATGTGCCATGTGATGGCACTCAGGATGGTCTGTTCCATAACCTTTCTCTGTATCAAGGTCAGACTGACAAACCTGTAGTTCCCCGGTTCATCCCTCCAACCCTTCATGTAGATGGGTGTCATGATCGCTGACCTCCATGCTTGTATTCCTCCTGAGTTGCCTGCCCTTTCTTCCAAAGGTCATAAACTCTCCTTTTTTTTCCTCAAGTCCTAGCTAAATCTCTCTGTTCAGCCAGGCCTCTTATTCCTTGCCTGTTTGCCTTTCAGCACATGGGGACAGCCTGCCTCTGCACCTTTAAGATTTCCTTCTTGAAAAAAATCCACCCTTCCTGGACTCATTTGCCCTTCAGGACTGCTCCCAAGGGACTCTGTCAACCAGGCTCTCAAAGACGCCAAAGTCTGCCCTCCAGAAGCCCAATGTGGCCGTTCTGCTGACCCCCCTCCTTCTCCAAGAACTGAGAATTCTATAGTTTCATGATCGATATGCCCCAGGTGTCCTCCAGTTGTCACATCACCCACCAGCCCTTCCCTATTCCCTAACAACAGGTCCAGTGGGGCACTGTCCCTAGTTGGCTCACTCACCTGCTGTGTCAAGAAGTTCTCTTCCACACACTCCAAGAACCTCCCGGACTGCTTCCTCTCTGCTGTATTCTATTTCCAGCAGACATCTGGTAAGTTGAAGTCCCCAGCTTTACTCAGAGATAAACACTCTCCCCCTGGTCAAGTAAATTCATGTTTATCTTTTCCCTTTATGTTAGTATTCTGTATCCCCAAATCTTTTTTTATCTGAAATGCCCCCCACACATTTAGAGCATAAATGACTTTTCTTGTTTCGCATGGTGCCTGACTTTTATTTTGTATACCTATAGTTTCAGATGTCACTTATTTCTTTATTCTATGAAACTCAGTATCTAATGAATTTAAATTTTCTGTGCTTCCATATTTACTATTCACCATCATCATAATTATTGTTATATATGTTTTTGTAAGGCACTTTCAGACAAGTAAAGAAAAATTTCCTTGTCCAACTATCAAAATAGTTTCTGCCTCCTTTATTCTACCTACTAACAACCTTCCAATTTAGTATAATTCCAAATATCACCTAATTTAGAATTATAATCCCCAAGTGGTCAGATAAATGTATGCAGACAAGGGGTAATCACAGTTTTTGAAATAGGTGCATGAAAAAATAAAGATTTTAAAATAAGAAGAGGAGAAAGAGAGTAAGAAAGCACAGGAATATGACTAAATTGGCTTGGAAGATTACGATTTTTTTTTTGGTAGGTTATAAGTGATTCACAGCCATCATGTACTTTAAAGTACATTTTATTTGGAATGTTTCTAAGTGCTGCTGGCACCTGATAAATACCTTCCAATTCCTTTAACAAGAAGGGAATTGAAAAAGAAAAAAGGAAGAGAAAGGGAATTAATGGAACGGAGGATAAAAGAAGATGATCAGAGTATTAAGATGTAAGCTCTGGAGTGTAAGAGGGGAAGTGAGACAAAAATATGACAATGACTGATGTACATCATGTTGATTCAAGAGGGGTCTTCTGACTTTAGAATTCTGAGAAGACTGCTGCCTGAACCTCTGAAATGGGAAGATCCTCAGTATTTATGAAAACAAGCAAATCTGCCAGTATACATAAACTAGAGTACGTAATATTAAAATAAGGCTAAAAATTGATGATATTTAAAAATTATGATACTATCAAGCTTGCTGTGTATATTAGATATGCATACAACAAGAAGAAATGCACAGTCATTTTATAAGTGTTACAAAATACTCCCAAGAGAAAGAAGAATCATTGAGGGATTTTCTTTGTAGGAAAAAACTGTTTACATGTTTTATTACCAGCTGAGAAAAAAACAAGCACATCCCATGGTCACTAATTTAATCTTCACTGCAGGTGCTGAGAAACATCAACAGTCACTTCAAAGAGATTTTGTATGCATCATATTTTGTTTTCCAGTAGGCAAATAAAAAGCCTGATCTCAGTAAGACCAGCTTCATTGCTGCTTAACACTAGGGTGGCCTTCTCAAAATATGTCAGTAAAAAGATTTACAGATGTCCTGTGGTCCATTAAACAGGTGTTAGATACAGAGTTGCATTGCAATCCTGCAGGGCTGCAAAGTCACTAACATCTTTGTACTGATCAGTCATTTAGCACAGATAGCTATCAGCATGCTACCTCATATGAGAATTATTGCAGGGGAGCGACAGAACAGAAATTATCTGCAGTAGAAGTTTTCTTCTTCATATAATAATTAAGGACAAGGTTTACATGAGCCTGCATTGTCTCAAGCATTCTAAAAAAAGTTCCTTGGGTTGCCAGCAGCTATAAGAATTAAAACAATTTGCAGAAGATGGGTAGTATGCTCATCTTCTTCTAAAATAAGGATCCATGTCACAGTTAAAATGAGAAATAATTTGTCTGAGTCAAGAGACACAAAGACACACTTATATGCTGTTGGCTTTATCACATTAATAGTGTGTTTAAATCTAAATGTTCAATTTAACCCTTAGCAATCTACTGGATTTGAAATGCATTTGTATGAAATATTAAACTTACACAAAATAGGCATTTGTCATTAAAAATTTATTATAAACAGTTTTGCAAGCCTCAGATAGCAACTTAAAGTCTTAATAAAAAAGAATAGGCATGATTCACGTACAGAAGATGCTTTTCCCCTTGAAATACCTTCCTAACTTCTGGCAAACAGAGATTTAGCAGTTTTCAGAGCCAAATATTTTCATCTGGACCTTCTGATTTCATAGGTCTTGATGAAACACTTTTCCATAAATGAGTTTAAATCCACTTAAAGACATTTATACTGGAGGCCCCCACAGTATCCTAAACTCCATGATGCAATTAGCTAGCATGTGAAAAAGTATTTCTTATTGTTTCATTTTAACCCACTGTTTGATTGTTAAATTGATTGCTGCCTACTTCTTGAATTAAGAGGAGTAACAGACAGATTTTTCCTATTCAGCTTTCTCATACCATGTGTGATATTTTTAGACCTCCATTACAGTTTCTTTTGATTATATCTTTTCCAGTTTTACATGCATGGTCTGTTCATTATCCCCTAATATGGCATTATTTTCTTTTTTTTCATTTCCATTTCAAAGAATCCCAGAAATTGATTTCCGCTTCAGTGATCATTTTGTCACTGTTTTCTGTATCTTTTCTAGTTCTTTTGGAAACAGGGAGACTAGACTTGAACACAATATTAAAGATCCAGGTGCATCAAAGATTAATATAGTGATATAATTATGTTTTGCTTCCGTTTCCTTTCTAACATTCTACTACTACTTCCAGCTGTCACTAACAATTTCAGAACATGATAAAAAGTCTTTCTAAGACTTGTTTTCTGACTTTTAATGACTGATTTAAGACACATCACTATGCCTGTGCAATTAAAATTGCTTTTAATTGCTTTTATCAATGCTGAATTTCCCCTGCTATTCCCTTATCCAATTGCTTTTTAAAGCCAGCATTAGACTGGCTAACTTGAATAATTTGGTAGCAGCATTGAACTTTGTCAATCATTTTCCCATTTCTTTTTTGAGATCATAACATCTTCATATCAGGTTCCATATCACAGGCATATGATGCTGATTTTCCATTAGAAAAGCTAACTGCTTATTTCTATCTTTATTTCTTACCTTAAAAATATTTTAACCATGAAAAAGACCATGCCTCTTCTCTTTTGTTTCTATCAAAGTCTTTGGTGAAGAGCAATGTCCACATTATTTTTTTAAATCTATGTGTGCAACTATAGCATGATCATCTTCACCTGAATTTCTTTTGACAATTTCAGAGAATGCTAAAGAGTTTGTGATGTATTCTTTTCTTTATTTCCTGTATTAACACTACCTCAGTATATGGTACATATGTCTGGGATGCACCTACATTAGTATTTTATCTCAGACCAGGATATACTTTTCAGGTCTATCTCCTGTTTCTCCCTAATTAGAATCACAGAATTTTTAAGATGGGAAAGGACCTGAGGAGGTTGCTGGTCCAACCTCCTGCTCAAAGCCAGTTTAGCCATGAGATTGGACTGTGTTTCTCAACACTAGATCCAGTCTGATCTTGAAAACCTGCTAGGATGGAGACTGCAACATGTGTTTGGGCAACCTATTCTAGTTCTTGATGGTGAAAAAGTTTCACTTAATTTCAGGTGCCTATGATCTCTAATTCTCCTGCCATGCACCACTGTGAGAACTCTGAATTCATCTTCTTGAAATAATCTGAAACATGGAAGGAAGGATCATTGGAAGGATCCTTAAAGCTGAAGAGGTAATTTGTTGCTCTCTGTGTGCAGATCCAGACATTTGATCAGAGAAGGCAATCAGATTGGTCAGGCATGGTTTATCCTTAGTTGATTCGTGCTGACTGTTTCCAAGAACCTTTTCTCTTTCCCGAGTCTTTCCTTGCAAAGCAAGACTTAGGCTCCTAGTGCTCTAGGGTTTTTGTGAAGATGTGAAGAACCTGTTGATCTGTTCATCTTCCCTGAAGGGATGGAATCTGCCCATCTTTTTCTGCAGCTTGATCACCTGGTAACTCAGCGCTGCAGCCAGAGCACACTTACACAGGTAAGGATACTGCTGTCTCTAGCCAAAAAAAGTCACCAGGCACTGGACAGCAGTATCTTCCCTCAAGATTTCTGCCTGTGTCAAAGCCTTTGATGCACTAGGGACAGCTGCTGCAGCCCATGTAAGAGACTGTCATCATGTGTACTCTTTGCTTGGTAAAAAAAATGGCTGGATGGCCACACCCAAAGAGTTGTGGTGAATGGAGTGAAATCCAGCTGGAGGCCAATCACAGGTGATGTTCCCTAGGGCTCTGCAACATATGAGGCATGGACCCCGGTTGGAGGTGCAACCAGAGTCAGTTTTATTCAAAAAGAGCATGCTTTTTATACTCAGTGCTCAAAGAAAACTTCCATGAAAACTTTTCCATTAGCCATGCTGCAGGTACGACTCATGTGACTGTCCTCCAATCACATTGCGGATCGCAAGCTGTTCATGCTTCTGGCTTCATTTCTGCATTCCTGCAGTTCAGCTCCTGTGACCTACATGATTTCTATTCCTTCTCCCCCCCAGGAAGGGGCCAGTTTTGTTTAACATCTTTATCAATGATCTGGACAAGGGGTTTGAGTGCACCCTCAGCAAGTTTGCAGATGACACCAAACTGTGTGGGAGTGTCGATCTGCTCGAGGGGAGGAGGGCTCTGCAAAGGGACCCGGACAGGCTGGATCGATGGGCCAAGGCCAACTGTATGATGTTCAACAAGGCCAAGTGCTGGGTCCTGCAGTTGGATCACAACAACCCCATGCAACTCTGCAGGCTTGGGGAAGAGTGGCTGGAAAGCTGCTTGGCAGAGAAGGATCTGAGGGTGTTGGTTGACAGCCGGCTAAACATGAGCCAGTAGTGTGCCCAGGTGGCCAAGAAGGCCAATAGCATCCTGGCTTGTATCAGAAATAGTGTGGCCAACAGGACTAGGGAAGTGATTGTCCCCCTGTACTCAGCACTGGTGAGACCACACCTTAAATATCCTGTGTTGAGTTTTGACCCTCTCACTACAAGAGAGACATTGAAGCACTGGCATGTGTCCAGAGAAGGGCAACGCAGCTGGTGAGGAGTCCAGAGCCTTATGAGGAGTGGCTGAGGGAACTGGAGCCTGGAGAAGAAGAGGCTGAGGGGAGACCTTATCACCCTATCACCCACAGCTACCTGTCAGGAGGTTGTAGCGAAGTGGGTGTTGGCCTCCTCTGCCAAGTAACAGGCGATAGGACAAGAGGAAATGGCTTCGTGTTGCACCTGGGGAGGTTTAGAGTGGATACTAGGAAAAATTTCTTCACTGAGGGGCTTGTCAAGCATTGGGACAGGGTGACCAGGGAAGTGGTCGAGTCCCCATCCCTGGAGGTATTTGAAAGATGGGTAAGTGTGGTGCTTAGGGCCATGGTTTAGTGGTGGACTTGGCAGTGCTAGGTTAATAGGTGGACTTGATCATCACGGAACATCAGTTCAGCAGAGATTCTGGGCCCATTTGTGCCTTGCTGTGACAACTGCTTCCACTGTTTTAGCTCACCAGAAGCTGCACTCTGGTACCTGCTTTGATTCATACCATAAAATCTTCTTGGAGAACATGAACTAGTTTTCTTCTGGTTAAACTAAACCATAAACCTTATTCTAGCATGTTCCTAATGTACTACAAATGCTAACAGATGCTCTGTTTATGAGACCAGACTAGAGTTTGAAGTAAAAGCCTCCAAACATTTAAAATGTTGATTTAGGTATGCAGGATGAACTGTTTACTCTACAAATCAAGTGCTGTTGTGCTGTACAGCTCTAATATAAATATAGTGTATGTGTTTATGTCATTTATGTGTTCATTTTTATAGCCCATAATTTTCCTGGTTGAAAAATAAAACTTATGAATCTTTATACATTCTAAAAATTGCAATTGTAGCAGTTACTTTCTCACCTCCCAGTACTAAGGCTAATTCAAGCAGTACACTATATACCACAGTTTTCAGCTCAGGAATTCTGGATGTGAGTTCCTTTAGAGCTCCTGGATGAAAACCATCTGATCTTTGCAATGTACTGTTCTTTGATTTTGTTAATCTGCTTTAAAATCGCTTGTACTGACTCATTGGTTTTAGAAAATTCCTCAGATGTATCTGTTGCAAAAAGTCTCTGATATCAGTGCATTGTGTCCCCTCAGTGATGGTCACTGAGACAAAGAATTATATTCCTCCTGTGGCATGGCTTTGTCTTTTTAGAGTGATCCTTCTACACCTTTATCATCTGTCAGCCTCATTGAATCTCTGGAAGGTAATCCTGCTACTGATGGAATTGAAAAGTTTTTACTATTGTTTTTTATGTCTTTACCAAGTTGGTCTTCAAAGTAATTTTTTTGGCTTGTCTTTTTGTGGTTTGTCACATAAAAGAATTTATGTTCCTTTCTATTTCTTTTATTTGGGCACAATTTCCAGTTTTTGAAATATATCCTTTTTATTTTGAGTCATGAGCTACTGAAACAGACTGACTTTCTGGGTTTGTTTTCTTTCTATGTCATTTAAGGGACTTTTCTAGAACAGTAGTATGTGCTTACTTTGAATTTTAAATATTACAGCTTGAAACAATTGTTATGCTGCATGTAAACTTTCTACACTGTTAATGGATCTGTTTATTTTCTTTTTACAAGTTTTCTCATTTTTGTGTCATTTTACTTTATGAAGTTCTGTTAGTGAATGGACTTTTTGTTGCTTTTGGCTTTTCATTCATATAAAATGGTCAGTTTGGACATTTTGTGATCATTGATGTAGATTATTTTTCAATAGCTACATCAAGTGCCAGATACAGGTCAGTACCGAAAGAGGAACTAATTCAATTGTTTCTCAGACTGGTTGCTCCAATGGAGATCACTTATAGCATGCAAACAATTTCCTCTCTGCATTACCTCCTGCAATTTAATATCCAGAAACTGTCCAACCTATATGTGGGTACTACTACTGCTTTTTTCCTGCCTTTGTGGTTTCTCTAATCTCCTGTAAATTGTCTCTGTCACTGTCAGAGTTCTGGTATAATGTTATTGACGTCTGCCCCAGGAATATTTTCTTCTTATAGAGGGACTAAACTTAAATCCTTAAGTACTCGGTGTTAACATTTTAAATAAGTTAATTTTTATTATTATACTTTCTTAATATTTTGGTTCCATTTAATTTACAGCAATTTACTTTCTCCTTGTATATATTATTTATAGAGATTTTCTTAGTTTCTGTCAATAATCTACAGTTTCAAAGTGTCAATTCCTTTAATATCGCCCTTTAAATGAAGTTATTCTGGGTTTCTTTCATAGTTTTAATCTTGCTTAGAAGTACTGACACATTCAGTCTTCTATTAAAAATATTTTTAATTTTTTGACATTTGATTAAGGTTTATTTTTAGCCCTGGCACCAGGAACAGTAGAACATGTCCTTCTATACTGTTTTTCTTGAATACATGAAATTATGTTTCTTCATGAAATAAGAACAAAAGAATATTTAAAAAAGGATCATGTTACCATCTGAATGTAAGGAATGGATACGTTAAATAAAAGAATAAATCTCTTCCACTGATAATTACAGTCGACTTAGCTAAACTATGGAGTGAAACACTGAAAATGTTCTGTAAAGTTCTATATGAAAGTATGGATCATTTGATGTCAATGTGAAGAATGTTTTCCCCATTTCATTTTTAAAAATCATGTTTTCTCTTTTTTTTCTACTAAATTTTTTTAACCAATCATTTATTTTACTTTTTATTATATTTAAATGTAGGAATGTTAAGCTGCTATCTTTCATGCAGAAAAAAAATCTTGTTTTATGTTACTACTGTTAAAAAGTATTTACAGTTAGCCTGTTGTTAAAATAATAACGAATAACCCATCTATGAATTTTACAGAAAAAATAGTTGAAATTGTTGTTAAGAAATAAAGACTTTCTTCTTTTTACACTTTAAATATGGGTGCTTTGCTGGGAATAGAGCACTTAACATCTCTTAGGAGGTTAACAAATTTTATTTTAAAATGTTATACAATTCATCATTTAAAGTTATGTTTTTCATAGTTCTTTTCTGTATTGCTGGAACGGACAACAATTTATCAACTTAAAATATTTACAGAATTTGAAGAAAATAATGTAATTTTTTATTTTAATTCTACAAATATTGATTGCAATACTAGAGCTTGAACAGAACAGTATAACACCCCTTAATTTTTTTTATTTCTATTTTTTTAAAGGAACAGATTTTAGCAATTCTCTTGTCAAAGTAATGATGCTAGTTGTGTTTCCTGGAAAAGCATTTTAAAAGCTTTTGATAAGTTGACATGAGAGGTGTGTTCCTTAGAGCCAAATGAAAAGAAGCAGGCTATCTGATGAATCTCATGAGAAGCAATTCTTGACAGTGGCCCTTGAACGGAAACCGTAAGTGGCTGCTGAAGAGTTTAGTTTTTAAAGAAGCTGGCAGAGAATGGACTAGAAGCTAGTTTTTGAACATGTAAGGGAGGACAAATAGTGATCAATAAGAGAAATGGGAGACTTTAAAGAAAATAATACAGAAGGCACAATGGTAGAATGACACCACAGGAAAGTCCAGTGAGATTCAATTTTTTTGCAGTAGAATAGTGAACTTTGACAAATCTAAAACTGATGTGTCATATATAAATACACATGTAAGACATCAAGTCACAACTATTTAAAATCATTTTACCCTAAAAATACACCATTTAACAGCTGAAATAAAGTTAATTGTACAGATAGACAAGACTGATGTATATAATGTAGGTTAAAGCAAAGTCTTGGCTGCCCCCCTAAATAAATGAAATAGATTTTTAGGGAAAGAGTAGACCCATTGTTTGCTACCTTTAAAACTACAAATACTTACACAATATGTCCTGTACTATTTATAGAACCATACACTCTAAGAAAAAAATCCTGTATTTATAAAAAGTGGACTAAAGAGTTTGCCAAATCTCTGCTATGTCTTTCTGATTTTATTATGAATCTGTTTTCAACTGAAATGACAGAAAACAAGTAATTTTTGTTATTAGAATCAGGTGACATCCTATGCCAAATGATAAAAGTAATAGCAGAGAAAGACATGCTTTCTTCAAACACTGAAATATCACATCAGTAGGAATATTCTCTTGCCCTGCTGCAGGCTGAGTTTTAACAGATGCCCATGATATGCTGAAAGCTGTAAATATTTGTTCCTTATTTAAAGCATTATTTCTACCCCCATCTGTTGTAAGTGACATTTTATGCGAATGAGTTCTTGAAAGAGGCAGTTTTATTGCTTATAGTGTGATGCAAACAGTATCACATGACACTCTTGTCCTGGTTTCGGCTGGGATAGAGTTAATTTTCTTCACAGAAGCTAGCATAGTGCTGTGTTTTAGATTTAGTTCCACAAGAATGTTGATAACACACTGATGTTTTTAGTTGTTGCCAAGTAGTGCTCAGACTACTCAAGGATTTTTTGCGCTTCTCCTGCTCGGCCAGGTGCATAACAAGCTGGGAGTACAGCACAGCTAGGACCCAAACTGTCCAAAGAGCTATTCCATACCATATAACGTCATGCTCGGGGGGGGTTTAGTTGGTCGGTCGCGGGGGGAGTGATCGCTGCTCGGGGACTGATCGCTGCTCGGGTACTGATCGCGGCTCAGGGAGTGATTGCTGCTCGGGACAGGCTGGGCATCGGTCGGCGGGTGGTGAGCAATTGCATTGTGCATCATTCGTTTTGTATATTCTGTATATTCTGTTATCATTCTCATTATTACTATTATTATTATTTTCTCTTATTAAACTGTCTTTATCTCAGCCCTCGGCTCTAACCTTTTTCTCCTTCCGGATTCTCTCCCCCATCCCACTGAGGGAGGGGGGGGAGTGAGCGAGCGGCTGCGTGGTGCTCAACGTGGTTAAACCACGACAGTCCTTTTTGGCGCCCGACGTGGGGCACGAAGGGCTTGAGATAATGACAGAGTAACCAGAGAATATTAAGGAATTTATATCTGTTAAACAGTTGTGGGTCGCGAATTGATTCATTTGTTCTTGATCTTAGTTTATCCGATCTGCACTGTGCTCCCTCCTGTGCTGTACTTGTTAAAAGTTGGTGTTGGTTTTTGCAGTTTGTTATACTCTGCGGTGACTAAACATGTTTTGCTTGGGAAACTTGTTATTAAAACAATGACCTTGAGCTTTATCGGGTATTTGGGTTTCATGTCGAAGTCTGTACTGCACTTTGGGTACCACCTTGTGGGGAATATTAGCAATTATACATGGGACTCTGAAAAGTTTGTTCTGGAGGAAATACAGAATGGCACTTTTTCTGCCTTCTTTGATGATGTTTCCTCCTTCATTACAATAACTTTTCAGTATCTTGAGCATCCTTGGATAGTTAAGATATATCTATTGATATCTATTTGGAATATTGTTTCAGTTTTGTCCAAAGTTAGTAAGCAACTTAATAATACCATCCAGATGTCTGCCCCAGGGCTGGATAGTTATGAGTGGAAGGGTATTTGGGGTAGTATGGGTAAATGCCTAGAACGATGGGCACCTCCAATGTTTTGGAAATTCACTCCTGAACAAGTGCAGAATCCTGAAAAACTGGTAGAATATTTGGAATATGCTGTCACCCTGGCAATTCTAGGCAAACACAAATCACTGCAATGTGCTGGGGCCTGGCCCATGCTTACCGAGCCCTATTCAACACGATTCAATACATCCAAAGGGAACAGAAAGTCTCTGGATCTGATGATAAGGCCACATCCACTGCAGCTACTCCAACCCTGGCCACAGCCACTGCAGCTACTCCAACCCCAGTGATGTGCACTGCAGCTACTCCAACCCAGGCCACAGGCACTGCAGCTGAACCAACGAACCAACCCGTGCCAGTATCAGTCGCCCCTATACAAAAGAAGAAATCTTGGAAGCGAAAGTCAACTCGTTTAGAAAGGGAGGATTAAAAAGCGGGGCCATCACAAGGGGAGGAGGAAGAGCTCATAAACGAGACAGAAACCACCAGATCCCTATCCTTGAGTGAGCTGCGAGATATCCGAAAAGATTTCAGCCGTCGTCCAGGTGAGCACATTGTCACCTGGCTACTCCGATGCTGGGATAATGGGGCCAACAGCCTGGAACTGGAGGGTAAGGAAGCCAAGCAACTAGGATCCCTTTCTAGGGAAGGGGGCATTGACAAAGCGATTGGAAAAGGGACACAAATCCTCAGCCTCTGGAGGCGTCTACTGTCAGCCATGAAGGAAAGATATCCCTTCAAGGAAGATGTCATATATCGCCCAGGCAAATGGACCACTGTGGAGAAAGGCATCCAGTACCTGAGGGAATTGGCTGTCCTGGAGGTGATTTATAGTGATCTGGACAATGACCAGCTGCCCAAAGATCCAGATAGTGTCCAGTGCACACGACCCATGTGGCGGAAGTTGTTACGGAGTGCACCAACATCATTTGCCAACACATGAGCAATGCTGAGCTGGGAAACTGGACGGGGACCAACAGTGGATGAAGTGGCTGGCCAGCTCCGGGAATATGAAGAAAGTATCTCTTCCCCCTTTGTTTCGGCTGTGGAGAAACTGTCCCGGAAGTTTGAACGACTTGAAAAGCGTATACCCTACACCTCACCTGTACAGACCAGTATCTCAGCCATCAGAAGTAAGCGCCCTTCTGCTCAAGAAAAAGAATATCGAGGGTACACACCACGGGGCACTCTATGGTTTTACCTGTGTGACCATGGAGAGGACATGAGGAAATGGGATGGAAAACCTACCTCGGCCCTAGAGGCACGAGTATGTGAGTTGCAAAGAAAAACAAACACAAAAGGGGGCTCTTCCAGGAAACTTGTTGCTCCAATTTCCAGAGACTGGGACGACGGTAGTTTTTTCAGACAAAATAGAAGGGCTGATCTTAATTCTGATTGTGATGAAAGAACTTCTGACTCATACATACAAACGATGAGCAACAGTGACCAGGATTAGAGGGGCCCTGCCTCCAGCCAGGTGGAGGAAAGGGACAACAGGGTTTACTGGACTGTGTGGATTCGATAGCCTGGCATGTCAGACCCACAGGAGTATAGAGCTTTAGTAGACACCGGTGCAGCGTGTACTCTAATGCCATCAAGCCATATAGGGGCAGAATCCATTTGTATTTCTGGAGTGACAGGGGGATCTCAAGAGCTGACTGTATTGGAGGCCGAAGTGAGCCTAACCGGGAATGAGTGGCAAAAGCACTGCATTGTGACTGGGCCAGATGCTCCGTGCATCCTGGGCATAGACTACCTCAGGAGAGGGTATTTCAAGGACCCAAAAGGGTACCAGTGGGCTTTTGGTATAGCTGCATTGGAGGCAGAAGAAATTAACCACGACAACTCTAAATAAAATTGAGTTAAAAGATGTAAATATATGCTTACATTTCTGCACAACTGTCCATTTTTCAGATACTGTTGCAGTAACTCTACAACATGCTTATGATATAAATGACTATTAGTCATTTGTGTGCATACCATTTTATAAAAGATTTGACCTCATTGGGAGCCAAATAATAATTTATTAAGAATTATTATGTCTTGAACAATATTCTTTCATTTAAGCAGTTCCCTGGAAAATAATGTGTTAATTAATCCGATTGCATTTTTTTTCTCTCAGCTTTAAACACAACTTTTAATCTCAACCCTTACTCAGCAAAGCACACATTATTTTATAAGTGTGCTGAGTGCATGTGTGCCTACTCATTTCCGTTAAGCAGAGCACTGTCATTCATGACCTTACTCACCACAGCCATTAATCATGTGTATGCAGACAGTGCATTAGTACAAGGCTTTTGCAGATTTGCTCTTAGAGTGGGTTTTTTTTATTTTCTTTCAGTGTGGACAAGGTGAAGTTGATATAATTTTATTGTTCTGTGGATAGTCTTTTTAGTATCTACTTCCTCATGTCCTGAAATGATGCATTCTCACAAATTTACGTGTTTATTTTTGTCTGTCAAACTTCTGTTTTCCTGCTTTCAGTGGAATCAAATGTTATTAGAAAGAAATAAAGAAAAAACAGATTTATTTTTTTTAGGTTCCCTAAAACCAAAGAGGAAATTGGTAAGTGGAGGAAAAAGTTTACACTGAATCAAAACTGGTTTTCCAAGTTTTTCCTCAGTCAGGTGGAGATAAAATAAAACCTTAGTTCAGGATAGAACACAATGTTTTGTTTCTTGGGTCTTAAATTTTTAAGATTTCTTTTAAAGTGAGTTTGATTAATATTTAAGTTAAAATTCCACTTTAAAGTAGTTATTTTTTCAAATATTCTGATAGAATAATTGAGCATTTCCCAAGTGAAATATTTTAATTACACTTCACTCATTATTTACCAATATTTACCAAATCTTTTTTCAGCTAAAGTGATGCATCATATTTGATCCTAATTCACAAAAAAATATTTTTTTTTTGAGATTCACCTAGTGAATCTCAAATTTTCAGTGATTTTACCATCCTCTTAGCTTTGGTTCTGAGGCTTATTGTTCTAGACTACAGATAATTCAGAAAACAGAACTTTAAAATGGACTGTTATATTTAAGACACAATTTCAACAATTTTCACCCTCTGTATGTTTCTAGTTATTTTGTTTGAGTTTGGCTAGGAGCTCTCTGTTCATCCATACAGACCTCACGTTTTTGCCTGACTACTTCTTTGTTGGGATGGAACTCTCTTGAACTTTGAGGAGGTGATCCTTGAATATTCAGCAGCTTTCTTGGGCCCTTCATCCCTCCAGGGACTTATCCCACAGGACCCTTCCAAGAAGACCTTTGAAAAGACCAAAGTCTGCTCTCCTGAAGACCAGGGTTGTGAGCTTGCTTTTCACCCTCCTCCTTGCCCTCAGGATCCTGAACTCCACCACCTCATGGTCACTGCAGCCAAGTCTGCCTTTGAACTTCACATCCCCAATGAGCCCCTTGTTGTTGATGAGTATGAAGTCCAGCAGAATACCTCTCCTCATTGGCTCCTCTGTCACTTGGAAAATAAATTTATCATCAATGCACTCCAGGAACCTCCTGGACTGTTTATGTCCTGCTGTGTTGTCCCTCCAGTAGATATCAGGGTGGTTGAAGTCCCCCATGAGGACCAGGGCTTGCAAACTTGAGGCTAATACTATCTGTCTGTGGAGGGCCTGATCCAGTTGTTCTTCCTGGTCAGGTGGCCTGTAGCAGATACCCACTGTAATGTCAACTTTAACTGTCCTCTTTTTAACCCTAACCCATAAACTCTCATTTGGCTCTTTTTCCCTCCCCAAGCAGAGCTCCATGCACTCTGGCTGCTCTCCCACATAAAGAGCAACTCCTCCTCCTTGTCTTCCCATCCTGACCCTCCTAAAGAGCCTGTATCCCACCACTGCAACACTCCAGTCATGGGAGCCATCCCAATATGTCTCCATGATCCCAACAAGATAGCAGGCCTGCAACTGCACACAAATCTCGAATTCATGACATTTATTCCCTGTACTACATGCACTTTAGAGGCACTTTACATGCACATACAGGCACTTTAGAGAAGTGTGTTGAGTTTCTGGAGAGTGCTTGGGGTATTTCTCCATAATGGTGCCTTCTAAGCACTTCCTTGCTTCCATGCAAGTGCTGGCTGCTTAAGTCCCATGTTGTTGATTTTGCAATCCTTCCCATCACATTGATCCACACCCTTTTCTCAGCAATCCTGTCTGTCACTCCCTCAGAGGACTGTTGGTTACTCTCTCTCATTCATAATGCAACAAGATTTTCAAAACATTTTTTTGAAAACCATTCTAAATATTTTGTTTTAAAATTTGCTCCTTTTCAGTGAATATAACCTGGGTCTCAAGGTAGTTATGATCAAAGCTACTGGGATTCTGATAAATTTAAACATCTTAAAATGAACAAGGTATCAGAGCCTGTTTCATTTATGGGACGAGTAAAACCATGCTGAAGCAGGAGGGCATGACTGTTCCCTTGACCCTGTCTTTTAAGATGTGAGTTGCAAGGTGCAGACACTACTCTGAATAGAAATAGGTGAAGCAGTGATGATCCTCATTTCAAATATAAAGACCTGGCACTACTGACACAAAGCGCATGAAAAACTATTATTTGGAGGAGATTTTGTGGTTTATGAAAGAAATAGAAACTGCTAAACATGGTAAAAATAAATTATGTAGGTAGCACAGAAGGACTGACAGCATGGTCAAGAACTGAGACAGAGAACACATTGGAGTCAGGCACTGGCAACATGAGGTGAGGGAATATGAATAACCACTGCTTTTCATTTGCTTTCATATTTTGCATACTGCATATTGAGAAACTTCTGACACAGTTAGGACTGGATTTTCCCCACACATTACTGTGTTGGTATTTTTTTTTTTGTAATTGAAATATCCAGTGCATTAGTATAATTTGGATTCAATAATTATGTTTTGTTAAAGAACAAAAATCAGGCTACTAATATACTTTTTCCTGAAATTTGTTTACTGCTGAATGAAATAGATGTGTTTAAACAAAGCTTATTAAATAAGCTAAACACAGGGGAACATTAATTGTATAATGACATTAATTTAATTTCAAAATGAACATATTATTCCCTATGGAAATATTTGATGATGGTTGTTCAGAAGACAACCAGGAGTGTAATAGTAGAGAGATGTGATTTGAGTTAAATCTGAAGGCAGATGAGTCATATACCCTTCAGATTTGTCAGAGTCCAGTATTCTCTGACCAGGTTCTTTTAGATATTCCATACAAGGAAGGTTTAATGTTTTAATAGCAAATTTACTTATTTGATGATATTTGATGTTACTCAGGATTTTGATTAGCAGAGTGACCCAGCAATGTGCTGAAATCACAATACAAGCACAATATCACAATTGCAATTGGATCACAATGCAAACATGATCCCCACTGCCATTCCTTATAAGCTCACCATCATGGCACTGGGCATCCCCAGTCACAGGAAGGAATACATGGGCTGAAGCTAGTTGAAGCCTGTTCTCTTCAAGGTTCATTTTGCTGGTTGCTCATGGTGTATACTCTATGTTGGACTGAGCCAAGCCATGTGTAAACATGCCACACCCCCCCTCCACTTCTGCTATGGCTGGCTCAAGAAGACATTCACACTTTTTTGACTCAGGGAAGGCCATTTACACCTCCAGCTCCCCTCAGCCGATATAGTCAGTTCATCCATTCAACTGATACAGACAAAACAAAGGTCTCCCTCCAATCCCCTTTGAGGTGATGTAAGTTCTTCTTTCTTTACGACAGTTCTGGTCATTCCTTATATTTATCCCTGAGCTTCACGTGCCCATTGCCTGTGCTGATCATCTCTGAGCCTTCTTCCATTCTTGGGGTTTGTTGACAAACAAAAAAGTGCTTTCTTTTTGACCATCTTAGCATCTTAAATTAATAAAATATGGTGGGTTTTTGTTTGTTTTGTTTTAAGGGAGTTATCTGCAAGCACGTTATCTTTTACCCAACACCTGAAAATCATGCAGTGAAAACTTCGAGCTGTTAAGAATATTTTTAAACAGGTTGCACATAGAAACTACCACAAATTATTAGTTCCCAAATACCCAGCCATTTCATTTAAAGAGGACATTGTCATGCTAAAGTGATTTTACCACCTTGGGATATTGGAATATAAGTAAGAGCAATATTGTCCTAAATGAAGAATAATGCTATTTTTATTGCATAATGCTTATGCTATAAGAATAAAAGCACTATCAGTATTGAAAGCTGTTGGAATGAACCAGGAACCAAATCAACCCACTCTGAAAGGAAAATAATTTTAAAAGAACTTTACTGACAGAAAAATTTAATACACAATAAAATCAAAATAATGTAATAGATACAGTGCTTGAAATCAATATACAAATGCTAAATTTTAAAAACCTAAGAGAAATATCTTTATTCTCAAATATTTACTGATTTAAATTAATAAAAACTCTCATGTGGTTGGTATGTTGCGATGAAATGAGTATCTTATTGCAAATGCACGTGGGAACCTCATCATAAACATACCAAAGGAACAAAACTTCAGGATAAAGCTTATCTTTTACTCTATAATCATTAAAATCAAGCTCTGTGGGATGTGAAGATATTTATTTTGTCATGTTGACTTTAAGCAGACACAAGCTAACCTCTAGCATAACCTTTATATACTGTGGTTATTTAAACCAGTGTGATCTTGTTCTGTGGCTGGTTGTACATGGTTGCAGGGGGGAAAGCTGCGTTTTTCTGTTCTTTTGCCTAATTTCATTTCCTTTGATTCTTATTCCTTTGACATCTTTTTTTTTTGTTTAATTTAAATAAAAAGCTTTGGTTTATACAGAATTATGTAAAAGGTCTAGAAATTTCTGTTAGTATTACTACATACTCTATAACATTCTTTTGTAGTGGAAGCAGTCTTTGTATTTTTACATTAAGATGTGTAAGAAAATTTGGAGTTCCTTGATCCTACTAAAGGTTTGTGGATCTCATTCTTACAAGAACTGTTGTACAACAGAGAAAGAACTACCAGTTTAATTCTATAATTTTTCTCAAAGACTTGCTTACATATCAGCTGTCTCATGGACATGGACAAGGGCTGAATGATTTCTTTGGTATTGATATTGGGTTGTATAGGTGCATGGGATTTAAGAGGCTAACAGTAGAACTAAAACTTTGGAGACTAACTTTTCTTTGTCTTAGCTAAGATGCATATGTTGCTGGAATGGATGGAAAGGGAGCTATGATAGCTTGCCTCTGATCTGCTAGTCTAGCCCTTGTTGTGAATGAGAAGTATGCCTTAAACTTGGCTACGTAACATGGAGAAGCCAGTCCAGTATTTGGAAACCTGTGGAAAGGGCAGGTCCCCGACAATTCCTACTGCAGGAAACTTTCTGTGCGAAGCATAGTTAGGATATATGCAGTCCTTATTACTGAGAGGTAAAACACTTTTAGACCAACGTATGATTTTTGTATAATTAGAATTAACAGACTCAACTGTCTTTTGCCTATTGGTATTCTTTAATGGGCACTAGAAACTTCAAATAGACTACATAACAAACAGAGCTGAAAATTGATGCAGTTTATAAATCTGCAAGTTGGGATTTATAATTAATTTGCTGTGCCTGCAAAAAAAAAAAAAAAAAGCATTTCTAGTGAGTGCTAATTTAAGAAAGATGGTCAAAGATGACTATTGCCAGTCCTGTATGTTTAAACTTGAACCATTTTATTAGGTATTTGTATGAAAAGAGGACCACAGAATAGAAACAAGTGATAGATGCAATTCAAACATACCTGGAAATCCTTTCGCCTGTCAAAATTAAAAAGAACCAATAGGGTAAGGCAAAACATAGCAAACATAAGACACAGGCTGTAGCTCAAACATAGGAATATACAGAACTTAAAGAAATTACAGTGAGAGGCAAGTCAGGAATTTTCAAGTAGTATTTCTACTCCTTGCAATGTCTTCAATAGTATTTTCCATATAAATGTTACTTGAGAACATCAGTTAAATGTTCATAATACATTTTTGAAGAGAGTAAATGTCATTAATCCTGCTGAGGCTCAGTTATCACAAAGGACACAGACTCCAAAACTCAATTTGAAAAGTCAGGTCTCCTAGTACATCTTATCTAGCTATCCCTATTTTAAAGCAGCAATCTCAAACCCATCTCGTCTGCAAAATGATGCAAATGAAAAGTGTCAAGTTCAGTGGGACTAAGACTCAAGCATCAGATCTCAATCCTATTGTGTATGTATTGCCATTGTTATCGTCTGTTCATTGTACATCACCTTCGCTGGGCCACAAGCCTTCTTTGGAATTTTAGATTAATTTCTGTATTGTTGCAGATCATTCTTCTTGCTGGTTTTAGATTTTTTTTTTTTTTTTTTCTGAAAGCCTAAGGAAAATAGATAAAATTATTCCCAGAATCATAACTGAATATGTCTATATAGTTTCTATTCTGACAAAGTGGTAGAAAAGGTTCAAAGGGTCCATCTGAAGTAATTATAGAACAACAGCAGGGTGTGGCTTCTTGTAAGTTGTGTATAATGGCTGTTTTCTCAAATACAAAGCAGCTGCTGAGCTTTATCTGGAGTAAAATTATTGTCTGCACAAAAAATACAAGGGTAGTTTGATAGGTAGGATGCACAAGTACATTAGTTACACTGCATTTCAAAGCTAATTTCACAAAGATTATTTCACAAAATATTAACAAAAACATCAGTGACACCAGCATCTGGCTGTAGAAATATATGTCCTATTTTCAAGTCAGACCTTAACAGACAAAGTCAGACTTTTTTTCCCCTGATCAGGGAGACTTAGGAAGAGTAGATATTATTTTACTTTGCTCCTCTTGATCCGTGCATTTTCTTTTCTGTTGTTGAATTAAAATTGCTGATGTCTGATACATTATTGTTGGAGAATGCTCATTCAGACTGTTCTTTAATAACAGAGCATTACTAACATTTTTATTTTTAGTTGACTGCTGGTGTCAAATTAGAGTCAACGTTCAGTGGATTTCTGCTCTTTTTTTATCTTTGACCAATAAAAATTGAAATATTTGCATATGAATGTATATTTATATACATAAATTTATTTACACACAAATTTCAAGGCAATGGAAGCATTAATTCAGTCCAATTGGGAATTTTTATTTTGGCTTGATACCTCCTTCATCCTTTAGCAATCAGTATCTTTTAAATACAAACTGAAATCCATTTTCACACTGCAACTTGAAACATTTAATTTAAAAGTATGCTAAATATTAAGTCAACTTTGATATTGCCCCTCAGATTTTGCCTCACCTTAGCTTTACAGTATTTGACTTAAAATTTGGGAATAGATTTAGTCAACAACAGCAAAATAGAAATATGTGATAAGAAGTATTGGTAAACATACAGAAAAAACTACTCCTGAGAAAATGTGTTTAGATTTTTCTGTCACTAAGGAGAGCTAAGGAAGTCTTCTGCCACAGACAGTAAGTTTGGACATCTGCAGATCTCTTAAGTGTGTGTCTTAACCACTTGACCATCCTAATTTCATTTGGTGACTTTTAGTAAATTTTATGCAATTAAAAATAAACTGACATTTGCCACCATTAAATTCAAAATCAGAAAAAAATTTACAGTTAACATTTTAAAACATAAAAATAACACCACCACCCCCCCCCAAAAAAGTTAGGACTCTCTAAAGAAATTTCAGTGATGTTTTCTAATTTTTTATCCTGAACAGGTGAAGTCAATGAAAGTTCTTCACTAATTCATTTGGAGGATGATCGTGGCTGCATTGAAACTGAATGCATTAAATGCTTTATTATAAGTAAAGAAGAATGAAAAAATTTTATTTACAGTATATGATACTGTAGAAATAATTTCAAGTATCATGACAAAATTCCTTTTCTCTTCACAGTCTCAGTATAGAATGAATGTAATGTTTGACTATGGAAATAGTGTCAGTCCCTTAAGTCCCATGCAATTATAGTGTGTTCTGAAAGACTAGCTTGCTTAAGCTTCTGGAGCTCTTATGCAGAAATGTTTGAAGTGTAGGCTAAATGCTTAAAACTGTCTAAATGACTTTAGGCTCATCCAAGTCACATATTTAGGCATTTAGGAAGGTCAAGGTATGTAGATCTCCTAAAACACTTTAAAGAACCTATTTTTCCAGAGCTACTTAAACTTGCAGAGTATAAAATGAATGGTGGCCTCCAGTATGAACTACTCACTTAAATTCAGATGCCTCCACATTTTCATAAATATCTAAACACAGGCAAAATTAACTGATATTGTGATATCACTCAGCTGAATCCAGGAAAGTAGATTAACAACTCTGACCATTTTCATTCAATTAAAAGAAGTGCATAAAAGAAAAGTCTGGTTTAAATATTCTCCCAAAATCAGAAGAGCTTATTTCACAAGATTTAAGTATATGAATTTTTATTTTTTCTCTAGCGGAGTATCACTGTCGTCAGGCTACAGATACACTCTTCTTCTCTCAGTCTAAATACAGATCATAGCGCACTGAGAAAACAAAGTTTAGAGATTCTTCTATACCAGAAGCCAGCAGAACCAGGGCTACACCTGGTCAACACGGGATTCAAGTCACTTAGTTCTCTCCTGAGAGTGGAGCCTAACAGCATGGTTGTTCTGTTTTAAAGAGGAGTTAGAAGGGTAACGTTCTGATTTTTTACTCCCCAGTAATAATTCCTGCTAAGAAGGCAGAATAGCTAGTTTTAATACTCTTCACCAAGACCACATCTGCTTTGCTGTATGTTACCCTAAAAGTCAAACGTAATCTAATTTTACTGGGAATACAATGAAAAGAGAGGTCAACCTCTACTCCTTCTTTATAAAGCTTGGTCTCAGGGCTGTCCTGGTTTCGGTTGGGATAGAGTTAATTTTCTTCCTAGTGCTGTGTTTTGGATGAGAAGAAAGTTGATAACTCACTGATGGTTTAGTTGTTGCTAAGTAGTGCTTACACCAGCCAAGGACTACTTCAGCTTCCCAAGCTCTGCCAGGTACACAAGAAGCTGGGAGGGAGCATAGCAAGGACAGCTGACCTGAACTGTCCAAAGGGTATTCCAGACCATATGATGTGATGCTTGGGCAAGTTGGCAGGGGGAGAGCAATCCCTCTCAGGACAGTCTGGGCATCAGTCAGGGGGTGGTGAGTAATTGCATTGTGCATCACTTGTTCTGAATATTCTGTATATTCTATTACTATTATTATTGTTGTTGTTGTTGTTGTTTTATTAAACTGTCTTTATCTTAATGATGGGTTTTACTTTTTTTCCAGTTCTCTCCCCCATCCCTCTGGAAAGGGGGGAGGAGTGATCAAGTGGCTGTTTGGTGTTCAGCTACCTGATGGGTTAAAGCACAAAACCAGGTATGGACAAATTACAGGTTCAGAAGAAACAAATTTCCAAGTTATGGGGAGCAAAAAGGGAGAACAGCATTTGCATATTTTCTTCCAGGACTTCCAGCTCACATTGCAAATGCACTGGCTAAAACTCGCAAATTGTATGTACAACAGAAGTGGAACTCAGCTACCTCCCTTCCCAAATGAGTGCTGTAATGATCAGTCTAGGGCATTCACAATTCTTCACTTGAGTGGTCCAAGTTTAAGAACACTTTCTTCTCCTGTCACTTCTAGAGCTTCTCTTTTTTTAACATCATGGAACCAACAGGCAGCAGAGAAATCAAACAAATTACACACTCCAAATAGATGGCTGTATATATCAAAAAACGAAATAAAAAAACCACTTGCTTAAAAAACACCATAGACATGACTGAAAATTCTGTCCTGTATTTTACTGCCTTCAAGTACTGTGCAATGATTAATGGAATACGGGACAAATGACTGTTAAAACTGTCACAATTTATACATATCTGAATAGTCTCAACACAACAACACTTCTCATCAATAAATTATTGTTGCTGAAAAATATGTGGAGATTCTAGAAACAATGGGATGAATCTGCGCAAGAGACATTTATATTGAGAACTGTTTTCTGCAGAAGTCCACTAAACTACCTAAGAGATTCCTCTAGGAAATGGTAAGAACATGAGTGTTTCTTTTCTTGAAATTAAAAAGTCTAAAACAGTTGAAACGCATTGTATGTGGTAGCTCTAGCAGACCATATAACAATAAACTTAGTGGGACTCTTAGTTTCAACTTCTATTACTGTAAATTAATTTTCTCTCAGGTAGTTAAAAGAAACGTGTAAATATCAATAAAGTTTGTTGTGTGAGGGGAATATTGACTCATTTATATCTAGACAGCATATATATATATATATGTAGACTGTTAAGTCAGAAAAGGCAGAGAAAATGGGAAAAAGCAGCAAGGAAGAGTGGGAAGAAATGTTTGTGAGTATTTTATATAGCGAATGGTTGTGTTTCACCATACAATTTACGTAAAAGTGTTTAACCATCCTGTTAAACCTTACAAGAGTTATTATTAGATATTTCAGAGGTTTTTTTCTGACCCAAGGTCTCATGTAACAGAGAAGTGAAGGACCCCACATTAGACTGATACAACATAATTTGCACCCATATGAGCTTTCATCCAGATTTCTGCCATGTAGGGGAAGCAAAATAGCTTTTCAAAATTTAAATTTTCCATTCTTTTGAAAATGAAACTATTCCTGATATCCACAGAATGCTTACACTTACTGTTGAGGACCTGAGTAATTAACTCTCCTTTTCAAAGTGTATCTTTCAGAATAAGATGGTCCCTGAGTCAGCTTTCCCTTTCATTGCTCAGTTACATCACTGTGTCTGATTGAAGTAGATAACTTACCCCTCTGTTTCTTTGTGAACAGATCATTCTTGCTTTAGCCTTTGAGGTAAACCTCCTCAGCTGCTAACTTTAAAGTTAGAAATAGTTTTGTTTTCCTGCTGCCTTTAAGATTTTTCTTTGAAAGCCTCAGAAAGCAGCAGCATTACATAACTGAAGAGCAGATACTTAAAAACAATGTATGATCTATTTTGCTAAAATGTTTACAGCAGCCAGAGATGGTTTTGAAGCAAAAATACACTTGTTAATTGACTTACGTTTGGTATTCCCTTCAGTCCCGACATAAACATGTGTATATTGGTGTTTGAAGTCCTGGTAAATGCTCACCTATTGCAAACCTTGATTATCAATCAGTCCATGTCAGCCTCAAGAAGCTGGCAGCTTCTGCCTCACTGTAGGGTCCTCCTCTTAACAGATTGCTGTCTTTTGATCAAACTTCTCTCAACCAGAGCATAACATCCTTGTTGCCAAGAACTGAGGAGTGGTGTCTTCCCAGCTTTAAACTTAGCTGTTGTTCTTGAGCATATTTTTCTCACCAAGGTTTTTTTTTTCCCCTTCTTTTCTGTTTAGCTTCTTTGTAATTAGGAAAAATACCTTCCTTTGCTATTCACTCAGGCAAGGCAATCGCTCACATACAATTTTGAGAGGCATGTTACATAAGGCAAAACAAACAGACCTATTGTAAATGAAGATTTGGAAAAAGCATTTTCTTATCTAACATGGACCTCTCAGTCTAGCCTGACAAAGAAATTCCACACATTTCACAAAGGATTTTTTTTCCCCTGTTAGAAATAGCATTTTACTGAAAAGAAGCATTTATTGAAAATAGTGTCATAGTCCATAAGAATGTATTTATATTTTGTTTCTATATTTTCTTATAGTCAAAATTTCTCATGCTTTTTTTTAGAATGGAAGTTTTAATTTTACGTTTTTAATAGCTTTTTAAATAAAATATTTACATTCCATATCATATTATTATGATATTTTAAATACAATTTTTAAAAATATCCTCAGTTTATTACCAAATAATTTAGCAACTAACTTTTTCATTAGAGAAAAAAATTGGAATTGCAGTTATGACTTTTCTAAAAAGTGATGAATGCGATTCATGCATAGATTTAGATTTAAGTACTGTCAGTAATCAAGCAAGATAAGTAGAAACACTTATTGCATTCCCTGAAAAAGAACATGTGCACTGAAGTACAGTACAGTAATATTCTTTATTGCAGTTTGCCCGAATGTTTAGATTGCACATATCTGCAGTAGTTGAAAAATTCTCTGAAACTGCTAAGCCCTTCTTCTGAAATTTGAATAAGGTATCAGAGAAACGATTTTTTTACATGTAAATTCCTCAAACCTGATTTGGTCTGGAGTAAGCTGTTTTGTTTTGGAGTAGTCATTCCACAATTAAAAAAATAAAAGAAATATGGGAACAGGAAAGAAAATTCTTGTTTCACTCTCATCTTTGAATAAAAACTTATCCAAGTTATCAGTTTTATAAAATTGAATGTCCCCTTCCTTAAAATATTGCCATAATGACTAAGCACTAAATGTAGGCAACCATGCAGCTTCACTTGATGTTTCATTGCAGGGAAAAGGTTAACTAATCCCAAACCAGACAGTTTATTTTATCATACTAGAAAGATCTGGATTTAGCTGATAGGTTAATTGTAATATAATGCACTGGAAAATATGCATAATTTTCACTGTTAGTAGTGTACCATTTCTATTTAATCTACTTTTTTTTTTTTAAATAGGGTGCTGTAGCAGCTATCCAGTGCAGCAGGCAGGATACACAGGAGGATAGCTGTACCTAGATAGGATATTGGCACAGGACTGCATCTGTGAATATGCTGGAGCACGCTGTTCTCAGTTAAAGTTAAGCCATATGCCTTAATGTCAGCTTTACTATGGCTGCAAGAGGAGAAATTATATCTCCTCTGACATAAATTTTTGAGGGGTGAGAAATGATGGTAAGCAATCCAAGATAAATCAGGCTGATACAAAAGCAGCCTGTCAACATCTTGTTAATAATCTCCACAAGCAGGGAGGATTTGTTCTAGATTAGCACTTTGCATCATGATGGCTTTTGACATTAAACTATAAGTTTGAAGCTCACATGTGAATCAATGCTAATTTTTTTTTGGAACATGTCCACATGTATTTTAAGCAAGAGAAGATTTCAATTATCATTTTACTATTGTAAGAATAGACTAATACCACTGTATAAATGTTGGGGGGATTAAACATGTGTCTTCTATGTTTGAATTGCAAACCTCGTATCCAAATGTTCTGATCCATTACTGAGGTGTTACCACAGAACAAGCAGAAAATAATGCTGATGCCACAGCTGTAACTTGTTGAGGTGTTCTGGAGGTATTTCTACCTTTCAGGGTCTCTCCTGTTAGCTAAACTTTGTTATCTAAATTATTAGAATGAAGTATAATATAATGTGACAACTATTATAAATCAATTCTTGTATTCCAAGGGAATGACTTTTTTTTTCTTTGTTACTTTCTAAGACATTTTAGAGGCCTAGGTGTGAAATAGAACTTCCAGAGTATCCTCCCGATACACAGATCCTGAACTTAAATCCAGATATCACCAGCCTGTTAAATATGAATGAATATTCTTGCTCTACCTGTTATTGTCTTTAGATAATTACTCAGGCATAAATTAAAGTGCTGAAGTTCTGAAATACAACAGCTTAGCTGAGGAAAGAAATGATTACTACTCTCTTCCTACAAAGAGCTGACAGCTCACTGCAGAATGCTGTGACTCCTCCATTTTCAGAGTTTCTGAGAAAATTGAGGTGCAACTCCAGAGGTGTTCTTTGGCAGCTTGCTCAATCAGGAACAAATGAATCAAGTCTTTTTTTTTTAACTGAAGTAACTATGTGGACCATGTTACAGCTTAGACATCATCACACTGGTACTGGTACCAGGAAGATACCCTGACACACACTGTGAATCTTGATTCCTTACATCCTATGTGTGGTCACGTAGGAATATAATGGAAAGAGATTAATCCATCTGTGCTTTTGCTAGACTTTCTGTGTGTATCTTTAAGAGACATATTTTTCTTCCATTTTCTCCCTCTTGTGAAAGCTTCCTACTGCCCTTCCTGCTGCTGTTCATTCCTTACCTAAGTGGGAAAGAGGGTGGAGAACAGAACTGGTGTGGAGAGGCTTACTGCCATCTTTTTGGTTGCTCCTGCTTCTGCTGTGCAGCTGTGCTGCAAAGGGAGAACCTCAGGTCTGATCCTGCTCTCCCGTCAGAGTTCTTTTCAGAGACAATTCATAAAATTTAATCAGCCAGTCAGTAGGGTAGGATACTATTGTCAGTTAGGTGGCTAACTAGATGATTTAACAGAAAGCTGTGGATGTGTTGTAGCAATGCTTGTACTGAGATTTGCAAGCAGACCTCCAGCTAAAGAAAAGTCCTTTTCCCTGAAAACAGTGTGAGAAGGTTTCCACTTCTGAACTTTCAGAACCCTGTTTCAGAAGAAAGAGAAAAATACTCCTGTCAGAACAATAAGAAAAACAAATTTGGAGGGGAGGGAACATTTCAAAATGACAACTGGTTAACCTAGATGGGCTTGATTTTCTGAACAAAGGTATTGATGCTTTTTAAAAATTATACAGGTACCCAGTAAAACCCACTGAATAGCACCTGTACATCCACACCCACCCATGTACATACATGCACACAATAATGGTAAAGGAAAAAAAGTTTTATTAAATTGGACTAATATCTTGCTCTCCCTGTCCTAGTCTGTATGCCTTTCACTTTCAAATAGTTTCTTCTTCCCGATACCAATCTGTTTTAAATAGTATTAAAAAAACCAAACTGCAATATGATCCTCACGTACGCTGCAACCCAATTAGAAGGACTTCAGTTGCTGACACACACTTTCAGTAATATTGTCATATACTTTGACTACAAAATCCATGGCTGTTAATTCTGTATATCCACTCCTTTCAAACTTAAATATTAGGTACTTAATCCAATATTACAGCTATCTATATACTTTTAACTCTGGATGTTCCTTGATCAAAAATAACCTGGTGAGAAATAAATTTAAAGACTTGCCTTGCTGGATAAGTAAAAACTAGTGAGGAACTTTAAAGAAGGGATATTTTAAAAACTGTCTGGATGATGTTTTTTGGTGACTTGCTGAATCCTCATGCATGTCTAGTCATGTAATCACTTGAGGACCCGGAGTGAACTGAAGAAAAGTGTTCAGAATTGATATATCTCCTGCAAATTCTGCTTCTGGGCAGAACAAATTGACTAGAGATGAGAAACCTCATAGTTGATCATTGAGGACAATTAAATGAATTACTGTAGAAGAACAGAAGATAATTCATGAGTGACATCTAATCTATTCTAATTTAATTGCACAAAAACTTAATGTGGGTAGTTTTAGTGTCTGTAGTGTATTGCATGAGATGAGTATCACACTTTTAAAAAAGATTTTCTGGGGACCTGCAGTCAATTTAGTGTTTTGTTATAGATGTATAATATATTGTTCTCCATTAGAAATGTTGTTAGAGGAGCCCCACGGAGATAATTGTCATTGTGTCATCTTTGTATTTTGTGTGGGGAGACAAAGGGTCCTTCTGACCTGTGGGCATAAATTGTAATTTATTATGGAGAGTGCTCTTTTACCACAGATAAATCTGTTAGCTTTTGTCAGTTTAAGAGGCTATGTCACAAACAGAGGAAAAATAGTTTCTATTTTAATTCCTTTTCACTGTAGTATCTTACAGAAAGTCAGACCTTGAAAAAATAAAATGGCAACAGTGTAAGATGGACTTGCAAAATGGACAGAATGAATGTCTAGACAGATCTTTTACCTTGTTATAAGCCAAAGTGTGGTTTGGTTTGTGTATGTCTGCTTTAGTTAAGCAGGGCATAAGGTACTACTTGACATGCCAGTTGCTTGACCTAGATAGCAAGTAAGGGTAGGAAAAGAACACTTCTGTTACATGCTTATTTATTTTTGCCTTCTTTATTGAAAATGGGTAACTAGCCTTTGACTTTTTCTACTATCTCTGTCTCACA
Organism: Gorsachius magnificus; assembly: GCA_034008185.1. Classification (NCBI taxonomy): domain Eukaryota; kingdom Metazoa; phylum Chordata; class Aves; order Pelecaniformes; family Ardeidae; genus Gorsachius; species Gorsachius magnificus. The sequence goes on from CM067084.1 coordinate 61,049,790, forward strand.
GTACCTTAAAAATGTGTGTTATGTTGTAGAGGAAGGGAAATATAATGCAGCTAGTATAGGCACAGTAAGGTTCTGGTCTCTCTTATGCTGCTCCTTGTTCAGCATAAAACTACATTTTTTTCTGTCTTTGTTCAATCTGCCCCTTTTAATATTATGGTTAGGCATATATTAATCCTGAACGACAAGAAATCTATAATTAATGTCTTTCAGGTGAATGTCACCATTGAGGTCTCAGTCATTTTCTCCTTTATGAATCTTCATAAACCACTTAAGATGTCTGCCTTAATATCCTTTAAAATGTTATTCAGAATTGTCTTACATATCCTCCAAATTGTTACATCTAGATGATGTGTTGGTCTCTCTGGATTATGAGTATGTTTAGCTGTGACTGTAACTAGAGAGAAAAAAATACACTGACCTAGATACACACACAGAAATGAAATGTTTTCCCTCACCTTGCACAAAATCTTGGTGAGATTTCCTTCGATAGAGTTCCTTATGTAATTATTTAATGTCACAATTTCCCATCTTATTGAATATGCTCTCTAAAGTGTTAGGTCATGAATATCTCAGGCAACTCAGAAAATATAAAAATATATAAATGGAATAAAAAATAAAAATCCTCATTTTATTTTCAATACAATTGGAAATTACAAGCATAAATTCTGTCCTTACACATCATTTGTGAACCATGCTACAAAATTAATAAAGAACAACATTTTTCAGATCCTATTTTGAAACAGACTGTTCTACCATGAGAAGAACTCATCACATAAAAGCTGTTTGGAAATCTGCTGATTTAATCTTCAAATACAATTTAAGACTATCTAGATAAAAAAAACATGGTCACCCATGCAAAGTTGTTTCTTACAAATTCTTTCTGATTTTTTATTGGATCGAAGGCAGAAATTCAGCAAATTGTTTGTCACAGTCACAGAAATTACTGACTGGAAAAACACAGAAGAATTATATCTCCTGATCACAACACAGTGCCACTACTATATCATCTGAACATGGAAAGGTTGCAACCTATTTTTATACATTTAATAAAATATATCCTGCCATTAACATAAAACCAACATAGTGCATCATGTAAAATACTTTCATAACTGTTCTGCATGTTCAGAACCAGTCCTTATAGCTTGCTGCTTAAAGATGAGGGAGAAGGCATGAGTAGCAAAGGTAGGTGATAAATATTAAAAACCCTTCCCTCCAAAACATAGCTTGACGTAGGCTACATTAATCAAGCAGATAAAGAAAAAAGTCTTAAATCTTATACTCATTGTCTTCAGATCATGCAGCTCTGAGTAGGTCCATAATGAAAATTCTAGCAAACTTTTTGACTAACCAGTAAGATTTCTTATCTCTTAAGCATTTAGCTTTAGAAGGAAAAAAAAAATGAAGAGAATACTAACTGGGGCTTCATAAACATTCTAAGCTTTCTGTAAACATGTTATCTCATCTTAAAAGAGTGGCAGAACTATTTTGTTTAAGATGAAATGCAGTCTTTCCTACTTTATTAGATGTATTATAAAATAATTAGAAAATAATGTTTAAATAATAATACCAAACTTATTTTAAAGGTGAAATGTAAAATAAACTTTCCTTTATGTGAAATAATTCCACACAAATTAATGGTTTTACAACCATGAAAAAGTGCTTTAAATTATTTTCTACATTTTTTTATTAGGGAAACTTATTTGCAATCAAACTGTAAAGGCAAAAAAATGATGTCAAGATTAGTGTTTTATGGATCAATATTTTATTCTTTGCTCTTCTTTTTGAAATGCAAGGATTGCAGTATAGCTGAAATCATTCTCTGACAAGCAAATCTTTCTGTATTGTCCTCATAGGAATGCACTTTTACAGGATTTCTGTGATTTTTGTTTCTGGACAAAGAAACCATCATAACTGAAAGATGAACATTTCACGTGTGACCTCAACATGTCTAGAATACTTCTGTGACAGAAAAAAGCCTTTGTTGTTGTTGTTGTTGTTATTAGTATTTATACAGCAAATAATACATTTTTCATCATAAAAGTTTGTTCCCCTAATATGAATGTTTTAGATACATTTCTCTAAAAGGAGCTCTGCCTTTGTACTCACATAAAATTGAGTGGATAGACATTGCCTGTATTTCTGTTTGTTCTAGACTTTGTCTAAGTGTTCCACAGGAAAAAAAAAAAAAGGAAAAATTAAATGCATCAAAAGGGAAATAAAATCTCTGTAAATGAAAATGGGATATATACTGTAAGATGGTGACATTTGTAAATTGAGCTTTTGGTTCACTGAGCTGTATGAAAGTAAGTATATGCACTAACTCAGACTTTTGGAATCAATTTTTATTATTTAACTGTATGTACATTAGCAGATGCATGATTAGTGAGGAAGTCCACATCATTGATTAGGTTGACCAGCCTGTGATTCAGCTAATCCACATTCAGATTTTTGCTGTGTGGTGGGTTTTAAAAGCAATAGCTTCCTAAAAATACAGATAGAAGAAGAATGGGATTTTTGAAAGCACCACAGCATTTAAGTGCCATTGAAATCAATAAATATTAGTAGTGAGATCCAAAAATGCACTTAGGCATCTGAAGTACAAGAATCTGAGACCCAGAGGGTGATTTAAAAGCATTTAGGGTACTAAGAGTCAGAGGGTATTTTAAGTTTGCTCCAGTCTCGTTGCAGTGAAGGCCCAGGAGATATTGCTGCTACTTTGGCAGAAGAGTGCATTGAGGGGTGCCTTTATTCCCCATGGTAAGACTAGGCTGCTTTACGGTCGGGGAGGGAGTCTTATGGGGAGAGACAGGAGGACATGTGACTGAAATGTAATATTTCGACTATTTTGGAAGAAGGGCCAAAGCTTGGCTTCTCATTTTGAGACTGTATCTGCTTTTATCCAATGTTCCACACAAAATCTGGATAGCGTCCAGGGCATAGTGCTGCCTTGCACTTATTGACACAGTAGTCTAGTAGCTAGAATATGCTCCTGGAGAGTAGTAAGGCTGACCTGAAGTAAGGCCAGAGTTCCTGATTCTTGAAACCATAAAAAAAGTAAATATAAGCACTTTCCTCCTCTCCTGCTTCCTGTCTTCTTAAAACAAACAAGCAAACAAATAAATAAGCAAAACCTGGCAGCAATTCAGTTATTGCTAACCAAATAGGCACTTGAAGCTTATGCATCCTCAGTTCATTGTGCTGGCTGCTGTATATGTATGACTTCCCTCCACTGGATAGAGAAGCTGTATGCCTTAGCCACTGCCAGCTTTCAAAATCTTGCCTCACATGACATTGTGCTCCTTGTAAAATAATTTGTCCTATTTTACATTTTCATGTACCTAAACATTTCTAAGAGGTTTAGTCTTTTGCATCTGAGTTTTTGTATTTGTTTGAGATAATATTTCCAAACCTCTCTTGGGTGTTTTGAAGATGATAACGTTAATGATTGCAAGGTGATTACATTTTTCTGTAACAACAACAATATAAATACTACATATAGATTTCCTAGTACTACATTTCAAGAAAAGACAAGCTCATTCCAGGTAATTGCAGCACAGATAATCTGGGTCACCACAAGTATAACTGCTGAAGTGAGCAGTATTTTATCATTTTGTCATGAAATTTTTTGGACCATGTCCACACTTGGGATTACTATGTCCTTTCATGAATTATGGGGCAGATGCACAGTTGTTGGACCAGAGACAGTACTTTTTAAAGTGCAGTCAAGGTCAAAATGAGCAAATTTAGACAGAAGTATGTTTCTAACAAACATCTCCTTCCAGAGTAAATAAAGAAAGCCTAGTCCCTCAGCATGGAATAACAAATTGACAAAACCTCAGTTTTTAAAAGAAAGAAAAAGCAGTCACATTAAAATTGTTTTCTACAGTTATAAGAACAGACTATACAAAATCAAAAGTTTAATTATCTGAATTTGGAGAAATATATGGTATAGTAATGCTAAAATTCTGGAAGGACTTCAAGTTTGCTGGTATCTTTAGCAAAATTTAAAGTTTTGGTTGCTACATCTCTATAAATATATAGCACATATTTTAAAAAATCCAGGTAGAGATGACAATGATGATGAAATTTACAGAATGTCTTCCAGTCAAGAACGTAGATTGGGACGGTTTGGTATGAAAGAGAGATGAATGAGGAGGAATGGTGTGGGGAAATTCAATAGAGAGTTCAGCATTGTTCATTATGCAAAAGCTAGCAGTAGCCTAAACTGGCAAGATTAAAATTAATAAAATGGAGTAAGCTAAAGCATCAAGATTAAAACAAAAAAAAGAAGTACTGTGTTCTCATACACAGAACTCATAGGCTATCTGTAAAGTCTTCCCCCTGCCCTCCTTTTTCTAGCTTTCCTTTTCTCTCATTTCAGTAGCATTGTGATTTGCATACCTGCATGAGTGACAGAAGGGAATTTTACTCCTTGTCACCCACTTAAAAGCTCCCCTGTATCTTTGCCTCTGCAGGCAAAGAGTTTCTGCAAGTTATTGACAGGATTGGTTTTCTTTGAAAACAGTGCAAATTAGACAAGTACGTAAAATACACATTCTTACATAGTATTCCATTAAATTATTGTAGATGTATATATATGTAAACTATACACGGCATTATACATAGAAAGCACATACATAAAACTTATGCAATTGGTTCAAAAATAATACTACAGAATGTTGAAACATTGATGGCTATTAAAGAAAAAGGCTAGATATTATTTCTAGCTTTGCAGGCTAGTAAGCTGCTGACTGCCAGAGGCTAGGACAGTATGCCAGGGAAAGATCATTATAGCTGTTCTTATTCATTCTTCTTTCTTTGAAAGTCATCTACTGGCCACTGTCGAAAGAGCAGTATGGAGTCTCAGATTCTTAGTTTGTCTTAATACTGGCAGAATAATTTTATGATATTAAACAGTGTATTTTTAGGCTTAAGAACAGACTAAGGCTCAAGTCCAAAAAGCCTGTTTTCCCTGAAACTTTTTGATGGTTTATGTAATACGTCAGTAATGGTATATAGAAACAGGTGGACCTCCAGAACTCATCCGCAATAATGACCTCTGGTGTCCCTTTTTGACTTAAATAACATTGCTGTAGTAGATTTTAAGGTAATAACTTGTTTGTTTGAGAAATGAAGAACCAAAGTCCAAAGATAGAAATCAAGAAACTGATCCTCCTATGGTATGCTAAGGCACATGAAGGACAGGGGGGTGAACTGAGACAGCCAGCATGGCTTCACCAAGCGCAAGTCCTGCCTGACCAACCCGGTGGCCTTCTATGATGGAGTGACTACACCAGTGGACAAAGGAAGAGCTACAGACATCATCTGTCTGGACTTCTGTAAGGCCTTTGAAATTCTCAACATAATGATTATAGCTGTGTATCTCACGTTTAAATGGTAAAAATATTAAGCAAACAAACCCCCTTTGATATCTGTTTTATCTGGGGTTAAAAAAAGTAGGTAGGGCAACCTAAGTAACAGAACTTTTATTATGTGAAATATGTCTGAAAGAACTGTATTTATCAGAGAAACAACTACATTTCCTGGCAAATACTCAATTCTCAAAAAGAAATGCAGGGTCATCCAGACAAGATCACATAAATAAGCAAATCTGCATAACCAATATCACAAATATTTGTTTAGAAACTCAGGAGAAAGATATAACAGCTCCCATTTGCTTAGCAAGAGGTCATCATTCTGCATCATGTATAAATGTAGTCACTTTGAAAAGGAACAAAGAACTGATCTAAAAGCCAAACGTACTATTGATTGTTCAGTGACAAAACAATGTTTCTCATCACAGCAAATTTTCTCCTGATGTAGTCTTTGCTAATGATGCACAAAAACCCAAACATGTCATGGGTAAGCTAAAGATTTGCTGATTTCTCATAAGCTCACTTATATTGCAAGACATAAATTTGACACTAGAGCTCAAGTCAATAACATATGAAAAAAACACCATGGGCATTTGAATCACATCTCTTCCTATAGTATATGGTATATCTATTAAAGCAGCTAAGAGCAGATTCAGAGTCAGCATACTTCAGCTTCCTTCTTACAGTACGGGCAGCCAGCTCACTGGTTCCCAACTTGTTTTAAGCTGAAGAGTAGCTTCCTGCCGCCTTGATTGACCCAAAGGGTTATTGTTGTTATACAGTGACTACTAAGTTGGTTGGACCTTTACTACGTATTTCTGATGGATAAACATCAATTATGAGCTTAACTTTATATGTAAGTATTTTATTTATAGTCTGGTTGTGTATACAGATAAGAAATGTGATATACTGAGTTTGAAGTAAGTAATTTTCACTTCAAAGCCAGTAGTTACAGTGCAAGGAGGGAACACCATAAAAACTACAGGAACACCATAAAAACTACTAAAGCTTTCCCAGAAGAGGAAGGAGGAATGAAAAGAGGATTTTGCAAAGACTGAAATTTCCTTCCTGCAGAATTCTTTCTTTCAGGAACTAGACTTCAAAGTATCTCACTCCAGTTATATTATGGAGTTGCCTCAGCTTTGAATTTGCATTTGTGGCTTCCATTTTCTCTGTCAAGGGATGGTGAACTGCAGAATATGAACGGCTTATAAATACTAAACACCTTTCATCTTTGTATTTCTTCCTGAATTATAGTACTATTTGTGTAAAAGAAATAAAATTTAGCACTGTAATAGAATCAAACTGACTCTACCTCACAGAGCATCTGTACATTTTCCATGTTTTTGCAAAGTTTTATGACCATAGATTAATAAGAAATTGCTTTATCTAGCTACAATAATATTTAGTGTAGCATTTCTCCACTGTTACATAAGTAAAAGTCGCATGGTAATTTCACCCAAACTACAGACCTTTTTATTCTTATTAGTATATTCATGGTTTTGTATTCACGCTGCTAAGTTTTCCAGTCTCAGTATGCAACCAGACATGATACAGCTGACTGACTGCATCACAGAAAAACAAGATGAAGGACAGGGCAAGGAATAAGAAAAATTCAAATGCTCGAGATTGTATTTTTAGTAAGCTTTACTCAAATAATATCATTATAAATTCTTGAATAACTTATGGAAATTTGTGGGTAATGTCGCAAAAATCTGCTCAGTAATATAGTGAACAATAAACTAATTATGTGCTGATAGACTCTTTTGCGTGGTGCTCAGCACACCACTCTGACAGAACATCAGTGATTACCAGTGACTACACTGTAGTTTATTACAGAGGTTTCCATTACCCTTACTAGGTGGTTGTTGCCAGAAGTGCTGAACATATTATATTTGTTTACACCTTCCAGATCCCCTGTGAAGTAGCTTCAAAGCAAACAATACACAAAAAATATTGTACTTTTTTTTTTTAACAAGAATTTTCTTATTGAAGAAACATTTTCTTATATGAAACCAAGAGTTTCAAGAAAGCAAGAAAAATCTCTTATGCAAGTCTTACTGAACTTCTAGGAGGTTGATTTTTTGTTATTTCTCCCAAAGAAAGCACTCTGATCTCATAAATCTCCTGTTTCAAAACCCATGTCTACTCTTGTGAAGATACTGTCCCTCTCTATGAATTGTGATCACTCATAATCATTGAGCTAAAGTGTTGTGGGTTTTTTTTAAGAGAACAGATCCCGTCACTCAGGTAGATCATAGAAATAAGATGATGCTTTGTGACATACTAATTAATATGATTTTATTATTACTAACAAAAGGCCACAGGCATTATACTGACCTGGCATTGTGGGGTCTCAGGACCAATTGGGGCTTCCCTCAGCTCAAGCTGATCTTAGCTGGTTTAACTGGGCAGGTGGCCTAGTGACCACTGCCTCACCTGTTTCAGAAGCATCTCTGTGAGTACATCCTCCCAACAAAAAACTTGAGATGATGATAACTTGCTGTGACCTCACGCCACTTCCCTGTCTGAGGAAGACTGGTGCTATTAACCTTAGGACCCAGAGGGACAGAAGATCTTTCTGTATAGCAATTTTAGGGATAATGGGGTTTTTCTGTATGAATTTAGACTATGACTGCTGGTATTTTTTGCTATATTTTGATGAGACATTTAAGATTTTGATCAGGTTAACAACAATTTTTTGCTCCATGTGTTTGGTGTATTCCCAGAATTCTGGGTGTAGGAGTGTGGCTTTACACTGACTAAGAAATTAAGTAGCTGGCTTCCATAACTTCATGAAACAACCCCATCTTCATTTCAGTAGGACTGTGTATGAGTTTTAAAAGCATTCTTAGATTGTGGGAATCATTTAAGACAGAAATATAAATTAGATATAAAATGAAACAGACCTTTTGGCTTTGCAACTCTGTTGGGATACTCACACCATCAACTTTAGACATTTAATTTGGTTTTAAGTAAATGGCCTATTTTCTTTAGGTGCCTTATGTGATTAATGAATAAAGGAAGCATTCACCTCTCCTAAAAGAGTTAAATAGAATCCTGAATACCTGTAGGTAGGTTGTCTGGTTGGTCGTTTAACTTGAGGTTGCCTTTCCTGCTGCCCCAGCTGCTGGCCCAGTACTCTTGTCCTGTGCAGTCTATGGCTGTTATTCAACAGCCTTCCTTGCTTACAATGCATGTCCTTATAACCTAATCTACATAGGTTTTGTTTGATTTCTTTTTTTGCTTTATCCTGATAGTGCTTCTTACCTACGTTAACCATGATGACTGTGTAAAGAGAATTTAGGAAGACTAAGACCCTAATCTATGCTGCTAATTAAATAGTGGCTGTGAATACTCTCTCCCTCTTCCTATTATATGCACAAAGATATTAACAATTCTCAACTTGCCCTCTAACATGGGTAACATGCTGAATACTAGAATACAAAACTAGACTGGGAAAAATTAGCAACAAGGTTACTCTGTCAATGAAATGTTGTCCAAGGGAAAGTAGAAAATCCTGATGCTAGACAGCACTATAGCTTAGCAGTCTCCTGAACCAGCAAAATGGTGGGTGGAACCTATTACATCTAGTCTGATAGCAGAATGTGAATTATAAATCACACTGTATTAGTCTCTTCTTGCTTGATAAGACAATTTTATAAGAATAACATTTACAGTTTACCAGTGATCAGAAGGTTGAAAATGATTTTATTCTCTTCAGTGACCATAAAATGTTCAACATTTATTACGTTAATTTAAAGAAGGAATAAATAGGAGCCTGTCTATTTTTTTTCAATTTTTAACTCAGCTAGAAATGTGTTTTTTCTTTACGCAAAAAATGTCTGTACCAAAAATTAATTTTGGTATAATTTTCCTTTCTTTTCAGTGAGGATTTGAATGTCAAACAACTACTCAAATGAGGGGAAAAACAGTGTCACAGTCATATATGTTCTTCTCTCTGTTTCAGAAAGAAATTAAAATTTCAAAAGGAGATTTATATATCACCAAAGATTTTATGAGCCCTTTAGCTATACACCATGTATACTGCTGCTGACAACCTGAGCACTGTTGCAGCATATTGGAGCAGTGACAAATTTAAAATTTTTTAATACAATAATCTAAAATAATTTAATACTGTATGGCCATAACAGTCCGAGCTCATTTTTGGTTTTAGTCTTTTTTTTCCTGCAGAGGAAGCCCCTTGCTATGGCTTTTGAAAAAAATTTGTTTTAATATGGTGTGAGAAACTGAACAGCCCACTAATTGCCTCAAATTTTGCTTCTTTGTCAACATTGCTGCCGGCGAGGTGGCTTGCAGGCCGGCTGAAGCGGTGGGCACCCAGGCGGGGCCGCCTACTCACCACCAGCCCGCAGCGCACCGCCACTGACAGCGCGCGAGCAGAACCCAGCCCCGGCCCAACGGCGACCGCGCGCGCCAGCAGAGCCCACCAAAGCAAAGCGCGCGACACGTGTGCGCGTGTGCCGGGATGGGCTGGGCTCTATAAAAAAGGCCGCCGCCTCAGGCCCCATGTGCGACCCTTGTGTGTGCTCACCCACCCTCGAAGACCCCAGAAGCACGGACCCCGCGGATCCATGGTGGTGAGTGTCCGCGCTCTTCTATCCGGAACTCCTGCTTAGTTTCCCATCTTTCCTTCCTTCCTTCCTTCCCTATCGCTGCTTTCTCTCTTTGCCCCGAGGAGTTAATAAACGGGTGGCCTAGTTTGTGTCTTAATCTCGAAGGGATGGAACCTGACAGGAGAGGTTGGTCCAGCCGTCCCTGGCCTCCCAGACTCGTCTGTGGTCGGCTAGAAAGCAAGGGGGCCTTCCTCTCATCCAAGAAAATTGGATCCTAACACTTGGTCACACATATTTTCTCTGGCAAAAGAAGAAATTTAGTTATTGTCTACAAAATATAACTGTTCATTTATTTTTGGCATCTTAATAAACCCGAAAAATAATTCAGAAAATTCAAGGAAGGCAAGTCTGATTAATGTTATGTCATTTGGAACCACAAACATAATTTTGGTATTCATGAGGCCAGAACAACAGACTTTTCATGAATCTGTGTGCTTGTGTTGAAAGATATATTTGTTTGTAATAAATATGTCAGTAAAAGCAGTGAGAAAGAAAGAGGAAGAAATTAAAAGTTTTAAAAAAAAATTCTGGAGCTTATTGTAGATTTTTATTTTATTTGATCCCTTACTAATTTTTAGAAAACAAAATTACTGCCTTGCCATATATTGGCCTTTGGAGTGACGTCTCATACAAATCACTGAAGTACAAAGGTAACTAATTTTCCCCAGTTTTCCATTTTTTCAAATGTGTATATAATTACAGCTGTTACAAACAAGATATGTAACTATGGAGAAGAGTAAAAAATAAAAGGAAGAAAGTATAACTGTAAAATTTGAATTGAAGAAATGAGGCTTCTGCAAATTGGCATTTTCCATGACACAATTCAGTTTGTTTAGGAAAGAGAAACAAGAAAAAAAAAGTAGTGAACTGAGAAATTTAGTGGAAATATAGTAGAAACTGAATTAAAAAAAGGCAAAATATTGTCCTTTTAATTTATTCTGCAGAATGTGAAAATTAGTTGCCTTCCTCGGCTATTGCCTTAGGAAATCTTTACTTTGGACTTTTCTTCTGTTGGGTGGATAGACATTCACTCTCAGATGCAGGTTTTTATCATTACCAATGTACTATTCTAAAAGGATAAACCAACCATTAGGTGTAATGAAGCCACTGAGGAGGGGTCACATTGCAAATTTACAGCTAAGGTTTTTAACATCCAGAGATATATTTTTTTTCCCCTCCCAAAGTCTGTTATGGAGAAGTAGTAATGAACAACAATTTTTTGATTGATTCTGATTTAGTAGAAAGAATTTTTTAAAAATTAAAGCCATTCAAATGGAGGAAATCCTGTATTAAGTTTACAACAGCCCGTCAGTTTTATAGGTAGCCTAAGTTTGGGTTGCTGTGCAGGATTCTCTGCAACTAGTTTTATCTTGTTAGGTCTTCAAGAAATTATAGGTCTATCATATGTGAATTTCCACTTGACTAAAGAGACTTGGAGAATAGACAATATAGTCTAACCAAGCTTTTCTTTTTTAACGTGGTTAGAAATTTTGTAATTTTTTTTTTCAAATGTATTACTTAGCCACATAAATAAAATTGGTTTTGCATTAATCAATACTCCATGCAGCTGTATAGTAACAAAGATTTACAACAGGACTATTGGGATCTTTATTATGTGGAATTGTACTTAAACACCTAAAATTGTAGGAAGAAAAAGATTTTAACAGAACAGTTTTAGCTAAACTACCTTCTGGTAAACAGTTTCTAAGATCCAGACTAAAGAGAGGAAGAGAATAAATAATGTCTGACACATATCAAGGCCAGTGATGTCTTTCCACGGAGGCAGCAATTTTTGCATTTTAGTCAATATCTAATTTCCTCCAGACTAATCAGATTGATTTTAGGCATGAAATTATTGCAGAAGAAGGAATGCCACTTTTGTAGATTTACAGAGGGAAAGAGATATTCATACAGCTCTGGAAATATGTGGGAATAATTTCATTGAATGTTTTCATCAGTCGTCTTTACACAAAAAAGTAAGGGACGCATTAAGAAAATCTGCTAGCAACACAGAGCTGGGAGGTTTTATACAGAAGGAAAAAGTCGTCATACAGGAAGAATGAGATTATCTAGAAGACTTGAATAATAGAAACAGCATTAAGTATATTAGTACAAAGTGCAGTGCTAAGTTCTTATGGAGTAAACATAAGCAGTAACAGTCCCAAATATTCAGAAATTATGAATCATGCCTTCGGAAGTCTTATGGAACTGACTTTAAAAAATTAAATTATACATTTAAAATTAATTTTCCTTGCTATTTATTGAGTCTTTGAGCCTTGATTCATATCTTCAAATGTAGTTCTACAATCATAATGGGTGAAAAAGTACTTCAAAAGGAAGAAAAAAATAAAATTGTTGCTACAAGGCAGGTTATGGAATCCCTAAGGGGGAAAAAAAAATCAAAAACCAAACCAAACCAAACCAAACCAAAGACCCAAAAGGCAGTATTCATTTGTGACTTGTAGATGAAAAATGATGTCAATGCAGCAGGTTGTAGAACTGAGATGAATGTTTCAGATTCCCATTTATTTTTTTATTAAAATTATTATAGTAGTTATTTTGATAGGAGAGAGGGTATTTCCCCCCCTGGGTTTTTTTGAGGGGAATACATGTTTTAAACACTTTCCCCTTTGTCATGATGATTTGAGCAGCCTTATATCTTTGTGGATTCTGGCCAAAGACAAAAGATGAAGCTCAGTTTTGAGGGGTAGGGGTTTTTTTTGTTTTGTTTAGGTATTTTGATTCCTTTCATTTTTGGTTTGTTTTCCCTGCAGTATATCTAGAGAAAGTGCTACTTAAATCCCACAGAACACTAAAAGAGCAAAACTCAAGGAACCCGAATTAACTGAAGAAATGTTAAAAACCCTAGTAAAAGGCTGCTGCATATGAATTCATGGCAATATATCCCACACAAACTTCCAGAATCCACAAAAAATCAAGAACTTTTTTGTCCAGACCTTAGTTTAGCCACTGTTCATGTTTCATCAACCCCAGTCGGCCACTAAGCATCACACAGCTTCTCGCTCACTTCCTGACAGAGGGATGCGGGAGAGAATTGGAAGAATAAATGTGAGAAAACTCATGGGTTGAGATAAATACAGTTTAATAAATAAAGCAAAAGCTGTGCATGCAAGCAAAGCAAAACAAGGAATTCATTCACTGCTTCCCATGGGCAGGCGGGGGCTCAGCCATTTCCGGGAAAGCAGGACTCCATCACACATAATGGTTACTTGGGAAGTAGGGTCCAAACATTTCCCCTCTTCCTTCTTCTTCCCTCAGCTCTATACGCTGAGCATGATGTCATATGGGTTGGGATATCCCTTTGGCCAGTTGGGGTCAGCTGTCCCAGCTGTGTCCCCTCCCAACTTCTTGTGCACCCCCAGCCTACTTGCTGGTGAGGTGGTGTGAGAAGTAGAAAAGGCCTTGACTGTGTAAGCCCTGCTCAGCAATAACTAAATGATCCCTGTATTATCAGCATTGTTTCCAGCACAATCCAACACATAGCCCCATACTATGAAGCTACTATGAAGAAAGTTAACTATACCCCAGACAAGCCAGCACACTGCTATACTTACTAGAATTTGCATATGCCTTGTGATCCTAATTATTTCTGGACTTCATAAAATAAATAAAAAACCCAGTCTTTTGATTATCTATTGTGATGACGAACAGTCCATAGCAAGTTGTAAGAAAAGGTATTATTTTATTCATTAAAATATACTTATGAAATTAAATATTTCTGCTTTCAAAATAGTTCTATCAGAGATTTCTTAGATATCTCTAGCTCTTTTGTATTGGAATAGTAAAGTAAACTGTAAACCAGTGAAGTGATATAGAAGCCCAATTTTGACAAGAATTACTATAGCAATGTATATGTGTCCTTTCAAAGCTTGGATAATATTCTGTAAAAAAATTACATTTGGGCCTCCAGTTATTTCTGACACAGTCAATTTCATATCAACAAAAGTGACTTCTTTGAGCTCTGAGAGTAAAATTTCGGAAAAATATTTGAATTTTATTTATTTGTTCAATAACTTTGAGGATATTTTATAGACAGGAAGATTTCTTTTTTGCATATACTTCTTTATTCTCATACACTGATATTTTAATATAATTCTATCAAACAGATTTTTACAATAATTACCTTCTTAAGAACCTTCCTGACACAATATATTTTACGAAATAATCTTCTAGAATTGAAACCAAAAGACAGTCATAATGGCCTAGTTCACAAATTGCTGTGTTGAGAGTTTCCATTTAAGTAAATTGTCTAAGTGCATATAATTTTATATGTAATTGTCACTGTTATAACACTGAATTGCTTTGGTTCCAACTATGTATGAGTTCAACATACCCACCTACTTCATAGCTTTGTTTGCTCTATTTAGTAATTTGCTATGTGAAAGCTGGGAGTTTTGAACTGTGATGAAGCACCATGACAGCAATAGCAGCTCAACATTTTACTACAGTGAGCATCCCAAGCAAAGGAGAGATAAGCAGGTAAACTCACATAGGAGTATATAATAGAGCCATGATTCACAGGTTGAACACTGATAGAGAATAATTGCTTGCAGTCCATGCAAGCTCATTTAACTAAATGATCAGGTCTACAGTTACAGAACATTGACTTACCACAAAGTACATACCATAAAAGTATTCTGTGTTTGAATGTTGCGGCTTACGGTCATTTTAAGACTGGCTGATTTATTTTTTTGTTTTGGTTTTGTAGATAATTTTAGTTACTAAAAGGCTATTGAGTAGTGATCAAAAGTATTTGTGTATTGTATAAATTTTTCTCTATCACCTGAAGTTTTCATTTCACCTGAAATGAAAATAAGGAAGAAAATAAAGGTTTCCAAGTGTTGAAATAAACTGTTATTTTCATGCACTTAAAAGGGCAATAAAAAAGTATGATTTGTACTATGAATTGTAAAGATGAATTTAGTTTTTGGAGAAGAGGAGAGGTGCCTGAAGACTGGAGAATAGCCAATGTCACTCCAGTCTTCAAAAAGGGCAAGAAGGAGGACCCAGGGAACTACAGGCCAGTTAGTCTCACCTCCGTCCCTGGAAAGGTGATGGAACAACTCATTCTGGGTGTCCTCTCCAAGCAAGTAGATGAAAAGAAGATGATCAGGAGTACCCAGCACGGATTCACCAAGGGGAAATCATGCCTGACCAATCTGATAGCCTTCTACAATGGCATGACTGGCTGGGTAGATGAGGGAAGAGCAGTGGATGTTGTCTACCTTGACTTCATCAAGGCTTTTGACACTGTCTCCCATAACATCCTCATAGGGAAGCTCAGGAAGCATAGGTTGGATGAGTGGACAGTGAGGTGGATTGGGAACTGGCTGCATGGCAGGGCTCAGAGGGTTCTGATCGGTGGTGCAGAGTCCAATTGGAGGCTGGTAGCTAGTGGAGTTCCCCAGGGCTCAGTACTCGGCCCAGTCTTGTTCAGCTTATTCATCGATGACCTGGATGAGGGGACAGGGTGTACCCTCAGCAAGTTCGCTGATGACACAAAACTGGGAGGAGTGGCTGATATGCCAGAAGGCTGCACTGCCATTCAGCGGGACCTGGACAGGCTGGAGAGTTGGGCGGAGAGGAGCCTGATGAAGTTCAACAAGGGCAAGTGTCAAGTGCTACACCTGGGGAGGTTGAGCCCCAGGCACCAGTACAGGCTGGGGGATGACCTGCTGGAAAGCAGCTCTGCTGAGAGGGACCTGGGAGTCCTGGTGGATGACAAGCTGACCATGAGCCAGCAGTGTGCCCTTGTTGCCAAGAAGGCCAATGGTATCCTGGGGTGCATTAAGAGGAGTGTGGCCAGCAGGTCGAGAGAGGCTATCCTCCCCCTCTCCTCTGCCCTGGTGAGACTCCACCTGGAGTACTGTGTCCAGTTCTGGGCTCCCCAGTTCAAGAAAGATGAGGAATTCCTAGGAAGAGTCCAGAAGAGAGTAACTAGGATGATAAAGGGACTCGAACATCTCCCCTATGAGGAAAGGCTGAGAGAGCTGGGCTTATTTAGCCTGAAGAAGAGAAGACTGAGAGGGGACCTCATCAACACATACAAATATCTCAAGGGTGGATGTCATGAGGATGGAGCCAGACTCTTCTCAGTGGTGCCCAGTGACAGGATAGGGGCAACGGGCACAAACTGAAACATAAGAGGTTTCAGCTGAATATGTGAAAGAACTTCTTTACTTTGAGGGTAACAGAACACTGGCACAGGCTGCCCAGGGGGGTTGTGGAGTCTCCTTCTCTGGAGATATTCAAAGCCTGCCTGGATGATGTCTTGTGCAACATGCTCTAGGTGAACCTGCTTTAGCAGGGGGGTTGGACTAGATGATCTCCCAAGGTCCCTTCCAACCCTTGCCATTCTGTGATTCTGTGATTTTCATCCCACCAACATATAAAATTTTAAAAGTAGATGGCTCATTCCAAAGTTAGTACCAAGTGACCAATATTTACAGCCCAGAGCATCTGTTGACTGATTAGGAGGATTGAAGGAGGAATGCAAAACAGATAGTTCAAAGTTGGGCTGGAATAGGAAGTCAAGATGACTGTCCCACAGGAGGTGAGACTACTGCAGCCAGTGGCATCTCTAAGAAGTCAGGAGACTGACAAATGGACAGAAATCACAACAGATTTGAGCTCTTTTCACCAGGCTAGTTCAGGTTAAATTTCCTTATGCTAGGAGGGGTTTTTTTGTGGTCTATCCAACAGCCAAGTGTTTAGGCTCCTTGGCTAGTATGGAGTTTTTCTTCCCCAAAGAGTTTGCAACCATATGTTTCACATGTTAAGTGAGGTGTGGTACCATTATAATATTGGATATCTTGTAAGTTTCTCCTTTTATACTGTTTTGCATGGCATATTTGAATATGCATTAAGCATGGAATTAGAATCCAGGGGCTTTCCCCCAACAAACTCACATGAAAATACTCAAATTGCCAAGAGATAAAACTGATTTTTTTTTTTTTTTTTGGTGGACTGGTTTAATGATATAACTTTTGGATAAAAGCACTTCTGAATTAAATTCTTCCTTTTCCAGACATCTTAGGTAGCTCTTCATTTCCTTTTCTTCTATTAATAGACTTGAAAAAGGAATTTTCCATTTGTGTTGAAAGAAAATACTTTGCTTGGTCAAAAGCGAGTAGTTTTTCTTTTCCAAAAATCTTATTAGAGAAATAAAAAGAAATTACTAGGTTATTTTCCTTTCAGAATTTCTGTACATCAGTTAAATCACACCACCAGTTACTGAGACAATCTTTTGGACAATGTATGACTCTTTAAAGACTAATATACACAGTCAGTGTGGTATATGAAACATGACTATTCTTGGAACAATAAATTGTGTTTTGGAAATGTTTAGCTTAGAGGAATTTGGAAATATTCTACTTATGGAAAACCTAAAAGAATTTTCTCTACCAATACCTTAACATACTCCTAGGAAATTGTAATATTTCTCAAGATATATTACAATAATATAGGAGAAAGTTAAAAACTCTGCTGCAAACTCATTATTATATTTTCTTTACTTAATAGAATAATTTATTTTTTAAGCCTTGCTATTTAGAAAAATACTGAAAAAAATACTGAAAATTAATAACTATGCTATATTTTAGGGAAAAAAACTGTGACTTGCTAGAGGTGTGACCTGTGCATCAAACATTTTAGGGACCCTTTCACTTTTACTGACTGTTTTCCGGGGAAAGGAATGATGAAAAACTGTTTCCTTCAACCTCTAATAAAGGGGATTGTATTGTTCATAGGGTCTCACCACATAAACTTAGTGATGTGTAGATGAGTAGTTGGACTATTTTGTAAGATTTTCACTGCTTCTCTTTTTGTTGATGTTCTTTGTGTTCAAAATATGTCAGTCTTGTAGATAAAGCTACATGATTTTAAGCTTGTAGACTTTCCAAGTTAGGAAGTTCATTGTAAGTATATTATTGTTGGTATGGAATATTGTATTGTACCACATATTTTCAGAGCTGAGACATAATGCATGTATGAGGATCACTGACACTACGAAAGAGGTGAGAAAAAGAAGGAACAACTATCATGTACTCCTGTAAGAGTACTGCTATTATTAATGTCCATAGTAGAAACAGTGTCGGTAGTGTAATATAGTAAAGATGGCAGATAGGGACAAAGATTTTAAGTTCTATTTGAAGCAAAGTGGGCTGGGAATTGGTGCGAATAAGAGGTTAAAGGCAGTTCCGAAGAAAAGAATTAGATCCCCTGTCCAAATCCAGCTGGTTACACTGACTGTGCTGCAATGCCAGACTTGTTTTGTTTCTAATGATATGTGTGGAGAGTGTTTGGTGTTTTGTATGCTTTACTGCACTACTAAAAAAATTTAGTACACTGTGTCAGAGTTTTAAGGGACTTGCGAGAACAGCTTATATCCATTACTCATTGGAAGTCTGGTATAATTCAGACTCAGAAATAATATAATTCAGTGACTAACTGTACACAATATACACATGAATGTAAAATTGGGAATTACATTTAGTTAGGTTGTCTATCTTTTGCAGTTCATTTTAAGAGTAAATATTTACTATTTTTTATTAAGCTATTGTTACTAAAGTAATTTATTTATGCTTTTCAACTTTTGTGAATAAATGGCATCCTAGGTGGATGTTTAGATGGGACTCTCTAGGTAGTGGTAAGTGTTAAGGCCAGTTTTAAAGTTTAAAACTAAACTTTATTAAATTCCTCATTAGCATTACACCCCATGGTGTTCCCATCTTTCCTCTTCATGCTTGATATCTTTACACTATTTCTTCCCCTCTCAAAAGCAGGACCTTAAAATTGGCTTCCAATACTGTTTTCTTGGTTTTGTTTTTTCCAGTACTCCTGGACAGGACGTACATTCGCAGTCCCTTGCACTCCTCTTTTTCTTTGTTTCCAACTTTCTGTTACTTGGATGCCTCCCATGTGCAACACCTTTGCCTTTTTGGCGGTCGTGTTGTTCACATGCATCTGTAAAATGCTAATTTATGTGTGTCGCAGGGCTCTACTTCTCCTACAAAATAATAAGCTGATAACATATGTGGATATATGACAATCTTTCATATCAATGTATCTATTGTTTTATGAGTTCAGAAACACAGATGTTCCCATTTTATTATGTTTTATTAATGTTTTATCTGCATATTTAGTTATAAATTGTACTCGAACAGGAGAGATTTCTGTGTTAGAAATACCATCATAGTAGATACAGCTTAGTTATTTATATTTACCAAATGCTAGTTACCGGACAGCTAGTGTGATAGCCAATATTTGGTAGGTCACTGAATAAACAGAGATAAAATATGATAATTTGATGCAATTAATAAGTGTCAGTATTTGTTGAAATAGTAATTTGGCTTCTGACAGCATGGAGATGCTGCATATAAATATTGGTTTATTGTTTTTCTAAATATTTTATAAAACATATATACTTGAAGTGTTTTTATCCCTCACCTTTTATTTGCATTTGCATTTTTTTAAAAATATGTTTTGGCAGATTTGTTTATACTTATTTGATGAGGTCCTAACCATTTGAAAATATTTAGACTCAGGAAGGACATTTCAGTAAAATATTAAAACCTACTTGTTTGTCTTTTTTATGGTTATGATGAAGTCACTAGAACTTTCCTAGTTTGTAGTTCTAAATGGTGCTTCTGCATCCCTAACTCATGTAATGTGTAATGAAAATGTATAAATGAATTAGTGGTAAGTTCCCCAGAGTATCATACAATAGCAAGTCAGAAAAAAATCTCTATTGTTAGCTTGCATTTAAGACCGCTAGTAATTTGAAAAAAAAAAATCTGTGTTCCATTTACTTTGAAGCCATATTGAACAGGCTAACACACTGGCAGGCTTAATTAATGCCTTGTGTCATGAAGTATGACAAACAACTATTTACATTATGTATAACCTATATGACCTTGACAGTCCACTAAAATTAGATATCTTGCACAGTATTTTTTAAAGTCCTATTAAAAACACAATGAATGCACCTCAGTGGTGTACACTGGTACTATCTTAATTAATTGCTAAATAAAATTTCAGAGTAATAAACTATTCTGAACAGTTTCCAGATGTGTGTTTGCATTCATGAATGTTTATGTAAAAGATAATTATTCCAGTAGATCTGATTCTGAAAAGTATGGAGAAACAAGAGTTCTTCATCCCCAGACCAGTGTCTGAAGAAATTGGGACAAACTTTTCTGGAGCTTTCTCCTTCTGGCCATTTATTGTTGTGACTTAACCCTACCTTTTTAGTCAATGGCTAACTTTAGATGATAGCCTGTATTTAGATCAGTTGAACATGCTTTGAATCTACATCTCAAGCTGGAACTAGAAGGGAAAGGGAGAGGATAAATCTTGACTGAAAGATTCAAGAAGCAATTTTTATTGTAAATGTCATTTGTTTCAAAGAACTGAGAACTGTATAAAATATACCATAATCATACAGTTTAATAGCATTAATGCAAAATAAAAATTGTCTCTGAAAGGAAAATGTAATAACATGTCCTCAGAGGAAATAATGCATTTTTCAAGAATTTGAAAATTTCCCTTAAATTTGGGCAAAATGTGGACACATATACAAAAATTTACACGTATTTTTATATAATAATTTGACATTTTGGTACACAGGTTTTTTTTAATCTCACTAGATTTCTTTGCTCTTTTTTCACTCACACATTTCATTTCCATTCCTTTTTTTTTTTTAACTAGTTCTGCTGAAGTCTTCTTTCTTCCCTAGCCTTTCTCTTCAATCCAATGCTTCCGATTTTCTCATGTATGACTGCCTCTTTAGCATTTGATCCCTTCCTTGAGATAAAGACAACTAAAAGACTAGAAAGAAAAATCCTGTTTAATTTGATATCCTTCTGTGATAGGGTCACCCACCTAGTGGATGAAGGGAAGGTAGTGGATGTAGTTTTTCTGGATATTAGTAATGTTTTTTATACTGTCCCTCACAGCACCCTTCTGGACAAATTGTCCAACTGGGGAATGAACAGGTTTACAGTGTGAACTGGGTGAAGGGCAGAGCTCAAAGGTTTCTAGTGAATGGGGCTACATCTGGCTGGCAGTGTCATCAGCAGTGTTCTTCAGTGTTCCATGCTAGGGCCAGCTCTGTTCAATATTTTTATCAATGATCTGGAGGCAGGAGCTGCACCATAAGCAAGTCTGCTGATGGTATCAAACTGGGAGGTGCTGTTGACTTGAGGAACAGGAGGTCTTGCAGAGGGCTCTAGATGCATTGGAGCATTGGGCTATGTTTAATGGAATTAAATTTAACAAGGCAAAATGCCAGACTCTGCACCTAGAACAGAGTAATGTCAGACACAACTATAAACTGGGAGAGGAGTGACTGGAGAGCAGCCCTGCAGAAAGGGATCTGGGGGTGCTGGTCAACAGCAGGCTTGATGAGAGTCAGCAGTGTACCCTGGCAGCCAAGAGGGCAAACAGCATCCTGGGGTGCATCAAACACAGTATAAGCAGCCGGACAGGAGAGGTGATTACCCTGCTGTATTCAGCTTTGGTGCAGCCTCACCTTGAATACTGGGTGCAGTTCTGGGCCGCACAATTTAGGAAGGATGTGAAGGTCCTTGGATGCATCCAAAGGATGGCAACAGAACTGGTGAAAGGGCTGGAAAGAATGTCCTATGAGGAGCATCTAAAGACTCTGGGCTTGTCCAGTTTGGAGAAAAGGAGGCTGAGGAGTGACCTCATTGGTCTCTACAGCTTCCTGAGGAGGGGATGTGGAGAGGGAGATGCTGATGTCTTCTCCCTGGTATTCAGCGATCGGATGCATGGGAATGGTTCAAAGCTGCTCCAGGGGAGGTTTAAACTGGACATTAGGAGGCATTTCTTTACTGAGAAGGTGGTCAAACACGGAACAGGCTTCCTAGAGAGGTGATCAATGCCTCAGGCCTGTCAGTGTTTAAGAGGCATTTGGACAATGCCCTTAATAATAAGCTTTAACTTTTGGCCAGCCCTGAATTGGTCAGGCATTTGGAATAGATGATCATTGTAGGTCCCTTCCAACCAAACTATTCTATTCTATTGTATTCTATTCTATTCCAGTTTGATGACAGACTAGTAAACCTTCTTTTAATGCAAGACTCTTGAAGCATGAACTCTCAACTGAACTGAATCTCTAAGACTATAGCTTTGCATTCAGTGGAATTATGGCTTCAGCTGTTTTGAACATCTCTTATCCTTATTTTCCATTTCAGCTACCTTTTCAATCCCTTATTGTGCTCTGCCATGTCATATTAAACATTAGGTCAGGGAGTTGTTTGAAAACTAATCAGGAAAGAAAGGAAAAAAAAAATTAAGGTGGATCAGTTTACCAACTGACATTCTTGCTCAGCCATCTGAGGATACATCTCCTTTTCGAACAACAAAAAAGAAACTTTGGAAGCTGCCATTTTTTCCTAACCTAAAGAAATACATACTCAGCTTTTGTAAGTTTTAAGTTTCACACTGCTTTCACTTTTTAGAAAATTCTTTGACATGGAAAGAATGAGCAAGGTATTTTCACAGTAAAGTGACTTTTCTTGATCAAATTAAAAATGTGTAATCCACTGTTTGACAGTTAGTATATGATATTTAATGGAATTATTTCTTTTTTCCTGCTTGACTGAAATTTTTTGATAAATTAGTCCTATACCCAAATAAATTTATTGCAATTTACCTCTTAAATCATGCACTGTCATAAACTTCAGAAAATTCAAGTTTTATAATTAAATCATATCACAAAAAAGTCCTAAACAGTGGAAAGAAAAATAAATATGTTCCATAATAAATTGTCACTCTCTCATATTAATTTCTGACATCTGTTAAAAACCCCCACAACTTTAAAATTGTCATATGATGTGTAGAAGCAAATTTTTAATGTCTAAAAGAAATTTTAAGTTGCTTAAAACTTCAAGTTTTAAAGACAACTGTTTTATTGGAGCTTTCTTTAATAGTTCCAAGCACAAAGGGTTGACAAAAAAGAAATATCCTTTGTAATTCTCAAACTTTTTGCAGATATGGAAAATTAATTGAAATTTTCACTAGTATTCAGTATCAGATAAAGCCATGACTACTTTAATTTACTGCATCATACAGTATCTCAGATATTGTTTATGGCAAAAACTCTCATTTTCCAGTATTTTGCACACTGGTATGTCCCACAGAATTACAGAATGATTGAGGTTGGAAGTGACCTCTGGAGGTCTCTCTGAAACAGTGTTGAAAGCCTTCCTGAAGTCTGGGTAGCCAATATCCACTGCTTTCTCCTTGTCTACTAAGCCAGCCATTTCATCATAGAGGCTCATCAGGTTGGTCAAGCAAGTCTTCCCCTTCATAAGTGCATATCAGCTGCTCCTGATCACCGCCTTGGCCTTCACGTGCCTGGAAATGGTTTTCAGGATTAACTGCTCATCATCTTCCCAGGGATCTAGGTGAGGCTGACTGGCTTGTAGTTCCTTGGGTCTTCCTTCTTGCCCTTCTTGAAGACAGGCGTGACTTTTGCTTTCCTTCAGTCTCAGGCACATCTCTCAACTGCCATGATCAATCAAGGATTATGGGGAGTGGCCTCGCAATGACATCAGCCAGCTTCCCTCAACGCTTGTGGTTGCATTGTATCAAGGCCCATGGACTTATCTAAGTCCACTTTGCTTGAGTATGCTCTGACCTGATCCTCTTCCACCAAGGCTATGTCTTCCTGGCTCCAGCCTTTTCTCCAGTCTCCTGGGCATTGGATTCTTGAAGACTGTTCTTACTAGTAAAGACTTAGGGACACGGTTTAGTGGTGGGATGGCAGTGTTAGGTTAACCTAACTTTTGGTCTTGATGATCTTAAAGGTCTTTTCCAACCTAAACGATTCTATGATTCTATGACTAAGGCAAAGAAGGCATGCATTCATTACCTCAGCCTTTTCTTCATCCTGTGTTGATAGGACCCCTGCCCTACTCAGCAGCAGATTCACATTTTCTTGATCTACCTTTTGTTTCTTATGTGCTTCTAGAAACGCTTCTTTTTGCCCTTCTTGTTGTCCCACTTTAATGTTTATCAGCTGCAAATTTATGATCCATCAGAAAAAAATCAAACTGCATTGTTATACTAAAGTTTTTGCACTTCTTAGTGTTTTTGACAGGAGTATCTTGAAACTAACAGGAAAAAAAACAACTTTCTCCTTTTACTTGCTACATAACAACTAATGATCCTAAGTATTTTGATATCTCAATGGTGTGAAGCCACAGAAAAACAGTATTTCATTTCATTGTCCTTCATTTATTCGGCTTTATTGCTTTTCTGAATATCTGGGTAATATTTTTGTATTCTTCCTGTGCTCATTGAACATTTTCTGTAAAAATACTGATGCCTGCATTTGCTGCTCACTTAATCATTAATTAACATTGACAGATCTTTTCTTCTTTGAATACCATTTCCTTACTTGGATTCCAAATATAAATATGCAGTTTATGGTAATGTGCAAAGTGTTTTAAGCCCATGCAGTATTTGCAATTTTAAACAAGATAAAAGAAGTATCCTTTGTGTTTTGTGGGGGTTGTTTTTCTGGCCCAAAGGTTGGCTGCTTAGAGCTCAGTAATACACTGAAAATAAGATTTAATCAACAACAACATTGTTCAATGTTTCTCTCTGAAAGCTTATTTGATTGATTTTACCTTCTAATTAACTTGACAAGCAAATGAAATAAGGAATATTTCTTAAAATAAAAGATGGGTAATAATTTTCCGGGATGACTCAAAGAAAGTGAGAATTGATTGCTTATAATAAACAATAGCTATGCTCTCTACCACCCAAATTTACTTAAATCCTTCAAGACAATTATGTCCATCTTCCTCTAGGTCTTTATGCATCTGCTTCTCCCAGGCACAGCTTGTTCTTTCTCACATCCATTAGTTTTGGCTGTTTTTTCTGTCTGTTCCCTAGCTCCTACCATTCTTCCCTTTCTTTCACTTAGAGGTGCAATTCTATAGTCTTACACATACCTGTAGTATTGTTCCCTATCTTACGTCAGATGAATAGACTCTGTAAAAGATGAAGAATTCCCCTTACACAGAAAGAATCACTGTTGCCTATCACAAAGACAGGAGAGGAACCAAGAGTTTGGATCATAAATTGCTACTTGCATCATCTTTCCCTCCCTTATGGCAGTGACAATAGGAGTAATAGTATTTAGGACATTTGTTTTCCCAGGGCGGTGATCAAGGTATTTGACATCACAGAGAGAATGCAGTGATGCTTAGAAAAGTGAAATCATGGTGGTTTCCTACTTGAAAATGCCTAATGTTGGCTATGCCATGATAATTATTTATTTTAAAGCCAGCAATTTAGATAATAGGTACAGAGAGCTTTGCCTTCCTTTGAAATTAAAATTAAGTTTTATGGGTAGGCACTTAAGGACATGCCTTCTGAGTGAATTTGGGTGCATTTAGAGAAAACACAGCCTACAGAGATTCTGGAGTACCAAAGTGACAGAGCTGTTTTTTGAAACAGTGTTGTAACAGCTGGTTATACTAGCACAAATAAAGTGTAATATCCTTGCAATTAAATATGTGCAAGCACAGTTTTAAAGGTCAGCTTCCTTTCATATATGGAATTGAGTTCTGAATGCCTTTATGTATTCATTTTAAAGCAAACACATTGACCTCAAACCACAGCCGCGTATCTACATTCAGTAAGTGAAGTGTTTCATAAAATAAACATTATTTATGTGCTTAATAGATGAGATATTAATTCAGATGTGTCTTGTACATCAATTTGAAAGTGTAATTAGTGGTCATTTCAACTCAACAGCTCAGCTCTAGTTACAATAATTTCTCCTCTTAACTGTGGGCACTGATCTTATGCTCATGTCCATGTTGAAACTCTTAAGAAATTATAACTGTAATAAAAAATGTGGCTAATAGAACTCCTGTTTCAAAAGCAACCTTTGAATAAGATATATATTTTGACAGTACTATCATCACCTGCTTCATGTTGCTCTTTATTCTACCTAAATCACTCATCTGGACTGAATATATTTTTTACCTCAGCACATCAGACTGTAAGTCTACTTTTTAATACTTAGGATTCTTCAAGACAAAATTCTCGACTCAGTTGACTTCAGAAACCATCTGCTCCCCAGCTTGTCCTTCAAAGCCATTTGGCTAGAGCTTCACTATTAGATATTGCAATCCTCCAGAAAGAGGCGAGAGCTGGTTTCCCGTTCTTAGATAATGTTTACCTGTCACTACAATTTGCCATTCATGTCAGTGGCAATAGATTGAGCCTATGCGTAATGTTCACTTTGAAGTGTTCTTAGCTTTTACCCCATTTTTTTTCTATCATCTGAGTCAAAAATATATGTATTAGGTAGTTAATCAAGAATCTACTGAATCTATTTGCTATGATCTTAATTTCTTTGTTTAGTACATACTCGGACAGATGTTGAAAATCTTTTAAAAAAAAAGACGAGATTTTTTTTTTAATGTAGTAGGTATAATGTGCGTGTGTGTGTATATGTGTGTAGTTTAACACCTATGCCTTTGATTTAAAATGAAAAAATGCTTGGTTAATCAAACTAGTCATGGACAATGTAAATTAAACTTCATAAATATAAAATTACCTACAAGTAATTGCCTATTAATAAACTTTAGGAGCCTGATTTTGATTCCTTAAATCTCAAAACCCTGTAAGTTTTCCATGTTCAAGAAAATAAGTCAGAGTTTAAGAACATTAAATCAACCCATTCATGAAGACCATATCTACATGTTGTATGAAACTATATATTTGCTAAGACAGATGTAGAAGAATTATGGGGTTTTTTATTCATTATTGTAGATAAAATAAAGGAGTCATGAAGTGAAAGGCAAATTTTCCATTACCCCTTCTAAAGGTTAAAATTTCTACATTTTTCTGAACAAATTATTTATTAATTTCTGCTACACAGAATTGATGTTTCTTTGAATGGTCTTTGTTCTTTTTTTTTTTTTTGGAAATGCACAAGGATTATGTATGTATTAGGTGCATTTTTATTTCAGAAAGATTGAAAATACTGCTACTATGTTTTAATATAAAACTTAATTAAAAAAAACTCACAGAAAATATTATTTTAGAAAAATAAAATTTTCTGAAACTGGAAATTTTATTTCAGTAAGATGAACTGGAACAAGATTCTGAAGTAATAATCTTCCCAAGATATCAAGGAACAGTTTTCAAAAATCATGGCTGTTTCTAACACAGCTTGCTGGTAATATTCTCTAGTGTAGTTCACAGTTAACATGTAGATTATAACTATGGGGAAATAATTTCAATAATCTTACCAAATTTGTTAATGATTTTTAATAAAAGCTTTAGGGATGTAAAAAGATCCTTAGATCAGTAAAATATGTGTACTACCAAGGATGTAGGATTCCTAACTAAATAATTAGCTTATTCAACAAAAACATGTTAAATAGTAAGAAAAGGCATTATGCTTTTATGTACTTTCAGAATTCCATACTGCTCAATGTGCTTTTCTGAGCTTTGAGGACTGATTTTTTGTAATGGTAAATGATATCATTACCAATAACGAGTCTGCAGGGATCTTTATTGTAAATATCCTGATTCTTTCATTTGCTCTATGTCCAGTGCATGCTGGGATGCCCAACTGTGTCAAATCAAGTCATAGATTATCTGTTTACTACCACATTGTCCCAGAAGAAATGAACTTGAAAACAAATAGACTAATAACTTCTGAACAAAATGTGTTTCTGTGTAAGACAAGAAATGAGAATAAAATTTATACATTTGAAAAATTTGTACCAAAAAAATATATAATGTTTCCCCTTGTGAAGTCCCAATTTAATTGGCAGGGAAGAGACAGTGTGCAAAACAAAACAAAACAAAACCAAACCCAAACCTATTTAAGGAGAAGACCATGAAATAAATGTCTGCTTTTAGTACTTCCATTTAATCTCAACTTAATTGTTGTCATACTTCTTTTTATCAGCAGCCATGGTATTTGTTATTTATTAAGGCAAGAGCTTCCAGTGAGCTCAAGAAAATTTGTTTGAAGGAGTAGCACAGGACTGGAACTCAAGTGCTTGGTCTCCTGTTTTAAAATATACCCATGATATGACTTGTTGGGACCAACCTCAAATAAGACATACACACACAGGCTCAGCAGAAAGATGTCCATTGATTTTGTTTAGCCTTCAAACAGTATCTGTGGGAACATGCTGACTTATTCTAGTTTTTATGAAGTGTCTTTATACAATCAATTATTGAAAATCCCAGCAAATAAACTGAGAAGGGCATTATTCTAATTTCATCATGATGAAGATGAAATACTTGGTTCAGCTTTTGTTCTTTGGATATTTCTCCCACCCTTCTGCCACCTAAGGTTCCTTTTACTGGGTACAGTTGAATTTAGGGCTGTAAAATGTGTTTGTATCCACACTGTGCTGTTAGGCTGTAAACTTCTTTGCATATGTATGTGTTAATTGTGTGTGTGCTTGTAGCATACTATTCCTGTAGCACACAAGGCTAATAAAAAAAAATGGTTTAAAATTGAAAAGCGTACTTACAGAATGTATTCCACTCACAAATACAAATTAATTCAGATGCTGTGCATGCTATAATCCACACTGTCATTCAGGATTATAGGGGCCAATAGACCAACTATGTCCTGAGGGTGTGAACTGGGACATATCAATCAATTTACAGAGCTTTGGCAAAGGTTGAACAGCTGGTGCTGAAATTCTTTGTTGGAGAAATGACCAACCCACGAGAGATTATAGATTTAAGCTAAGATTGATGGTTAAACCTTGCAAATAAAATCCTCTTCAAATGTGTTCTGACTGATTATAAAGCTAATTTAAAGGCATCACTTCACAGCACTTTCTTAGAACAAGATAGTCATTAAATTTGTGGTTTTAAACAAATTCTCTCTGAGGCCTGTTGCTAGTAGCAAATATATTAGTGTTTTCATTTTCAGATTATTTTTAAAATATCTCTGTTGACCAGTTTCTTTTTATTTAAACATTCACTAGGGTGAACTTAGATTATCAGTAATTACTTCCACATACTTAGCACAACAGAGGGTAAGATTTCTTTGCCCTTTGGGCATTCAGCAAAAGCTATCTGCTAGGTCAGCAAGTTTTTAAAGGGTTCATGAGAAAGGTTTGATTATGTAATAAAGTTCTTTTATAGAAGAGTATGTGATTTTGACTTTAATTGAACTTGGTTTATGGCTGAAATGGGATTTGAAAAGAAACAGGAATATCAGAAGATCAAGCCTGAGAGAGCGGAGGCAATAACTGACCATGGCACAAGAAAATGTCACTGAAGTAGAGAAATGAGAGTATCTGAAACAATGGGGTAGCATGCAAAGTTGATGTGTTAAGGGTTGGATTTTTTTAGAGAACAAGGAAAGGAGACAATTTCGGATGAAAAAGTACAAGGTAGAGAGGAAAATAACAGGAGAAAAGGCGGTATTTCTGAAAAGGAAGAGAAATGTGCTGTATGGAAAGCCAGGAAAAGTCAGGAATAAAGTCCTCCAAAAATATGCAGAATTTAAAGCAAAATAAAGAAAGACCTTTTATCCTTTTGGACCAGGAGTATTGTGAGGTAATAGACATGCAAGTACCTATATGTAGAAGAAAACGCAGGCTCATATAGTCAGACTGTGTGTATGTGTATGGTTATGTGTTCATAAGCAAAATTATCTCATAAATTCCATCAATAATAGAGTATTGCATCATCTCCTAGACATAAGCAGGAAGTTGCATTTATCTGCTTGTCTATCATCTCTTTCTCTTTTTCTATTATTTCTTCTTACTCTGTGAGTATGAGTGTGGAAGGAGTATTTGCTTGTTTATAGACACTTGGGCTGCATGGACACATTCTTCTTCATAGTTAAAAGGAAGTTGAGGGAATTTAAAAAGAGGCGTAGAAAGAAGATTGAAGATTAGAGATTTTTGGAAATTTCCCAGTGAGATTAATAGCTATTTGAAATGTTGAATTATAAAATCTTAAATCTTTGTAAATCAGGGTTGATAATGGCAATAATTTGTTCTGGGTAAACCTTAAAAAATAAATTAAACAATATTTTCCACAGAGTATTTAAAAAATAGTTATTTACATTTCACTCAAATTGAAACTCTGTGAACAACAGCCTTCTCTGAAAAAAATCCAAACAAATCTGAGTCATAATTAGGCCTACAGAAGATTATGGAAGGTAGGATATGGAACCTGAATGTTTAGTTTCCATGATCTTCTTAAATGAGAAAGTAAGAAAGATTTTTAGAGAAGAGTCTTTAAAGCCTCAAGTATTAACTACATTGATTTATTATTGCTAAAAAAATGATGGAACCTATCTGAAAGGTTTCAGGGCAGGGAAGATGAAAAAAGAACCTTGAAAGTTGTGTTTAAGAGATGTGGCATCTTTTTGAGTAGACCAACGATTCTGCTTTATTTCAAGTTTTTGGTATGTGGATTCCACATAAATTTCTGGTCTGTTGTTTAATCTCAATAATTTTTAAGGTATCTGGAAAGATTTCTCTAGTTGATTATTGTCAATTCTTGTAGCCTACATCATATATTGTAGTCTTTCGTCATATATTCCTTTATTGGTATCAGTAGCTTCTCTGAATCCATTTAAAATCTGAAGACCTGAAAAGATCTTTTGCTGCTGTTCCTTTTGAAGTTTTTCTCCCTAAATAGAATTAACCCAGTTCCCTTATTCTTGCTTCAGAATACATGTTTCCAGCTTCCAGGATATTTTGCACTCTCCACTATATATTCCTTAAAGTAATTACATCTGATACATGATAAATTGACAGTTATGAAGCCTACCCTTAAAAATAAGCTATACTTACAGTGGATAAAGGAAGCTTTGACTTCAAAGCCACACTGACTACATTGACATTGAGGGAAATTCAGAGTTCCTTGTCTCGAATAGTATCTACTTCACTGCTGTGAGATGAATCAAGAGACAAATGGAAATTGTTGCCAAAAGTATAACTAGGATCACAGAACCATTTCTCACTGGCAAATTGCTTGCTGCAATCATTAGCTACAAACTTGAACACAAATAGCTTGAGAGTTATCTGGAGAGACAACAGAGTTTGTATTACTTGGGCATTAAAGCAGCCTTATTAAAAAACAGTTTTGTTACTTTTTCTCCATTTACACTTACTCCTCCTCTAAGATAAATTTCCTGTGGAATCAGATCATACCAAAAACAAAAAATAGAGTATTTATCTGAGTTACCACCACAAAAAATATACCTTATGAATGAACCATCAAAACCCAGGAATGTTATACGAGATTATTCTCAATCCAATGTACTGCATTCAACACACAAAACAGACTTATAGAAACGAGGTGGGGGAAACCAAGCAGCTAAGCACCTGAAAAAAATGTTGCTGAGAAAACATATATCCTTTTTATTTTGAACTAGGTCTGTAATATGTAGTTGTTACCTATTTTCTGTGTGATTTCAAGAATAAACCAATTCAAATACATCGGTAATTTTACTACCTTTATATGCAGTTTTCTTTCCTTTCCTACCCTACACAGGATAAGAGCTCAAACATAGAGGAGTTTACAGTGCTGATGCTCAGCATTCTCCAAAGACAAACTTAGTGATGAAGGATACTGCAAGGACAAGACTATGTTTAGGCATATGCTTAAGACAGTTCTTCAATTTGGTGGATAAACTGCAACACCATACACAACCTTTAAATATAATCCTTTGTACTGTCCAAGAAAGTGGGATCTGTTGTCTATGAAATATTATGAGACATCTGTGGCTACTGATGTGTGTTTCAAAAATAAGTCTAATTTCTGCTCAACAGAGCCACAGAAACTCAATTTCATGAATCAAATTGGACTACTGTAAAAATACCAGCAAAGATATGTTTACAAGTTTGACTTTGGGCCAAAACATAGAATCATCAGAATGAAAAATGAAAATTCTGGCTTTCCATCCATCTCTCTAGCAAAACTAACACCACCTTCAAATAAAGTGCAGCATAAAATTTTCAAAATTGAAAAATACCTCTGAAGAAATGTTCAGTTTTCCATGAGATAAAACAAGACTCTGACGTTTGATACTGAAGTTTAATATGTATTTCTGTCCGTAAAGACCCTTATGAATAAAAGAAACTTAAGTAGGATTATGGTGTTTAGAAAGTAAGCCTGTAATATGCAGTAGAATTAACATTTCTAATGTCTTTTAAAATAAATTATATGCTGCACTGAAACTGACAAAATTAGAGCTGATGATTAATGATTAGTTTTCAAGTATCCTCAAACCTGCAACTTCTGACATCATGGCTTTGTTAAAATCCTCCTCTTCTTGGAACCAGCTCAGAATCCATGATGTTGCTTTGTGGTGCTACAAAGATAAAACCAGAAAGAAAAAAAAAATCTGAATTATTTCCCTTTATTAAATATTAGAAAATTTTATTATAGCATCTGAATGAAACTGTAGCTTAACTGAAGGCATACATAAAATAAATGAAAAGATAGAATTACTTGGGAAAGAAGAGAGATATGCTATTCTAATTTCCACCAATGTAAATGTTAATTTTCTAGAAGGCTTCTTCATCAGTTCATTTTGGAGAAGGAAATTCCTTTTTTTTTTCTGTGGAATACCCGATGAAATAATGGTTTCACCATTCTTTCCCACAAACATAACTAACAGTGTGATGATTTACATTGAACATGTGTACACACAGGTTATACACAGACACATATTCTATGGGCTGTATAATTTTAATTATGATTTCTAGAGGAGAAGCAGAAGAATCATTTGTTACAGCCCCAAAAGGATGTACACATTAACTTGAACTCTTACCTGCCAATCAACCATTTCTGTTGATGGAGTAGACAGAGGAGTACAGCCGTGTCTTTTACTGGTGGCAGTATCTGGAAGTTCCCTTAAGTTACTTGATCATTTTAGCTTTACCTACACTGGTATTGAATAAATCAGCTTACAGAAAAATTTTATAATCCTCAGAAATCCAGCCTGCCAAGCTGATCAGTGAATTGGTGAGCTCAGGTATATTCTGAACACAGATTGTCTAAGTCCCATTATTCCTGTAGTAGCCAGCGCTGAGGTGAACCAATGTTCTAGGAAGAATCCAAACCACCCACTCTAGTGATTTTTGTTATGTTATTGCAAGGGTCTGGGTCTGGCTGTGATGGAGTCAGATTTTTCATAGCAGCCCCTATGGTGCTGTGTTTTGGATTTGTGAGTATATCAGAGTATAACACACCAGTGTTCTGGCTGTTGCTCAGCAGTGCTTGCACAACTCTGAGGCTTTCTCTGGTTCCCACTCAGAATCCCCAGTGAGTAGGCTAGGAGTACGCAAGCAGTTGGGAGGGTACACCGCCAGGACAGCTGACCTGAACTGACCAAAAAGTTATTCCATATCATATGTTATTGTGCTTAGCAATAAGAGCTCAGGAAAAGGAGGAGGAAGCAAGGATGTTCATGGTCATGGCATGGGGTATAAGGATTCTTCATTTTGCTGTGCTTGCACATGCAGCTTTGCTTTGCTTATTAAACTGGGGTTTTGTCTTGACCAAGGAGTTTTCTTGCTTTTGCTCTTCTAATTCTCTCCCCTGTCCCTCTGTGGGGGGAGTGAGTGAGCAGCTAGGTGGGTGCACAGTTGCACCCACCACGGCAAGGCAAGTCAGATGTATGGAAATAGTTAGGAATGCTATGCTTGTCGGCGACCCTCTACATTTCTGGAATGTGCTTTCATGAGAATGCTCTAAAACACAAGTCATATTCCCAAGTCATTGTCCTCAGGCATAGGAGCTGATCCACTCTGAACACCACTTCTGGTAATCTTCTGTGATTCAACAGTGCATGGCCTCCAAACATGGTGTCAAACCTAGCTTTGGGACTGCACTTAAAATGCAGAGACAGGCTTAGAATGACATTTTATGTAGCTACAATAGAATTGAACATATTTACTTTCTCTGAATCCCTTTCATGTCATATACAGTCTAATTAAACATTCTTCATGCAAGCTGTTTATAAATAATTTACAATTGGACCTGGCAAGCTCTGTTGCGACCTATCTGTAACGTTAAATTACTTTTCAGTCCTCTTGTTGTTAATAAAGTGATAATAATAATAGTAATAGCAAAAATAATATTCAGAGGAGTATATAGGATTTTTATCTGTAGATCTCTCTGCACTCTCCATGTGCGATAAAAAGCTAATACTGAAGTGCCTTATTTAGTTTCCTATGCTTTACTTTTCTGTGTGATTCATGTACAATAGTTAAATATCTTTCATACACTAGGAACATAAGTATAACTCGAGTGTTAAAATATAGTAATTAATTCAAGTTACCTGGAAATTACTTTTATTCATTCATATCAAATCCTATTTTTACAAATTTTACTTGTCCTCACTTCAGCTACACTCTGTGGGGGTCACAATCCAAGGATTAATACAGGATTATGTACATTTTTTCAGAGTGAAAACTTACATTTAAGGAAGAAACAGTTATGGTGTGAAAGAAATTGAAATAAAATGTACATCTTCAGACTCTGATATACATTTTATTAAGTAGGGGTTTTTTGTTTCTACAATACTTTGAAAAATAACTGTAATTAGGACTTTTGGATACCCAGGCTTAACACTCAATAATACATAAATATTTATATATAAGTAAGTGGGTATATATATATTTGTATATACATGTATAACTATATATACATATACGTACATGCATATATGTAATTATAATCTTTATTTTCAGTTAATTCTATGAGCTATGTGTGTTTTAGTTTCTAATCCAAGAAGCTGCTGTTATATATTTCTATATGTATGATGAATTATTGTTACCAGAGTATTTTCTGGATTTCTTACAAGTTTCCTCGGAAAGCACTGTCCACAGGTGAAAACCACTGAGTTGATAGGAAAACCTAAATGATTTAAAAATGATGGATATGTAAGGGAAAAATACTCACATAAGATAAAAGATGGATGGAGGTAGTGATATAACACTATTTGTTTGCTTGTTTTACAGATTGGGGAAAACTTTTAACTGTACTGAACATAAAATATGCTAGATATATAAAATATAAAAGTAGTTACATGTATGAAAAACAATGCTATATATACTAATACTGATTGCAAACACAGTGCAAATAGTAATTTCTTTCTCCTTGCAATTCAATGAATGTTATGTGTATAAAGACAAAAGAGAACAAACAGCAGACCAGTGCTTGTAAGCAGTCCTTGGCAAGTCAGAAACTTGTTTTATGACTCTGTTTCCCTTGACATGTGGTTTGCAAGTCCTTGGGCAGTACTGTACTTCCAGCCTTTTGTGTAAGTGCATAGAGTGAAGCATACAATGGGAGACAGTATGCCTTTCCAGAAAAGCAAATTGCAAAGTTTATCTCAACATTTCACATACATAGTCCAAAGAAAGTCTGCTCATGATACCAAAGAAATACAGGGAAGTGTAATAAATAATGAATATGTTTTGAAATTATTGAAATTATTTCAGTGAAACACAGATCTTTGGCAAAGTTAAGAAGTGACTCTCTTATGACCTAATCCATTGTTCAAATACTAGGTCATCCATCCTTCCAAATTATACTGTCAGATAAATCCCACAGTTAAGTAAGACTAAGTCTCTATAAAAAATTCTAAAACTGTAATTATGACATTCTAAAATGCAAAATAGTCCTTTTGTAAAACTCTTTAATATCAACAAAGTTCACAAATAATATCACATAATTAATTTGCAGACAATATATACAATAAAAGTAAATAATTCTGAGTTTCTGATTTTTTTTTATTTTTAGTTTGTAAATTATTTACTAAGTCATCATGTTATAGATCTATATTTCACATGGATATTCCTTTCAAAAACATTTTGAAAACACAGAAAAATCACTTAAGTAGCAAGCCTTTGCTTCCCTGAGCTCTTTCTATAGACTACCTGACTTTGCAAGGTGGTTTTCTACCCTTAAAACTTCCATCACGTCTCTTCAGCTACTAAAGCTAAAAAATTATTTGCAGTCAGGACTAGTAAATATTTTCTGAATGTAGCTGTCCTTAACCCCGTAGAACTATCGAAGGCTGCATTGGTAGTTTCAGTTGGTACACAAAACTTTTGGACAATGGTTTCTCAAATTATGTTGATTTTAACTTAGTACCTTCAAAGCTTTGAAAAGATGACAATGCTGCTCTTATCAGTTCTTCCCTTTATTCTTCTTGTTTCTTCTAAGGGATGTTGTAAAGCCTCTGACCCCAGCAGGCTCTGGGGCCTGGGGATTCCTCTGTCGTAGCTGCTGGAGCCCAGTCTGGGGCATCCTGAGGCCAGGCTGAGGGACATGGCTGCTGCTTTTTCATTTGCAGGTGCAGCCAGTGGTGAGGCTAAGTGTGTATATGAGGCACACACGCAGAGGACACTGACATGGTCAGCTACACCGACTACCACACACAGTGCACTGCCCTGGGGCCCTAGCATCACCAGCACTCATGGAAAACACAAGCACAGACAGCCAAGTCCCCTTCCTTCTCTTCAGCTGATAGAGTCTGAAGCACACTTCTGAAAGCACACCCTTGACACTCTCTAGGTTCACAAGAGCATGCGAAATCATGGATTTCCTGGTCCATCTGACACCCTGCCTGGATCCTGAGCCCATCTTACCTGCTCCAGTGGTCTTCTACTCACCAACTGGTCCAGCCTGGTTCTTACTAGCAAACACTCATGCACTGAGACACCCATCTTAAAGGCACCCCTCACTCATATTTCTCCCCAAATACCCACACAGGCCCTCTGCCTGCCTGATAACCCTGCCCAGACCTGGGGCAGCCTCCTGAATGCTGGCTCCAGTTTGATATTCCCTAGCAAACAGATGCACACACTCCCACTTGTCTCATAGGCACCCTGGGGTGCATCAGCCACCCCAGAGAAAGGTTCTCCCCCTACATGCTGTCTAGTTCAGCTTGGAGTTTGGTAACAAATTAAACACTCATCCCACACACGCATTAGTTTAGGGTAAAATGGGTAAAATACAAACACCCCATTGGTAACAACACACAAGCATGTGGTCCCTGGGACCTGTGGTCCTACAACCATTAGCACAGATCCACCAACCCTGTCATGCCTGGTCTGACTCCAGTTACTGGCACTGAATTCACTCTCTTGGTCCCTCCAGTTGCAAAACACTCCCTACTAAGTTTTACCCAGTCCCACGGGCCCCTCTCAAATATCTGTAATGTTTGTGATCATTCTGTTTCCCCTTCTTATTGGTTACAAAATCAAGGCTGATCCTCTCCAAAGGTATGCCGGGAGTTTCTTAACAGCCCATCAATTAGTTGCTGAAGAGTATTGGTCTTTGTTATTGTTCGTTTTATCACTTGTCTATCAGGCATGTGTCTCTGTGTGTTGTTTATCACTTACCCTGTT
This sequence comes from Gorsachius magnificus, assembly GCA_034008185.1. Taxonomy (NCBI): domain Eukaryota; kingdom Metazoa; phylum Chordata; class Aves; order Pelecaniformes; family Ardeidae; genus Gorsachius; species Gorsachius magnificus. Next base: position 61,087,236 of record CM067084.1, read on the forward strand.
GCTTACAACTCCCTTTGAATTGAAAAGGTCATTTATCTGATTACCTTGGTGAAGCAGGTGTTCTCACAGTTGTCCTGGTTTTGGCTGGGATGGAGTTAATTTTCTTCCTAGTAGCTGGCAAGTGCTGTGGTTTGGATTTAGGATGAGAAGAATGTTGATAACACACTGATGGTTTAGTTACGCTAAGTAGTTCTTACTGCAGTCAAGGACTTTTTCAGCTTCCCATGCTCTGCCAGGGGCACAAGAAGCAGGGGCTGAGGGGGTGGGGCATGCATAGCTAAGACAGCTGACCCCAACTGGTCAAGGGGGTATTCCATACCATATGATATAATGCTCAGTATATAAGCTGGGGGGAGTTAGGTGGGGAGGAGCAATTGCTACTTGGGGCGCAGGGTTCGGATGGGCATTGGTCAGTGGGTGGTGAGCATTGTGCATCACTTCTTTTGTACATTCTGTTATTATTATTAGTATTATTAGTATTATTTTTCTCTGCTGTTTTATTAAACGGTCTTTATCTCAACCCACAAGTTTTACTTTTTTTCCAATTGTCTCCCTCATCCCACTGGGGAGGGGGTGAGAGGCTGTGTGGTGTTCAGCTGCCTGCCAGGTTAAACCACAACAATGGTCCACCTGCCCTTACATCTTCCATAGCTGACAATGAGTCCTGGACACACGTGAGGAGACAAAAGAGTGCAAAGGATATTGGTGCCAAAAATACTTTTCCTTTACCGATCCAATGTGTTATCATGATGCAAGACTCAACTGAAAAGAAGGCTGTTCTGAAAAGGGACGTGCTCCATATTCAGTTTTCAACTTTCCCCACAGCAGCTGCTTAAGGGAAGAGTCTAAGAAGTAGGAAGATATACAATGATCCATTTTTTCTTACTTATTCCCGGATTCCAGCAACCAGACAGTCAGACTGCCATTTTTAGTAGCATACAAGCTGCAATTTGGGCTTGCCAGTGTTTTGTGGACAGCATATTTACTAGTCACATGCTTTCCCAAGAAGCCAAAAGTTTATGGATGTCTCAGCAGCTTAATCATGATTAGCTGTCAATTAATTGCATGCTTATCTGCCCATGCAGAGTACCTGCGTATTGAATTTTGCATTTTTGTTCACTTTTATCTGTTTTCAGAACATTGTATGCTATAGCTGTCACAGGAATTTAACAAACTCTAAACCATCATTTACTCTCTAAATTTTGTTTTAATGTCAGTATCCTCTTTTTCCATTCTACACTTTCATCTACTGATTTTCCATGAATAAATCCAGGTTTAACATGAGGTGTTTTTACATTCTACTTTCATTGCTGTCTTCAATAATTCACTGCATATATTTATTGCTCTCTGTGTGAAGTACAAAGTAATTTAATCTTGATTTCTTATTTTAATGTTAGGTCTCCTGGTTTTAGAATCTTTTACCACATTGCTGTTTAATAAGTACTGTAGAAGACTAACCGAACCAGAAGTATACTCCTTTACGCTTATGCACTTGCAGTGCTGTCAGTAGAGCCTCACTGGCATGGTACTGAAGTAACAAACAGAGATGAGAATCAGGCCCTGGATTCTTAAAGGAACTTCATTGAATGAACCTTATTCTAGAAGTTTTGACAAAATCGTCAGTTTATTTATTGTATATTTTCCAGTACTTTGGCTCACTTAAGTAATCTTTCTATACAGCAATCAGAATTATATTTTTTCATATAAAATTAAACTGGCATTACTTAATTTCATAGAATGGTTTGGGTTGGAAGCGACCTTCCATTAGACCAAGTTGCTCAAAGCCCCATCCAACCTGGCCTTGAACACTTCGAGGGACGGGGCATCCACAGCTTCTCTAGGCAACCTGTTCCAGTGCCTCACCACCGTGAAGTGAAGAATTTCTTCCTTATATCTGAATCTCTTTTCTCATTCTATTTAAAGCCATTACCGCTTGTCCTATTACTACATGCCCTAGTAAAATGTCCCTGTCCAGCTTTCTTGTAGGACCCCCTTCAGGTATGGGAAAGCTGCCCTACAGTCTCCCCACAGCCTTCTCTTTCCCAGGCTGAACAACCCCAACTGTGTCAGCCTGTCTTCATAGGAGAGCTGCTCCAGCCATCATCTTTGTGGCCCTCCTCTGGACTCACTCCAGCAGGTCCATGTCCTTCTCATGTTGGGGCTCCAGAGCTGAATGCAGTACTCCAAGTGGAGTCTCAGGAGAGCAGAATAGAAGGGCAGAATCCTTATTATGCTGCTTTTGATGGAGCTCAGGACAGTCAGCTTTCTGGGGTACAAGTTCACGTTGCCGGGTCATATCACCTCCCTATTTTCCATATGCCTTAGCATAATTTCCAGGAGGATCTGCTCAATGACCTTGCCAGGCACAGAGGTGAGACTGACTCACCTGTAGTTCCCTGGGTCTTCCTTTTTTCCCTTTTTAAAAATGGGGGTTATGTTTCCCCCTTTTCCAGTCAGTGGGAACTTCAGACTGCCACGACTTCTCAAATATGATGGATAGTAGCTTAGCACCTTCATCTGCCAGTTCACTCAGGACCTGCAGATGCATCTCATCAGGCTCCATGGACTTGTGCACCTACAGGTTCCTTAGCTGGTCTCAAACCTGATCTTCTCCTACAGTGGGCAGTTCTTCATTCTCCCTGGCCCTGCTTTTGCCTGCGACTTGGGCAGTGTGGCTTGAGCACTTGCCAGTGAAGGCTGAGGCAAAAATACCGAGTACCTCAGCCTTCTGCATATCACGGGTAAACAGGTCTCCCATTTCCTTCCAGAGAGGGCCCACATTTTTCCTACTCTTCCTTTTATCAGTGACGTACCTATAGAAGCTTTTCTTGTTGCCTGGCCAGATTTAATTCTATCAGAGCTTTAGCTTTTCTAACCTGATCCTTGTCTGCTTGGACAATTTCTCTGTATTCCTCCCAGGCTACCCGTCCTTGCTTCCACCTTCTGTAGGATTTTAGTTTTCTAATTTCCTAACAAACTTTTCAAAACTGAAATCTTTTTAATGTTTAATATAACTGTGAGCTCTTAGCTCACAAATTGCACCTTCACTGGTTTCCTAGGATACTAACACACAAGCACAAACAGCAAGAAACGAAGAAAAACAAGGTAGAAAGCCTGCAGCACTTCCACTTTTTTGAATCCTTTCAAACTCTTTGCATTCTCACAAACATATCAATGTTAAGAGCATGATAAACCTTAAACAAAACAGCTGATGATGGGCTTAAACTATAACTCATATCTGTGCCATCTGTAAAAGTAGACAAAGTTCTCTTGAGAATTCTGAAGAGAACAATTGAAACAAAGAATAAGAGCTTTTGCACACACTGCATCATGACTTTGGAAGAATGAAGCAGGAACAGCTTAATCAACACCAATTTCAGGGCACTGCTTTAATAACGATTGAAATAAATGGGGATATATTAACTGACTCCAGCTACTAAAGTGGTAGCCAACAAGTAAAAGGCAATTTCAGAATGCATTATGGATACTTGATGGGGCACATTAAAAAAAAAAAAAAAAAAAAAAGCATTTTCAGCCAAAAGCAAAGTTGACATTAATCTCTCACCCCACAAATGTCCCACTGCACAAATACATGTATACAGATGTGCACAGAAATTTAGACAATAGCTACATAATTTTGAAAGAAGAAGTGGAACTTCAAAAAAATTTATTAAGGAGTCAGAGTGGACAAGTCACAGTTATAAAGTTGGAGTGCAATGACAGATCAAGAAAAGAGAATGAAAGCTTTCAACACATAAACCTGGCACACTTAGATAAAGATAATGGTGATACCAATGCTGGAATGTTTTATTCAATTTTGTTATCCTCTTTTTTTTAAAAAAAAGATAGCAAACTAGAAAGAAAAGTAGAAAAGAAACCCTAAAATAACTCAGGAGCTAGAAAAAAATCTACACAGCAAGAAATGAAATGTACTTAGTCTTTGCAGTTAATTCAAAGGAAACTAAGTGAAGACCAAAAGGTGAGGTGACCTGATTATGATGTATATAAAAGCCATCATGGGAAGCAAGTACTGTATACTTAAACAGGAAGGTGTAGCAATAACCAAAAGCAGAAAACTGAAGTTTGGCAAATTAAAGTAGGGAATAAGGCAAAAAATGTTACTAACAGAAAGCATGATTAATGATTGAAATCTGATCATAAAGAAAGTGGTGGCATTTAGTCTCACCTCTCCTCAGATCAAGATTTATGGGATATCATTCTGGTTCATAGTTATTTTTCTGTTCGACTGTAACATAAGTGAAATTCAGGAACAGTGACATATAAGATCATTAGATAAGTTTTTTGTTCTTGCAGGGCTGAATGCAACAAATCTCTGACTTAATGGAGATCCGACTGTACTTACACCCATGTAGCAATATTTTGATGGTAGTTCAATTTTGATGGTAGTTCAATTTAAGAAACTTGAACCATACTTCTTAAATATATTTACAAATACTCTCAGTGTATGAGTTTTATTTTAAAGCTAGTTCCTTGTTACCAGGTTGCTGGAGTGCTCGTAATGCAGGAAATAACATTGATCAAAGGTAGGGTGGCTTTCCAAAAATGGGAACTGTGAGCGAAATGCTGGCATAAGGAATTTAATCAATATTGCAATGTTGATTTAATTAGACCAGCATTTCCCCCATTGTTTGATAAGTAGGCAGAACTAAATTGAGAAAAGACTGTGTGACAGAAGGGAACAAAAACTAAGCACCTCATCTACCTGTCTTTTAAATACGTCCAGGGATGGGAGCCCTGATAACCCTTTCAGTGCAGAAAATTTTCCTAATGTATAATCTCCCCTGGCACAACCTGAGAGCATTTCTCCTCGTTCTATCACCCATTACCTGGGAGAAGACACCAACACCCACCTCACTACAACCTCCTTTCAGGCAGTTGTAGAGGGCAATAAGGTCTCCCCTCAGGCTCTTCTTCTCCAGGCTAAACAACCCCAGCTCCCTCAGTCGCTCCTCACAAGACCTATGCTCCAGACCCCTCACCAGCTTTGTTGCCCTACTCTATATAAACTCCAGTACCTCAATGTCCCTTTTGTAGTGAGGGTCCCAAAACTGAACACAGTATTCGAGGTGTGGCCTCACCACTGCTGAGAACAGGGGAAGGATGACTTCCCTGGTCCTGCTGGTCACACTGTTTCTGATACAAGCCAGGTTGCTGTTGGCCCTCTGGACCATCTGGGCTTGCTGCTGGCTTGTATGCTGCTGGCTTGTATGCCGCTGACTGTCAACCACTACCCCAGGTGCTTCTCTGCCAAGCAGCTTTCCAGCCACTCTTCCCCAAGCTGGAAGCGTATGGGGTTGTTGTGACCCAAGTGCAGGACCTGACACTTGGCCTTGTTGAACCTCATACAATTGGCCTCAGCCCATCGATCCAGCCTGTCCAGGTCCCTCTGTAGAGCCTTCCTACCCTCAAGCAGATCAAGACTTCCACCCAGCTTAGTGTCATCTGCAAACTTGCTGAGGTCAATCCCCTCATCCAGGTCATTGATAAAGTTGTTAAACAGAACTGGCCCCAACACTGAGCCCTGGGGAACACCATTTGTGTCCGGCCACCAACTGGATTTAACTCCATTCACCACCACCCTTTGGGCCCAGCCATCCAGCCAGTTTTTTACCCAGCAAGGAGTAAACCTGTTCATGTCATGGGCAGCCTGGTGCTGAAGCAGAGTGCTGTGGGAAATGGTGTCAAAGGTCCCATCAATCACTTCTCTGGGTGCCCTATTCCAGTATCTCACCACTCACATCATAAAAAATTTCTTCCCTTCTATCCAAACTAAATCTAGCATCTTCTAGTTTAATCCTGTAATATTTCCTATCACCACAGAACCTATTAGTCTTTCTAGTCTTTCTCCATCTTTCTTATAAGCCTCCTCTAAATATTGAAAGGACACAACAAGGTCTCCCCAAGACTTCTCTTCTCCAGGCTGCACAACCCCAACTTCCTCAACCTTACTTCACAAGGGACATGTTCTAGCCGCCTGGTAATTTTCATTGCCCTCATCTGGACCTGCTGTAACAATTCCATATCTGGGACCCAGAGCTGGATCCACTACCCCAGGCAGGTTCTCACAAGAGTGGAGTAGAGGGGGAGAATCACCTTTGTGATCATTTTGGCTGGGAGATAGTTAATTTTCTTCATAGTACCTAGTATGGGGATTTGTGAACAAAACTGTTGATAATGCAGGGATGTTTTAGCTATTGCTGAGCAGTGCTTACACAGAGTCCAAGGCCTTTCTATTTCTCACACCACCCCAGCAGCGAGGAGCTGGGGGTGCACAAGAAGCTGGGACAGCTGACCCCAACAGACCAAAGGGGTATCCCAAACCATATGACGTCATGCTCAGTGTATCAAGCTGGAGGAAGAAGAAGGAAGGGAGGAAGTTCAGAGTTATGGCATTTATCTTCCCGAGTAACCGTTATGTGTGATGGAGCCCTGCTTTCCTGGAGATGGCTGAGCACCTGCCTGCCCATGGGAAGAAGTGAATGAATTCCTTGGTTTGCTTTGCTTGTGTGCATGGTTTTTTCTTTAGTTATTAAACTGTCTTTATCTCAATCCATGAGTATTCTCACTTTTACCCTTCTGACTCTCTTCCCCATCCCACTGACGGGGAGTGAGTGAGAGGCTGTGTGGTGCTTAGTCACCAGCTGGGGTTAAATGATGACAAAGGTATTTTCAGTTAGGGCACTTGTAATCTGATTTTCTATATATAATACCTTTGGGAATATCTTTAATTCAAGGAAACCTGGGCAAATGAGAGACAGAAGAAAAAACTAACAACTGGGTTTCACTTAAAAAACCAACTCCCATTGTGTTATCATTGAATAATATGAAGATAGTCAAGATCAGATTCCCCTTTCTGATCATTACTGCACTATCATCTCAGTATCATTTATTATTTGAACTGTTTTTTAAATGCATAACATCTATGCCTTTTGGTAGCAGCTGGAAACAGGAAAATTACTGCAGGCTGGACCCAGATGGATAAGAATCAAGTTAAATGGCCTGGAAGCTTGACTTATATGAACACTTATGTTGTCACTGTAATTTCAAAGATATATTTTTGTGTTTCAAAACAACTGACAGCTTTGCACTGTGGTACAAGCCACTCCACTTTTGACTGGCACTTAGTAACCCTAAAGATGGCTGTGCAGTCTTTTGTTTTGCTTACAAAAAGTTTTTGTTTCCAGTTGATTGGTTGATGGGACTTGTGAAAAATAAACTATTTTTTCCCATGAGTTGCCAACTCTTTATTCATACCAAGGAGTGTTCAAAATCCTCGCTACTGATTATCTCTCTCAGGAATAAGTAGCTTTCTCTGATACTAAAATAAGATTAAATAAACATTATTTTCAGAATCAGATTTCATTTATCAGATGTGCTTAATGGACATTCATAGGAAAAGATTTTCAAGGTATTTCCATTACAATCTCCCCCCAGTCCCTTTCTACCAAACCACTGGGTTTAACATTGCAATGAACTCCTCTTGATCCTGCTCCAGCTTGGACTTATCCACAGACTGCAGTCCCTGAGGGTTGTACCTTCTCCAAGTGGAGCCTATCTATGAGCCACAGTCTTTCCAGGGATGTACCTTCTGTGGCATGGACTTATCCATAACGACAGTCGCTTTGAGGTGCATCTGTTCCAGTGTGGCCTTCTCCATGGGCCACAATGCTTTAAAAATAGCCCTGCTAGAGCATGGCCTTACCCACAGCCACAGTCTGTTCAGAAGGAAACTTGCTCCGACATGGCCTTACCTTGGCTGCAGTACCTCCAGGGGTGTACCTGCTCTGTCATGGTCTTTTCCATGGCCACACATTTTGAGGTGCTCCAGCATGACCTCATGCACAGCCACCGATGCTTCAAGGTGTACCTGGTGCAGCATGGACTTACTCACAGCCACAGATGCTCTGAGGCATACCTTCTCCAGCATGGACTCATCCTCAGGCCACAATCCCTTCAGAGGTACACCTGCCGTGGCACAGACATAACCATGGCCACAGACATCTCGAGATGTACGTGCTCTGGCATGGGCTTACCCATGGCCACAGATGCTTCTGGGTGTCCTGCTCCCATGAGGACTCACCCATAGGTTACAGCCCCTTTGACTCAAGTTCACACTGGAGTTTCAGCCTATCCAGTACAGCAGCACAGGAACAGCAGAGATGACCAGGCCATCTGCCAGCCTGGGCACATGGCCATGGTTTCTATCAAAATGTTCCCAGGCACCGCAGAGTAAGATGATAAGCAGTACAGCAAGAAGCAAAAGAAAAAAAAACCAGCCAATTGTTAGTTGAGATAAAGACAGTTTAATAGGTAAGGCAAAAGCTGTGCATGCATGTTGTGGTTTAACCACAGCCAGCAACTATGTACCACACAGCCACTCTCTCACTCTCCATACTCTGGTGGGGTGAGGGAGAGAATTGGAAAAAAAAAGTAAAACCTGTGGAGTTGAGATAAAGACAGTTTAATAAAACAGCAAAGGAAGATATAATAATAATAATAATGATAACAATGATAATAACAACAACAATAATAATAATTAATAATAAATATAAAAAGCTACAAAGCAAGTGAGACACAATGCAATTGCTCCCCACCTACTGACCAATGCCCATCCCAACCCTGAGCCCCAAGTAGCAATTGCTGCTCCCCACCCAACTACCCCCAGCTTATATACTGACCATGATGCCATATGGTCTTGAATAGCCCTTGGGCCAGTTGGGGTCAGCTGTCCTGGCTGCGCCTCCTCCCAGCTTCTTGTGCACCTGGCAGAGCAGGGGAAGCTGAAAAGTCCTTGACTGGTGCAAGCCCCACCTAGCAACAATTAAGTCATCAGTGTGTTATCAACATTCTTCTCATACTAAATGCAAACCACAGCACTATGCCAGCTACTAGGAAGAAAATCAATTCTATACCAGCTGAAACCAGGGCAGCACAAGCAAAGCAAAGCAAAGAATTTATTCACCACTTCCCATTGACAGCCATCTCCTGGAAAGCAGGGCTCCATCGTGCATAATGGTTACCAAGTAAACTATCCCAACCAAAACCAGGACAACCTTACATGTCTGAAATCTAAGTGATTGCAATATATAAGTGTGCATGTATGTGTATATGACACTCAACATGCCTTTGCTTTTAAGATGTCAGATCAGTTTGTTATATAGATATTTCTAGATATTTTCTAATATTGAATGGATAGGTTGGATTTTATCATCTCTAATACAGAGCTACAATTTATAATACACAAAAAGAATACAGTTGTGAGATACAGTACTATCTAATTACATTTCCAATTTCTGGAATTATGGCATAACATTAGATAATGGCTAACATGACAAAAAAAAAAATTTCACATTTATATTAATTCCTAGATGTTGGAAACAATATTATTATGTCTATATATGAAATTTTATTGTTGATATGCGTGATTTCCAGAAATAACATTTTTAGATAGAGAAAAAATACTCATACAATACTGTAAGTAGTTTTGAACATGTGAGTCTTGCTTCTGTCTCATGAGAACTATATAAAGCAGATAATATTTCTATGCATTAGGAAACAGGAAAAACTTCCATAGTAAATATTTCCCTTTAAATTCCATAGAATATAGGCTAATCAGAGTGTATATGTTTTGTGTGTATGATTGTGAAGGACATATATACATATTTATTTAAATTAGCTTTTAATTAACTGTCTCCATTATTGAAACTTCTGTTCAAGTTTAGTTAACTTCTTTTCCAGCAATATGAATGAAGGGATTTGGTTATATTTAATTATGTTTTTTTTTCCAGGACTTATATGTTTTGAATTTTATTTGCAAGTAAATTTGGCAGCCTTTTACAATTACTTGAGAATTGAATAAAAATATGTGGATTACACTATGTTGGGAAATTATCATGCCCACACAGTTTTAATAGTAAAGAAAAAAAAAAGGATTAATATTGTAGTTGGTCAGTCTTATCTCTATTGCTGTCCCTTTCTTTCCTGATGCAGCATTGTGCAAAAGGAATCAGAAGGAAACAACATATTCTGCACAGATTAAATTTGTAGTGTTTATCCCTGTAACCTCAAGGGAAACAAAAGTCATCAATAACTTTGCTCAAAAGGGATATGGATAAGCACATCACATGTGAGAGGAGCTAAAGTAGTTCCTGTAAAGGATGAATAAATGATCTCAGGTAGTTCATATTAAAATCTTGGGGTTTAAAATATTTTTAAATGTCTTTGTATCATACTTTGATTACAGTATGTAAGCCATACATACACCACAACCACAGTGGAATACATCAGAAACTTTATTGTCAGCTGTTGATGTATACATAAGGAACATGACTTTTCTTTTTTCCCCAACAAGTAGAAAATTTTCTTGAGGTATTCCTGGTTACTGCTAAGTGTAATAACATGTTTAAAGTTAATCCTATACTTTAACATTTTGCTAGGACAGTGGTGTAAAAAATAAAGCTTCTTTTAAGCAGACTGTTTTCCATGAGTACTTGTTTCATTTGGCACAACATTCACATTTGGAAGTGAATGATGAAGAGGATTACAGGAAAAGGACACAGGACCTGGAGGGCTAACGCATTTGAAATCTGCCTTCTGCCATAGGATTTTTATGTGATGCCAAGGAATATTTTAACCAAACATTTCATAGCTGGTCACTAACTGCATATTTTTCTGTCTTTTGGGCACCCAATTAAATACCTTGGACCTGGCAGTGAAAGAAAGTAAATTGAATGTTAGGACTGATTAGAAAAGTAAGATGCAAATCGGAGAGTGAGAACAGCATTTTATTTGCTAAACCAGTCTAATGTGGATATTCATTTAGAATACTATTTGCCCCTGTTCGTCTCATTCTACTACAAAGGATGTAATAGGAAGAGATTCAAAGAAAGATAAAAACGATGACCAAAGTTGTGGAAAAGCTTCTGAGCAGAAACTCTTTGAAGGTTAGAGAAGAAACACCTTAGAAGCAATATGATGTTGTCTGTCAAATCATAAAAAGAATAAATAACAAGTAATTGTTAATTGCTTTAGAAATAGAGAAATAACAAACCTAGCTGAAATCAAGATGTGGAATTGTACAATGAAACTACTTTGTACAAAAGGAAGTGTCTGTGGAAATTTAAATTGGATTCAAAATTGCTATATACTGAGAAAACTTCATCAAAGGGAGCTAATTAAAAAGGATATCACATCCAACTCAAAACATCCTGAGCCCCAAATCAGGAAGCTAGGTGATATTTCAGGTATGCTTGCACACTTTTTACACACTAACATAGACACTCAGTGCTGTTCAGTGACAGGCAGAACACCAGACTAGAGAAACTTCGACTTCTAGCAAATGGCTACTATGACCAATTTTTAAAAATATCTGCACAAATTCTGAGTTCTTACAGTAGCAACTGAATCTTTCAGAGCTGGCCTTCAGATATACATTTTCAGACTGAATATTGAATACTCTGAAAGCATCGGGTTCTACTCACCTTAAGCTGGATGTCCAAAATTAAAGGAAATTAGTTCACTTGAAATATCTAGGTTGGATCTGTTAAAGGCACCACCACTCAGGAGATCATGGTGTTAAGCCAGCAAGACCCCTGTTTTTTAATGGAATGTGTATCCCTGTAAAATATGTGAGTAAAATTACATACCTGAGGACATGATTAACAGCAGTTCAGAGCAACAGATGAGGAGCTGTCAAGTAGAAATGCTACAGGATTGAGCATGTCTTCAGGAAAGAGGAAAAGCATGACAGCTTGGGGCTGTTGGTTCCTGCCCCAGGGATGATGTAGGAGTGCAAAGCTCCAGCCTTATCTCTGATTTTGTCTCCTGCATTGCTGTTGCAGGTAGCTTGTCTCCAGTGATTTTTCCTGGATGGATCCCTTTGTTCCCATATTTGATTCTCACCTATGAAGTCTGTCCAGCAACAATTTGGCCTCTACATTTACTTATAATAACTTAGTAACTACGGTTCTTAATCCAGTTGTTTAAGGCCTGAACCTAGATCTCAATGCAGGCTGAAACGAATAATTGAGAAGTCAGGAAAAAAAAAATTGAAAATAATAGGCTGGTTACGCATTTATAAATGTTGTCTCTTAAACACCTTTCTTACAGTTGCTTGTGTGAGATCTGGTCTGAGCTGAAATAGTTGGCAATCTTTCAACAGCAGAACACCAACTATTGAGACTCTAGAAAATGTAATTCAATATTTTTCAGTTGTTTTTGATCTTGTTTCACTTACTGTCTAAACAGTGTCAGAGCAAAAAATGTTAAATCTATCTTTATTCTATTTATGCTTTGAGAACTAGCCTGTTAGAATCCATACCAGATAACTGCATTCCAGATGACTTCATAACTGTGAATACACAACAGGTGTATGTGTGAACCTATCTGTGTAATTTTAGTCAGCTTCACTGGAAAACTTGGTTGAATTCATTTGTTCCTTTGCAAAACCCTTCAGTTTATAGTAGTTGTTGTAACTTGGTCTGAACTATGAAGAAAAACTCCTCTGATTCTGGTGACAAAAAAAATCACCATTCATATTTTAAATAATAATAGGAAATATGGTCAGAAGATTCAAATCTGGGAGAGGAGTGATAAACATGGAATAATGATGTTTACAAATAAATCATTATAGACTGATACTTAAAAAAAACATCACCAGAGGTATTTAAAGGTTACATGATGCCAAAATAAAAGTACCTACACTGATCCCCTGCATCCACTTTAATCATAATTACCATTATCTATTGTCCTATTCCAGATTCCTTTTCCCCCATCTTAAAAAGTCTTTTACAGATGAACCAAAAAATCTAACCAAAGTTTCCTCAAAAGAATTATGCATCATTTAATGTATCAGATCAATACTTAAAGGTGAAATGAACTCCTACTAAAACTCATACTTTCTGTGGTTGACAACAGCTTCATGGAATTACTTTCTGGCTATCACTTTGTGATTTTGAAATTTGCCCCTAACTCCAGTAGAAATTTCTGTTCTCATCAATCTTCAAGGACAGTCTGTATACATTGTACAGTCATACACTAACAGGAGACTGTCAAGTATTTTAAGAGTTCTGTATGAGTTCTGTATATCTTTTCACTTACTGTTAGAGTATATTCCTAGGCTCTTAAACCAAACTTCTTGCTACCAATTTAGTGCCTTTTTTTTTTTTTTTTAATGTAACAGCATATAAACCCGCTATACAGGTCTGGAAACACTATTGCTAATTGACTTCTCTTGCTGGGTCTACACTTGAATGTTAATGAACATTCTGTTAATGAACTTTGACAGGTTCCTTCTCAATATTGTCTATGTTTTGGAAATTATTTGCTAACTAATGACAACAGAATTTTACAGTTAAAAAACTTATATTTAAGAATGTAAAAAACCAACAACAAATATATAGAATTTTAGGTGTAAATTCTTCCTAGACTTCTCTATTTATTTAAGGTTCAACACTAAGAAGCTTTTTCTTGTTATGAGTCTTAAGACATAAGTGTAATGTTGTCTGCAAATTACGTAAGTATACAGGTCCATAACTTTCAAAGTCCTTGCACAAGGTTTCATTGCAAAATTTCTATGAATACAATAAATTATTTATTCTATACTTTTCCATACATTGGACCTACTGAAAAATCTGGCTTCTTTAGTACTGAATGAAATGAAAGTTTTGTCATTTGATATCCCTGCAAGTTGGAGACTTAATTTTGTTACTTTATGAGCATGACTTTCACATTTTTAGAGTTTCATATTTAAGTAAATAAATATGCTTCTTTGTTTACTAAAGCCTGATTTAATGCCTACTGAATTTTGGGGATACTTATATTCTGATAGGGTCAGGAACCTAATAGAAATCACTGTCTGTGTTGTATCACAAAAAAACACCGGTCCAGCCTGAAGAATTCACAGTATAATATTAAATAAGATGGAGCATGCAGGTGAAACAGAAGTTTTAAAGGAGAGTAGATTGGAGGAATGACAAAAAAATATAATCAGCATGGATAATTCAATCCACCACTATGGATTTGTACAATTAAGTCTTCTTTTCTGTAGCTGCTCTTCAGCTTAATTTTCAATGGCCAATTGATTTATTTATAACAGGAGATGGTCATATTAAGGAGTGTCAAATCTAAAGGCAGCAACAATGAAAAGAGGGAATTAAATTAATGGTTGTAGTCACGTCTGCATGACATAATATTTCAAAATCAACCCGAACAATAGAAATACAAGGTTTGTAGGGTGACACACCATCATTTATCTTAACAAGTAGCTAAAAATTGAGCAAATTTGGCAGGAGAGAAAAAGCACAGTCACAACATTACTGGCAGGTCCACAGCAGGTCTGTTTAAAGTGAACATTGTTCATTTGCACCAAATAACCTTGTAACTATTTAGTAGTTGTTAAAAGGTAACTTCAGGTAATGACACAAATTGTGAGTGACACAAATTTTTAATTAATTTTTTATTTTTTTGTGATACCTTTCCTTTTTTGTCAGGACTGGAATCAGATAATATTTATGTTTTACATTGAAGGTGATCTGTTCTTACTGTTCATATAACTGTTGTAATTAACATAGATGTTGCAGTCAGGTACTGACTGATCTGATAGTTTAAAGATAGGATGGTGATGCCAAGACTGCAGTCCTTTGACGTGCTCACTGCTCCTGGTGCAAAGGAGCTGCTCTTCAGAGTGGACGTGTTTTTTATTTTTTTAATTGTGGCTTTTTTTGGTTTGCATTTTCTTTTTTTTTGTTATAAACCATCTTTCATAGTCTACCATCTTAATTGCTCTAGGCAGAAGTGTGGTGCTTAATTACAAAGTGTCATAAATTCATATGCCATTTGTAACTTTAATAGTAAATTGTCAGTGAGATTTGTTCTGCCAGCACTAGGGCTGTGGAACATTGAAAGCAAAATTTCACAAGTTAATGGCCTGCCCTTTTCTGACAGCACACCAAGCTTTCACACTATTAACTAACACTTTGCTTCACTCAACCACTGAACTGTTGACAAGAGCACTTTAGCAAGTCTGAACAGCAGAAAAAAAATCAAGTAAATCAAAAGCCAGTGTGGAATGAGGCAGAAAAACAGAGAAAAAAGATGAATCAAAGCAAAAAAATTAACAAGCAAAGCAAAACAACTTGATGTGCTATAATAATCCTTATCAATAATCCATCAATACAATGAATACTATCTGTTATAAATGTTCAATTTTTGAAAATTTTTTCTTCTCAATACCAAGGAAACATTATCAAATAGCCCTGAATTATTTCATAGTGGTTTACAGTTTTGATTCTACATAGATGAGATCATAGTGCTTATTTTATTGTACTAGTTTTTAAATGTGAAGAAACTCCAAAATTTTTCCTGTGAAGATAAATAAATTCCACAAAAATTATACACAATGGAATTATTGATTATTATAGGGATTGCAGAAAGAGATCTTTTAAGAGCATGAAAGAGACATTAACATTTTCATTAATCAATAAAATCATATGTTTAGATGCAATCATGAAAACACGTTTTTGCACACACAGTAGTTACTGACACATAGACTAGAGCTCTTTAGTTTGAGACAATCCATCTAGAATTGTATGTAGGTGTATAATTATCTGTTAAATATATGCACACATACATATTTGTTTGCTCATAACTTACTCATATACTATGGCAGATCATTGAGAAAACTGTGTGCTATTTTCTCAAGAAAATTCTTGGAAGTAAATTAAACCTAACTCTCGTCCAGCAACTTAATATGAAGATTTTGGTGAAGTGGAGGATTCAGACTTAACTGTGTTTCAAAATTAGCACATCAGAAGACGTCTGTAAAATAAACCAAAATTTCTCATTCACTGCATGGAATCTTTTAAAAAAAAAGTCAGGAAATGCACCTACTTCATTAAGTGATATACATACTCAGATTTTTGGCAGATGTTCCCATTCTTGTAGTCAAAATTATTTAACATTTGTCTGTAATCATGGTTCATAATGGGTTTTTTGCCATTGCATCATCTTACTGTCTGAAAGCATGTTGGAATATTGCACCTGGTTTCAGCAAGATGCCTGTATTACACTGAGTAGAAACTTAGCTTCCTAACAAAAGAATTTGTGGCCCCACCTTCTTATCTAACCATCTAATTTAATTTTCTCTGAATTGAGAATAAGAATTTGCTGCAAAGCACTACGTTGATGGGTTTGTTGCAGCTGATTCATAGCTCAGTTTGAAGAATTAAAAAACATTTGAGGGTAAGGAAAATAGTAACAGCTTTTTCAGTTATATAATTTCAAAATTTTAGCTTCTGTAAATTTTGAAATCTATATAGGTGCCTTAGAAACTTTATATAAAATAACAAAGTAGAATATGGTGTTTTGACCTTAGCTGGACTCCAGGTGCCACCAAGCCGCTCTATCACTCCCCTCCTCAGCAGGACAGGTGGGGAGAAAATGAGATGGAAAAAACCCCTTGCGGGTCAAGATAAAGGCATTTTAATAAAAGCAAAAGCAAAGGCCACGTGCAGAAGCAAAAGAAAAACAAAGATTTTATTCTCTACTTCCCATCAGCAGGCTATGTCCAGCCACTTCCCGGGAAGCAGGGCTTCAGTATGTGTAATGGTTGCACTGGAAGACAAACAACATAAATAATGAATGCCCTCTCTTCATCCTCCTTTCCCTTGGCTTTTATTGCTGACCCAATGTCATATGGTATGGAATATCCCTTTGGCCGGCTAGGGTCAGCTGTTCTGGCTATGTCCTCTCCCAAGATCTTGTCCACCCCCAGCCTGCTGGTGAGGGGGGGGCGGAAATGCTGGAGAGACAGCCTTGATGCTGTGCCGGCACTGCTCAGCAGTAGCCAAAACACTGGTGTGTTATCAACACCTTTCTAGTTACCAATACAAAGCACAGCACTATGAGGGTTGCTATGGGGAAGAATAAATCCATCTCAGCCAGACCCAATACATGAAACAATATAATTTGAAAATTAATAAAAACATGAACAATATAATGAATATGACAAAGGATTAACCATATAATTGCCTAGGAAAGCCAATGGGTCAGAGCTGCCTTTCACAACTGCAGTATTAAGCCACCATTACAAATAAAGCTTCAACAACTGCTAATGCTAAAGACCTCATATGCAGTTTATATACTTAGTACACATTTTTAAAGTCAAGTCACAGCAAGACAGATACCAGAGAAATAGGAAAATGAAATGGGATGTAGGTGGGTAATAAGAGAGAAAAGTGACAGAACAGCCCAAAGATTAAAAAAAAAAAAAAAAAAAAAGCCGTTTAGCTGTCACTCAATATTTCCTGTGAGATATTAACAAACTTGGAGATGATTACTTTCTAGTACTTTGCTCTTTGTCCCATTTGCCTCAATTAAGTGGCTCTGGAAAGAATGTACACCATTAAAGTTGGTATTTAATCATATATAAAATTCTGTTTCTTAAGATCCTCTTTGGTTGTTCAGTCACAGACACAAAATATTTTTGCTTTGCCATCCTGCCCTGGTTTCAGCTGGTATAGAATTGATTTTCTTCATAGTGGCTTGCATAGTGCTGTGGTTTGGATTTAGTTCAAGAAGAACGTTGATGACACACTGATGGTTTAGTTGTTGCTAAGCAGGGCTTGCACCAGTCAAGGGCTTTTCAGCTTCCCCTGCTCTGCCAGGTGCCCAAGAAGCTGGGAGGGGGCACAGCCAGGACAGCTGACCCCAACTGGCCCCAGGGCTATTCCAGACCATATGACGTCAGACTCAGTATATAAAGCTGGGGGAAGAAGAAGGAAAGGGGGGACCTTTGGAGTGGTGGCATTTGTCTTCCCAAGTCACTGTTATGTGTGATGGATCCCTGCTTTCCTGGAGATGGCTGAGCACCTGCCTGCCCATGGGAAGCAGTGAATGAATTCCTTGCTTTACTTTGCTTGTGTGTGCAGCTTTTGCTTTCCCTGTTAAACTGTCTTTATCTCAACCCATGAGTTTTCTCACTTTTATTCTTCTGATTCTTTCCCTCATCCTGCTAGTGGGGAGTGAGCAAGCAGCTGCGTGGTGCTTAGTTGCCACTGGGGGTTAAACCATGACACATCCTCTGTCTGCTTTTTTACTTTCAGCAGAATTCTTAATTTATTTCTAAAAATGTTGATGTAAAATAACTAGACAAAGAATTGAAAGGATTATTGATGACAGCAAACAATTTAAAACTGTTAGATTTAGGCCTTGAGAAAGCAGGTTTTGAGATAAACATGGAAATGATTTTTCTGTCATTAAATCAGAAAACAAAATAAAGGTTGAAATAAAGGTATTAAAGTTAAGAAATATATAGATGTTCAACATAGGTAACTTTGAAGAGAAAGTAATGGATTTCTTTAATGAGTTTGATATTGAATGTGGAGAGAGACCTCATACTGAACAAAATCCCTTAGCTCTGTTTAAAACAGTAAGACTGAAAAAGGCATTCTGCATACATAAGGAAATGTGTTAATTATCTAAATAGTGTTGTTTATATGAGTAAATCTTTAAAAAAAAGACAGAGAAAAAAAATTTGAAAACACTAAGGGAAGGTTTGCATGATACAGAACTGAAAAACTACTTCCTTATGAGATACACCCCTGCATTATCTGAAGACAATGTTCTTAAATTTGAATTCTTTCACATTCAATGCATCAAGTCAAGGTTAGTAGAGAAGACTACCTTTGTAACACACAATGAGCTAGAATTCATGTAAGATAGTAGCATTGACAGTCTCTGATCTGACTAAAATATGACTAAAATAAAAATTTTCCCTTGGAAATTCAACTATGCTTGAATAACAGTGTAGAGATAAGTGAAGTTGTATAATTTTCTACTTGTATATGAGTGAATTTAAGCAATTTTTAAAGTAAGTTTGAATATTTTTGACGCATTATTGGTTGCTTTTAAATATAATAGTGTTTAATGTAATTTCATATATTATCTGATTTTTTTGTTGCATTTGAAGAGTGAGTTTATTATCTTTTTTTCTCATACTAGCTGATCTTCCTGTATTCACAATAAAAAGGTGCTATTTACTTTTTACAGCACAGTCCAACTGTTTCATTATATTCTTTAATTCTCTGTAAAGAGGTTAACCCAAGAACTATTGGTTCCATGACAGAAAAAGAGAATTCTAACCTCTCCATTTGTATTTAAAATATTTTTACTTCCGTGTATACAATCATGTAAAAAGCAAATGAACTTCTGTGGCCCAATATATAATTGCAAGAGTAAAAGACACTTAGTGTACAATTTTAATTTTGTGTGTGTGTAAACACTTAATTTTGTCATCATTACATGTCCAGAAAACCCTTATTTTTCAAGAGGTCAAGTAACCAGTAGGTCATAAGGTCAAGTAGTATGAAACTTATGTTCAATGTTTTAGAACAAATTAAATACACAAGAAATGATTTTTGAGTTCTTGGGAGCTGACTATGAAAGATTTATGCACAACTGAAAAGAACACATTTCTATAATTACACTTGTTAATGATGTTTGCATTTGCATAATCACCACAATGCTTCTTTTATTTTTTGTATGTTTCACATTTTTCTTTCCATTTAACAATTTCTCACATTGTTTGTGGGGCAGTGTGGTGAATTAATCCTGCAATATTTGCATTTTTCTGTAAATAGCATTATGCATTGCTAAATAAATAAAGTAAGGAGAGGGTTGGGGGTTTTGTTGCCTGGTTTACTAATTGTTTGATTATATGCTTTTCTGTTACACTTGTTTTGTTTGTTCAAAGAAATAGCTCCTAGGCCAGAAACTTTATGAATCCTGCCAGAGACATATGTAAGGAGATTTCATTGAAATAATATTTCTCTGTACACTTTTTTCTTCAGTAACTTAGTAAAGTGATTTCACTTTACTACAATACTTGGCCAAATCGATAAAAGAAAGTGTTTTTTCCTAGAACAATTTCATACCTGAGGTTCTGTGTTACATGCATGTGTTGTTGCTTTTTGTATATACAGAGAGAATTCATGGCGTACTTATTCCTCCCTTTTGCCATTCACGTAGAATGAACTGAGTGGAGAGCAGTACGGAATTTCCATTGTGTGGGTTTTTTTAGCAACGACCAAGTTGTGTTCCCTTGAAACTGGATGCTGTATTTCCTGGCTTTCTACTGAAGCGTCACATGAACACTTCACATCTTTTAAATGATGTGTTGAAATACCACCAGAGATATTTTTAGGCTTGATAGCTTAGCTGCCTTCATCGCAAATTCAAAAGAATCTCATGTTCAGTATTTCCCACTAGTTATTGCAAATGTTTTGTTATTGCTTTGTAGGAATTCTGATAACTTTCATGATAACTTTCAAAAAGACCTAATTCTCATGTATACAGTGTTTAACTCAGAGGTTTGGATTCCATTTTTCAGGCTAAGCATAATTAGTCACTGAAATGGCTAGGTTGTTAGTGCTAAATTTCCCGTTTGGATCTATCGTCAATGAATATAGCTTACTTAAACGTTCCTCTTTGGCTTTCTTATTTGATTTTGTCATTCTTCCAGCTATTTAAACTGCAAGCGCTATACAGGGTGTTTTCTTATTTGTGGAATTATAATAGCAGAAAACATTGCTGGTGTTTAACAGAACTAAAATTAATTTGGTACTTTTCTTCTGCTTTCCGTGGTGGAAATTTTCCACTCAGTTTCGTTCTCTGGTTAAACAGTTGATTCATTAAGTACACTTATTACTCATTAGAACTTTACATGGATGCTACGTGACTACTGTCACCCTATGATTATATTTTTTTCTCTTTTTCTTATTTTGTAGCTATTTGCTGCTCTCTCTTAGAAGCACAGTTCTAGGATCCTGCTTTTTAAATCTTTGCTAGGTACTTGTGCTCAAAGATAGTGAGAAGGAGAGAGTACTTGTGTATTCTCTAGAGAAAAGCATAAGTATTTTTCATCAATTGTACTGTAACATGAAAAATTTCCAGAGAACTGAAGTGGGGAATCTTGTTGGTTATGTCTACTTTAGTAAGTAAGGCAGTACAATAGAAATGGGCTTGTAAATAAAAGTAGTTGTCAATAACCTGATGTCCACCATTAGCATGTTTCATGAGAGGTTACTTCAGACTGTTTTCAGTATACTTTCATGGACTGAATGGATTAGTGACTGGAGTGCATTGGGTTTGCTTTTGGCATGCATCTTCAGATCAGTTTCACTTGAAAAGAACCCAGTTGTGCCCCAAGACTGTGCTACGAAGTGAATCAAGCATGGTATATGGAGATGGTTAGCTTTAAAAGCACTCTCCTGATTCAGGCCAACACTGTAATGTAGACATACTCTCAGCCACTCTATAAAGCTAAAGGCAATTTCAAAGACTATATCTCAAGATGATTGTAACTTCATTACATCACTGAATATTAAAACTGAAACAAAGAAAGAAGAAATTTTTCTTATTGAGTGGACTGCGGTTGAGGCTTTTTTGACTACTGTTATCTTATGGCTGTTGAAGAAACCATCCATGGACCAAGTAGGGTAGATATTCTCATAAAGGATTTGCTATAAAACACAATTTATTAATACTAAAAATTATCTATTTTAAAGAAGATAATGTATTCACTGGTTGGTTTTGTACTGTGTGTTCAGTAATTTCCATTTTCAGTATGGTTTCTTCTTAACAGAATTTCATCCATTGCTCTGATTACAAAGGTGAACTTTTAAGTTCATTTTCTCTGAAAAATAATTACAGTTTTCTCTTATGTTCATTATTATATCCATAATGCTTAAAGCCTGGAAGCTTGGAATTAATGTGTTTTGTCTTAGAGCATTAGTCATCAACATTTAAAACCTGTTATGTCAATAATTAAGGACTTTTTTTGTCAAAACTCTTTTATACTTTTTGAAAGAAGGTGGTTATCTAATTTCTTATAAAGTATACTTCTGAATGGTTGTAAATATAATATTCACATCCTTATTTCTATGTGTTTGTCACTTGGGATTAAATTCTACAATACAGGTTTTTTAATCTTTTTTTTAAACATCAAACATGCCTGCAGCTATTTCTTCATTAAGGTGGAAAAAAGCTTTACATATTCATAGATGATATCTATATTTTTAATTTAAAGGATCAGCTCTTTTGATAAATATCTGACATCTTAGTGTAGATTTTATTATTTACATAACATGGCATTGCCTTGCTAGGTGTGAATGCAACAGACTTTGTTTTATAATTAGACACCAATATAAATGTAGATAAAAAATATTAACTAATTGTAAATTTTCCTAGTATTTATGGTTATTTGATCTCAGTTAAACTTTCTGTAAGATGACAGTTGGACAATTAGCTAGGTTTCTTGCAAAGCTTTGAATCTTCCATGCAAAAACACTGCTTTTTTTTCTCCCTGAAGGCAGGCGTGTAATTGAGGGACCCAACGCAAGATAGAAGCTAAGCAACAGTTTCTAGATCACTTACAGGTCAGTACAATGAGAGGAAATCACATCCCAGCCTTCATAATTTTTCCCAGGCTGTGTATTTGTGAGTTTTCCAAAGAAAACTCCTGAAAAAGTGTTCCTTATGATATTCTGCTCCTTCTTCAAATAACAGGCAAGAACCTATTGCACTATTTTCTGGCTAAACCTGAGACTCATCACATTCTTAAAGTCTGAACTAAGACTTTGTATACTTATATGTGCATATATGTTTGTATGCATGTGTGTATATATATGTGTAGCTTCCCTTGTTTTATACATTCATTAGATTCATAGGGTACAGTCAGAACCAGGTTTACATCATCTCAGCTCAAAAAAGTAGTTCAATTTGTAGTAAAAGAACAAGTCTACTTAAATAAGTATCTTCAGTTCATACACCTCAGTACCAAAAATTAGACTCAGCATCTGCCTTTAGTGATGAAGCATCTATAAAGCTGGTGAAAGTAAATAGGTAACTTCAATGTATAAGTCAAAACCTGAATGTTTCAAGCAAAGAATGATGTACATCACAAAAAGGGTGTGTCTGAAGCTTGTATATCTGGGTCTTACATACCTATGTTTTCCAAGTCTTTCCCGTTTTGGATCTACACTGAAGATTTCTGTCTTGTGTGTGTATTCCTAACTGACCACGTCTTATTAATTTTAAAACTAATTGCAGACGTGAGGGTAGTCTCATATATGCTTTATGAAATAGTGCAATAACCAAGTAAATGGGATAACTTGCTCTATGTTTTGGTCCTGTACTTTCAAAGTTCAAACTAAACACCAAGATCATCCCCAGGATAGTGGGGTGGAGGGGCACCTGCTTCCCTCCCCCCTTCTTTTCCTTTTGCTAGTTTCATTTTCCTTTTGAAGCCACATTGCCACATATAAAAATCATGGCACTAGAAACAAAACTCTTTAGGTTAAAATACATGCAAAATCCTAATTTAGACTGCAGGGTAAATATAGCAGATCTGACTCATTATTCTATTCTTGACATTCCCAGGGCTGGCTTCCTTCTAACTTATACATGCTTTCCTCAACCCATTTATAATTTTGGTCCTTACAATATTCTGGGCAGTGTAGTACGTAGTGCACATTAATAACATGACAGTTGCACAAAGACAGACAATTCTGACATTTCCTAGGAAATTCAAATGTAAAGACAGTGATAATTTTTAAAAGTAGAAGACTCAAATTCACAAGAATAATATTTCTAATGATGAATGAGGAAAATAACTTTAATGTCACAACATTTCTGTACTGAAATTTATTACTTTTTCTATAGATTTATTGATTTCTTGTGGAAAAAATAAAATAAATTTTGTTTATATGAAGCAACCTCATGCTACCGTTTGTCTAGACGATTTTGTATAGAAAACAAACAAACAGAAAGTTTAATAATACTAACCTTTCAGAGAACAGTTGTAATGATCATATTTTGGACCTGAAACATTGGGGGAAGCTTTATGAAGTTAGACATTTCTGATAATTTTCCTTGGAAATCCTATGAATTCTTTTGTCTTCTTCAAGCTAAACCAATAAAATCGGCACAAATTTTATGCAGGTGTACCTTCTTCAGACATGTGAGTCAGCTTTTCTTAAGTGAGTGGAGAAAGAAAATCAGCCATCTTCCACTCCTTGTTCTTTTCATATAGTGGAAAGACACATCTTCTTTTAAGGAAGTGTAGAGGATGATAATTATACTTCCAAATACTAAGCATGCACTTAAGCAACAGAGCAGCTACCTGACTTCCCATACACCCATCCACTTCCATATAAGGGCAAACTTTGGTTTCAGAAAACTCCTAAAAAATGTTCTTTTTCTCATCCTGAAAATCCTACATGAAATTATTATAATAAAATTATTTCCTCTGAAATAATGTTTTGAATTTAAATGTAGTTTTTAGAAGCTGGATAAATGGGTATTTTATCTTCAAAGCAGAAGGATACTTGCTCTGGAAGTGAAAAGTCTGGATAAGGTAGGGAGTGGTAATGTTTTCATGTTAAGTTAGAGAAATTAAGATTTTGACAAAGCTTTTCAATTAAAAATGTTACACTATGGAAACTGAAATGCTTTACAGTATCCTCTCTTTTTTGACAAAAGTTAGTATGAAAATAGCCTGATGATCATAACAGTTGCATGGAAATGTGGGATGATGAGGTAAGGTGCTTATTCTGGGTCAAGGTAGGAAGGAATTTCAACTAGAATGTCCCAAATAGGCTGTCTATTTGTTAGTTTATGTTGTTTCTTTTCCTTGTATTTATGAGGGACAAGGTTGGGTTTCATTTTGAAAGTAATTTAAACAATGTTCTTAAGTTTCTTAAATCTTGCAACACAGAAATATTCTTTCCTAAGTATCCCTACAACTAATGTGTCTATGTAACTTATATCAGTAATTTTGCTTGATGGTTGGGTGATTTGCATTAATAGGCAGTAGGTGTTGAATGAGTATTATATAGTCCAAAGTTCCAAAGCTTGTTCTGCAATGCTGACATGCCTGTCAGACGTGATGGTTCATTTTATGGTACAAATGGAAGATGACGCTTTTCTAGGAACAGTTTAAAAATCAAAATATAAAATCCAGCAAAAGGGCTGGTTTTGCTAAGAGTTTAAGTAAGTTAATGAAAGTCTGAATGTGCTCAAATGTCATTTATTACCAGATCAGGTGAATGTCCCTTAGCTCACCAATCTAAAGGAGTTTAGTTTCTTATACAACAGCACTAGATTTTAAACTTACATTTTAATAATAACTAATATTACAGGAACTTAAGCCTCTGAAATTTCCATACCGTTCATCCTAGTAACAGGTTATGGATGATTAGCCAAGAGAAGCCTTCAGAAAGGAACTTTTTTTACATAAAGGTCTAATATAAAAAAATAAAATTCATTAAATCCATATAAGAAAGTTATATTAAAATTACATACAGAAATTGAAGCGTGTCTAAACTTGTCAGTTTCCATGGCAGCAAAGAGTTTGTATATTACCTCGTACTTTAAGCATGGGATTTTCTTTTTCATGATTTTGAAGTATTCAGAAACAACTTGAATCTGTTATATTTTTGAAAAATGAACTCTGGTCCATCTTCTTTTGTTATATTATAAGATTTTTAAACCCTGCTAAATCATTTAATCTTTCCTTTCTCATTTTGGGCCCTGCATTTTTGTTGTAGAGCATAACTGGAATTGAAGTGGATCCTTCACTTACAAAAGAGTAGGAGAATTTCTACATTGCTACATTCCTAGTAAATGGCCCTAATATCGCTCATAGATGATGATAAACAATTAGTCCAGTTTCATGGGTGAAGCTAGTCTGTTCAGAGATAAAAAAAGTATATAATAAGCATTAATTTGCCCTTTCCATTGAAGAATGATAAGTAATATAATCACAGAGGAAAAGTGATGATTTTTTTTTCCCAAAAATGTTTTCATGAAAATAAAACTTGCAACGTGTTCTAGGAGAGCACAGTTTTGAAATATTACCAGGAGATTCCATGTGAATCAGAAGGATTTATTAGATATAGTCCAATCCCACTCTGAGATTCTATATTTATGAAAAACAGCTCTTAAACTTTATACTGTAAAATTCTTTATTATGCAATGTGTCTTCTTATGAATGGCACCCATAGTTGGATTTTTTGGCCCTGAAGACCAGAAAATAGTATTAGTCACATTCAGTGACAGACGTGAGAACTCTGTTTTGTCATACCATTTCTAAAGTGTCATTAATATTCAGATGCAAAGAAGATAGAACAGTTTTTCTTCTTTAAGCTAAACTGATTAAGAAGTGCTTTGAATGAAAGGAATATTTAGAAGCTGACTGGTTCATTTGAAGAATTTATGTGATGTATATTATCTATTATTATAAACTTTAATATGGAGATCCACTGCATACAGGTTGAAAATAAATGAAATGTATATAAACACCTAAAAATATTACATATAGCGCATAGACTTAATTTTCCAAAACAGAAAAAATTCTCCCGTTCCTTTTTTTTTCTTCATCACACTATGCTATTAAAAAACTTGAAATCTAAGTGGAATCCTCACTTGCATACATATTGTTATGTTTCTAAACAATGAACAAAGCAGAAGGAAACAGATATGTAGTATTTCTCTTTTGTATTTTCATAGTCCATTTCTTTCCAAGAAATAAATGACAAAAGAAAGAAATACAGATGATATTTAACTATAAAAGAAAGGAAATGGGAAAAGAAATAATCAGAATAAGGAAAAGAGCGAGCTGTACTAAAGTAGATTATATACTCTAGGTGTTTTGGATGTTAGCAGAGGAAAATTGCTTAAAAGAAAAATTAATTATCAAAAAACTTAGAAGCTGTTTTTAAGAAATCACCTGTTCTTGTTGAAAAAGTGCTACTAGGGCTTGGGATTCTGCATATTCCATGTTTGAAAGCTCCATTTAAAAAAAAAGGTATTTGGTGGACACCACATCCTGATCCATTCAATTGCTAAATTCAATAGGGATGTGGAATTAAATTTGTAATAATTATTGAAAATAAACCAAACAAAACAGGTTAGGAATCTTATTACATTTGCTTGGCTTTCGGTTGATTCTCAGATGAAAATAAAATCTTCATATATAAAAAGAAGCTATAAAACTTAAATATTAGCTTTTCTAGGAAAAAGATGTTTCACGTAATTAGTGTTTAATTTTTTCTTTTTGTATTCTGCTTTGATGGTCTCAGATTATGACCTCTTGTTCTTCTGTGAAACTATTTTCCTTGACAGGCAAGAAGCACTATTCTTGGGGTCATATGTGAAATGTACGCACTCTGTAATGCTGCATTCAGTGCATATATTTTCTTCTTTTTTTAGTCACAGAGGCTCTTCAGTTTATGAAAGCACCTGTTTAATAAATGCACAGTTGCAAAAATGACTAATACTTAAATCCTACTCAATTCAACTGAGTTAAGTGCATCAATATTCAAGCATAAGGCTGATTTTGCAGAATTGCTGTCTTAAGTCAGACAATCACATTGTGGTTGAATGCCTGACTTATATGGGCATAATATTGGATAACATTAAAGTTCCTTGTGTATCTGTACTGGAAAATTTCTGGTGAAAATAATGAGTACATTATGTGACCTAATTTATGAAGACGGATTTCTACAGTTTCCTTTATATTTCACAAGAATGATTAGTGCTCTGGATTTCTCTGAAGAAATTTAGATACTCTCCATTATGTACACAATTCTGCCAATATCCATAGGATTTTATACATTCTTATCCTCAGAACTATTGTAATTGTGTCCCATAGGGAATATTTATTTGTTCTGTCTAAAATTTAATGATCACACAGGATGTTACTATGCTGAAGGCTCACTGAGGGTTAACATTTGTGAGGTTTATTTCTATAGAATTTTGGTACTGAATTGTCACAATTTTAACACATAGTGGAACTAGAGTTGTGTCACACAGGATTCTTTGTTCTCGCAACAGTTGATGAGAAATTCAAGAGCTTATGACAATAGCATTTAGTTAGATAATTAATTTAAAGATCGTGCCAACCCTTTTGATTCTTTATTTAATTAACAAATTTTATAAAAATATTATTTTCTTTAATTGAAATAAATCATGGAGAATGCAGCAGCCTCTTTAGCAGAGACTATAGACTATAAGCTATACAGTAAAGTTTACAGGGTAAATCTCTCTATACATATTTTACCATCTAACCAATGATCATTCCCTTTCTTTGTCTCTACTAAAAAGTGAATTTGTATAAGAAGACCATAGAAATGTAGATATCTAAGACAAAATTCTGGAAGTTGGATGCCTCAGCCAATTTATGTTGTTTGGGTTACTTCTCTATTGTAGAGCCTACCAGAAGAGGTTTTTTTAGCCTGAATAATAAATCATTATCAAAACGGAAATTTGAATTTATGACAAATAAAAAGATTGAAAAATTATTTGCATAGTGTTTGACAAATCATAAGAAATATGAAGGATCTGAAATCTTTAAGCACTGTCTGAAAGTTTCTGACACCCATGGTACTGCTGGTTTTTCAAGGCTATTATAAGAAAGAGAATCAACTTTCTGCACTTAAACTGAGGTTTACATTAGGAACTCATGCAAAAATCTGCATCCAGTTCTCAATTTCTCTGATGGATTTTGGATCCACAGTACAATAAATATTCCACTGATCATCAGAACATACTCATTAGAGTTGTAGGAAGCTCGTGTTTTCTTTCAGAATTGGTTGAAAGGTTTTATTTACTTTCCAGTGCTGACAGTACAACAATATGTAAATCCTCTAGTTTTTCATTAAGAGGGATAATAGTCAGTGCTTGATCCTACAACCCATGACTGAAAGAAACTGCAAACTTTTGACTCATGTAGAAGGAATAGAACCCATAGTAGAATTGAATGCAAATGTAAGAAGTCCCTTCTGAAGACAATAATGCTCACCTAAATCAGGATAATGCAGACAGGTTTTGCCCACTAGTTATACAGGTAACTAATGGGAAACTGGGATCTCTTAAGTTTCAGCTGATTTTGGAAACCTGATACAGAAGGGTTATGTTTATTTTAAGAAAAAGAAAAAGGGATGGAAGCATGAGCAGTGACTTTCATCTTTTGCATTTACTGGCTAAGTACCAAAAAGCAGACTACAAATCTCCTAGGCTGAAGGATTTTTGGACCAATTTTTCCCCATGATTGATATAATTATTGGCAAACAGAACAAAGAAAATAGACAAAAAAATCTATTTTCTTTCTGTGAGTAGTGGCAACATCTATTTCCTCTCCCAGTCAAACAGGAGCAGATAAGGAAGAAGCAATAATAAACCTTATTAAATATACTTAATAATAATCTGATAGATTACAATTTTGCATTGTAAATGAAAGATCTCTTTGTCACAGCAAAATTTCACTATAAGTGGAGTACAGCTTCTCAGGTGGAGAAAACATTTGAAATGTATTGAAGAAATTCAGGGATTTTGCTTCTCCACATGCAAATATAATTTAAAATTACTATTGCTATAGTGGAGTGAGTTTTTATGCATAGTTTATGTGTAGTTGCAAACCTTGATCACTTGTTGTTCACATCTTAGGAATATGAAATTGATTACTCTCTCAGTCAAAATTTATTAATAAGTAAAAGGGTTATACATTATTTCTTATTGGACTCTGTTTCTAGTTGGCAGATACGTGTATATGGAAGTCCAAATGCAATAGCTCTATGGAGCAGCAATATAGAGAAAAGTACTCAATTTCATCATTTCTTCTTATGTGCACGAAAGAGACATGGTCCGCCTATAGGAACATAAATGAATATGAAGATGTTCAAGATGTATGCGCTAACTGAACATTAATTTCTAGTCCTTTTTTTAGGATACATTCTTCAGGAAAAACATAGTTTGGTGGTCATCCTATGGGCCATACTTTTAAAGTTGTGAGAGAAAACAAGCACATGGGAGAGCTGAGGATAGTTCTAGAGGAAAGATTGTGCCATGCACTCTTCAGCTGCATGGATTGCTATGCTTAAGTGTTCTCAGTATAAAAAAGCTACAAAACTTGCAAAAGGTATTTTAGATAACTTCCATGTAACTTCATAGATCCATCCCGTGTGTAGTCTGTCAACATATTTTTTAATGTTGGAAAAATTTGCTGTTTCAATAAATGTTTTTTTTCCAAAACAGAATCGCTAGACTATTCAAATTAATTAAGCTTACAATGCTCAGAGCATGCTTTAAGCAAATTAATTTCAAAATTAGATAATATTTTTCAGTTCTAAAATTTAGTATTAGGTTGTTGTTTTTTATACAGGTTTCTGGTTCTTTAAAAGGTTCTGTACTCTTTTGATAAAGTAACCTCTTGTCATTCCTTTCTGAAATGATGATAATAAAAGAGACACGACAAAGAGAAGAAAGAGATCCATTACATCTTACCAGCATCTCTGGGCCACCAAATAGAATATTTTTATTAAGTCCGATGGTCATAGTTTTCAAGCAGTGTATTTATAGAAATATTCTACTACAGGCAGGAATATTTTGAAAGCATCTAGGTGATGCAGCGAGTTTCACAGGAAGAAATATGCTTCATAGATTTTAACAGCAAACCAGAAGAAGATTGACTCTACTCCCTATGACTTTTCTCCCCATATGTTGAAGCCCATAAAGTCTCCTTCCAAATCCATAATGATTAGGAAGTAGAATTGTACACAGGATTAAGGTCAAGCCTTCTGCACCAAGCTCAAGCCCTGATCTCAGATGCACCCCCTGAAAAAAATGTTGTTTCAATAAGTTGCAATGTACAGCAACATTACATGCCAAGTTCCTGGCTGCCTGAGACCACCACCAAAGAATTCTAAGGCTTTAATTACAGCTTGCAGTGTAGCTCAGCTATGTGGAAACACCCATGCTTAGCTGTTTTTGTACATGTTGCTGGCAGAAAATCATGCATCTGTGGGTTATTTGAGGATGATCTGATATGTTATTTTGAAGATGCCAGTGAACACTCTGATCATGGTGAGTTGAATACCTAGATAATTAGATAGGTAGTCAAGCTCCTTACAGTTTTTTGCACATAATTAGACTCGAAAATTAAAATATCAAGTTCACTCTTGTCCCAGTGGATTAAAGCAATCACTGTCTAATAAATTTTGCCTTTTAGTACAACTGAAACCACATGACTTAAGACAGGAAGCTTGAGGGGAAAAGATAATATCAGATCAATAAGGAGAGCCTTTTTCATTAATAGCTACATCTCTTCATCCGTTGTAAGTAAATAGGACTTTTACTGTATAGTGGTTACAGTGGCATATACCCAGCTTCAGGTTTTTGCTGTTTGAGTTCAGATTATTTTTTTTTTACATGCTAAAAAATATTTGGCAGTTACTTGTTTAAAACTGGTAACAGTTGATAAGGGAATTCACCAAAAGGCACATTGAAAAAGTTTCTATCAGCAGTCTACTGATTGTTGCAATTATCAGTTCACATTCTCCTTCAGAAAAAATTGCAGAGGCCAGTCATCAAGCTGGGAACCTTTCTAGGTTAATTTTTTTAGAAAATGGAATGAGGAGTATCCAGCTAAACTGAGAATGTTTGGTGCTTTGTACAACGGGTGGTGCTTTAAGGATGACTTCTGCAGCTATCCCAGAGAACTGACAGTTATGTGTGCAGAGAGGACATTCATTTCCCAAAATTAGGTTTCTGAGGTTTTTCCTAGTCTTACTATTCCCAGAGACATAAATGTGAGTCAGCAAAATTTTCAAAGATTGCTGAAGCCTGGCCTGGCTGAAAAGGTCCCAAATTATCTGTATGTTCAATTTTTCTGAAAGAATAGTAGATTGCCTATTTTGATATTCTTATAATCATTGTCATATTGTGACTTCCTGTTTCACTAGTTTATTTGGGCTTTTTGAAATCACATACAGTCTGCTTCATGAGCTATCTTTGGCTTACAACTTCTGTTGGGGAAATTGAAGCATACTCATGTTACTGGTGTATAGCATAATGAAAATATGCTTATATAATGTATTATCTTATTTTTTGAAGGTCTTCAAATTGTGAAAATTAGCATAGACTCCTTGCATGTGTCAGATATAAATATAACATTAATCCTGCCACAAAAGTACATCAAACCTAATTTTCCAATATTTATTTTTCCTAAAAACACCACTACCTCTAGTACCTATGGACAATACCTTTATAGGCTGTCAACTGTAGTAGTATCCAACCTCCTAGTAAAATGAGTTTATGCATATATGTTATATTAGTATACATACAAATTTACATGTTTCATGGAGATCATAGAAACATAGGATCATTTAGGTTGGAAAAGACCCTTAAGGTTATCAAATCCAGCCATTAACACTGCCAAGTTCACCACTAAACCATGTCCCTAAGCACCTTGTCTACTCATCTTTTAAATACCTTCAGGGATGGGCACTTGACCACTTCCCTGGGCAGCCTGTTTCAATGCCTGACAACCCTTTGAGAAAAGAAATTTTTCCTAGTATCCTATCTAAACCTCCCTGACACAACTTGAGACCATTTCCTCTTGTCTTGTTGCTTGTTACTTGCAGGAAGATACCAACACCCACCTTTCTGCAATGTCTTTTCAGCTAGTTGTAGAGAATGATAAGGTCTCCCCTCAGCCTTCTCTTCTCCAGGCTAAACAACTCCATTTCCCTCAGCAGCTCGTCATAAGACTTGTGCTCTAGACCCTTCACCAGCTTCGTTGCTTTTCTTTGGATGTGCTGCAGCATCTCAATGTCTGTCATGTAGTGACATGCCCCAAATTTAACACAGAATATTCGAGTTGTGGACTCATTAATGCCAAGTACAGGAAGACAATCACTTCCCTAGTCCTGGCCACACTATTTCTGATACAAGCCAGGATGACATTGGCCTTCTTGGCCACCTGGGCACACTGCTGTCTCACATTCAGCCAGCTGTCAACAAACACCCCCAGGTCCTGTTGTGTAGCATGGGGTTGTTATGACTCAAGCGCAGGGCCCTGCACTTAGCCTTGTTGAATCTCATACTGTTGGCCTCAGCCCAGCACTTCAGACCCGTCATTCCTCTTTTTTTTTTTTTTTTTTTTAGCAGGAAACTGGGCATACTTGCTCAAGGAAAGATCTATGACTTATGCTTATTTCATCCTCCCTTTTTTTACAGCTCAAAACTATGGAATATAACTATCTTTTGTCTCTTGACAAAGATGGTTCCTTCCATAAGTAACTGTAATCCATTAACTTTATTTCTGCATTCAGTAATTAAGAAGGATTTAATGGGTAAGAGGTTTAAATGTTAGATATTTGTCAGGATCCACTGTTGGGTTGAACAACTTGGCAGAGGTTAAACCCCCTTGCTTTCCAACCAACCTCAGATAATTCTAGGAGGCTGGGGGCGGCTGGGCTTAACTTCTGATTAACTCCAATATTTTATCATGACTAGGTTCCTTTCACATTCTCAGGAACAGGATTAAGACTCAAAACGGAGTCAATTGCCAAGTCACTTTTTTTGGCCAACAACAAATGTGTGAGAGAAAAGCAGAGAAAGAGAGGGAAAGGGAAAGAGAGGGGGAGAAACAAACGGCACGGGAGTGTTGCAATATCTACCACCACGGGTCTATGTGCTGTCTGTGCAGCCTGAGCAGCTCGAGCTGTGTGTGTGGCCAGTGTGGCTCGAGCGGTCCGTGTGCCTGATGTATCTTCGAATCTGGTGGAGGGTAAATGTTCCCAGATGCTCCTCTTGGTCTCCACTGGTTTCCCCTTTTTACAGGGTTGTCCTCTTGCATAGTCGATAACTGTTTTGCATACCCAGGCCTCCCCCTTGGCAGTGGGGTGCATGCCCAGTACTGTCACTAGATGGTGCTCGAAAATCCCAGAGGGTCTGAGCCCCCTCCCCATTGTCAGTCAACCCTGGGCCCGGTTGTGGACGTGTCTGCCTTGGTGATTAAACTGTCCCGCTCAGTTGTCATGGTGATTAGGCTTCGGTAGTTAAACTTGCCTGCCACCAATGTTGAGACAAGTTTTTAGTCCCTTACAATATTGCAACACTGAATCTACATCTGCTTTCACCATTGAAGTCACTATATTTTTAAAGTAATCAATCAAGATAATGCCTATATGAAATGAAGATAAGCCATCATGATTTTACAATCTTAGCAGCCTAAAGAAATATACTGATCTGATACAAATTGCTGTAATGATCTTACTTTTTGTTTTGTTTGACATAACCTGATTTATAATCATGAAATTTTGCCATCTATTTAACTAATACCGTTCATTTCCCCCTTGCTTTAAAGAAAACAAGGAGAGGTATTAGAAGATAAAAAAGAAAAAAAAGGTTTTGTTTGCAATGTATATAAAGTCTTTTTTCCCCTAGCACTTTATTGTTTGCAAACCTTTAATTATATAAATTATTTGGGTGGAGGATTTCTGGATGGTACAGTGCATTATGGGTTTTTTTAAT
Source organism: Gorsachius magnificus (assembly GCA_034008185.1). NCBI lineage: Eukaryota > Metazoa > Chordata > Aves > Pelecaniformes > Ardeidae > Gorsachius > Gorsachius magnificus. Next base: position 61,121,628 of record CM067084.1, read on the forward strand.
ATACTGTACTACTTTCCTCACTTTGGTATCATAATTAGTTTCTTCAGTTTATTAAACAGTATTACTAATATGTCCCATATGTAGTTCATTTTGTCTCTCATGTTGTTAGGAAGAGTGTACTGTACCAGGATTGTTTTTAAAATGTACTGAACACATCAAACCCCACTAAGTTTTTAAAAAGGCAAGAATGAAGAAGTAAAACCTGCCTGCAGAATGGTAGGACAACAGACAAGTAGGTTTCTTAGTTCTTCATGGAGTTGCTCCACATTCTGCAGGCAACCACAAGAAAGCCTGTGGTTAGTTTTTGTGTTTGGTTTTTGTTTATTTGTTTATGGTTTCTTGTTTGTTTTGGGGTTTTTTTCCGAGAAAAAGTAATCTTAATAGCTAAAAGTTTGTATCACAGCAATGACTCAACAGACAGGGTCATCAGTCAAACAGAACATCCTTAGAATCATAGAATCACCTCGGTTGGAAAAGACCTTTAAGATCATCGAGTCCAACCGTTAACCTAGCCATCCCACCACTAAACCATGTCCCTAAGCACCTCATCTATCCTTCTTTTAAATACCTCCAGGGATGAGGACTCCACCACCTCCCTGGGCAGCCCATTCCAGAGCCTGACAACCCTCTCGGTGAAGAAGTTTTTCCTAATGTCTTAAATACCTTGAAGCTATGACCCTAAGTGTTAAAGTTGATTATGAGTATTCATTTCTTCCACTACCTTTTTTTTGCCCACAGTCTATGAAATTGAATGGGGAATAAGTTATGACATTTGTAAGTTATATTTAGAGAAAAATAAGCATATTTAAAAAATACTTTTCTATAAAATTATTGTCTGCATTTTTATTTTATTCATTTTTTTTTTTTAATACTCTTAGTTACAAATGTAACATTTCAACAGTGAATTTTGTTTTTTTTAGGAATCAAAGGAACAGTTTTATTATAGAACAACTTGATTTTTAAGGTAATTCTGTTCTTCTTCATTATCTTGATTACATTGTCTTATACAATGACCCAAGAAATCAGATTCATTTTTTCTGTGTTCACTGAACAAAGGGAACTTCAGGAAACATTTGCTATATCTAATAATTCCAGTTTAGCAGGTAATTGTTTCTAAAAAAATTACTTTTTTGTATGGAGGGAATAGGAGTTTATAAAGAGTTTGGGCTTACTTCCCAAATGTACAGGAATTAACACTGTAGTTTATGAAATTTAAGGTTTAATTAGTGAATTTTCAATTTATTTTTTTCTGATCATGAAATGGTGCTTTAGATACAAAAGTGTTGTCTTTCTGGTTCCAAATTTTTTTTTTTTTTTTTTAAAAAAAACACATAATGATGTGGATGGAATTAAAAAGTTATTTGCTGTTGTATTACTCTCCCACACCAAACCGTTTTTTTTTTTCCCCCCATCTTCTCCCTGCTTCATTTTTCCTTGTTATAACTTACCAATGCTTTGTAAAATTGATTAGGTTTTCTTTGTGATACCTCTGGGACTGCAAAAAATACTGCTTTCAGCACAGCTGATAGAACAGAAGATGAAGCTGATACAGCAAGACAAGCAAAAGCATTTTGTAAAATGAAATTAACAGGCTTCTCTTAGTAGCACTTTGTTCTATAATTACTGATAGGAAATCCATCTTTGAGGCTCAGGATCACTTCATGGCTCCCAGGTAGGAAGCAGCCACAGAAGCAGAATTCTGAGCTTTTGGAAGGAGCAAGAAAGTCTCTTGTAATTTTCAGTCTTTTTGTAGTTTCCAGCTTTTGTGTTTTTTTTCTTCCCAGTCAAAACTCTTGATTAACAGACTCTAGAGGAACAGGTCTTATACTCCTAGCTGGGGTCATAGATTCAGAAAGAATGAACAATGTGGAACTGTCTAGCTCCTGCATGACTCTACAGAATGAGATTTCCCAATTTGGTTATCACTGGCCACCATCATCACCATTCAAGTTGGCCTATGTAACTTCTAAAGCAGTACAACCTCTAACCTTCTGAATATTCTGAAGTAATATTGAAAATTTCCAGTTTTCATACAATACTACATGAATTTCTCTCATTCATTACACACTGAAATCAGGGGATGAAAAGTGAGTTTTAACTGAATATACGTGTGTACATGTGTGTCTGGGAATCAGAGGCTGCTCAGTGCTTAGAAGACTGACAAATCAAGCCAGGTTCAAACTTTAAAACATAACTTTGCTCAGTTCATTCACTGTTCATGCTAATGGCTAGTTCTTGTATGTTACTGATCTCTACCACTACATACACAAAGCAGTCAGTTCTCAACAGTCATCTCCTAAACACTCATCCTAGCCTTGAGTATACAATACCAGGAACTGACGTTGTACAGTTAGTGCTCATGGCTGTGGTCCCTGATGATCTCAGTCCTGGAGGTGGAGTTGATGAGCTCAAGAGCTCTTTGGCAAGAGAAGATGGAAATTATTGTCCATGGGCCCCTCACATCATCAAAGAGCCTGTCTTTCTGCATACCCTCCAGTTCACTTTACATTAATGAGAAAGAAATAATTCCTGGTGACTGATGCTAGACATGACAGCAAATTTCATCCTTGGATTTCATCTGAAAGTTCCATTCAGAATCCACCCCAATTTTATAATGAAGTTACATGAGATGGCAAAGTTAACCTCACAGATTTACGTTACTGTGAGAAGGAGGAATGACCTTCCCTCCCACTGCCCCAGTCTTTCCAATCATTCACCCTAATTCCCATCCACCTGATTCTAGTTCGTCTTTTCCCTTCACTTCATTGTTATTGGTGACTATATAGCAATCTGGTTTTATGCCCTGATTTCTATAGAACTGTGGAAAACAGTTTTTTGCAAATTGCATATAACACTGTAAAATTTTTTATGAACCACTCACTATAGTCTTGTGTTTTATTAGGACTGCAGGGTTAATTTCTTTCCAGTTCAGTTCTTTCTTGCGTTAATCATGTAGTCCAGCTGATGGGAATGTATGATCAGAAACTGCTAGCATATGGGCAGAACTAAGTTGAGGAGAATGTAGAAGGCCAGTGCCCAGCTCTTAACTTCTAATGGTTACCAGCCAGGGAAAGGAGCATATACAAATGGTGCAACCACAGCTCAAAGCAAAAAGCGGAGGATGGATGGACTAAGCAGATGGGAGGAAATGTTGCAAACATATATATGCATATAAAATTAACTTTCCCATTACAAAGATCCTACATACTATGTTCCAGCTGAAATCAGTCATTACTATAAGTTTTGAAAAGGCATTTCTACATTAGTGCAGGACTTCTGTCTGCCTACATGAGTGCTGAAGGCTAAAAGCATATAGGACTATATTAAAAGGAGTACAACCAGTGGACTTTAAAAAGTGATTATTCCTCTTTACTTGGTAGTCATTAGATAGCATCTGGAATACAACATCCAGTTTTTGGTCTTGCAATGCAAGAAAAACATTGACAGACTGCAGTAAGTTCAGCAAAGGGCCACCAGAATGGTCATGGGTTGAAGCACTTGCCCTGTGAGGAGAAGCTGAGGAAGTTCAGCTTGATCAGCCTGGAGAAAAGACAGCTTCAGGGGGCTGAACAGAACCCCCACAATGCCTAAATGGAAGATATTTAGAGAAAGGAGCCAGGCTCTTTACAGTTGTGCACAGCAAGAAAAAGAGATGCTGGTTGTAAGTTGACAGGTTATAGCTGAATGCAATACAAAGAGAAAATTCTTCACTACATTTATGACTAAACATTGGAGCAGGTCATCCAGGTAGACTTCACAGTCTCCATGCTTGAAGGTTTTCAAAGCCCAGTTGGACTAATCCCATCATTTCAATGTTGACTTTGTTTTGAACAGGGTGCTAGCTTAGATGACCCAGTAAATGATTCTGATTCTGTGATTTTCTTATTCTCTCATGTATCTTTGAACAACTGTATTTGATTGTTTCAGAAAGCAAGTCAATGTGTATCCAAGAATCTTCTGGATGAGAAATTTGTCTAAACATCACAGTTAAAAACATCTACTTTACTTTAAAATTCCCACGGGCTTTTTAATAGGCATTATATCAAGACTTTGGAACACACTATGTCCAGCTGCAGAATGACCCCTTGAAACATGATGGGATTCAAGTTCACAGCTTACTGGAGGGAAAAAATTCAACTGCTGAACTACCAGCATAAGTACCTGAAGCCATTTGACACTTCATCTTTTGTTTTCCTATACAGATTCAGATTTGGCCTGACAAACTACTTAGCCTGTGAAATCTGAAGTCACCACAGCAAGAGGCCACATTAATATAATTTGTTTGTTTCTTGCTGGATGTGCAGTTCCCATTAGCAGAACATCAGTTCTTGTGCACTCAGCAACTAAAAAATAGACACTTTTTATTTCATGTCCAATCAATAATATTATGGATTGACTTCTCTTGAAATATTTATGGAGAAAATCCAGCTGCCTACTTATTAATGAGAAACATTTTTATTGTTCATATTTGCAACTTCTGATTAAAGTCATACAAATTGAATTACTGTGTGAAAATGGTTTTGATTAAAGCAAAATTAGAGATCTAAACAGTTTACAACAGTAGAATTTTATTTCATTTCCTAATGTGAATATTACCTAGATACTACAGCAGACTACTCATTTCATAAAATTTTTCTTTCATCTCTGTGACAAGCAATTATGCTGCTTGCCTGGCTTCCTGAAATTCACTTTATGTTCAGTAAAAATTGATATAACTGGAAGCTTTATGGAATCACCACTAAGACAACAAAATGAAAAAAAAAATGTTTATTTAACATATCTTCCAGCATCCTGGAAAATTAAAGAGAATTTTAATGTGTAATACTGTAGCGCAACACTTGGCAAAGGATACATTTCCAGTGACCATTGATAAATTTGGAAATAGAAAGATAGAGGGATTAGTATCAGAACTGTATAAAAAGTTTCCATCTAGTTGTTTCACTTCAGCTCCATATTTTCTTGACTGAAAATTACAGTATGATTTGAAATATGGTTGTAAAATGTAACTGAAGGGGTTGTTTGGGGTTTTTTGTGTTATTTTTTTTTCTTTTTTTCTATTTGATAATATGTGTTGGAGAGCGCATATGTTATTGTACATGTTTTGGTGGCTTGTATTCAGAAGTACAAAGGACAAAATTCATCACCTGAGCTTGTTTAGCACAGACAAAGCAATAATTATGAGCTTCTGAAGCTGGGTTATAAGATTATGAAGATTAGATCAGTAGTGCTTGCCTCTCCTTCTTCAGTAGGACTCCCTCCTACCTTTTTAATACATGTATTTGGAACACAAGCTCAAGCTTTGCAGTCTGACTTTGAGGTCTGACATCTTGTTATCTAATTACGAGTGTTGCATACTAGTCTTATTAGCAATTCCATTTTCAAATGAAGGAATGTGACATCTTCCTAGATGCAGTCCAATTTTCACTATTCTGCTGAATGATAATACCTGACCCTGGGAGTTACCCAAGTGGAAAAGAAAACTGAACTCTAAAAAATACTTTATGGCATCTCATTCTTTCCTCTTTACTATATATGCAAAAAGTATTATTCACAAGAAGTGAAAGTGGTTTTACAAGGATTAACCATGGAAAATATTCATATAAGTTGCTACATAAATTTAACAGAACTCTTAAAATGTGTACAATGTAAATGCAATAAGTAAATAGCACAATAACAAAGGCAAAAAGCATCACATTTTCTAGGAAATTTAAGTAAAAAATCTAACTATAATTTTAATAAAAATAAGTGCAAACCTTTAATTTATGCATTGCTAGGATATGTCAGTCTGCATCTTGAACAGGCCTTGAAACAACATTTCCCAATTAAAGTCCACAGCAACAAACATAACATGATGCATTATAAAACTGCAAAATGTCTGGAATAGAAAATGACTTTCTTAGGTAGCAAGATTAACATTATCATTTGATTAGCAAATGCTCAATACTATTTCAGATGAGATTAGTTTCCTTTTAATTACCCATGTGTTCACAATTTGAGGTACTTCATTACTTGCACATTTCTAACTCCATCCGTCTCTCCCATTACACCTTTTCAATTACAATGAAAATGGTATAAAATTACATTATTATATTCACATTTTAATTTGTAATATAGCTATTAATCTTTTCCTAAGCCTTTAACCAGTTGGATGGATATTATGACATAGGATTTTTCTTCACTCTTTCTTCTGACTAGCAACTTTTTGTTCTTTTTTTGGGGGTGTGGGTCAAAGACAGTTTAGATTCCATCACACCTGTACCGAGACAAACATTTATATGTGTATTACCAAGGTAAAGGTGTGCTTTTTATTTAACATTTTTCAGTGGGTTTTGAATATATCAAGTTGAATTCTTTTTTTTTTTTTAATAGAACTCAGTAGGTTTCAAATTGATACATAAAAATTAATGTAGGCCCAAGGCATTGATTAGTTATTGTATTTTATTTAAAATATGATGGGATATTTATGTTCGGTAATGTCAAAGCATTAGGAGTACCATAAAAAATGATGGGCAACAGAGGCCACATTAAGCTGATCAAATGATATCTGGTTCTTAACCTCTTTTTATATCACATTCCTTCCAATAGACCTTGTGAAGATTTTGGACTTGACTTTTGAATAAGTTTTGCTATCAACTTTCTTTCATGGAAAATTTCTCATAATCATTAGGTAACTTTAAAGCCCTTTATTCTGATGAAACTGAATTTATTTGTGAAACACTACTTTGTCAAAACAGATTCACCAACAAACGGTGGTGAATTCCTGCTGAAATGAGATCCTAATGTTTAAACTGTTAGGCAGTTTTGATAGCCACAGGCAAATCAAAAACAGAAAAATGGCTTGACACCTTTAAATGAAGTGAATTTTAAAGGGAGTTTGCGTACCTCAATAGAAATTAGCTGACTTAATAACCTTCACCTAGCTGTAGATGTCCAAATCCTGATCACTTAGTATCTTACATCTGTGGCAATTTTCACCTCAGATTTTGGCCACAACTTCTGGGCACGTAGGCAGTCTCACTAGAGATGATATCAGAAAAAAGAAGTAATGGAGCCTTAATCTATGGTTGGAGGTAATTGTGTTGCATGTACTTCAGCAGCACTGAAAATTAACACCAAGCAATGCTGGATTTCATTAACTGTCTTGGCCAGTAATGTTTCTGTTCACCTTATAAATATATAAATATTACTTACTGATTAGAAGATTCCCCTGATAATGTGATCTAAATAATTCGATTTCGTCAGTATGAGAGGACAACCTCTGAGAAAATCTCAGGATTTCTCTTTGAGAGCAGTTCCACATTGCATAAATAGCTACATGTCTACTGAGGCTGGGATTGTCTGTACAACCCATATAGCATTTATAGCCCTTGAAATCTCAGACCCACATTCTGTGTCCAGTCAATATTTAGGAAAGAGAGCACCAGACAGGCAAACAGAAAATAAATTGTCCTAGAATAAAAAACTTGTGAATAAGGCTGATATATAAACCTGAACACAACTTGAGCATAAATGTTAATCTCATCTCTTCATGAATGTTCCACGGGCTAATTGGTCTTAATTCAGATACAGAACAATAATTTTTAAAAAAACTTGAGTACTTGTGTAGAATGGAGGGGAAAAAATTTTTTTTAAAAAAATGCAAAAACTAGTCAGCCAAATCTGCTCATTATTTTTTTAACTTGGCTTCTAAATTCAAGTAGAAAACTAAATGTTTAAAAACTAATAAAAACTTTGTATTCTTGTGAACAAGAACTAGAAAAAGAGACAGATGTGTATCAGATTCAGTAGTTTTCTAGATTACAGTACGCCCAGCCAAAAAAGCTTTCGATTTGTTCGTTTCCTTTATGGTCATATCAGAAAATAAGATATGAGATGCAGTTATTCTGGGTTAGGAAAGATAGAAAATGTTAATTATTTTACTTATTATCAACAGCTCATGCAAAATTCTCTCTTGTACCACTTAACTTCCAGAAAAGAAAATCTGTATTTTGGTTCAGGGCCATCAGATAGTCTTCTGTGTAAACCTTAATGCTATCTAATTCAGTATTTCATACATACTGTTTTCAGATAATGAAGACTCTAGGGGAAAATCAGATATCAGAATCAGATCAGTAGTTGGTGTTTTGGTTTTTTTTATTGTTTTTGTTGTGGGTTTTTTTTGTGTTTTTTTTTTTTTTTAAGAACAGAAGTGTGCAGAATCTTTTTACATAGCCAAAAGATATGAAACCATTTGGAAGGTTATCATACCATAGAGCAACCCCTGAAAGAGTGAGTTAGGGTGGTTACTTCGTCACAACAGACTAATATACAAGTGGATGGGGACATCATACTGTTACTAGCAGCTTGGATGGAAATGTTTTTACAGCTTATCCTTTCACAGGTGTGATATGCAGGCAATATTGTGTCATGAACTTGGAGACCATGAATCATGGCTGCAAAAGAAAGGGAAATATGTCATAGCAGCCCTTCCGAAAGTAAGTGGTCAAATATCCTCCCTTCTCCCCTCCACTCTGAAGACACGTCAGTTGTCACAGGAAGAGAATAATAAGTTATATTGCATTCAGTGCTTTAGACAAGTCTTCAATGAATTCAGCAGTAACTTTTTGTGCTTATCTTCAAATTTCTAATAAAATTTACTTGTGGAGTCAATCCGGAAAAAAATACACATATAATTCTTTTTCACACTTTATGAATTAAATAACACAATAAAATCAGTTCCACCTCTTGATAATCTGTGAGATAGTCCTTCACCCTTGTTTTGGATATCCTCTCTTCCTTTAACATGCTTATACCTTTTCATCTGAGCAAGAAAAAATAATTTGCTCTCTGCTATTAGACTGAATATAATTTGTAAAACTGATCCAGTGCATCACTTAGTTACACTGTTGTTCTTGCCTCCTTGTAGATTAGCTATGGGTCTGGTAGATTAATTGTTCTGATGGAAAGTCAGAACAAACCCATTTTCTATGTCATTCTTCTATGAACTTAAGCCTCAGTGATTCTACTTTCCTTTTATCCTGTCACTTTTCTTGTTTTTCTGTCTCATTTTAGAAAAGAGTTTCTTGCTGTATAAAAGGATTGAAGACTTTGAAGTATGATGGCCAAATTTAGGTCAGTAAAATAAAGCTCTTGACTCTGTAGACAGCTAAAATATAAAAATGTAGGTCTGAGATGCCCAGTAGGGATCACTGAAAGCAGGACTTTTACCTTTAATGGTGTAGTATTTTCAGTGTTTCAGAGCATACTTAAAACCTGGCTGCCTACTCCAAAAGTCTCCAGCATAGCTAAGTATAATGCCTGATCATATGTACTTCCAAGTACATGCAGGTGATTCTTCAGTGATAGTATAATAACATCCTATGAAAATACCTCATTTATCAGAAATTCCACCTTCTTAGTGTCATTCCAGGCAAATTATACATCTTAACTTGAAGTCCCATCAGGAGGTCAAAGTACTGAAAAAAAGTGAAGTAAAGTAATAACAAGAAGCAAAACTAAATGAAAGAGGTCTCAGTAGTAGACTCAGTAGTATTCACCAGCAGTAGTGGTATCCCTGTACCTAGCCTAAAACTTACTATTTAGTGATTCTTATTTACACCATCAGAGCTTCACAAATACTGTTTGTAGAAATGTTCTGGATACTCTGGTTTTTGCATGCTGAAGTTACTTTAGTGTAATTCTATGAAAAGGTTTTGCTTTCAATGAATTATTTTTACGATCTCAAAAGAAAAAAAGTGACAAGAACTAAGTGTATAAAATATGTTAAGAAGCTACCACCTTCATCTTGTAAAATAGATTTAATGTTAGCCAGATTTACATGACTTTACATGTTTTCAGACATGCAAATAACATAATTTTCCTTACAAGAAAAGAAAAGGAGAAAAAATAAGGGAAAGCTCCACAGGACTAGCTTTCCTAAACTCAGACTCTCTTAGATAAATTTAAATAAGTAATTCCTTTTCAGATGGACAATTTCTCCCTTGAATGAAGTTAGTGTTACTATCTAAACTTTGTAGTGTTGACACAACCAGAATATTAATAAAAAATGTATCAGCTTAAAATCAGAAAAATAAAAAAATCTTTCGTTACGACATTTAGTTGCACGTGTTAATTCTGTTTAAAAGTTCTTCAATCTTTAGCTGAAAAATTAACCTATTTGCTTGGAGCTCCTCTGTGAAGGAAAACATTTGGATTAAAAGTATTTAATGACAACTCTGCAATTTGTACGGTTTTCAATAGTAGTAAGAATTTAGGCAAGACAGCATTTTATGCTTTGTTAAAATTATGTAACAGTATGCAAAAGATTAAACATACATAAATATTAAGTCTTATAGTTAGATAAATCCAAAGAACAGCTCAGAAAAGATATATTTATTTCTCCAAATAAAACCAATCTGATTTCATATACTGTGTATCAAACTACTAATTCAAAATTAATCTTTATTATCATCTAAGAAATTGAGTTTATTTTATTTGAATTCTTATTTTACAGATACCAATGAGAACATTGACACCTCCCAAAACCTATGGGGTTTCTATGTGAGGGCATGAGTGTAGTCTTTTATATCAATATATCAGACTGAAGTCAAACCATAAGAATTAATTTGGACATGCTTGAAAATCTTCATAGAGGTAAATATAAAATACTTGCTGAAAGTTCCTTGGTATCGAGATGTTAAATTAATTTTGTTCCCTTTGAAAATACCAGCCTTAATATATTTTAGTTACAGTACAGCCACTAATGGAATCTCCAAGAACCTTCTCATATTTTCATTAGGTGTTGACTACAGACCTCAGTACCAATTCAAAGTCTTATGAATAAATAAATAAATAAATAAATATCCCATAACTAAATACAGTTAATCTGGGCCCTGAGAAACCCAACTAAGACAATATCCAGCAAATGGAGCCAGTGCAAAATATTTCAACAATGGATAAACAGCACTCATAGCATTTGGATGAAGCAGACAGAATTTTCTGCAAAATCATTCTCATAGGTAACCAGTGTTAACTATAGCTTATTAGCTTCCATTTCCAGTGGTGTGTTCTTGTATTCATTTTATGCAACTTCTCTATTCTTGCCACTAAGCTAACAAAACAATTTGTATGCTGTTTAAAAAATAAAACAAACAACTTTTTCTTAGTATGCACGTTCCAATTCTTGGAATTAACAAATAGTATTTATTAGCACTAATGTATTCTTATGAGCATCTGATAAACAAGAATGTTGTCTACTGGCAACAGTTCTGCTTTATGCAGGACACATTTATACAAATTGGCTTATCTTTGTTGTTTAGTTAATTTGATTATAATTTTAACATGTTATCCTGGAAGAATCTGGGAATGTTTCAATGTATTTTTCAATAGAAAAGCCAGGTTTTTTTCAAAACAGAAGTCTAGTATAGTCACATGTTCATTTTGATTAGGTGTTCTCAAATAGAAATAAAAAGAAACTTAAAATATGAAAGTGGGATCAATACTATAGGGAAAAAAATTACTTTCTGGTTTGAGATTAATTCTACTTTTCCATCCATAGCAGAAATTAAGCCACATAAAAGTAAAATCAAGGCAGATATATGCAATGTGAACATTTTTGAAATTTGGTGTACAAAATATATCAACCTCCAATACATTTCCTAAGATTTTCTCTTAGAATTTTTTAAGTTATGTCCAGTTTCAGTTTGGGACAGAGTTTGTCCTTGGCCACATTTATCTGAGAACTTATGCAAGCCACTGGTACTTTAAAAATATTTACCACAGACGTAATTCTATGAGGTTTTGCTAAAAAGCTTCCAGCTATGTAGCCCCGCTCCTCTACTGATTTTTCTGAGACATTAGAAGAATATTCTAAACATAATTCTCTTCTCTGGAGTTTCCCTCAATTTTTCAGTTAATAATATAAGCTGTTAGAGCACAAACATGTCTGAAACAGTAAATATCCTTTATTTTGATCTCTCTTATCCTGTGACATACTCCATTTTAGCAGGTCCAAATGGCTTCAGAAAAATGTAGACATAGCATTTTCCAGTATCTCCAAATTTTACTTCTGTGCTTTCTGCTCATAAGGACAGATGAATTTCATCATACCACAATGCAAATACACACACATAACCTCAGTACCAGAGCTACTTGTACATTTGGCAAGCTGACTCTGTGCTCATGTGTAGTTATGCCCTCAGGCCTCTGCGTGCCTGTGCAGATTTTAGCTTTTATCTTCAAATGATCTAACTCTTTTTTGGTATTGTCTCTTATTTTAATGTTCCCTTTGAATCTATATACATTTATGGAATAAAAATATAAGTGTATATATATTACAAAATGTATTGCAAACAGTCTTAACCAGCTCTGTCACTGAATAAATTTAATATGTGAGTTCCTGACTTTGTCTTTCAGAAAGTCCTTTTAGGACCCGCAAACTGGTTATAGGCAAGAAATCAAGCTGTCGGGTTTAACAAGTTAATTCATTTAAGTTCCTTTGCTGTAACTACCTGTATACCTAGTCTAAGCCTAAGACAAATTCAAACAATTACTCAGTGAAAGATAATAGGCTATCTCAAATTTATCATAAATCAACATAGCACAGAACAGCTCATGCATGGTAATTTCATGCTCTAGCATGTCCTACAGTAAATGGTATGTGCATTCAGATACAGAAATATTCTTATGATTGTAAAGCATGTAAGGTTTTGGATTTTTTTAGAAATAAAATATCAAGACCAGCTGTGTCAATTATGATGACTTAGAAGGTCAAGTTTATTCCTGTGACTCTCCTAAGGTTACAGAACCACAGACTGACAGAACCACAGAATGGCTGAGGTTGGAAGGTACCTCTGGAGGTCATCTGGCCCAAAATGCCTGCTCGAGCAGGAACACCTGGAGCAGGTTACCCAGCACAATGTTCGGACATCTTTTGAATATCTCCAAGAAGGGAGGCTCCACAACCTCTCTGGGCAACCCGTGCCAGTGCTCAGTTATCCTCACAATATAAAAGTGTTTCCTTATGTTCAGATGGAACCTCATGTGTTTCATTTTGTGCCCATTGCCTCTGGTCCTGTCACTGTTACTGCTGAACTGTTAAACACAGGTGCTACGGATCCATTTGTAGCTAAAGATGGTTAAGTCATGTTCTTTAGGATACAATTGTACATGTAGAGGTTGTGTCACTTCCTGGTTTTCCTACTAAGCATATATCATAGGGTTCTTTCAAGCCATATTTAAAAAGAATGTTTAACATGTATGTGATATACATTTCTCTCTTTTATTTCATATGAAAAAGACATAAGCTATGGAACTTCACTCAGAAGGGGAAGTAAGAAAGACTTAACTGTATCTTTTTTCTTCTCTCTTCATTTAAGTTTCTTCTCCTATTCATTTAAACTCGAGCCCTGTTTTGCTTGAGAGTTAAGAACAACATGATACCAGTTTTGGAAAATGCTTTGTGATGCCTGGGAAACTAAGACTACTCTTTCAGTGATCCACTTTTCCAGTTTCTCTTACATAGGCTTCTACTGGTTTTTTTTGTCTGTTGGTATTTGTCTGTTTTCTTCCTTGTCAACAAATAAAGTAAAATGAAATCATTAGTATACACACAGGAATTTAGTACCAGTTGATGATATGTTAATTTCCTGCACTGCAAAAAATAGATAAATAATTATGATCATGCTATGGTTGTTGAAGTCTCTAAAACTTGCATGGTGTAAATAAATCATGCAATGTACTATTTTGCACTTTTATACTGTGGGTTTGGAAAATCTGGATATGTCACAAGTTAATAGGGAGATCCCTATATGTATTTAGAGGCAAAAATTAAACATTTTTAAATTACAGCTCTTTAGTTGCACACTGAATGGGCACTTTGAATTCAGAAGACAAGCAGAGTGTCAGAAAGTACCTGAGCAAGTTCAGGATAATATAGCCTGCATGTTATGTTTAAAATATTAATGCCTAGAATATGTTACTCACCTCTCTCAAAATTTAAGTTATTAAAAATTCACTTCAGCTTATGTTAATGTTCTTTGCTACCTATAATACTATTTCTTGCTGTTTATATTCTTCTCTGTCCTATGTCCACTGAAGTTTCTTCACTGAGACTATGCTGGACTCTGTTATAAGCCTTATTTACAAGAAACATATTTTTTCAAATATGTATTTTTTTAAAAGTCTGCTGCTTCCCAAAGTTCTCTGTGTTGCTTATCCTGATCAATCACTTTTATAATTACTTGAAAAGACACTGAAAATAATCTAAATACTGACATACTTATTCATTATATACTAAATTTTCATAGAAAAGAAACAGAAATAAAGAATACCAAGGGTCAAGTTCTCCATAAAAATAGGACCAGGGAAAAAGGAATTAGGACACTTATGACTTCTTTGGGGAATAATTACAGGGTCATCTATTGCAGTCTTTCCACTGTAAATGGATTAATATAGCTGTATAAATAAGGTAATGATCACTTTTAGCATAATGTACATAGCAAGTCTACAAGCAGATACCATTTTTTTGGTTTTCTTTTTTCCACTTCGAATTTCAGCAGAGGGATTACTTGAGAGCTTTTTTTCAGCAAACACGCCATACTTACAGATTGAAATGTGAGCTCTGTAAGCTCAGTAAGCAGCTGATGATGTTTTCTGTTAACAGACCAAGCTTTCTGGGAAGTCTTAGACTCTCAAGAAGAGGGAGCCAGCAATGGAAAAATGCCAAAGTTTATAAAGAAAGTAACTATGACAGTACTATAAAGACCTGAAAAGGGAAAAGACATCATTCTACTTCTACATATGCATTCTAAAATAGCATCCTGCCGGGCTGTTACTGTTGCTTGATTATTGTTAGATTATGCTTTTATTATTCAGTGCCAGTAAACAAAAGTACAGATGGTTCTCCTTTATGCTAAGCTTCTTTTCTCTTAGATTTTCATAAGTGTGGAAGTGCCATTAAGATTCCAAAATCATTCTAACCCTGCTTGCCACATAAATTCTGCTAGGAGACTGGGAGTGAAAAGCTAACCATGCACTGTATTGTACTGCAGGAATTGTCTGGATTGTCAAGTATCAGTGTTTTGAATTGACCTTACAGTAGGGGAAGGAATTAGATTTCCTCTTGAAGTATCTTATTCTGAATTATATTATTCTATATTGTAACAGCCTCTGGAAGCAGAACAGAAACGGAACGCTCCCAAAACTGTCCTAAAGCTCAGGAAGCTTCAGATTCACCCCTTAAAGTCTGTGACTAAGGAGGACAAAAGGAACTGAAAGCCATCTATCCTTACTTGTTTACTGAATTAAGTGCCAGGAAAGTAAAACTAATTAATTGGGTAGAATGTTTACACAGTGAGAATATCATCTTATCTTCCTATGAGAAGGGGGAACACAGATTTGGCATTCAGACTCTTTATTAATGCTAAGGATGCAGCAAATTCTCTATCGGTAAATAAAACCAACCAAAACCAAAACAAAACCCAAACTCTAAATAATTTCAAAATATAATTAATTTTAATATAAATGCTGATGAATACCATAATAAATATTTGCATTAATGCATTTTATATATGGGT
Source organism: Gorsachius magnificus (assembly GCA_034008185.1). Lineage (NCBI taxonomy): Eukaryota > Metazoa > Chordata > Aves > Pelecaniformes > Ardeidae > Gorsachius > Gorsachius magnificus. Next base: position 61,137,182 of record CM067084.1, read on the forward strand.
TTAGAATAGCATCTAATTTCAGCATTATGTCACAGTTCAAATTGATTCTACTGTAACTTTTAATTATAAAAAAACAACAATAAAAATTCTATAAACAGTCATGGTAGTTTCCAGTTAATGTTTATGCCATCTTTCTCTTTAGGAACTTAAATATTTATTATTACATTTTGGCTAATACGAAAAGACTCAGCAGTTTCAAAATGTTTCAGTGAGTGAGTGAACTCACTATTTTGTAAAATTTACCTTGACTGCCCCCTACTATGTTTGATATTATGTCTGTTCCTAGCATAACAGGAAGATCATCAAAGGGAAATGTGAAGTCCTGCACCTGGGATAGGATAGCTTTATGCTCCAGTTGAGGTCGGCGACCAACCAGTTGAAAAGCACCTTTGCAGAAAAAGACCTGGAACTTCTGATGGACAACAAGCTGAGCATGAGCCAGCAATGCGCCCTTGTGGCAAAAAAAGGCATCAGGAAGATGGTTGTCCAGAAGGTGGAGGGAGGTGAACCTTCTCCTCTAATCACTACCAGTAAAATATATCTGGAGTGATGAGTCCAGTACCGGGCTCCTCAATACAACAGACACAGAGATGTAATGGAGCAAGTATAGCAAGGAGCCACAGGCCACAAAGATTATTGGGGGCTGAAGTATCTGTCATATGAGGAATTGCTGAGAGAGCTGGGACTGTTCAGCCTGGAGAAGAGAGCTCAAGGAGATCTTATAAAAATGTATAAATATTTGATGGAAGGGAGTAAGGAAGATGGAGCCTATTCTCAGTGTGAACGATTGACATGGAAAGAAGCAATGCACACTCTTTTTTTTTTTCCAATTTCTATTGAAATACAGGAATTTCCATTTAAACATTTAAAAAACAAAAGAATATAAACCAAACCAAACCAAATCAACCCCCCACTCAAACAAAACAAAACAAAACAAATATTTTTTTATTGTATGGGTGATCAAACATGGAAACAGACTGCCCAGAGAGACTGCTGAGGCTCCAGTCTTGGAGATATTAAAAACTGACTGAACCGAGTCCTGAGGAACCTGCTCTAGATATCCCTGTTTTAAGCAGGACTGCTGGGCTGGATGATCTCCACAGCTATCTTTCTACCTCAACCATTCTATAGTCTTGTAGTATAGATTTCTCTGAGAATATACAGCCCGAGTTTTATACCAACTAATGTTGTTGTCAACAACATTAAGTTGTTGACACTTGTGTATTGACAAATGAGTACTGTAACTTGTGATAGCATATATATTAACTAGTTTCAGCTCATTATATGATGAGAGATATGAAGATTTTTATACGTTGAGGTATTCTCTCATAGTTTAACTATAACTTCATGCCTTTGTTTCCTTTTGTTGAAGGAGTTATCTTTCCAGTCCCCAAATTTTATATCCTAGGGACTACTTTATTACTTCTGAAAACCAAACACTTTAGAAATTCTTCAATTTAGAGACTAGAATTAAGATACTTCGAATCAATAGTCACATGGTGCATGCACAATTGATCTGAGTGTGTAAAACCCACCATTCAGCTTATCAAATAATGTATATCAGCTATTAATCGTCATGTCAATGTCAGTGTGAAAAAATACCTATTTTCCACTGAATGTACAGTTTTCAATATGCATTTTGGCATTTGGCATCTCCTTATTTTACATATCCTCTCCACTTTTGTTTATGCAATTACAGCTTGGCTACATTCAGTGAACTATTCACTACAAATAGTTTGTCCTGCACAGCAATGTTGTAAACACTTATTGAGAGAAATTAATCTTCTACTAGAGATAATTATGTAGCAAATAGTTTTTACCACCTATGAACATGCTGTGCTACCCATATGGTGGAACATCTGAACTATATAAGCTACAGGATCACTATGCATCTTGTTCTTTCTGTCAGAACAAAAGGGAAAATAACCTTCATAACTGTTAACCAAGACTTTGGAAAGTCATGAACATGTCCATGTTGGGACATTGTTGTTGAGAGAACACACATAAGAAAACTGATGAAGAAGCATGTCTTTCCACACCATACTGTGGTGAAACAGTGAGATCCAAAGATGTAAAACCTATATTGGCAACATACAATCACACATATGATTAGTCATCAAAAGATCAGACTTTTAGGTAACTTTAATAACTTTCCTATCTTGTCACACACCCTACTCCAGTTCTGAATGATTCTAGAGATAAATGGGCAACAACAGATTCCTAAACTAACCCCCCTTCAACTGTCCATTGAAAGGAAAAACAAAAGAAAGTCTTCCTTGTGATACAGTTGAAGCCCTAAAGCAAATACTATTGTTTGAAATAATGTTTTGACAAAAAGTGTAAATTTCTGAGATTGCATTGAGAGCTTGTGTTGATGTCATTACTACCTTCAGCCATCTTTAAGTCCTTTCTGAATCCCAGCTTTTTATATACCAAATCTTTTGCTTTAGTCTTAGGATATTTAAACACAATTTTGCTACATTTCTGCATTACGTTTTCCCAACAGAGCTTAGAACTGCACAAAAAACCTTGCTCCTTGACTTTTTTGTTTGGCTTTCACCTTGAAGGGAGAATTAGCAGCAAATTATTAATGTTGCATGAGACTTATATCATCAGCAAGATTAGAGCTTTTTGTTTCAGACTTCTTTGAGTTTTTATTGTCCTTAGTTCTGGCATATTACATTTTTGTAAGTGTTCTATGTGACCACTTCTTCAAAAGAGGTTGTCTAAAACATCCAACTTGGTTGGAATGCTACTTTTCATCTCATATTATTTTACAATACCACTTGCAGAAATGTGCTCACTGATAGAGGATTATGATAATTTCAATGTTTTGAAAATTTTTACTACTCTTTCTTTCCAGCGAAGAACATTCCTACTCCAAAACACAAAACCGCTATCCATTTTTAAGCAGAGGTTATTATACAGAACAGAGTATAACAAGGTAAGTTCTGTTACTATTTTGCAGCTAGTAAGCATATATTGACTTTTTCAGGTCAGTATTAAGCTTATTGACTGGAGGATTTAATATTTACAGTATTTTGCCGGAATCAATATGATGACCTTAAGGGGGAAAAGAAAATGTCTTTGAGTCAACTAAATAACAATGTTTTCTGTTTGTGCCAGAAGTCTGCTGATATTTAGATATATCTATGGTGAAAAATCTGGAATGTAGTTACAGTTAGCAGCTCATCATTCTTTGTCTCCTGGAATACCAATTTTTTCAATTAAAAAAATTATTTTTGAAAAAATCTATGTCACTTGCTAATACCAGCTGATGCTTCAAGTCCTGCTTTTAGAGAAAACTGTTATCACATGTGAGTCCAAAGACTTTAATTTTGGAGAAATTCTATTTTTATTTTATATTTTTAACATGTAAAATGTTCCTTTCACTTTGCACTGAATTAACAGTGTTCATTGCACACCAACCTCTAAACCAAAACAATGGGCTACATAGTATATTTTTGTAACAAAAACATCTAGAAAACTAGCAAGGTGATGATGTAGTAATGTACAAATACTAAGTAACTATGTATTTAGTTTATAGTTATTAGTGCATGATATATTTTCTTAATTAAGAAAGTGTATCTATATTTTCAAGTTTTGTTTCTACATATGTTTGCATTATTCACTTCTTTCATTCTAAACATTAAACATGTCAGTGGAAGTCCATCCAAGAAGCCCAAACTGAGGAAACTAAAGTGATATAATTGTTCTTTTAAAATTTGTTCCATAGATCTTTAAATATTAGAACTGGTAATAGACCAGATTATTCTGTTTTTTATACTCACACTTCAACTAATTTTGAGAAGATGTTGCAGAAAATCTGGAAAGAGAAAGAGAGAAAAAGGAGCACTAAAATGTCTAAGGCAGCCTATTAATCCACCACCCCCCCCCCCCAATGGATCTGAAAAACAAATTTCTAAAGGGAAAAGCTAACATTTCTCAGGTAAAAAAGAAAAGTTGGTTGGGGTTTTTTTTTATTATTTTTAGATGGGTTTAGAGATGCCAAAATATAAATATTTCTATAAAAACCTCTGGCTATTTTGTTATTCAGTGTTCAGCTCTTTACAACTTGATGTAGTCGTGAACAGAGTCATAAAGATAGAACATCATACTTTGTAAAATAATAGAGGAATCAATTTAAATGTTTATTTTTAATGTATGTAAATTATTTAGCTGTGGTGTTCTAACCATTGTAAAATAACTGATTTGTTGATGTATTGGATAGAACATCTTTAGGGAACAAAAGACTAAGAAAGGAATATTTTTTTTAAGTTGAATTTACCAGTTTTTCTATTAAGAACCTCAAAATCTCTTGGGATGAAAATGGAACCAAAAGCACTACAGAGATGTCAAATGGAGTACTCTGTGATGTTCTAAAGGCTTATTTACTCTAAGAGAAAAATATAAGAGGAGAAGAGAGAAAGCAGCTGTAACAATCCACAGTATATGTATTGTTGCTGAGATACTGCGTATTTCTTAAAAAAACTTTGTCAGTATGTAATACAAACTCTTGGTCTGTGTGACAAGGCAAAAATAGCATTTACAGAAAGAGAAAAAACTATTGCTCTCTTTTAAAACTTTGTTTTGGTTTGTTTTTATTTTCTTCCCCTCTGGATGCAAATATACTTCTTGTATTTTTATCTAAGTGACACCAAAAGTAACTGAAAGGTATATTTCATCACAGCATCGAGTAAAGAGTAAAAACTTCATCAAACTTAGCACTTTACTCTTCTCCTCTTGCCTTTTCACCTTGTTTGCTATTCTTCTACCTAAAAACTCTGTTTAAGAACAGGCTGTTATCTTTACTAACCTTTAAAGCAACCATAGCATGAATAATGGGGGAAGTTAAAACAGAAGAAGAGCTGTACAATGTCAGGTGAAAGGTTAATCTAGTGAAAAGTTCATTTGTGCTGACTCCAGCAGTAGCCAGTAACAGACGTCTAGCAAAGAGCAGCAGAGTGGGGCAGCCATGCAATACTCTCCTAAAGTACCTTCCTAGTCTCCAACTATTTTGGGCACAAAACCTTTTTGAGCCAAGGGTATTTTCTTTGTATTTCAAACTCTGGATGGATTTCCTCTCCCCCTCCCATGTTTGTCCAAACTGTTTTTGATACCATGTAATGTAAATTACTACAAGGCAGACTGCAACTAATATTACTCCTAGGCAAATATTGCTCGTTTAATAGAATCAGACAATCCTAGAATTATAGAATCATTTGGTTGGAAAAGACCTTTAAGATCTTTGAGTTCAGCTGTACCTGTCCACTACTAAACCACATCTCTAAGCACCTCATCTACCCATCTTTTAAATACCTCCAGGGATGGGCACTCAACCACTTCCCTGGGTAGCCTGTTCCAGTGCTGATAATCCTTTCAATGAAGTAATTTTTCCTAATGTCCAATCTAAACCTCCCTGGTGCAACTCAAAGTTATTTCCTCTCCTCCAATCTCCTGTTACTTGGGAGAAGAGACCAACATTCACCTCACTACAATCTCCTTTCAGGCAGTTGTAGAGGGCGATATGGTCTCCTCTCAGCTTCTTCTTCTCCAGGCTAAAAAACCTCAGTTCCCTCAGCCGCTCCTCATAAGATTTCTGATCTAGACATCTCACCAGATTCATTGCCCTTTACTGGGCATGCTCCAGTGCCTCAATGTCCTTCTTGTAGTGAGGGTCCCAAAACTGAACACAGTACAGCCTCACCACTGCTGAGTACAGGGGAAGGATGATTTCCCTGGTCCTGCTGGTCACACTGTTTCTGATACAAGCCAGGTTGCGTTGGCCCTCTTGGCCACCTGGGCACACTGCTGGCTCGTATGTAGCTGACTGTCAACCACTACCCCAGGTGCTTCTCTGCCAAGCAGCTTTCCAGCCACTCTTCCCCAAGCCACTAGCATTTCATGGGGTTGTTGTGACCCAAATGCAGGACTTGGCACTTGGCCTTGTTGAACCTCATACAATTGGCCTCAGCCCATTGATCCATCTTTTCCAGGTCCCTCTGTAGAGCCTACCCTCAAGCAGATCAAGACTTCCACTCAGCTTAGTGTCATCTGCAAACTTGCCGAGGTCAATCCTCTCATCCAGGTCATTGATAAAGTTGTTAAACAGAACTGGCCCCAACACTGAGCCCTGGGGAACACCATTTGTGTCCGGCCACCAACTGGATTTAACTCTGTTCACCACAACTCTCTGGGCTCAGCCATCCAGTCAGTTTTTTACCCAGCAAAGTATGCCTGTCCACGTCATGGGCAGCCAGTTTCTCAAGCAGAATTACCTGATTGCCTGAATGAAAGAGTGTAAAATATGGTATAGGAACTTGTCCAGGCTATCTGCATTAAACCACTGTTCACCCTTCACAAATCCCTAATTTTGACAGTCTGAGTTTTCTTATTTATTTTAGTGATTTTAAAACATGTAAATATTGCCTAAAAGGACTGATTAACATGAAAAAAACCTGACAAAAAACTCCCCCAGGGAAATAGTGGAAGAAGAAAATCAAATAACACAGCCACCACAAACTAAACAGTTGAATAAGGGGCAGAATGAAGACAAATATGCAAACAAGATCTAAACCATTTCATTAATGGATATCCAGTATATTTTTTCTATAATACAATAAAGTCACTAAAACTTAACTGCCTAAGGACATTTATTTTTGAAAATTGCAATTTTTTAGCTAGAGTTCATCAAACAAGCAACATAAACATGTTAACATAAACATGTAAATGTTTATTTCCCTCCACTTACTCTGTATCTTTAAATTTATAAAAGAGTAGCCTTGTTATGTAAACAATGTTTATTAATGGTGTGTCACAAATATAAAAAAATAAAGTCATGAAATTAGAAAAAAAAAAAAGTATCTCCACTTTTAATGGAGATGAAAGCTGAACCTTCACTAAAGTAATATGAACTGCTGCAAAATCACAGCTGTATGACTTGATTAAGGGAAGAGTTGCAGGTGCTTCTGTGAATTTTGGAGTGGTTTTAGAAACTATATTTTGATTGAATTATTTAAGATAACTTTTTTAGTTTCTCAGCCATAAAGCCTGACCTTTACAATATTTTGACTGGGAATATCAGTCACCTCTGATGTGAACACTGAGATACCAGAGATAATGAGTTGTTGAGGTTATAGTTGATATTCAGAAAATAAATTATTGCACTGAATAGGAAGGTACATACAGAAATAACAAAATGAATGAGTAAGTGAATGGATGGAAGAGAATTAGAATGTACCATGATTTTTTTTTGCAGAAGAATACATATCTTATGGTGGGTTACGGGCATTCTCTATTCAAGTAAAGCAATAGGCAAACTGTTCCACTTTTTTGTGTATGCTGAAACAATGACCAGAAAGACGAATTTTAATGTTTCTCAGCTGATTGGAGAAATTCACAAATTTACTAATTCTTCTCATGCAAATTACACAGTACTCATGCAATATTTGAAAATCTAGATTAAATAGTAGTTTAAAGAAATGATAAATTATTTTTTATACTTCATTCTCAGATCCTATCAAGAACGATTTACTTTATTTTACTGTTGTGCGCAGAGAGCTGCAGCTGGCTAAGCAAAAAATAAAAACAAAAAGGACAGACTACCTCTCCAAAACAGAATTAAAATAGCATTTCAGCTCCAGCTGATTCATTAAAAATGAAGAAAAATACTTTCCTTTTTCCTCTCTCTTCTTCCCCACACCACTCCTCAAAATACAATTTTTTTCTCCTACAGTAATGAGCCAAAACAATAGGAAATCAAAAGTAGTTCCTAAAATAGATGACTGCATGGCCAAATTTCATAGACAATTAATACACTAAAAAAGATATAAGTGGGTGCCAATAGGACAGTAGTGAAAAAGTAATGTTCAGATCAAATATGATTTTGAAAAGCTTTTCATTTGTCAATTGATAAAACCTCAAATGTTAGTTAGGATACAAATGCCATACTGAACTGCACATACAGAACTATTCCATAAATTCAATTTATTCTATGGTTTTACATTAACCACATTCTTAAAATTGTAATGAACTTCAAGAAGTAAATACAGGAGTTCATTTCAGATGTGACTGAGTCAAATAGAATTTTCTTCTGTATTCTCCTGGTAATCGACTATTTGCAGTAGATGTAAATCAAGCAGTCAAGGGAGTGCAGATCAGTTCTTTTAACTGACTGTTCTTTAAAATACTTTCAATAGTCTTTGATGTTCATTTGGGGCAGGCTTTCTTTGCATTCTCAAATACATCAGAAGAAAAGAGAAAAAACCCTCCAAACTACAGTTTCCTCATCCTCTTGCTAGAGGATGTTATCTGCCTCTGGGAATTATATTTCCAGGAATAAATTATTTCTCTTTCTTTCTTCCAGAATGAGACCTTAGCTCATGTGGGGATGGTGAAAAAGAAAGCTGTTGCTGGCCTAAAAGTTTCCTGTGTCCATCCCTAAAACATACAGAGATCTTTGTGTGTAATAAGTTGAGAATCAAAATTGAAAATTTCATAGCATTCTTTAATGCTTTTAAAATTTTAAGTAGAAATGCAGAAACACTTTTAGTCACAACATTTGCTAGGCATCATAATTCCATCTTCTGAGTATATTTGGGAATGCTGTAAACATTTTTCTATATTTTCTTAATTTTTCTGTTTTACAAAATAGAAAATTAGAACACTGCAGAGAATACTAGAAATAAATCCTGAGATCTTCAGAATACCAGAAGTGTCTTGATCTTTCCTGCTAAATGAATGTTTGCATCTTACTGTTTCTACACACTTCTACATGTTGTAGATGACTGTCTTGCCTCTTTCAGGCATCTCTTTCAGATAAACAGTAGTGATGTAGATTATATATTAAAAACTTTTATAAAATCTAAAACATTCATGAACAGTAATCCCAATAATTTTCCTCAGTACACATTAGACTTAATCTAAACTTTTATAAAAACCCATGTTTTTTCTTAAAGAAAAGGGAATTCATTGATTTATTTTTCCTCAGTATTCAGACATCTCCCTTTTAAAATTAAAGTTTCTTTTCTTATCTTCATGGGAGAGTAGTAATGTCTCATTTCCTCTGTCATGGGGAAAATATAATGAAAAAAATACAGAGAAATATACTGAAGATAGGAGATGCTTCATTGTTGAGTTATATAATAGAAAATAGAGTGTATTCTTCCTGACTGAAAACTTTTACTTGCATTTTTCCAGTGATTCAATACTATATAGTAGCTTCAAACATGTCATTTTCCTTTTTTTGCCACAATCTATTTACGTTGGGAATACATCTATGCCATATTTGTACTTAGATTGCATGTCTGGAAAAAGATACTGTGAGATGCATAAGCAAGGACTTGGTTGCACATTATTTATGGTGGTTGTCTAGCAACTGTTCTATTTTGGAAAATACCAAGGGGGCATTTCAGTTGTGTTTTAACTATTGATAGCTTAACAAGTAATGTCAAAGACAGGCAATCAGTGCCCCAAATATTGTTTAAATTGAAAACTGTGTCCTTCCATCATTTAAAGTGTTTGCATATCTATCATTGCAAACAATACTTCACGTAGAAGTTGGGCAGATATAATTACTTCTCTACAAGTATTTACTTACATTTAAGTGAACTAGGTAATCTTCATCCTAGCATCTGTTGTTTTCTTCACTTTAATACTCTATTTAAAAGAAAATATGTATCTTTAAAATATTAGATTCTAAACAAATATTAAAGCATATGAGCAGAAAATGAGCTTTGAATTTACAAATGCAAATTCAGTTATTAAAACATTTCTCTCATCTTACCAGAGAGCAGAAGCATGCCTTACAGCCTATTTCTCATCACAAGCTACTCAAAAACCTTTGGATTTTGAATTTTAGATTCTTGCAAAAAATCCAATTTTAAAGCAAGTTACAGGCCAATACTTACCACTGGTAAATAGACAATAAATCATTTTAGTAGTTAATATATTTGATTAAAAAATCTGTTTGTATAAGCAGAAGAAGGATGTATTGGATAGGTAGAATGCATTATTTGTTCAAAACTGATATTTATTAACATCTTTATGATCTTGATATAATAAATTATCACAATTTTTCTAGGTTTGGCTAATGTCTTACAACTTACAGAAATAGTTAACAAAACTATTCCAGAGCTCTAAACTGTTTTAGCAGATTATTTAGGGCCATGTTACTCTACAATTGGTCAGGTGAAGGATTCAAGTTGTCCATGAATAAACTCAGCATGAGTGTCTGTAGTACAGAGTAACTATCCCAAACACACTAGATGTTATCTCTGAACCCTGAAAATGTACTGCCTGAGACAATAACTACATATTATTTGTCTATTAATGCAATATAAATGATGGGAACATTGCCAATGATAAATTAATACAGGGAGGCTTTATACTTTTCTGGATCATAGCACCATTTAGAAATTGCAATACCAAGCTACAACTAAGTCATCAATAAATACAGAAACTCTAGGCTTCCTTTTAGCCTCTTTGGTCATATCAGGTCATATCGCATCCTTGCATTTGGAAAGTTGCGATCCTAAATTTCATAACCACAGTTACAGAGAACTTTGTTTGGTTTTAAACAGTGTGCTATTTTCTCTTTTCCACATATTTTTAACTGTAATTTTTTTGAGTGAAAGGGGGAAATACATGTCACTAATTTGAACTGTGTATTGACGCTAAAAACTAGCTCCTGGTTTCATGGTTCCCTAATTATATATTAGTTATTATGTGGAAAATAAGAAATTTTCTGACTGAAGGTGAGAGAAAAATATCAGCAGTTACATTTAAAGAAAGGAATTTTCCACGGTCAAGACATCTACCAAAATGTGTGAATTTGTACCAAGCATACTTGCAAGTCATGAGAAAAGTCTCATATACACCATAATTTTTACTAATTTAAGTTTTTGGTGTAATCGTTCTATGTATTTATATTTAGGACTTTATGTTAATAAAACTACTATAGAGCACTGGACTTAATTTCAGTTTTTAAAAATAATCTGTGGGAAGTCCATAGGTCTCCTTGTCTTCTGTTTCAGATATTACCAGATTACAACAGATCAGAAAATACATTATGTAGCAAGGCCATGCATAATTAAAATTAGCTTTCATGGTTATTTTTAAACCTGATTGTGTCCTTGACATTCCCTCATCTTTTTTGTGCTTTCTAAAGAGAAATAACACAATTATATAATTTTAGAAAAGAGAAACTCTCAATAAATTCTTCAAATTCACATTTATTAGAAGCAACCAAAATTAGAAGTATAAAAGCTGTACTGCTGGCTTCTTGCCATATCTAAGTAATACCACAACAGAAAGTTGCAATTATGTTGTACAATTGAATGAAACAAACCAAACCAAACCCAAACAAAGTAACAAAAACATTTAGTATATTTATGCATCACTGACCCTTGTGTCTGCATTAGATTGAAAGAGATAATGATCCTCGTTCACAAAAGCTGCAAAAGCCACGGTGAAAATGGAGAAAAACTATAATCAAGATAAACATGGTACAATTAAATTAAACTGTAAAATTAAGATAATCAATTAGAATAGCAACCATAGAACTCCATAATGGTACTCTTAGTCTGAAAGCATTTACTGGATTTTTTTTATTATAGAGTTAATGAAATCTATTGGAAATAAGAATAAGTTGAATTATTTTTCAATCAGTAGTTTGTGCCATTACAGGTTTATACCTAAATTGACTCTCAAACAAAAAGGGTATTCCACATTTGCTGGAATTATACTATAATTGTCATCCCACAGATAAATTCAGGTAAAGACAGTTTTCAGCTTTATATTTTATAGTACCTTTATCTTTCCAAAATTTGCAGTTGAATTCCCAGATCCTTGCAATAAAACAGTAGAAGAGCAAACAAATGTTGTAAGTCTAGCAAAGGGGGTTTGTTTTCTGTAAGAGAAGACAACAGGGACAAGCCATTGGAGCTTCACTTGCAACACCTAACTTATTTGCAGCTGTTGCATTGACTTGGTACGGGGGAAATTTCCATTTGGAATCAGGTTTATAAGTTTGATGGCTAATAAAGCCCACTGAGTATATAAATGAATTTTTTCTCTTCTAAGATCAGTTAAAAGCTTGAAGGATGGTTTAGATTTTATGCTAGGTCACTGTCCATTTAAATTTGCTCTTTCCTAAAGTCTTTGTTATTTTGTTTGAGACATGGAAAGATATCTTTGGTAATGAAACAATGAATAGTAAATAGTAAAAGAACTTGCACAATGGAAAAATGTCCATATAATACATTATGTAAAATGCACTATGATCTTAATTATAGCAGTTTTATTTGCATGACAATACAGATGCAGGAAATCTGGGGGGTAATCTGAAAGTGGCTAAAAACTGTTACACAAATTAGTGAATCTTTTCAAAAAAGATCATATTGTATAAAACATGCAGAGGTAAACAGAGTGATTTTGTTATTTCTATAGGCTGAAGTTTTTGTGAATAAGTGCTTGAGAGAATAGATTGATGCTGTGGTTTAACCTGGCAGGCAGCTGAACACAACACAGCCACTTGCTCACTCCCCACCTCCCTCAGTGGGATGGGGGAGAGAATCAGAAAAAAAGTAAAACTTATGTGCTGTTTAATAAAACAGCAGAGGAAAAGAACAAAAAAAAATAATATGGTAAGAGAATATACAAAACAAGTGATGCACAATGCAATTGCTCACCACCTGCTTAAACGATGTGCAGCTCATTCCCAAGCAGCTCTCCCCCCAGCTAACTCCCCCCCAGTTTCTATTCTGAGCATGATGTCATATGGTCTGGAATAGCCCTTTGGCCAGTTGGGGTCAGCTGTCCTGGCTGTGCCCCCTCCCAGCTTCTTGGGCACCTGGCAGAGCAGGGGAAGCTGAAAAGTCCTTGACTGTTATAAGCCCTGCTTAGCAGCAACTAAACCATCAGTGTGTTATCAACATTCTTCTCATACTAAATCCAAACCACAGCACTATGTCAGCTACTAGGAAGAAAATTAACTCTATCCCAGCTGAAACCAGGACAACTGATATGAGAATTTGTAAAGTAACTGAAAATGCATGACCCACTCCCTGTATAAATCTAAGGTAATTACACATACATCTACCTAGTGCTTGAGAACTTTACGATTAAGTATGTCATATTTATTAGAAATGATACTTTGATTATGTTTGGAGTATCTCTGGTGATAAGAAATCATAGTATAGATTTCACAAAAAAAATCACATAAAAGTTCAAAAACACAAGGGGACTTCCTCTTTATGTGTGTGGTGGATAAGGCAAAGGCTAATGGCTGTGTATTATTGGGTAGAAGAGTCATGTCAGATAAAAGAAGAAGCAATGTAATTATGATAAAGATAATGAAACAGATGGATATAATGATTGGAAGAGGGTTGATGTGTTCCTCATCCACAGTTCGTAAGAACACAATAAACTATCAGGAACTAAATAAACTGGTCCTCTCCTAGTGCAAGATGAATGGTCAAGATCTAACATTTTTTCCCTTTTATTGTCTTTTAAGAAAATTAATTTGAAAAAGGAAAAAAAAAGTGTTGCTGAGACTATTTAAAATTGTCAAGTGATTGCTTAGCTTTGGCAAGAAACAAACCAAAAAAAAAGCAGAGAAACTAGAACAAAATAAGACATTTTTTTCAGGGAAGAGCCAGCCGGACAAAAAAAAAGTTATTTGCCTTTTCATTTGACGGTTGAACTGGTGTTACGTTAATTGAGAAGATCGTTGGGTTTTCTTTACACTTTTTTTTTTCAGAAAAGCAAAATGACCAGTATCATTTGCAGTTCTCTACTCTTCTCTGCCTTTAAGATGTCATTGACTTGTGTAGGCACTGATCATGAAAAGCCTTTGTATTCTGTTACTTTCTGTACCTCATGTGAGGGACTACACATATTTTGCTTAACTTACAGTTTGGTCTTGATCAAAATCACATTGAGTTTAAAGGACAGACTGTTACTGATTTCTACCCTACTTTGGATTAGACTTTTTGTGAAGTATCACATTTTCTTCAGGAAGTTGCATGTATAATAATTATATATAATATATTATACCACCATCATTGACTGAATTCAGTGCTGTACAAATGAGTAGGGCATACTGACAAAGCACCAGAGGTAATTTAAAGACACTCCAATCAATAGCAAACCATTTCTACATGCTGTATGCAGCTATGTGAATTTCTGGCTCTTTACTATTTCTTAAAAAAACAAATTTTTTTTTCCAAGTGAATCAAATGTGTTTCATATTCATCCAAATGCCCTAAATATGTGACTAAAGCAGTATAAATATAACATATAAAAACAGCAGCCCCCTTGGATTTTATAAAAAATATGTATTTCCAAACCTCAAACATATTAGCTAGCTAAGATTGTATAAGAAGTTCTCATTTAAAAGATTACTCTATTCTTAGAAAATGATAGGAATTAGTTTTAATATTTAATAATTCTTATTAATATAATTAGTGTCTGGGGTCAGAAGGACTCTATAGAATAATTGGGCTACTGCAGAAGATAGTTTTCTAGAGCAAGTTTTAACATATGAATAATGCCATAGTTGAAATATGCTCTTTGTCACAACAAAAGGATTACAATTAAAAGATTATATGCTTTAAAAAATACATGCATAAATTGTGTCCAAATTTAAGACACCGGAAAGATATATTTTACCTTAAAGCCTATGACTCATATACAGTCATTACATATGCACACAGTGCTTTACATAAATCATTACATATGCTTTACAAAGTGAAATCTATCCTCTATTTTGCATGTGTGTAGTACTGAGTTATTCAGCTCAATAAAGGTCATTATAATAATAATCTAAACAGTAATAATGATACTACCTTGGCTTTGCCTGAGGCATGAAGTTATAATACCATTTATTATGTAATGTTACTATGTTCTTACTAAAGCCAGGGATTTAAGGACCGAGTTTTTGAGGTACAGAAGCCCTACTGCTAACCACTTACTTCTTGCACGCTATTGTTCACTTCAAACTCTGTTCCAGATGCCCCCCACAAATGTTTATACTTGCCTACATGTCAACATTTTACACCAGCAAATTACATTGAGAACTGTTAAATGAACAGCAGTTTATGTTTAGTGCTTTCAAATAATATTTGTTACTTGATTTTCTAGATTAAGGTGCATTTGACACCTAAATATGGTCACTTGTTTATTTATTCTTGATCCTCACAAAGTTCAACTACCAGCTCTGCTTCAGGGCAAACAGAGAACAGAGATTAGTAGTTGTTTCTGGCAGGAAACCTGTATTTTCTACTGCTGATTTTGTTGGTTTTATTGTTGTTAATAGGTTTAATTTGTATATTACCAACAGGTTAATATTTTTTAATCAAACAATTAAAGCTTTTTAAAACAGGTGTTAATCTGTCTCTGGAGACACAAAATTTGTATAGACAATTAAGGCCATAATGGTCAAAGGCTGAAAGAAGAAAAGGGATAATCAATTTGTGCTACTTCTATTTCAGGTATGTTACAGGAGAGGAAAAAGATTATTGATTCAAAAGACAAAGTAAAAATGCAAATATGTGTTTTACTTGACAATGCTCTCACTGACACTCACTGAAAGATAATTCTTGCACTGGTCCTTGATTTTGGAGTTGTTTCTTTACTTTAGTCCATAATGTTTAATATAAAATAGGTACAACCTTTTAAGCAAGAGAAGCATCCGTACCTCCCCATCTCTGACGTTTGCCCTAATAAAAGAATCATTCTTTCTGTTGATTTCAGAGCGGTTTTAAATCTCTTCTACAGTGACACAGCTTCTTTAGGAGGGCTGGGTTCTGCCCTTCTTACCAGAGCCTGCACTTTCCTAACTTCCCCCATGGGATAAAACTGTCAGTGCCCCAAGCAAATATCTGCAATCCTGAGGGTTTCGTTGCTTGGACTCAGGGCCAACTTTGATATTGCAACTGTGCTGTGCTGCAAAGGGCTGCACAGGTACCAAAGAGCTGTGAGAGCCCCTGAAGTGGCCCACCCAACTTTTCCCTTCTCTTGGGATGTGCTTTTCAGCTGGGCTCTTGCTTTTTGTCCATCTCTGAGCTACATTGTATCTACACCAGTGCAGAGCCATGTCCTTTCTTGATCCATACCCTGAACCTCACCTATAAATGTGGCTACCTAGTTTGACCTCACACCAACCGCATCATTAATGGACTTGCTTATGGTCATGGGACTGTGGCTAACCCTGGTTACCACCACCAGACCTGAGACTCTCTTACTTGTGGAATTCCTGTTCCAGCTTCAAACTGTAACCTTCCCCATCCCTATGGACGTGTCTGGTGATCTGGTTTCTTGGCTGACCTTAGCTTCCACCCCTGGGCTTTCCCTGCTCCACTTGTTCAGGTGCACTGGGACATGGCCCACTCCTCCTATTCCCTGATAAAATCATACTTCTGAGAATAACTAAAATATCTTTGAGCAGAAAAGTATATTACTGTTAATTGCTGGGTGAGTTAGAGATAGCATCATCGGACAACTCACCTGTTTTCTGGTAAATTGTCCAATGATGTTATCAGAAGAAAAGAAAACACACCCTTCTAAAGGAAAATGCATCAGCTACTGCCAGAACAACTATAATTGTATTTGGGAAAGTACCCACTGCTGCTAGGGAGTTAGGCACACTTTGAAAACACCCAATCGAGGATTTTGAGTGGAGGAATGTCAGCTTTTCGGTTCCCCATTACACCAGTAATGATATAATTCAAATTTATAAAAATGAAACAACTACTGAAAATGTACTTCAGTCCCTTATTGACAATGTAAGGCTACAAATTGCCATGAGACTGAAGCTGACACAGCAGGTGAATAATTTTTAGGCTGAGGTACCTAAATGATATGCAAGGTCTACATTAAAAGATGATCATGCTCACACTGCACTATGGAGTATGCTATAGAGATCTCACCTGCAGAAACTTATCAATGCTATCTGTGTAATTTTTGGAATATGTCTATTTTAATTAAGCATGTTGAGAAATATAGCTGATTAGTCCAGGCACAGTGTCACCCTCCAGTGACTATCCTGCTTTTGGGACCTTAGCTCACAGTCCCTTATGGCATGTCACAGAATGATGCAAATGTACTTGCTCAGATTGATGTTAGCTAGGGGATGTCTCATGAAATTATCCTTCAGTTCTGCATTATATAAATAATTAAATCTGCAGTTTGATTTGACAAAGCTCAAATCTGGAATAAAAATTATGCAAGATATAGTCAAAATATTTTTAACTTTCTTGTATCTAGGAAACAAATTTTAGGTCACACAGTATTACAGTTCTTAATAAATAGGGTAAAAGAAAACAGAATATTGTAAATTGCTGGCAAAAACATGAAGAAAGAGGAGAGAGTCTGTAAATTGTTCATAACTCCCAGGACTTTGTTAGAAGGACCTCCTTTCAGTGCACTAAAAATTAAGCAATTTTGTTCTGTCTTGGAAGATTCCTTGATTCATCCATATTTTCCATTCTACTTTTACACAAATCCATTAAACATGCTAGACAAATGCATTATTATTTATGGATAAATTTGTGAAGAATCTCTAATATGAACATTCAGAATTTGCACAGACATTTACATATAAGCATTAGGTAGATTTGCAAACAGAATTGTTTATATGCCACCTACATAGACAATTCTTGTATGGCAACATGAATACTC
Source organism: Gorsachius magnificus (assembly GCA_034008185.1). Classification (NCBI taxonomy): domain Eukaryota; kingdom Metazoa; phylum Chordata; class Aves; order Pelecaniformes; family Ardeidae; genus Gorsachius; species Gorsachius magnificus. Next base: position 61,154,861 of record CM067084.1, read on the forward strand.
TAAAAATCAAATGAAAGTATTTTTATAATCTTTGTTAAGTTATTCATGATTTTATTATTCCAAAACAATCTGCTTTTTAATGCAAACAGGTTTTTTTTATATCTGCTTTTAATACACGCAGACTGTTATCCCTTTATTGTGGTTGTGGACACTTTCCTCCTTGAATGACTGTAGTAAAAGCATCATTAATAACAAAACCATTTTTATCATTTTCTCTGAGACTACACAAACAAAAAAGTGTTTCTAAGATGTAAAATGGATCAATCATCAGACTGTACTTTAAGAGCTAAGTTGGAACAACCTTTCACCTCCTCAGAAGCAAAGAATATACATGACAGGAAAGAAGAAATGTTTTTCTGCATTACAGAGAAGTATGAGGTCAGGGATGATCATTAAACCTCATGAAGAAAGCAATTGCTACTGTGTAGTTTTAGTCTTAATACATATTTATAACAGTATTCAAAAAACCAAATTCAGTTAAAGGCTACAATATAATTTTTTTTTTTCATTAATTTCTTTGGACTTATTCTACAAAACAAATGGTAGCAGAACTGATTCTTGCTTATTGTCTGATTGGTTTTCTTTTTAAACAGAAAGGTGAAATGGGAAAATTGCTTTGAATGAGTCATATACGTACGAGGACATTTTGTGAGGTCCATAAGAAGACATAAATTTGGTTATTTGAATATATATAGAATTTTTTTTATTATAATCAGTGTGAAAGTGAACTTCTGTAATCCTAAATTTTTCCTTTTTTGCCAAGAATACCAAGATTTCAAAACATAGAATTAATAAAAGGCTTGCTGTAGGAATGTCAGTAGAACAACAGCATACAGAGACATTTTTGAGATGTCCAGTGAGATTGCTTGTCTTCTGGTATGTGTTATGTTACTTTCTGGCATATTTTCATATGTAGACCAGACCTTATACCTTGTTTTGTCAAAATAGTCCTACTGAGGTGTCCTGGTTTTGGTGGGGACAGAGTTAATTTTCTTCCTAGTAACTGGCATAGTGCTGTGGTTTGGATTTAGTATGAGAAGAATGCAGATAACACACTGATGGTTTAGTTGCTGCTAAGCAGGGCTTACATCAGTCAAGGACTTTTCAGCTTCCCCTGCTCTGCCAGGTGCCCAAGAAGCTGGGAGGGGGCACAGCCAGGACAGCTGACCCCAACTGGCCAAAGGGCTATTCCAGACCATATGACATCATGCTTAATATATAAGCTGGAGGAAGAAGAAGGAAAGGGGGGACCTTCAGAGTGATGGCATTTGTCTTCCCAAGTAACCATTACATGTGATGGAGCCCTGCTTTCCCAGAGATAGTGAACACCTCCCTGCCCATGGTAAGTAGTGAATGAACTCTTTGTTTTACTTTGCTTGTGTGTGTGGCTTTTGCTTTCCCTATTAAACTGTCTATCTCAACCCATGAGTTTTCTCACTTTTCTGATTCTCTACCCCATCCCATTGCGGGGGGGGGCGAGCAAGCAGCTGTGTAGTGTTTAGTTTCTGACTGGGGTTAGACCATGACATGAGGTCACAAAAGAAAGAAATCTTTCTTAAACAAACTTTTATTTGATTTACAAATAAAATTTCTAATTTTCTAATTGCTGCCCTTCTTTCCTTGTGATTACTCCATGGAGATTCTCTTGCAGAGCTTTTGTCTATTTTGTCTGTATTGTACATCCAAAGTAATAACACCTTGATGTCAGCTGTGAACTATGTGCATCCTCATCTGTGGCTCACGGTCAAAAAGTTTGTTTATAGAGCAGTTGGCACTGTGGAATCACCACACTCTAACAATGGAAAAATCTTTCACTTAATCACCTGAGATCTGATGTTACCCACAGTGATATGAGAAAAAACTTTCAATTTGAAAAGGATTGTTCTTTTGGAAAGAGAGAAAAAAAAGGGAACCTGGACCTGAATTTATTACATAAATAAATAGGATGAAAGATTTTATGGTTTTGTGTGCATGGACCTAGATATGAAATTAATTTATTCTGCTTCTTTCAACGTTAACATTACCAAACAAAAAGATTACATATAAGTGCTGTCTAGTCAATCTCTGTAAAACCATGAAGTCTATCCTTAAATTTCCTGAGGTATCTTTCTTTTCCAGAAGGAGGTGGCACTTAGCAAATCAGGTCCTACTATTGAATTGCCTTATATCTGACACCACTATGTTGATGGAAACATTTTTTAATCACAAAACTCTCTACTGACTTACATCCAGAGTCTTGTAGTCCTGGACTACACCAGCTGGAGACATAAAGACCCTAACTTTGAGGGAAGGGCTTGTCTTAAAATGTTCTTAATTTAATAAAAATAGCAATATTAAAATTTTGTTTGAAATTTTTGAAACTTCATGTTGTTCAGTTTCCAGACAAGTTATTAGAACAATTTTCAGAAACCTAGCAGGGAATTTAACAGCAAATCAATCTGCTATCTTGTTGCAGTGGCTGAAAAAAAATTTTTTAAATAATTGCCGATTTGGTATATGTTGGACGTGTTCAGACAAAAGCTCAGCAGATCATTTTCCTGCCAGACTGTAAATTTTGTGCATCTCAGATTAATTTAAGTATAAGCTGATTTCCTATACCCAATTAAAGCAGTTGGATAGCTTTTTGTAGATGACAGTTTTGGAATAAGATACCTAAATTCCATCTAAATTTTGTTTTCTGTCATTAAACTCTATTCAGAATCTGATTAATTCTGTATCTAACCCTTGGAACATAATTCAACAAGCTATTCAAACACATGTTTAACTGAAGAGAATGCTATGTTTTAAAACCACTTGCACATGTATAAGGTTAAGTACTTGTTTGTGTGCTGAAGAGGTCTCAGCTGCTAACACACTGAGTTATCTGCCACAGTGGTCATGGCCTTGTAGCAGTGATTCTGAATGTTCTGGCTATGTTTTGTACGCCATTGCTCTAGTTTCCCAGAATGAATGTCTTTGTGTGAGAAAGTACACTCAATTATCTGTCTTTTTCATATTTACTTTTTGAGTTAATTGCGGTGTTACAAAGATGAGTTTTCTGTCTCCTGGTTCATCAACACTCATTTTTGTTCCTCCCTTGTTCATACTCATAGATGTACACTCAGACACATGCAAACACACACTGCATCCAAATTACAACCAAGCCTCAAGGATGAGTGAGTAGGTCAAATATCCAGTGCAATTTTTGTGGGCTAAATAAACTCATATTATGAATGCACATAAAAAATGAAGGGAAGTTGTAAAGAAGATGGATCCAAGCTTTTTTCATTGGTTCACAATGACACAAGAGGCAAGGGACACAACCTGAAACACAGGAGGTTCTATCTGAACATAAGGGTACACTTTTTTTACTGTGACGGTGACTGAGCATTCACATGTGTTGCCAGAGGGGTTGTGGAGTCTTCATCTTTGCAGACACTCAAAAGCCATCTGAATGTGGTCCTAGACCACTGTCTCTTGGTGATCCTTCTTGAGTTGTGAGAAGTGGATTACATGACCTCCAGAGATACCTCCCAACATCAACGGTTCTGTGGTTCTATGATCTTCCAAGTGGAACCAAGAACTTACTATTAGTCTAATTAGTCTTACTATTTTACTAACTTACAATTAGTCTAAGTATTGGTAATCTAATAAAGATGAATAAAATTATGAATCCAGTTAAAATTATACCAAGAGTTTAAATCTAAAGTATCAAATTACTGAAATGAAATAATTCCTTTTGAAAACACAGAAATTAAAAGACTGCATTTCAAAAAAATCTTTCTGGTTTTCTAGCAAAGTCTATTCAAGAAATTACACTAAAATTAGCAATTTTAAATTGTTTTGTGTGAGAACTTAGTGGCTCTGGCAGTCCGACATAAAGCAAGAAGTTTTGAAATTGGAAACCAAAGCACAGAGCTGCAGAACTCTGATAATTCTAAAATGGGATATTTGAGAAAAGGTCACAAATCTGCACAGCTGGGGACCTAGTCTGCCTAGAATTGTACTACAAATGCTTCCAGAATCCCTCTGTGTAAAAGTGGAAATTCTGAGATCTCTAGATGTAGCCTTCATCATCAGAACAATAGCCCTGAGACAAGTATTTAGAAACTCATCAAACAAAAAAAAATTCTAAACACATTTGTTTTAACAAGTAGTATTTTCTATAAGAAATCTCTCACTGTAGAATTCCTCGAAGTTTGAATTCTGTCATAGAAAGTGAGGGAAAAATCAGGAGGAACCCTTTTACTCTTTTCTTGCTCTATGTTTATTATCTTATCAATAATAAAAAGGAGGAAAAGTGTTATAAATGCACAGGAAAAGACTGAGTGCTACCTCTTTTTCCTTGTTGAGCAAATCAGCAAACTTACCAAGAAAGTAAGTCTTGGTCTGGTAAAAGTTACCTTTTATCTGTATTTTATAACCTTTACAAGTTAATTCCATGCCTGAACTTCATCTTTTCTTTATTTTTTTTCTAAAAGCTCTTATACATAGAAGTCAGATGAATGGACCTCTGTTTGCCTGTATCACTTTTTCCTCCCTCTTTTTCTTAAATGCAGATAGTATGTTCACCAGTCTCGTCACACAATACAACTTCTGTTTCAGTATAAAATCCTTCCAGGTAAATCATTGATTGCAAATTCATAATCTAAACTATTAAATTCCTACAAGTTCAGCACATCACAATAAAGAAATGTTAGTATGCATTTAAAATTAAAATAGGACATATTCACTGATGACATAGTGGTTGATCTACCTTTTTCAATTGATTTTTAAACTGATTTTCTTCAGGTAAACACAGTGTCATCACAAGCACATGGTTTGCTCAGCAGAAATATAATAACTGAGGAGATTCCTTTTGGACTGATTTCAGCTGATATGCATGAAGCATGAGATATTGTCTGGCTGCATAGTTGTCAGAAGGACAGCACTGAAAAATAGTAATTCATGAACACCAAAAGTTGCTTACTGAAGGTTAAACAAGAAGTATATGCATGAAAAAAAAGTCAGTCACTAAAATAATGCAGTTTTTACAGTTTGTTTTGATTCTCTTCAGGATATTTACTATTTACTCAGACTGTTAAGGTAAGGTCAGGTGAAAAATGAAGATTTTGAAATATCTGATGCCAACAAAAAGAAGCCTACATTATATTTATTTAGTTAGATACAAATTTCATGCCTTTTTAATAGTTGTAATAGTAAAAAACCAAACCAAACCAAACCAAAACCAAAAAACCTACACACCATTCCTGTTATTGCAAAGACAAATAAAAAAATCTTTTGAATCTCCTAAAGGAAACAAGAGAAAAATGTGAAATTGCCGAACTCCAGTATTTCCATTCCTGAAATGGGACAAGTTAAATGATCTAGGAAAACAAACATGACTGTATTCAAGAATGTTTTACTATATGCATCTGAGGAAATAAGAAGATAGGAGGAGAAAAAAAAAATAATTATATCCTTCTTTGGACATGTAAAGAAGACTGTGTCTGTAAAATAACGGTAAACCTAATGGAGGATTTAAAACATATGAAAACAAACAAATATTTTCATTCTGAAAATATGAAGAATTTTTGTTTTATATGTCTGGGAACTGTTGTAATCACTTCTACTATCTCTCTAAAAAGTTTAGTCAACTTCCAGCCATGGTAGCTTTCTGTTCTTGTGGTCATTATCAGATGTTTGTAGTTTGTATTACAGTTCAGTTTTAGAAAACTAGATAAGGCTTAGAAAAAGGACACTTTGTTCAGTCACTAACTCAAATTAATGTTTCTTTTTTTAGGGTTGCATTTTATTTTTAAATATCAAGCCATTAATACAGTGTGATATGAACTTAGAAAATACTTGGGGATTTACAACCTAGATTAGATTATTACTTTGTTAAAGTCAATTATTACTGATAATGCATCCAAATACTCTTAAAGATATAAAAAAAAAAGATTCCAAAAGAAAGAATTAGATATTATAGATTGATCTTCTGAATAGTATAGACAATTTCTTTCCTAGCTTGAACCAGATGACATGTATTAATCTAAGCATAGCTTCTGGGATGGATCTGATGTGAAAATTCTAAGATGGACAGAAATTATTATTCTCCTTTGGTGTTAATTAATTAATTACCCCACTGTTAAAAATGTACTTATTTCTGCTTTTAATTTGTCTAATTTAGTTGAAAGGCACTGATTCTTCCTGTATTGTTCTATGCCAGATTAAAGCACTTTTTAGTACACAGTATTTTTTTCCTTTGAAGATGCTTTAATTCTGTGATAAAATTTGTAAACAGTAAAAAGTTTATTAAAGAGCAATGCTAATTGGTGAAAATTTAATATATATAGTTAATCAGGAAAGTGGGTAGTCTTTTCCTATGCTGGTTAAAGCATAAGTCAGAGGTTTTCCCTCAGCTTTGAATGCATTTAATGTTAACTTAATGTTTTTAACAATCCTGTCCAATAGAGGTGTTAGATATAGAAAAATTGTCATGATATGCATCATGTTTGTCCATGTTTTTGAAGGAGAACTGCTGCTTATTTTAATCTCTACTCCTTTCTTCCTATTCTCATTTAGAGGTTCAGGGAATCAATATTTTTGTTTATGTGAACTTAACTGTGATACATTCACTATAGCATAGCTTTAAGTTAATTATCTTTAGCAATGGTTGAATTGCTTAGATACTGCTAGTCCAAATTTACATATGTAGGATTTATTCATACTAACAGTTTGCTTTTTTACGACTGCTTTTTATTTTATGTATCCAAGTGAGGAACTGGCTTCTATAAATCATCTTTCTTTCTTTCTGCCATGAACAGTTACTAAAAACCTTTCAGATCTTTGTGTGTGGAGTATGGGCAACAAAGATAACAAAAGCAACAAAATGGTACTCGGGGGGAAAAAAAAGAAAAAAAAAGAAAAAAAAAGAAGAAACATCTGTGCTTGGCTTTATTCTGCAAGTTTTATAAAAAATGATTTCACAGATTGCAGTCAGAAGCAGTGATTACTGAACAAAGTCTTCCCCAAAGCACTCTGATTTTCCTTTACAGTGACACTTCTATCCAGAGCTAAGCACTTTCATATTTGGAATGTACACTGAACTGTGACAATAGGCATCCTGATATTCAGCTGATGAGAAGTATAGAAAATCCTAATGCTAATATGGCTTTCCATGGGGATTATTCAAAGGTATAAAAAAAGGAAAAAAAAGGAAAAAGAAAGAAAAATAATATTCAGAATTATTTTGTCTATATCTAAAGGCTGTACTTTTAGGGTAACACAAGAATTGAATGGCTGTAGATCAGAGACTGAACTGCCCAGAGGAGTACAAGGCAAACAAAATCTAGAAATTACCTCTTGCATTTTTAGACTGTGTTTTCATTTCTTTAGTAGGACTACAGGGCACAGAGAGACTCAGTGGATTAGGCTTTGTACATGATGCTGTAGATTTTGAATCTCTTGTTCAGAATGAATTGTTATTACTTTTCAAAGTTTTAGATATTTTAAGATTTGGTTTTTTTCTAATTACGTTAATTTTTTGTTATCTTATTTTCCAGTTAAGAATTTGAAATTGTTTTACCAGTAGAAAACTTCAATGAGTTCATATAAGATTGCTCCCTGCCTGTTTTGGGGGTGTGTGTGTATTTGCTTGTTGTTTTGGTTTTTTTTTCTTATAACCAAATGATACAGAGTTAAGGTGTATAGGTTTTCATATGCAGATGGTTTAGCTAAGAATAACTGGAGACTGTTTGACTAATACTGACCCTTTTGTCCCCCACATCTATGAACTTTCCTTTAAACCAGCAACCATTTTCCTAAGAGACCATAAAATCTTTAGTTTGAAGAAATTATAATATTTCTCATGGTATGAATGATTTCCACACTTCTCAGTGAGATCATATAAGTCTCACTGCACTATCAGCTGCCCTGGGCATTTCCACTGTCTCTCATTGCAGCAAGGTCATAGAAGCCAAGAGCAAAAATGAGGATGAAAACATATGCAGGATGTGTAGTAATGCAGGACCAGAACTTTCACTAACCTTGCCAAATAGGAGTCCAGGTGAAACTGCTTGCATCTTCTCCCTGTGTGTCTCTGTTGTAGGTGACTCTTCATGCTGTTGAAAACAGCTTTCTCCATTACTACTCTTTTCAGCAGCCTAAGGCCCTAAGAAACAACTATATTGTTTTCCTTCTGACTCACAGTATACATTTGGACTCAGTATCTGCCCCACAGTGTTAATCTTTCAGTCAATGTCAAAAGAGGATAACAAATAGTAAAAATGTATGAGTACATAAAAATGTACAATGAGTAACTTGGTCCTAGGTGACTAACTGAACTCTTAACAATTCTCACAACTTGATTAACTGGTGCTGACTGAACTTTTAGTGAGGCTCACAACTTGATTAATTGGTACAGGAATTCTCTAGGTGAGAATTTCCGACTGTCCTGAAAACTCCCTCCAGGCAGCTCCTTCTGTGCAAGGACAAAATTGTGTGTTTATGTTAACTAGTTAACTAGTTAACTCAATCCTGAGTAAAGGATTTGGTCCTTCCATCCAGAGACTCCCCTAAGGGTTCCTGCTACAAAACTGATCAAACTATATATAGACAAAGGACTTGCAATTAAGAAATACAAACTTCCTGCAGGTGCAGAAATGGTCACATAGGACAGTCTTTTGAACAAAGTTAAGAAAGTTAGGGGATGTTTTACATGTGGATTAAGAAAATCTATGGCAATGAATCATATCCATGCTGAGTTGGTCACACAGGACTATGGGCCACCTGCATTACGAGACTTCAGCAGAAGAGTCAGCTAAAGTTGTTGTTACAGAGTCTTGCAACAGAGACTCCCATTTCCATCTGGACAGTGACTAGCTGTCCTGTTCCTGACATTTCCACACATGAGAGTCATGCTATTCAAAGGACCAAATGAATCATCTTTGCTTGCTTGCTTGCTTGCCTTTAAACAAACTCTCCATAGTGTCTGTGCAACAAGGAGAGAAATTATATGACAACTCCATAAGGATGTCAATTTAGTTATAGGTGAGTTGTGTGGGAATATATTCATAATTACTGCAATGTCTACAAATAAATCCACAGTGACCAGATTGTATCTTGCTGTTACTACCATAGAGCTACATAATATCCTTGTTCCATATATTTTATCTATGTGTAATCATCACCCAGATTCTAAACCTTGGTCTTAGATCTTTCTACAATGCTTAATCTAACATAGTTTTAGTCTACAATTCTTAAATGCTGAAACAGCAACATCTATCAATATTATTTCATGGTGGGATTCAGTAAAGCTAAGCCAAACATGAACAAACGGCATGAACCATCATTAAATGAACCATTGTGAAACAGTTGTCTATCTACTTATTTGCTTTTCAAATACAATCCAAATTTTCTTTGTAATGATAATTACTTAAAAAATGAGATGGGGAGAAGGGGAATTTTTCATAAGATTGTATGACTTCAGGAAAATAAAACCAAAATGCAAATTAAATTTATGATAAATTATCATGGATGGGCATAGTATAAATGTCAGTCTCTAGAAGCCTGAAAAAGAATGAAATATTACACTTACAATTTTTTGTGCAAGACACCTGCTTTAACAACCATAGTTACCAATGGAAAGAATCCTGCAGACATTAGTAGGATTTATGTTAGGGGTTTTTACATCAAATACAGAACAGCTCATGAAATATACCAGTGTTCACCTAGTTTCATTTGTCTTCAAAATAAATATGCTTGCAACAAACCCATACAATTAATTTTCAAAGCCACATAGAAAGCTTATTTACCATGTCTGTCAAGAAAACATTTGAATGAGAAGGCAAGCAAAATCTGAGATTGTTTTTTGAAATGAAGAGTAACATCTGCCATTTTAGTCACAGTAATCAGACATGTCTAATAAGAGGCTCTAAATAGCATGTACCTGTTAAACTTTCAAAGTAATCCATCTGCCTTATTATATAAATAATTCTATAAATATTGTACTCCAAAAAAGAATATTTTATTAATGAAGCCAAAACATATTTTTTGCAAAAGTTTACACTTCAATAAACATTTATGGTAATTGAATCCTTAGAATAATTAATCTAAAAATTAATGTGCATTCAGTATTAAAATTACTATTACATAAAAATATTTTTTCACTATTGATAAAACTATATCAGAAAAATGTAACATGTTTTACAAAATGATATCACATATACCAAAGTGCTGAAATAAACACAATGGTTTCAGTCAGTGGGATTTTGAGTTCTCAATAACTTACAAGTGTCAAAATGATCCAATTCCTCTCCTGCATCCTATTTCAGGCTTTAAAAATCTGCCATTATTTAAGCACTGTCAGTTTGCATGGTGAATGTCTGAAAACAGTGTGGTGGGAATTTAAGTCAGCACCACCTTATGCATTTGTTGTTTTACTGAAGTCACTTGTTTATTTGATAGATCCTGCTGACTGTATCATAGGAATCTATGGTAACCTAGGGGTCCTAGACTTACATAAGAAATATTGTCATTGATATGAGTTCTTAGCTTTGCAATGCTAAGTGTTGACAAGGTCTAACTTCAATGTTTTTCTGATGGAAATTAAACCCCTGGTTATTATTGTGTCAGTAAGTCAGTACAGTAAAATATTTGTGAATCAATAGATTGAGGAACTCTGTGCACAGATTCTTAATGACCCTCTAGGGTTTGTTCAGTTTTTTCTTTGGGGGGTGGTGAGAAAGCTTTAGGGGCTTTACCTGGTGCCAAATGCCTCTACTGCACAGACGGTTCACAGCTTTCTAAAGAAAAGATATCTCATAGACTTAGAATCATAGAATCATTTAAGTTGGAAAAGACCTTTAAGATCATCAAGTCCAACCGTTAACCTAACACTGCCATTAAACTTTTCCTTCCCCAACTCTGGGTTCTTGTATGAAGAACCATACTGACTTTTTATCTGTCTCAAAGAGGGGGTAACAAATTAGTGTCCCCACCTCCTCAGTATCTGAACCTTATTACTGTTCCTCCTTACGTTTTTATGAACAGCTGTCTGGAAGGTGAAGTTCCATAGACAAAAAACTTTAAAGGCATTAGTTAGGTAAGGTGCATATGTAGCTCATCAAGCCATGATGTCTGGAACACAATCCAAGAAGGATGCGCTCTCCTCCTCCTATCAGGACAGACAAAAGCTTTTATCTCTTTTAGTTCTGCGGAATTTTTTATCATTTTTGCTGTTCATCCTTTATTTTTTTTAGTTCTCTGGAGGCATCACCCATCACTCCTGTTCCTAGTCTTGGTTGTTCCTTGGCTTTTGGCTGAAGCAATCTATTCAAAGAATAACAATGATTGCTCATTGGTACCCCATGGGTGATGCTTCTGACTCAGAGGGTCCCCACAGCTGGACTACTTCTTTTCCAGGAGCTACCCTCACTCTGCTGCATGCAAAGCACTTGCAGTAGAAAGCCGGTTCTCTGTGTCTCTATACTTCTTGGAAAGAGTTATTCAAAGGCACTTTTTGCCCTTTGATGGACTGTCGATACACCTCCCTGCTGGCTTCTCCCTCCTGTTACATCCAACACCATATATGCAAGAAAGCATATAGCTTTAAGTGAAAGTCAAGCATGGGATGAACTGTAGCTGAACAGAAAAATATTACAAACAATAAAAGTCTGATTTCTTAAGAAGCCAATATGACCCATGACTTAGATTTGTGACTTGGCTGTGGATGTGTGAGGAGGAAGAATTAGGAAATCTTTTGTGATCAAAGCAACATTCCAAATTGATATTTCTACTCCAAAAAAATTGTTTTTGATGGATCAATGTTTTGTAAAGAAAAAAATTGCTACCATATTCCTGACCAGCCTAATAGAAAGGCCGGTATATAGTTTCCACTATTATATCTGGAATAGATCAGTAGTAAGGGGACATCAGCTAAAAATTCCAAAAATATAAGTGGAAATCACATAAATATAATACAATATTTAACCAGTTTTTAGAGTTTGATATGTTAGAGCTTCATTTTTGTGTAACACTTTAAAGATAATTAATAGCAAAGTAGTACTTAAATTGTTAAGAATATATGTATGCGTTTCCTATTTTAATACAAACTAATAAGTAAAAGTATTTGCAGAATTATGGTAACACGATTGATCTTAGTTTGCAGAAGGTTAAAAAATAGGTCAATCCTATGAAATGGTGATACACTAAATTTCTTCTGAGACAACTTTTTGTTTGTTATTATTACTATTTGGGTGGTCTACAAGAGTGTACCTTTAATCATAAATTTCATAACATTGATATATACTAAGCTGATTACATAAGATCTATTGCTAAGTTCGTATTTTTAAACAAACATGATCCTTGCTCTCCTCTTGGAATCCTCACTTAAGTTATGCATCAACAACAGCTTTTAGTAATTGATATTTTCTGATAAAATAGAGCCAATAGAGACACCAAAAGTGCGTCTGATCATAACCCTTGTCTTGCCCTTCATGATTATTTATGAAGCCTGTGCCTTTTCAATATAATAGCTATACATCAATCACTGTTATGATGGCCCAGTTATTTTCACTTTATTGCATCTTATCCAGTCAGTTTTTAAAATATTACTATAGGAATCAAATCATTCTGATCTCTCTCTCTAGTATTTCTGAGCAGTTAATACAATCCACTGTTTAAGTATGACATTCATGCCTGCAGGTTCAAATTATGTACTTTTTTTACCAAACAACATTCATAATTATATACTTTACACATGCATTTTCCTGTAGTGTGCTGTATAGAAGAAGCAACAGAAAATTTTCCCTGTGAGCATATTAACCATATTTGTGAATATTTATTGATTGTCACATAAACTCTTTCTATAATTCAGATACGTGGCCACTGGCTGAACTGATTCTTGTAGATCTATAGCTGCAATTTTATATATTAATAATGCAGTCCTGATAAAGGAACTAAAACCATTTTCATCTTCTTGACATATTGCAGTGGGATGAATAATAATAGCAGGTCAATCTGTCTGTTTGTCCTTATTCTGTTTTCTGGGAGGATGAGTAGTATGCTCTTGGCACACATATTCCTTCAAATGTTGCTCAGTTAAATATATACCCTTCCATGCATGCTACAATAGTGTTTTAGTGCAAGCTAGGCACTAACCAGTATGAAGTTCTAGATAATGAACATTTGTCTGTCTGCCCCTTTCACCTTCCTTCCTTTCTTCTTTCCTTTCTTCCTTCATTTCTCCCTCCCTCCTTCTCTCACCCTTTCCTTCCTTCTTTCCTTCCTTCTCTCCTTCTTTCTTTCCCTCTTTCCTTCCTTCCTTCCTTCCTTCCTGTTGTCATTTAGCCCCCGTCAGCAACTAAGCACCACATAGCTGCTTGGTCACCCTCCCCTCCCCGGTGGGATGGGGGATAGAATCAGAGGAGCAAAAGTAAGAAAACTTCTGGATTGAGATAAGAACAATTCAATAATAATAATAATAATGATAACAATAACAACAACAACTACAACAACAACAACAACAATAATAATAATATATTGTAATGAAAAGGAAACAACAAGAGAGGGACAGAGAAAAAAAAAGCCAGGAAAAAACAGTGATACAGTCACTCCCCACCCACTGACTGATGGCCAGCCACACCCTGAGCAGTGATCACTGCCCCCAGTCAACTCTCACCAGTTTATACACTGAGCATGACGTCATATGGTCTGGAATAGCCCTTTGGCCAGTTGGGGTCAGCTGTCCTGGCTGTGCCCCCTCCCAGCTTCTTGGGCACCTGGCAGAGCAGGGGAAGCTGAAAAGTCCTTGACTGATGTAAGCCCTGCTTAGCAGCAACTAAACCATCAGTGTGTTATCTGCATTCTTCTCATACTAAATCCAAACCACAGCACTATGCCAGCTACTGGGAAAAAAATTAACTCTATCCCAGCCAAAACCAGCACACCTCCTTTCCACAAAGCTTAAGCTTGCAAGCTGTTCTTACTTGTTACTACATATGTTTTCAGATAGGAAAATTAATTTAACATGACCATTAACTCCTATACTTCAGGTAATGTCCACATTCATAGGATAAGAAATACACATTTTAATTTGTGAAATATGAATAGCCTGAAAATACTTCTGCTAGAACATTTTATGTTTATCCTTTTTTAATATTAAGACCAATGACACTTGCAATCCCTATTTTATCTTCTTTTTTCTTTTTCCTTTTTTTTCTACTTTTTTTCTCTTTCTTTATAAATTGTATTGTTGCTCAAGCGGTGCATGTAATGCAGGGGAATAAGAGACTTCAAGACCTCAAGTAGATACTCTCTCACATTTGGTTCTGTAGAGCACGGTAAGCTGCAGTTCACTGCAACAGCATTCTCTGAATGGTTCCAAAAGTACAAAATAGCTCACATTTTCTTGTTCTAGGAATCAGGTAAGAGCAGAGCTATGGCCTTTCACACTTTCTGACAGGGTGATGGTGGGGGTTTATAATTAAATACTTTCTGTGGCAACAGTTCATAATTTATTCACTATGAGAAATACATAATAATGATGACAATGCAAAAGGGCTAATAAATTGCTAGTCCTTAAAATAACATAAAAATAGTGATGGAACACTTATAGTTCTTGACATGATACAGCAAGTGGAGAATATTACTATCAAAGATTAATTTTATTTGGAAGAAGTTACCAAGGGCAAATATATCATTAAAAACAATTGTATTTTAAGCTAGATATTAAAAAAAAAAGGTGGCAACTCATTTGTCCTGAATGAATTGACCGTATAACCTTGAATGAAAAAAAAAATATTACTAGACATCCAAAGGATTAAGGCAGACACTGACAAATTCATGGAAGTCTGTCAATGAATCACACAAAATTGTTTAGTCTGTCATTGAAGCATTGAAGAACTGTGCATTGTTTAATGGATTAAAGTGTTCTAACAATGTAGTATCTTAGCAGTTTTTACAGACGTAAAATGTGGGTATTTTGCATAGGTATGCTATCAGCTCAGACGACCTTATAACTTTTATTCTCCGGGTCGCAATACAGGCACCTTTTCCAAGTTGCAAAGAGACTCTGCAGGAAGGTTACTCTTAATTTCAGAATACAGAGCGAATTTTATATTTTTTTCCTGTAAATATATTCAATAGATGAGCAAGACTAATAATCTCCCAGATTAACATTTAATATGCTTGCTACTTGAGATGAGGCACTTAATGTGTCTTTGCTGGTAAACCGTCATTAGTCAGAGGCGAATGGGTGGCCTCTTTTGCTCCTTGGAATAGGCTGATCCTTGTTGTTGCTAAATCATCATCTTTCCACAGATTTTTTTTCTTAGAATTTTATACATTCCCACATCAGTGCTTTTCATCTTTAATCCGAGTTGCTGACTGTCCTATCTCAATTATCCTACCTCTTCCTGCATTTTACCCTTGTTATCTTTTTGATTCTTTCCCATGCATTTTCTCACAGCTGTTTCACAATTTATCAATTTTCTCAAAAGTTAGAACCAAGGTTGCACACATCTGGATTGTATCAAAACTAAACTTTAAATCACAGGCAGTGGAACCACTTGGAAAAGATTTACAGCCTTATGCTATTTCCCTATTTACATAGATTCAGCATCCTCCATAAAGACAAAGTTTGATATAGCTGTGATCTGTATGGAAGGAAGAAACACATCAGAGGAGAATGATGGTGTACATCGTTTTAAGGCATCCTTAGAATATTTTGTTCCGAGGTTACTTTACCTAACTAAAAAGACATTAACACTAGACTAAAATGATTACTTCATATCAGTGGATATCTCTTCATTGGCTTTGTTTGGCTTTGTACCTGGCATGGTAAACGGGATTGGCATACCATGATAACTAAAGAAGTGGTAGCTTAAAAATGTCATGGAATAGCTTGGTGGTGGAATATGATAGATTTTTTTCACAACATTCAGATTATTTGAAACAGGAAAAAAAAAAAAAATATAAGGCTATGTAAATTTAAAAAGCTTTTATGACTTTAATATTAGAAAATTAATTTTATTAAAAAAAAAAGACAGGGAAAATAAAAAAAGAAAAATTACTTCAAAACCAGAAGATTGATTTCATGGCCAGCCTCTTTGAACACATTCAGAACTTAAATCCCTCATAGACATAGGAAGTCACCTACAGAGATAAGCTGACAAATAAAGGGCCTGGGATTTTAAGTTAATGACCATTGTGGGGAAATGTAAAAATGAATGAAGCACTCACAAGTTCTCAGAAGACAGGTATTATTGTAACTTTTTAAAATCACTCAACTTTCCACAGTTTTTCAGATTTGTCTTAATTTACTGTAAACTGTATTTCCAATTTGGTTAACTGAATGGAATTATATTTATAATTTACAGTGCTTTCTATTGCCATATTCTTGGTTACAGTGGCTAACAGTAAATAATACTTTTTGCTGGCTGTTTGCAGAAACAGTTTGCTACCAGTTTAGGGTCATAATATTTCTAAGTGGACCCAACTTTAAGGACAGGGAAATATATTAAAATTAAATTGCTAAGAAAAATAAGTAAAAGTAAACCATGGTCATTTTAGAATCCATCTGAGCCTTCCCTAGTGTAAAAATAAAAGTGGTAACAATGACTGAAGACTTTACAAGTCCCATTTTCTGTGATAAGGTGTAGTCTGGTTAGGCCAAGGAAACAACTAATAGCAGACCCCAACTTCTTAAAATTGAAATGATGATCAAAGAGCATATTTCAGCAACCAAGGAATACAAGCTGTTATAGGACATAACAGTATTTTAGCCATATTCTTTCTAATTGTGTGTTAGGAAGATAGACTAAGCTGCTAAAAAGAATTGTCAGATAAAATGTCTACAACATAAATAGATTTATTTTACAACAATGAAATAAAACATTTCTATATATTGTGTTAACACACGGAAAAGAGGTGGGTCATGGAACACAGTTTAAAGACATAATCTGCACATGTTCCTTACATTTTCTTGCTAATTATGTTATGTTAACATTTATTTTATAAAAAGCAATATGGTTTAAATATTTTGAATTCTTTTTGTTTATCCACTTCTGTGGATTAACTGAAAAGAAAAATCAAAATCCTTATGTAGGATTTTTCATACATGACGAAAAAAGGTAAAAAAATCTGGAAATCTGAATTTAAAGAAACTATCATCTAGACCAAAAAGTTCCCACTCATTACAAATGCATTTATTTAATCCAAGGCCTTTTATTGCAGAAAAGTTAAGGCTAGGCATGCCTGTTTACATTTACTTGTCTATTAATATTAATTCATGCAGAGCACCTCTGACACAAGAAGATACTCTGTCTCATTTTCCATAAGAGGAAATATAAACAGAAATACAATTGTTCCATTTAATAATATTGTTAAAATAATAATTTTCCCCCTTTTTTTTTTTTTTTTCCAGTGGGGAGGTACTATGTGTTCTCAACATTCTCTTCCCAATTTTCCTTTAAAATTGTTTGCGGGGGTTTTGTGTAATGAGAGATATCTAGTAAATGCCTAGATTTAAGGTGGAGATACTTTCAAGTTTAGTGAAGGCCATTTATTTCAATTATGCTAACAGGACTCCAGCATGATTTTAATCTGATTCTCTGGAATGTTTTCTGCTTAAGGAACTTCTCTCACTTCTAAAAACAAAGGAAAGAATAGCTTTTTTTTTTTTTATCCTTGGTCTTTTTGTCAGATGATAGTAAATTCAGTACTATGCATTACCTACCCAGAGGAATGAGGGATTTAATGTATTTTTACATTATACTATACCCTCTCCACAAAAAACCAGCTGGCAGCTACTGAACACCTGTTCTCTGCATTGATAGAAAAAAGAGAGAGAAAAATATGTAATAGGAAATGAAACATCAGAGGAGTGCAGCTCTCGGAGTGATCCTCTAAATGAATGACCTCCTTACAATTGATCTAAAAACAAGTTATGAAAACAACTGAATTTGTGAGGGGAAAACTTACTATTTTCTTCTTTTGTTAAAAAATAAATACGTTCATTACCACAGCTTGATATTTTAGACTTGGTTTGTATTTGGAGTTGCCACAGGGTAGCTGTATAACATGCAGGAGATGCAGTCTAGCACTTAAACAAAGCTTGATGCTGCTCTGAGATAGCCAGATATCTTCTCTGAACCCCTACCAGTAGCCTTCTGTGAGGTCTCAAAAGAACCAGTCCTTGCTGCCCTTAGCAGCCATCTTTAATAGTTATTTCTGCCTGTCTTTCGTCATCCCAATTTCTGTGAACGAAGACAAGAAGCAACACACCAGTGTTTCTATGTATCAAAAGAGTATGTTTCAACTCTTTTAATATTTTGTTCAATAAACCCCTTGATTAGTTGAAGGAGTTTAAGACTTAACTGAACTAATTTGTAGAAAATGGACATTTAACTTTTGACTTTTGTAAGTTCTGAGGCTTAAAACAAGACCAACAAAACCTTAGAGAGTGAAGGAGACTGAGTCTTTTTTACTAAAAGAGTAAAGAACTGCTGAATGCAAACTGTACAGCTGGCTGAGTAATCATGGTAGGTAGAAGTTTCAGGATGGTGTCAAGCTTGCTTTCTGTAAATATTTGCAGGGTATGAACATCATGAGTGAGATCTTGATGCCTTCAAATCAATGGCAAACCCCCAGCTGATTTCAGTAAGACTGGAGTTTTGGCCACAGCAAGAGAAAGAAATTAGATAGTGAAAAAGAGGCATAAAAAGAAGAGATTAAGATGAAAAGGAAAAATTGAAGATAACAACCCTGCCTCTTCAAAAATTGCATATATTAAAACAAACGTATAAAAACATATATATACACATTCATATACTACTACATATACTAGTATGTAAAATTTATGTACGTATTATATATACTAGTATATATAATGTGCATATATATATTATATATACTAGTATATATATACTAGTATATATAATGCATATTAATATACAGGTCTATTGTTTAATAAATCCATAAGGAGACAATTGAATGCCATCTTATTTCTAAGATCCAACGAGTTTCTTTCAGAGTAGGTTCTGCTATGACAAAGAGCTATATAACCTATTTGTTTTTCACATTATGTTATTATAAGTATCAAGCTCTAGGGTGTGTTTATTTTTAAGGTACAGTGTAGAGAGTTTTCTAGTGTTATGAAAAGTGGACTTGGTAGATAACAGAAACTTAATCTTCTTCTTTGAGGGAAATGCTTAAAGGTAAAATTCGACCAAGATGATACAACAATAGGTAGGCTAACATTTCCAGAAAGAGGTATTGTAACTGGAGTTCCTTGGGAATTCATAAGATAGTATTTATGTCTCCTATTTGCTGATGCCTCTGAACAAAACATTTTGCTGAAATGTGTAGTTCATTTAGCAAGATTATTCCTGTACAGGAAGGGCTTCAAAACTACTAAAATAGAATATGAAGAATATTTATTTTGCTTGATTTGCATTTCAGTCTTTCTGCAGACAGGAAAAAAAAATCTCAGCTGTTTCTATTTGTGAAAGTGTGTCTTCTGATTGTTTTGTATAAAGGAAGTAACTCTAAGAGTATGTACTCTGCTTTATTGATTTTTTTGTCTGCTGGAAAGCCAATGACAGGTCTCAGACATCTCACAATGCTCAGAACAGAGGTAATGTTGGTATCATCGTCAGGACCACTACAGTCAGAAGAAAGGGTATCACTTTCAAACTTGGTGATAACAGTAAGCTTTGTAACAACCTTTGTAATTGTTAAATAATAAAGTTAAGCTTTGATATCCTAATACAACATTCTTAGAGAATTCTGCTAACAGATTATTTGTCGCAGCAGTAATTAAAATTGAAACAATAATTAACAACTTCAAAAAAAGTAACAATTATGTAGTTAGTTTGACAACATATTTTAATATTTTGACAATAGTTTCAATGAAGGCATTTCCTTCCCTTGCAGGAGTTAGAATGTCAGCAAAAAAAAAAAAATCAATATAACTTCCAGACAATAAATAAAACCTTATTAGCTTTTACTGCATGTGGTATCTCATATAAAGATATTAACTCTTTGTGTTCCCAAGAAAACTGCTTTTGTTTTTTCCTAAAGCTCCAGAGCAGAGCATCTCTGAGTCAACACTGGTAAACATCTTATCTTCAGAAAGGGACCTAGGCTGGTCAGCCTGACCTCAATGCTTGGAGAGGTGATGGAGAAACACAGCACTGCTAAGGCCCTATCTGGGGGCACTGTGTCACAGAATCATAGAATCACAGGATGGTTGAGGTTGGAAGGACCTCTGGAGGTCATCCTGACCAACCACCCCTACTCAAGCAGGGCCACCTAGAGCAGGTTCCCAGGACCATGTCTAGATGGTTTTTTAGTATTTCTGAGAAGGGGAGACTCCACAGCTTCTCTGAGCAACCTGTGGCTGTGCTCAGTCACCCTCACAGTAAAAAGTGTTTCCTTATGTTCAGACCAAACCTCCTGTGGTTCTGTCCTGTTTTCATCTGGGACAGAGTTAATTTTCTTCCTACTAGCTGGTATAGTGCTGTGTTTTGGATTTAGTGCGAGAAGAATGTTGATAACACACTGATGCTTTAGTTGTTGCTAAGTAGTGCTTAGAAAAGTCAAGGACTTTTTCAGCTTCCCATGCTCTGCCAGGTGCACCAGAAGCTGGGAGGGGACACAGCCAGGACACCTGACACAAACTGGTTAAAGGAGGATTCCATACCATATGATATCATGCTCAGTATATAAATCAGGGGGAGTTGGCTGGGGAGTACTGATCACAGTTTGGGGTTGGGATGGGCATTGGTCAGCAGGTAGTGAGCAATTGCATTGTGCATCACTTGCTTTGTATATTTTTTTGTTATTATTATTATTATTATTATTATTATCCTCTGCTGTTTTATTAAACTGTCTATCTCAAGACGAGTTTTACTTTTTTCCGATTCTCTCCTCCATCCCACTAGGGAGCTGAGGAGTGAGCAAACAGCTGTGTGGTGTTTAGCTGCCTGCCGGGTTAAATCACAACAGGTTCAGTTTGTCTCCATTGCCTCCGGTCCTGTCAGCTGGGTACTGCTGAAAAAAGCCTGGTTCCATTCTCTTTGCACCCTCCCTTGAAGTATTTATATACATTGATGTGACGCCCCCTGAGTCTTCTCCAGGCTAAACAGCCACAGCTCTCTCAGCCTTTCCACATAGGAGAGATGCTCCAATCCCTTGATCATCTTTGTGGCCCTTTGTTGGACTCTCTTCAGTATGTCTATGTCTCTCCTGTACTGGGGAGATCAGAACTGAGCGCAATACTCCATGTATGGCCTCAACAGTGCTAAATGAAGGGGAAGGATCTCGTCCCTTGACCTGCTGGCAACGCTCTGCCTAATGCACCCCAGGATACCATTTGCCTTCTTTGCAGCAGGGGAGCATCGCTGGCTCATGTTCAACCGGGTTCCACCAGGATCCCCAGGTCCTTTTCTGCAAAACTGCTTTCTAGATGGGTCTACCCCAGCATGCAGCAGTGTAACATGTTGTTCTTCCCCAGCTGCAGGAATTTGCACTTCCCCTTGTAGAATTTCATGAGGTTCCTGTTGGCTAATTTCTCCAGCCTGTCAAGGTCCCTCTGGTGGCAGCACAACCCTCTGGCATATCAGCCGCTCCTCCCAGTTTGGTGTTGTCTGTAAACTTGCTGAGAGTACTCTCTGCCCCACTGTCAAGATCATTAATGAAGATGTTGAATAGGATTGGAGCCAGTATTGATCCCTGGGCTACACCACTAGTCACTGGCCTCCAACTAGACTTTGTGCAACTTATCACCACCTTCTGGGCCCAGCTATTCAGCCAGTTTTCAATTCACCTCACTGTCTGCTCATCCAGCCCATCATCACATCACATCACATCAACAGCTTCTCTATGAGGAAGTTATGGGAGACAGTGTCAAAGACTTTCCTGAAGTACAGGTAGACGATATCCACTGCTTCCCCCTCATTTGCCAGGCCAGTCACTTCATCATACAAGTTTCTCTAGTTGTTCAAGCATGAATTCCCCTTGGTGAAGTCATACTGACAACTCCTGACTAGGCCTGTTTAGTTTGATGCTCACCAGTAAAAGCGATGTACTGTACAGCAGAGATTTGTAGTTATTGGAGAGCCCAACAAAAGGCCACTAATATGATTAAAGGATTGGCACATCTTTCATATGAGAAAAGGCTGAAAAAGCTGGGACAGTTTAGCCTGCAGAAGAGAAGGCACAGGGGATCTTATCAATGTGTATAGAAATCTGAAAGGAGAGTGTGAAAAAGATGGATCCAGGCTGTCCTCCTGAACCAGAGGCAATGGACACAAACTGAAACACAGGAGGTTCCATCTGAACATTATGGTAGGGATGACTGAGTACTAGAACAGCTCACCCAGGGAGGCTGAGGAATCTGTGTCCTTGGAGATATTTAAAGGCTGCCTGGACATGGTCCTGAGCAACCTGCTCTGGAGTTGGACCAGATGAACTCCAGGGTTGCCTTCCAACTTCAAGCAGTATGTGATTCTGTGGAAGATTTACTTAATTTTTTGCCTGTCTTGTCATCTGTCATGGCTTGATCTTCTACAGATGTACATTAAAAGGTAGGTTGTCAAAGATACTAGTGGACCACATTGCTACCTGTTTAGAAATTTATTTTTTAGAATAAGACTAAGAGAGATGCCTAAGTATTTTCTGGATGAATAATCTTCTAAAGTGAAATACCATTCTGTATTAAAGTTTTTTACAATTGTGAATTTGCTGTGACTCCAAGTAGTATGTAAATAAACTGTGCAGTGGAATAGCCAAGAGTAGCCTGTGAGAAATACCACACTGGAAATATAAATCATCTTTTTAATAGGGTGCACACTTCTGAGCAATCACACACCTTGATTGTTATTGTCTTGATTAATCATGGTTAGTTGATAAATTTAGTCTTACAAAACAGTTTTAGAAGTTAAACATCTTTGAATAGTTTGAAGCACATTTTTTTTCCAGTCAATATAAAGCCTAGATACATGTACAAAGGCTACTCTTGTGTAGTTCAGAATTTTTGAAGGTTGGGAAGTAAGCATGCAGACTATGAAGCTCATTAGAGCACTGTGTCTGTATAATAGGGATTTACTTTCCCTGCCTATCAGCTCAGTGCCTCTTATTGTCTGTCAAGCCAGACTTTTGTGAATTGTGGTTTAAAATATAATGTTTGAAAAGGGTATGAAGTGCCAGAGCTTTGTAGATGTGGCCTACCATTAATGGTTAGGCAAAGAAGGTTTTTCATTCACATTTTTGTAAGTTTTTCTAAGATTCTGGGATTTCAAAAATTAGACAAGTCTTCATTATTTGATAAATTCCCAGTGAATTGCTATTAGGAAACACAACAGGAAATCCATCTTTACAGAGGCAGCAAAAATGAGTACAGAGTAAATAGCCTCGACAAAGTGCTGCAAACTTTCCAATGAGTTAAAAAAAATCAGACAGCAGCAACAGAGGTCCACTATGGTTTTTCCTTTGGAAAAGGGGCCTGAGCTGCAGCTAGAGAAACTGCAAGGAGACTTTTCTATTAAATGGGTGGTAGGATAAGGGAGGAGTCCTTCCCTACTAGTTACAAAACAGGAAGCTTCTGTCCAGCAACTCCTAAGATCCTTTCCCAAATGAAGAAACATGCATGATTATTTTTTCTGGTAACTAAAACTAAGCACAAAGTCTGTTTGAAACTCTTCCTTTCTTCAGAGGTAAAATATTTGTGTTTCTCAAAAAACCTCAACGCAGAATTCAAATGTTGTCTGACAGTTGGTATCTGTAAGTTCTTTATCTGATCAGAATACATTATTTTCCTTTAAAGAAGAATATTTTGCTTAATCTGTATAGAGGATGTATTTAGTGCCTTCTTCAGAGATGTCACTTCTCACATTTCTTAATATGCAGTTTCATAACTTTCCTATGGTATTTGCTTTGTATTGTCTCTCATCTTCTGCTGCATTGGCATAGTCCACATCCACTAGATAGTATTTCTTAGGTGTCCTAGATATTTTATGTAGTCTCCATTCACAAAACAGTGCAGTAGATGTACACTTTTATTACACTTTATTGTCTGTTCATTTACTATTTTACTTGAATTTCTCTGCAGTTTTTAGTCCGCTTGGTTTAGCATATTTGTTTGTTTCCATTTTTTTTCACGGCATTAAATCTATTCTTTTAACAGTTATTGGATTTAGGTTAAACTGATCTTTTGACCTCTTCTAATCTTATTTGAAAATACATGTAGAATTTCTTGTTCAGTAGTAACACACTGAGATAATGGCTTTCATGTTTAGGTAAACATGAAAAAGAAGGTAATAAAGATCAAAAAAGAAGACAATATTTTTAATATTTCTTTTGTTTCCTTTTAGTAACTTCTCAAAAGGCTTCACAGTTTACAGCATTTCTCCAATGAGATGATACTATTTGTGACACTAGCTGGCAGAAAGGGGCAAATTTCTTGACTGCTAAAAAGACCTATTATATGGCTAAAACCAGAAATACATAAATCAGATACTTGTCAAAATTTCAGGGAGGCATGCATTGACTTATCAATATTCTTTAAAGGGACAATGGAAAAGATCAGCTAATACTTTTTCCTTCAACTATTCCCATGATAGTCACAAGTATGAAGATATAAAATAAGCAGCTTTTTTGCTATGTAATTATTTATAAATGGCTTAACCGTGTTATGCTGCAAGATCGTTCTCTGGGAGTATAGCACTGATCAGGGTGAAATAAAGGCAGTATCACAGCTGCTGTATGACAGAGACAAGCACCTGTACACACATTTTGCTCTCAAGCTAAAAATATCTCTGACTACTTGAAGATACTGTGACTTTCCTTTCTGAACTAATTTCAGATCTTTCAGGAAGGGCATATTTGGGCTTGGTTTTGCAGTCTTGGAGGATATTGAGAGCTTGTCCATTAGTGACCAAACATTTAAACTTGGTTTTCAGATGCATCCTTCTTTTCATAAACTTGCATGGAATTTTATTTTAAGCAGTGAACTTTCCCAGCCTAATTTTCTATTTTGTGTGACAATTTATTTTCTTAGCTAGGTTCATAGCCTACTTTTTTTTTTTTTTTTTTTCATTTCACTCAGTGATAGTACATAACACTCAAGAGATTGCTACACATGATGTTTATTTTAAATACGGTTGTACTGGTCTTTTCCCAGAATAAATCCACTGTATCTGATAAAGCTCCCTTCAGTGCATGTGAGGTCCCATTAGTAATACTTGGCAACAGGAAAATAAATTGTCCTTTTCTTAAATATTTCTTAATATGAACAAACATCTTAATTTATTCAAACACAATAATTTGTGTATGCATCTGTGATTTTGTTATACATGTATGTGCAATCATGTCATGACCATAAGACAGTGAAGGGAAGGCAAAGTAATGCATAATAGAGAGTGAATATAGTCAAGAGCATATAAACTGATCAGATGAGGGCTACAAAAATGATCAGAAGTCTGGAACACCTCTCTTATGAAGAAAGGGGGAGAGAGTTAGGGTACATCCTGTTGAAGAGAGGGCTCCAGGGAGACTGTATTTGGGACTTTTAATTCTTAAAGGGGGCTTAAAAGAAAGGTGGAGAGAAAGGGCCTGTAGAGATAGAACAGTGGGTACCAGTTTTGACCTAAAAGAGGGTAGGTTTAGATCAGATATAAGGAATTCTTTACAATTAGGGCATTAAGAGACTGAAACAGGCTGCCCAGAGAAGTTGTGGATGCTCCATCCCTGGAAGTGTTCAAGGTCAGGTTGGATGGGGTTTTGAGAAACCTGATCTAGCACAACATGTCCCTCCTCCCTACAGGGGGGAGTCAAACTAAATGATCTTTAAAGGTCCCTTCCAACCCAAACCATTCTAAGACTTTACCATTTTCTCAAAACAAAATTACAGTAAATATCCTATAACCTAAGCAGAATTCAAATAATTTCACCCACCTGTTATAAAATAAGAAAAATGCAATATAACAATTTAATTTTATGCTTTTGTGATTTAAATTTATTTTGAGGTTACTGAGTAAGTAAGCAGGTTGTATAGGCTCATATTTTCTATTCCATTTCCATGCCTCCCAACTGAGAATAATTCCAATGAAAATGAATCTGTATTTCTAACTAACTGGTCAGTTAATGGCAGCCACCTTGATTAAAAAGTGGCATTTTGTTTGCAGAAAAAATGTAAGGAGTAACATCTGAAATGGTTAAGATTTCAGTGGGGGACGATGGCATATATGATCTCTCAAAATCAATTTGAGATGGCTGAAATAATAGGTTATAAAAATCCTCTGGTCTTTGGTCCTTCTGGAGTGAAATATGTGCTTTCTGTAATATGTAGTGCAGGACCAGAAATGAATTTTTTGAAAGCTCAAACTTTTCAATAGGACACAGCAGCTTCTCTGTTGGTGTCACCCCATGCTGTGGCCTTGTCTTAAAACTTAAAAATTCAAAAGTATTTCCTAAAAATTAACAATAATACACACATAATTAGAGAAAGGAAGTCTTATAGGAAACTCTTTGCAACAGTAAGGCACACATTCAGAGAAATGTCACGATAGAAAATAGGATACACACCCATTCTGGTCAAAGTCTGTCAAGCGGGTTATGTTCAGGGCTATCAATATTGAAGGTGAACTACCAAACTCCCTTGCACATTAATTGTGGACCATTGCCTTACATTGACCTCTGCTTGATATGATACTTATTAGCCAAAGGGAGCCAAGGGGATATAAATACAACTAACAAATGGACAACTCAATCAGATTTTTCCATGTCTGTCCTTTTGTTCACAGTTGTCAAACGTTAGTGGCTTCCAAATACAGCTGAATATAGACTTCCTTCTGGACATGTTTATTTAATGTATTATATAACACCACATTTCTTAAATAAAACTGATTGTGTTTTCTTACGACTGTAGCACTTCTAATAGTCTTAAGAATGTAGTGCCCAGATATTCCCATGAATGTTGCTTTCTAAAGACTGAATTCAAGTCAGAGTAAGGACTAGAGTTTACCATCCCAAGCATGAATCTCTGCTGTTAAGGGCTGTGACATGTAGATTTATACAAAAATTCTGAATGGAAATTGGATATGCCTTGAAAACTTTCAATATGCTGAAAAATATTCTTTCTTTTTGTCTCTTCTAATGAACCCTTCTTTCTCCAGCAAAACTACAAGTTTATGTGTTTTTCTTTGCTACTTTATTTTTGTGCATCCAAATGCTGACGAGATCCTTCCTGACTATCATGGTTTAAGCCGGCTGGCAACTAAGCACCATGCAGCCGCCCGCTCACCCCCTCACCCCCCTCAGTGGAATGGGGGAGAGAATCGGAAAAAAGTAAGACCCGTGGGTTGAGATAGAGACAGTTTAATAAGAGAGAAGAATAACAATAGTGATAATAATAATGGTAATAGAATATACAGAATATATAAAACAAGTGATGCACAATGCAATTGCTCACCACCCGCTGACCGATGCCCAGCCTGTCCCGAGCAGCGATCACTCCCCTCGAGCCGCGATCACGCAGCCCGAGCTGCGACCACTCTGCCCGCGACCGACCGACTAACCCCCCCCCGAGCATGATGTTATATGGTATGGAATAGCTCTTTGCACAGTTTGGGTCAGCTGTCCTAGCTGTGCTCCCTCCCAGCTTGTTATGCACCTGGCCGAGCAGCAGAAGCTCAAAAAGTCCTTGAGTAGTCTGAGCACTACTTGGCAACAACTAAAAACATCAGTGTGTTATCAACATTCTTCTAATACTAAATCCAAAACACAGCACTATGCTAGCTACTAGGAAGGAAATTAACTCTATCCCAGCCAAAACCAGGACACTGCCTCATATAGCCTTGTACTATTTATGAAAAGGAGTAATGCCTTTCTAACTTCATATTCATTATTCAAACTATTAGTTAATTACATAAAGACTCATTCCCTTCTCCCACAAGAAGTCAAGCAAAATTTACAGCATAAATCTGTGGTTGTGAAGAATTAGACAGCTCTAGTCTTCATTTACAGTCTCCACATAGACAAGACAGAGGGTATGACTGCTTAACTGTGCATAGCTAATGGATATAATAAAAATCCTATAACAAACTGCATGGTTCTCAGACAATTTAAATAGTCTTTCAGCTATGTATACTAGTTTAATATATTAAACTATTTAAAAGCCACATTTCTGCCACTATCTTCTGCTCTAATTTCTACTGACATAATAATTTGTAGGTATGTGGTTGTTAAATTGTTTGCTGTATGTTCCCAGATCTTCCTTGTATATTCTCTCTTCTTTTGTTCTTAGATGAATTGGTAGTGGTGGAGTTTATCCTGCTGCTGGCCTCGAAGTTCAGGCTTGATTTCAGTCTAGACTGATATAACTGTAAATCTAACTGAAAACAGTAATTTCTGATTAGTTACTAACATAAATTAATTTGAGGTCTTTCTAATCAAAGCACAAAGCCCACATTTATTCCTACATTTATTCCTTGTTATACTTCTGGAAGAGAGTACTTAGTAAATCATAGAATCATAGAATGTTTTGGGTTGGAAGGGACCCCTAGAGGTCATCTAGTCCAATCCCCCTGCAGTGAGCAGGGACACCACTAACTAGATCAGGTTGCTCAGAGCCCCGTCCAACCTGGCCTTGAATGTTCCCAGGGATGGGGCCTCCACTACCTCTCTGGGCAACCTGTTCCAGTGTTTCACTACCCTCATTATAAAGAATTTCTGCCTTATATCCAGTCGAAAACTGCTCTGCTTCAGTTTAAAACCATTAGCCCTTGTCCTGTCACAGCTGGCCCTACTAAAAAGATTGTCCCCATCTTTCCTATAGGCCCCCCTTAAGTACTGAAAGGCTGCAATCAGGTCTCCCCACAGCCTTCTCTTCTCCAGGCTGAACAAGCCCAACTCCCTCAGCCTGTCCTCTTAAGAGAGGTGCTCCAGCCCTCGGATTATTTTTGTAGACCTCCTCTGGACCCGCTCCAACAGGTCCATGTCTTTCTTGTGCTGAGGGCTCCAGAGCTGGACGCAGTACTCCAGGTGAGGTCTCACCAGAGCAGAGTAGAGGGGCAGAATCCCCTCCCTCGACCT
This sequence comes from Gorsachius magnificus, assembly GCA_034008185.1. NCBI lineage: Eukaryota > Metazoa > Chordata > Aves > Pelecaniformes > Ardeidae > Gorsachius > Gorsachius magnificus. The sequence continues at coordinate 61,183,913 of CM067084.1, forward strand.
GCTGGCCACGCTTCTCTTGATGCAGCCCAGGGTACGGTTGGCCTTCGGGGCTGCTAGCGCACATTGCCGGCTCATGTCCGGCTTTTCATCAATCAGCACCCCCAAGTCCCTCTCGGCAGGGCTGCTCTCAATCCTTTCTTCCCCCAGCCTGTATTGATACCCTGACCCAGGTGCAGGACCTTGCACTTGGCCTTGTTGAACCTCATGAGGTTCACACAGGCCCACCTCTCCAGCCTGTCCAGGTCTCTCTGGATGACATCCCGTCCTTCTGGCGTGTCAACTGCACCACTCAGCTTGGTGTTGTCTACAAGTTTGCTGAGGGTACACTCGATCTTGCTGTCTGATTGATGAATATATTAAACAGCACCGGTCCCAGTATGGACCCCTGAGGGACACCACTTGTCACCGGTCTCCATCCGGACATCAAGCCATTGACCACTACCCTCTAGATGCGACCATCCAGCCAGTTCCTTATCCACCAAACAGTCCATCCATCAAATCCATAGCTCTCCAATTTAGAGAGAAGGATGTTGTAGGGGACTGTGTCAAAGGCTTTGCAGAAGTCCAGATAGATGACGTCCTTGGTTTTCCCATGTCCACTGTTGTTGTCACACCAGCATAGAAAGTCACTAGGTTCATCAGGCAGGACTTGCCCTTGGTGAAGCCATGCTGGCTATGTGAAATCACCTCCCTGGCCTCCATGTGCTTTAGCATAGCTTCTAGGAGGATCTGTTCCATGATCTTCCCAGGCACAGAGGTGAGGCTGACAGGTCGGTAGTTCCCAATTCATACCTTTGGTTTGATTAACTTCAGTAGCAATTTTGAGCTCTAAGTTATTGCTAAGATTTTTGACTACTCTTTTTGCCAAAAATTGAATTTTCTTTTGTTGTATCTGCTAAAGTTTTTATACTTTTTCCTTACCATCTGAGCAAAGAAATCTCCATTCTTGGCTAAAAGATCTAAATTGCAAGGAAAGTAAAAGCTACAATTTATGTCATGGTTCTGATGCATTAGAATATGAGACCTTTTATTCTATGCACAATAATTTCCTTCTCATAGAAATCAGAGGAACACAGAAAGGGGAGGATAAGGCCAGGTAAGTTTCTCTGGGCCTCCTCTCAACAGTGAGTTACTTTCTCTGACATAAGGCGACCTGTGCTAATTTTGTCAATATTTTTCTAGGTGCTTGATTACGCAGAAGATAGTTTTTTAGGAGTTCAGGTACGGCCAATGGAAAAATGTCAAATATAATTTAAATAAAACATCTTATTGCTGAATATATTTTCACACTTGTAATCATAACACTTCAAATTTTATAAACAGTTTGCATATTTCTTCTTTTTTAATGTCATAAATCTAACGTTTGACTATTTTCTGGCTAATGTCTACTTCGATAAAAAATTGCAAACTAAACTTTAAACATATTTTAAACAATATAAATCAGTTGTTCATAAAACTAACTGCAGTTGTCCTGTGAGGCACATTCTTATAAATAGAAAGATAACCCACAAGAGATTTCTTAAGAGATAATATATTCAGATTTTATGTGAAAACATTTGTTACTGGAAAACTGTCATGATCATGCTGATGACATTAGGATAAATCAATATGCATTATATTCTTATTTTTGTTTCTGTTTTCTCTCAAGAGTAATTTTCTAGTGAATTCTTTGGGAAAAGGCCCAAGATTGATGGTTATACCGAAGATAATTTCACTAGTTAGTGGACCAAGATATTTGCAACTTCATCAACATGACAAATACAATAAATATATCGCTTGCACTATTAATTTCCTTCATTTCACATCATCTACTGTTAGCTCTTTCTCATTCTTCTTCTGTCCCTCTGAACCATCTGATGTCCATTGTGCCAGTGTTACTTTAGAACTGGCTAAAGAAAAATATCCAACTGATAAGAGACTCCGATAAAATGATAATTTATTTCTGAAAAATTGATATCTCTAATTATAGTGTATAATTACATCTGATAATTCATGACTACACTAGCACCACAGATTGAATTTTTTGTCCTGCTCAAAAGGATTAAGTAGTAGTGAGCAATTAAATGAGACTAGTCCTCTCAGTTATTTTTTTCTGTCCAATGTTTTTGCTGTGACATGTTTACATATGGTTATTGTAGAGACTAAAACAGAAGATGCCAGATAAAACTATTTTTCTGCACGTTATGAAGATCTGGATATCCTTTATTGAAATGAACAAATAGAATTTCAAGGCTCCAAACCTGGAAAATTATACTTAAAATAAAGCAAAAATGTTAAAAGTTCATGTTGTTAAAAATAAACTATTATTTACATCTACGAAGGAGACATGAAGTTGGCATGTTTTTAGGTGAATAAAGTGATGAAATATTAATGCTTAGAAAAGGAAAAGAGAAAAACTTGTTGGTTTGTTGGTTTGTTATTTTTATTAATGTCTTTAGTTTCACTGCAGTATATCAAGGTCTTAAGAACACTACCAGGCCTAATTGTTCCCTCTCAACCTCCATCAGGGCCATCAGTCCCTGGCCAGACCCCACACCCCTTTTCAGCCCCCAGAGCCATCAGCCCATGCCCTAGTAATGCCACAACAGTGCCTTCCGCCTGCCCGCCAGCCAGCTTGCTCCCCAGGGCCTTCCCTGCCCTCTGGCCTTCCCTACTGTCTAGCTGGTGTGGTGGGACAGGCCCTGGCTGCCTGGCCATATCCTGCTGTCCCAGCATCCTGACCCTAGGGACCTACTGGCCCCCAATGCGTCCTGATGCAATAGAAAATATTCTTTTGTTTTTTCCTCAGAGAAATTTTTGAATTAAGTGGTGGGTTTTGCTTTCGAGACATCTTTTTTTTTTTTTTTTTCCCATCATAAACTCAAGGAAAAAAAGAAATATGAAAATATGTATTTTTTCCTGAGTAAAGAACCTAAGTATTTAAATTTTGGCTTCGATTATCTATAATAGTATTTAAATCTTATATCCCATTTTAGTTCATTTTGAACAATCTATAAAGGAAAATAAAGACAGAAATCCTTAACATATAATTGGTTACCAAACATATTCAACCTGGTGCAACTGGCTAATAGAAAAATAGAAATATGAAGTGTCATGAATATTTGTATTTCTTAATAAGAAGAAAAAGAGAAAAAAGGTGTACTTAAATGTGTAAAGAGGACAAGAATAAAATCTGACAAGGAGTGCTGATTTTCACTGTCTTCTTTCATCTCCCTTTCTTGCAATTCCAGACTATAAGCAATCAGTATTTCTTCTTTTTTTTTGTTGTTTTTTTTTTTTTTTTTAACTGTTAATTTATATTCAGCAAAAAGAAGGAAGGAAACCAAAAAACCACATATTGGCCGGAAATTTTTTAAAGACAAAAATTTTCAATGATATAAGCCAAAAAGATATATGTAATGCATGGGTAGGCAGTATTAACAAGCAACAAAAAATCCTTTACTGTTGGTTTGATGACAGGTATGCAGGTGCAGCAGAAAAGACATCAGAACCACTAAAATTGAGAGTTTTGAATATTGTATCTATAAATAATATGTGAATAAATATAAGAATAATGCTTAATTGAAGCCAAATATATATTATTTATTATATCTGTATAGTTGTGTTGGTTAGTATGGTTGCATGTATAGTATGGTTGCATGTACCAAAAGAGTTGAGTTAGGGAAAAGTGTGTTAAATTATTTCTTTACTAAAGCAAACCATTTTTATCTTGTACGAAACCTGTATCACAGAAGATAAAGTTTATAGAAATAGATAGCTCATCCTGTTGGTAACTTCTGTGGGAGTCCTAAGACCAAAAAGGCTTCCACTACTGGACTCTAAGTGGAGTTGGGGTTTCTTTCTGTACAATCCATAACTTCACTGGAGAAACAGGTACAAAAATTTGGGAAACAGAAATATTTAAGATTGTTGAAGCACCCATAAAATAGAGAGAAATGTCTAAAATCTAAACATCTGTGACAATGAAACAGGATAAATGTAATGCTACAGAGATTTAACAAAAATTCAACACAAACTTGAGGAACTACAGGTGTCCAATATCCTTGGATTCTTCCCTTCTGAGCACATCAATTTTGCTCTCTTTTAATAACAAAGCAGTTCCTGAATGAAACATTTTTCAAGTCATACTGATCTTTCTTTTGGCTGCACCAGTCTTTCCACATGAAAATGAGGAGACTTGCTATTCTCACTAGGATATATGTCTTTCTTTTCATTATTACTTGAGTAACCACTGTGCAATAATACCTTAGTTTACTCAATAGTGATATTCCATGAAATACTAGTGAATAACTTCATCACATTTGAACATTTTTAAAGTACAAAAATCAGTATATGAAGTCTAAGATAAATTTTTGTTCATATGTATCATGAAAACTGTAACATCCTGAACACTTCTTTCTTTCCCTGAGGAGAAAAAAAACTTATGAGAATGACTATATCACATCTAAGTCCACCTATTTCCTAGCTTCATATGATGCATCTATACAAATTTATGAAATGGTGAGGCGGAAGAAATCAATGGGTAGAGGCTGGACCATAATATGATAGGATAGTTCAGATAGGAGGGGACCTGAGGAGGTCTCTAGTCCAACCTGCTGCTCAATGCAGGGTCAGGTCTGATATTGGAACAAATGGTTCAGAGTTTTATCAAGTTGGGTCTTGGAACCCCCAAGGACAGAGACTAACAGAACTTTTCTGAGTAGCCTTTTCCAGGACTTGCTTGTCCATATGGGGAAAATTTTTATCTTTATCTCCTTTCTGAACCATTCTTGCTTCAACTTATGCCCATTTACTCTCATCCTTCCTCCAGGCAGCTCTGGGGAAAGCCTCACCTTGCTAGTTTGGTGACAAATTCCTCTTAAAGCTGTCCATTCTCCAGGCTGAATAAGCCCAGCACCCTCAGCCTCTCAGCAGAACTTGCTCCAGTTTATTGATGTATTGATGCATTTCCAACATTATATTCCCCCCTGTACTTAAGAATCTTCAAGCATTCCCACCCTGAAAGTACAATCCACAGGAAAAATTTACAGTAACTATACTACTAACAGTGCAACCAAATATGGGCTATATCAACACAGAGTTGGTATAGAATAGAAATCAGATTGCATCTGTCACTGGTAGACAGGAACATCTGGAATTCTGGTTGAAAGATGTGAGACTGATGCAGCTAAAACTGTGTAAATTCACACCAGATCTCTCAATAACAAATCAATTAATTAAAAATAATATGGAAACTTTTTTTGTTATTGGAGACAGAACTCTTCACATATATCAGACAGAAAAACAATTGCAGAAAGAGATATATTTTAGACAATAGTATCAGGAACAGCATATCTGGCTGAGCATTCACATAGCCTGCACTTTTTTTCAGATCTTTTCAATATAGCATATGGCAATTACACAGGTTTCGTGAGGTCAGGTTTGGGGTATTCAGCAAATTAGTCTGCCTATAGTAATCAATTGTGGAAATAAATTTCCAGATTTTTTTCAGATAATGCTTTTGTTATAATACAAATAACAAAAAACAGGATGGGGATGTGGAAGTGTGCCCAGGTGGCCAAGAGGGCCAATGCAACCTGGCTTGCATCAGAAATAGTGTGACCAGCAGGACCGGGGAAGTCATCCTTCCCCTGTACTCAGCAGTAGTGAGGCCACACCTCAAATACTGTATTCAGTTTTGGGACCCTCACTGCAAAAAGGACATTGAGTTGCTGGAGCATGTCCAGAGAAGGGCAACAAAGCTGGTGAAAAGTCTAGAGCACAAGTCTTATGAGGAGAGGCTGAGGGAACTGGGGTTGTTTAGCCTGGAGAAGAGGAGGCTGAGGGGAGACCTTATTGTCCTCTACAGCTGCCTGAAAGAAGGTTGTAGCGTGGTGGGTGTTGGTCTCTTCTCCCAAATAGCAAATGATAGGACAAGAAGAAATGGCCTCAAGTTGTGCCAGGGGAGGTTTAGATTGGATATTAGGAAAAATTTCTTCACTGAAAGGGTTGTCAGGCACCAGAACAGGCTACCTAGGAAAGTGATTGAGTCCACGTCCCTGGAGATATTTAAAAGATGGGTAGAAGAGGGGCTTAAAGGCATGGTTTAGTAGGCATGGTGGTGTTGGGTTGATGGTTGGACTTGATGATCTTGGAGGTCTTTTCCAATGTTAATGATTCTATGGTTCTAAGAAAGTTGTCTTCTCCTGATAGCAGAGCTATTGCTTGATGTATTGTTTTTCATGATCAGTTTAATAGGCCAGTTTGCTCCTATTTGCAGTACTAAAGTGAGAATAAATGAAATAGAAAAATCTACAAAACCTAAATCAAAGTTTTGATTTTATCATAAAAGAATACAGAACTTCATATCACATTTTTTCAAAATTTTTTATTTTATGCTACTGGACTTTTCTAGAACATTTTTTAAATGGCATTTGTTACATTTCATCCTGGAATCTGTCTAAAATTGGAATCTCCGAAATATTCCGCAAAATTAAATACACAAAAAGTTGTAATATATTACAATGTTTTCCTGTGGATTGTGTCTTAGGATGAATGTGGATAAAACAAACACTCCTGACATCTCTATTTCCTCTCTTTAAGTCAAGTATGCATGTTAAAGTTTTAAAAAGGATTTTCCCTTGCCAGTTTAATTAATACGGACTGCTGTGTAACCACACTAAGCTGTTCTGCTTGCTACAAAGCTGAACAAAAACAGACTAAACCAAAATCCCAATATCCAAATAAAACAACTGCTGAAAATGGTCATATGATCATTTTAAATGTCTGCTCATACCACGTTTTTTTGCTTTCTGCCTGTTCTTATGCTGCAACTAGTACTAATGTTTCTGGTATTTTCTTTATGCCTGACCTAAATTTCATATTATTGGTAAGTCTTCTGATCTGGTGTTAAACTGGCAAAATGATCATGTTACTTTTTATGCTGTTCTCTGACATGCCACAGAAATATCAAAGAAGTATATATCCTTAAATTGGAACTAAAGAAGCCTCTGATACTTTTTGAAGAACACTTTATGTAATATTATTATCCAGTATTTTTGCTACTGGTAAAACTTTGCAGTATAGGCAATACCTAAAGCTCTTTGATCAGGTATTTCACTTCCCTCTCCCCCTTTCACTCCCAAGTCCTTTTCTCAAACTTGCTGCTGACTGTAGCTGGTTGATTCTTTTATACTGAATAAGATTAGGTTTTCTTTTGTTGCATTACTGCCACTGGACGACTGACAGTTCTAACTAGATATTAATTATGGGAAAGTGAAGACTCCACAAGCTTTTAAATACATATTTAAACATATATTTTTAAAAATATTTTTTTAAATATAATTTATGTTGCCTCGTCATCTAAATTTTTGATAGCTACTAAAGGATAGTAATTTAGACTGGTTTTAACTTAACAGATAAATGTCTTTTTTGGTATGATTCATTGTTTCCTAAAAGTAAGATGAACCATGGTTTTGGAGGTTTTATTATCTCCATAGATTACAGATGTAGATTAATCAACTATTTTTGAAATAACAGTTTTTATTGAGCTTGTCTTTTCTACCTAACTACATAATATTTTTTCCAGTTAAACTCATCCACTGTTTTTTCTGTTCACAGAATCACAGAATCACAGAATGGCAAGGGTTGGAAGGGACCTTGGGAGATCATCTAGTCCAACCCCCCTGCTAAAGCAGGTTCACCTAGAGCATGTTGCACAAGACATCATCCAGGCAGGCTTTGAATATCTCCAGAGAAGGAGACTCCACAACCCCCTGGGCAGACTGTTCCATTGCTCTGTCACTCTCAAAATAAAGAAGTTCTTCTGCATATTCAACTGAAACCTCTTATGTTTCAGTTTGTGCCCATTGCCCCTTGTCCTGTCGCTGAGCACAACTGAGAAGAGTCTGGCTCCGTCGTCATGACATCCACTCTTAAGATATTTGTATGTGTTGATGAGGTCCCCTCTCAGTCTTCTCTCCTCCACAGGCTAAATAAGCCCAGCTCTCTCAGCCTTTCCTCATAGGGGAGATGCTTCAGTCCCCTTATCATCTTTGTTGCCCTCCTCTGGACTCTTCCTAGGAATTCCTCATCTTTCTTCAACTGGGGAGCCCAGAACTGGACACAGTACTCCAGGTGGAGTCTCACCAGGGCAGAGTAGGGGGGAGCATAACCTCCCTCCACCTGCTGGTCACACTCCTCTTAATGCACCCCAGGATACCATTGGCCTTCCTGGCAACAAGGGCACACTGCTGCCTCATGGTGAGCTTGTCGTCCACCAGGACTCCCAGGTCCCTCTCAGAAGAGCTGCTCTCCAGCAGGTCAGCCCCCAGCCTGTACTGGTGCATGGGGTTCAACCTCCCCAGGTGTAGGACTCGACACTTGCCCTTGTTGAACTTCATCCGGTTCCTCTCCGCCCAACTCTCCAGCCTGTCCAGGTCCTGCTGAATGGCAGCACAGCCTTCCAGCGTATCAACCACTCCTCCCAGTTTTGTGTCATCAGTGAACTTGCTGATGTTTCACTCTGTCCCCTCATCCAGGTCATCGATGAGTAAATTGAACGAGACCAGACCGAGTACTGAGCCCTGGGGAACTCCACTAGCCATTGGCCTCCAGCTAGACTCTGCCCTGCCAATCAGAACCCTCTGAGCCCTGTCATGCAGCCAGTTCCCAATCCACCTCACTGTCCACTCATCTAACCCACACTTCTTGAGCTTCCCTATGAGGATGTTATGGGAGACAGTGTCAAAAGCCTTGCTCTCCCCTCATCTACCCAGCCGGTCATGCCACTGTAGAAGTCTATCAGACTAGTTAGGCTGATTTCCCCTTGGTGAATCCATGCTGGGTACTCCTGATCATCTCCTTTTCCTCTTTGCTTGGAGAGGACACCCAGAATGAGTTGTTCTATCACCTTTCCAGGGACAGAGGTGAGACTAACAGGCCTGTAGTTCCCTGGGTCCTCCTTCTTGCCCTTTTTGAAGACTGGAGTGACATTGGCTATCCTCCAGTCCTCAGGCACCTCTCCTCTTCTCCAGGACTTTTCATAGATGATGGAGAGTGGCTCAGCAATGATGTCTGCCAGCTCCCTCAGCGCTCTCAGGTGCATACCATCAGGACCCATGGATTTTTGGGTGTCCAGCTTACTTAAAAGATCTTTAACCTGATCCACCTCAACCGAGGGAAGGTCATCCTTTCTCCAGGCTTGCTCACTTACCTCCAAGGAATGGGGATCCTGAGGGCCAGCCTTGGCAGTGAAGACTGAAGCTAAGAAGGCATTCAGTAACTCTGCCTTCTCTGTATCCTCTGTCACTAGGGCACCCACTTAGTTCAGCAGCAGTCCCACATTGTTACCTCCATGCCACAAGAAAAGATTCCTGGAAATGATACAAAATACAAAACTTAGCATTCAGAATTAACTGTATCTGAATGTATTGCTTAATATTAGAATGAAGCTGCCTTAGCATGATACGATCTTTTTTTCTTTTTTCTTTCTTTTAAAAATGTGATTACTTCTATTGTATTATTTACAGAAACTATACAAGACTATTGTCCTCTTCATTAGAGGAGCTGTGTTCATACCTCCTGTAAAGCACACAATTTCTATCTTTCATTACACTCAGTTTCTGTTCTTGAGCAAGATAAAGTGGAAGAGTTAGGAGGAACATAACTTTTTGCCATAGACTCTGTTTATGGTCTTGAAGGGACAAACTCCACTCTATGGAATACTGCACTAGATGCGCAGTGCCATTCTGCAATCACAGTAATCCATGTAGTATATAACTATATAATCCATTCAGCAAAGTTTAGTATCTTGTCCAGAAAAGTGTTTGGTTTGGTTTTGTCCTTAAGACAGAATTTGTTTTATTTTCTATAGCTTTAATTTTCCCTTTTAAACATATTGCAATAGTTATGGACTTTGTATGTTCAGAAAATCTCTCTCACTTCCTCTTTTTCTTCTTTTCAAAATGAAAGAGAATGAGATTCTTTTCACTTCCATCTTGCACAAGTTTTTATAACTTGTATAAAGTGTGTCTTTTTTTCTTCCTAGGATCTTACAGCAAAGATTGGCAAACTCAAAAATCACTGTAAATTGCCACATGCTATTGTTGCTTGCTTTAAAAGCTATATAAAATGGAATCTTACATACTAAGGCTGACAGATATTATCCAAGCCATCTCTTCCTCTGTTTTAGCACATCTAGTAGAATAATGCTGTAGAAGAAATACTTAACAAGCCAGTAAGCAATTCTAGTTGGATTGAACATTACTGATAAAACCGTTTAGGAGTACAGAAGCTACTGAGACAGAGATAAAGAATAGAACCCTGCTTCTACCAAAATAAGCTAAAGAGCAGGAGACATATGGATTAATGTTGCTATGCATATGCTAATTAAAATGGGTATTTTGCCAATTAAAAAGATTCATGACCAGGACTGAGGCTGCCAATTTTGGTGATGATTCACAATAACAAAGTAATTTATCCCTCTCAAGTCTACAGCTTGTTCATCTCTGCAGGACAAACAAGTATTCACTTGGTTTTGTCAGAATAAGAAAATCCAAGATGTCAAATAAGGGAGAACGGTGACTTTCTGTACGAATATATTCCTTATTTTGCTTACTTAATGAGTACATAACACTGAAATATTGAATCAAACTGCTTTCTTCCATTCCAGCTAAAATGAAATGAAGAAAACTGGCAAGTCTGCAACTAATACTATGGTAAATAGAATTAAAGTCAGGTTGGTTTAGAAAGGAAGAATAGATTCCCAGTCTTTTCTTATTGAGAGCCATTGCTCTTCCTGTTAATAAATCAAAGGCAAGAATAGAAACTTTATCCCTTAAAATACCATGTAGGTGGTCAGAGAAATTAAATCTTGGCATGATTCAAGCCCAGTAAACAGGGTTCAGCAAATAGTGATTATTAAAAGATTATTATAAAACAATTGTGACTCGATTTATAATAGTCCAGGAAACAGCAGACAGTGGAAAATGAAATCATAACAAGTTATATGTTAGCATCAATGTTTACAAAACTCTGAAAGTGCTGGCTGAATCTGCAAAAGGGGATAGTAGAAATCCAAAGCTAGAATGAATAAGGGAGTCTCTGGCAGTGCTAAATGGATAACTAATGCATAGCTATCAATGTTGTGAGAGTCTGTGATACTTCTTACTGCATTACTCTAATTAAATGGATCATAAAAAGTTCAAACTAGCAAAGGCAAGATTCCTATGGTTATTTTACCAATGATGACAAAAGAAGATGGAATGATCCAGGAATGTGTACTGAAAAAACAGACTTTGCTGACGAGCTAAATTAATTTTTTGTAAATGAGGAGTTTGCTGAGTCCTAATTCACTCCTAACTTCTCTAATAATCTCTAGTGTCATTACTCCTCTAGTTCTAAGTAAGTAGAACAGGGAATTGACAAGGAGGAACATAATACTATATTACATGATGATACCACAATTGATATAAGCCTGAAGCATAGTTCTCGGTGTTTATACAATACCTTTTAGCATAAACTGTATCAAATGTTTCCATTTTTATTATTTTGAGAACTGTAGTTACATGAAATATTAAAAAGAAATCAAATCACTGTGATTTCTTCTCAGCTTTATTCTAGCTCCCACAAACAGTTATTTGGAGAAAAGTAGCATATTAGAATTCAATGTGCTTGGCAGAGATTGAGGAATGGGATAGTCATATCACTAATTAATATCTGTTAAAAGCCATAAATGTTATTAAAGGAAGTAAGTTTTGGTTAACTAAATCAAATGAAGAATAAATTTATAATATTCTTAAATTATTTTCTATTTTTAAAAAATGAGTACATTAATTAAGTTTGAAAGGGTTAAAGGTTGTATACACTGAGGAAATAGGTATCAAGAAGGTGACAACTACTTGTTCTCCTGCATCTTCATGTTCATAAGAGGTACTGATTCTATTAGTTTAAGTGGTATATTACCCAAAGTGGTACTTAAGAAGATTTGCCTGATATTTAACTCTAGTGACAACACTCAATAAAAATACCAAAAAAAATTCCTTGGCAAAAACCCTGTACTTCTGGATCTTTGTATTTTGCAATAGGGCATTAACAATGTCAACTAATACGAAATTTTACATACCTCTATAAGATTTATGTTATTGAACATATATGATATTCTTGAAACACAGTCTTTCACCTAACAAAAATAATTGTCAGGCACAAAAATCAAAACATATACAGTTATGACTATTTCAAGCTACTGTATACAAGACAGCCCAGCTGTATTCAGGGTAAAAAGACAAACCAGTTTGAACTGAGATTGTCTGAGACTGACATTTCTTAAAACAGATTACAGTTGATTTCTAAAAATTTTTGGACAATAGGGCATCTTATTTCTTGATAATGTGTATTTTCCTGCATTAAATCTTTACATATTAGAGACATTTGACCTATAGAAAAGGATTTGTCTCTGTATACCTGGCCCTATTTTCATAAATAAAGGTGTAAAAGTAAAGTGTTTTGTTTTGTTTTGTTTTTCTCCTCTTGTGTGTAGAACAATATTAGCTGCATCATTATTCTTTCTTTTTTTTGGTAACAATTAGATCTGGACTAATAATGATTAGGCTTTCAAGATTTCAGTTATAGTAATGATAAGTTTTTTATTCTATTTTTATACAAGATGTGCTTCCTCTTTGCCCATAAACAAGAATTTGAGCATAACATTCTTCAGGACCTAATTCACTGTATTCAATCTGTTCTAATTACTACTGCTGACCTAGTGGAAACAAGGTAAGTAGAGCACTGCTAATTAGTATAACATTAAAAAAAAAAAATCTTACTTAGGTGAGAGATGTGTTGTTTAAATCTTACAACTCTCTCAGATAAAAGATATAATTGTCTTTCTATGGAAAAGTGACCCACTTATAAAACCTACATGGAGATTTCTTTCACACACTTGTGCCAAAACCAATAAATCCTATTTGTTAATTTCATGGGCCAAAAAAGACAAAAAAAATGTATTTATGTGGTGCAACCATAGTTCTATATAGATAGCTGAAATAAGGAGTCATTCTATGCACAATAAGGTATTTGGCTCCAACACAGTTACATACTGCAGAGAAATTCAGACCTGGTGTGATAGCAGAGGCCTTGAGAAGTGGAGACACAAGCTGCAGCCTGTGGGTAACATTCCACAGTTTGTTGAAAGTTTCATGCTCTGCAGTCTTCTGATGTGTTATAATCATCTGCTTTTATGGAGCACTGAAAGGCAATAGTGTTCTTGAACTAAGGTAAAGAATTACAAGCATCTTAGTATGATCATAGTACAGAACAATGTATTTAGATGTCTGTGCAATATACTTTTTAATGGACAGAATATTCATAAACATTAAATTAATAAACATGAATTTCATAAAACACAGGGTGAAAAAGAAGTCTGGTAGAATGCCTCCATAACTGAAAGAAAAGCTCCCCCTTTAATTTAGCTTGAGATCTAAGCTATGAAAATTTTTTAAATGGAAAGGGAAATCTGAAAATTTTCAACAGTTCTATTTTCTGAATCAGAAGGGAAAGACATGGTAATAATCTAGTGGCTACTTAAAACCCACTGCTCTGCAGTTACAATGATGCCTATATTTTAAAGAATAAGGAATAAGAGAAGGTCAGATATCAGATTTCTCAGCAGAATAATCAAAATAATAGTATCAAAAGTAAAAAATTAAATAAAAGAAGGCCAATTACATTAGACAGAAAGAAACAAAAAAAGGTGGGGATAGGAAAATTTTAATTGGCAGTATTGAACTTTACTACAAAAGACTTTCAAGCATTCAGAAATTCCAGGTAGAGCAACAGAGGATCCTGTTAGTCTGAGCTTTAAAATAATTAAATGTAAATATCCAAGACTAGGTATACTAGTTACACTTCAATATTTATTTGGTAAAATTTTGTCTCAGGCATTATTTCTATTCTTTCCAGTATGACTGCCATTTCACCAACAGATGAGATAATGACCAGAGAAAATCAGAAAAAAACCAGTTCTGAGTTCAGAAAAATCCTTTGTTTCTTGATCTACCTATATTTCAAACACTCTGGAGGTTATGCTAAGCGAGGCATTCAGGGCATATTATTGCTTGCTCTGAAAGTTTCAGTCTTGTGGGTTTACCCTCTCCCAGATTTAGTATCTGATCTTATGGGCAGCTTTTGGGAATGAAGCAGCAGATGTATACTAGACTGAGCCTATTAATACAATGATGCCCCAAGGTAAAGCATTTTTTGTTCACTTGCAAAGGAGAATTAACAGAGAGAGAGACAAAATGCCCCTCTACAGAAGCTGCTACTGCAATTCTTTTCCTGTTGAGAAGTCTTTATTTTTTCTGTCCTTCAGCTCCATATCCTTTAGAACATACAACAGTATTTATAGTCCCTCAGGTGTATATTAAAGACAAGCTTATGAAAATGCTGTTAGATGTTTTGAGCTTTTATTAGTGCAGGCTGTATACATATCTTAGGTGTGTGTGCACATGAAGTTTACAATGCACACACTAAATATAGCTTTGATAACTGATGCAAAAAACTGATAAGGAAAAGCAACCCACAAAAACCAGAATAGCAGCCAGATGTTATTTATAGCATAATGAACATATATTATTCTAGTATATGTTATGTCTACAAAACCCCACGATTTATGGTGCAAATCCATGGCTATTCTTGCTGACCATTAACAAACTGGCTGCCCATGGCCTGGACAGACATACTCTTTGCTGGGTAAAAAACTACCTGGACAGCTGAGCCCAAAGGGTGGTGGTGAATGGAGTTAAATCCAGTTGGAGGCTGGACACAAGTGGTGTTCCCCAGGGCTCAGTGTTGGGGCCAGTCCTGTTTAACATCTTTAGCAACGACCTGGAGAAGGGGATCGATTGCACCCTCAGCAAGTTTGCAGATGACACTAAGCTGGGTGGAAGTGTTGATCTGCTTGAGGGTAGGAAGGGTCATGAGGTTCAACAAGGCCAAGTGCTGGGTCCTGCACTTGGGTCACAACACCCCCACTACAGGCTCGGGGAAGAGTGTCTGGAAAGCTGCCTGGCAGAAAAAGACCTGGGGGTACTGGTCAACAGCCAACTCAATATTAGCCAGCAATGTGCCCAGGTGGCCAAGAGGGCAAATAGCATCCTGGCTTGTATCAGAAATAGTGTGGCCAGCAGGACTAGGGAAGTCACACTTCCCCCATACTCGGTGAGGCTGCACCTTGAATACTGTGTTCAGTTTTGGGACCCTCACTGCAAAAAGGACATTGAGTTGCTGGAGCATGTCCAGAGAAGGGCAACAAAGCTGGTGAAAAGTCTAGAGCACAAGTCTTATGAGGAGAGGCTGAGGGAACTGGGGTTGTTTAGCCTGGAGAAGAGGAGGCTGAGGGGAGACCTTATTGTCCTCTACAGCTGCCTGAAAGGAGGTTGTAGCGAGGTGGGTGTTGGTCTCTTCTCCCAAATAACAAGGGATTGGACAAGAAGAAATGGCCTCAAGTTGTGCCAGGGGAGGTTTAGATTGGATATTAGGAAAAATTTCTTCACTGAAAGGGTTATCAGGCACTGGAACAGGCTACCCAGGGAAGTGGTTGAGTGCCCATCCCTGGAGGTATTTAAAAGATGGGTAGATGAGGTGCTTAGAGATGTGGTTTAGTAGTGGACAGGTACAGCTGAACTCAAAGATCTTAAAGGTCTTTTCCAACCAAATGATTCTATGATTATCTTTTCTCTTTATATCATCTTTTTCACTGTTATGTAGCATAGTAGTTCATGGGGTTTTGATCTGCCTTTTTGACTGAGACCAAGACTGAGAAGGTTCCGAGTTCTGGTGACACTTTTTTTACTGGCATATCTTCTTAGACTGTATGGGAGCTGGGGGGAGGGTGGCTTCTTCTTCATTTGGTAGTATAGGTGTGGAAAGATATTTGCTATGTGATTTCAAAACAGCACTTGAAACATGTTACAGGGCCACTGTTTAAATCATAAAAAAATACATTATCCAGACACATTAATTTTTCTACAATAATGTTCACATCCTTATGCTCACTAGGCTTTCTCGTTGATAATGACTTGCTGCTGAGATGATTGTATTGTACAATGCAATCTCTATTTCCTTTTTTGTGAGAGTATTATTACTTTTTACTTTTGGGTATTTTACATTTTCTTTATGTAACTATACAGACATTTTAAAATGTGTGTGTCTGTTTTCCTTAAAAGGGAAATGTTCCTCTACCCTTTGCAGAAAAATATAATTGAGTGCTTGCACCAAAAAGTAACGTATTATTGAAGTACTATTGATATGCTTGGTGTTTTAAACATATTTTAAGATGATAGCAAGCTTTGCATCTTTTCAATAAATGTAGGTATAAGTATTTGTGTATATATATATACGTGCATGTGTGTATATACACATATATATATACACAGTATACTTCTGATCTCAAATATATACACTAAAATATAGCCTTAGGCATTAAATTTATTCTCAAAACCTATAAAAATTTTTGTAGCATTCATATTCCTTTTTCTTCTTTTGACTTCTACGTCTTTCTTTTTAGTCTATACTCTTCTGAAAAAATGACAAATTTGAGAATAAACTAGTCATTAAGATAAAAAGTGAAACTCTTTGGGTAAAGTATTATTCAATACTAATTAAAAAATAATTACAGTAAGGTACCAACCTGAAAATGTACTTGTTTCTCCTTGTCTAATTGCAATAATAATACTAAGTTACTGGTATTTAATGTAATATTTTAATTACTATCAGAGAGAAGTTTGAGAAGGAAAATTATTTATTTCTAACTCACAAGCTGGTCATAAGTGTATACACCAGATTCCAACTGTTTAGTTTGTTCTCTTATTTTGACTTTCTTTGCTTTGCTCCATGTATTATAAACCATCAAGATATGTGTGGAGGCATATTGCTTTTTGCATGTAACACTTTTGCATTTGAATGCCCACTGAGATCTGAATTAAGTTTATATAGTGGTCTCAGTAATTTCCCATCATATATCTTTCTTGTATCGTTTGCAAGATCTGTAGGTTTGAGAGAGGTCAAAGAAGAGAGACAGAATGGAAATCCAGGTAAGCCTTACCCACTCAAGAAGCATTCATATCACTCTGTAAATGTCTATTTTAATGGGTGTGAGAGAGAGAGAGAGGTGAGGAAAGGTAAATGTTAAAACATTAAGTTCTGATCTGCAGAGATGCTTACTAAACATATAAAATTATTGCTTATCAATTTGGGAAAGATTCCACTGAAGCTATGTAAAATAGAAAAGAACTTATCTTTCAACATTTGTCCTCTTGATATATATATGATGTTGCAATATATGTTACATTTTTCACCACCCAAACATCAATTTAAATTAATATCAGGGTAAGATGTTTGGCCAAACTTTGGAAAACCTAATTAGCTGCAAACTAAGGCCCAAATTCAATAGCTAATTTGTTAGAAGTAAGACATGTTCAGATTTTATTCAACTAAATCAGTAATTTGGATAAACTCAAAGTTATAATCCATAAAATTATCCCAAACACCAGTTCATTTGTGAAGTACTTAATCTCCAGATTATTTTACTTTTTCCTATGTAGGTATCATCAAGCACTTACACTTCTGGTTTTGTGCATTTATGAAAATCCCAGTCATAACACCACTGCACAGTTGGAAGTCTATTTCACAACTAAACTACACCCCCTACTTTCTTTTATGATCCTTTCACATCAGACACTGAAAGCATGGGGTTTGCCACTGAAAATATGATTTCTGAAAACTTAAATTGAGTTATCTAGTGCCTAAAAAAGTACAGTCTCATTCATAATGCTCCTTCTCTCTACACTGTTGTGTCTATATCCTTGTACTTCTCCCAATTTCTGAATCAAAATGCGAACTGTTGTGTAGGGAGGGTTCCCATAGCCAATGGGTTATGGTCAGCCAATTACCACCTAATAAGGTCAAGTGGTTTGTAAGGAGTCACAGCCTGAGACACAGGTTTAAAGTAGTTAGTGTTAGATAGCTTTTATTTTTGGGTTTGAACTTCGTGGGAGTGCTTTGCATAGGTAATTATAGGAAATGGCAATTTTTTTTTTTTTTTTTTTTTTTTTTGGTGAGCTGTGCATGCTCACATTTGAGTCCTGCAATCTCAAAAAAGGAACTCAGCTCTGAACTCTATAGGTCCCTGCCAGGACAGTACAAACTGTATACATCCTTCAGAAGTCCTTTCTGTGATTTTGCTGGCTCTTAGAGGTGATAAATGACAGAAGCTTTGCTTCAGGTCTACCCACTCGAGAAGTGGGCCCGTGTGAACCTCATGAGGTTCAACAAGGCCAAGTGCAAGGTCCTGCACCTGGGTCGGGGTATCAATACAGGCTGGGGGAAGAAAGGATCAAGAGCAGCCCTGCCAAGAGGGACTTGGGGGTACTGGTGGATGAAAAGCTAGACATGAGCCTGCAATGTGTGCTGGCAGCCCAGAAGGCCAACCGTACCCTGGGCTGCATCAAGAGAAGCGTGGCCAGCAGGTCGAGGGAGGGGATTCTGCCCCTCTACTCTGCTCTGGTGAGACCTCACCTGGAGTACTGCGTCCAGCTCTGGAGCCCTCAGCACAAGAAGGACATGGACCTGTTGGAGCGGGTCCAGAGGAGGTCTACAAAAATAATCCGAGGGCTGGAGCACCTCTCTTATGAGGACAGGCTGAGGGAGTTGGGCTTGTTCAGCCTGGAGAAGAGAAGGCTGTGGGGAGACCTGATTACGGCCTTTCAGTACTTAAGGGGGGCCTATAGGAAAGATGGGGACAATCTTTTTAGTAGGGCCAGCTGTGACAGGACAAAGGCTAATGGTTTTAAACTGAAGCAGAGCAGTTTTCGACTGGATTTAAGGCAGAAATTCTTTATAATGAGGGTAGTGAAACACTGGAACGGGTTGCCCAGAGAGGTAGTGGAGGCCCCATCCCTGGGAACATTCAAGGCCAGGTTGGACGGGGCTCTGAGCAACCTGATCTAGTTAGTGGTATCCCTGCTCACTGCAGGGGGATTGGACTAGATGACCTCTAGGGGTCCCTTCCAACCCAAAACATTCTATGATTCTATGATTCTATGATTCTATGGTTCTATGATTCTATGATTCTATGATTCTATGATTCTACGATTCTATGATTCTACTGTACTTATTTCTTCGGTCTAACATCTTTAAGTATCCTAATAAAACAATGTGTATGTGTAGTTACAGGGTAACCACAAAGTGTTTCCAAACAGAGAACTGTATCCTATGAGAAAATATTTGTGTGACTGTGATTTAGTCTTCATAAAAATTACTATCTATATCTGTATTTATGTGAATTAATGGTCCAATATTGTTAATGTTGTATTATTCTATATAACAAATTCTCCTATTCCCTAGTAAATTTTGCACATGAATTTTCCATTCCTTTGTGAAGCTATGATTTTCTTGACAATAATAATAAATCATTCAACACAATTCTTATTTCCATGGAAAAGTCCATCTCTTCAGATTTTTTTGTGGCAGTAATTTTGTATCTGATTCTCTGCTCATGCTTCTTTAAGATTAGTGCACCTCTGCTCATAGCCATAAAGTGATTGTGCTTCAGTTTTTGATGAGATCAGAACGGGCCCTCCACTAGTACAGTATTTAGTACAAGTTCCTGACATGTAATATGCAGTTTGGCACAATGCACTCTAAATGTCCACTTTCTTTTAAAATGCTGTGAAAAAGTCTAGAACAAGAATAAGATTACATTTTAATTTTGCCTGTTATATCAGTATATATCTATTCTGGAAACACTGTTGATCAATTTTATTGTTCTGTCTTAAAATAAACACTTGAAAACTTACCGAGGATGCTCACTTAGTTCAGTGAGTTGTCAATACAAGCTTTTATACTTTGAAGCTTTCTGTTCATAGTTTATATGCAAAAATAAATAATAAAATGTTTAAATGATGCCGTCTGGGGGGATGGTGGATGTTATTTATGCAAAAATAGTCACAGTAAAATGAAACTTGCAGTAATTTTTGCAAGATCAGAATCCAAAGGCTACCAACTTTTTACAAGATATTGTTCTTCAAAAAGGAAGTAAAAAAGAGCTAGCAAATTGTATTTCACCATGTCAGTGAATATGTTATGTACCATCAGGTTGCATATAATGTGCATGTTTTGAGCAATAAATATAAGCAGAAGTTTTTTCAATGTCAAACCATTTTCATCTAATTGGTGCAAACATACTTTGCTGCTGCTGCTGCATTTATGATTAAAAGGTAGCTAAAGAATATGGTTAAGATTTATAGCAATATCTGCCAATTTCAGTGAAAATGAAACAGATTTTTCAAACCCATACAACCACAAAGCAGAAGCTAAAATGGTTCTGTTAATAACAAATTTATCTCAAACACACATCATGCTGACCAGGTTAATAATGTAAGAAAGAATGTGTAATCAAAAATCTACGTTTTATTTAGATGTTATTCACTGTAATTTTATAGAGAGTTCTTTTTCTTACTGGTTTTAACTCTGAGAAAAATTAATGCTGTAATATTAAGACCATCAAATACATCCAGCATTATTAATCTTAAAAATCCTAAATAAACAGTGTCCGTATTTCAAGTCATTTTCATTTAATCTGTATTGATATATTTTGTAAGATCTCTGTTTCATATGAATCATCGGCAGTCATTTTGGACAGCTATGAATTCTGTGTTCTCTCATTAGCCATTCTATGCTTGTCTCTTTCAGAATCACCTTTTTGAAAGTAAAACTTTTACTGTAAGAAAATGACAAGGAATGAAGTATTACAGGCTACATTTGATTGATTAATTTGGTAGAGTTTTGTCTCCCATTAAGAGAAAGATTATTGTACATCTTTAACACTAGATCACCATGGTTTATAACAGTGCAAAACAACTTGGACAGCTTTATTTTAAAAGCGAAATCTGGAGAGAAAAAAACACCCCTTATTTGAAGGAAATCCTGTTATTGAACAGTGTGCACACATTGTGCTTGTGTGTTTTTCTTTAATATTGGAATTAAGAACATGAAAGACTAATGCTGGGATAATATACCTGAAGATTTTTTAAAAAGAGACTGACTGTGAAAAGATGACAGGAAGCTGTTATAGGAAGCAGTGTCCTTTTTGTAGTGAGGGTCCCAAAACTGAACACAGTTTTTGAGATGTGGCCTCATCAACACTGACTACAGGGGTAAAATCAGTTCCCTGGTTCTGCTGGCCACACTCTTTCTGATACAAGACGAGATGCTATTGGCCTTCTTGGCCACCTGGGCACACTGCTGGCTCATATCCAGCTGGCTGTTGACCAGTTCCCCCAGGTCTTTTTCTGCCAGGCAGCTTTCCAGCTACTCTTCCCCAAATCTGTAGTGTTACATGGGGTTGTTGTAACCCAAGTGCAGGACTCAGCACTTGGCTTTGTTGAACCTCAAACAATTGGCCTTAGCCCATTGATCCAGCCTGTCCAGATTGCTCTGAAGAGCTTTTCTACTCTCAAGCCGGTCAACTCTCCTGCCCAACTTGGTGTCATCTGCAAACTTACTGAGGGTGCACTCAATCCCCTGGTCCATATCATTGGTAAAGATATTAAACAAAACTGGCCCCAATACTGAAACATTGCAGCACTCCAGTTTTGTGAGTTTCCACGATGTTTCCATGATGGCAACTGTATCATAGTTTTCCGGGAGTACAATAGCTTCCAACTCCTTCTGTTTGTTGCTCATGCTGCATGCATTGGTGTAGATGCACTTCAGTCGGGCTGTTGATCCCACCATCTTTTTGGGGGGAGAAGCCCAGATTCCTATGTGACTGTTCTCCGATGCTTCCATGGTTTCTAACACATCAATAGCCTTTGTGTCTTTGCTGCCATACGGATCTCCATCCCCTGCCTCCACTGAGATGGCAGACCAAAGGACCTTGCTAACACACCGTGCCTCAAACATTGGTGTGCCACCCCCAGGCTTATGTCTAGTGACTCTGGTTTTACCCCTTTCTCCCTTCAAATCTAGTTTAAAGCTCTTTCAACAAGCCCTGCTAACTCCTGTGCAAAGATCCTTATTCATGTATTAATTCAATTAAGCTGGACTGCAGTTGCTATCTCAGGATAGGACAAAACCGTCTTTAGGAAGACTTCGTTTGCAATTACACAGCCATATTAGGCATTCTAGAAAAACATCTCATATGCCCAAGGTCTAAACTATTCTGCAGGTAAATCCCCTAATTGAACTTATGCTAAAAAGCATGGGCAGGATACAACTGCTATCTTTGCTATGCCAGAGGCAAAAAGTGTACATCCTTGTAAGAACTTTACATTTGGTATGAGATATCTTTCCTGACAATTTCGACCAGTTCTTTCACTAGAAGTCACAATCTTATCTCTATATATGAATATATTTAATGCATATACTATAATGTATGCTATTCATATAAAAATTTTTTTTTTTCCCCAGTTAATTTTTTATTTCCTGAAAAGTGCAGTTCTTCAGTGGCTGAAAATATTTGAAAACTGAGGGTAAAGCAGGCAAATAAGAGACAAGTTTTAATTTCAGGGGAATAAGCCTCCCCCCTCCAAACCACCAACAACCCAAAACTGTTTTCAAAACAAAGAAAAAGAAAATTACACTTGCCCTGTCATCAAATTCACCATTTCTTTCTTATTGACTTAGCAGTAAACATGAAATGATTTGAGGCATTTTATGAATATAATCACTCTGAGATACACTTTTGAAAGTGTCTTTTAAATAGCCTTAAGGAAATGATCATGCCAAAAATCTTTGAATCTTTTAAAAAATATTTGAGATGAAGATTTTAATATCATGAAAAGTGTGAATAGAGTCATGTTGTATAGGCCTTTTGAATTGCTGTTATACTTCTAAATTATAATGAAATTAAAAATTATTTACCATGAGCTTTAATGTATTTATGCATGAAATAACTTTATTCATACATGTTGCCTGAGTGCCATCAGATGATAAAAACATAGTTATTTCTGTAAGTATTTATCTCTTGGGATAAAGTAATGTTTCTATTTCACATATATGTGTTGCAAAACCTCAGTCAGACTCATGTTCTGCATACTTTAGAAAGTTTGTATGCAAAATATATTCAGGAGTGTGTACAATAATGCCAATCAATAGTTATTTGGAGAGAGAGAGAAAAAAATGGTTGTTTTCCTGTTATTTGTTCTGATTATCATTCTTGGTTCTACAAAAAAAAAAAAACAAATTTTGCAAAAAGTCCAGAATGCTTCCAACTCGAGAGGAAAAAGACATTGAAAAAGCTGGGTGAGCATCTGCATTTTTCATCACTTAACTAAATGTAGCTGAACTTCTCAGGTTTTAATCTTGCCCATCATTTTTGGAAACAAGAAACCTGGCAACTTGATATAATATATGGATGGATGAATGTCTTTACATCTTATCATGTCAGTACAGAGAACATGTTTTTGTTTAAATGCTGTCTGCAGATAAGCTAGCAAAGAAGACAAGAAGGCTATTGCCATGCCTTTTTCACCTCTATATGATGATTTTAACATATTCAGAAAAAATTTCACTCCAAATCAAGCTGGAGATGAGACCACAATTAATCACACTTTCTGTTATGACATTTCTCTTTTTTTTTCCAGTTTAACTGAGTTAAAGTACAAGCACTGAGACTGAAATGTTGCATGATAGTGTCCTTCAGACAAGTATTTGAAATTTCTGTTCTATTAGTTCAAATATTTCTGAGAAAGGAATAAGGAGAATAACATTCAGTGCACAGTAATCTTTTCAAATAAGGAAATAACTCTCCTGACAATCTATTGCATGCCCACTTTGTATCTGAGGTGAAAAATTTACAAAGAGGTGACTTGTACATCCTGCAAGGGGTCTTCCTCTTCATTTCTCCCAATTCTATGTGTTTTCTCAATCCCACCTTTTTTTCTTTTTTTCAGAAAATAGCAAAATTCAGTTGATTTCTAGACTTCTAAATATTTATAGCTTATTTTAAATATAGGTAGCTAACTTTTCTGAAGATCTCCTTGGCAAAATACGTGCATGAACTGTGAGTGTACATGGTTATCTAACTGGATGTGCACTCATTTTCTTTTAGACATCAAGCACACATCGTATTATGACTGCAAGGACTAAGCACAGATTCCCCTTTGAGTACTTCTCTGAACTAATAGAAATTGCTATAGCAAGATCACAATAACTGAGAGCAGGGAAACAGTCTTCCCTATATTCAACTTTTCCTGTGTTAGAACTGAGACAAATTAGAGTAGAAAGAGGAAAAACACTGATGTGAAAGCAGAAGTCACGTCTTGGAGCTGGACTGAATGAGAAGCAGGAACTGTACAGGAAACAGATGCGAAAGACACTTGTGTCCCAAATCAGGCTTCTCTTAAGAGTTGTCTAGAATTTTAGCCAATATTTTATGGTTCCAACAATAATAAACTTTGTTAGCTTCAATGATAATGAAATGTAATGAAGATCCAAATACACAGAATCACAGAATCACAGAAAGGTTGAGGTTGGAAGGGACCTCTGGAGGTCATCTTGTCCAACGCCACTGTTCAAGCACGGCCACCTACAGTAGGCTGCGCAGGCCCATGTCCAGATGGAAGCCACTGAGGAGAAGGGTTCGGGAGCAGAGGATCGCGCCGAGGGACCCTTTCTGAAGCGGCAAAACCGCGGCAAAACCCGCGGAGGCAAAAAAGGCGAAAAAGCACAGGGAGAGAGAGGGGACCCCAACCCCCTCCCCCCCTCCCAGGGTGTGAAAGAGCGGGCTCCTGACGAGCAGGCATCTCTGACTCAGCGGGGGCGGAGTCAGGGGTGGCGGCGGTCTGACCCTCCTGACGTACAAAAGCAGCCCCCAGGGAGCGCGAGCGACCCGGAGCGCGGCAAACAGGACGGGCAAACAGGGCGTGGCGCGTCAGAAGGGCGTGGCGCGGCAGTTTGCGCAGGCAGTGCGCATGGGCAGGGCGTGTTCTCCCCTCCTGGCTCGGAGGCTCACTCGACTAGCACCCATAGACACCCAAACGAGGAGAGAGCAATGGTTTCTACTCGTCCGAAAGCTGTTGCCAGACGGAATGTGGCAACTAGTGATCAAGAAATGGTAGAGTTTTCGATCTTTGGTGAGGTTAGGAAGGGGGTCAGCAAGACTGCCACCATGAGGTGCTTAGGGACATGGTTTAGTGGTGGGATGGCAGTGCTAGGTTAACGGTTGGACTCGATGATCTTAAAGGTCTTTTCCAACCGAGGTGATTCTAAGATTCTATGATTCTATGATTCTATGTTTTTTTAATATCTCCAAGGATGGAGACTGCATTACATCTCTGGGCAACCTGTGCCAGTACTCAGTCACCCTCATAGCAAAAGTGTTTCCTGACATTCAGATGGAACCTCCTGTGTTTCAATTTGTGCCCATTGCCTCTGGTCTTGTCAACTGGACACCACTGAAAAGAGCTTGGCTTCATCCTCTTTGCTCCCTCACTTGAGGTGTTTATGTACATTGCTGAGATGCCCCCTGAGTCTTCTCTTCTCCAGGCTAACCAGGCAGCTCTCTCAGCCTTTCCTCCTAGGAGAAATGCTGCAGTCCATTAATAATTTTTAAGGCCTTTCAGTGGACTCTTTCCAGTATGTTCATGTCTCTCTTGCACTGAGGAGCCCAGAACTGGACACAGTACTCCAGTGTGGCTTCACTAGTGCTGACTATAAGAGAAGGATCACCTCCCTTGACCTGCTGGCAACATTCTTCCTAATGCAGTCCAGAATACTGTTAACCTTCTTTAGTCCCATTTCCACCAGGGCTCCCAGGTCCAGCTGGGTGTACCCCAGCATGCAGCAGTGCATCATGTTGTTCTTCCCCAGCTGCAGGAGTTTGCACTTCCCCTTGTAGAATTTCATGAGGTTCCTGTCGGCTAATTTCTCCAGCCTGTCAAGGTCCTTCTGGATGGCGACATAATCCTCTGGCATATTAGCCACTCTTCCCAGTTTGGTGTTGTCTGCAAACTTGCTGAGAGTACTCTCTGCCTCATCGTATAGATCATTAATGAAGATGTTGTCACGATCCACTATTGGGTTGAACAATTTGGCAGAGGTTAAACACCCTTGCTTTCCAACCGACCTCAGATAATTCTGGGAGGTTGGGGACAGCTGGGCTTAACTTCTGATTAACTCCAATGTTTTATTGTGACTAGGTTCCTTTTACATTCTCGGGAACAGAATTAAGACTCAAAACAGAGTCAAGTGCCAAGTCACTTTATTTGGCCAACAACAAATGCGCGAGAGGAAAGCAGAGAAAGAGAGGAAAAGTGAGAAAGGGAAAGAGAGGGGGAGAAACAAACGGAACGGGAGTGTTGCGATAGCTACCACCACGGGTCTATGTGCTGTCTGTGCGACCTGAGCGATCCACACGGTCCATGCAGCTGGTGCGGCCTGAGCGGTCCGATGCACCTGATGTATCTTTGAATCTGGTGGAGGGTAGATGTTCCTGGATCCTCTCCCCTCTGGTCTCCGCTGGTTCCCCTTTCATAGGGTTGTCTTTTTGCATAGTCAATGACTGTTTTGCATACCCATGCCTCCCACTCGGCAGTGGGGCGCAGGCCCAGTACCGTATGCTCGAAAGTTCTAGGGGGTCCGAGCCCCCTCCCCATTGTTGGTTTACTCTGGGCCCGGGCACATGCGCGGAGGATACTTCAAGATAACAGTGTACTCCAAGATAACAGGACACATATTCCTGCGGGTGTGTGTGTGTGTGGGGATACTCAATGGGCTGAAACTCCCCCACTCAATTGCCGTGGTGATTAAGCTCTGGTAGTTAAGCTTGCCTGCCACCAATCTTAAGACAAGTTTCTAGTCCCTTACAGATGTTGAACAGGATTGGATCCAGTATTGACCCCTAGAGTGCACTGCCAGTCTCTTGCCTCCAACTAGACATTGTGTCTAGATCACCACCCTCTGGGCCTGCCCATTCAGCCAATGATGACTATGCACAAACCAAGAAGTTTATAATTAAATACTGTATCAGAATATGTGTGCACAAAAGGACTAAATTAGATCACACAGGAAACTTTGGTCTCTATCTTGTAATCTTTATGTTCTTTCAGCATAGTTATCCTTTTAATGTAATATTGTAATATTGTAAATGAAAATAAGAAAATTGCACTCTTTTAAACCAATAATGGTGAATTGAGCTGGATAGAGAGATAAGAATCCTCTTACGACATGGAATGACTAAGTACGAGTTCTGCAGACATGAAAATAGACAAATTACTCATCAACTGCTATATGGTGATCTCAAGGAAGCACTCAGAGGGCAAAAAATAATAAAAGAAAAAAACTTGCAGAGCAGAAATCACCATCTAACATGTTTGCTGAAGTGAGAACTAATAAATTGATCTTGTGTGTATTTAAAGAAAGAGCACAAATGTTTGAAAGGGTATAAGTGCATTTCATCCATGACATCAGAGACAATTAGAATAAGTTGTACTTTGTGTGACATAAAATTTGTTATAATTTACAGGACTTGGAAGGAGATTGAGCTTTTCCTGAAATGTCCACATGAAAAAGAAAATGCTCCTTTCTCAGAAAGGATAACTTTTTTTTTGACAACTTGGTATTGTATTATGTCATAACATAAAAAGGTAACCAGTACCCAGTTTTGCATTTCCTACTTTGTAACCATATTCATTTGTCTTTTAAGATTTTACCTGAATCTAAAAAAAAAAGAGAGAGAGAGAGAGAGAGAGAAAGAGCCTTACTTCTGGATCACTGTCTCTATTCTCTGGATTTTGCAGACATTTATATGCACAATAGAATAAAATATTTTAAACACCTAGGGGAAAAAGCATGAAATAAATTTAAACATTGATCTTTAGACTGGGGTTGATAAAACATTATGAAATGCAGACTAACTCACAAAATTCTGAAACATTTAACAATGTTCCATTTCATTTTCCACATGGTTGCAGAGTATAGATTCCTCTAGCTGGATGATTGACTGATTGAGGACTATGCCTTGAAAGACATCTAAACATAAAACTATTTTATGGCTAGTAGCTAGAGTTGCTAGTGATTATTCAAAGCTATGCACTTTCCTACTCACTCATCAGAAGCATCTGGAATACACTGAAACATTGCAAAGGATAGCATTTTTCAAAGTATATTTTTCACCTGGTTTAATAATTTTCCATCTGTGTAATAGTTTACCAAAGAACCTAGTGAGTCATGTAACTTAACAACATCTGTGATAAACAGCAATCTTAAGTAAACTTAGGATCTCAGTAGTTATAAACCACATAGTAATTTTGTGTGATATCCAGTGGTTGCAGAGTTGTTAAATGTCAATGGGTTATCAGCAATACCACCTTTCTCTTCAGGGACAGAACAGAAAAAGAATACCCAGTGATTTAGGGGTGAAAATTATGAAATGTGCTTCTACACGTCTATGGATGAGAAACCATTGCAAAGGATAAAAATTTCCTACCCTATGAATGCTTACAAGTTCCATAATCTCACTCTTTCACATTAAGATGAACTGAAAACCTTCTCTCCTTCATTTTTCGTAAGACTGTACGCAATCCAGAACAACCAACCATTGCGTGGTTTCATTAGTATGATAGCATACATATCTCTTCCCCTACTTGAGTCAGATCAAAACTGGAACTGCACTCTTCCATATTTCAAGTCAGAGCCAAGATCAGTGAAATGTCTTCTACTGTATGTGACTACAAATCAGTGTCTAATAGCAACAAGTTCAGTATGAGGAATCAAAATCTGATGGATAAGAGACCTTTTTCTTAGTCTCTTATTTTCATACTCTGTAGGATTAAGCAACAGAGGACAGGCAGGCAGTTATGGATTCCAGAAAGGATTCACATTGCTCCTTATCTTTGACTGGAAACTGCTCTCTGGGAAGTTCATATGTACCCATGCAGTTACCCAAATTTCCCTGAAACACTTTCAATTTCAAGTGGAAGAGGTTTCAGTCAGGTGTAAAAAATAAGACAAAACTGCCCTTCTCCCACCATATACTCCACTTGTCTCTGGACGCCTCTAATTGCCTTCTTCAGCTGTCTGTGAAATTTTTCACCACCATTGCTGTCCAAGTAGTTTCATTTTTAAATTCAGTAGCTTTACTGATGACAGATTGTCATCAGTCAGATGTGCATTTTATTAAAATTTTGTTAAAAAGTGTAAATTTTAAAAAATATTCAGTAAAGCACATCAGACCACTGATACCTCATTTTGAAGCACAGTTAAACTCAGATTTTAAACTTGAGATGTTCTTTTACTTTAAGAGTTGGCATTATTCAATCAGACTGCTACATTAACTCCTCAACTGTTTTTTCCATTGGAAATGATAAATACTTGACCTGAATTAAAACTAAACTGAGCATCCAGAAGAATTCTTCATAAGCCTATTGGCAGACTTTTACCATGCAGTACACTGAGTATTATGATACTTTCCTCCTAGTGTCTCATTAAAAGGTTTTAATGTATTTCTGTGATCTGTAATATCTACCTGATTATCATACATCTGACATCATATGATGAAATTATGACTATCTTCTTCTACTCCTTGACAAAGCTGTTATTTTAATATAATGTCAAGGCACCAGAGGTTAGTGTAACTTAGCATTCAGCAGCCATTTGCTTATGAGTTGCTTTCTGGGAGATGTATATAACAGTAACACAAGTACAACATTACCTTACATACAACAGTAACATAAGTATTTTAAATACTTAGAAATCTATTTAAAAATACTTTGAAAACATTGTACTCAATATGGTGTCAAGAACTCTGACTTGTCCAGTGATTAATAAGTTTCTAGGCTAAGGATGCTGCACCATTATATTTGTCTGGATTTTGCAAACAGCAATGCCATTTGAGATTTGTTTTTTGAAAAAAAAAGTTCTATCAGAACTTTCAAAGAATGTGGCTTCCTTCATAGACAAGATGTCTTCATTATCTGCTGATTTTAGTAAAAAAACAAATTTTAAAAGTCTCAAATTTTGCGTATCTGCTTCATATCTTTTCTGAGGAAACACATAATCTTTGACACTGCAGAAAAGGATGTTTTACAATTGAGTCTCCTAAACCAATAAAAATTATGATGTTCTTAAGACAAAGTCTGCAGGGAGCAATTATATACAATTTGACCCAATCACCAAAATTACACTTTGCCAATTGTTTTCTTTTACAGAATTATGTAGGTGTTTACCTTTCTTTGACAGTTAAGAGCTTGGAGATCATATGATTTCCTGGCATGTTCTTTGCGGGAAACAGCATTTGGCATTTACCACAGAATTTGGTATGATGTTCACTGTTTATAATTCCTTTTAAATTAAATTGTTTCCACTAAGCGTCAGTTATGTGCAAGTGATCCCCTTGTTATTAATTCTGTAGCACCCATTATTTTTTACTTTTACACATTCAGATAACTGTATTAACTGTATCCCAGGTTGTCCAGGGTTAAAATGTATGAGGCTATATGCAAATGTATAGTGAAAAAGGAACCCTCATAAGAAAAGACATAACTGGTAAATGAGACAAGCAAAAGCATGAAAGCAGAGAAGGTGACAATTCAGAAAAGCAAAAATGAAGAAGAATTCAGGAACTCTGTAGCTCAGGAGTCAGTGAGGGTTAATAATCAACTAACACATGGCATAAGGCTATGTCATATTCATGTGTCAGGTTTTAACATATGTACTGTATACCCGCCAGCTATTGCAGTGCATTATATATATAAGAATGCCTGGTTTTGCCTCTTGAATATTCCAGTTATCATGGTTATGTGAATAGCAAACAATTCAATAGTACCATCATTTAGCTTTCAGATATAATGAAGTGGTAATAGACTTTCCTAGCTATGAGAACATTTGAGTTTCTATGTCTAATTACAATTTTTTGAACTGTAGTCATGAAAAACTAATCATTGTGACAACAGTCTTCTGGAAATTATACTGTAGAAGCACAAAATGCAGGCAATTTAATGTTTGCTATGGTTCATCAAATTCAGACTTCTCATGCATAACTTGGTCACATTTATTTGTGCTCCACAGGGGTGTAACTCCAAAAGGAAAAGCCAGACCCAGAGAGTGCTTCACAAAAAAATGTCGTTACCTTGGCAACTAATACAGTACTAAATGTTCCGACAGGTAGAATATCACACAACATTGAAACACATCGTTCTTGTTGCAGAAAATGTATGCAACCAAGACTCCTCTACTAAAAACGAATGCAGTAGAAGCTCCTTTATAATTTGCACCCCAAAATGTTTGTCTTGCCCACAGAAAGTTGCCTCCCATTTCTCTACCCCACTGCCACTTAATAGGTTTTTTCCTAATAATTTCTTTATCTAGTGTATCAGTCTTTTCTCTCCCTCCAGCTATTTCTTCCTGTCCCTTAGTTTTCTGTTTCCAAGGTTCTCATTCCCTCTGTTTCTCATTCTTTTCATCCACATGCATCTTAATTTTTCTCTTTTCATCTGACCTGATGGAATTCTTAGGAAAAATTTTTCCTTTTGAATTTCAGTTCCCTTCCATTGTCCAGACAATAATATTTATTTTTATTTTATTATATCATTCCTGAAGAGGAATTTTCAGTGCCAGGGTGTGATCTGGGTTCACAGGGCCCAGCTGGGACTAGTTTGTTGTGTCAAGAATCCTATCTTACAAAGCTTGCTGATCACTCTGAGCTCAGAACTTGATCTCTGTCAGACACCCTGGCTCAAAGTGATTATTGGAAAACATATGACACAAGAAATATAATAGATTAAGAAAATTCTGTGAATGGAAAAATTTAACAGTCTTACCAGTGGTGAAACTCTTCAGAAATCTGAAGGATGACTGTAGAAGATATATACTTTAGGAGACATATATTCTATATTTACAGTCAGGGGGAGCAAGCAAAGACTGAGAAGAAAGCCACTAATGTGGTTCTTTTTTTGAAACCGCCTGTCTTTTAGGCCTCCAATATTAAGCTTTCAGTTTCCTCACTTATGAAGACCTAAGTGTGACAATGTACTTCATGCATTTCACATGGCTTTATACCAAGGAAGTTGCACTTGAGACACCAGTTTTATATAATGGGAATATATCTTAGCTATTAAAATACAGATTTTTCTGTTTTAAAGGGTTTTTTTGTTAATTAATTTATCATCATTGGCACATTTATATCAATTTTCCATTATTTGTAGGATATGTCTTCTTGTTTGGCTGTAGATTTTTCTTCTGTCTTCACACCATTTACTTTTCACATCCTCTTATTTTTCATAGTATGTTTCAAAAATGTTGCAGGTTTCATTTCTTTTTACACTCAGCATTTTAATTCATCAAACTCTGATATCTAAGGAAGCATTTTAACATACAAATTTAATTTAAATTACATTCGGTGTTTGAGATTTTTGTAAAACACACACACAAAAGAATCCAGACTGCTTCTTAAAATGATTCCTTTTAACCTTTGTCTTTGGTTTAGGATTAACAGTTTTTCAGACTACTTAATGCAGAATAGCTTTCTGATTCAAAGCCCAAGCCAAGGGAAAGAACCTCTTTATCTTTTATAATCTTCAGCTGTAGCTCAAACTTATACTTTCTTAAGTATGGATAAGATTGCGTAGTCTTAAGATAATGGAAACATTTTGGATAATAAGCAATGAGTGTTGCACTGTAGTTTTTTTAGAGCTTACTAGTTAAAATTTTCTATTTGCTTAGTCCCATACTCAGATTCTCTTTCATTAGTCAAAACTAGAAGCTAGGGAATTAATATGTCATGAAACCCAGAATTTCTATTTTTCTGGCTTTACCAGTGTTCTGATATTTCAGTAATCTCACCAATGAATGAATGAATGAATGAATGAATGGAGTTTCAAGACAAAATGAACCATCCCTCCCTGAAAAGCAAATCTGCAAAACAGTCTTTTGCAGCCTTCCACGTAAGAGATAATGACCACAAACCAAAATGCAGGCAATTCAATTAAGCAGAAGAAAACACTGTTTTACTGAGAGGTTGGTTGAATGCTGGACCAGGTTTCCCAGAGAATCTGTGGAGTCTCCACCTTGGAGATACTCAAAAGCCATCTGGAGATGCTCCTGGGCAACCTGCTCTAGGTGACCTTACTTCAGCAGGGGGGCTGGACTAGATGGTCTTCTGAAGTCGCTTCCCACCTGAGCAACTCTGGGTTTGTGAATTAGGGAAAAGATGTTAAATTCTACAAAGGTTTAAAAAATTTTAAGGGTAACAGTAAAATCACAGGTAGTTAAAGCAGCACACTAGAAATTATGTGCATTTGTTTCCTTTCAATTTTTTTTTTTTTTTTATTTATATTTTTAGAGAAAAAAATTAAAAAGACTGTTACCAGCAGCACCAGTGGGTGTTACGTTCATGGAAGCCTCAGAATGAAGATAATTCAGACTGAAGATTTTTAGAAAGTGTCAGAGCCTGTAGCTTTAAGACATTCCTTTTGCTATTATATTGCTGCATTATGGTTTTAACATGTAACAACACTTCCTTTAGAAATGTGTCTACTGGTCATGAAAGCTATAAAGATAGTTGAATCATATTCACTGATACTAACTGACAACTGACACAGTGAATGAAGCAATTTCTATTCTG
Organism: Gorsachius magnificus; assembly: GCA_034008185.1. NCBI lineage: Eukaryota > Metazoa > Chordata > Aves > Pelecaniformes > Ardeidae > Gorsachius > Gorsachius magnificus. The sequence goes on from CM067084.1 coordinate 61,217,511, forward strand.
ATTAAATTCAGGGTTTGGAAAATCTTTAAAGAATCCAGAAAGGTCAGAAGCCAGCAGCATAATAAGTTAAGGGATTTCAATTCATATTTATAAACTCAATTCATTGACACCTCTATCCTTTCTAATCTAAAACAGGGTGAAATAGACAAAATTAGTCTTTTTTTTCAGCCTGCCTCTGAGCCTCTGACTAAAGGTAAACTACGGATGTTGTTTTATTTTTTAAATAAAGGACTTATTAGGAACTTCTCTTTCTTTCATATACAGCAACTGTCATGTCTAGTTGTTACCTTTAGAGATCCATGTTTTTCAACCTTCAGATATATGTTTATGACAAAATGTAATGCACTGCTGAAGTAAAATGCATATTGACTCTTCCAAAATGAAGTAGAAGGGCTTTAATACAGTTTATAATCAAACACAGCAGATCCTATATTATAGACATTTACTCTTAAATGCCAAAATCTTTAAGTATTCAAATAAAAGCTGGCTGATTTTCAGTACTGCTTGACACCACTTCCAGTTATCTTGTGAAATATCTAGGATTCTGTGACACTTAGAAACCATAAAAATGATATGCTGCCTAAGGACTTTGTTGAAGGTTACCCATTTACCTTAAGCTCCAGCTCTTCTATGAAATTAACCTTACAATTACTTTTAAGTGTCTGTTCCTGGTTGTTTTGCTGAACTGTAAATGCACGATTTTAATTTTTACCCTCCTAATACAAAAAATTAAAGGAATAGTTAGAAACTAGATGGATACTCATGGTAACTTACGTAAAGAAAGCTGAGCACTATTTTGGAGAATGTTTATTAACAGATCCCATAAAGAAAAAAAAAGGAGAAAAAAGGGTCCTGATGTGAAAAACCTATTGATCAATTTTTTTTGATTAATACTGAGTAAGACTAATTTTTTTAATTTGGAGGCAAATAGAAATATATTCTCTGTGTGTATATATGTGCATGTATTCATGTACATTTAAAGAAGGAAAAAAATGTAAAAATCAGAAAGGGTGAAATTTATTGTTCCATTTTTATGTATTTAAGTTCATATAACTCTCATGGAAATCTCAGAATTCAGCATGTTTGAAAATCCAGTTTCCTAAACCATGAAAAATATGTCAATTTATGTCTGTTTTCTTTGATTCTTTTGTATATTTAATACATTTTAGCTGATTTAACTGTGGACCATAAACCCTTAGAAGGAAAGATTGTCTGCCCAGTGTCTAAAATATTTCAGAAACTGCAGAGTTATGTTTCAAAAAAAAAAAAACAATGCAGTTAAATATTCCTCCTTGTCAGTGTTCTGTCACACACATGGTTGGTCAGAACCTCTGGAATATTCTCAAAAGTAAAACATGATTATTAAGGTGGGCTGGGAATTTACAATTAAAATATTTGTCTTTGGAATATGTGTTTGAAACTGAAAATATTGTTAATAAGGCTTTTTTCTTTTTCCCCTGTGGGAAAAGAGATTTTATTTTCCAAATAGAAGAAAGCCCACATGACCGTGTAAGAAAATGTAGTTATTCTGCTTTACATTTTTTGTTAATGTGTATGTTAATTTCTATTACATTTTAGTTGAAACAGTGCCATTTAAAGCATAGACTTATGGAAATTAAGTTTCAGGTCCTCAGTTTGGACAGATTTCTAAGACTCGTATAAGAGAATCTAGTAGGGTTCTATGTTCAATACATTCAAACTCACAGAATGACAGAATGCTTGAAGTTAGCAGGGACCTCTGCAGCTTATCTGGCCCAAGCCCCTGCTCAGGCAGTGCCACCTAGAGCTAGCTACCCAGGACCATGTTCAGATGCATTTTGAATGTCTCCAAGGATGGAGACTCCACAACCTGTGCCAGTACTCAGTCACCCTCACAGTAAAAAAGCATTTCCTTACATTCAGACAGAACCTCCTGTGTTTCAGCTTGTGCCTATTACCTCTGGTCCTGTCACTGGGCACCACTGAAAAGAGCAGTCTTTTTTACACCCTCCCCTTAGGCAGTGCTTCTCAGCTTTTTGGCTAAGACCAAGTGTAGTACCTGACTCTACTATGTATCTTCTCTGATACATGAGGTTTTAGAGTACTCCCACCATATACACAATGTGGCTACATAGCAATCAGGAATCTTGAGAATATATTTATGTAGGCATAACATTTGAGCTTTTCCCTGTTGTAACATCAAACACGGCAGTTTTTATTTCAGCTTTGTATATCTTCCTCAGCCTCCACAGATAATTTCTAATTACCTTTTCTGATTAACTTCTAAAAAATGAAAGATAAATATATAGAAAATTATAAGCACCACAAACTGAATGCAACACAGATAATAAAAAACTTGTTCCGTTGTTTCACTGAGAATATGGCTATTTAGACTACACAGCTTCTAAAGAGCGGACTTGAATGAAGTTGTGTGTGTGTGTACTTAAGAAAAAAGATTCAATGTGTATTTCTTTTCCCTGTCTGCAAATCACATACCTGTGTAAAAATTAAACTGAAAAATTAGCATGAACATTTTAAGTTTGATGAAGAAAAAAAACATTTTTTCACTTTCCAACAAGAAAACTGGATTTGTTAGTCATGATAATGTGGAAACATTTTGACAAAACTAGCAAAGAAAGGAGTGAATCCATGAAGAAATGTTAGAACCATTTTGAAAATGCAAGTTTCATGTACTCATGAATGCCAAAATTAAAAGAGCTATGTGATTAAATTCTGTGCATCTAAAGCCATTTAGGCAACTTAATATGCTAATATAAGTGTAGAGAATGTAATTTCTAGATAAATTGCTGAAGAAAGCATTTTTTGCCACAAATATTGCAAGAAGTGTTCAAAAATTATTATGCATTTTACTTAAAAGTTTTCAGCATTTATCAGCTTGAAATGTAGCAAATATAGATTCATACTGTATCAAAGATCCTTTTAAGTCGACAGATGTAGACTGAACTTGGTATCACACTTGTTTTCATTCTAAGCATATAAAATACAAAGCTGAAATGACCAAAGCAGTTTTCAGCAGACTAGAACACATTGATTGAGAATATATTAATTTGGAATGTCTGTGATGTCTGTGTCAGACTAATGAATTAATGCAATAAAAATCATATTGGTAATACCTGCATGTGGGAGAGCAGTTGTATAAAGTCAAAGGAGAGGAAAAGATGTGAATTCTAAACTGTAAATTCTGTGAATGGCAATTAGTTTGTCTGAAATGTGCAATCTTTTGATTATAAACACTTTTTTCATCCATGCTTATATTCACTCTTTTATTTCTTTTTTTTTAATTTTTACATTCTGTCAACTTATTAAAAACCTTCACGTAAAGAGAAGTTTTTGAAAAGTATGCTTTGGCATATTAATTGGTGTGGGATAATTAATCAAAGCCCAAAGTATTCAATAGAATTAAATTTTTAATTGACAGATCCAAACTGAGATATTCAGCTTTTTGTTTCTTTGTTTTCTTCCTTTAATTAACAATGTCATTGTATTCTGACTATAAGGACGTTGTTTTGTTGTTGTATTTATTAATCTGATGTTATTTGTCTTTATAAATACAACTACAATTTTATTCAGTCTGTTCCTCAGTAAAGCTCAGCTGCTTATTCACACTACTATTAGCACATTGAACTTCTGATGTACCAACAACATTCTTTAGCTTGAATTCCACATTCTCTTTCTGTATCTTTTTTTTTTCTGAGACCATAACTCATGTGTCTTGAAATCTTTAATGTTTGTATTCATAGGAGAATTAAAAGACATATAAACTACCCACCACTATTCCAAAAAAATATTTTAGCAAAACGAATTGGCAGTGCATGAATTGCTTAGTAAACTTTGCAATATTGCCTTCACTTTGCTACCTGTCTTGAAACAGGATGCTTACAATTTCTCCAGTTTTGTTTTGGTTTGTTTTTTTAAGAGGAGGATGTGAGACATTAAGTTTATTATTTTGTGAAATGTGCCCAAACTTAGGAAACAGCCACAACAGACTTGAAGTCCTAAATAAAAAAATAATTTTAAAAAAGCATTCGCTATATCCTCACAACAGTAGGGCAAACCAACAGATCCAAGAGATGGTCCCACATATGTCAAAGTCAAACTGAATATTTCCAGAAGCTAGTAGATGGTCACAGACAATACGTGTTTTCAGTAATGCGTCATACCAACACTGCTTGATTTTAAGTTAATATGAGGGAAAATCTGGCAAATCATCTCTTTATGAGATGATAAAGTGGGTGTGCATGTGTGTAGGGGTTTATAAACAGTCCTAAGTATATTACAAAAATCATCTAGATGGCATTACTGATTAGAGTGAGCAGATATTGCTCACCAAGACATCCAGTTTTGATTGATACAGTTGATTGCTATTAACCAGTTTGTATTTTTAGAGAAGTATAGGGGCCATTGTCATGGAAGTATAGCTTATCATCAATCACATACTTCTGTATTGTATCAATTGTGTAACAAGACATAGAAAATGATTGTAGTTAGTTTGGGCTATTGATAAGATGCACGCTTGCATGCAGTATGCACTTGAGTTAAAGAAAAAGGTATTTTCTTCTTGTATTCTAAAGCATAGTTGATAATCACAAAACTTTCCAAACCACTGCACTGGAAATATCTGGAATTCTTCACGGTATGAGATGTATTATATGTTCTGACTTATAATTGTCAATTAAAAAAAAAAAAAAAAGTTAAGGCCTTTGTTAGCATACCTGAAGTATGATTTCTTCTGTCATTCTGAGCGATTCAAGTTCACCCTACTTCCCTGCTTATTAAAGCATTTCCTGAACATTCAGCTTGAAGAAAGAACCGGTGTAATGACATACCACACGGATAAAGAATAATGGTTGACTGTGAGGCACATGCCTTTGCCTAGTGCTCAGTCAGGCCTACCTCAAGTGTTATCTGTGTTCTTCATTTAGTGCAATAAGTAAGACAAGAAGTGACAATGTGACAATGTGTGTACCCCTTAGCAATGGATAAGAGAAATAATTATAGAAATTTTGGAATGCTTTGGAAGGCACAGAATTTTTTCTTTGCAAAGAGCAGAAAAATATTTGGGATTTACAAGTCTTATGATTCTGTCATGACAATGAGAGGCCGAACTGTTGCAACAAAATTTTTATTATACAAAGTTTTCATTAATTTGTGAGTAAGTTTTCAATGAAATAAAAGTTTATTTTTCATTATTTACACAATAATTTTATGTAAGGCAATTTTATTATACTTAGGGTGGCTCTGATTTTATTGAATTATTGGTTCCTGCTCAATAATAACTTTTTTCAAATACAAAGTTAAACAAATATTAAAACTTTCATTTAGCAAACAAGTGCACAGCAGGACACTTTGAGACTTAATGTCCATGATTAGAAAATAGAAACCTGAAGAGAAAGCTGAACAAATTGTAAGAATATAATGTACTAAATATGTAAATATATGTAAATAAATATAATGCACTAAAGTGCACAGTTTGTCTTGTTTGATTTGGAAGGATGGTGAGCTGGACTGTATGAAACAAGATTGACTTTGTCATAGATAGACAGTCTTTATGTCTTATGAAATGGAATATGAAGAAAAGAGAGAGGGATTCAGAAACATACTGATGCTATAAATACAGATAGATCTTCCTAAGCTTGACCACATTTTTGGTGAGACTTTGATACCAGGAGACTTTGATATCAGGAAAGATCTTTTTACTGAAGTCCTCTAGCAGGGCTGACTGTTTCTGTGTCAACTGCTAGAGGACTTCAGTCACTTTTTTCCTGTATACTCCCCTTTTTTCTCCAGAATAGCTCTTTCTGGAAATAATCTATCCATCAGTCTCAGAAGGAGACCTTCCCCTATATCAATTTTTCCCTTTTATGGGACTGAAGCCTGAAGTGTCATTTAATTTCTTCAACTACAACTAGAAATTTGTCAAGAATGCTGAAGCTAAGAACATTCCAGCCTAGGTAAAACATGACTTACCTATTACAGGAGCTAGGAGAGCTGGAAATCAAATTATTTTTTATATAGTATGGGTGTCCATGGCAACAATGACAAAATACTTCTTTTTCTTAATGTTTAGAATGCTATTCCCAAAAATATCTCTTCTGATTCTTGGGAAGGTTTAGAGATAGCTGATAGTTTCCACCTTATTTCTCTTTTGTATAAAATTTCTGTCTGAATACTGAGTTTTTTACAGGTTGTAGACCTGAGAATAAAAATAAGACAGCAGGAGATAAGGCATATATATAAGTGGCTGTGTACATCCACAGGCTCTAATACTTTGGATAAATTCATATAAACACTGAAATCAAGAATTAGAAACAGGTAATCTTAAACAACACAAAAGAGTTTAAATTCAGTAATGCTATCTTGAACAGACAACAAGTAGCCCTGGGTAAGACTCCATAGGCATACACGCATGTCCACTGAAATAGTGCTGTACTCTGTTAAATGTACATGAGCCAGATGACAACTAATATGTCCAGAAGCTGATAAAGCATAGTGTTATGCACGTCATATGTCAGGCCACAGAACGAGTGTAGTGAAGTACCTGGGCTAGTTAATATTATTTCTTGGGCAGGTTAATTAGCTTGGGTGAGGAAATAGGTTTGACAGAGGTATGTGGCTGTGATTCTGGACTTACTTAGTTTTCTGCCTGCTACTTCCTGTCTTCCTTCTCCACTGAATGATGTAAGCATACCATGTACTTCTTCTGGTGTGACACAAGCTATGTGTATGGCAGCTATGTTGTAATAATGGTCTTTGGAAAAGGATTCCTCCCTGGTACCCTCCATTTAGCTAGTATGTCTTTTCTGTGGAGAAAGGATCCTGGCTTTCGGGAGGAATTTCTCTTTGTGTTTAGAGGTACCCTTTGTGTTCTTTGAAGATCTTTATTACTGAGGAGTTTTAATCCCTAGGTGGTTTTTTCCCCTCTCTGTAATTCTGTAAGAATTTATAAACATTGTCTACAACTGAGTGTAGATGCTGTTTTGACATTTACTTTGACATCTGTTTACAAATCTTGCATGCTAAAGTCTGTAGCTGAGGCAGGACTAGGCTGTCCTATCTACAATAAATTAATTCAGTTATATGTTGAGATAGATACACAGATTCTACTAAACTGTGAAGGATATATGATCCATCACTAAGGTAAATAGTCTAGAAACTATCATTTTATCAAGAAATTGGCATTTAACTAAACTGACATGAGCCTAGAATACAAAGAAGAGACCAGGATAAAGAGCTCGATACAGGTATGAAGCAATGAAGTTTGAAATAAAAAGAGAGGGTTGCTACATTTGTACAAGTGAATGGATGTGTCCACAGTGTGCATGGTAAGACAGACCCTTAAGCAACCACAACCTGAGCTGAATATATTGGACACATCAAAGTGTGGCACTGTGCATCTACCAAATGGAGTCCGAAAGTATCTCAGCAGGGTGTTTTATCTTCACAGAATCATAAAATAAGTTAGGTTTGATGGGATATAGAATAATTTAGTTTGGAGGGGGGAACCCTTACTCAGGGCAGGACCAGCTTCAAAGCTGAATCTAACTTTGAAGTTACATCAAGTTGCTCAGAGCTTTGGGTGAATTTTACTTAGAGTGGTGTCAACTGAGGGACTTAATCCCTGCAATGTGGATGTACCCTCAGTGTCATTGTCTCTGACCTAGAAGTATTAGCAGGCTATCTTCTTCTCTGCCTCTTTCATAATAATGTGCTGTCTTTTCTCCCAGGCTTTACTCTGTTTCAGTGAGAGTGAAGACAGTCCAGCTCTTGTTCCTGTGATCTGATAAACAATATGGGAAGTTTTTCTTGACACATGCTTTTTTTTTTTTTTTCTTTATAATACAACAACTCTTACTAGAGAACTACTTTCTGTCATTTTGAGGTCTTCTTCATTCACAAAGTCCCCACTGAGAAATTCTGGATTTAGAGGATTTAGATCTCTCTTCTGGCCTGAAAAGGCCTCTAAGTTATGGTATTCGCAGCACAAAGTACTTTTGGAGTAAAGTGACTATATTCTTTGATATGTTTTAACAAGGGGAGTTATATGAGTCTAAAAAACTACCATAATTCTGAATTTTCTACCTATATTGTAGACAGCCACAAGACAAAACCAAACAGCTCATCCCACACTGGTGAGCAGGTAGACAGCCTTCACAATGTGAAGGCTGACTCTGCAATATGTTAGTACCCATTTTCTGAGCAATGAGAGGAACTTAACTATGCCAGAAAAAAAGAGATGGCATAATTCTTTCTCCTTGGAAATGAAACTGAACTGTAATGAATCCTTTGTCTGCCCTCAATGCATAAGCAAAAACATGAGAAAAAGCATAAGAAAAAGCATGCAAAAAAGCAAAAGCAAAAGAAAATAAAAAGAAAAAGAAAAAGAGAAAGAAAAAGAGAAAGAAAAAGAGAAAGAAAAAGAAAAAGAAAAATGAAAAGGAAAAGAAAAAGAAAAAGAAAGAGCCATCCAACATTACAGTTCTGTCAAAGAACTTGGGATATTGACAACTCGCTCTATTGCTTCCATCAGACAAAACCCATTAATATTAGCAACCTGAGGGAAGTGAAAGCATTATTCTAGGAAAAAGTGTAGAAACTAGGAAAAGTGTGCATAATAATTTTAATTGTATTATTCAAATTGAGACTTTATCAGGATAGTACTATTTTCTTTATTTTCCTTTTTTTTTTTCTTTTTCTATCAATAAGCCTGGACTAGAAGCACTTCTTTTATTAGACAAGTAAGTTTTCATTTAGAATAAAAATAAATTTTTAGCTTTACACATGAAGCGTATATCCTTTTTTCCAATAATAAATTTTTAGGCATAACATATTCAGTAATGGATCTTATGCTGGATAGTATAGTAAGCTGAAGAAGATGAGACACATGGCAGGGTAGAGTAGGTAGAGACACTTTTACAGTGCAGAAATCAGTATGGATATTTGAGAAACAGGGTCCTTATGAAGATGAACTGGAATAAAATAACACTTTCATCATTTTCACCAGTTTTAAATAGATATCTCTCCTTTAAGTGCTAATGCAAGACACCATTTGGCTCCCATTTTAATTGTTGGCGGAGAAGGTGGTGTCATGTTTTTCCTCCCTACATGTCAGTCTGGTCCTAGATAAAAAGAACAGAAGGGCCTCTTGGAAAGGATTCTTAAATAAGCATATTGAAACATGTATGTTTGCCAAGAATTAGAAGTGGTTAGGGGGAACAAATAAGACAAAGGAAGAACTCACTAATTCATTTATAATAGTTACACTTTACGCTTGTGTGCTGATTACACAGCAATGAAACATATTTAGAGACAAATATGAATGTGCTGTTGTGACTGTGATGATGAAAGCTGTGGGGGTTTTACTCTACTTATAAATGACAACTGAAACAAGCAGATGAGTGAAGGTCAGCCACTTACATTTTTAAGGGATTCTTCATACTTTCTGTGGCACACTTTGACCATGGGAAAGGGTAGATCTCTTTCTTCCCTCTTCAGCCACTTTTTTGGGGTGGGGAGTGGGGTCAGTGGGCATTGTTAGGATTTAAGCTCTTTCTCTGATTAACTGATCCTATGATCCTGACCATAGTAAGAAAAAGCTGATTAATGGCTACTATGGACTGTTCAGTGCCTCTGAGTTGTTTGCTGTTTTCAACTGATTTTTATTTTCCCATCAGTAATGGGTGAGGTAGGGGCAAATATCTGACATATGTACCTCTTCTTAGTTGAGCTCAATGACATATTTCTTACAGGCAAGAACTTATCCTCCGATTTATGTTCATTAAAGCTGTCCCTAAAGTTATTGACATCTTGTACTTGCAGAGGCTGGAGGAGTTCAAAAAGTCTCCTACCTAGAGTTCAAAGTGAGTCAGAATGTGATGACACAATGTACAGGCAGGTTGTCTTTTTTTTTGTTGCAGTTGTGCTGGTTTGATTCTCTCTATTCTGTGTGGAGGTGGGAAAGTGAAAGTGGCTCTTTGGAGATCAGAAATTTTGTAATTTTATTTTGTTGCCCACACACAGAATGTAATACAATGGAGTAGAAAAGCAGAAGGAACAAAGAAGCAGATAAACAGCAAAGGAGTGGGAAGAAGAGGAAAAAACCATGTAATGGGAAGTGGGGGAGAAAAATCAGAAGGAGAAAATTATGTGTGGTGGGGTATTTTCACAGCTAAAATAACCTTTTAGATAAAGTTGTGGGTGAAGTGGTATTTAAAGTAATGAGGAACTGTATGGAACAGATGATGAAAGAATGAGTGAAAAGTTCTGTAGATCTGGTAGTTTAGCCAGGGATTCTGGGGGAAAAGGAAATGAGAAAGGTAGGAAATATGACCTTGTGTATCAAAGAGTAGCTGTGCATCCTGAAACACATTCTACTACAAAATGAAACCAAGTAACTTTCTCTCTCCTTTGCTGCCACACTCAGGTGCTGATTTTCTTTTCAGTGTAAAAGTTTCTCTGAGACCTGCAACTGCGCTTCCATGCATGCTCAGAACTCAGGTGCAGCCTGAGTTGTGCAGCTCCTGGTTAAGCTCTTCCAGAGATCAGAAAAAGGCAGAACAGTATGTCTCTCCTAACAGACACATTCCACCGATACAATCAGAGTATGCTGAGCACAGTGTCAAGATGAGATCTCAAACAATTTGTAGTTCATTTTTAAAACAGTAGTGATGGGTGCACGGAATAAAAAGTGAAAGAGCTGAATTTAGAGAATCAGTCTGAAGATTCAAGTCCGTATCTTTCCTATCCTGAGAGTGCCTGAGGCTACATTTACATTATCAGTAGTGCAGTACAATTAAACAGATGGTGGTGATGATGTGCATTCAGGAAATCCATGCTTAGTAGTGGTGCTCTGTGATACAATACTAAGGACTGAATGTCAGCTAGCAGCTGGAGTGTGTTAGGTGAGCTCCAAGAGCCTATCATTAGTTTTATCTAAAAGGAATCAACTTTTATCTAAAAAGAATTCAGTTTGTGCCCTCTGAGGCTGTTCCACAACGTGAACCAAAGTGCAGTAGGTAAAGGAATTCAGCTTTGTTTCAAAAATGCATGAGCTGAACTAAAATTCTGATGAGATGCAACTTTACTCTCCAGGCTGAATGTTTTTATCCAACTCTTGTTGCCTCTTTGCACAGGATGATACTTGTAATATGTAGTGACTATCTGATATGTAATAATAATTTGTAATGATCAGTCTTTCGTTCTTAGCACAAATTCTAGAATTTAGATCCCAAGTGCACTTGCAGTCCTGCTTTGAGTACCTACATTCCAATGAAGGATCAGAGGGAGATCAGATTTTACAGACGTGCTTAGCATTCTGTGAATGAGCTATGAGAAACTTCCCATTCAGTCCTCCAAATTCTTTATTGTTTTTTATAGTACCTTACCTTGCACAACAAATGTTTTGAAGGAACCTGAATTTTTATTTCTTTTTGAGATGCACTACAGAAAATATATTACATCACCTAACTTGTAGACCCTTCAAGCCTTTTCCTGGATCACACCCTCAGCTGTAAAGAAGTCATGCATCTCATATTTACTAGTAAAACGGTGAAAAATAAGAAATTTCCATCAATTCTGACTATAAGTGTTTGCAGTAGACAACTATATAACTTTCAGATGTATTTTGAATTTTTTACTGTATGGAACAGCACAATTATTCTTTTGAACATGGTCACATACGTTGAAATAAACATAAAAACTCTCACCAATTTCAGTGGGCTTACACCCAGAACTGATGTTACTGAAAGCTATTATTTCTACATTGGAAAAAAAAAATGCCTAGAGATTAAGACTTTGTTCTGGTAAGGGCTTTGTGCCTAAGAGCCTGAAGCCTAAATAGGAAAGACAAAAATAATAGAAGGTACAGAGAGTTAAGAAAAGTTTGTAAAATAATGTAACAAGTTAATGGCAAAGCGAGAAATAGAAAACATAGATTCTAAGCCTTAAAGCCTTAAAGCCTTTATCCTATTCACTAGAGAAATGACATCAGTGAATAGCTTGTTGCAACGAATGGAGGAGGATGAACAAAGCAGTGTAGATTAAGAGATGACTTCCTATGGCTGAAGGATGTTCTCTTGAATAGGCTGATTTAATGAATTAGTACCAATGAATTTATGAAATCTGTGACTAGATTAAGCTGCTCTGGATTAAAACTATAAACTATAAGGAACAGAGTGACAATCTAAATGCCATGACAATTCTAACAGCCATGCTGCAGTACATCAGTCACATTATTTAGAAGGAAGCTAAAGGGGAAAAAAAGATGATCAAAGGAAAAGAGTGAATTTCATACAAATTATGAGCTTAAAGACTGCTGAACACACACACACCCCAACACCAAAAATACAGAACACTGGGGCTTGCTATTAAATCATTGTATTTGAAAAGCTGTGTTTCAGTTCAGATACTTTATATAGCTAGTTAATCACATTAATCGTTCTCTGACTTTCAAAGTGATGCAGCTGCCAACCTGTAAAATAACTCTGACCCCAGACATTCAGATACTCCTATGCAAATTTTCCTGACCCTGGAGACATGCAGTAAAAATGCAATGTCTTCTCTAATTACAACAGAAAGGTCAAACTCACATCTGTTTACTTTCACACTTTGCCAGACCCGATAAGCAGAATTAGATCTAGCAGTTTCTCTACTGAAGTGTTTTCCTTGACAATACTGGCAGTTGAGAGGCACTGCCTTTGTCTGGTTTTAACTATATTTAGCCAGCATAACCTTCCTTTATGAATTTATCTCCATATTTTCTTAGCATTAGACTTAAGCTTCCCACTCTCTATCTCTGTGCTCAGCTCTTGTAGACACGGAAGATTGTGACGCAGTAGTTAGTATGGCTCACCATGGCAGTTGCAGCATAGTTTTGTAAGACCTCACAACATGACTGGCAGAAAAAAAATAACAGGATCTAATAAGAAGCCAAGGGATGCATGTCACAACTACAGTTCTCTGGTTGTCCTGGGTATTTTTAACTTGGACAGTATCTAAGAACAGACTGACAAAAACATGGATAGGAAATGTTCTGTTCTGGGAAAAAAAAAAAGCTCCTCCCACCCTCCAGATCCTACCATATTTTGCTCACAAAATCTAAATGCTTTGCCATATAACATTTTATAAATATTTGGAAAAACAGCTCTCAATGGCTTAGTTTCCTTCTAAGATAAGATTAATAATACACAGTCTGAAAATATTCTGAATGTGTTTTGTTTACTTATATTTTCTATTTTTTTCCTGGGGTACCCATAAAGACCACTAGAGTGATCCCTTCTTTCAGGAATTCTAATGAAACTGGTGGTGTACTGGGAACATATCTGACTATAAAATTGAGGCACCTGCAGATTTGTGACAGTTCCCCAAATAGAAAATTTAAAATCAGCTTCAAAAGGACATTTTTTTTTTATTTTTCTACAAATCATACTATGTTTGCGTAGTAAAACATAGAAACTATAGTGTGTATTAGAATGCTAATTAGAAGCTGCTGCCAAGCAATTAAGAAATTGCTTGGCTTGGACTTGCACCTTTACTGAAAATTCTTTAGTTCCATCACAGGGTACTATCTGCCTTGACTATGCCTCACTTTGGGATAATGATTTAGAAACAGAAGAGTGCAAGTGTGGAATCCCCACCTGCAGCTATAGAAAAATTGTCTCCTCTATGAGAATATTCTGTTTCCATCAAACTAAGTGTCAATGATGCTATTAACAGAATTACAAACCTCAACATTTTAAAATATTCATGGACCAATATTATTGAATTATGAATCATTTTACTTAAATCAAAAAGAACTTACAAAAGACAGTGTGGATCACTAAAATAGAATATTCAAGAGTCACAATGCCTGCTTATAGTCACAGGTCTATGGAGAATGTCTAGTCATTGTCATGTTATACAGGACTATCTGAAACATGTTTAGAGAACGCTTGTTAGAAATTGTGACTAATTAATACAGGTTTTCAAAAACTGAAAACATGGGTTTTTTCATAATCCTCTAAATTAAGTATGATAAACTCGAAAACTGAGTAAGTGGTCACCTAATTCTCACAAAAGGAATGTGAGTTTTCAAGATGTTGCATATGTATTGTACCAGTAGATACAATTCAAGTATTTGCCTATATCACTGACTTACCCAATATATTAGAAGAAAACCTTTTTCTAGAAGCTTTAGACAATAAAATAAGATCACTCACTTCAGCCATCTTCTGGGGAAAAAAAACATACACCATGACATGCATGAGTCACTTTATTACAACAAACCAAGTAGTATTACAGAATAACACTATGATGAAATATGCTTTATTTGCAGGTGAGGAAGACAAGTGTTGACAGGAGTGAACTCACATATCACAATCTTCAGACATTTTGCACAGAAAAAACATATAAATGACCTCTGAAATGATGAAAATCCAAAATTCTGTTTTCTTTCTTTTTTTTTTTTTCCCCCACACATGATCTCACAGTAGCCATAGTGAAAAAACTCAAGCAAATATAGTGAGTGAGATTTCACTCTACTTCCCCTGTGTTTCATGTTCATTCAGGACATAAGTTGTCAAGTGATTCCAAACACTTAAACTTTCTTGAGACTGAAGTGATGTAATGCATTTTTTCCTTCACAGAGTATCCTGACATTAAATATTCCAATATGATTGAATAACATTAAAATATTCCATATATATAGAAATGTAATTATTTTAATTGTGTTCACATATTAAACTTTGTCCATGCAGTATTTCAAAGCCATTTTCTATGACATTTTGTGAAAATAATCACTTTCTATGAACCTGAAAAGATTTTTCCCAATGACATTTTCTTGAAATAATTTGTTATGCCTCCTACAAGGGAGATCCTGGCAGCTGCTTTATGTCTTGTTACACTTTTAGCGGTAAAGATTTTCAGGAAGACTTGCTCCTAAAACTCCACTTAGTACTGGCTTTTGTACTTGTGTTATTTTTTTTGTCTTGTGTAAAGTAACAATACAGGAATTCAGAAATCATAGGCTACTTGTGAGGGCTAAAGAAAAACAAAATCAGGCTAAATTAAATTAGCTCCAAGCTGGAGGTAAACTTGGCTAGGGATGAAAAGAACAATAAGAAGGGTTTCTACAGGTATATCAGCCGGAAAAGGATGGTTAAAGAAAAGCATACCCCCGCTGATGTGCGAGACTGGCAAGCTGGTAACAGCAGAGGAGGAGAAGGCTGAGGTACTCAACAACTTTTTTTCCTCAGTCTTCACTGGAAACCTCTCTCCTCACCCCTCCCAAGTTGATGGATGGCATGAGGGGGACCGGGAGAGCAAAACCCCTCCTGCTGTAGGAGAAGATCAGGTTCGTGGCCACCTGAGGAACCTGAACGCACATCAGTCCATGGGACCTGATGAGATGCATCCCAGGGTCCTGAGGGAATTGGCCGATGTATTGGCCATGATATTTGAAAAGTCATGGCAGTCAGGTGAAGTCCCTGGTGACTGGAAGAAAGGAAACATTGTGTCCATTTTCAAAAAGGGTAGAAAGGAAGACCTTGGGAACTACCGACCTGTCAGCCTCACCTCTGTGCCTGGGAAGATCATGGAACAGATCCTCCTAGAAGCTATGCTAAGGCACATGGAGGCCAGGGAGATAATTCGAGATAGCCAGCATGGCTTCACCAAGGGCAAGTCCTGCCTGACGAACCTAGCGTCTTTCTATGATGATGCGACAGCATCAGTGGACAAGGGAAAACCAATGGATGTCATCTATCCGGATTTCTGCAAAGCCTTTGACACGGTCCCCCACAACATCCTTCTCTCTAAATTGGAGAGCTATGGATTTGATGGGTGGACTGTTTGGTGGATAAGGAACTGGCTGGATGGTCGCATCCAGAGGGTAGTGGTCAATGGCTCGATGTCCGGATGGAGACCGGTGACGAGTGGTGTCCCTCAGGGGTCCATACTGGGACCGGTGCTGTTTAATGTTTTCATCAATGACTTAGACAGCAAGATTGAGTGCACCCTCAGCAAGTTTGTGGACGACACCAAACTGAGTGGTGCGGTTGACACACCAGAAGGACGGGATGTCATCTAGAGAGACCTGGACAGGCTGGAGAGGTGGGCCTGTGTGAACCTCATGAGGTTCAACAAGGCCAAGTGCAAGGTCATGCACCTGGGTTGGGGTAACCCCCAGTATCAATACAGGCTGGGGGAAGAAAGGATTGAGAGCAGCCCTGCCGAGAGGGACTTGGGGGTGCTGATTGATGAAAAGCCGGACATGAGCCGGCAATGTGCGCTGGCAGCCCCGAAGGCCAACCGTACCCTGGGCTGCATCAAGAGAAGTGTGGCCAGCAGGTCGAGGGAGGGGATTCTGCCCCTCTACTCTGCTCTGGTGAGACCTCACCTGGAGTACTGCGTCCAGCTCTGGAGCCCTCAGCACAAGAAAGACCTTCTCTTCTCCAGGCTGAACAACCCCAACTTACTCAGCCTGTCTTCACAGAAGTGTTCCATCCTGATGATTTTTGTGCCCTCCTCTGGACCCACTCCAACAGGTCCATGTCTTTCCTGTACTGAGGACTCCAGAGCTGGATGCTGTACTACAGGTGGGATATCTCCAGAGTGGAGTAGAGGGGAAAAATCATCTCCTTCAATCTGCTGGCCACATTTCTTTTTATGCAGCCCAGGATGCGGTTGGCTTTCTGGGCTGTGAGCTTACATTGTTGGCTCTTTTCCATCACAAACTTTATGATATCAGAAGGAGACACCACTTAGGAAGAAACACATGCAAGGATAGAAGAAAAACAAAAAAGTCCCCACAATAGCACAATCAGTCTCCACAACAAGTCTCCACAATAGCAGCAGCAAAATAAGTATTTTTCATTGGATTGTACACTTCAGGAGAATTCTAGGTATTGTTAAGTGGTCTCAACAGCAGAATAAACGAGAGTGGTAAGGACTGGAAATAAACAACTTCTCTACACGCAGACAGTCTCCTTCCCTGGCATGGATACTAACAAGCTAAATTTTTATTCCCTTTTTCTAAAATAATTTAGCAGAGGATCTGGTAGAGAACACCAGGTTTTGCATGATGATTTTTTCCCTGATCGCCACATTTCATAAAGTTTTGAGGGATGCATGATAACTGCATGATTTATGGATATCTGTTGTAACTCACTAGAGAATATTGACCGTGTTACACAGCTGCATTTCAATAGCAAACAATATAGAAGCTTTGCTAAAATTAGACCTTTCAGCATAATCGACAAATTGCTTACATTTCAGATTTTAAGGTAGATAATATTGAACATATGCATAATCTATTTCCAATGAATTTTAATAGATTAAACTAACAATTAAGAGAAAAAAAATCAATGTAAGCTTGTTCTCTGTTGTGAACTATGTTGTCTATATTGCGCAAAGTCTGAACATCATTTGTACATAGAGTAGCTTCTTTCAATGTGGTCATTAGAAGCAACCCCTTTTGGCAATCTTTTACCCTTCCTTACTGCAACACTGCTCTGTTCTATCCTTTTGCTTTAATTTTCTTTTTCCTGGTCTCATGCAACGTATGAACATTGTGGAGCAGGGCTTATGTGCACTTTCCAGTTTGTGGCTATTTTGTTGTTTTTATGTGCCTTTTTTTTTTTCTAAAAATCATGTTGCATTTCTTAACTAGTGGTCAGAAATGAAGTGAAAAGAGAAGGGCTGCACAGCACAATGAATGACAGAAAGAATCATACTTATTACTTACAAATTTTCCTAGGGATTCATAGATGCACCTGTACTAATAATTTAAACGCGGCCTGGGCAAGACTTGAGATACGGCATATGTTAATCCATACTATTCAACTGTTAGCATACTCTCAGGCCTGTTTTGGTCTCTGCCTACTAATATTGTCTCCCTAAACTATGATGAGGTAAGGTTCAGAGGATGGAACAGGGCAGAGTCAATTCTCAGCTGGTAAAACAGGTGTGATCGGTCTGTCCTTTTTTGTTTGTTCATCTGGATTTGGAAGGGGCAGCAAGTTTAGCCCTCAAAATAGGAGTTCTGTTGTAGGACTTGCTCTCAGTGCCAGAAATAAGGAAAAGTCCTGGTCCATTTCATTTACCAAAACATAGACCACAGGATCAGATCTTGCATCTGCTTTTTCTAGCATATCAGTTCCACTGGCTAGTAGTAGGAAAAGGTGAAACTATACTTTCTTACCGTATTCAAAATCTTTCTTTCTATAGATATTACAGTTTTAGATGAAGGCAGGAAGCAGTAGAGACATTGGTCATTAATGAGCAGCCACAAACTGATGGTGGTTTGAATCAGGCTGTATGCAGCATCTAGTGTATGACAGCCAAGCTGCTGCAAAGCCTGATGGTGGGGGCACCAGACTGAAACCGTTGTGCTACTTACGTGGGCTGAGGAAACACACCTTTTGTGCAGAGCCGAGAGTTTACTGAAAGGGGGGTGAAATGGGGTCCTGGTCCCCAGGCAGGGTGGGGGGAGTCCTGGGGCAGGTGGGCAGGGGCACTCAGGGCTGGCAGGGTCCTCAGGACCCTGACATTGCCTCAGGAAAAAGAGTCCCGGAGGATGGCAACAAGCGATCAGCATCCCTGATCCCAGATCTTCAGCAGGATGGATATATTGTTGAAGAGAGGTGTTAAATTCTCTTTACTCTTAAGTCTGCTGGGTCTGTTTTTGTAAATTTTCTAACGCTGTCGATTTACTTGTTCTTTATTCATTAAATTAAAAATATAGTGATTGAATCTGCTATATCTAAGTTTTACTCTGCGTGTTAAGTTTTACCTATGTTGAATTGATTCTTTCTTCTCTTTGTTAACCCTATGATTGGCTTCAGTTACCTACCAGTTTTTGCATCACTTTAATGACCAGCTCTTAGCCACTGGTAATTGTTATTGATAGCCCTGGGGCCTCCCTTATATTCCTGCACCTGCACTTTTAAAGCCTCTGCTCTCATCTTGTGTTTGTACTTATTAACAGTTCTTAACTTGTTAACTACTCTCTGTTTTTCTTAGCAGCCTGTGAACTGTGGTTATCTTTGAAACATAACTAACTTTTTATTAGCACAGTGTAGTGCCACAGAAAACCCAGGGCTCTCCAAGCTCTGCACTAGCTACGACTGAAGCAGCCTCCCAGACAGAGCTCCAGTGGGTGCATGCTGGAGCAGATGTGCCTCCCTCTTGCACTGGTTTTGGACACCAGTGATGAGTTCACCTGTGGGGGGTGTGCCCAGATGGAGGAACCCCTCCACTTGGTCATGGAGCTCCGGGAGGAGGTGAGCAGGTTAAGGATTATCAGGGTGTGTGAGAAGGAGATCAACTACTGGAACAACACCCTGTGCTCCCTGTCTCAGACCCAACAGGCAGTCATGCCTCATGCAATGGAGGAATCCCTATCCTCTCTCCACCCAGCTGAATAGAGCAATTTGGGAGATGAGGGGAAGTGGCAACAAGTTCCTGCCCAGAACAGCAGGTGTGTCTCCCCTGTGACAACCTAAACCTCCCAGGTTCCCTTGCACAACAGATACAAAGCTCCGCAAGTGGAACTGAACCATAATGAGGATGATGAACATTCCCAGGGCTAAGACAACCTAAGCCCTGCATCAAAATGGCTTCTGTAAAGAAGAAAAGATGGATCATTTTCATAGGACAGTGCCTTCTGAAGGGAACAGACCCATTTCATAGAGAAGTCTGCTGCCTACCCGGGGCCTGGGTTAAAGAAGTGGAAAGAAAAATTCCAGCTCTGGCAAGACCCACAGATTATTATCCCTTAATGATTTTCCAAGTAGGCAGTGATGAAATCTCTACAAGAAGTCCAAGGACAATTAAGAATTCCAGGGCCTTGGCACAAATGGCGAAGGGATCAGGTGCACAAGTAGTGTTCTTCTCTATCATTCCTATTGCAGGGAACAATGAGGGAAGGAACAGGAAGAGCCAGAAAATAGATTCCTTGCTTAGAGCTTGGTGTGAGGAACAGAATTTTGGGGTTTTTGACCATGGGTTGGCCTACACAACACCAGGCCTCCTAGCAAATGGTGGGGTACACCTGTCTCCAAGGAGTCCACCTAAAGGTATTGATGGGGCTAGTGGAGGTGCTCACCAAGTGGCTTTCCATCATCTTTCAGCAGTCCTGGATGACTGGGAAGGTCCTAGTTGACTGGAGGTTGGCAAAAGTGATACCCATTTACATGAAGGGCCGGAGAGAGGATCTGGGGAACTATAGGCCTGTCAGTCTGACCTCGGTGCCGGGGAAGGTCATGGAGCAGGTCGTCTAGAGTGCCATCACAGCATGTCCAGGACAACCAGAAGATCAGGCTCAGTCAACATGGGTTTATGAGAGGCAGATCCTGCTTGACTAACCAGATCCTCTTCTATGACAAGGTGACCCACTTAGTGGATGGGGGAAAGGCTGTGGATGTAGTGTACCTGGACTTTAGTAAAGTCTTTGACACCCTTTCCCACAGCATTCTCCAGGAGTTTCTGGCTTCCCATGGCCTGGACAGACATACTCTTTGCTGGGTAAAAAACTACCTGGACAGCTGAGCCCAAAGGGTGGTGGTGAATGGAGTTAAATCCAGTTGGAGGCTGGACGCAAGTGGTGTTCCCCAGGGCTCAGTGTTGGGGCCAGTCCTGTTTAACATCTTTAGCAACGACCTGGAGAAGGGGATCGATTGCACCCTCAGCAAGTTTGCAGATGACACTAAGCTGGGTGGAAGTGTTGATCTGCTTGAGGGTAGGAAGGGTCATGAGGTTCAACAAGGCCAAGTGCTGGGTCCTGCACTTGGGTCACAACACCCCCACTACAGGCTCGGGGAAGAGTGTCTGGAAAGCTGCCTGGCAGAAAAAGACCTGGGGGTACTGGTCAACAGCCAACTCAATATTAGCCAGCAATGTGCCCAGGTGGCCAAGAGGGCAAATAGCATCCTGGCTTGTATCAGAAATAGTGTGGCCAGCAGGACTAGGGAAGTCACACTTCCCCCATACTCGGTGAGGCCGCACCTTGAATACTGTGTTCAGTTTTGGGACCCTCACTGCAAAAAGGACATTGAGTTGCTGGAGCATGTCCAGAGAAGGGCAACAAAGCTGGTGAAAAGTCTAGAGCACAAGTCTTATGAGGAGAGGCTGAGGGAACTGGGGTTGTTTAGCCTGGAGAAGAGGAGGCTGAGGGGAGACCTTATTGTCCTCTACAGCTGCCTGAAAGGAGGTTGTAGCGAGGTGGGTGTTGGTCTCTTCTCCCAAATAACAAGGGATTGGACAAGAGGAAATAGCCTCAAATTGCACCAGGGAGGTTTAGATTGGATATTAGGAAAAATTTCTTCACTGAAAGGGTTATCAGGCACTGGAACAGGCTACCCAGGGAAGTGGTTGAGTGCCCATCCCTGGAGGTATTTAAAAGATGGGTAGATGAGGTGCTTAGAGACGTGGTTTAGTATTGGACAGGTATGGTTGGACTTGAGGATCTTAAAGGTCTCTTCCAATCAAATGATTCTATGATTCTAGGATTCTATGACATGCATATCCTTGTCTTAGGGTCATTGACTTGTTTATTCCACAAAAATAATAATCCATTAGAAGATATGTATAGAATTAGTGCCTTGATAACTACCTGTTATTAACATCTATTAGTTATAGCAGTATCACCAGTATGTTAATCAGTGTGTTACAATAGGAGAATGATTATTATTTTTTTTCTTTTTTTAACCTAAATTAAACTTTGTTTCTGAATGGTGAAAAAAGAGCAAAGTTCACTATGAATATTGCTGGCACTAATGAATTTAGCTAGATCTATGGATGAGTTTAAACAGCCCAAGAAATATTCTATACTTGAGAAATTATCTGCTGTGGAAAAAGAAGTAGTCTTGTTTTTATTATATCCCTCCTTGCCAGGATTTCTCCTATGTAGGCCCATAATACTTCCAGACTGTCAAGAAGTAAGTATCTTAGGAAAAATGGTAGTTATATTCAACAAGGGTCTTCTGCAAAATCCATTGATGTCACTAGAAAGAATGTTCTCATGCCACTGGGCATTGGATCAGTCACAGACTTCAATGCATATATACTGTAAAGGCTGAAAGAAAGAAAATAAACTACTATGAACAGAAAATGAGAATGCCAAGAATAAGTACAGGTGGCATGTAGACAACCAGGATTCAAGCTGATTTTCTAGCTTGCTCTGTTTGGCTCAATAAACATTTTATTCTAATTGAAACAACTCCAGTAGAAGAGAGTGAGCCAGAAAAAAAGTTACCCTAGAGTGCAGTGGTTAGTGCACGTAAGTGACTAGAAGATGTGAAAATCTGTCAGCCTGAATATATTTCCTTGCAGCAAGACGATGAAAACTACCCTTGTAGTTGCAGAATGAATAGGATCTTACAGCATGTAAGGAAGAATATTATGTGAAGTAACATTATTTTTTAAAAAGTCTCTCTGCTAAAATTATGAACAAAAATGAATGTTAAATTGTGCTGGAATCCCCATGCAATTCCATGCATATCACATAAAAATCAAATAATTCATCTTGAATAATGTTAGTGCTGAACAAGGAGCAACAAAAAAATTTTAAATAATAATTAGCCTGATGCTGTAGCAAGTTCCTTTAGTGTTTTGTTAAATTGAATAGTAAGTTTATACTCCATTTGGCAAATGCACATTACAAACTAAGAGTATTTCTGTGTTTCAGAATCCTGGTATTAATGTAGCCTGACTTAGCCTGCACATAGCACAGCACATAGTAGGTTGTGTCTCTCCTGTTATTACCTTATTTTTTTTGCAACTTTTATGTAAAGAGAAAAGTAAGTTACTTTGCCTACTGCCATCATCTGTGTAGGTAATGAGGAAGCGTAACGTTAAAATAATGCAATATAGTCTGAAAATTGAAAGTGGGCATTTCAATGACAGTGGGGCACCTAACTTCAAAGCTCCTAGTTTGAATCAGTTCATTCTTTCGTTGATATATGGATTAATTCAATGTGCCTGCTTGCATTGGGTAAAGCCTATTTTGTTGTAGAAGGCATCCACTTTCTGCTGAGCACAGAAAAATAGGCAAAAATGCCCTGTAAACTAGCCTGTTCCTTTGTCTTCCACCACTACCCCTGGAAATTCTTCACTTTTTTCCCTTGTGTTAATGTTCTCTGTTTCTAAGCATTTATTTTTCTGATACAGAAATAATGTAAGTGGATAGCCTTTTATTCTTTATAAAATGTCTAATTTTGGAGCTGCACATCTCTGAGGGACACCATGGTTGTAAAATTTACACGTAATAACTTTGAGGTTTGGAGGCAATAAGAGCTACAGAGCTTCAGGTCAGAGCTGGGCTGCATCAGGAGAAGCGTGGCCAGCAGGTCGAGGGAGGTGATTCTGCCCCTCTACTCTGCTCTGGTGAGACCTCACCTGGAGTACTGCGTCCAGCTCTGGAGCCCTCAGCACAAGAAGGACATGGAACTGTTGGAGCGGGTCCAGAGGAGGGCTACAAAAATGATCCGAGGGCTGGAGCACCTCTCTTATGAGGACAGGCTGAGGGAGTTGGGCTTGTTCAGTCTGGAGAAGAGAAGGCTCCGGGGAGACCTGATTATGGCCTTTCAGTATCTAAAGGGGGCCTATAGGAAAGATGGGGAAAATCTTTTCAGTAGGGCCAGCTGTGACAGGACAAGGGGTAATGGTTTTAAACTAAACCAGGGTAGGTTTAGACTAGATATAAGGAGGAAATTCTTTACAACGAGGGTGGTGAAAACACTGGAACAGGTTGCCCAGAGAGGTGGTGGAGGCCCCATCCCTGGAAACATTCAAGGTCAGGTTGGACGGGGCTCTGAGCAACCTGATCTAGTTAGTGGTGTCCCTGCTCACTGCAGGGGGATTGGACTAGATGACCTCTAGGGGTCCCTTCCAACCCAAAACATTCTATGATTCTATGATAAATTAATTAATTCATTTTTTAACAGAAAGCACATAAAAAATTAATGAATTGGGCCTGCTGAGCTTTGCTATATATTGCAGTAATTTTTTTTTTTCCAAGGATTACTTCAGCTTTACATTTTTAATCTGCAAAGATGCAGGGAGAGCAAAGAATAACATTAAAGGAATAACTTATCCCAAATATTTTGTGTTATGTGTTGCAATTACTGCTGTACTAGAAAGAGATCACCTTAATATCCTAACACTTCAGTGAGTACAAATGTAGATATTAACACATATACACACACAGATATGCATATAGCTAAGGGGATGCAGAGGATGTTCACACTGAAGTCTACACAAGTGCAACAGTTTGGAATAAATTAATGCTGGAATATGGATACACAGAAAGCATCCCCCATTCACATTTTGGGGGTAGGTTGGTTTTATTACCTTTCATCTCCCCCAAGGCAATTGCGTATGCATATATTAGTACCAACTGCGGTGGCAAGCACAGCAGCGTCTTACGACAAGTTCAGCCAATACACCTGTATTGGGTCTACTGCTGTTTTCAGAATATAGTGTAAAGATACCCAAATGATTTGACAAGCAATCTAGCCACATTCATGAGGTGCTGCAGCCAAGCCTTATTAACTCCAGGGTGGCATTTCGCCATGTTGATTAACTGGCTTAGGTTAGTGCCAGTTTAGTGATTTTTATGCCTCAGTCCCCTAAAGAATGTAGACATACCCTAAGGACAAATGGAAAAATATGATAAAAATTATGAGCACCAAATGATTATATAAACAATTAATTGGAGCTTCTCAAATGCTAAGTTAGTGCATTTTAGACCTACAGTTTCTATCAGTTCTTTAAAAATGATGAGTACTTCTAGAATGAATATAACCAACACTGTGTTATGTGCTTTACGGTACTATGCCGGGAAAAATCTACTAAAATTAAAAGATGGCTTCAGGCCATTTGACTTACAATGAAAGCAAAAACCTTAGCAGTGCAGGTAAAAATCCTCAAACTTCAAAAGACTGTAATATCTCTTTAAAATACTTGTGTCATAAAAGTGATCTGAAACATCCATAACAAAAGACTTCAAAGCACATATAAAGAGGGAATAAAACATACTTTAAGACTGATATACAAAATAATATCATAAATAAAAACATTTTTAAAGTTAAGGAGAGGAGTATTTTCGGGATGTTATGATAGATTTTTAGGTTAGATTTTTCGGTTAGATTTTTCTGTGTAATTGTTTTTACATGCATGTATACTCAAATATAAGCACATCACACACTAGTGAGAAAATATGTGAAATAAGCTGAGGTTGCTGTGAAAAATCAAACAAATAAACCAGACAAAAATGAACTTTGCTACTTAAATTTAAATTTCAAGAAGACAAGAAGTTAACACTTCCCAGTGAAAAAAATATCAACCTGATAAGGTAATTAATATTTTAAAAGTTATGAAAGGTAAATTATGAGCATTATGATTAACTTTTTAATTAGTGCTTTTTAGCAGTGATACCATCCTACTCCCTAGTCTTTTAGACCATTGTGTCTCTAGTCTTTTAGTGCTAGTAATAAATGACGTTCAATAATAGAGATGATTACAGATGGCAGGAAGTCCTCCTTGAAAGACATAGCTGATCTTATGAGAGAATGCTCATGGTCAGTCTAGCTATTTCTGAAGATTAAGTGTGAGACCAAGTTGGTAGTTGGTCCAAACCCATGTAATAGGCATTTTATCTGGGAACAAAAAATCAGACTTAGGTTCCAGAATGGGCTAAGAGAGCTACACACAGTCCTGCCTGCTCAATAGATGACTGAATCTGGTCTTCCTTAAGAATAAATACTACACATTCAGGCACAGGCAAGCAATAAGCACTATGGACAGCTGGCAAATGTAAGGCCACACATTTATAGCAATAACAGAGATAAGCATTGTCTTTTGTGAATGTCTGTATTTGGAGAATGAGGAAACAAAAATTTTGGTTCTGAAAGAAATATGTTCACGAGAGGGATGGACAAAATATTGGAATTTAATATTGTCCCTGCAAAAGTTAATGTATTAGATATATGCACAGTATTCCAATTATTTAACATGATCTGGTTTTGTCATTTATTCTCTGAGACCGAAAAATTTTCTGCCAGATATACCATCTTTAAGCTTTTATATAGTATCTTAATCTTTGGAGGATATATTAATAACTTTCATTGAATTCAATTAGACTGCAGATCATAGAATAGAATCATAGAATCGTTTAGGTTGGAAAAGACCTTTAAGATCATCAAGTCCAACCGTTAACCTAACCCTGACATCCCACCACTAAATCATGTCCCTAAGCACCTCATCTATCCTTCTTTTAAATACCTCCAGGGATGAGGACTCCACCACCTCCCTGGGCAGCCCATTCCAGAGCCTGACAACCCTCTCGGTGAAGAAGTTTTTCCTAATGTCTAGCCTAAACCTGCCCTGGCGCAACTTCAAACCATTCCCCCTCGTCCTATCGTCCATTACCAGGGAGAAGAGGCCGACCCCCACCTCGCTACAGCCTCCTTTCAGGTAGTTGTAGAGGGCCATCAGGTCTCCCCTCAGCCTCCTCTTCTCCAGACTAAACAATCCCAGTTCCCTCAGCCGCTCCTCGTAAGAGTTGTGTTCCAGACCCCTCACCAGCTTTGTGGCTCTCCGCTGGACATGCTCCAGCAATGCAACATCTTTCTTGTAGTGAGGGGCCCAAAACTGAACACAGTATTCGAGGTGCGGCCTCACAAGCACCGAGTACAGGGGCACGATCACTTCCCTACTCCTGCTGGCCACACTATTCCTGATACAGGCCAGGATGCCATTTGCCTTCTTGGCCACCTGGGCACACTGCTGGCTCATATTCAGCCGGCTGCCAACCAGTACCCCCAGATTAAAAGAAGTAGACAGTAGAGATCCCAATGGGAAAACAAAATGAGTTTTGATCACATATTGCATACATGTAGGGAGCAAGCAGGTGAACAAGAAGTAGTTTTGGCTGAGTTTTGTAAGACAGAAAACTGTCAAGACAGAAATTGGGCTGAAATCCTTAAAGAAGAATGAACACAGTGTCTACTGTTACGGGATGTTAGGAGCAGCAGCAACCTCCTGTGGCTCCAGCCCAGGACCCTCTGTCCTGGCTGCTGGAGCCCAGCTTGGTGCCCAGGGGCTCAGAGTCTCTGCCCGGCCTGAGGGACGTGGCTGCTGCTTTCCTGTTTGCAGGTGTCACAGATGGAATGAGAATGTAGCAAAAGTATAGTTTATTGATATAAACCAGTGAGTAAATGTTGTGGTTTAACCTGCCTGGCAACTAAGCACTATGCAGCCGCTCACTCACTCCCCCCTCCCTCAGTGGGATGGGGGAGAGAATCGGGAAGAAAAAAAAAAAGGTTAGAGCCATGGGCTGAGATAGATAGAGACAGTTTAATAAGAGAAAATAATAATAATAGTAATAATGAGAATGGTAAGAGAATATACAGAATATACAAAACGAACTATGCGCAATGCAATTGCTCACCACCCGCCGACCGACGCCCAGCCTGTCCTGAGCAGCAATCACTCTTCCCCCCTCCGTCCAACTAACTCACCCGAGCATGATGTTATATGGTATGGAATAGCCCTTTGGTCAGTTTGGGTCAGCTGTCCTAGCTGTGCCACCTCCCAGCTTGTTATGCACCTGGCCAAGCAGGAGAAGCTCAAAAACTCCTTGAGCAGTCTAAGCACTACTTAGCAACAACTAAAAACATCAGTGTATTACCAACATTCTTTTAGTACTAAATCCAAAACACAGCACTACGCTACCTACTATGAAGAAAATTATCTCAGCCAAAACCAGGACAGTTGACAAGATTCAATGGTAAATGGCAGTGGTTTAACAAGATTTGATGGCAAGGCACACTTGGTTATTTACCGCATAACGGACAGCGTCAGGCAAAACTGTCAGGGAGACACTCCCATTGAGCCATGAGGTTCAGAGAGGACTGCCTTTCTTTCCAAACTCCTTCCTCAGAGAGGAGTCTAGGTGAGGCTGGATCCAGTCCTAGTCCCAGACTTGGTCAAATTATTATTATTATTATTATTTTATTATTATTATTAATATCATTATTACCACCATCATCATCATCATCTGTTATTTTATTAAACTGTCTTTACCTCAACCCATGGGTTTTACTTTCTTTCCGATTCTCTCTCCATCCCACTGGGGGGGGGGGAATGAGTGAGAGGCTGCGTGGTGTTCAGCTGCCTGCTGGGTTAAGCCACAACAAGCAGTCACACCGGCTGCCACAGACAAGGAGCAGCTTTTGACAGCACCTGCATACAGGACTCACATAAAACACAAGCACAGACAGCCAGGTCCTCTCCTCCTCTTCAGCTGGTAGAAGAAGCAAAAGTGCACGTACATGACACTCCAGATTCACAACCACTAGCAATTCCTTGAGTACTGGCATGACCCCTTTGTCGGTCCAATACCCCTGACCACATCCTGGGCTTTCTTACTTCCTCCACAGATCTCCCACTTGTGTCTGGTGCAGCTTGGTGCTCACTAACAAACATGCAATCACACACTCATTTCAAAAGTATCCTGCACTCTCAGGTCTCCCCTGAACACTAGTCTGGGCCCTCTCCCTGCCTGATACCCTGGCCCAGACCCAGGGTCTCCTACTTGTCTGATGGTCCTGCTTGAGGTTTGCTAGGGAACACACATGTACACCCCATGCATGCCCGATTTGGAGGAGATACAGATGATGAGTGGTCTCCCTCCAGCACCCAGCTGAGCCCCTCTCTCGCCTCACTCACACTGGTCCCTCCCAGTAGGTGTTTTTTTAGGGGACACACACCATTCCCACCCCAGTGCCTGGCAGCCGTAACTCCAATAGCTGGAACTGGAACACACACTGACTCCAGCAGCTGACACCACAGGCCAGGGGTGCCTGCACCCCTTGTCTTACTCCAGTAGCTGGCCCCAAATCCACTCACACTGGTCCACCCAGTAGATGACACCTAGTCCTTGAAGCACTGACAGAGGGCAGAGAATGAGATTATACAGAGAAATAGTTAAGAAAAGAATTTAATGAGAATATAGGCCAGACTGTAGTGATCAGGCACAGGCTCAGACAAGTGGGCTGACTGGCCCCATTTTACACCTGACTGACCCCTTTTATCCCTCTTTCTATCTGTTGTCCTTTTGTTCTGCCCTTGTGCATTCCCCCATCAGTTTGCACAGTTCCAGTGACCTCCTTGCAACATCCTGGACCTTCACCTTTGCATCCTTTTTGGTTACAAAGTCCTGGTTTGTGTGTGGTTTTTTTGATGGCCCATCAATTAGTGTGACTGACAAGGCTTGTTTCTTGTCTTTATCTACCTTATGTTTTCCTGTCAGGTTTGTGTTTCTCTATATTTTGTTTCTGCTTTCCCCTTTTTTCTTAGTAACCCATTTAACAAAGCCCATGATCAGACAATCTTACAGAAATAAACATTACCACTTTCCATATACACTTACCAATTAATGTGACTGACCAGGTTTGCTTCTCCTTACTGCCTCCCTTATAATTTGTTGGTCAAGTTTGTGTCTGCATGCTCTTGCTCATGGATTCTTCCTTTTCTTATTATCCTATTTTGCATTTAAAAGGTGATTGTCCAGATACCCTGAAGAAGCAGACAGTGTCTCCTTCCACATACACTTACACCAATATTTAAGAAATAAAGAAAAAGTCTGGTGTGAGAGTGTGGTCAATAATGGCATGCTAAGTTACAATATCATTTTCCTTAGGAAAAGATAATTAAAATAGGAAGTTATAGGAAAAAGACTATACTGGATTGGTTTTAATTGTAGGTGAGTGGAAAACTATAAAAAAACAGGTTGTTGTAGTGCTGTTGATTTCTTCCACTTCCACCATTTGAGAGCTTTAGCAAGCGTGGCCAACTTGCTGGCCCTTCCTCTTTTGTGGCTGCATTGAGAAAGGGATCCTACCAAAATCTGGAGTTGTTATTCCTGGAAAAAAGTAGAGGAAAGTGAAGAATCCCACATACAGAGTGAATCAGGAAAGTACTCTGTGCTGTCGGGGTTGGACGAGAAGACTATTGTGGGCATACTGGAAATAGAATAGAAGTGGGACATTGTTGTGGTTTAACTGGTAGGCATCTCAGCACCACACAGCTGCTTGCTCACTCCCCCACAGCAAAATTGGGAAGAAAAAGTAAGAAAACCTGTGTCTTGTGATAAAGACAGTTTAATAAATAAAGCAAAATCCATTGGCAGGCAGGTGTTCAGCCATCTCCAGGAAAGCAGGGCTCCATCATGCGTTAACAGTTACTTGGGAAGACAAACGCCATCACTCTGAATGTGTGTGTGTGTGTGTGTCCCTTCCTCCTCCTTCTTCCATCTTTAATTGCTGAGCACATCACTTAATGTTCATATACATACAGCATCAACAGCTTCTGATAGAAATACAATTCAATTTGTTTGGAAGCCACTGCAAAAAAAAAATGTTCCTGAAAAGCCAAAGTGTGCCAATTGTTCTTGAAGCTGTCATGGAGGAGTAGGTGACTGTTAATGGCAGATATTTTTTAATATGAACAAATAATTTTCAGTTAAATAGCATTCTCATTATAAATTTATGTCTTAAACAACTGATAAAGGCAGATGTAAGAGATGGGAAACATCCAATACAAAATTGCTCATAACAACTGTCTTTCAGTCTTAAATATTTCCCTTACTCCAGCTGCTTCATCAATGCATTCTGTTAATTTTCATGGTTTTTAAGTTAAGTTCTATGCTTTGAAAATATTTCATTGAATGAATATGTGTTATTATCAGTATTTTATCATACAAATGGCTAGATGTTCCAGCTGAGACTAAGGCCCTGTTGTACTATAGAACCTATTGTGCAGATACCTAAAAGACCTGCTGCACAGCTTTTACAATGTAAACTGAGGACAAAGGAAAAATAGAAGCTGTTTCATGTCTATTGTAAATCAAGAAGAAAAATAAATGACTTGCTAAAAGTCATATATGAGAGTTTTTGCAGAAATGCAAGCACATAGTAACCTTCTGAGGACACCTGGTCAAAATAAAAGGCTTCCAAATTTCAGCTATGAGGTACGCATATATGTAGTAATAGGACTGTTATACATTTCAATATGCAACATTACTTCTATACACACAATTTTTCTTAGTTCTCCTATATTTTAAATAAAAGATTAGATATAAAAATATTTTCTGTCACAGCTGTCTACCCATCATGAAACTGACAAAAATATGAGTTTTACTGAATATCAATTCGGGATCTGTAGTTACAAAATCTTTTCAGGGACATTAATCTTTTAAAACCATCTCAAGACTTCCAATTTTTGCCAGTGTACAACTTTATAACAAGGAGGAGCCATGTGCCAGAACCCCAGCTAACCCTGGTTGGCTAGGAATGCTGAATTTTGTTTTCTAAAGATTACTCAGGTTTCTCTAAGGGTTCCTGAGAAGATCTGACTGTCCCAGAATTAGGGACCCTGGAGTTCTGGTAAGTCCCAATTGACATAAAGGTGAGATTGCTCAAACGAATTTTTTTTTTTTCTCTAACTGCAAGGAAACATTTCCTTTTTTTATAATCTCACTCAATACATTTGACAATGCATCAGACTATTTGGGAATTAAAATACAAGCTTATGAAAATTCTTAACCCTTCTATATAATATGTCACTAGCAAACAATGTAGATTAGCATACAATCACATCTTATGTTAAATTGCTAAAAAAGTTACAGTCCTGGCTTGTTCAAAATTATTAATCAATCACTTTGTCAAGAGTGGAATATATCAATGCAAACAAGGCTAGCAAAATAAATTATGTACTTTAATTTTCTTCTCTTACTATGTCTCTACTGAAAGATGAGATCCTTTGAGCATTTTAAGTTGGCTGGATCCACACTAGTTGAAGTCTGAAAGACATATATCTGGGCTAGCATAATGCTGTGCTTAGTTTTTATACTTTTAGAAGCAGGACATAAACAATTCACACAGTATTAAGAGAAATGATGTATTAACTTGGCCGTACTAGAGCAGCTATGTAGCTTCTTACCAAAAATTTGCTTATATCATGCAGACTCAGAATATGGGCAGAAAAGTATGAACCTGTTTAAACTCTACCTTGTAATTACACATTTGTACATTCTGTTACCCTGCTGGACACTTTATAAATTCACAAACAGGATTTAGTTTCTTCTTTTTTTATAATATTGTTAGTGAGAACGTTCTTTTTTCTTCTCCTTACATGTATTAAAGGTTTGTCCAGTTTCAAGGTAAGGGACAATGGAATGTGGTCTCATGCATTTCTTTCTTCGTGTCTTTTCTGAATGGCCCAAACGTGGAGTGGGAAAAGAATTTAGATGTCCTGTGCTCCATGCTCAGAAAAGTAAAGCTGCAGAAATGAGCTATGAAGGACAGTGGACAGACAAGAAATGTATTTAAAAGCAAATTTGGAAAATTGTGCCTCAATCCAAAATATGGATCTTAAAACTTCCTTTCTCAGGAGGACACCTGGATATTTTGCATGCCCTTAGATGTTGTAGGAAGCTGAAATTTCTCAATCAAAATTTCATAGCACCTTAAGCTCCTGTTTTGAATTTGCTTAGAAGTGCTTCAGTCCTACCCTAGGCTATTCAGCTTGGCACGTAGTAAATGCCCAAACCTGATCAGATTCCACAAATTTCCCAGTGGAGTTTGAATAAGGGAACATGGTGTGAGGCTGCTTAACCCTCCAGCTATGGCCATTCCATGTGATGTGAGAGCACAAACTGTAGGAATCATTGTGATTGCAATAATATCCCTCACCTAGGAAACACACCTCTTCCCCTTCTGATGTCCCTCATCAGATAGAACTTCTCATAAATAAAGCAGTAGTGCCCTGGGCTTCCTTTAAAAAAATAGACTGAGGTAAAAGTCCTGTTGCCTCCTATTTCCTCCCTACTCAAAGGCCTATTTGTTCTTTTATTTATGTGAAAAGACCCATCTGAAATTGTTGCCACTACGAGTAAACGATTTTAATTCCAGAGAGGATAGGATTACAGTGTATGTCTAACTCAGTAAATTGAGAATTTAATCCCTGTCCATCATGACTGATTGGGTATTTTTGTTTTTATTTTTCTGTAATGGTTAATTCTCCTTGTACCTTGCATAGGCCTATTACCTAAGGCATGAGGGAAACAAAATGGACTGTTTCAAAACTGACCTCATACACATTTGGTAAATTTCAATCTCAGGAGGCTTTTAAAAAGCTCTTAGGCAATTAAAGATGCTAAAAATTTTAAAGCACTTAAGCTTTAAAAGGCATGAAATGAAGATTAAAAATCTTTTCATGAGAATGTATGTTTTAATGGTCAAGAGATGATTAGATAATACTGCAACGAGTTCATAAAACATTTCAGAAAAGCCCATATTTTAATATAAGAAAGTTTTGAACTCAGTAATGTGATGCACATATGAGTGTGTCTATGCTTATACTTGTTTTAAGCCCCTGAGGACATTAAATACAAATTCAGGGTTTCTAGGATAATGTGAAAGAAACTGAGATTGAGCAGTGCTTAGGCAGAAGTGCTGACCCTTCTTTCTTGGCTCCTGAGTTCTTGTTAAGTGCTACGACTGAAAATGTACATTCTTACTTAATATACATGTCTTTTAGATTTTAATTATGTATTGTATTTTATGTATGTTGATCATATTGAAAATCACAGAAGTGGTTTTCTGCCATTAAGCAAATTCTGTCCATCCACTGGAGTTTAGCTAACGGCAAGTATCTATATCTGTATGGGAAAGTAGATGTTAAATTTAAAAACTGGAATAGGACACTCTCAGTAAAAAAATGGTTCCTTCTGTTCACTTTTATAGCTCCTCCCCTACTGTTAACAGAAGCCTCTGAAATAATACCACTAAAGAATAATGGAAGCTGCTACAAAAAAAGAGTAAAGCTATTAAAAAAGCACAATCCTAAAATAAAGATATTCCTGAGTGCACAAAAGGAGCTGCTGTATTGATGCTTGCAATCAATTACTATACTATAGGGCATTTGCTCCTCTTGAAGATTCTATTATTTTGAAACATAATGCAAAGTCACAGCAGGTGTCACGGTACTGGGCCATGCATACTGCATCTCAGCCAGATACAGACAGCCTTAACCGGGCTAGACTCTCTGTGTATTCTATAGAGAAAAAAAAAAAAAAAATCAACGATCCCTTTATCACTGCTTTAAACTGTTTTACAACATTTGTTTTTGGGATCATGACATTCATTACTGAGACTAAATCCTTCATTATTCAGTTTGTCCAAGTGTTTAAAGCAATACATCAGCCTAAACAGAAAAAGTGGAATTAACTTTCAATGGCTAGCTTCTCAGTTTCAAGGAATTTATATATTCACATGCCTAAATGCCTGCACCATACAGGAAAATCTCACTAATCAGAATTTTGCAAGTCTGTACTCTTTTTAATACACAAAAAGTAGGTCTACCAATTTCTCCAAGATTTACTATCAGTTGTTAATAAAGGGCTTAATTAAATTATATTAATGATAAATGCAAAATATAGTGTAAATAAACTCTGAAACATTTAAATACATATTTATATCCTCACTAAATAAGTTTCTATGAGATATTCAATATTTGCATAGGTTTTAATATTTAAAATTTTAATAATTTCTACTACTGGGTCTCATAGTTCTAATAAATTATTTATTTATTTGTGTGTGTATACCACATATATATATATATCTTCACAGAAATATTATTACGTATTTATTAAAATATATCATGGTCATCTAATTGCACAAGTATTGCAAAGAGCATGCAATGATCCCTTTTGTGATAAATATCTATGCAAGAAATAAGCTCCACAACTTTTCCCCGTGGTATGAAGTATAGCTATCGGAACCTTTGAATGTTCCCTGAATGTTAGCCCTAAAACTGCAACAGTGTTAGGAACAGAAATGTTCCTATAGATGATTGTAAAGATTCCAAAATGTGACAGTATGATTTTCATTTTCCACTGATTCTTGCAGGGCTAAACTGTGCTATCCTGATCTTAGAAGTAGAGAGGTGAAAGATAAAGTTTTGAAATTCTTAAAATCACACCTGACAGGGTGTTTTGGTTCTTTTAAATATGAGTTGTGTGGAGTACTTGGTAACATTCTGGATGAACTATGACTTTTTTTAAACTTTTTGTTACTTGCAAGTACTGTGCTTTTTTTTTTAATTTGAATACATGCACTACTGCCCTGCTACAGCTCCCTTAGCCACCTTGATCCCATGCAGCCTGTGAGAGGTGAGCTTTTATATGTGTAGAAAGCCTTTTGCAGGAAGTGCATGATGGAGGCAGAAGCATATTTGCCTATTACAACAAATATTCTAAACATGACATCAGAGAGACATAGCCCTTTGCTTCTCTTTACCATCAATAAAGGCTGCTCACTTAAGCCTTGATTCTTGTCATTACTTCTATATCTAGTCATAATTGGAGAGTATTAAAAATGGGTAAATTTATCTTTGTTGGCTGTACAGGAAACTAGGCATAAATTTCTATTAAAATGTATCTAAGTAGGAATATTTCTATATTATGCTGAAATTAAGTCATTTGGAGAGCAACAAAAGAATTTGGACTTGTCAACAAAAGAAGGAGACATCATCTCTGAAGCAGAATATTCCAAC
The DNA here is from genome assembly GCA_034008185.1 of Gorsachius magnificus. Classification (NCBI taxonomy): domain Eukaryota; kingdom Metazoa; phylum Chordata; class Aves; order Pelecaniformes; family Ardeidae; genus Gorsachius; species Gorsachius magnificus. Next base: position 61,253,100 of record CM067084.1, read on the forward strand.
ATAGAAAACAAGGAGATCAATTAAATGAGAATCAGGAGCCTAGAGGGTGCAGTTTCAAATAAGTGACCTCTTTTTATAACTGCTTTCTGATAGATGAGGTAGAGGTTTTTACAGTAAATGGTGTCTAAAGTAGGAAATTTGCTTGTTTAAAAGATCAGCTTGAAATAACCTTTTGGTTTATATGAATACAATAGGGAGTATAAAAGTCTTTCAAATGAATGTCTGTAAACACAATATCCTTAAAAACGTGAACCATGGTGTGTCTTTACAGCCATTTATTTAATGGGTACCTACTAAGTTTCTAGCAGCATCTAACCATTTGGCATGTCTGCAAAAAATCCCTCTCTCCCTTGTGCCCATACATACCATGCCTTGCTTAAACAAATTAGCTGTAAGCATAAGAAATTATTTTATCGCAGGTCAAAGAAAAATGTTAAGATATAAATTTAATCTATCTTCACAGATCAGTAATGTCAGTTCAGAGACAAATGCTTTAAGATTACTTTGGTTTTTCACTTTATGGCAAACCATTCTATTATAAGCTCATTTTCAGAGTTTAAGGAGGTCAACCCTATCGAAGACAGGTAGAAGACCATCACGTAAATGCTTAGGAAATTAAATGGGACAGCTTTGTGTACCTTAAAGAAAAGTCATTTTGTGAAATGGTGTTCCTTGTGAGATTTTTTTGGTGGTGTTTAAAGCAACAGTTTTGAAGATTCTTCAGCTGTTCAGCAGCTCCTTTTCTCCAGAGATGTTCACAGGTATTTTAAAAGGTCTTTCATGTGTCACCTCTCTTCCTACGCTTTCAAATTTGGTGAATACCTCTATCTTGAAGGTAATATTTTATGTATCTGTCTTTTAGCAGTTATAATATTGGAGAGGCTTTATTTTAAAGACATAAAGGAATAATACAATTGTATTTAATCTGACACCTTTTGGATGTCAGTGTTTTAGTTTCAGTTGCAATATGCTCTGTGAAGTCATATATTATGTATTTATTCCAGCGATTAACATATTTTTTCTTAATAAAAAGTTAAGGCAGTGTTTCAGTTAGCCTAGTTAATTTCTTTTCCAGAGATTTATAACTACAACATACAATTTCCCCTCTTGCTAATCTTAACAAAGATCTCATAGATTAGAATCATGGCTTTGAGTTATCGTAATATGAAAGTTAGTGTGGACACAGCCCCCCAAAAACTCTATTTTGTGTTCTCAGGAAACTATTCAGGATAAAGTCCAGTATCTTCTCATTGCTACCCTCAGCCACCTCTGTAAAGACAGAAATGAGGATTTGAGGATTCTGACTTTTTAATGCTGAATTTCCATGTCATTGCTGCAATACCAAGTCATCCTTTTTATTTTTCTTTCTAATCTTGCAAACATATTTTGAAGAAAGAATATTCACGCACATGATACACCTCACAGTAAAACTTTACTTATAGTGTTGCAAGAAATCAATACAGGTGTAGAAACTTGTTGTGTAAAACTTATTTTTGTTTCTCTAGATATCCACAACAGCAAACGAGAAAAAACATGTCATTTGATTCAGATTGGAAGAGATTACTCTTGGAAAAAAACATTACTTCACCAAGGGTTTTCACAACATTGATCCTAATTTGTATGCCTCATGTATACCTACTCTAGCTATTTCTGTATTGTTTTCATGGACCTCATGCTTGTAACTGCACTTTGTGTAAGATTATAGAGTCAGTAATATTTTTTCTTGCATGCATTATTCCTCCTAGAAATAGACATATGATATTATAAGTAACTTAAGACATTAAGACATGTAGTCAAAGCAGAAGACAGTGATGCCTATACATTGAAGTACATTAATGTGGTGGTTTGACCCTGGCTGGAAGCCAGGGGCCCACCAAAGCCACTCTATCACTCCCCTCTAACCGGACAGAGGAGATAAAAGTAAATTAAAGTCTCGTAGGTCGAGATAAGGACAGGGAGAGATCATTTTATCAGCTATCATCATGGGCAAAACAGACTCAACCTGAAAAAAAATTAATTTATTATCAATCAAAATCAGAGAAGGAGAGGAGAAAAACTGCTAGATCTTAAAACAGCTTCCCCCCACCCCTCCCTTCTTTCTGGGCTCAATTTCACTCCCAATTTCTCTACCTACTCCCCACAGTGGCACAGGGGGATGGGGAATGGGGGTTGAGGTCAGTTCATCACACGTTGTATCTGCTGCTTCTTCTTCCTAGGGAGAGGACTCTTCCCCTGCTCATGCGTGGGGTCCCTCTCACGGGAGACAGTCTTCCACGAACTTCTCCAATGTGAGTCCTTCTCACAGGCTACAGTTCTTCACGAACTGCTCCAGTGTGGGTCCATAATTTCCACGGGGTGCAGTCCCTCAGGAGCAGACTGCTCCAGCGTTGGGTCCCCTGCGGGGTCACAAGTTCTGCCGGCAAACCTGCTTCGGTGTGGGCTCCTCCCCCCACGGGTCCACAATGGCTTGCCAGGAACCTGATCTGGCGCAGGCTTCCCATGGGGTCACAGCCTCCTCCCTTTGGGCATCCACCCGCTCCGGTGTGGGGTCCTCCACAGGCCAGATATCTGCTCCACCGTGGACCTCCATGGACTGCAGGGGGACAGCCTGCCTCACCATGGTCTTCACCAGGGGCTGCAGGGGAATCTCTGCTCCAGCGCCTGGAGCACCTCCTCCCCCTCCTTCTTCACTGACCTTGGTGTCTGCAGGGATGTTTTCTCTTGCATCCTCTCACTTCTCTTCTCTCTGGCTACTGAGCTGCAGCCGGTTTTTTTTCCTTCTTAAAAATGTTATCACTGAGGCCCTTCCACTGTCGCTGGTTGGCTTGGCCTTGGCCAGCGGCGGACACAGGGAAAGCTTCTGGCAGCTTCTCACAGAAGCCACCCCTGTAGCCCCCCCACTACCAAGACCTTGCCACAGAAATCCAATAAAATTAATCACTATATAATTAACATTAGCTTTCCTTAAACTCAAATAAAACCACACTGAAATAATGTAACCAATGAAAGTATGTAAGCATTTTGTAATAATGTGATGGCATGCCAGACACAATGCATAAGCTTTTTCTGTAAGTATGTGACCAATGTGACCGACAAGAGAGAAGTAAGTTCTATGTAGCACATAGGAGGCATACAAATATAAAAAAAAAGTTGCTAGGCAAGGGCAAGATAAGCACAAGGAACTGTAAAAAGGCTGGTCATCCTGCAAAATATACAAGAAAGATGAATGGCAAAAAAAAAAATAAAGGGTAAACAGTACTGGGAGCAGATGAGCTGCAAAGGGCTGTGGGAGAGCAAATAACATAAAAATGTCAAGCACAAATAGGCAAGATAGTGTAAAAAGAAGACAAGCTTGCTTCTGGTCCAGCTTCTGACAGGGAGCTTTCAAACCTGATCGTTTCAACACACGTAAGTCCATAAAGAACCATAGCTGTCTGCACTAACTGTACAATAGTAACACCATGATATTGCATACTCACAGCTGATTTAGGGTATAAATAGTAAAAACTAACAGCTTTCTGTATTCATATTGTGTCAGAACTAATTTTTAGCAGAAAATATGCTGTTAAGGAGTGAAGTTAATCAGGGTTTTCTTCTGTGTTGTTTTTTTTTCTTTAAAAATATTTTATAACAGGCTCAATATATTTGTCTTTTAAGTATTCCTGTCACAGCAATTTCTATTTCCCTGATATATCTATATATATATTCATTTGCAACATTGTATTCTAAAGTACTGTGAATTCAAGTGTGATTCCATTTGATAAAAAAATGTTTGAAATATTACGCAAAAATTTCAAAGTTAGGGTTAAGTCTACATCAATGCCCACAATTTCCAGTCCTGTATTTTACTTCCTTATTCACATTGAATCATGCTTTGTTAACAGATAAATCTGTACAATTAAATTACACAGATTGACAAAATATGAACATGTGATGGCATATATAATGTAATATAATAGGTATAATCAATATAATATAGCATAATATAATATAACATAATATTGCTTAATATAATGTAGCTTTCTAATAAAGTGAACTGTGAATTTTAAAAATAGGGATACAGATATTAACTGCTTCACTACAATGACAGCAAAATGTAAAATGTAAATACTCTCTGCTGTTCTGAAGATCAGATCAGGTACCATGCTGTGAGAGCCCTAGGCCATCCCACATAAACTGGTCTCTTGGTTTTGATGGTAGCAAATAACAGATATTTAGGAAATGACTGAAGGAAGGAGTGTATATATAGACATATGAATATACAAAGAAAATATGTGACAGTGGTGTTCCTGACTTTCAGGGTTTGGAGGGCATCACCAGGCCTGACTGTACCTGCCTAGCCTCCACCCTAACCCATGGGTCCAGGACCCCATCATGGCTGATCCCAGTGACACCACAGGAGTGCCTGTGTTCAGTCCTGCCTCTAGTCCTGCTCCCTGAATGGACCTCACATCTTCACAGTAGCCTTGTTTCCAGTCCTGCCTCCTGCTGTTGACAATGTAGCATTATTATTATTATGACAAAAGGATGCATTTCCCATTATAACTTAAATAAAAACAAAAATCCATAAATCCTTTAAAAATCAGAAATGTAGCTAATGCCACTGATTTTGGGGGTGCTTAGCTTTCACTCATTGCAGAGAGCTCTTTCTTTTTCTTCTGAGGTCAGAACCGAAAGGATTTGCATAGTATGATCTAGTAAAATGTCCTCTTTGCAACTGACTTATTAACATTTTGATGATGTGAATGAAAAGTAAATCAGGCTTTATAACATTAGTTCTTTATTTTCCCCAAATAGGTTTGAAAATATAAACATTCAGTTTTGGGACCAATACCTCATATCTCTAAGAATGTGGTGATTTCTATTTATTTATTTATCTACCTATGTATTTATTTATTTTTATTTATTAATTTTATTTATCTTTAATTAAGATTTATAGCCAGGGCTTATATTGTTTCAAGTATACACATATTCTGATGGCCCCCTTCTGGCAACTTTTTCTTCTTGACTTCGGGCACTTTTTAACGTGAATGTTTTCTTTTCACTATTCTGTCTGGAAACCTATAGCTTCTCTGTCCTTGTCCTTGTTATAGCCTAAATGTAAATTTGCTCCCTAAATGAGATAATGATTTCTCATTTTCAAGAACTTGAATATTATGAATTAAATTCTCTTAGACATGTAAATTAAAAGAAATTAAAATGTATCATTTTGCTATGCTGAATGGAAGCTTTTGAGCTTATCTTTTGATACAATTAACAGATCCCATTTAAAAACAGTAGACAGGTTTGGGTGTATTTTTTTAGTGAATGAAGAAGAGCCTATAAACACCCAGACACTCAATGTACAAACACAAGAGGCTGAGTTGCCAGTGCAGTCTAACCCAATTCAAAGCCTTGCTGGCAACTTCGTTATGACATCACTTACCTTACAAATAAAAATACACTTCACTCAGCTGCAGCTACTGCAGTTACTACCTTCTTTTGGAGCACAGAGTGAAGAGATAAATTAGTTATGGTAGATGTTCTGAAGCTTTCCAATCTGGGAAAGGTTATTTTTCTTAAGATTTTTGTTTTCTTTCAGTTCAAAACTTATTTCTGTGAAGAAATGTAAACCTATACTCAGCATCATAAAATCCATCAGCTAATAAGGCTCTAGAGAAATATCATTTGCTGAAGAACAAGTCTTGCAGAACTCCTCTAATGTTAAATATTTGACTGAAAGTCCTATCTGACAATATAAAACTAGGCATATAAAAATATTTTTTTCTATTTAAAATTTGAAAATATACATATAATAGAAATATATATGCAATAGAAAAAGATTCAGAAAAAAAGCCTGATGAAATGGTATTAATCTATGTTTTTACTAACAAGGATGCAGTTATATCTTTCGTGAGTTTCTTTTAATGCAGCACAAAGAAGAAATAAGTTGGATCATTTAAAAATGTAGGATACATCTGTCTGAAAGTCAGTGTGTTGTTTTGAATCTCGTAGGCATATGTTACACTTCATTCAGTCCTAGAGCACTTCTGCACTAAATTCTGCACAGAGCAGACTTCAGGCAAGTACCTGGTTGAATCATGGCCAGAGACCTCACAGAATTTACTTGCTGTTGCCAGGTAGTTGTATGTATAGGTTGCACAGATATATTATGCCAACATCTATGTATATTTATGTTAATGCCCATTATTTTACAACTTTTCAAGTAACCAACATGCTGATTTTATAATATTGACTGAGTGTTCTCTGGAGCTAGATTAGGACTGCTTCATTTTGTGAAGAAATCTAGGAGGTTGCCTAGAACTACATATCATCCCTATCTGAAACTGCAGTAAATGGATATAGCCAATTTTAGTACAATTTCAGCATTAAATTATTTCAGTTTAAAGTTGAGTGAAATGTACTACTTAATTTCATCTAGTTTCATCTGTGGGACAGGGACAGCCAGTACACATAGTCAAGTATTGTGTCTTTTACTAGGATGCAAATTTCAACTAACAGTTGAAACATGACAGTTGAAAGTGCTCACTTATTACATATGAATAAATCATCTATGCTATGGAATTTTGTCTTTTTTTTTTCTATGAAAGTTATTTCCTTTAATAATTGCTAGATAACCAACAAACATATAGCACATAATTTACAGCAAACTGATTTATGCTGAACCAAGATCACTGGGAAATAAACTAAATTAAATTGAAACCATGAAAAGCACATAAGAAACAATGGAAGAGGTCAAAAGATCACGAAGTCAGTGAGTTGTACATCATCAACATACTAGTAAGACTATAACCATAGCCCTTAATAAAATTAGACAGACTGTGGTTTAATATTTTCTCAGTGCAAAGAGTTGTACACAAATAATAATACAAATTTACTCATTTCACAAGCAAAGTTATTGAAAAAAGATGCTAGCTTACACAGTAAACACTAATTTTATGGGGTTTTTAAATATTTTCACTTTTTGTTTAATTTTGTCTTTTAAAAATTGCAAAATGGGACAAAATATGTTTTTAACAAAATAATCTAACATATTACCTTGCCAACAGATATCCTCACTTCATAAGGATGAGATATGCAGAGATAAATTGTCCTGATCACTAACACATTTTAGTCTTATCTTATTATGGTAGAATGTCCTTTTTTACTAATTCTTGTAGTTAAAACTGCAAGATAAAGATTGAAAACTTGTAAAAAAACCAAGGTCTGTATACAAACTAATGAAAAGATACAAAAATGAAGCTATGTAAAACCTCTTGAAACAAATCCTGCAATGTATTTTTGTTACAAAAAGAAAATGACTCATCACCTCTTTCAAATCCAGGGTATATTTTGGGGTTTATCTTCAGATGCTGAGAAGGATTTTGGATTTCCATCTTATTCTCATTTCCAATCATCTTTTTTTCCCTGTTGACATCTAAGGATTTTTCTTGCTTTTTTTTCTTTTACATGGCTTCCAGAATGTAGTAAAACAGAACAAAGAAAAATCTCAAAATACCAGCCCTGTTTTCTGTTCTAACCTGGTAGCTATTACCTGTATAAAGTATGAAAAGAAAGTATATACCAGTGGTTCAGAAAAACTCTCAGAAAGATAATTTTATCAGTTCTAGGACACCAAAGCAGAACATACCTACATCACCAAAGGGATAGAATCAGGCCAAAATCAAAATTTTGATAGACACATCCAAATTATTTTTGCTTGAGTTAAAGGATTCTTCCTTTCTCATGAAAAGGAAATTATATAATGAAAATAAATTATATTCCCATAGTTTAGATGCTGCAACCCCTCAAAGAGAAGTGAGAGCTACTGAGTGCTTCCAAGCTATATTTATTATCTATTTTAACAAAGCAAAGTTTTGCTTTGTCATGCTAAAAAAATGACTTTGAAGATGAGTCATTGGTAAGAATATTGGTACTTCCCTTAGCCCTGAATCCTGGAGGGACTACAAGCTCTTTCATGTTCTTTTAGAAAGCAGCTTTATCCATTCATTTCAAACATTATGCTATGACTGTGATTAGAACTGCCTTGAAAAAAATTTTCTTTTCCTTGGGAAAAAAATCAAGTTAAGAAAAGGAAAACAAAAAGGATGTACCTTGATTTTTTTTTAAGACAAAACCAAACACAAATTTAGATCCAGTCTACATGATTTTTATTCTTTTTATTTCAAAATAAGCTTTCTTGGTTGTAAGAGATAAAGGTGATGAAACAATTCAGCTTGAAAAATGTATTTGTTTAGTTACATAATTTCAAAGTGTATGCCTTTGAAAACTTTAAAACTTCTTTTCTGATCATTTTAGAAGAAATAGAAAAATAAACTTCCTGGAAATTATTTTTCTGTTACTGAACTAACATTTTCTTATGGAAAGAAGTTACACTGAAAACTTCTTAACATGCTCCAACTCTGAACTCACTTAAATCATTCTATGATTCTATGAAATTATATTTTAATTAGGCTTCTAATTTTGCAAAAAGTTTCTTATTCACTCTGATATGAATAAAGAGCCAGACATGAAATGTGGGATTCTAACGTACAGATATTTGTCCCAGAACAAAGTATGCTACGAACAGTGTTCTTGATGTACATTTCTGCTTCATGATGTTCATTCTCACAGTTTTTGTTATCTCATGAGATAGTTCAATTATTCCTGTCCATTTCCTAATATATCCAGTACATTTCTGGATGACTATTTAATGCCTCAGGTAAATTTCTATGGCAGAAGACTGAAGAATAAATGACTGTAACTTCTCAAAAACTTGATTAATGATGTTGAAAAGTGCTGCCTGGAAAGTCTTATTAAAATCATTATAAAAATAATTAAAAGAGCCTTGTGTATTTACTTAGGATTATTGGTTTTGCTGTGACATGACTGACAATCAATTATAAAGTTTCTATTGTGTCAGCTGTGGAGGTTTAGAACAATTTAATATTTAGTAACATTTTTTCTTGTTTATGCTTTAGTGCAGGTGTGACAAGCTGCTTGCCTGAAGCAGTCTCTCCATTATTAGGGACATTTCTCCAGTTCTTCCTAATAAGTTCACGTGTGGTTAACAATTCATGTCCTTGCTTGTGTTATATTACCCATACAAAAAAATTACTCTGGGAAGCTTAATATTGAGTAGAATTTGATACTATTTGGCTTCCAATCAATTTTCAGAGCTTTCTTTTTTTGGAGCCAATTGCTCTGCAGCTTTGGGGTACAACGTCTCAAAGAAGACTTCTCCAGGCCTATGACAAGAAGTAAGGAAATAAATCTGTATTAAAATAACCCTCTCCTTTGACAGACATATACTTATCTTTTCATAATGCATTGTTAAAAAAGCCAAGATATATCACCTCAAAAATGGATGCTTCTCTTCTTCCTTTTAGAAGAGATTAAAAAAGTCCTTACAAAAATAACATTCATAAATAGTGATAGCCATCTGTGAAAAGCTGCATCTGATATAAGTTTAGCTTAGACATTAGGAAAAATTTCTTCATAGAAAGGGTTGCCAGGCACTCGAACGGGCTGCCCAGGGAAGTGGTAGAGTGCCCATCCCTGCAGGTGTTTAAAAGATGGGTAGACAAGGTGCTTAGGGACATGGTTTAGTGGTGGAATGTCAGGGTTAGGTTAATGGCTGGACCTGGTAAACATTTCTCTACTTCCACCTTAATTCTGAGCGATACATTCATGAATTTGTTTTACTAAACTATTCCTCATGCCTTTGGGAAGGAGGAAGCCCAGAATTACATGAAGGATGTTTTTTTTCACTCTGACTTCTCTTTCAGTCTCCTAGTAAAGTTTTGAACATTTATTTTATTTGCAGCTATGATGTGTGAGAATGCAAATGAAACATTGCAAAGGCTGATCTGGAACTTTTAATATATATATTGATTTGCCACAACATGGAGAGGTGGAGGTAATAAATAGAATTGCTTTTCCTCTGACACCTTGCTTTCTGACAACAACAATTTACACTTTGACCTTTCTCTTCTCTTCATAATAATTTAAACTTGCACAGTATAAAAATTAATATCTACAGAGTGATGTTATAAATCTTTCTGTAGAGTTATGTCATCTTTAGATTTATGTTACAATGGGCTTACTTTCTGCACTTTTCATCAGTTTTTTAGGAACCCTTTCCATCTCTTACCAACTATAAAAGCCCTTCCAAAAAAATGGAAAAGCTTCTCAAGTTATCATATAATTCCCTAATTTTATTTGTGGTGCAGGAAAATTATTATAGTGAAATTCAATGCAAAATCTTATAGAAGGGAAACGTTATATTTATTCACAAAATCTCTAATTGGGTTGCTGTAATACAGTCACACTCTCACACTCACTCTCTAATAGATTTAATTCATTCACACACTCACATTCACAAACACAGAATTAATATAGAGATGCAGAACCCTGAACTTCTGTGCAGACTAGAGTACAATTGTATAGTTTAATTGCTGGAGAGAAGGTGCAGACTCAAGGAATAGGGGAGGAATCTGAGGGAAAGAAGTGGTTAGTCAGTGGCAAATAGTCGAAGACAGATCACATATGGCTACTGATTCACTGGCAAAAGAAAACTTGGTAGTGGGTTTTAAGTTAACATATGTGAGAGTTTTTAAAGTTTGTTTCCTAAAAAGATAAAGATTAGTTGATTAGGCTGTCTGCTTACCTCTGATAATTTTGAGGCCTTCTGAGCAAATTCAACCAAGTGAAACAATGAGGAAGACATCACTAACATGTTAAATTCCTATACTTTCTGTAAAAATGTAGTTGTGTAGATAAGAACACCATTAATACGTTCCATGAGGGAGAGAATATTTTATAAAATTAAAATTGGAAAAAATCCCAAGCATTAGAAGTTTTACACTCAAAGAAAGAAAAGGGTTCCCATATTTCTGTATATATATAAGGGTTCACATATTTCAAGTGGATGCTGTGGTCCCTTAAACTTTAACTAAATCAGTCAGACAAACAAATATTATATTGTATATGCAAGCAAAGACATGTGAGGATATTGTTTTTATTTTCAGATGTAACATGAATATGTTATTCACAGTTTCCATTTTCTTACTACTGTAAGTGCAAGATAGCTATCAGCCATGTTGGTACCCTTTATCACAGTTCTGCAGAATGACATTGTGCATCTTGTTCAGTTTTCCCATGTTTTGTGTTTCTCATGACATGTTTTATTTTGTACTTTACCTGTCTTCAACCTACCCTTGTTTGAATGAGGCAATTGAAAAAGTTCTGAACAAGAAGATATTGAGAACTCTTGTCTTAAATTTATTTATTAGCTTAGACAGATTAGGGGTGGAGGGAGAAAAAAATCTACCAATTTTGTGGAAAAAATTCAATGGAGTTGGTTTCACATTCAGTCAGATAAAGCTGGGTGCTCTTCTCAGGGAATGCATGCATAGTTTAAGGGATATAAAAGATGTTAGTATATGACCATGCAAAAAAATCTATAAGGCAAGGACAGACTTTTGAAAACAGCATTTTATCTTTGTGCAAAATGTTCTGCAACAAAAGAGTAATCTTCATCTTATTCCTCTAGTGAGCCATTTAAACAAGAGGACAAAAAGTTCTTTAATGACTATTTAAAAATCTTACCACTTAACATAGATTCTTACAATAATATCCATCTGTTGTGGCAAAGTGACCTGTTTTCATTCCTGATACTGTAAAAAAAAAATTTATCCATGGTCTGAATCTCAAGGTTATAGAATTATTGTTCCCAAGATATTTAATTTGAAAATATATTTTTTTAACTTTTCTTAGCAGTAAACTTCCCCACAGTTTCATTTATTAAATGGTTGTATAGGATTATTCTTTTCGATCTAGTTGTTGAATATGTAACTTGTACAATATAGGAATAAATTTTCCTTTTTTGAAGTGAAAGAAAATGATAATGACTGCCACAGGACAGGTAAAATATATATAAAAATATTTTTTGAAGCGTGTAACATACCAAATCTTTGGGGTTTGGAAAATAGTTTGCTAACAAAACTCATCTTTTTAGTAAATTATTTTAAACTAAAACCACTGGTTTATGTTTGTAACAAAAACTGCAATACTCATGAGCTGACTAGAGGCAAACTTTCGACTGCTATATAAGCCTTCTGAGCTGGATATGAGAGTAATATAAAAAACAATAAAAATTTATAAACATTTGTAATATCAATAATTTTTAAAAACCCACATGGGAAGCCAGCACAATTATTCAGATTGCCACATGCGTACATGCAAACACATACATAGCCTCCCAAAAGTCACAAATAGGGATAAAGATAATGACTGTTTTAACAAAATATTAATAAGAACCTTACATTTCAGACTGTACTATCTTTTCTGCACTGCTTCAGGGACATTTTATTTCTGGAGAAGGTGCAGCATCAGTGGCATGTAGCTGGCTACCGAAAACTCAGCTGTATATTTTCGTGGCTTTATCCAATGCTGCTTATAGCAATGAAAATCTAACTGGTATTATGTTTGGAAATGGGTAGAATTTGGTGAACAAAATTAGCCTTCTGTTGAGTTGCTGCCATTTAAGAGATAGATGGTGCATTCCTACATTACCGTCTAAAATAAGTGCTGGTTCAGTCTCATGATTTTGACTGCTGTATATAAATATTACTGCAGATGCCCTTAGCATCACAAGAAAGCAAGAAGTGAAGCAGATGAACTCCATGGAAATATGAAGTTACTACTTCCCGCCATGAGATATCTGTATAGGTTTGCAACCTTGGAATATCTGGGATTGGAATGAATTATCAAAAACTTTCTTTCAGCTACTGCAATCTTTATCTTTCCATATGAACACTTTGCCTTTTTTTCAAGTTGTCCAGGAGGTACATGTATCTTTCTGTTCTCCTTTTCTACTGAACTCTTGCTGGTCTTCATTAACAAAAAGATCCTGATGAAGTCAGGCCCCAATCAGTTGTTGTCTTAAGGGTTCAGAAAAGATTTCAAAGATGCCTTTCTTCTTCCCTGTCTTTTAATTGCATAGTAGTGACCATGGCAATGCTGTACAGAGCAGATTGATCACTTTCTCTACTTCCATTTGTTTTTTAGGTATCTAATGTAATCAATGCAATCAGTTCTTCTATATTACACAGTATTTCAAAGATAATACCTTCTTGTATTACCATCTAGAGTACTATTCCCTAAGATTTCCCTCAGAACTTTACAGATATAACCTGCTTCTCAATTTTCATATGCATTTGATTGTACTGAAATTCAGCTTTTTGTATTCTGTTCATTTAGCCAAGATATTATGATTATGGCAGCAGTATCCTGCTCTTTTATTTATTTACTTTCCCCCCAGTCTCTGTCATCAGCAAATTTTATTATCAAAGGTATTTAGACCATCAGTCTAGATCATTGATAAAAGAGCATTAGTGTCATACCTAATATCAGTTCTTGAACTACCCCATTAGATCATGCTATGCACATTGATATCCCATCATTAACAATGACAATCTAAGATGCCATATACATAATATCAGACATGAAAATGGAATTCTAATGAGTGGGAGATAAAGCAGCTGTAAAACGTATCATTTTTAGAGAAAGGAAAGGCTATTAATTGCTTTAGATTGAGCTATAGTAGATACTCTCTATTAATAATTTGTAGATGGATATAGATAAAAAGCAGGTTCTTTGCTGATTTATGTTTGTAGATTTACCACTTTCTGTGTCTGAAACCAAAATAACCCAATTTATCTCCAGATTTAAAACTATACTGTACTCTGACTTATAATCAGGCAGTTCTAGGGTCTGAATCTTCAAACAAAAGAGAATTTTGTAATCTTAAAATACGCAGAAGCAGAACATGCACAACTCAATAAAATCCCATCTTTGATGACAAGAAGTTGAGTCAGAAAATTAAGATAAATGCATGTCTGTCTTACAAAAATTCAGAGGGGAAGAATAAGGAAGACAGCTGCAGCTAATGTATCTGGAGTTTCCTCTCCAGTTCTTTTATTACCTTAATTTAAAATGAGTTTAGTGCTAATAAAGTTTCTAAGCAAAACAAAGTTTCAGATTACAGACAAGAGTTTGATTGTCTAGGGAAAAAGGCCAATGACTGCACAGGATCCAGCCCTCTGTTCAAGAACAGAATTAGATTAGTTATAGAACGTTAGCTTTTTCTGCTGCAGAGATTGGTAAACAAACATCTTTCTTGGCTTCACCTACTCACCTTTATTATATGCATAGGGAGCTCAGTAATTGTATCTGCTGTGTAAGGGAAATAGTGATATCCTCCATTCTGTGGCTTTATTCTTTCAATATGTGGCTGCTAGGAAATAAATAAGGATGCTCAATGGAATAAAAGCCTGATGTTGACATCAGTGTGTTCAAGAGATTGCAATTTTGACCAAATTTAAACAGGTAATAGTGTTAACTTGTAAAGAGACAAAAAGATTCCCAAACTTGATCTTTTTCACATAAAATTATTATTGTTAATAATTGTAATAATTTTGTCTTGCTGTTAATATGTTTTTGCATAAGGGCATCCCATTTGACCTTTTCAAAATGTCAGCAATAATATTTAATATGAATATGCTTCACAGACACTTTAAGCACTCATATAATGTTTAATATTAAAAGATAATAATCTTGGTATTTGTACTCAAAATGTCACTGAATATTGCATGAACAGCATTCACACTAGCTTAATAGCAAGGTGTGTATCCAAACCCTGATATTATCAGATAGCTTAGGAAATTAGTATGGAGGAGAATTGTTGTTTTCAAGCTTTTTTTATTTTTTAATTACTGAGTGTTTATAGAACACTCTTCCTTTGTAAGGAATTTGGTCATAGCGATCTGCCTTGAAATATTACCTGGAAATATGTAAAAAGGAAAAGAAAATATTAGTTCCTTCTGTTAATTAAGATGTATCTTAATGCTCTTGGATTCTAAAAATTCCTAGGAATGTGTGCATTGAAGATGATATCCAGTGAAAGACCTAATTTCAGGAACCTAGTTCCCAAATACACTATGTATTAAGGCACACCAAACAAGTAGAAACCTCAGATGGGTGACTTGAAAAAAACAACACTTTAATTGACAAGATAATTACAATTAACCAGTAGGAAATATCACTTACATATTGTGTGCTTGAAAAAGAAGAAGAGTTCTAAGTCAGATCCTCTGAAAAGCTTCTCCATCCACATTAACTTAAATCCTATAATTGTCTTCCAATGGAAGGCTCCTACAATCACTGTTTTCACTATAATTCAGTAAGACTTGTTGAGTTTGTCTAAAACTTGAATTCTGAAATAAAAACCTTCTCTTTAAATTTTGAAAGCTGTCAACTGTAAAGGGGAGCTCTATATTTCAAGTTTTCCTCAGATTTAGGACCTTTAAGTCCACATATTCAGAGGAATCGTGTCCATGGGCTTAAGATGAAAAAAAAAAAAAAAACAACCTAAAAAAAGTTAATTGACCATGAAGAAAAAGCATAGGAAGAGGGATGAGCCTTGAGCTTACCAGTAGCTCATGTTCTAAGGAGGGTGGATGTAAAACCTAAATTTGCAAGGCTTTGCACTTTAATACTGAGATTAAAGGAGGGAAAATAATTTTTGGATTAAACAAAATAACTAAGAACAAATGAAAAATACTGCTTAGGACAGGAATGAAGATTCACATCTCTCTTAATGAATGCTCTTACTGATACATAATAGTATTATGCACTTGTCTATATTGAATTCCATTATTCTGCAAAGAGTTACTTAATTCCTGTTGAACAGAGCGACTGCCTGTGCACGTGTCAGAGGGTGAGAAGGACAGGTACAACAAGTTTGAAGGAACTATGACACTTGAGATGCTGTGCATGTTAGATCTTCTGGCAAAATAGACAAAGAAAAATTTAATTATGCATATTCAAGTACAGGATTTGGAGTCCCTGAATATCCATTGACCCAAGACCCCAGTAGGGAGTTAAATAAAACTAATAGTAACATTATTAAATCAATCTTGATAGAAATTTAACTGAAGGTAATAAACAGAAACATTTTGTCAGGTGTTATTTCTGGAGGTATATAGTGACTGATCTATCCCTGAATTTGAAAAGATTGATATCTATGAGCTCCATGTCTTCATAGCCAAATCCGTTTCAGTTATATTTCACTAGTTTATTGTATGTGTCGGGAAGTTTTCTGTGAGTTTCCTCCGCTGCCTTACAGATTTCTAAAATAAATCCTACAGCCTACTTATCCACTATCAAGAAAATAATTCTCTACCAGAAAGCAAAGCACACACCTCATTATCATTTAATTAAGACATTGCATATGAAAAACAAACCAACCAACAAACAAAAATCTCTTGCCCCAGGCAATAATTACACCACCTGGAAAGCAGGAGCAGATAACTCCTTAGAGTTGCTGGAAAACTCTTCAAACCTCCCACTAAGGGAGGTTCTATTTTTGTGATACAAAAATTTTTGTGATATATATTTTTTAATATGTATGTTTGTATGTGGCCAAAGGAGACAAAATTAAACATTTGTTGTAATGACACCATTTTTTGTAGCTAGAAAAAACAAAATTGATGCTTTGATATCAACAAACAAAATAGATGTTCTTATGCTAAAATCTCCAGTTAGTTTCTTACACTTTCTTGAGTTACTTCCCTGACAACTTCTGCTGTTAAAATATTTTTTATGCAGGAGGTGGTCTTTTTCTCCATTTTTTTTAATTTCTTTTTCGGATGGACAAGAACTTTTTCAAGACAACCTCTCAAACACGAGATGGGAGATCCTTCTTATTTTAACTTCTGACTGTGTATGCATTGTTTAGAAAGGTTAACAGACTGGTTTATTCTCACAAGAAGCTCAGAGCTACTTGTGTTAGTAATACACTAAAACCAGGAATTAATAGTTGAATGTGCTTGGTGAGTTTGTGGAGTTTTATTGTTGTTGTTGTTGTTATTATTAATATTTCCTAAAGAGAGGAGGAGGAGTTAGGAAAAAAACTTAATTTCACCTCTAAAAGCATTTTACTTTGCTGTGTGGAAAAATGTTAGAGAGAGTTAGATGTACAGAAAAACATCAGGAACAGTTTTGAGCATGAACAGCCATGCAAGGAAAAAGAAGAAAGAGTAAGAAAGAAGGAATACTTGTTCACATGAGAAGTGTCTTTGCTTATATTAGAAAATTCTCTTTTTTTTAGCCTTTTCAAAATGCAGAAAAAAAATATCCCTTCATAGTCTTTCTTGGAATTATAAGTGGAAAGGACAAAGGATATACAGTGTGTGTGTGTGTGGGTGGGTGGGTGGGTGTGTGTGGGTGAGTGTAGGCATGTACATACTTGTGGCATTCAGTCTTCTATTACATGGCTGCCTTTTGGAGTATTGTATAGTGTAATTGCTACTTTTGGTGGGGTTTTTTTCCTTATAAAATGAAACCACCCAATTCATATTTTATAAATTTAAATGTAAGAGCAAAATAGATTGGGACAGTTATCTATAGTATCAAATAAAGACTTAGTTCAGTAAGCATAAGACAGGTAATTAACAAATAAACAGGGAAGATTTGATATTTAGCTGCCTTTGTAGAAGTTCTTGAATTTAGCAGCAGAAAGGTTAGAAAAATCTTACAAATGAGTTAAAATTAAGCTACAATATATTAAAAGAGAAAGAAAACACACCAAAATATATTCTGACAAGCACTTTCATTTAAATTAGTTTAAAGATAATAGTTTATGTAATAAACTCCAAAATTAATAAAGGAGTCTGGCATATTGCATGTATAAAAAAAAAGGGAATACAAAACAAATAAAAATTTTAAAAAATCTACTGGTTTCTGCAAAATAGTAGTCTTGAAATTTGACTTTACTAATTGAGAAATCAAATTTACAGGAGAGAAATTATAATAAATTAAGACAATGGCAAATAAAACCTAGAATTTATTAAGTATCAGAAACTCTGAGCATTGATCAAGACTCCAGAAGCAGTCATCTCCCAGGAGATGTTAATGGGAACGGGAACAGAAATTAGAAAAGCCAACAGAATGTCCTTATTTAAGAAAAAGCCTAGGGACACAGCAGGAAATTAAAGACCAAACAGTTTAACTTCAATTTGCAGGAAAGTATTAGGAAGTATTTTAAACCACCAGATCAGAAAATGCTTAGAAAAGCACAAGCTGATTAAATGAAGGTTGGAATAGGAAGGTTATGCCTCACTAATTTGTTAGTTCTATGAGACTAACAATCATTATCATTGCCAAAGTAGACAAAGGAATTTCAGTGTAAATATCATACTTAATGGCTGCCCAGGAAGATTTTTAATATCAGAAGTTGTGTAAGGTGCAGAATCATTGAAAAAGAGACAGTCTGGCATATTAATTTAAAAGAAAATGGCTAAAGGACTAAAGGACAGAGAACAAGCCACTATAAACCTGGAACAATATCGTTTGGAGAAAGAAAGAAAAAAAAGAGAGAAAACAAATGTGATCCCAAAGAAATAAATTCTGGTCTAGTGCCTGGAAATGCAATATGCTGGGTTCAGGATGAGATAATACAAAGGCCTTGCACTGTATATAAAATTCTATAAATAAAAGAAAGGTCAAAATTTAATAAACTATCTAAAAATATTTTATAAAACTTTTTTGTATGACAGGCTTTTCCCTCCAACTTCTAACAGTAAAGCAAAACTGTGATGGAAGTACAGTCCATCTTTTTTTGTGATACTCTTAAAAACCTTATCTACAGTATGATACAGAAGTGCCAACAGATGCGCTTTAGGTTTTGGCAAGGGTTATAAATGTCAGCGTAGATCAGGAAAAAATAAAATTCACCGTTCAAAAAGCAAGTTGTATCCTTCTGTCTGTTTCTATCCAGAATGTATTTAAGACTTTGAAGTGGGGAAAAAAAGACTTTCTCATCTTAGAATAAAAGTAAAACCAAAACAAAACAGGAAAAAAAAACCCAAACCCCACTCATGTTAAATGGAAGTGAAAAGACCACTTTCATCTTGCTCTTCGTCTGTCTGGAAGACTGATATGGTTTTCACTTGCCAGAAGTTTCTAGTGAAAATGACAATAATATCTCATATAGACTGAAAATTGTTGAGAACCCTTTTTTATCTTTTTCACTTTGTCTTTAGCTTGACAACAGTTACTTACCATTACAAAACAAAAATTGAAAGAAAAAAAATCCTTCTGGCTTTGTGGCCACTGGAATGTCAAAAGATTTGTGAAACTGAATTAAATCATGGCAATTTTAGTCCTGGAATTATGGCATATTTTGAGACAAGGAAATTAAGATTTTGTACCAGAATGATATATACTTTTAAAAGTAATAAAACAGATTCTTACCTGTCTTTAATAAATACTGTATAACATTTGCTATTATTTTATAATATTATAGATAATAAAAATGCTTAAAAAATCTTATAGACAATATAAATGCTACAGAAATCTAGAATGTAATAGGTGAGGTTTTTTGCGACATTTTCTTTTCAGCTTTGGCTTGCTGAATAATGCTTAATATTTGTGGAGGTTTGATCCTGGCCAGCTGCTGGATGCCCACCCAGCCACTCTTTCACTTTTCCTTCTCAACAGGACAGGAGGAAAAAATACAATTAAAAAGCTTGTTGGTTGAGATAAATACAGGGAGATCACTCACCAACTACTGTCACAAGCAAAACAGACTCAACTTCAGAAAGATTAATTTAATTTATTGCCAATTAAAATTGAGTTGGATAGAGAACTTTATCAAAGTAGAGAAAAACAAAGAACCAGAGAAACAAAGAAAAAAACCAAAACACCTCCCCCCACCAGCCCACCCTTCTTCTCAAGCTCAACTTCACTCCTGACTCTTCTACCTCCCCCAACAGCAGCTCATGGGAGATGGGGGAGTGGGGTAGTGGTCAGCCCATCTCTACAACTCCTTCCTCTTCACACTTTTCCCTTGCTCCAGTGTGGGTTCTTCCCATGGCTGCAGTCCTTAAAGACAGATGTGTTGCAGTGTGGATCGTCCATGGCCCACAGTCTCTGCCAGAAAACCTGGTCCTGTGCGGGCTTCTCTCCACAGGTTGCAGCTTCCTTCAGTGCATATCCACCTGCTCTGGTATAGGGTCCTCCATGTGCTGCAGTGTGGATATCTGCTCCAACTTGGTCTCCTCTATGGGCTGGAGGAGTCTCCTTCTGTAATCCTTAAAGAGAAAGCTGAATGCAGCCTAGTACATTTTTTTAATTACTGCTAAAAGACCACTGATTTTATATTTACTTGACAGAGCGGGGATCTCAGGGCTAATCTGGAATTGCCTTGGACTGAACTTGGTTTTGCTTGTTTCAGCTGTGGTTCCAATTGCCTAGTGGCTAAATAACCACAGCCTTGTGTTAATTAAGCTCAAGTTTATAGGAGTGACATAACAGCAGAAGCAATTCAGTACAGATTGAATTGTCTGCAGCTCTAGAATAAAAAGTGACATGGAAGCATGCAGACACAGGATGCTATGGGAGGTCCCAGGAAGGCAGCCTTGTGAATTAGGTGAAACTGGTTTAGAGATAACAAAGAGCACAGAAAATTGAATGACTGTGAATTGACAAAAAGAAAGAGTACATAAGCAGACTGTGTTAATAAATTGTATAAAGATAACCCCAGGCGGACTCCAAGAGTGAAGTGGAAGACGTTTACTGCTAATATCCTAAGAAGCTTATTTTGACAATTCAGTTTGAAGGCCTTGTTTCTTTGATTTGGAGGCTTGGTTTATGAAACACTTTGGAACTTGATTCATTTCTTGGTTAAGGAGGAAATTATGCTGTGCAATTCTTTCCTCTGGGCTAATGGAGAAGTGTAGAAAGTGGCAGCTTCTCCAGCCAATTTTCCAGCCCCTCCAAACAATTTATTCTTCTTGCATTGCTTCTGTTCTCTCTACTCCAGCAGCATATATTCCCTAACAACTCTCCTTATAACAAGAATTTATGATGGTCAAGAGTTTATGATATTGACTTGGAAAGCTTGTCTGTGAAGGAGTTTAACTAGGACAGTGAGTGTGAAGGTTTCATTGACTAAATCTGTGATGCTCAGGAAAAGACAGACAATCCTCAGTCTCATCTGGACACTGGTGAAGTCAAAAATCTGATGACTCCTATAAAGACACCAGTACATCTATATCAAAGGATAGTTACTTGAAACATTTATCAGTTGTCATAAGCCAAAGATATACTTTTTCTGTGTCCAGCAAAATATTACTAGTGAATTTCTATGAATATAGACCTATGTGTCACTTGTCACATTTAGGTGTATGGGAAGTGTTGACCTCTTTTTATTGCAGGTGTTTAAATGAAATGGCATGAAATCTTGAATGATATTGCCTCTGCATGCTACAGGTTTAGTGTTTATGAAAGGCTAAACAAGTAATTCTGTCAGTTCTTCAGTACAGTCAAAATAGTATCCCTTTGTGGTTTATGTACTCCAGATGAAATACTCCTGTGCTTCAAACATGTTTCAACCTTGTTTTTCTTCTGTCTTACACCTGTCTGGGTTAGGCGAGTACTAATGGAACAAAATATAGTTAACATCCAATTACTTAGTGTTCCTGAGATAGGATGAAAACAAATTTCTTTTCAGGGGAAAGCTAGTTCTCTTGGAGGTTTTTGCGAGAGTAAAACTATGAGGGCGCAAAACTATGAGGGCTTTCTGAAATAATACATTACCATTACCAATACTGGAATGTAAGTTCCTATATCATTGCAGAATACACTCAAAAAACATCCCTCAGCTGACCTGAAAAATAACTTTTCAACTAGCACTCTTTTCTAAGCAGGACACACATGTCACAAAAAGAAATGGAAGTTATCATCCAGCTAGCATAATTCCTTGGCTAGTAAGTTATTTGCAGCCAAAGCAGAGGACAGTGACACCTGTAAACCATAAAAGTCCTAATCAGGATATCATTAATATTAGCTTGCCTTGATCGTGAATGTAAATGTACTGAAATAGTGTAAATAACCACAGCATATAAGCACTTTGTAACAGTGTGATTATATAGACAGGCATAGTTTTACTATGTGAATAGTGAACAATGTGACAACCAAAATGTCAAGAGACGTGTAATTGCATACAGAAGGCATCAAAGTGAACAAAATTTTCCAGACAAAGAACAAGATAAACACAAGGAACTGTAAACAGGCAGGACAACCTAATGAATATGCAAGAAGAATGACTACCAAGAGAAAAGAAAAACAAGGCAAGTAATATTGGGAGCATGTGAGACACCAGCTCCCATTCCCCTTTTGGGGATGGAGGCCAATAGCATAAAAGCATCTGGCATAAACAAGGAAAATTGGAGAAGAAAGAATACAAACCCACTTTGGCTTTGATGTCTCCCATCAAACAGCTTTCAAACCTTATGACCCAGACCTCAATGCCTAAGAATCAAAAAGGATTGCAGTCATGAGTGCTAACTATATGGTATCAACTTTGCGGTATTGTATACTGACAGGTAAGTTAGAAAAGTATTACTGAAAACTAAAATCCATGAGTTTTCATGGTGCCACAAGTTAAAAATGGCAGTGTCAGGTCTTTGGTCTCTTTCCCTCCTGTACTGGAAAAGATTTTGACCATTCCGCTCTCCCAGCAGCTAAGAAGATGCAAGACAGTGATTAAGAAAAAAATGAAAGCAAGAAGGAGAAAAGGAGAGGGCTTATTAAATAGAGGTAAAAACATGCAGGGAGGAGAGAAGGTGTTCACTGAAAATATGTCCCATACACTGACTAAGAAGCAGAGGGGAGTGCAAGTCAAGACGTGAGTACCAGAGCCCTGGGATGAGCACACTGAGAGAGAAGTACCTCCTGTCATTCTTAATGCCCTGAAATCTTACAGTTTTTCATAGCTTGCCTCTTACTGTTGGTGGACAGTCCATCTCCTGCAACCAATAATGCTGTAACCATGCAATAAATGTGTGTTCCTTGTATATATTTCTATATATAAATATATGTGTGTGTTACTTACATATATTGCTTTTCTAGAAGATTGAGAATTATGTTTAAATGTTTTTGGTTTTAATATGGTAATGAGAAATTTGGGTTAGTCTTAGTCTTAGCAAGTTGAGTCTTTAAAAATGGTCCTTCATAAACAGAATACTTCACTCATATATCAAGTGGATAGAACTACAACATTTGCAAGGCTTAGTCTAGTAAGCACACCTGGGAGTTCCTCCAAGAACAGTGAAAAGTGGTGCAATGCCCAGTTTAACCATCCCCCTATGTCATAGCAGAACCAAGCAGTGCACTGTGATCAAAACCTGAAATGTTGCTCTCGTTTGCCATGGGAAAGTTATAGACATAATGAATCCTACCCTTAGAAAGCAAGAGCAGTTTCTCCCTAATTTTTTTTTGTAACTGATCTTTTTTTGGTAATCTGTTCACCACACTTGAGGGTTGAACTGCTGTACTTTTGTGTACCCTATCTCCTTTGAACATCCCACTACATCCTAAATGTCTACGGTCAGATCTCAAATTTGGCAGGACTACAAATATAGCCAGGCTTTCCTAACCTCTTCTCTTTTTCTTTGCCACATTCTTATTATCTCATTCTTGACTAGTTCCAGCAAAGTGCAGCTACATATATCTCCAATATTAATCTGAGCCCATATGCCACATTGTTGAACTACAAACATAAGAGGATAGCTGCAGCTTCTCTGAACACTTCATGAGTTACTTCCATCTATTCTGCCTTCTACAGAATAATTCATTGTGTTTCATTCTTTACTAGCTGAACTGAAAGTTATTTTCAGATCTGGAAAAATCTTGTTCACTGATTGTTTGGACTGCCATAGCTATAAGTGTCTGGGGAAAAAAAGAAAAAAAAAAAAAGCCTGTGGCAGCTGACATTGCCAAAACAATGTATTTAAAAAACAGATATTCATTGTAGGGGAGAGGAATGCATATCTGGCTAAAAGGCAACTGTTGTATGGTAAGCCTTTTTGATTCACTAAATGCCAGGAACATGCAAGGGGAAAAGAAGTCCCGAATGGTTCAAAAGCCTATAGAATCCTGAGGGGTTCCTGGAGATACCTAGCTTTGGCAATCTGTCTTCTTTGGTATAGATGTTTACATGATAGTAAACATAATAGATGTATCTTGGGTTAAAGAATGCTTCCTATTTTTTTAACTCTGAATTTATACATATTACATCCCCCGTAAGAATATACAGATTGCGTGATTTCCTAAATATTAAAGCATTCTGAAGTTTGTATTATAAATACATTTTCTAATAATTTTAGTGAAGCAGATATAGCAATCCAAATGAGTGAAAATTGCACACATTTCTTGGGTTGAAAGATCCCTTTTAATACTCGCATGCTGGGTACTTTCTGGTCCCTGACATGTTCTGACTTGCTGATTCTGTCTTCCATGGCCTGACATTATTGGGAGTGTTTTGCACAGACCTGGCAATGTCAGAGCAAGTATAACTCATACCCTTTCCAGACCTTCATAGGGATTTTTTTCCTAACAATGCTTAAAAGGTATAAAATAAATGCAAAATATGAATTTATATTATATTATATACTATCCACATAACAGTTCATGTTTTTTACTGTCTCCTCAGAGACCGACCTCATTCTTGTGTTGATCTTTTTCAATGGACTTTTTAGGTGCTTCTCCATCTTAATTTTTATAAAAACAATATACACCCTCAGAGGTCTCACGCTCTTTGTGAAATTTGCTTATATGATCCCTTCTTCCTATACTTTCACCACAGTTTTGGCATCATGAAAGTTTGCAAGATACTAGGTTGTTCCACAGGCCATAAAATAGGAGGTCCCCTGACTAGTGATCAAGTATATGGTCCCAGGAGCAGCAGAAGCACTGTGGAGTCCTCTTCTTCAACAGAGCACTGGGAGAGGATTCATTCTGAAATGGAGTGCTACAACCTCATGACTCAAGTTAGAGTATATCCTAAGGGGTTGTTCATAAATTGTTCATATAAGAGACATGCAAAAAGGTTTACTCCATTGCAGGAGATATCTGATAATCTAGTGCATATATAAATTTGCATATATGACTTTCATAAGACTGAGAAACTCATATAAGTCACAGTAAGCAAAAAGCATTTCCCATAAGTGTAATGTATGCTTCATTGAGAGGGGAAGAATGTAATTTTGGCAATTTTAAAATATGTTCTATGTCTTATCTTATGTTTTAAACCTATAATCTTGGATTATGTTAGTTCACTGAATCAAATCAGTAATGGCTCATCTTACATTTAAGCCTCCGATAGCATTACAATTGATAGAGCACAGTAAAAAGATTACAGATCTAAGTGATCATCAAGATATAATGATCTTTTTTTTTCCAGTCACAGTTGCAGGAAAGCTGTCTCCTACATAAATTAATGAAAATAAAAATAGTAAAAA
Organism: Gorsachius magnificus; assembly: GCA_034008185.1. NCBI lineage: Eukaryota > Metazoa > Chordata > Aves > Pelecaniformes > Ardeidae > Gorsachius > Gorsachius magnificus. The sequence continues at coordinate 61,278,446 of CM067084.1, forward strand.
AAATAAATAAATGTTTGAGGAAATGGAAGACTGGAGAGCAGAAGGCACAAATGGGGTTAATCAGCAAAATAATAAGCAGTCTAACAAAAGGAGGGTTTAAAATATGAGGAGATACCACAGGTTGTTAGTTGATCCTCAGTCTGTGTCTCTTTTTTCCCCAGTAATTATGGATTTACTCATTTTAAAAGTATAAACATTTTGGAAAATTAGGAAGGATATAAAGAAGCGCATAGGTTAGCTTGAGGGAAGAACACCAAAGTCAGCATATCTACAGTGTTTCATTATTTATTGTTCACCACCACTATAATGGGGAGAAAAGCCAGGAATGATAAAAGGCTAGTTTACACTTCATAAATTGTGATATACCAGCATATTTATCACTAATATTCAGAGATGGTATGAGATGCTATCTTGCTCCAAGGTTTAGCAACTCAAGAAAATACCAACTTGATTACAATGTACAGAGATAGATCTCCCATTAATTCTGATGTATTATAGCACATGAATTCACTAAAGAAGTAAGTCAGATTGACTAATTAAAACTTTATTCTATGTAAAACTTTAAAAATGAAATTGCTGCTCAGCCTTTCATGTTATTTTCTGACAGTCGGCAGACAAATTCAGAGACTAGCTTGAACTGTCAAAATAATTTATATATATTAAATGTCAATGCAACTCAGGAAGAAGATAAAAATTTGCTTTCAATATGACATTTATATGCCAGTTCTTGATTTAGATATGCAGAGGTAGCAAGACATGTTAGCTAAAAGTAGTTATGCAGCATATTTCTAAACATGATGTCCCATTTATGTTCAAAATGATGTGGACTGAATCAATTAGGAGAAACAAGTGAGTTCCAAGAAGTACTTTAAAAAGCTGTGGAGTTGCTTAGTAACCTGATGTTATACTCCATTTCCCAACAGAACTATAAAGCTGTCAGACTGGTAATAGGGAGCTCCCCAAGATAAATGGCGCCTCATGTATTTTGCCAAAAACATGATTCTATGAAATATGTTATACCTAATTGTTGGGAGTCACGCATATTCATATAGTAATACATGCAACAGGGCAGTTATCAAAGAAATTAATTTTAGTTGCACTCTGTCATAAAAATCCCATACTTCTCCTTAAATGCATTATCTTGTGAAACAGCAGAAGGCACTGAATCCAGAATGCCTAAGGGGAAAAATTTAATCCGGCTCTTTCTTAGTGCTACATTTACCTGACATCAGTTTTGTTCTTCACTGACAGTAATCTAGCATAATCTACTGTATGCATGCTAGACTTGGAAATTTAGCTTTTTCTGCCTGAAAACTCTTTGAGAACCCTAAAGAAGTCATCACGTAGTCTTCCATCATAGGATATTGTTTTCACAGGATAGAAAAATAGATGTATCTTAAATTTCAGTGAAAATTCAAACTATTTTCAAGTACATTTAGTGAAAAATGCAAATGGACTGAGGGGAAGGATATCCATCTTGCCTCCTCAACAACTGAGTTATCAGTTCCTAAGCCTACTTTCTTTTTAGGAATGTAAACAATATCTCAAATATAGAGAATTAAATCTGATATTTCATGAAAAATCTTGTCTAAAAATCATCCACAGGAACTCTGCCAGAGTCTGAGGTGAATGACACTTAGTTGTTACAAAATACTTTATAAATAGGGAAGAATAAAAATATCTAATATAATAGGATCAGCTTGTCAGTTGAGGTGAAATGGACTGTTGAAGTCAGTCCAGCTATATTGATTACATTTACTCCAGAGTTCAGCCTATTTGATTTTTTTTTTTTGCCAAAAAATATAATAGTGACATATTTATAAAGAAAAATGACTAAATGGAACAGAAGGTTCTTGTCCTTTTTAAAAAGTACTTTCTTGAATTCAATCCAAGTAACTTTCACACTGTCTTCTGTTCTTAAGCAACTTAAGTGCTCCTGAAAATCTCCTTTAAGACCACAGTTTGTTGTTCACTTCTCTAAGTGGCAGAACTAGGACAAGATAGTTCACAGTGCTGAAAATGAAAACAGCCGTAAAACATATAGTGAAAGATTCAATTAAAATTTTTCAGAAAAATTGTGCATAGATTAGAAACACCAGATAAAATGGCTGCAGTCAGATCAAGATGCCAGGTATTTGTGGGTTGTTTAAAACTTGTATTTGAATTACAATTGAATTAAGCACATATGAGAGGGTAGACCACCAGAAGCTAACGTACGCTACAGTAAAAAAGACCATATCTGATATTCCTATATCTTTACTGACACCATCTAGGATTTTTAGCATATGTTTTAAACCAATAATCTGTATATTGCTTAATTTTTAACCAGCAGAAATCAAAAGAATAATTATTTCCCTACTTCCACTTAACATGACATGCAAAAATGTTCTTATCTTCTAATACTGGGAAACAGATGGTTACAAGTGCATGATTTGTCAGCATAATACCGTAATAATTCATAGATGCATCAAGAAATGCTTCTTTTGCATTGCCTTTCCTTGCATTGCTGTTCCTCAGTTAACTAGTGCTTTCTCCCTTTTCAGCAGACTCTAGAAATTATTAAAGGAGTCAATGAAATTTAAACAGGAAATATTGAGATTGTTCAAATTTATTAAAATTAGATTAAAATCAGATTAAAATTTACAGAGTACTGGAGTAGGTAATGTCACAAAATATTTTTTGTACCAGTTTACTCATAGTTTGATATACAAGCAGCAAAGTGTAAATTTCAAAATATATTATTTTGGCTTTTAGTGATTCAAGTAGCTCATGGCTGTATGTTAGCAATTGAGCTAGTTTTAATTCCACTGGCAAATTCCTTTGCGTAGTGCAATAAATTTTTTTCTCTTTTTTGTTTTCTAAATCCTTTGACAAGTCTTTCCATGTCTTATTTGGATAATTTTTTTATGGTAAAACGTTTATGCATTATTCATCAGGTATAGTAGTTTTTCAACAAGCCAAAGAGCATTTTTAAAAGATTTGTGTAGATGATGTACTATATGGCAAAGTTTTGATTGATAATAACTTTATTCTTTAATATATGTTTTAAGAAAAGAATGAAGGAAATTTCAGATACAGTGAAAAAGAAATGGAAAGGTGATGTAACACAGCTGTTTAATGTTGACTTCAAGGAACAAAGAGTTAAGGTCTGTTCATGCAAATGTCTTTGGATTCAGAATGCAGTAATATTATTTAATTTAGTGAGTATCTGTATCACAATTCCTCAGCTGCATAAACATTTTCCCTCATCCACAGCAAGAACATTACCAACATTAAGCCCTGATTACTTTTTATGATGAGATGGCTGGTGCTGTGGATGAGGAAAAACAGAGGATGCTATATATCTTAACCTTGGGAAGGCCTTCCACGTAGTCTTCCATAGTGTCCATATAGTCAGACGGTGAATTATGTCCTGTATAAGTGGACAACAAGATGGGTGGAAGAAGATTGGCTGGACTGTGTTCTGCACTGGGATGGAGGGGAGTGAGGTGAGAGAGAGAGATAGTGCAAGGTTCTTTCTGGATCTCAGAAAGGCCCAACAACAAATGGCTTAATAAGATAACTCCTTTAATAAGATTGAATAAGAAGAGGAAGGCGAGTAAATCTTACATCCTTTCAGATGCTGGGTACCCTGCATTTGTGCAGCATCAGATGGAGCCCAGATGGATTTTCCTATGGTGCACTGTATGGAGCAGACCCTGTTCATGGACAGGAACTCTCCCTTTCAGTCATTCCAGCTAATATATAATTTCCTTACAAGAAAACAACTCTGCTTCTATAGGATGCCCTCATGAGAGCTTCTTCCTGTAGATACAGGCAAGGCCATGCGGGTGGTGTAATGTCTGCTATCAAGTGGGAGCTGCCTGCAGGCTCTTCTGTTACAATGAGATGACCGAGTTTATCCTGTGGCCTAGGAATATGTGCAGCACAACTCGGGGCTGAAGACCACAATGGACAAGCACCACAGCACAGCACAGGCCTGGAACTGCCCAGGTTAACTGCTGTGTAGTTCACTAACTCCTAAATGTGCAACAGTCTGCTGTTCAGGATCAATGCATTCCACCCCTAGATCCACATACCGTTTATCTTTCGTAAAGACACATTACAAGTTACAGATTATGTTAATAACACCCAAGCTTCCCAAGCCCCAAGTATGAGCCCCAGCAGAGCAGTCATGGCCTGCACAAGTTCACTGACTCCTCGAATACAGTGTTTTCAGCAGGGGCCCCATACAGACTGTCAGGCTCAAAGTGTTGTGATCAGCTGTACAAAGTCTGACTGACAGACAGATACTGGCAGCGTCCCTTGTGGAACAGTAGTGGGACCAATACTGCTCGATACCTTTATTAATGACCTGACCAGGGGGATAGAGTGTTCTTTCAGCAAGTTCATATATGACACCAAATTGGAGGGAGTGCTCAACAGTTAGAAGTATGGAACACAGAACCTCTGAGAGGCTGAAAGAGCCGAATTTGTTTGGCCTAAAGATAAGAAGACTAGGCAGAGATCCTTTTGCTGTCTGCAGCTACCTAATGGGAGGCTATAGAAAAGGTAGATTCAGACTCCTCTTGGAAGTGCAAAGTCATAGAATAAAAGTCAATAAGCCAAAACCTGGGAATTTTTATTAGAGAAAAGGAGAAATTATTTTATTGTGTGACCGGTCAAATATTGGAAGAGCGGCTCAGAAAGGTTGCGGAGTCTCCATCCCTGGAGATATTCTGACTTTGACTGGGGAAGGCATTGACCACCCTTGTTTAATTGTCCCTGGTCTGAGCAGGGGTTTGGACTAAATGACCTTCAGAAGTACTTTCCAACCCAAATTGCTCAATGATTCTATGATCAGGTATCACTGCTGAGTTTTTAGCTGAATGCAATCAAAAACCTTAAGCACAAGAATTATTCTCAAACTATTTGCTTCATTTTCAGAGACTACCATGTATTTTTAATTAAGTACTGTGTCTGTTGTAAATACAGAGTTAGGTTTTGATAGGAGAAAGCACAATGTTCCTACTTATGCATATTTTTCAGTGGGACCCAAGCTAAATTATGCACTTCTGCAAATGCTTTGCATAGCTAACTCAATGTAAGAATTCATTTTGTCTACTAAAGCTGATGGCAGATTTGTATTTGTGAAATATTTGAATTAAGTGAAGGAAATGGTGCTTAAAGTGTGGCAACTGTTTAATCAGTGAGTAATTTACTCCTAATGTGTGAAGTATTTTTTATGGGCTCATTTATGATAATAGACGTTCAAGGCTCAATCAATGTAAGCAATAGATTTATGGTATATTTAGTCATAACATAATCCAATGTAAGCACTCTTATTTATTACTATTCACAGTTTAATTCTCCTTTTTTTTCCCCCATACAATTTACAGCATGTTACTAAACTCATATAAAGTACTTACCAGAATTTTTCAAAAAGCATTTATTCACATCTGTCTTAGCATATTTTTACATTCAGATGTTGGACTTCAAAACACAAGACTATCATCTAATTTGCATAATTATATAAATAGACAGGGTCTGTCAATTAGACAATTAGAGAAATCATTAGAGACAATTAGAGAATTCATTAACCAGGAAATTGATCTGTTCCTCTGAAACGTCTTCTTTCTGTCAAATTATTGGGGTCTATTTTTTAGTTTATATATTTCTGATTTTACCTCATAAGCCTCATTTCCCTTTTGCTTCTTCAAATACCATGCCTAAGAATTAACACTGGAAATTATGGTCCTCTGGCTACTAACAGAGGCAAATTGTAGATGCTTGGATACATCATAAATATTATTCCAATTCTCCATAATCCAAAAGTCCTCTGCAATCATAGTGTGTAGTCCACAAGAGTTTGTTTTATAGACACAGAAGCTAAGAGAGAAGCACTTGTCACCTAAAGGGATATATACCCTACAGTTCATTATCCTTAGTTGTTAGTATGCTACTTTAAATTGGGTTACTTCAAGTCAGGTAAAAAACTGATGTGATTTTCATACATCATTTTCTTGCATTTTCTGAATTAGTGAGGAAAAGTTACTGCTGCAAGAATTAAGTATAATTCCTAGCATAAGACATTTTATATGATGTCCAAGATATCTGTGCCATAATATATAAATGCTAAAGACTTCTGCTTCGCTAGCAGTGGACAATCAGTTAGCCAAATATTTTCTGATATAAAAGTTTTACTTGTGATTCTAGAATGCCAAATTACTCATAGCATCTGAAGGGTCTGTAAAAGAATGGACATCCTAACATTCCTCTCAAGCCCTGAAGAGTCCAGCTGACATGCAGGACACATTATGACTACTCTATAAAGATTAAGAAAATATCTGTGGTGGAAGGTAAGATGTAATGTGGCTAAACTCTTGTTCAGAATTAAAACTATTAACATTATGATGAAATTCTGCATTTCGGTAATTAACAGAAGAGTAAATGTACAGAACTTCCTAACAACTTTGAAAGTTAAAAAAAAAAAGTTCCAAATCTCATTTGTGATGTTTTCTGTATGGTACTAAAATGACCATTTAGTAGGAAATTGTAAGGTGTTTTCTACCTGAGACTGTGTAAGAACTGTTTTCTTTCAGATCTACACAAATGGCCAAATATATGAATGGTGATAGATCAGAAACAATTTTCCCTTCCCCTCAAAATTGCAAACAAGCTTTCTAAGTGTTTTCATTCTTAATTAATTTTTGTTGGGTTTGGGCTTTTAAATTGGTGAAACTGAAATACAGTCAACAGCCTAGCAGAGGCCAAGGTCCAATATTTTGCTTTATTTAAGCTAGACAGACATATGTATCACAACAAACTACCTGTAACTTACTGGAACATCTTCCTGTTTCTTTTGCCCTATTTCATGTTACTGTGACTAATTTCAACAAGGCTTCACCCAGGTAGATCTGCAGCAACATTTCTTTGTCCTTTCTGACCATTTTAGCTTTTACCTGTAGGTCTCTATTATGTTGAATTTCTCTCTGCTTTCTTAAGTTAAAAAAAGACTCCTGTTTGTTTGTCTTTCTCAAAACCCATAATTTGAGATGGTGTTAGAATACGCATAACTTGGGCTGTACCCAACTTCTAAACCATGTGGCAATCAGTCATGTCAGTTTACTTGTGAATGTGCCAGTTTGTTCATATTTTAAACTACACAAATAAGATTAGTTTGCTACTGACTGTTCCATAATACACTATGAAAATGCCACTCTGGCTATGTAACTAAATTCAAATTCTTGAAGGTCAGTATGACCAGAACTTTCCTCTTGATTTAAAATACTTTATTCTTTCTTTAACTCTGCCCAAGTCTGTTGTTACTTAAATGCATATGGGTTTCAGTGTGTTTGAGTAAAAATGGGAGACTTCTAGTTTTCATTAAATTTTATTCTGGAAATGTCTTGAGGAGAATTATGAAACCATTACTAGGATGTTGAATAAGAGCATTAGTTTTGTATGCAGTAAGACAGTTATGAGAGTTACTTTCAAAATAATTTAAATAAAACCCATGTTTAAAAATATCTCTACTGCTTACAAGTCATCCAAGATTCTGTGTTCAAACAAACCTCATCTAGTTAACAAATGGATCAAACCTAATATCAGTAACCACTGTGGATTGAGGAAAAAAGAGTGGGACTATCAGATAGCCAAAAAAACCAAAAAAAAACCAAAAAAAAGGGAAAATGCTCTTTGGATACTGATAATGAGATACAATTTGCAGTCAGTTTTGAAGAGAAAAGTCACTTTTCTCCATGTTTGAATGTGCTTAAGTCACAGTTTTTCCCATTTTCCTCTGCTTATATTGTATGCCAGATTATTTAAAGTGTATTCAAAACACTGCTTTTCAGTTACAAAGGTATTTGAATTGATACAAAAATATTATCTGATGCTCAAAAATATTAAAATGTTAATTTAAAATTTTAAGAGATAATGAGCTTGAAGAAAAAATTACAAAGTATTACTCTTAGTGAAGTTGCATTATATTTTGTAGCAAATATTATATGTGATTGATAGCAGGTAAATTTGATGTTGTTTTCCACAAAGCAATGACAAAGAAAAATAAAATTAAACCATTTAACACTTTTTTTTTTTTTTTAAAGTCTAACAAATATATATGATCTTTATCAAATTAATGACCATGTTCTGTCTACCTTTGTTTTCTGGAAATTGTGTCAGATAGATTGCAATAGGTGAAAATCTTTCCATGGATTTCAATTAATTTAGTCAGACATGCACGTTTCAAGTGAGGAGAAATTAGAAGTATAGGACACAGAAATCTCTTGCTGGTACAGTTAAAATAAAACTGTATTTGCCAACATTATTTGAATCAACTGAATAAAATAAACTTTTTATTGTGCAATTACCACATAAAGAGAGGTCATTTCTCAAAAATTAATAATAGGTTATGATTTGTATTAAGGAACTGAGTCTGGAAGTCCAGTTCAGAATTTACCCTACAAGTTAATAAAACTCTTGGTAAAAGTTTACAGTGTCTGAATATGAACAGGAATGAAAAATGGTTAATATCTTTTTAGACTAAGAATTGACACAATAATAACAATTCTGAAAAATGAAGCTATCCAGTATCCCCCCCCAAAAAAAACCCAGCAGAAAAACGATTTTTAATAGAATTTCAATATTTAAAGAATGAAAATAGTTAATTTAAATTTTGAAATAGATTTTAAAGATTCCAACACTTAGAAATATTACTTCTACTATAATATTTGATATTATTTTGCAACCTATTCTTATTTTGCAACTAAAACTTCCCATTTTAGTCTGAAGAAAAAGGACGTAGACTGTAAAATTTGAAGATGAAATTGTGCTGAGCACTAAGTAATAAATTGTGACCATTAATCAAATTAATTTTATTTCTGAATTCTGTTAAAATTTAAAAATGAAAAATGTCTGTGTATAGATGCATAACATTATTTTCCAGCTACTTCATTTAATACAAATACAAATGCTGAGAATGCAATTTCATTTTGTTATAACACTTAAGTATTGTTTTTGTTGATAGCAGTCTAGCCACTTAAAAATACAATTAAGATTACAGTCAGGTATGAGGTAATTTATTATTTCAGCTTTCAGAATGAGCATTTGCTAATCACTCTGTAAAAGCTGCTATAATGTTTCATTTTATTGCATAGTAATATGCCACAATATCAAACACTTTATAAATAAATATTTGGCTGATGCTATGATTGCATAGGAAAATATAACAAATTCAATGTATTTTATAAAATATATAGAAAACAGTGGCTTTCTAAATGATTGGTTACCTATATAATTTTCTTATCACACAGTTTTATTTAAAGGCTTTTCTTCTAATATAATATAATATAATATAATTAAAGTAAAAATATGCAAATTTGTGATGAGAAACATTAGAGGGAAAAAGGCACAATACAAGGAAAGCTGAAAAGGCTAAATTTGGCTGAGACGCTAAGAGAAATTTTTGTCAGTGAGATTACTCAGAAATTCAATCGATTACCTAAAAGACTTGGCAAAGAGTTGTAGTGATTCTTTGGCAAAACTTAGATTAGAAAATCTATGAGACTTCTTTCATAAAGCTGCCTTTTTTCCCAATTTTGTGTATTTTGGGGGGATTTTAAAGAAACTTTTTGAATCTAAATTTTCTGCCTAGCAAATAGCCTAGCGAATACAACTACAGTGCCTTTTAGAAGCTTTAGATTATGGAATGTAAAACATGCTACTGTGACTTCTATGGGAATTTAACACCATAAAACTAGACAGAATTTGTGTAAACTGTATTTACTTTTAACCTTTATTTTAAGAATAGTGGTTAGTTGGTTCAGATTTTTCTTCCTTTTCTTCCTTCTTTTCCTAATACCTGTTTTGGCTGCTTTTCTCTTTTCCACCTACTCCTTGTTTGTGGGTTGTGTTGTTTGGTTGGTTTCAATCAATAATTTATTTGATTTCATTGTTTAATATTAAAGGATATTTAAATGTTATTTTTGTAACTATTAACATCATGTTGTGCTTAAAATGGCTATATTACTATAAAATTTATTTTTATTTTTGGAAAAAACTAAAAGAATTATTTTCATTAATAAAGCCTTCATTAAAATAGGTGGGGAACCAATCTCCATGAAAAAATAAATATTATCGCCTTTCCTTTTAAGATGCATTTAAAATATATGTACATATACATGCCTATATGTGTGTACACATTTTTGTGTGTGTGCATCTAGACATGCATCTAGATGTTATTACAGGTGTAACCAGCATTTAAAAAAAAACCCAAATCAACTGACCTAGATCTAGCTTTTATTGTTGATGGTGGTTTCCTACAGGTTTTGCTAGTTTTCTCCAAATTTTAATTAGCTTTCTGTATTATATTACCATATTATCACATAATGGAGTAAAGAAAAACAATTTCCTAAAGGAATTTTACATAGGAGGTTTTTAATAGGAAATAAAAAATTCAAGTATAATAAGAGATAGCTATTGGAATTTGAAACCATTAATCCACTGATTATGTTGTATATCTAATATAGGTATTTCTAATTTTCCTATATTTAATCTGTGCTTTATGTCTAGGCAAGAAATGGCAATTACTGTGTTGGGTGAAAATCATAATACTGTAATCTTCATTATGAAGTTAGGGGTTTATGACAACTACCTCCTGTGAGTACCCAAAATCTCTTCTTTGCTAAGGAAAACAATATCAGTGTCTGACTTTCAAATATCTATCAGATAAAAAGTTATTTGGAAGACATTTCACACTATGGTTGCTTATATTAATATTTACCATTAGCATACTATTAATTACCCTTATTAGTTATTTTGCTATAGAAGGAAAATAAGTAAAGCGTAAAGGAGAGTTCAGTAGATAATGTCAGTTTAATTCTTTTAAATATAAATTATTACAAAAAGTTTTAAAATACTACATAGAAATATATGAAATAAGCGATTTCTTCACTTTTAACATCAAGAAAACCCACCTGTGAAATTCTTTTTTGGAGCAAACTTTAGACCCGTTTTCTTCAGCTGGAGAGGTAAGCTTAGTATATTGAGAGGAGTTTTTTTCATTTACCTTGTAACAAACAAACAATCAAAGTGATGGACTCAATTTTTTCACCACCTAATGACAATCCATTCAGAAGAAGATAGATAGGGATAGTAAATTCAGGTTTCTTGGTTGCTTTTGTTTGATGGTATTGTGTCTTTTGGAGGAGGGGGACATATTGCAGAATGCACAATTTATTTTTACTTAAGGATGCAGATGAAGTTGTAGCAACATAGAGGCAAATAGGAACTTCTTTTGGTTTACATGTTTGGACTTTATTTATAACTTGTATTGAAGTTCTGACATCATATATATTTTTTTTAAAATCTGGAGCATGTTGACCAGAGTGTGTAGTTGGCACTCTAAAAATATAAGTAATATAAAGCCAAAGTGATTACTGCTAATTACAGGGAGATTATTTAGGAGAAAAATTAAAATAGAAAAGATTAATTGTATATGGGGTTGTGTTAGCTGGGTTGTATAGAGGGAAATATAATGAGTATTCACTGTCAACATTGTAAGTCATTATGGAAATTATTATAAATGAAGATATTTATTCAGTCCATGCCAGACCGAGGAAAGAGATTTCCAGAAGGTAGGCCAGATGGTTAAGTGGGTTTTACTGCAGATCTATGCTGACCCATCCCTGGTGCTCCAAAAGTCGCCATCATGTCTGTGAGACACTGTGAAATCAATGGTAATGTCAGCTGAAGTTTGGTGTGCTGAAGGACTGTCAGAATTTGACAACAGAATTTTTTTGCACCTAATACTCAGGATTCTTTAAACAATGAGAAATTTCCCCAGCTCTTTGGGAAATTTAATGAACGGAGCGCAACTGGAAACTGACCATTTCATAAAGTTTTTTTTAAAATAGTGCACTTCTACATCTTTTAGTGTAAGTACTCTGTAGATTTTCTCAGCACCCAGGGTCACTTGTTTTGATTCTCTTGTTTGAAGGGGCAAGTTTTATTTCTGTAGCTTTCAGCTGTGTTATTAGCCAAATGTCTTTTTAAAAACGTTTATAAACTTTAAAGAAGAATTTCAGTTAAAAGCTAAGCAATACCAAATTTCCAAGACATAAAGGAACACTGTAACATGCTAGTGTTGTAGTAGGACAATGGCAGGCTAACTCAATACCCACCATGACAGTGAGGTGGATTTGGAACTGGCTACATGGCAGGGCTCAGAGGGTTGTGATCGGTGGAGGCTGGTGGTTAGTGGAGTACCCCAGGGCTCAGTACTCAGTCTGGTCAACTTATTCATCAATGACCTGGATGAGGGGACAGAGTGAAACATCAGCAAGTTCACTGACGACACAAAACTGGGAGGAGTGGCTGATACGCTGGAAGGCTGTGCTGCCATTCAGCAGGACCTGGACAGGCTGGAGAGTTGGGCGGAGAGGAACCTGATGAAGTTCAACAAGGGCAAGTGTCGAGTGCTACACCTGGGGAGGTCCAACCCCATGCACCAGTACAGGCTGGGGGCTGACCTGCTGGAAAGCAGCTTTGCCCAGAGGGACCTGGGAGTCCCGGTGGACGACAAGCTGACCATGAGGCAGCAGTGTGCCCTTGTTGCCAGGAAGGCCAATGGTATCCTGGGGTGCATTAAGAGGAGTGTGGGCAGCAGGTGGAGGGAGGTTATGCTCCCCCCTACTCTGCCCTAGTGAGACCCCACCTGGAGTACTGTGTCCAGTTCTGGGCTCCCCAGTTGAAGAAAGATGAGGAACTCCTAGAGAGAGTCCAGAGAAGGGGACTGAAGCATCTCCCCTATGAGGAAAGGCTGAGAGAGCTGGGCTTGTTCAGCCTGAAGAAGAGAAGACTGAGAGGGGATCTCACCAACACATACAAATATCTTAAGAGTGGATGTCATGACGACGGAGCCAGACTCTTCTCAGTTGTGCTCAGCGACAGGACAAGGGGCAATGGTCACAAACTGAAACATAAGAGGTTTCAGTTGAACATGAGGAGGAACTTGTTTACTCTGAGGGTGACGGAGCACTGGAACAGGCTGCCCAGGGGGGTTGTGGAGTCTCCTTCTCTGGAGATATTCAAAGCCTGCCTGGATGATGTCTTGTGCAACATGCTCTAGGTGAACCTGCTTTAGCAGGGGGTTTGGACTAGATGATCTCCAGAGGTCCCTTCCAATCCTTGCCATTCTGTGATTCTGTGATAAGTCCTATCACTTTATTGCAAGCCTTTCTTTATGAGTTTTATTTTCCCCAGCACAGAACTATCCTCTTATAAAGAGTTATTGCCAGAATGTCTTTCTGATACTGCCCTTAAATATAGCCTTACAGAGTAAGATATCTGTAACTCCATTCTGAACACTTTAGAATTGAGCACTTTTTTTGTATCTCTCTTATTGATGCTATTTTATCATAATCATCTTTAGTTTTTTTATCTTCTTTATGAGGCATTGACCTCTATTCTCAAAAGACTGAGGCAACAGGAAAGTGAACTAGTCGTTTTACTTATGCAGCCAGTTCCCAATAGAAAGGTTTATTTAGAAGGAGACTGACGGATTACTCAATTTCCTGCTTCATCAGGGATCATACCATCTTAGTCAGTTCCCTTGGCTCTGTGTATAAGGAGCTTAATGAAGAGGGAAATTAATTCTCAGTGGAAGCCACCTGTAGCTACTAACTTATTCACTCATACTGTCAGTCCTCCCTGGCCCCCTGTCTGACTGTGAGAGCATTTCTCACTCATCTAAATCCCATTTTCTGACCACTTTAGGATGATACTTGGGTTTCTGTTATATGAACACTGTCTAGTATAAAAAAGCTACAAATATTTATCTGATCTTTTGCTTTAAGAATAGATGACAGTTATTTCATTGCAATCCCTCTAGCCAACAAGTCTAGACACTTTCCAGGCTGTCCTCTTTTGAATGGGACTACTGGACTCCCAGATATTGCTGGCACCTGGATGTTAGCAGAGCTTGAACAGCTAAATAAGACACTTCAGTCCAAAGAGAAGTTCTCAATTAGGAGATGCTTAAACTTAAGAAGAACTTGACTGTCCAATTCTAAATGTGTGCAGGCAGGGGTGTAACCCTGTGGAAGGGAGCCACCTTTCCATGGACCCATGCTGGAGCAGTTCATGAAGAACTGTAGCCCATGGAAAGAACCCATGTTGGAGAAGTTCATGGGGGACTGTCTCCTGTGGGAGGGACCCCATACTGGAGCAGGGAAGAGAGTCAAGAGGAAGGAGCATTAGAGACAACATGTGATGACCTGACCACAACCTCCGTTTCCTGTCCTCCTGCACCACTGAGGGGGAGGAGGTAGAGAAATTGGGAGTGAAGTTGAGCCCAGGAAAAAGGGAGCGGTGGGGAGGAAAGTGTTTTAAGATTTGGCTTTATTTCTCATTATCCTACTCTGATAAATTAAATTAATTTCCCCAAGCTGAATCTGTGTTATCCATGATGGTAATTAGTGAATGATTTGTCCCTGTCCTTATCTCTACCCACAACCCTTTCATTATATTTTGTCTCCCCTGTCCGGCTGAGGAAAGGGAGTGATAGAGCAGCTTGATGGGCAGCTGGTGTCCAGACAAGGTCAACCCACCACATAGTCATGCGTCCCTAAGGGCTAGATATTAAACATTAGCTGTATCCAGAAAATTAAGTCTCTAGGCACTTTCAAGCCGAACCCAAAAATGTACATATGGCTAGTTAATAAGGTAGCTGAGAACATGTTGCATGAAATAAGAATTTGTATGCATTTCTCAGAGTAACTAAATCACTAGTATATAGTCTGAAGACAGGTGCCTGCAATCATTGCTGGCCATCATATATTCCAATTATAGACAATTTAGGTTCTTTTTCATGACATCTAGATGAAAATTCACTTCCTTTTTTTACCTTGGGGAATTTATCTTATGCCATAAAATAAGTTTCCAAACTACAAGAAGGGTCTTGCAGATGAAAGCCTTTCTCACCTCCATGCTCAAAATGCTGCCTGGACTATTTATATATTTTATAACCAATTCTGACAACAATAACTAAGCTCAGGACTTTTTATTCCTTAACAAGCACCTTAACTCATTGATTTATTCATTCCCCTTTGGGTGTGACTAGTCAAATAGATTACTAATTTATGGAAGGCAGACTAGATAACTAGATAGCTAGACCAATGTTTTGGGAGATAAATTATGAGTTGGATATTTTCAAACACAGAGAAAATAAACTTGTATATTCTGGCCGGGTACTAATTAATGAAGTTTTGGATAAAGCAACAATCTTTCTGTCATGACATATTCCTTTTTTTTCTTTTTCCTTGATGGAAAAGGGCTTTCGTGCTCACCAAGATGGGTTTTCTTGTCTATGGAATTTGGAATGAATGATGGCGTTTGTTGATAGTACTTTACTAAGAAAGTGCATAAAGAGAGTTAGAAACACACCCCACACCCCCACACCCCCCATATTTTGCTAAAGGAGAAGATAGACAATACCTTTCTTCAAAATGCAGATGATTTTAGCTTAAGTATAGACAAGTTTTCTGGAGCAAGGTGCTTTAAGAATTGGTTAAGATTTAAGATGAAGCTTCTGCTGGTTACCTACCTCAAAGTATCAGGCAAAAGGAATTTCCTGCATTTGTTGCTGAATTAACTAAATTAATCTTTAGATATTCCTTTAGAGACAGAAAAGGAACAAGAAGACAAAGACTTCAGTAGTTGAAACATCCACCTGGCTTCAAATTTACTTCTTCCTGAGGATTTGATTTATGAGGAAGTGAGCTGATTAGCCCCAAACATCTCATTTTGCAGGAACATTTTAATGTTGTTAAAGAATATGCATGCTTCTTGTGGAAAAGGTGCTCTCTATAGCATTTATAATCTGCCTGTGAAAGACAATTAGTCAAAAGTATTAGGTAACATCTTATGCCAAAACATCTCTTAAGAAGACTGAAGTCATATTTTTTGTAAATGTACACAAATGTACACACATGCTTATATACATATTTCAAGCTTTTTAATGTTTTTTAAAAATCCTGTGGTTTTCAGTTTTCTTACATAGGGAATGTTAAAAATCTCAAAAGCCTACATTAATATTGTGTTACATTTTGGTTTAGTTTATCCCCATGCTTACTAACAAGCATGATAACGTAGTTCTTACAAGTTGTGATGACAGAGTTAAAAGAACAGTGATCCATCTTACTATTTCCAGAAGCTTCATTGCAAATATCAAGACAATATTTTGTATAATCCATTTAAAAAAATAGAACAGACTGAACACTTCTACCATCAGTATCAATGTCACTATACATTTCAGAATCAACACCCACCTGTTTATATATAGCATTAAGTAAGAACAGACATGACATATCTATATTTTCATATAAAGAAAACCAGAAAAACCAGAAATATATGCAGAAACTACCACAGCTTGGAAGAGCGGAAACCATATTT
This sequence comes from Gorsachius magnificus, assembly GCA_034008185.1. Lineage (NCBI taxonomy): Eukaryota > Metazoa > Chordata > Aves > Pelecaniformes > Ardeidae > Gorsachius > Gorsachius magnificus. The sequence continues at coordinate 61,294,877 of CM067084.1, forward strand.
TAATTTTCTTTAACATTTTCTTTTTATGTAATTTATTCTTTTACAAATCTTGCAGGAGATTTTTGGGTACAATACTCTTAAAGCAATTCCTCTGTCATCCATTTCCCCTCTAGCTTCTGGAACTCTGTAAATACCTGTAAATACCTATTAGAAGGCAGAACAGGAGAAAATCCTTATATAGCAGAGTAACAGTCTGAGATTGTTTCAGCTATGCTTAGGATATCCTAAGAGGTTCATAAGCAATCACTAAGACAATGAACTATTGTTAATAGTCTGAGAGCTGCTTGGCAGAAGGTGGATGTGCACTGGCAAATGAAAGACTGTACAGTATTAAACTAGTCATAGCACATGAAGTGAAAATTATGCACATATATTTATGACCTAAATTTTTGCTGTTTATTTAAATACTTGTATTTTATTTGGACCAGTAAATCTTTAGCAAGCTTTTACCCAGTGTTAAGAAATGGATATTTTTTTTCTTTTTTTAATAAAACTTCCTTTTAATTGTATTGAACATTGGATGAGTTTGTTAATAGAGAGTTAGTCCTAGTAGAATTATAAAGTAGCATTTATAACCCCATGTTAAAACTTTCCAAACAGATTCCTCTTAATTCAGATTAGAAGCAGTTATTTTCCTCAATGAATCTGGGAAAATCCCAAGACAGAAAATTTTGTTCCTGCACTGTAGATGGTGACTAAACAGACCAAACCTACAGTGGATGTGCAGGCACTTAATCGTACCAAATAGAAGAGATTTTCCAGGCATAAATTCTGTAGCTGATCCACAATAGACACATTAGGTCTGACATCCCTCACACACACAGAAAGGGAAGGTATGTGTACACGAAGTGCAGCTGATCTGAAATATGTAAACCAATGCTTTGCATGGGTTCTGTTTCAGGTACTGGCCTGTTCAAGCCAGCCTATTCACAGTTTTAGCAGACTGCTGGGAACCCAGAAAGGCTGGTTTAGCAGCTGAATTCTCTTCATTATTTGGAAAACAATTGTAGCTAGAAAAGGAGTACGTATCTACAAACATATAGTAGTACCCAGATCAGTGTTAAACACAAAAGTTTAGACAGTTAAACTGTAAGCATACAGAAACAGATTATGAGGGGAAAGTGGAATGCCTTCCTTACAATTACCATGATAATCTCCCAATTTGCTAACATACATAACAAATAATATGTTGCCCAATATTGCCTGTATTTTCAATAAGTACAAAAAATAAACCTAATCTGCTGTTTTAAACTACTAATTTCAAGTCTGAAGGAACGTGAATGGACAGGGTTTTTATTTTCTAGCTGCTTTTGAGGGGCTGTAATTAACTTTTTAATAGGAACAATTTTTTTTGCACATGGTTTTTAACAGTGAATGGATGGTGCCAAAGAAAGTTCTGTGGAGTAAAATAAAGAATGTGAAGCGATTGGGAAAAACAGATTGTAAAGTATATTCTTCCACACTGTGAAATCCTAATGATGACAGATTGCTGTCATCATTAGAGACTGAGCTCTGTTATTTGCCAAAATGATTACACAGTTCTGACAAATAAGCTGGAAATATTTCAGCACAGAATATTTGAGGCAGCAATACATTTCACAACAAAAATATTTGTGTGCATATTAGAATATGCAAAGCATTTCAAGCTGCATAACTCCACGTATGTTTTCAGCTGTGCCAATCTGCCAATATTCTTTAGTTCCATGAGAAGCTGTTAAAACCTACCTCCAGTAAACTTCACTCTTTCCCACTGATACACCTTTTACCAAGAATCGTGCATCCCAGTCTTGCTCAGAACCAGCTCTTCCTTTTCTATTTTCTCACCGCCCACTTCCTTTCTTACTTTCAGACATCCTTCTGTTAACTTTCCTACTGTATATGTATGGCTAAGTCGTATGGAGAAGTGAGTTATTCTTAACCCATTGTCTACACATTTGTATCCTGCTTGTTTGTGGATTTGTGATGGTTTAAAAAAGGCAGTCACCTTTATAAAATGGAAAAAAAAAAGAACACATGAGGACCACTGCATGTGTTTCTTATGTTTTTTCAACCTTACTGATCTCTTAATTTTTCTTCCTTCTGATTTCCTCCTCCCTTCACACCATCTGTTTCAAATTTTTAAGTAGTTTTTCACATGTTTTAATTAGTTGGGATTTTATTTATTTTATTTAAGTGTTTCTACCAACCTTTTCCAAGGTTGGAAATTTTTTTCTTATTCTTCATTATGAAGAACTACTATGACTACTTCACTGCTGTGACTGTTTCCTATCCAGTTTCCTACATATTATTTCACAAATTATAAACAAATTTATGTTTCCAGAGTGTTCCAAATGTCTTATGTTAATGAAACTGAGTTTCATAACATTACTCATCTATCCTTTGTTTTCTCAGCAGCAAAAAGAGACATTGAGTTTGTATTTTCTTTGGCACTGTTGTAATAAGAATGGAACTTTCAGAGAGTAGTGCAAACTTTGTTGGACTTTTTTTTTAAATGTTTTTCGACTCTACACACACTAGTGCACAAAAAGAATATCAGAAATAATTTTCAAATATCAAACCAAAACTGAGTTAGACATGATTGTGAACACCACACTGTTTGAACATCCATTTGAAATTTATACTGTATATATACATAGACATCCACTGGAATATTTATGAAATTCAGAACCATAGTATATAATCAAAATATCAATATTGATGAAATTAATTGCTTTAAATGCAAAAAAGGAGGCTCTTCTTCAAGAAAACAATATTAAACTAATCAGTGAGTAAAAGTTTTAAATTTTTTCTAAAATGGTGAAAATTATCTTATTGTGGGAGATTTTTATTCTGAATAAAAATTTATTTGATGTTGCACTTAAAAAAGCTATTTTTAAAGTTGATTTGTTCTTTGGATTGATATATCAATCAGTCTTCTCCAATCAGCTCTGGCCCAAGCACTAGTTGGGAAAAAATGAAAAATTAACCTGGCATTAATCAGAATAAGTCACCATTGCGTTCATTCTCTGGTGAGTATTCCTGTGTTGTATTTACTATTTGTTAATTTTTATGGTAGAAATAATTTTGATATCACCTAAGTCCATCTGGTACTTAACGATGCAATCAGTTGATGGCCTGGGACACCATATCTGTGTTATGTAAAAACTTCAGTCACGGGCATATGTACAAAATATGGTTTATTAATGAAAAGAAAAAAAGTCTTTAGTTTGCTACTAAAAGTACAAGACAGGGAAACAGCAGATATTGAGGGATCATCTAATTCAGATGTTTATGGGTTTGCCAAAGATAGTCTAAAATTTGAAAAAGAAAAAAAAAAGTTTGTTGTGGAAACAGAAAATTAAACTTTCATATATAATTTTGGAAATGGTTGTTTATTCATTTGCAATATAGTTAGTACTGTTGCTTTAGACATACTAACTACTAAATTGATTTTTTTTTACCTTTACTTAAATAATCATTTGTCCTTGACATATTTGTGTCCTCTAAGCAAGTTAACAGTTAATTTTTAATTGATAAAGTATGCCATTAATTTTACATTTTCTTCCTCTCCTCAACCCCCAACACAGTGACAGCTATTAATCCATGAACTTTAACTCCTCCTTCAAAACAGGAATCCTTCAATTTATCAATAGCTGAAGGGATATGGTTTCTATATCTAGTTCTAGTCATTGAAGTTTATACCTATCTATATGTCTTGATTTAGCTTCCACACTTTTTTTAACCTCATCTATTTTCTTTGAGTATTAATCATTTGTTAAGAGCTTATCTTTACCTTGAGTCCTTTATTGTACCCATTACAGTAAGAACTGGGATCTCTGTTCCTGTCTGTAATAATACTGAAAGATGATTCAGAAAGGGATCCCCCTGTGTCCTTGACTCCTGTCTCACACTATAATAGCTATCAAATCCTACTATATAGTACAAAATGCTAAAGTAAGATGCAGCTAGGACGATTAGGAAACTAGTACAAAAATTTCAGATTTAAAAATGACTGAAAAACAGTATAAGAGTGTAGATTGGTTACAAAGATTCAACGTAAACATGTTTTAAAATCAAAAATTAAAGAAATATTAGTATAGAAAGAAAGTTCAGCCATAATTTACAATGAAATTCGAGATGGGAATATTTTGGTGAACTTTTCCCACAAAAAGGAAGTTGGATCAGAATATTTCACATTTACTATGAGTGAATATTCAGAAGTCAAAGAGGATACAAAAACTGTCCAGAAGAATGTAATTAGGAATTGTTACATCATCAACAAAATATCTGTAAATATTGATAGCAAAGGAAATGTTTTCCTTTTAATATGTAATAAACATTGACAAAATGATCATCTGGAATTTGAGATTTTCAAGATCTACATGGTTTACATATTACATTTTGGAGAAAAGGGAAAAATTTTACTTGTTACTTATTTTGAGGACAGAAGAGACACAGAACTGAAACAAACCCAGACTTTTATCACACTCTGACAAGCCTAGTATTTGAAGAGGTGGCCCCGAGCATTTTAATTGCATTGAAATTCTAGCCCTCAGGTAAATAAGAACTATGACACTTATTCTCATATATGAGGAAAACAGACACTGAGTTGTTATAAACTCACTGTACAACCATGATAATACCTAGGTTTCAGCAGTTCTTTGGCAAAGATCCATTGCATAATTTAGATACAAATAAAAGGAAAACCTCTTAATGCTAGAAAACAATGAAGTGCAGGCTATGATGTATTGTAATTCTAAAGAGTGGTAAAGTCTGTAATACACATGAAATCTGGTAATATATTCAAGCTTTTTTATTTAAAGTCGCTAATGTATAAAATGGATTTTCAAAGGAGTGGATTGTTTTGATATTTATTTTTGAGTGAAAACCACTCAGTGTCATTCGTAAGAAGAAATTATACAGAAAAAGTGTTTAAGCAAATGAAATATGAATGTTATCATCAGTAAACAAATGTATTGTGCTACATAGAATGTATGTCGTCACACAAGCAGTAACCAGCTGGAAGTGACATAGTGTGAGATGTCCTTCCCCAGCAGTAACTTTTTATTGTTCATGTTGTTATGAGCTACTTAAAAATAATTTGGAAAAATCAATCAATAGAATGAGCAAGGAGGAAATCCAACATTGGATAAGAAAAATAATGAAAAAGTAAAAAAGAAGGTACACATTTATTATTATTTATAAATCAACAATTAATTATTAATGACATTGTTTTCTCTTTCATGAAGAAATAAGATGTTTTGTAGATGCAATATTTTTTTTACTTTGATGCCATTGAAAACCATACAAGAAATGATCTATTTTGTAATTCTAGTTTGTGGAGTTGTTTCTTGCCTATAATGATTCATTGTGGGATCAGCTACCAAGATAATATGATGTTTTGTAACATTTTCCATTTTAAAATATTTTTCAAAATTTGTTGGGTTCTAAAAATAATTATTAGATCTAAAACCAACCAAACACACATTTATAAATAAGATTCCTGGAAAAATAATTAAACGTGTAAGAAAACCTGCTCTTTTTTGGATAGTTTAGAGGTGTATGAGGTCTTTATTTCCAGTAAGGGAACGCTGCAACAAGAAAAATGTAAGAGAGAAATCAGTACACTTTGAAAAAAATAATTATTTACTCATTTCAAATGGAAAAAAAAAGGGGAAGACAAAAAAAAAATCAAGCCAATGTTTTGGTCATCTAAATGACAAAAAATTCAAAACTAAATTGTTGCAGAAATAAAGGTTAGGAAAGGGACAGAGCCAGCAAGGCTAGCAAGAATCACCCATGCTACCTCAACCATGAGAATATAGTGAGGATTCCAATTTAATGGTAATTAATGTGAATTCACTCCATGATAAACCCTAATAACCTGATAGCCTCATTTACAAGGCTCAGTGAGTGATGTCCTCTGACATTAACGCAACACCTGAAGGAAGAAAGCACTACTCCACATAAGTAAGTTAGTCAGAATATGATAGATGAATAGTAGTGATGACTGTAAACAATATTAGTTTGGGGGAAAAAAAGATGTTCAGTAATGGAATTTTAAGTGGAATGGGAGTGTTTAGATAATAGTGAAAATAATTAGGACTTTGTTTATTTCTATTGTTTTGCAGTATACTTCAGTTACACCTTTTGTAAGATTTTTATCTTTATATTCCCATGTATTTATGCAAAATATATAACTTAATTTAGTTGTTATTAATAAAGGCAAAGACATGATGTCTTAATTAATGAATTAAAACTAATATTTTTTCCTGAGAAAATAAAGATGGAGTTGATAAACTAGTCAAAATCTATTATCCTACTTTTTTAATATGAGAATTGTTGCCATGGTGATTTTAATCTTGCTGTAAACCTACAAAGAGCTACATAAAATTTTGTCTTCACTCTTCAGTTCTGAACCATAAAACTATTCCACTGACTTAATGGTAATTTTGTTTGGTTTATAACTCAAACAAGGTCATAGAAGACTCTGCTCTGGGTCGTATTTTATATTGGTTAAGATATCTTTATTACTTATAGTTTGTCAATAACTGTGATTAGCCCTGTCCTCATAGCTAGTGTTGTTTTACAACAACCATTTAATTTTTCTTACTTTTCTCATTTAACACTACCCTTTTTTTTTGCTTAGCATTCATCTACTGGGATCATATTTCAGTGTATGTTACTGAGGCCACTGGAAGTGGTTTTATCTCATCTAAATTTAGATGAGGAAAAGTTAAATGGTTTAATTTCAGCTGTTCTCTGCATCACTCATGGGGAGAAAGACATTTCTCAAAGACAAGTCAGCCTACTTAAATTTTTTTCCTTGGGTTGGATAGAAAGGTTACATTTAGATCTAATGAGCACCTTAGATTGTTGCCTCAGATAGATGAAATGAATCCACACTTAAATGATTTAGGAAAAAAATGTAGCTGTGAAATTGATTTTATTTTAATTAAAATTTTCACGCATATTTTAATTATATACTGAATATTAAAAACAATGAAAACAGCATTTGACTTCAATTTTTAGTGATATGTAATGCAAAAACAAGCTGAGATATGCTGTTGTAAAGCAGAACAATAAACAATATCTGGATCTATTTGGACATGCATTTCTGCATGTGTTTTTTTGTGGATTTTTGCCCAGTGGAATTTTTTATTTCCATTAACAGATGTAATATTTTAAAGTGAAAGGAAAATATTACTGTCTAAAGAAACTGTCAGAAGAAAAACTTTCAAAAGACAGAAGATATTTAATGAACAGCTCTGGTTTTGTCAATATTTGTATTAGAGGTTAACTAGTTTGGCTTTCTGGGGTGCATATAGAAATGCTTGAGATTAGGTTGTTGAACCCTTTTGAAGGCTCTTCACTTTTGTCTTCCTGTACCTTTTTTTGTAAATTAATATTGTGCTCTACATGGATTATCTTAGTTGATGTAATTTATGTTTAATGATGCAGAAAGCTACTGATGATAGTTTGCTTTTATTACTGAGCTCTCACAGGTTTGTTAGTAGCAATATTTGCAGGATGAGAGTTGCACAGTCAGGAGAATGGAATATCAGGAAATATGGTGTATCTACAAAAAATATTTTTATTCTGTTTTTTAAATTCACTGGTTAATATTCATTTATTAGTATATATGCAAGTTCTAACTCTTTACAGAAAGTTCTTAGAAGATTCTCAGACTATTAGGAACTTAATTCAGCATTTTCAAGGGCTTCAATGCCATGTGTTGCCATGAAGAAGTGAATGAGGGTGTCCTATGGCTGAGTTTTTATGGTGTGCAACTAGATATGGAACTTGGATTACTGTACTAAGTTCTTACAGGCTTAAGGTCTGGAAAGAAGTTCTGTTGTTCATCCAATTATTTAAGGCAAATAGATTCTAAGAGATGGAAATTTTGAAAGAAATAAAATATATTTGTATTTTCCATAGCAACAATTTTTGAAAAAGACAAGACATCCCAAATTTTAGGTAGTCATATGCTTCTATTTCTGCAGAAATTACTTATTTTAAATGGAAATGCATATAATTAGCTAATAGATAAAGGAATAATGTTTTCTTAATGTTCAGAGATAACACTAATTTCTGAAATTAAGCACATCAGTTAAGGAGAATGAAGTTCAAAAGATAACATACATCCAAGTTTGATTTTTATTAATCTCATTATAAGTCTATAAGATGTAAGTTTTGAAACCTGTTATTCCTTTATTTTAAATAAGTTTCTTTTTTTAAAGTTTCTTTTTGTTTGAGGTTCTTTAAGTAGTTTCTTCACCATCTGAACTGCAGAGTCTGAAAAATTTAGGCTTATAAGTAACTATATGCTTTAAGAGAACCCTTCTGGTTTTGACTTCCTAAATCTGCATTGCCAGTGTGCATTCTCTCATGTATTTCAGTATCAATTAAAATTAATTCCAAAGTAAGCAGAATAAAGTCTTGATTGCCTTGTTTATGTTTGTGTAAAACTAAATCTGAGCTGATACAAATCTTGGTCAATATCCTCCCACGCTCTATTTACTTTTGAGGCTTTTGACTTCATTAAAAGTTTAAATTTTTTGTTCAATTCGTCATTAGTTAAAGGAGGACGGTGAAAATTTTTAGGATGCTCAATGGGCAAATTAATAGTTGCAGTAAGCAGAATACAGTCTTATTGTCATTGCTATCAAGGCTCATGCTTGAGTGGAAAATCTAGATGTTGGTGGAGGCTCATTCGTATGAGAACGCTTACAAATATGATTGTCCCCATCACAAACAAAGGTTGCAGTGCCTACTCTTTACTGAGTTTCATGTGAATACAAATAAGGCCTATGTATTGCCCAGACACAATATACAGAATTAAATAGATACTCTAATAAAGATTATAAAACAAAAACGTAAAGATTATGGCCATCGTAATGAATTAAAACCTCACCAAACAGAAGCAGTATGTTGTTAAAATACAGTTGAAGTTTCACGTGGTATTAAATTTTATTTCTCCACATCATTCTTGTTAACAATTATGTATGTAAGGTAGCTTAAAGCCAGAAAATACCTAAGAATTTGTACATTGTTGATCATTTACTTAAAGGTCGAACAGAAATGTTAAATGTTGTTTTAAGTAGGCTTTCAATAATTTTATACATGAACAATTGTGTATTGCATTTATTAATATATAATAAAATAGTTCTTTTCCTAGTAAAAAGAACATCTTTAAAATATAGTTATATATTGTTAATTGGTTAATATATGATTACAGTAAATTTGTATTTACTTATGTTCAACAAATTATACCAAAAAGTAGTTTTTGTAAGAAAAATACTTCAGTGACAATAGGCCTCACATGTAAGGAAATTAATAAATGGTGATGTTAAAGATTAATTTACAATTTAAAGAAATGTGAAGGAATCTTGAAACAAAATGTTGGAAAATAATTTTGAACAAATATTCCTCAGGGCATTATTGCACCTGTTTAAGCATATAGTATAAAATGTTAGAATACAAATTTGTGTGATTTTTTTGAATGAAGATTACTTTATTCTGTAAGGTCTTAGACATCCAGAGACAAGATAATGTAGGCTGAAGAAAAAGATATATACATTTGACTCAGAAGAGTGCAATGATTTAAGTACAGGTCTGAGACAGCCTTTCTTCAAAATATTAATAGTAATTGAGGGAATTTGCTATATTTTAAATACATGCTTCCTTGTGGGAAACTTTTTTTTTTTGGACAGTTTACAAAAACACAATTAAAGAATGTACATCTATCCATACATCTATCCAAGCATTATAATCAATTGTTTTATTTAGTTTTGCAAGTATGTAATTGAAAATATCAATGTATTAATGTAAACCAGATTAAACCTATTCAAAGAAAGAGGAGTGGAAATGAGAATTTCACTAGATATAAACACTACAAATTCTTTTGTTACTATTGAAACAGCAGACAAAATATAATTTGATTGCTAAATTACAGCTTAGGTCCATTTGTGTAGGTAAAACTTTTCTCTCAGAGAGTGTAGTAAGACGTTTGTGATGAACATAAAACTGCTCTGCATTGGATAACTATATTCCATCTGGGAATAAAAAAGACACCATGGAGCTGTTTCTGGGAGCCAAATACTAAAAGCAGTTGAGTGGATGTGATTGTCATGGTATTATTCAAAACACTACGACTCAGGATTATATTCTATTTGTTTATCCCTATAGTACTTGCAGTATTAAACAGTCAAAAGCCACAGTCACGCCTTACAAAGTTTAAAGCAATTCACAAAAATGAAACATTCCTGAAAACATTCCTGAAATGGTTGAATGGTTGAAAAGTTCTTTTCACAGAATCACAGAATGGCAAGGGTAGGAAGGGACCTCTGGAGATCATCTAGTCCAACCCTCCTGCTAAAGCAGGTTCACCTAGAGCATGTAACACAGGACTTCATCCAGGCAGGCTTTGAATATCTCCAGAGAAGGAGACTCCACAACCCCCCTGGGCAGCCTGTTCCAGTGCTCCGTCACCCTCAGAGTAAACAAGTTCCTCCTCATGTTCAACTGAAACCTCTTATGTTTCAGCTTGTGCCCATTGCCCCTTGTCCTGTCGCTGAGCACAACTGAGAAGAGTCTGGCTCCGTCGTCATGACATCCACTCTTAAGATATTTGTATGTGTTGGTGAGGTCCCCTCTCAGTCTTCTCTTCTTCAGGCTGAACAAGACCAACTCCCTCAGCCTTTCCTCATAGGGGAGATGTTCGAGTCCCTTTATCATCCTAGTTACTCTCTTCTGGACTCTTCCTAGGAATTCCTCATCTTTCTTGAACTGGGGAGCCCAGAACTGGACACAGTACTCCAGGTGGAGTCTCACCAGGGCAGAGGAGAGGGGGAGGATAACCTCCCTCCACCTGCTGCCCACACTCCTCTTAATGCACCCCAGGATACCATTGGCCTTCCTGGCAACAAGGGCACACTGCTGCCTCATGGTCAGCTTGTCGTCCACCGGGACTCCCAGGTCCCTCTGGGCAAAGCTGCTTTCCAGCAGGTCAGCCCCCAGCCTGTACTGGTGCATGGGGTTGGACCTCCCCAGGTGCAGCACTCAGCACTTGCCCTTGTTGAACTTCATCCGGTTCCTCTCCGCCCAACTCTCCAGCCTGTCCAGGTCCCGCTGAATGGCAGCACAGCCCTCTGGCGTATCAGCCACTCCTCCCAGTTTTGTGTCATCAGCGAACTTGCTGGTTTAGACACTCAAAGCACAATCAATAACAAAAGCAGAAAACTCCTGAGGAAATATAGGACAAGAAGGTATGGGATATAGTAGAGGCATTGAGCAGTGTGAGAGCTGGTTGCTTAACATTTGATGTTAGAATGACCGAAGGCTGATGCACCAATAACTGCAGTTCTCAGCTGTGGAGTGCAGACACCTGGCCAGTTGTCTCGTGCTGGCTTCTGCTTCTTTGTGTCCGTAGAGACCTGCAAAAACTGAAGAATAAGATGATGCATCTGGCCAGAGAACCCAAATTTCTGAAGTAAGGTGAGCTGGTTTTGCCTGGGATAGAGTTAATTTTCTACATAGTAGCTAGTACAGTGCTATGTTTTGGATTTGTGATGAAAACGGTGTTGATAATATAGGAATGTTTTCGTTTCTGCTGAGCAGTGGTCACACAGAGTCAAGGCCTTTTCTGCTCCTTACCCCACCCCACCAGCAAGGAGGCTGGGGGGGGGAACAAGAAGCTGCAAGGGGGCACAGCCGGGACAGCTGACCCCAACTGATCAAAGGGATATCCCACACCATATGATGATGGGGGACACGTTTGGGCATTTGTCTTCTCGAGTCACCATTATGCGTGATGGAGCCCTGCTTTCCTGGAGATGGCTGAACACCTGCCTGACGATGGGAAGTGGCGAATGGATTCCTTGTTTTGCTTCGCTTGTGTGTGCGGCTTTTGCTTTCCCTGTTAAACTGTCTTTATCTCAACCCACAAGTTTTCTCACTTTTACTCCTCTGATTCTCTCCCCCATCCCACCATGGGGAGTGAGCGGGCGACTGCATAGTGATTAGCTGCTAGCTGGGGTTAAACCACTGCAAAGGAAAACTAAGGCTTCAGGAGTGCACTCTGCATCTTACAGCCAGTGTTAGATTTTATAATATATTTATCTCAATATGTTTCTATAATATAATGAATCCCACCAGATTCTGGTAATTAGATACAGCAGAAAGGACAGTTTAATTTATCTGTCATTCCAAGTACTAATGAAAATGTTTCTATGTCATGCATATCAGTACATAATGTAATCTAACTAAAGTCCCCAGTTATGCCAGTGGTTTGAGCACACTCCTAATCTTCAAAAAAATGCCAACTGGTCTTCTGCCAAAATAAATAATTCTCTGAGGATGTCACAAATGGTAAAATGATGAGAAAACACAATCTCTGAGATCAATCAGGTTTATTTAGATGAGAAAAGAAAAGACTGGGAGGAACACAATGATGGCTTTGCAATACATCCAATGTCTTCATAAAGATAACAATGAAAATGGGCTCATCCTGTCTACTGTATTTGCTTCATTGAAGTAGTTTCAATCTGAAAGACATTACTTCTCTGTTTTCAGAAGTCTGATCTAGTGAATTCTGCAACGTTACTGGGCAACCAAAGCTGTTTGTTATTTGGAGGCATAACATAATTTTAACTCATTCACTATGCCCATATCTATTACTTAGTTCAAGAAATGGTGTAAAATTACCATGAGATAAAATAACACCAGCAAAAATTTAGTGAACATGATCGACAGTTAATCACCAAAATATATCCCAGTCAGCTTTAACCCTTCTCAGAGTAAGTAGGATAACCATCAAACATAAGAATTACAAACAATTTGGAAATACATAAATAAGCCAGGTTCTTCTGAGACAGAAACAGTAGAAAACTACTGTTTGTGGAATGCCCAATGTCTTTGTTAGCTAATGTATAAATCTTTACTTGCAGCAGATATATATATATATACACACATGCCTTATACATATCAAGATAACAGTTAATAGCATGTGATTTTGTGTTTGTGATGAAAGAATGAAATAAAAAAAAAAAAAAAGGATTCCAGTAGAGAATTTGAGTTCATCTCAGGGGTTCCATCATTTTTCTTTTAAACTCTGTTTCTCAACTTAAGTTAGTAAGTGCAATTTTATTCCTAACAGATTGACTACTTAGTAGTATCCTTTGAAGTAAAATATTAATTTAAACACAGGAGTTTTCTTCATTTATTTTTTTCCATAATCTTAAATTCCATATTAGCATAACATGACAACATTCTTTTTTCTTATTTTGATTTTCTGGCTCTTTCTTATCTTATTAGACGGTTACAATTTTAAGAAAAATCTTTGTATCTTAAAATTATAACTGAAATGTATTAATTTGAGATCTAAGTTTCTCTGGATTCTCTTGTTTCCCAGCTGAGATCCAGGGAGGGGGGCTGAGGAGCTCATATAATGAAGGGTTTTTTCACTCTGCTATTTTCTCATTACCATTGCTGTTGGCACTTCTAGGGAAAAATAAATTTCATGGTAACTGTGCAATTACATCTAAATCCAGTTCTGCCTGATTCACAAGATTGCATTCCTAGACCTCAGGTATCATCCTGTGTCTACGCTCTTCTACAACATTTTTTATTTGAGAGTCATCAACACTTCAGTATACACATATTTCTTGTCATTACTATAAAATAAAGTTTAACTAAAACAATTTTATGCAATACTTACTTGTCTGCTAGGCAATTGCTGTCACAGCTATCACAAAGTAAAGTCAGCTCAGATCAATAAAAAGTCAGTGGCCTTTTGCTGGTATTGGTAGAAATCATATTTCCTACGCTGCACAATGTCAGAATAGGAAATTAAATTGAACAAAGTTTTTATACTGCATTCCTTATTATTCCCAGTTTTTCATATTATTCAGATGTACTTATTATCTGCATAGATTTGGTGAAGACAGAGAAAAATATTTGATAAAATTTGGATTTGAGAGTTTTGAATAACAAAAAGGAGATTGAAAAACGAAAGACTATGTTCAGGAAATTACCTTTTTTTTAAGAAAGCCAGTATACTAAAATAGTCTAATCCAATCTGAAATTAATAATTAAGCCTCTGCATCAAATTGATGCCGCATTGTTTCTGGGAAGCACGAATGGTCATAGTTTGAATTCTTAAAAATCCCCATGTCTGTCATTTAATGTTATGTTTGCCTACCAAGAGCTTTAATACCATTCATATTTGTTTATTTCCCTTACATTTTCTATTATTATTAATGCAAATTAAAGTCTTATAGAATAAATTTATGTTATTTTCAAAGTTCATGTTTAGTTTTTCAAATAGAAAATTTGGAAGAAAAAGAACAGAGATCAGAGCAGGGCAGTATTATAGAAAAAGTCAGTTTGAATTGAACTATATGTGAGGTTTGTATATAAAGCAAAAAGTGGAGAATGAAGAAGCTGACATTGTTCCATATTTGGTTAACCTCTGTCTTAGCACTTCAGTTGTATCTGTAAAGTATGTGTGTAAGCATAATACTGAAAGCATGTAATCTGAAAGGTGCTTTGTTTCACTGTAATAGTTAATTTTTAGGTAAAAGCACAGTCTGTGTGTTTGTGCTGGGGAAGAAATTTAATTTGCATACATTTTGGCAATTTTTTTTTTGTCTGAAACTCAGTCAATAGCTGCTTTAAATTCACTAGGTTTTATGATGTCATATAATAAGATGAGTATGGTGATTCTCCTTTCACATCAATTACTTTGGAACTTGCATGAGTAATTTAGCTATATTTTTATATGAGCTGTGGTTTCATTAGCTATCGTTAAACAATTAAAATAACAGAATTTAACATATGAGGGTACATGACATTATGTTGTTTTAGGCAGTGGTGGCTGCAAGAACATAAACAACATATAACACTTTTACAGAAGGATCAACATTAATAACATCCCTTCCTTACCCCAAGACAAAGTAAGCAGAATTTTGTTTATTGGTTGCACGTTCAATGTCTGAGATAGCTAAGATATTAAGAAAAAGAGAAATTAAAGAGAATTAAGTTTTAAAGCCACTTCATCAAATGCAGAATCAATGACTTTCTGAGTGACAGAACATCACAAAAATGAAAACGGAGGAAAAAAATTAAAATAAATAAGAAAAAACGCACATTTCTGTCAGACAAGTATATTGTATTTACAAATGCTCTCCAACGCTACTTACTGCAACCCTTCACCACTATCTAGGTGCCTTTATCCTATGCCCCTTCATTCATAGATTCCTTTTGCATGCTTTAATTTCTTCCTGGCAAGGGCATTCTGTATTCCCTTTCTTTTTTATAGAAGCAATGTGTTACAAAGAAGGGGATGGAAGACAGTCATAATCACAAAATAAAAATCCTAAAATCATGCTATTATGCCACAATAGAACATCATGACAGCATAATAATATTATTACTCTGCAAAAAATACAATAATGTCAAGGCTATGTTAAGGTATTAAGCTCAAAGAGTAACTAATAAAACAAGTGCTGAACCTATTTATTGAAGTAAGTGTATAGTGTAGTCCATGCAATTAACATAAAGTAGATAGTTTTCCTCCTAATTTGAATATGGGCATAAGATGCAATGCTGTTCTCATCCTTACCCAATTTTCACCAAAGATAATGGGAGATTTCTTGACCCGATTCCAGTAAGTCTTAGGTAAGGTTTAGTGTATGATAGAATAGAGAAAACAGATATAATCTAGTTTTATTTAATGTTATTTAGCTAAGTTAGAGGGGTTTGGTTCTATTGACTTTTTCTCATTCAGTAGGGAGGAACATCTCTAAAACCCGCAGAATATTTCAGAAAACAATTATATTTGTTTATTTTATTAATTTTATTTGTCTATTTTTCTGTGCTACAGGAGTGGATAGTACAGACACAAGTATGACATACCTGTATAATTTTCAAAATTTTATCCTCTTTGAATATATAGCTACATTACAACCTCTTGTATAGTGCCACAATCTTAAAATCATGTTCTTTCACTTGGGATAAGTTATTGAAGAGGATTATTTTGTTAAAATTTATAAGGAAAGGGGTAAGCTAGCAATGTAATGTTACACATTTTTGGATTATTTTTTTTTTATTATTTCGATTTAACACATGAATTTTCAACTGTCTCTTTTTTGAGAAATAGAATTAAATCATTGGGCACTGAAACTGTCAGACTGATAGCACTAGAAGTACATATTATGTGGCAGCAGTGTCAGATCCTTGACTCTTCTACTTTAAGGAACCTCACCTCTATTGGAGGTTGCCCAGTGAACTAAGGTGATTTTAGGTTCATAACCATTCTTGTTTGGTTTTGTTTATATATATACAGTTTTTATTTTATTTTCCAGCCTGTTGACCATTGTTCTGAGACATCTCTCTTGTAAAATAGTCATACTACACACTAGGAGGGCAGTGGATCAAAACTGCTGGTCTAGGACATGTGATCTTCCCATAGAATGATAAAAAACACAGTAAACTTTATACTGGAACTAAACTTGAACTGATGGCATGAATAATAAAATATTTATAGTTAACATTTTTTTTTCCAGTCCGTTTAATATGCTGCTTATTAAAATAGACACTTATTAGAGAATTACATTAAGAATGTCATAATAAACATTGGTGCCACTTTTAGGATTACAGAATTAGATTAAGAGAGAAAAGATAGAAATCAAAAATTCTCATAGTATTTTTTATAAATATTCTGGTTTCTTATGCAGAAGTAGGTAGACAAAGAACTTCAGAATCTTATTGAGTGATTTCGAAGGTGGTATGAGGAAAAGATTTTAAAATTTATAATGCATTGTGGATTTATAGTCTTTTTGCTTTAGCCAGAAGCTAGAGGATTGTCTGTATCTCAAACAAAAGTTGTATTAGTCTGCTGTACAAAATGCACTAAAAATGCACAATGTTTAAGGATATTTTTTTTTTTTTTAAAGGAGATGAAGTAAGCACTGACAAGCGTTTATGTCAGTATAAGACCCTGGCAAACTATACCAAAAAATAAAAAATATTCCGGAAACAGAAAAAAAAAAATAAAAGTAGCTGAGAGAGAGGTCATAGAAACAGATAGAGAAAAGAAATCTAAATTAAGAGGTAAAATACACCATTAAATCAACATACACCCTGGCAAATGCAAAACAAACTCTCTCTCACACACACATGCAAACTCTGAATATCCATCATTTAAGTGAAAAAATTAAAAATAAAATAATTTTAAAAGGTTTTCCTTAATTAAAAACCCCACTCCCAAATTAAGGTTTAAAGAATGAATAAAGGACGTAGTAAAACAAAAATGTGATTGAGTAACATTGCGCATATAAGATTGTATGGATTTTGAAAAATTACTGAGTAAAAAAGACTATACAGTTTAATCCAATACATTTGCAAACAAATGCAACGCTATTATGGGTTGCTTGGTTCGGGAAAGGATATTGAGGGCACAGTTTGCCATGGACAAGGAGAGCAGAAGCAACTAAATTTAATAAGGTAGTAATAACTGGTAACCAAAAAGTTTAGATGTATAGGGATGTAAAAACTCTCTTTTATGCTTGATAGGCGAGATGTCTATGGTGGATATAAACACTTCAGTGCATGCACCAGTCATTGAGTACTTGGAGTTAGGAAGACACTTCTTCTAGGAACATATTATTTTATAATTACGTTTTTTTAAAGTGATCTAATAATGTCAGATATCAGAAAAAAAAAAGAAAGGTTAGACAAAACTGATCTGACAAATTATGGTAACTTGTGTAATCTTTTGACAGAGGCTACCAATAAAATTGAAAGCTCTTTTTGATAAACTAATTGTTGCAAAAACATTAATCTTTCTAAAAAAATAAAAGTTATTTTTGTTCTTCCAGTTTGCATTGGAAGGATGCTGTAAAACAGTAGTAGCATCTTTGCTAAATAGTTTTGGTATTACATACATTTATTTAATAATAAAACTGGGTCTGTGCAAGGATCAGGATAATTAGTTTCTAGAATGTTGCTAATATGAGTCAACTATAGATATAGAAAAGTCTACTCAACTCACTTTTTACCAGGTCACTGATGTTATCCCTGAACAGAAGAAGAAAACCCTAGAATATACACAGCATCTAAGCCATTGATTTCCTCTCCTCAATAAACTGACCTGCAACACTCGGAAAGCTGCTATTAAGGAGAAAGGCATAACTAAGAGAGGAACAGCTCTTTGAAAGTGTCTTCACTGGGTTCCCCCCAATCCCTTCCCCCTCTCATTTGTTAGCAAAATATTCAGGACCTCAGAGGAGTTTAATCCATATGGCTTGACCTCACCAGTGTTTTTTAAAAATTCTGATCCTTATAGTCAATCTACAGTAAGACTTATCTTACTTACATAATCTTTAGCAAAAAAAAAAAAAATAAAAAAAAAAAATTACAAGCCTCAACCAAATATTTTGATCAGACGATATATTTCCAGGGTGCATTATATATTATGTCAGACTTACGTTCAATTAAAGATAAATCATAAATGCATAGTATGATGGAAGTTTTGTAAGATTAGCAGTACTGAGTTTTTATTGAGACACCTATAGCTTTTTTCCCCTATCAAGCAATTTCCAAAGCGTAAATTCTACTTAAATGAAAAGTATAGCAAACTTTCCTTGTTAATGAGATTCCATGTTAATCCCCCATGCTGCAAATCAATTATTTAAAGCCTTTCACAGCTAATGGATCATATAGTACTTTCTGATTAATGCCAACAAGATAGTTTTAATGCAGTGAAGCAATCAACAGTCTTAAACACTCTGTTTTAATCATACTTTTCTGTGGTTAGAGAAGAAATACCACAAAATATTTTTAAATAAAATATTTTTACATGAGAAAAATACAGAATTCAAACTGCTGCAGAGAATATATAGTTGTGCTTACTAGTACTAGACAAAAAGACATTATATATTGATTGCAAATTCTGTATCTCCTATTAAATGGCCAAATATTAATGCTTAGCATTTTTCAGGAAAGCCTTTTCCACTGAAATGTTTATTATATCAATTTTTCTCATTGGGTGCTGATGGAATAAAGTTAGTAGCACTATAATATAAATATTAAGTATTTTGTATATTCTACTAATACAACTTAAATGTAAATTTGTGCGTTTCTTCTCAACTGTTTTGATTTTATTTTGAGACCAGAAGAGTGTTGATAACACAGTGGTTTTTGCTCTTGCTGAACAATGTTTGCACAGTGTCAAGGCCTTCTCTGCTTCCCACGCTGAACCACCGGTGAGTAGCCTGGGGGTGAAAGAAGAAGTCGTGAGGGGATACAGCCAGGACAGCTGGACCCAACTAACCAAAGGTATTTTCCACATGTTGCATCATGCTCAGTAATAAAAGCTGGGGGAACAAGGTGGAATGGGGGGCAATGTTTGGAGTTATGGTGTTTGCCTTCCCAAATAACCGTTATTCACGATGGAGCCCTGCTTTCCTGTAAATGGATTAACACCTCCTGTGGATAAGAAATAGTGAATTAATTCCTTATTTTGCTTTGCTCTGATCATTTTTGTAGCCCTCCTCTGGACCCGCTCCAACAGGTCCATGTCCTTCTTGTGCTGAGGGCTCCAGAGCTGGACACAGTACTCTAGGTGAGAACTCACCAGAGCAGACTAGAGGGGCAGAATCACCTCCCTCGACCTGCTGGCCACGCTTCTCCTGATGCAGCCCAGGGTACGGTTGGCCTTCTGGGCTGCCATCGCACATTGCCGGCTCATGTCCAGCTTTCCATCCACCAGTACCTGCAAGTGCCTCTCAGCAGGGCTGCTCTCGATCCTTTCTTCCCCCAGCCTGTATTGATACTGGGGGTTGCCCCGACCCAGGTGCAGGACCTTGCACTTGGCCTTGTTGAACCTCATGAGGTTCACACAGGCCCACCTCTCCATCATCATGTGGGGCATCACAGCAGAGGAAATGTTTGAGAAAGGGAAAAAAATAACCTGGATTTTTCTGAAAGCTGGTTTTGCCATAAAACTATTTAAAGTCAAAGGACCTGTAAATGATGGTGAATTTCATACAAGAACCTTTACCATGAACTGGACTATAAAAGGCATATAAAAGGCATATTTTTAGAAAAGCTCACAAATTCTAACTGAATGCCCAAGAGTTCTGATTTAAATTCCCTTCTTTATTTCACTTTTGAGCATTGCCTTTTTTTTCGGGGAATGAGTACTGCAGACAAAGAAACAATAAAATAAACTAAAGCAGTTCCCGAAAGTCACGTGGAAAAGAATCTTCATATACCACTTCAAATCACTGAAACTTGATATTGCACATAATATTCTAATAAATAATGTCATTGGGAAAAAAGAAAAACACCACGACCCAAACCACCAAAAAACAGAATAAAAGGGACACAGGATACAAAAATGACTAGAGCTTTATGCAGTGTTGGACACTTGGAGTTACCAGCTGGCAAATTTTGCCCTTCACTTGATTTGGGAGAAAGAAAAAACAAATCAAGTTATTAGACAAACATAGATCACAGTATTGCCATCAATAAAGAGGGTGTTTGTGATGAACACTGAAACTAGACAGAATACGAAGGCACAAAGTATTAATTACAAGGCATTTTTATGCAAAATACTTTTGTATTTTAACACAAATACATACACATATGTACAGAAATAGAATATCTTTTAATGATAAAGATTTCAAGTGTGATTAAGGTTCTTGTATTTAATTTTAAAATGTTTAAGAGAGTTTGGTTGAATTTAGTGCAACTTTATCTTCATTCAGAGAAGGGCTTGGGAAGGAAGTATAAAGAATAAATGACAGCTCTGCCTAAAATATGTTCTAGGCAGATAGCTAAGAAATAGTTGAGGAATTTCCTTAGAAAGGATCCTGCTCCCAGATCCTTAAGCTCAGTCCTAGATGTGTACTAATTCCTTATTTCCTGGGACTACTGAGTAAGGCAACAAAACTCTCATTTAAGATCTTTATCCTTTTAGCAAATTTGCAGTTGCGTTGTACATGCATGTGCATGGGTGTCACTAATAGTATTTGAACCTTACTGCTTTTTTTCCTTAGGAAGCAGGCCAAGTAAAAACGGTAGAGATTCTGTTCAGTTTTTGCAGAATGGTTAATGCTTAGACTAATGGCAAAGAAGGTCTGGGTACACTTTCCCACAACAGCAAAAAGGAATTTATCTCCCATGTCACTTCTAAAGTTAATGTCCATAGGAAATTCAGGATGAGAGTACTTCTATCTCTGTAGCCAGCAACTCTAGACTCGTGGGATGAGGTAAGCAAGGTGGAGGAGCATCGGTCTGGTGAACAGTTTGGCTGCCATGTCTGCACCAAAGGATTATTTTTGTCTTTCAACAAGTTGTTCTTGAGGTAAAAAAGAGAATCAGTACAGAATAATACAGGAAAGATAAACTATAAGAGGTCTACACCATAGCTATGCCACTTACTCTTGAGAAAAAAACAGCACTGCAGCTCCTAAGTAGCTCACAGACTGCAATATAAACAAATCAGCAAAATAAATTAATATGAAAACCACTAAGCATTTTAATCAGAAATATGGAATTATTGAAAGCATTTTTTTTCAATTGGGTTTTTTCCCCACTTTATCTTACCAGTAGTTTTAGAATTTTTTATATACATTATAAAAAATTTTGAAAAATAACTATACCGAATTACTTGTTTTGAAAGATATCTCTCTCTCTTTTTCATGCACTCACAGAAAAATATTATCAAAATAATAATAATAACTAGTTTTATGGATGTTGTTCACATAGGGACTTAAAATGAACTGAGATACAAAATATGCTAAAACTTATGTGTAAATGTAGAAAGAAGTTCTTTCTATCCCTTTTTAAATCACTTATTCTACCATTGACCTTATGAATAAATCTACTATTATAGAACCATCATTAAATTGTGAGGATAATGGTTACTATATATATATATATTTATTTCTAAAAGCAGTTAGAGTAGCCCAGCAAGAAAGACAGCAAATAATTAAAACTTAAGTAGTGTGTAAAATGCAATCAGCTTGATTCATTCTGTTAGCATACAGAAAACAAGGTGTTTTCTGCTTGGCAGTGATCTGTACTGGTATGTAAAACTACTACAGATGCATCTTTTTTAATATATGATAACTTCTACAGGAGTCTGCCTTTTTTACTTTACAACTTTTTTTCATAGCTGCAAAGAACTTAGCTTTTTTGAAACAAATCATTCCTATGAAAAGAAATATTTTATTTATTTTCTAGATGGCAATGGTGTGGGAGGCTTGCCGTTTAAAAGTTTCTACTGACCAGGCAGGAATTTTCAAATAACTTACTAAAAGGATTTAAACTGCCAGACTGAAGGACTAAGAAGGAACCTACCAAAGAACTTACTGAAATATGAGTTGAAGTGGGGTGAACATAGGGAGAGGAACTCGTTAAGGGGAATTCTTTAAGAGGAACTCTTTCTTCTAGGATTTAATATTGATTTGCGATATGGTATAAAAAAATGTGATAGGTCTGCACTTATAAGGAACAGCTCTTATGGGATGAACTGTCAAGATCTGTGTTTTGATAAATGTAGCTGGGACAGCTCCTAAATACCACAGGAAACTACACTATAATTCATGGATATTTGCTTTACTTTATTCCTTTTATTACATTTACATGCCTGGTGTTAGAGACAGATTATGAAACACGCCAACAAATGATAACAAAGCCATATTTGACTACTTTGTGTGAATGAGAAATTATCTCCATACCATTGAAATGTTTTTGCTGCAATTTTGCTCAATGCTTACTTATTATGAGACTTCAAATGAAGGAGTGAAATAAGTTAAGACTCTTTCCCTTATTTATATGGGATCATGTGTGAGTGTGTGTGAGAGCCGTGAAGGAGTGGAAGGTTGTAAACAGTATAATTGTTTACGCACTCTTGTGATGCTTTTTAGTAATTAAGTACTGCACACATACTAATAGATATGCTTATAAAAATTCTTATTACCTCTAGAAGGTATTGTTATCCTCCTTTTTAGACATATGGAAGTGAAGCCAATTAGCTTATTTTTACTCTAAATAGTGTTGAAGTGTCATGGTATTTATTGGGGATTCCCTGAAATAGAAATATTGCCTAGCAGCTTTGAAGAAAATCGTGTTTTAGTGAAAGTTGCCCAGCAATCAGCTATTACATATTTAGCTTCGCTACTGAGGTCTGGGTTCTGACTTTGTTTCATCCTAACAGGAGAGTAGATATTTGCAAGAGTACAGTATGGCCTAATAACACATGCGGTGTTTTGGGTGATTTAGGAACCCTCTTCTTCACTTGAAAATTGATCATATTATTAAGAATTGGTGATTCCATTTTGATTTTATTCTGTGAATTATGAAATTATAAAAGTTCAAATTAAAAGAGGCAGTTACAATATGATAAATCTTAGCACGGCATGTAACTAGAAGTGCAGTCAGGCAGCATCAGTTCACAAAGGTAGAGTACATTAGGGTATATGCACAAGTGACTGAATGATGGGAACACTTGGGGGTACCAGAGATGCCTTGGGTTTTGTAGCCATTAAACGAGATCATAAATAAAACCTCTGAAGAAATATTTGCTACTAACAAAAGATAATGTCAATAACACTGAGTTAGTAGTTAGGGAGTGTGTGTTATGTTGCTAGTTCTATCCCTGTGTCACTTACCCAGCAATCAAGAGAGTTATTGAACTATAAAATGTATGGATATAGATTTCTTTTAAGGACAGCATTAGTCATTATAAAGCCCCAAGTATAGCTAGTGCGAATCCATGTGCACCATAGCAAAAAAAAAAAAAAGAAAAGTAAATACTGAAGGCACTATTATGTGCATATTTGTTGTTTCTATAGAATTATGTCAGCTTTCATGATTGAATTTTTCTTTTAAAATTCACTTCCTCAAAAAGATGCTCTTAAAAGTTCAGAATGGTTTTATATTTTATACATATTTATATGAATATTTATATAAATATTTATATATTTATATGTTATATATCTATGGTATCCCTGCACAATTTTTCTTCTGTGAACTGATCTGAAAAAAGTACATTGAACTCTGCACATTGTATTAGGGCAGCATATTCAGACATTCTGCATCCTCACATAGAACAGAGAAAAGATCAGGTTGGGGCGGAGAGCACAGTATATCTGACCATGAGTAAGTTAAGAACAGAAATTTAAATTCATCATGTTAGTTTATCAACAGCATGTTCACCCTGCTCAGTGCTGTGCCATGCCATATTTGCTGATTGTTACTAGTGGTATTTCCATGCTTGTATAATATTATTTCTGTAGTTAGTAGCAGTATTTCCATGTTTGTATAATATTCTGTTTCTCTAACACATGCTTTCTCATTCAGATGCTGGCTTGCTTATCCTGGGATATGGAGGATATCTTTCTGAAACCTTGCTTCTCATATGATATATGCTAGCAGCATTGATCACAGGGTAGTTTATTTTGATAAAGGATTTTCACATTCCTGTGTAAACCAGACTCTATTCTGTAAATCAAGACTTCCAAATATGGATGACCAGATATATACCGGAGAGATACCTTCTCACTGATGGCTTGGTTAATTTCAATTGAGTTACTCCCAGGGACTAATTAGACTCATTAAATCAAAACTCAGTTCTCACTAAAATTAGTTGTAGCTCTCCTGCTTGTCTAAGAAGTCTGGAATATCCATTACGGAAACTTGGTGGGATGAATCCCACGACTGGAATGTAGCTATTGATGGCTACAGGCTGTTCAGAAGGGACAGGCGAGGAAGGAGGGGCGGAGGCGTTGCCCTTTACATCAAGAAATCATTAGAGTGTGAAGAGCTGGCCCTGAAGAATAGCCACGAGCAGGTCGAAAGCTTATGGATAAGAATCAGAGAGAGAGGCAACAAAGGGAACCTGGTGGTTGGTGTCTACTACAGACCGCCAGATCAAGAGGAGCCGACGGACGAAGCGTTCTTCCTCCAACTCCGGGAGGCTTCGTGCTCGCAGGCTCTCGTCCTCCTGAGGGACTTCAACCACCCCAACATCTGCTGGAAAACCAACACGGCAAGCTATGGGCAATCCAGCAGGTTTCTCAAATGCATTGAGGACAACTTCTTAAGCCAGGTAATAGACACCCCTACCCGAGGGGATGCGATACTGGACCTGGTGGTCACCAATGCAAGTGAGCTCGTCGGAAATGTCAAGATCGGAGGCAGCTTGGGTTGCAGTGATCATGAGCTGGTAGAGCTCACGCTCCAGAGGGAAATGGGAAGAATGAAGAGTATAGTCAGGACCCTGAATTTTAGAAAAGCAAACTTCCAGCTCCTCAAGGAGATAGTCGGAAGGACTCCCTGGGAAACGGTCCTCAGGGACAGGGGAACAGAACAGAGCTGGCAGATCTTTAAGGATGTGATCCACAGAGCGCAAGAGCTCTCGATCCCCAGGTGTAAGAAATCAGGCAAAGAAGGGAAGAGACCAGCATGGCTGAGACGAGAGATGCTGGTCAAACTAAGGAGGAAGAGGGAACTGCACAGGCAGTGGAAGCAGGGACAGGCATCCTGGGAAGAGTATAGGGACGCGGTCCGGTTGTGTAGGAATGGGGTCAGGAAAGCCAAGGCTCAGCTGGAGCTAAACTTGGCTAGGGACGCAAAGAATAATAAGAAGGGTTTCTACAGGTATATCAGCCGGAAAAGGATGGTTAAAGAAAGTGTACCCCCGCTGATGAGCGAGACTGGCAAGTTAGTAACAGCAGATGAGGAGAAGGCTGAGGTACTCAACAACTTTTTTTCCTCAGTCTTCACTGGAAACCTCTCTCCCCACCCCACCCGAGTTGATGGATGGCATGAGGGGGGTCGGGAGGGCAAAACCCTTCCTGCTGTAGGAGAAGATCAGGTTCGTGGCCACCTGAGGAACCTGAACGCACATAAGTCCATGGGACCTGATGAGATGCATCCCAGGGTCCTGAGGGAATTGGCTGATGTAGTCGCCAAGCCACTCTCCATGATATTTGAAAAGTCATGGCAGTCAGGTGAAGTCCCTGGTGACTGGAAGAAGGGAAACATTGTGCCCATTTTCAAAAAGGGTAGAAAGGAAGACCCTGGGAACTACCGACCTGTCAGCCTCACCTCTGTGCCTGGGAAGATCATGGAACAGATCCTCCTAGAAGCTATGCTAAGGCACATGGAGGCCAGGGAGATAATTCGAGATAGCCAGCATGGCTTCAGCAAGGGCAAGTCCTGCCTGACGAACCTAGCGTCTTTCTATGATGGTGTGACAGCATCAGTGGACAAGGGAAAACCAATGGATGTCATCTATCTGGACTTCTGCAAAGCCTTTGACATGGTCCCCCACAACATCCTTCTCTCTAAATTGGAGAGCTATGGATTTGATGGGTGGACTGTTTGGTGGATAAGGAACTGGCTGGATGGCCGCACCCAGAGGGTAGTGGTCAACGGCTCGATGTCCGGATGGAGACCGGTGACGAGTGGTGTCCCTCAGGGGTCTGTACTGGGACCGGTGCTGTTTAACGTTTTCATCAATGACTTAGACAGCAAGATTGAGTGCACCCTCAGCAAGTTTGCGGATGACACCAAGCTGAGTGGTGCGGTTGACACACCAGAAGGACGGGATGTCATCCAGAGAGACCTGGACAGGCTGGAGAGGTGGGCCTGTGTGAACCTGATGAGGTTCAACAAGGCCAAGTGCAAGGTCCTGCACCTGGGTCTGGGTAACCCCCGGTATCAGTACAGGCTGGGGGAAGAAAGGATTGAGAGCAGCCCTGCCGAGAGGGACTTGGGGGTACTGATGGATGAAAAGCTGGACATGAGCCGGCAATGAACACTGGCAGCCCAGAAGGCCAACCGTACCCTGGGCTGCATCAGGAGAAGCATGGCCAGCAGGTCGAGGGAGGTGATTCTGCCCCTCTACTCTGCTCTGGTGAGACCTCACCTGGAGTACTGCGTCCAGCTCTGGAGCCCTCAGCACAAGGAGGACATGGAACTGTTGGAGCGGGTCCAGAGGAGGGCTACAAAACTGATCCAAGGGCTGGAGCACCTCTCTTATGAGGACAGGCTGAGGGAGTTGGGCTTGTTCAGCCTGGAGAAGAGAAGGCTGTGGCGAGACCTGATTGCAGCCTTTCAGTACTTAAAGGGGCCTATAGGAAAGATGGGGACAATCTTTTTAGTAGGGCCAGCTGTGACAGGACAAGGGGTAATGGTTTTAAACTAAACCAGGGTAGGTTTAGACTGGATCTAAGGAAGAAATTCTTTACAACGAGGGTGGTGAAACACTGGAACAGGTTGCCCAGAGAGGTGGTGGAGGCCCCATCCCTGGGAACATTCAAGGCCAGGTTGGATGGGGCTCTGAGCAACCTGATCTAGTTAGTGGTGTCCCTGCTCACTGCAGGGGGGTTGGACTAGATGACCTCTAGGGGTCCCTTCCAACCCAAAACATTCTATGATTCTATGATTCTAATGTTAGATCAAGTAAATGAATCAATAGGCTTGAAAATGTGTCAGCCAAAACAATAACTTTATATGTTTCCACCCAGCTGGCTTCTTGCAACAGCTCCAGCTGAGCAGGATATCTCTCAATTATGACAGTAACAGCCAAATAGGATCGATCATAGAATCATTTTGTCTGGAAAAGACTTTTAAGATCACCAAGTCCAACCGTAGATTTAAGGACAAAGCGTATACCATGAATATTAAGGACTCTGTAAGAAGAAGAAAGAAGAAATAAAGCAAGTTGGTGCCTGATTACTTTTCCTCGGTAGTTCGTAGAGTGGCACAAATTTAACTGCATTTTTTCATGATCCAAAATTAATTTTCTTTGTGTCGTAATAGAGGGAAAAAGCATCAAATGGACCTTAGCAAATATGTGATTGTTAACTGAAGCACAAATCATAGATGCCTTAAGCACTGAGATTACATATTATTAGTAGTATTATTATTATTGCATTATCTCCTTATTAAAGAACTGCACAGAGCAGTAGAAAAGATGGAAATTATATCCATGAGACATTTTAAGTAAATTTGCAAGTAAATTGTTTTGATAATCTGGATGAGAAATTAGGTGGAGAGCACTGCTGTAAAGTTCACATGGATCCCAAATTTGTGCTCCCACTTAGATGCATGTTCTTCAAAGACAATTTAAAACACTTTTCCTGAGCATCACAAATACCACTATATATATATTAATTAGCGTATATATAAATACATATATATTGATGCCTTCATTATGAACAGGCTTTTTAAAGACAGGTAATATCATTTATTGGCTAAAAGTATCTAATCTTTTGGGATCACAATGCCTTTAGCCTGCAATTGATTGCGTCAAGGTTTTGCTAGGAGATATTTGGTTGATTTGAACCTGAAATCTAAAGCAAGCCCAACCATTTTCATCAAAATACGTCTATGAACTAAAAACTTCCCCATTCACTTTAAAGTGGACTTCTAATCCTTTAGCTACTGAGCAGTTTTATTACTTGCTGCTGCTCTTAGTCAGTGAATATTAGGGAGCATGATGGATATTTATTTGTCAGTAATATTTTATTCATGACACATAACAGAATGTAAGTGGCTAGGACCAGGAAATTATAATTTTTTTACTGCATCCATGAATTTAGGTGTTTTATGAAGCTGCTTGGAATCAGGACATTTCCAAAAGAAAAATGCTGTTTTGTCTTTTGCTTCTGATATACATTAATTAATTCTAGAGGAATATTCAAACCTTTCTGCCCATTTCTAGCTATGATACTAAGAATTTACTAAGGAGCTATAATCTGATCGTCTGCTTCTTTGAATCCCCCAGGAAGAAAAAGGGTTGATTTGATAAAAAAAAAGAAAATTTATGTGCTTTTGTAAAAATTTGTCCTGTACTCACAGAAATTAAAATTTAAAGTGGATTTTAATATATATATATGTACAGGATATAACCAAAAGCTTTGAGACAAATGCTTAACAGTGGATTAAATTCTGTGTGAAACTGTTGAAACGGTTTAATAAATTTTATATTGTTTAATAAATTAACAGTTGTGTATAGGAAATTACTCATTTATACACAAACAATAAAACCCAATGTGAATTTTTCAATTTATCTATCTATCTAGATATGGGTTTCACAAAGATTTCCCAAAGTCCAGGTTTGTTTTTCCCCTATAAGTGTTTCCACACAATAGCAAAATATCATTTCTTGATTTTTTTCTTCAGTTTTTTCTATCTCTGAAAATTTTGAGTCTGGAGACTCTCATGTATAATGTCTTAGTTAGATTTGCAGTGTAACTAATCTGTGCCAAATTTGTACTCAACAAGAGAATTACATGGAAGTGTATACTATAATTGGAAATAGAATCTTAAATCTCCAGGTGAATCTTTGTAATTGGTATTGCAGTTAAGACACAAGCATTAGATAATAATTTGCTTTTTGTGGTGAGAAGTGTAACTGTATTTGATTGACTTAGAGAAAATCAATAACAGCAAAAATCTTTAGTTGGGCTTTACAGCAAAAGAGACTGTATTTTGTGAAACACGCCCTAAGAATTTCCTAGGTGTCTGGTTAATATTACTGATATCCTGATGTAATCCTTAAATGAGACTTAGTGTATTTATTGCATTGATTTAAATTTTCATTAATTTTGAAGTAACCATTGCCTTTATTGTAGTATTTATTTTTTTAAAAATGTAAACTGAAATACTGGTTTTGTGTTTTAGCAGTTTGTATTTTCTTAAAGTAATCACATTTCTACAAATGAAGTAACATCTTAAAACTATATTTGTCATCAATCATTCAGCTTAAAATCTCGATTGTTACCTTGTCATTAATCTTTAGCTGTCTAGAATTAAATTGTTTTAACTTTTGAAAA
The DNA here is from genome assembly GCA_034008185.1 of Gorsachius magnificus. NCBI lineage: Eukaryota > Metazoa > Chordata > Aves > Pelecaniformes > Ardeidae > Gorsachius > Gorsachius magnificus. Next base: position 61,324,714 of record CM067084.1, read on the forward strand.
AAAAAAAAACCAAACATGCACTTTAAATAAATAATACACATACAAAAATACACACATAAACAAACACATGCTCAGGGATTACAAAGTGTACTTCTCAGTAGTTGCACACTCAGAGCTATTTGAAACCCTCTACCCTTAAGCGTTGGATAGTTGGTCTTGAGGAGTGGGAAGACATAGGTTCTGGTAATAGCTAGGTAAAGAAAAATCATATTAGAATACCAAAATTCCTTAAAAAGCTTATTACACAATGTTGCCAATGACACTGCTGCAATGGAAATGTCAGTGAAGTGTATTCAGCCTGTCTTTGAAAGACATAATTTAACAAAGCAAAGCATTACATTTCTGTAGCCGAAACAAGTAACAAAGCAGGAGAAAGAATTTTGAAATAAAAAATTATATTCAAATGGGTTTCTTAAATTAAAAAAGGCAAGGTTGGAAGAATTCAGGTCTATATTGTATGAGCAATTGTTAGATGTAAGTAATCTAACAATCTAAAAATAGCTATTTATTTACATGTATATAAACAACTACTATGAATAACTATGATCTTCAGTTAAGACTACGCAATTTTGGGTCATGTATACTTGATTATATTAGCTACTTGATTGTAAGCATCTTTCAAACATATATATATTAAAAACTTTTTCTCAGAAAAAATAACCACTGTTACAGCTGGAAGCAATGGATTGAATTTACTGCTTATCAGTGATATTTTTCTCGGAAAAACAAGATATTTTTTCTTGATGTTTCCAATAGCAAATTCCAAGATTTATCTAATTAATAACATTTGACTTATTTTTTAGTCTAAAATTGATTCAGATAGATAGGAATGGATTAATAGTTAGAAAGAGGTGAAGGAAAATAGAGAATGGAGGAAAATAAAACAAATGAAAAGCAAACCACAACTTGTTTCAAGTGACTTTTTTAGTTAATTTTCTGTGGTTTCTGTTTTAGCATGAAAATAATTTTAAAAGAAAAGATAATCCCTGCATTTTTTCACATATTAAAACTCTAATTTTTCAGTTAAAATATTTTAATAACAAATTTTCTAGGAACTGGGCTTTGCACAGACAATGTGCAGCTTTCAGTGGATTATACTGTGTTTCACAATATCTTTTGGTCCTTTTCCAAGGTCTTTACTTGCTGGTCTCAGCAATAAGAAATAACATCTCAATTAAAGAAGAATAACAGGGTGGGAGGAGCAGGGGGGAAGTACATCCTCAAGCAGTTTTAAACTAGAGCTTGCATGAATGAGCTCAATATTCCAGTTACATATTCCTATACCTAAAGAAGGAGAGGATTTTCCAACACTTATTTATTCAAAAGGCCAATATTTAATCCTTCAAAGCTAGAGATTTGAGAACAGTTTAAAAACATTGGCTGTCTGTGTAGACTGGAATACAAAATTCTCAAAATATTTCTTTTAGTTTTCCTGCTTGTTTGTGACATTTTTTAAGTTCAGGTTTATCAGAGACACAGATTGCCTGATAAAATATTATTATTGCACCAGAACACAAAAATCTGTAGGAATGGTATCCAGTTATGTTGCTAACTTTGAAAATTAAGCAAGGAAGACACCTTGAATTTAGAATTTTGCTGATATTCTATATCTATACAAGCATTTCCATTCTTGTATGATTAGTGGAGGATCTCTGATACTAGCAAAGACACACCTAATCTATAAAGGATATATACACCATTTAAGAACTCTCTAACTTCTTTCTGCTCACTGAGTTCACAGAAGCCTGTTTCAGCTGAACAATTCTTGAACAAATTTTTTTCTTTTCATTTATCTTTTGATTTTTCAAAGTAACAATATATTACACACTTCTGCTAGCATCTCTTATCAACTAGGCAAGCATTAACTAATGCAAGAGAGTGATAAAAGTTGGTTGTGTGATAGGAACACTCTCAGTATGGTTATATTTGTGATTTTACCTTTACAAAGCTGAATCTGGTGAGACACAAACTCTTCCATTACCCTGGCTGCTTGACAGATGAACTGCTGAGATCATATAAACCCTCCATTTACCAGGACTTTATATTGGTCTACACTGGTTGAACAGGTAACCCTAGCAGTGTCCCCTGGAACATTCTGGACTTGTATTAGGAAGCTTTTTACACTTGTTGCTTAATTACCTACCTTGAACAAAAGAAGAATATGTTCAGGAAATTTCAAATTCACAGGCAAATTCTCTATTCAAGATCTTTAGCAAGACCTTGCTATCATCCTTAGCAAGATCTTTCTGAGTAATATGAACACTGCTGACCGTACTGTCTATGAGGGTCTCTCAGAAGGGTAGATGGCAAATGATTCAAAGCATGCACTAGAAGGAAGATACGACAATCTAAGGCAAGACTGCATGATTCCTCTGGAGTCTCAGTGAACAGGAGTTTTCATTTACATTGCACATTCCATAGTTGCTATGATTTTATAAGTACTGTCAGCTGACTGTCTTTGCAAACAGGTGTTTGCTATGGCTCAGATTTAAGACAGTTGCAAATAAGAAGATTAAATTATTTAAGCAATTAACAGTTCTTGTTTTATTTTGCTTAATTATGTTATTCTTTAGAAAAAATGCTTTCATATAAATTAGCTTCAGTATTTCCCTCTTTTTCATTGTGTTTGAAATTAAACTTGATACAGAACCTGTCCAAACCAGATGATGTAGAATCTTCATTCTGTAATTAGGGATGAATGAAGCTCAGAAAGCTTTGAGTTTTGGATAATCTTACCAAAGTTAAGATGTTTAACACAAGTTTTTATGAAGCTATCTCACAGAGGTGATGTTTTTGCAAGTAACATTTAGCTTCTTCCATCTTTCAGATACTTCATATACATTGAGTAGTTACTGCTTAATAATGAAAGCATTCTTTAAAGTAAGCAAATATAAACAGGTATGTGAGGGGATATTTAAAGTTTCAAAAGAGATCAGAAAGCAATTCGACAAGTTAATATTTCCTGTGTGCTCCTACCATTTCCCTACTTAACATTTGATCTTCTCTTTTCTCCATCTTGAGAATGGAAAAAGGAAAGTACTTGCACTGCCCTTTTGCACAAGGTGAACTTTATTCTTTGCACTGAGATGACAAGTCTCTTTTTCTCTTTATTTCATCTTCCAGAAACTGTAAAGATATAACCATAAGTGGATGTGTAAGTTTTGTGGCATATAGAGGCTTGCATCATCACTTAATTTATCCAACCATTTTAATCCTTACAAATCAGGCATATTACTGTGCATGTGACTTTGAAGCTATTGCTATTAACTTTAAGTGTAATAAGACAGGACTCAGCATTTGTAATTTCATCTCTTCTAGAACTCCTTTTGACAGAAGAAAATAACTAAGGCGCTTATGTTCTATACCTACAATTCAACCTGCCTCAAAACAGACCTCTATAACTTAATGTCTTGAGGTTTTTCTTACTTTTTTTTTTTTAAAAAATGTTTATTTTAGCTTCTTATGAATTTACATACATATACATTTAAAAAAGACTAGTGTCTCCTTCTCCATAGTGTCAAAATGTCTAGTTATAATAAAATTCAGTCAGTTTGAATATATCTGATTTATAGACATAAGCACTGTAGCATGAGAGCTATGTTTATTAGGTACATTTAGGCATCATGGGTATTTCTTGTCTAATAATAGTTCATCAGCTTGTACTGTAGCACGCTGACATTTGAAATTCTTTCCTCAGTCTTAGCAAGAGATTCAGTGTTTTAGGTTTTCATTTGCCAGACAGTTACAGACTAGCAGTGTGAAGATATATTTTCACTCGTTTTAATTTCTAGCAGAAATACTTTTATCAGGACTGTTCACTCATGATTAAAGAAAAACTAAGTGGACTTTCTCAAAGCTGAATGAGTGTGATTGTGAAAACATTTCATTTTTTTTTTTAGGAAGGTACATAAAATAAATTTTTTCTTTTTTTTTTTTTTCCTCTTGAAAAATACTAAGTGGTTTGTTTTCTGATCATGGTTTTAAGGGACAGAAATTAAGTCAGTGAAAAGGCTTAAAAATCAGTTGTTATGGATCGCATTTGTGTGTGTGTGTTATGGCTTTCTTTTAACATACTTGGTAAAAGGAAATGTACACATAGGAAATTGATGTATAATCTCTAACTACACCTAATTTAAGCTTGGTTTTGATAGCATCCTGTAGGTAATGTTTCAAAAAAATCTTCAATTCCATTAAATATTGTCTTGCATCTTATCAAGTTCTGGAGTAAACAGGATCACTTTCCTGTTTTCCATACAATTTGTCTACCATTCTAAATCACAACTTTCCAGTAAGGTTACAATATGTTGTAAAAAGACTTAATACCTTTAACTTATTTTTTTGTCTCAGTACGTTCATATGGTAAAGTACTTCACAACCACGGCAGAGTATTTAACAATGTACTTCATTTGGTATGTTTTTAAATAATCTATTGCTTCTATGGTACAATAGTTTTATATATTCCTATATTTTGAGTAAGAATGGGATAAATGTGGGATCTCTTTTAGGTTCTCATTTATTTCTTTTTCTTACCAAATCATTAAATTTGTAAATGTTGATCCAAGTAAATGTGTGGTGGCTTCAACACAACTCACTATATCTTTAATGTTTTAACTAGTATTGCCAAGGAAAATATGCAGATTTACAGCAATGAAATCTCTTTCTGACCACAGTTTTGGTGAGACGAATCGTGTGTGTCAGACATGGCCATTTCCTAGAAATCTTTATAATTCCTCCTGTGCCCAATGTCACTAAAGTATCTGCTCAGGGTAATAAAAAAAAGGAAACAAAGCAGCTACAAAGGCATTTTCTTTTCTCTTTTGTCCCTTAATTTAAATTCTCAACAGAAAACTTTACTGATATTTTTTTATGAATAGAAATTCATGGAACTCACTTCTGATCCTAAAGCTACTTCTTGCAACAGCTTATTGGGCAAGATTTTTTTAATTTCTCTGAAGGTCTCTCGCTGTGGAGTGGATAGACTTAAGTGAGGAAGCGGTGAATCTTGATTTAAATAATAAAAGTTAATGTTTTGTTTTAACTTAGGTGTTTCCCAAAGAAATGTTGTTTCTCACTAACTGACATACTTTGCTACCAACTTTATGCTTTATACTTGTTTTTTTAAGCAATTATGTAACTTAGTATGCATTTATGCAGATACTTCTGAACTTCTATTTTATTTGCAATTAAGGAACGAAGATCTCAATTGTAACTAAATGATGGTTCACTTTTACTCATTATTTTTGTCACTTTCATTAAAAAGGAAATTGGAATTCAACTATAAATAGGCAAAACAGCAGTTTGATAAATACAATGCCTCAGACATATTAGGAAAAGATATAATTAAATTGTTTTTCCATGAAAACTACTTGGTTTATAATACAGGAAACACATGTAGGTTAGAAAATGTATTAAAATATGTATAATTTTCCTGGCCTTTTTTGATCTCTTCTTATGAAACATTCTTTCTATTCATATATTGGAAAAAGATTTCCTGATTTTCAATGGTCTTTTGTGACCACTGCCTGCTATTAATGGAACAAACTGAGATGAAGGAAAAGTTTTCTCTGTAAAGACAAAAATTTGTTTAGAACTTCAAGGCCTTTTTGCCTATTTTATTATAACCCTGAATGAGTCCTCTGAAATGATACAGGTCTTTCAAAAAATCTACATAAACAAATTAACACATACATGGAACCACAAAATGTAACTGGGAGACAAACAGTTTAATATCTCACAGGTAGAACATGCATTAGGAGAGTCATATGCAGTTTAAAAATACCAACATACCCAGCAGCCAACCTAAAGATACCTTGTAACTTGATATAAAATCTTTGATGCTAACAGGTAATCTGTTTTTCCTTACTGAGAATACAAAATGGTGCAAGAGTTAGAATGAAGACAAATACATCTGTGATCCTGGGCACATGCAATTAGGAAAAAAACAGTCTATCAAATTCTTGAAGTCAGGAGACATGAAAATGAATACTGAATGCAGCAAACAAACAAAACATTTTTTTTTAAATCATACCCATCAGAAGTAATAACCATCATAATCATCATAGCAATAATAAAACAATAATAAATGAAAGAAAAAGAAGCACTGATAAGATTAATATGATTAGCTAGTTAACTAGTTTTCTATAAAACTTAAAGTAAAGGTCTTCTTTTTTTCCAAGTATTTGTGCCAATTTATTTTTTCCCATAGAATCTTCCATATTTTCACCCCAGGAAAATAAAGTTATTAATTAAAGTACACCATAGAATAAAATCCTATGAAACAGCTGTAGAAAAATTTTAACCAGTGAACACATAAACTTTATAGCAACTTTGTGTGAACAAGTCTGGTGTAGATCCTCAAAGATGATTTAGAGTTATGAGAATTACTCTAAAGATTTTAGTGTTTGAAGAAAAGCAAATATGTTGTTTAAGTTTATAATTTCCCTCCTGATATTCACTGGATGTTGCAGTATGTCTGTTTGCTTATTGCATGTTTTGTCTTTCAGTTCCCATTCTTTTAACTCAGGGACATTCAGCATAAAGTGGAATTGCAGAAGTGGGGTGAAAGATCAAGACAAGAGGGTCATGGATGCCAATGTGACTCTCAGATTTTTCATCATAGCTAAACTGTGTCTATGTAAGAGCTAAAATAAAACATTAAAATATGCTGTACTTATTTTTCTTATCTTCATCCTCATTATTTTTTTAATATAGTATTATCTGGCCTTGTCTATATCAAAAATGTTTTCCACCTGTAAATTACACTTTACTTTTAGACTTTTAGGTGCCCTCCCTTCCTTTCAGATCAATGGCACAGCCAGCCAGAGGTGAACACCACTCTATTTAAGAGAGAGGTGAGTGGGAGAAGGTCAGAGGTCTATGCATTTTAAACTGTATTAAATGATGTGGGATTCAGCATCTGAGCAGTACAGATCTAAACAGATAGTCTATGAAAATAATGAATGCATGTTATTTATATTCATATTCCTTATAGAAACCTGAACTATTAATCAGCTGCCTTCCAAAGATTCCCTTTTACTTCTAAAAATTTCCTTGACATATTTCAAACAACAGACACTCTAAAACGATTATTTAATAATACATTATTCATTAACAGCAAAGCATATCTACCTCATCCGTATCTTCTGTTAAAAATTAACACTTGTTTTGTTACACATTACTTTTGTTTGTCAATTAATACGATAGGTTTATTGTATGTGAAAAACTCAGCAGTCAGACACTGTCTGGTATTTAAGTAATACCAGGAAATCCTTAAAAGCTACACCTAATCTTTCATACATATTTAAATACTGGAATATGGTTATGTCTGGGGCTTTAACTTGCATTCACTTCAGGAGATTACATAGTGTCTGGCCATATAAAAGCCTGAAATATGTTTTAATGTAAAATAAATAATTTTAATTTCAATTAGTAGCTGTAATTCAATTAATTAGTATTAGCAAAGTAAAATTATCCAAATTTGGGCATAGATATGTGAAAGCATAAAATATAATTTTCTTACTAATTTCTTACCATCGATTTCTTTTTTTTTCTCCTCAGCAGACCAATTTTTTTCTTCAACACTTTTTATAGAAACCCCCTTGAGAGACATTAGATGTTTCAGTAGGATATTAGCTGACAACCAACCTGAAAAGTAGAAGACATGATTCCCAATCAGCAGAAAGCTCAATGATTTATTGCTTTTGATTAGTTTGAGATTCTCATTTGTCTTCAAGGGCCTGGAAAGCCAGTCAAAGACTTCTGGGAAATGATAGACTTTTAAAAACTTCAGTAGCTGCTAATCTAGAGCTTACCAATTGATCGCTAAACCACAGGTTCATGAGATCATATGAGATATTTTAACTGCTTTACAACTGAAATACTTTGGATAACTACAGTAAAATTATATTTTAAAAAATGTTAAAGAGTATATACTGTACTGGGCTCATTGTGAAAAGACAAAACGTTACCCATTCTTCAAATCATCAGAATACCTCTAAATGTAAGGGAGAAGATGGTAAATTCTGTGTTAGCAAATGTTTATCTCTCCCAGATTGAAGTGTTTGACTGGAAGTTGTGGAATTTATTTATTTTGTTCTGAAGAAAGAAAAAAAATAATATATTTACTTCAGATGTGCAAGTGAAAAGAAAATGAAGAAAAAATTGTCTCCTGGTTGGGTCACTGGAAGACCTGAATGTGTTTCTAGTTCTTCATTTCTAGTTGCTTTTGGTATAGCTGCAGTTTGCCATTCTAACAATCCAGGAAACAGATTTATTATCTTTGGTGTTTTAATAAAAAACTGTACATAATTATGTATATAAACATTGATTGAAATACATCAATGCAACCCTGCTTTTTTATCATAAATTTTCCCAGAGAAGAATATAAAGAGTGTAATACTTTTTCAGATTAAAGTTAATCTAAATTGTCTGCATTCATTTGTGGTTTTACGAATGATAGTTCCTTTCCACCCATTCACAATTTTTCAGATCATATTTCCTTTCAGCCAACTTAGTCTCTCCTCACATAGAAAGCGCTTCATGAATCTGATCATCCTGATCATCTAGAGTTAGCATTTTAAGAACAAAACTGAAAAATTGAACAGAAAAAGAAAACAGTAGCAGCTGTTAGGGAAGGATTGTCATTCCTCAGTATAAAATAACCTAGGTCTTAGAGCATGGGAGCATATTTTTCAACCTGACCTGAGCAATATTTATACATTTTACTTAATGATTGTTAATTAAAATGTCCATATAGCCAGAGACATTAAGTTGGATATGAAATTTAGCCTAAGCTATAATAAGGAGGCACCCCAAATCCCCAAAATACTTGTGTCATTTTCCAATAGAACCTTCTGTGGCATAACCGATGGTTAATAGAATATCCAGATACTGGTTCAGTGGAATATGAAAGGGAGTGTCTTCTGTTTCAATTATGAGAGTGTATTACATTAGTTTTGGATACCAGGTTGTGTAGGGGTTGAGTTATTTTAATGTGTACCTGTAAATGAAAACTCAAAAAATGGGAGTGTCATCAGATGCTTTTCCTTATTAAACAGGATACAGTGAATTAAAGATGACATTTGAACTTTCATCTTGAGGCTGAAGTGACAAGGATGGTTGAACCAGTCACCTATCAAAGAAGAGGTCTTGATCCTTATTGCTACCCTGCCCCTTACTCCCCCTCCTTCCTTCCTCTGACACATTTTCTTTCTCTTCTTTATACCTAGGTAACTCATTGACCCAGAAGAATACTATTAGGAGGAAAGAGGAAAGTATTAGTTTAAAGTAGCTCATGGAAGAGATCTGTTGTGCTCCAGTTTTAGTACAACATAAACAACAGTTATAAGGAAACAGGAGAATGTAGATGAATACCATGAAGAAAAAGGCTGATTTGTGCAATGATAGTATGACATTAGATCACCGTAGCCAACCACAAAACCAATTCTTATAAGTATACTTTAGTGAAACCACCACCACTTCTAGTTTTAAAAACTTACCATATGTATATATCACATGGTGTGTTTGCACAATAATGAATGCAGCATATGGTGGAAGACCGAGACAAACCCTTAGCTGGTGCAAAAATGACATAACTGCATTGAATTCACTCTATGTTGACATAGTTCTGATAGAATGTAATATGATTAATCAGCTTGTTAAATAACTTTTGTCCTAATAGACAGAGGACGAGAAGATTCAAGAATATTAGATTATCATATGTTTATTTTAAAACAGGTGGGCACATTAAAAGAGAAAAAGTTTATTAAGCTATATTTATACTGTAGAATAATAGAGAGCAGGGGAGTGAGCTTGATCACAGGATGCACCCACAGAGGAAAACTGTGAATGGACTCACCATTTAGTAGATTTCAAAGGACCAGAGTAAGAGTCTTGAAGTCTGAATAGAAGACAGGTTTCATTACTTCAGTTTCTCAATAAACTACTAAGAGAATTATTGTAATGCTATAATTTAATATGTTGTTTCATGTCTTGAATTTCTCTCCAAAGTTCATCAGTTGCACATAATGACAATGTGAGGGAACAGCCTCAAGCATGAGGGAAATCTCAAATTGCTTTGAAGCCTCAGGAAAAAATCTAAAATGTTAGATATTTTTTTATTTTTATGGTTGTATGTGGACTTTATTCAGCCTTGAGTATTAATCAGTAATACCTGTAATCTGTGAAAATATATGCAGGAAAAAAAATGGAAATTAGTAAACCACGGCTAAAAGAAATGCATTCTTTCCCTCTGTGGAAAGAGGGTGTATTTTGCAACACACTATTCAGATTGTTATTACACGGTGTCCTACAGAAGTCAAATCTCTATAAGTGAGACAGGATTCTGAGAAAGCATATAGCTTGTCACCACATGAGAAGCAGGGCATATAAACTGAGGCTTTGGAGAAATATATTACAGGAGACTAGATGCAAGCAGAAATACATAAACACTGTAAGCATAAAAGCTATTTCCTTCTTCCTGTGGTGGTACATTTTACAAAGTGCTTTCATTATTGTACTGCCTTTCTGTATGACATTTACTTCTGGAATGCTTTCTACTGTTCTGCTGGTTTTTTTCTCTCAGTTTCTTTTTTCCCTTTATTTAGCATGAATTATAATATTGACAACTCTGAGAAGAATAAATCATGTCTTTCTTTCAAATTACGGTCAAATCTAGTAGTGAAAGTAAAGTCTCCTTTGATAATCTGCAGTCTTTTTCTAGACTGATTCATATTAAATGTTCATTGTTTGGATGCACTACGCAGTGAAGCAACTTACTAGCTTTTCCATAAGAAATAGGATAGTCATTCTCCTTATCATAAAAGGTTGACTTTAGATTGCAGCTAGAACACATGATATAACCCTGTATGTAAACAGATCCTATGAATAATACAAATTCATATAATACTCTATCATAGAAGTATTAAAGCACAACTAGTTCATGTATTTCCTAGTCATATTTTGTGGAAATCATAATAATACACCCATGCACTAAGGTATTCATCAGATTATATTGTTCATTTTATTCCAGAACAGATAATACATTTGAGCTAATATATATATGCAAAATGAATGGTTAAGGTATTAGGTGCACGATTTCAAACAGGACTGTATCAATGTAAGAGGAACTTTGCATTCCTAATGGATCAGGCCTTTGAACAGACTAAACTGACTATTGTTTAAACACTTGCATGGTTTATGCAGAACCTAGGCCTCTAGCTGTTCCATCAGTACAATTCTAGGCATGAACACTACAAAGAATTTTAAGTGCTCAGGGAATTCCCTGGACAAAATGAGCTGGGTTGGATGGCTGCAGAATGGACACTTTGTGTGTGTATTTAAGTATCCAAAAATCTTCTGATTGTAAAATATGTCCCAACAAAGAACTTACATTATGCTTCCTAAGGAACTGCTGTAGACATTGCCAGTAGTGAATGGATGATACTTGGGAAGTTTAAATGTGTGTAGCTGAAGCAGAGGCCTTTTGCACCTGTAAAAGTAGAAATACTTTAAGTAGACTTTAACGCTAGCTTGTTTTGAACTTGAACATTAAGCACACTAATGCATTATAATTGTTTAAACATTTTTGTACCCAGTGGTCCAGCAAAAATAGAATTTCCATTCTTTGTTGTGGGATAGAGGCCTCATGCTAACTCTACCTTTAGTGCAAGGCCCTAGTCTTGGCCTATTAAGCTTGTTATCAACTAATCATGAGAACTTGCTGTGTGAACCAGAGCTCAGTATCTGCTGCTTCTTCTTATGATGTACAAGTTTATCATGGGATAACACAAAGGCCTTGACAATATAGGTTGAAAGCAGAGGCCCCAGAATGATAAACAATTCACTGATGGCCAGTTACGGATCACTGAGAAAACACAGCCTTGAGAGCACAGGTTTTGCTTTCAGAAAAGGAGTAGCAGCTAAGCAAAGTTAAAAAAGAGCAGAGCAACTGGAGAAGGACCATGCTGTGGCCTGGCAAAAGAATCCTGCCTCAGTGTTGCAGAGTGCATAGCCTAGAGGGAAGGGAGGTCAAGGGTTAGCAATTCTCTAGAAACTCAACTGTCTTACAAAAGGGAAAGATACCAAATTTGAGGAGCTGGGGAGAGAGGTAAAAAAATCCAACAACTACTGCATTTCCAGCTTCTCTTATCAACAAACTCTGAAGGCTGACTACCTGAATAGCTAAGATTTATAAAGGGCTGTAGTCATTAGCTATGCAATACTGTTGCATCCTCACAGCTAACATAGGATGTGATTATTATGAACTGACTCTTTGGAATAAGTAGTGATAATGATAAATAATATGTAAGAGCTATAAGCATATAGTGTGTCGTTAATGAATATCAGTCTAGTTAGTTTTATTTTAAAGGTTAAAACTGATTTATCAATCTTCTAAACACTCCCATCCCAACAATCTCTAATTTCCTAAGTGACACATATAATCAGTTGCAACACTCAATACATGAGGCTCACAAATCAGGAAGACCCATCAAAGGCAACAGAATCTTTCTACAAGTGAAAAAAAAAAAATATAGCTCTGCCTTTAAAGTCCTGAAGAACAGGATAGAGTGTCAATGGGAGAAGTTATCATCCCCTTTTTGTTTCAGGCTTTCACATTTTGGCTGTCACTGGACTGGCCCTTAGCCACATCATTAGTGACCTCTGCCTCATCTCCACAAAACTATAATTTCTCGTTATGCTGCTTCATTCCCCTTCCTGAGGTACTTTTCTCAAAAGATACTACCGGCTCTAATCAATCAGGTATTGCAATTCATGGGCATTATTTCTCAATATTCCTTGCTTAATATCTTAATGCATGGGTGTAATATTACACACTAACTTTGTCTACCCTTCACTGAATTTGTATTCCTAAATACAGTGAACCTCATAACACTTACTTATCTTTATATATGTCACTACAGCAAGGAACTGGTTTTGCTATCAGCGATTAATGAAAACAATGTCAAAAGTATTAACCGTTATCTGTGTCCAAACCCGGTACCTACTGCTGTCTGTTTTATCTGTAAAATCTGCACATTGCTTTTTTCTCCAGCAATCATTGCATTCTGTGGTAAGCTATTGTTATTGACATTTATTTCATTTCTTTTTTTAACACACCACTATAGTAGGCCTCCACTGAATCTATCATGCAGAATGAAATGCAAAGCAAATAGCACATTCACAGACACTTCTTTATATAGCACTATCTAGGAAGAAGTCACAAGAAAAAGTTTAACTGCATGAATTTGCTACCAATTCACAGTTAACATTAAGAAAAATATGTTTATGCTATCTTGTTAACTTCTATTACCATGTGTGCTTTATAATGCACTGAAGGAAAGCGCAGTACAGATAAATGAGCATATATTAAAAGGAATAAGCCTATTAAAAAAGCAAGCTTCCTCTGCATTAAATGTAAGCTGCAATAAAGGTTTCTTTTCAAGTACTTTCTTTGTTAAAATTATACATTATCCATGTGCTAAACCTGACTTTATTTACATGATTCATGAATCTTTAAATAAATATCTTTTAAAAGAATTCACTTGGCAAAAAATAAACAAATAAATGAAACACCAGGGGAAAAGGACATTGCCAGCTTGTAATGTACTGAAAAACTGTATTAGCTACTGTATGTTAAGATGGCTTTTTAGAAAGCTGACAAACAACAATGAATTCCTTCCTTTCCTCTACTTCAGAAATACTAAACCATCATATTCAGAAAGCTTCTATCTTTATTTCTGTATTTCTTATTTTCTAAAGTTAGCTGCCAATATTAGTAGGAAATTAATATTGCCTCATTTGTTAAGGTGAAATATAAGCAGTTAAATTGTGTTTCTTTTCAATATGAGAATCACCTTATTAAAGTTGTCTAAGTTATTCTGGAACTATGTTGTACATCAAGCTCAAAGTTAGTAGTATAAATAAGCTACTATATGATATACCGTATAATACACCTTTCACCAGCCAAGTAGGATGAGTCAGATTTACATGCCTGATTAACATGATTTACATGTTAGACTCCTAGTGAATACACTGAGGGTGGGCAGATTCCTTGCTGGAGATACAGAAGAGACAGGTATACATCAAGGTGGAGGGGGTGAGGGTGGGGTTCTTAATCAGTATAGTTTTTGCAGAATAGGATTATTGGTTCTTTTGCAAAACCAGTTCTGATACAGTTCTGGGCTGAAAATGAAGATTAGACAAAGGTCCTGGTGAGTTGAAGCTGGTGAACAAAATCAGAAAAAAAGATTCTTTAAAAGAAGGCTGCAGGGAGACCTGATTACGGCCTTTCAATACCTAAAGGGGGCCTATAGGAAAGATGGGGAAAATCTTTTTAGCTGTGACAGGACAAGGGCTAATGTTTAGTTTTAAACTAAAACAGGGTAGGTTTAGACTAGATCTAAGGAAGAAATTCTTTACAATGAGGGTGGTAAAACACTGGAACAGGTTGCCCAGAGAGGTAGTGGAGGCCCCATCCCTGGGAACATTCAAGGCCAGGTTGGACGGGGCTCTGAGCAACCTGATCTAGTTAGTGGTGTCCCTGCTCACTGCAGGGGGGTTGGACTAGATGACCTCTAGGGGTCCCTTCCAACCCAAACCATTCTATGATTCAATGATTCTTTGAGTCTAGATATAAATTAAGCTCGGAGCAGACTCTTGGCTGAGTCTATACTACATATAGACCCAGCTTATGCTGAGGGAAGGTACATAGTTTGGTCTGTCCATTTCAACCTTAATAATCTTATGTTGCTATCGTTTCTTTTTATGTGATACATTAGTATTGACTATGCAAAGAGATTTCCATGGGTGATAGGAACCAATCATTTGGAAATCAGCAAGACAAAATCAATAAAACTGATATGTCCTTGGGCTGACTTGTCTTCTTTGGTGAGCAATTTAATCAGAAAAAGGAGTTAGCAATCTCTTTTCATAATTTATGGTGATAATTCACATAAATTAGGATCAGGCCATCTTTTGTTCATTTAGCATAAGATCTTCCCACAAAAAAAGCTTTCTCAGGGATCACATGGCTATACAGACATACATCCCTAATGCATGTTAGGGAGAGAAAAGTTGAAATTGAAGGGTATTGAAGACATAATGATCAGTGGAGGTGATTCAGGATACTCTGTTTCCCTAATCAGTGCTGTGTGGAGTGTCACATGTTCTACATGATTTCAGATGGGAAAAGCTGCACTGTGTCACATCACATATCTCCCTTCCTCAATATGGCTAGACCCAGTCCTGGTGGACTGATAAATATGACAGTCCTGAGAGATAAAAATAACTGAAATGGCTGTATAACTTAGGGCAGACAAAAAAAAAGAATAAATACATGGGATATGCTTGTCTAATAGGGTACTTAAATTACTCATTTTTATAATAGCAGTCCTTCCAAAACACCAGAATAGTAGAGATGAAGAAGGCAGACTACTACTTGCAGGAGCTTTGACAGAATAGAGAACAGCAAGTGAAATGATTTAAAAAAATGCTGTTCTAAGACATTATCTGTGCACTTCTCAAGTGGAAAAAGCAACTCTAATTACTCTCTATTACTTTTCTTGGCAATCTTACCACTCCTGTCTTGATTGTGTGTAATATCATTGTACTTAGTCATAGTAGCCAGCATGGTAACAGCTGTACAGAGCAAAGAAAAAGTAATCTGTAATCAATTACTTCCAAGTAATCAGCATTATATACTTGTAACATTACTTTCCAGATCCAGCAATCAGCAGCTGGTAATAGATTGGTTTCTCAGGGGAACTTTGACAACCCCGTACACCAGTTTTTGAACCACTATTAAGCCAGTGTGAAGTGTCTTTCTATAGTATTTATTGGATTATACAATTCATAAAATCAAGGCATACGAGAACCAGATCTATTTTTTATGTATTCTGGATTATACTACTACTGTTAATAGAGTTTCCAATTTATAACACTATTATATTTCGATATTTAATGATGATTGTAAAATACCTTGAAAACTACCGGGAACAAATTGTCATAACCATTGGGTATAAGTATTTCTGATGAACTACTTTTTTTCTCTCAGAAATTCAGTTTCACCTCAATCAAAATATTTAATGAGAATTCCATCTGTTAAAAGAAAATGTAAAAACTGATGTAAAGTTTAGAAACAGAACAGAATCCATTAAAAATGTAACAGAGCATCTTTTTTCAACTAATTCATTTTGTTCACTTTCATACAATTTCATTTCACACCACTTTATTTATAGGCTTGTCCAGCCAGTCTCATGTTGCCTATATTTTCTTTCATTAAGTGAGTTTGATTGTGAGGATACTTTGGCTACTTTGATTGTGAGGTCACCGGTGTGACAGAAGTGAGTGGTATCATTTTGTATGACTCACCTGAGTCAGAAGTGTTGAAACTAGGGCTGTGATTTCACAGCTGTGAACAGGCATTATTAAAAAAATGGAACAAAAGAACAATGGAAGAAAATGGAGTCACTCTACCTCTTTCTAGTTCTGCTGAATCTGCTCTTTAAATGATGTAAAGTCTGAAGCTGAAGACATTAACATGGACCTCAGCAGCTACCTATAATTTCTTTAGTATTCACATAAAAGCAACATTGCATCACTGCTCTCACTTCTTCCCCACTGAAAATAATCTAGGTTCCCCTGTCTTCCCCCATATGAAGAAGCAGGCAGAGTACAGCTGTTCATATGTTCTCTGGAATCATTTGGAATCATTTGACAAGAACAGCAACATCCTCATCTCCATGAGGCAACTATAGCAGACAATGTACAAAAGCTAAATATGTACTAAATGTATTAGTGTACTAAAACAGATAATGTACTTACTGGTGTAAGTAAAGGGAAAGGCTCAAATGGGTCCTTAGAAGCTTTTTCTTCAGCTGCTTCTGCCCGCCCCCTAGGTAAAAAGGGGAGAAGTTACATACTATGATTCAATTAATCTATATCCTTCTGACACTGGGATGTGTCCAAACTCTGGTCCCTTAAGCACTTAATACTGTGATATTCTGCACATGACACAAACATGTGTCATAATAAGACAGACAGCACAGACATGAAGTCATGAAGAACTGTTGTATATTAAAATTAAAAATAAATACTCTTTTATGGTCCCACCTCTGTCAGTAATATCAAAAAACACCTTCTTCATCTTCTTTGCCCAAAAGAAAATTGTTCCAAATACATTTCCAGCACCATTACAAAGACGGGGTGATGGGGAAAAGCTCTGTAGACATGGAAGGTCAGGATAACAAAACAGCTAATGTTATAGCAGCGCTGCTTGTTATGTTCTGAGGTGGTGCACCATCATGCATGCACCAAGTACCACATGCTGTTTGAGACCATGAGACCAAAACCATCTGTATGACAAGCTCTGCCCTTGGTGTGTGTGACTACCTGTTTCAAAGTCACATAATTGTGTTTGGCTTCCTTCATAAATACTGGAGTATTTCTTCCACGTCTTGCATTGCCTTTCTTTTGTCTTTTTCTCTCTTCCCAGCTTTCTTCTTTTGCTGCTTCCACTCCTCTCTCATCCAACGACAAAGTACAGCTTTATTAACCCACAGTTTTGCTTTACCTTTTTCCATCTTTATTGGCTAATTTGCTAAAAGTTGAATTCAAAAGTCACAATAATACTATTTGTATATCAATACAAAAATTGAAAAAAATTGAACAACTTACTCTTAATATCAGCAAAATTTGTCTCTTTTTTTAGAGTATTTTGATTAGTTTCTAAATCAAAACATTCTCATGGCTTGGATCAAAAATGAGTAGTGAAATTTAGTTTTCCAATGCAAAGGAAGTTTTCTGTTTTCCAAACATCCCACATTTCAACAGAAACTTAACATTTTTCTTGTTCTAATTTATATTTTCAAATTAACCAACATGGTATATGTCTTGGAGAACTTGCTTGCAAAGAATGGCATGTTAATATCACCTTGTTCTTTACAGACCATATACCACTGATTTGAACAATGGAAGAGTTAAAAAACAACCACGAAACTGTCACCCTGAATTCTCTTTGCAATATCAGCTTAATTATCTTTAAGACTGCATTTGGTCTGCTAGTTTCTCATACATATCCTAATCAGTAAAGCTCCCACCAATACCTTCAGTTACAGGCTTTCAATGCTTTTTGCCTTTGGCTAAGAAAGCATGACAGTTAAGCAAACCCAATTGGCAAAAGTAGTCAGCTAGTCTGTGATGTGAGAACTGGCCCAGTAACAGCAGTAATAAGTCACTAATAATACTATTAATATAGAATCTCATATTTTCCCTGACATTTCTACTGCTGCTATTTTAAGGGAGATTCACATGTTCAAACCTAGAAATAAGAGAATTTCCTTGAACAAAAGTGATCTAAATGTTAAAATAATGATAATGAAAAAACTGTCTAATCATCAAATGAACTGTATTTTTTGATTCACATTTTGCAACAGTTACAGAACAGTTAAAATGCAACATTCTAATATCCTATTCTTTATATATTAATATAAAGCAATATTTGAAATTTCACAGACACAAAGATGAGTATTTAGAACTACAGTACAAATTTTATTAACAAACATAATTTTTGATGGCTATGCAAAAAAGTTGCAATCATCAGTTAATTAGGTTGCCTCCTAAAGTGATACCAAAACCTCCGAATGCAAGGAAAGTGATAACTAATATTATATGTACACCTACTCGCTCTATTTCTGGTAGCAGTCTACCAGAAACACTATTATCAGTATTATAAAGCTACAGCGTATATAATTAAAATCACAGTCAGTCCTTAGTGATATAATATGCAATGTCCACAATTCCTAGGTCAGTGCTCATAGGGCAGAAAGAAGTATCTCTGTAACAACTATATGCTCTGATGGAGGTCATAATTGTTTTGGAATCCTTGTCCCACTTCATTTCACTAACAATCTTTCACTAGACTTCATTTAATCCTAAGGATACTAGAGGCATGCTGAATTTATGACTTCTCTGACATAAAAAAAAAATATAACCATTTTCCAGTCTGTAACATTCTGGATTCATCTATGATTCATTAAAGTTAAATGAGAAAGCTAATTTCTATATTTAAGTTCTGCCTCAATTTTGATGAAATTCTGCAATAGGTAAGATTGAGACAGACACTCAGAGCTGAAGAAATATCAGCTGGCTGCATTTCCTATGTGCCCACTATGTGCTCAGTGGTAAATTAGCACTGGGCTATTGCTGGCTTCCAACTGGAGAAGAAATAAATTCACACAATAAGGAGAAGAAATAGGAGCCTGAATATTCCTTTAAAACATAGTGGGACTTCCTCCTCTGAAGTCACTAGGAAATTCTTACCAACTAGGAAAAGTTAAAAATCCTGAGTGTTTCCAGCCTGCACATGCTGTACCTCTGACTACATAAAATTCACCCAAACCAGCTGAATGAGCTCTCCTTAGAGGATGCAGAGCACCTGTGGAGCAGCATTATACAGATTTGAAAGCCAGATGCACAACCTACCTTAAAGGACCGCATACTCTCCCAGAGCATCTGTATAATGTAGAACATGACTAAGCCCTATTTTACATTATTTTCTTCATTTGATGTATTGTATTTCAGTATACATTATTCCTTACCCTCTTCTCTGAATGCATTCCATTTCATCTTCTGGTGAGATGTCTGTGCTTAATTAATTATCTGCAGACCTAATAAAAACAATCTGTAGACAATTTAAAATTTTTCTGCTCAATAGATCTAATGTCCACTAAAATAATTTGCTTTGGACAAAGCAAGACTCACATTGTTTGGACCTTAATTATATATTTAGAACATTTTATGTTCTGTTGCATAATGTTAATGTACACTGAAATGTGGAGAAACTCAAGCAATATTTGGTAGTGAAGACTAATGACAGCTGGGTTTCAGGGTTTTTTTGCTTGGTTTTGTTTTTTTTTCCCCCAGCTCTTCAGGGACAGTAGTCTTTTTGGTTCATTTACAATTTGTAGCAATGTTAACTGAGAAAAATCAAGTTTTGTGAAATGGTGTTGCATAAACCTGGTGGACTTTTCAATGATATTCCAAAGAAGCTACAAAAAATTTTATTGTTAAATATTTTGTAACACTTTCAGAAGGAGCAATTGTTGCCTCCCTTTATCTTAGCCAAATTTAAAACATCTATAAATGGTAGTTTTGTATTTAATTTTTCCTTTTTTTTTTAATATGACTTTTACCTGTGTCATTTCAAGGTCAGTTGTAGTCCTAAAAATAGACTTCTCTAGCACTTGTGTAGCCAACAATACAACAAGAAAAAAATAAAAAGCAAGAAAAACTGCCTTATGCTTAAACAATCTGAGCAGCATTCAAGAAGTGAAGTTCTGATTTTCAACTGGTTTGTCTATAGGACTTGTGTTTGGCCTTAGATTTAAGGACAAGGCAAAAGAGAAAATCCAAAAGACAATGTAAGTATTTGGGGGATCTACTACATACATTAGACATGGAAATTGGCACTAGATCCCCATGTTAATCATCCAATTTGAATGTCCTAAACCACATAAATGGCCTCCAGCTGGGAAATCTCACAGTTCCTGTGACATAGATTTGTAGATGCCTCAGATAAAAAGAATATCTTAAACATCACTTAGACACATAAGATTAAGCAACTAAATTTCAGCCAGATATTTTGTCCCAAGACAGTGATCCTGAAAACTTTGCTATAACATAGAGAACTTGTTTCTGACTTAAACTTCTTAATATAATAAAAATCTCTTCTGTTTATATTGAGGTATTTACCACTGTTCATTACTACTCTTATTTCTAAGCCCAACTAGGGTCTAGGAGAAAGATATTTTTTCACAGAAATCCTGAGATATTTAATCAAATCACAGTTACCCAGCATGATGGTATTCAACCTGATCTACTGTTCTGTACAAAAATACAATAGTCACCCTGGCTTTTGTTAAAAATACAGAGAAGATGGCACCTTTCTTCCATAGTATGCAAGAAAATGTTATACACATTCCTTTGCATTCAACACTCTTGCCAGAACTATTTACATACTGTCCCGACTATCAGGAATTAAAGTACAGGTTTCTATCCTCTTGTTTAAGTATTCTTATTATGAGCTAGCTGTTCGTTCTCTCACAAACTTATATAGACATATACACAAGCAGATACCCCTTTTTTTTTGAGAATTACCTTACATGTAACCTGTTCTTACAGGTTGGTAACTTTCCATGGCTGTATTTAGAAATAAAAGATTGTTCCTTTTCAGTTTTGGAGTGAAATGAAGCAGTTGCTTGCCTTCAAGGCACGTTTCCCAGATGTACATTCTAAGCAGAGTGAGGAAGCTTCTTTCAGGGCTAATCAAAGTACTTAAACAAAGATCTAGAGCATAGACCCCCTTATTTCTCCATTTCTGCCTATAAAACTTGGAACAAAAAGGCTTTTTTAAATTCACCTCTGTTAGTCTGTCTTGTCTGTTTACTTTTTAAGCTCTTTGGATACAGTCTGCTTCTTGCTGTTTATCCAGAAGGTGCAAAATACAGCAAACTTGTGCTTACTTTAGACTTCTAGGCACTTCTCTAATATAAATGCAAATAATAATATTGGAACTAAGAATCCCAAGGAGGTGTTATATAATTCAATGCTTTAAAGTCAAGTAGTGCTTCTCAAAGTCTTTACTGAACAGAAAGCTATTCCATTTTAATTGTGTAAGTTGCCTTTATCTAATTTTAGAGTTTCATACTAGAATTCTTTGTAGAAAATAAGAAACCTTAGAATGTGCAAGGCAAGAATTAACAGCTTCCCAAAGGAAAAAAAGTACCAAACCCCCACACAAACAAAAGGTAAATAAACAAAACCTCATAACCATTTTAAAAGTTATAATATCCCTTTTATAGGCAAGTACTTTGTAGTTAGCTCAATAAAGCAACTTTATCAATAAAGCAATTCAGCAAAAGAAACACCTGGCTACTTAGGAAACCAATCCTACAGTAAGAGAAATCCTGTCCTCAGTACAGTCCACAGGAACCCAAGAGGAATACTCTTTCAATACTTGCATGAAGAGAAAAAACTATCTAAAGTAGCCAGTAGGAAATGATGAGGAGAAATTTTTTTCAGCACTGTCAAACATTAATCCTCTTCTATTGCATCAGACAAGACGTCTCTTTCTTAAAAAGTTTCAGAGAGGTGAAATCTCTTACTTTAATACCTCAGAGGCTTGACCCCTTAATCTGAGAACCTTGACTCATTTCAGCTCAGCAGAGGACCCAAAGAGGTAAAGGAGGAAAACTGAGAAATGTATCTAGTGATGGACTAAACTTCTGAGGGTTATATGCATTAGAATTGTATAACTATGAAGACCACTTTCAAAAATGAAGCCACTAAAAGAAGTTAGACAATGGGCACAAATTTAAAATGATTTTTTTTTTGTAGACACCTTCCCCGCCCTGTCCCCCCAAAAACTCTGGCACTAATAATACTGGGCTTAGGACCCTATTTATTTTTATCTGTGATGGTTTTAGTAGTTGAACTTACTTAAGGTAAAGGTACAGTGAAATTATGGCAAATATTATCATACAAATACTATCTCATAAAATAATCTTTTCCTAGTTGATCTGTTTCTCTAACGCCCATGAACATTAATAATAGTCTCAAGGCAATAATAATCCTAAATAATTTTAACTGGAATTAAAAAAAAAAAAGTTCAGAAGGTGATAACCTTGGACATGATTTCAGGACATGATTAATAAAATAGCTGACTCAAAACTGTGCTATTTACAATGGCTGTTGCAATAGTTAGATAAAGTTAGCCTTAAAATTTGTCATTAGAAATACTGTCCTGTATTGTTTAACATATGATGAACAGTTCTTCTTTAAGTGGTATGACTTTGCTGCAATGTTTTTCTGTTTAAAAATATCTTAAAGGCAGTAATGAAATAGCTTTCAATGTTCCTATGAGACAAAGATGATAAGGCCCCATTTTAAATGCAAATTTAAGCAAAGTAGTTTCTTCAGGACCACTAAAAAGAGGAATGGGATCATTAGGAATGAAATTCAGAAGTTCCTGAATTTTGCCCCTACAAGTCATGTACACAAAACATTTTCTTTTTCAGATGTTATAGGGCAACATCACAGTGTATATCGGCCCCAAAAAATTAAAAAAAAAAAAAATTTTCAATTCAACAATTAACAATTAAAAAATAAAATTACCCAAAAACCCAATTCTAACTCATTATTAATATTATTATTAATATTAATAATATTAATAATATATAAAATATATAAATAATATTAATATTAATTATATTGTATAGAATGAATGAAGTTACTGCTTATGTTGTTTATCTATAGAGGTACGTAAAGCAACCATCTACAGTTCATAACAATGGCTGCATATAATCATGGTGCCTTAGATTCCTATAAACTTTTCTAGTTGGTCATTTATCCTTCCATCATATTATTTTAGTCCTTTAGTCCCCTCAGATAAGGTTGTTAGAAGGAAACAGTGGTTACAAAAATACTTGCAAGATTCTGTCCTCCAGCCAAAGGTTTCCGTAGCCTGAGGCAGAGTGTAATAACGGAACTAAGGGATCAGCCTTTCCACACAGCTTAAGCTCCTTGGAAGGGGCATGAAACCAGTGGAAAAGCTTCTGTTTCTTAACTGTAGATGAAGTTTAGGGCTTCTCCACTGTCTCTTCCAGATGTACTCCTTTACACATGTTCGGGGGGGATCTATACTGTCATCTGCTAAATGTAAAATCTGTTTGTTTTGTGGTGACCCTCTGAGATGGAACAAACTGACAGGAAAGTGGACAAACAGGTGGCATCATGGATTTGAGTCAGGAATCTCTTACAATAATAATTAAATGCAATCAGATTCTTTAATGTAAAATTAAGTATTTTAGCACCTTTTATTTTTTTCTCTTTATCTTTTTCAAATTATTGTGTCATAATTTCACTTTCCTGTGTAACTGAGTCCAGATAAATAAGATGGATATTTTTTAACAGCATTTCTGATAAGAAACATGGGTTAAGTGATCCTTAACGAAATAGTGTGGTTCTGCCCAACAAAATCTGTACAAATGTAATGCGCAAATGTTTCTGTGCAGGAAAAAAAGTTGTCCTTAATCAGAAAACAATTTGAATGAAAGGGAAAATATTGGTAGATCTTTCATAGTCTGAATCCAGTCTTTCTTTATGAACCATGTATTTTGAAAAATCAGCCTTTGTCAAAAATGAATTTGGTTTCCCTACAATATCCCATGGCATATGCATCTAAGAATTTTTTGCATATGTTATTTCCAAGAACATTTTTCAAACTATGTTACTATATTTTAACCAGTAGAGATTGGGATTGACCTGGAAATGTCAAACGTATTTTTAAGCCTGGAAGGAGTGAATATCAGATTTCAAACTGATCAGAAGTCAGGAGTAGTGGAAGAATTCAGTTTTGCCTCTGTTTCTCAGTTCTCGCCTTACCAGACTGGTCAGGCTAAACTGTGAAACAATGTGATTTAAAGTCTTGCTGTCTCATACATGGTAACATCAAAAAGGACCCGGGTCAAAGGTCAGACACAAGAGGTATTACATTTAATTTTTAAAGCATAATAGCAGGTATGATATTGAAGGTGAAATAAGAACATCAGAAACCAAACCAGACTGGGAACAGTGTTCAGAAACAGACTTTGATAGTTTACTACTAAATAGACTTGCAAACATATTGTGGACTAAGAATGCATACACAGACAGTTATTGCTTCTAAGCTGACATGCAGCACCTTGATGGTATTTCTAAATTCTGTGAGACAGTAAATCTTTGATAATTTTAAATTAAAAAAAAAAAGCATGCCAAAAAGCATTTTAGTGAAGAGAGTGACTAACAAACAGGTTTAACTTTTATAAACATTCATGTTCTGAATTTGTACTTATTTGTTGACCACCACGTGATGATTTAATACAAAACTATGCTTCATGTGTCATCTAATTATATACCAAACCGGACTATCATGCCATCAATTGTCTGCTTTCAAATGTTAAATGCAATCAGGAAGAAAAGTTTTAAGAAAAGGGTTTTTTTTGTCTAATATTCCTGAAACTAAAAAATAAACGCTACATAAATAAAATAATAAAATGACCAAAAGTTAAGATATTTGATTCAAAAACTTATCTAATAGCATTTTACCTTCAAACATGAGTAAACAAGAATATGTCAGCCCCAGAACTGAATAGTTATGAGAAAGTAAAAAACTGTGATAAGTATTTTTTAGTATTAAGTATATCTCTCAAAACAGTTCCAAGAACATTAATGATATGTGAAAAAATTTATTTTCCTTAATTTAAAAGAAGTTTTCCTCCCATAAGGATTATAAATTTAGAAGTTAAATTATATAATAAAGTTTTATATTTCTAGAATTCTGGACATGCACACTCTATAGAGAATTTGTTATTGCATTACCCATTCAAAATATGTTATTATTGATGCCAAAAAGGGAAAGTCTAATAATGAAAGAGGATTGATGTAAAATGAACATCATAATTTTAATTTTTTTCTTTCATGTGGGAGGTGTTCAAAAAGTAGGATGGAGAGATCTGCATAACCATCTTAGTACATCAATATATGTGGTATGTTGAAAAACTAAGACAATGATAGGGAATTCAAGAAGAAAATACAAAGCCTTATTTTTACCAGACCATTTTCATTTAAAAAAGATCTTTTATAACAGGTTCTGTACATTTATTAAATTATTTAATGTAAATGAGTTAGAATTTTAGATGCTCTTGAGGAAGAAACAATCTGCACAACAAATTCAACAGAGAAATTAATATCATTATTCCTTCTATTGTTCTGACTATTTTTTTAATTTAGAAGATCTAAAGCTTATAAATGTATATCAATATCTCACAGATGCAAACTACACTACTGTCTTATCTTCCTTAATCACTAGGAGATAGGCCATTTCATGCCTCACCAATTTATGACAGCACTAGACACAAATGCGGAATTAATACGTAGGTAACAAAAACTGGTTGGAATTTCATATCACACCAAAACCCCTCTCTCTTCTTAATCAGTTTCAGGCTTACTGGCATTTTTGAAGATTAATTGGTTAGGCCTAACTATCTTAGAGCTTGACTTTCATCTCATTCCACAGTGTAACTTCTATGAGTATTAGGACAAAGTGAGTGATTGTACTTATTTTTGGATATGTCTCCTTCCTTTAAAATAAACTGAAATGAATGCTAAGATATGCTACCCTTAAAATTTTAAGGAACAGTGGACCTATTCTAATCCTGCAGGACTAATGATCAAATTGGCAAATGATCCCAGCCGTCTCCTGGGAAAATAATCAAAGATTTCTTTCCATCTCAGAGTCTTTATTTTCATTGAAATAGAAAGAAGAAAAGGGTTCTACTTCTATTCTCCAGGACATAAATATTCTTCAGATTGCCTGTAAATGATCCATATGAGCTCTGCCATCAAAGGATGGTTCAGCCCGCAGCATTCTTAATGCATCATTCATATGAAGACTTTAAATGTTTTAGGGATATGCAATTCCTTTAGTATGTTACAGTGCTACAACACAGTCAGCTTCAGTAAGAAGTGTTACTGAGCTCATTAGCTATTTAGTCTCTTGGATAACCAAAATTTGTTACCACAGTTGACTCTAGGTACTACACATCTCAATCATACCTTGCAATGAAATGTTTGAATTTCATCTTGACACCACAACAGTTCATTTCTTTTCTGACTCCACTTGTAATATGTTCTTCTTGCTTTTACCTTAGAGCTTTTTTAAAGAGAAAAGAATGTACAGTGATAGACATTCACATATAACCCAAGGATGGTAAAAAAAGTTTGTTGGGTATGTGATTTAACAGCATGTGTAAGGACCACTTAAACGAATCCAAACTGAAATACAGCTTGGCAGGTTATGAAGAATTATGTATATTTATTTTCTAGGACAAAATTAGTCTGTCCTAAAGCAGCAAATGGTAAGTTCAATCTGCTTTGCTAGTGATTTTGAATGTATATTTCCGGTATGCTTTGTACAAAATGAATAAAACTAGATCTTGAACTAGTACTGAAGAGAATTCATTAAATTACAGTGATATTTACAGATCCATGCTAAGATCAGGACAGCATTGTGTTAGGTCCTGTACAAATGCATTTTTAAAAGAATAATTTAGTACTGAAGGACAAGAAGGATGAAAAATGCAAAAAAAGTTCAATGATTTGTCCAAAGGCACACATGTAAAGATTATGATAGGTATATAGGGTTAATACTGAATCATATACTTAGATTCTGTAAACTGTTGATTGTCATAGGCAGAGAAGCTGTACTATAGAAGTCATATTCTATGCTTGCTCTCTTTCATACCCTTTTTTGCAAGCATCTAATACACTAAATGTTAGAAACATAGTATTTAGTGGACATTTGCTCTTGACCATTGTGGCCATTGTATGATTATTAGTTTATAGCTGCTTTTCTTCAAAAAGTAGACTATGAATCTGAGCAAGTTCCTGCAATTTGATCCAAAATCAGTTCTATTTATACCCATTTTTAATGCCCAAACATGTCTGTCATGGGTAGGGATATCCCTTTCCCTGTGGACTGCTAATCTCTCCATACAATATCAACACTGATTGATTTGATTTGAAGTGTTGTACATGTTTACTTAACACCAGCAGCTATGTTTTTGTGGATGGAGTGAGAGAGAAGCATAAGTATAGTTTATTGATATAAACCAGTGAGTTAAAAAGGTTCAATGGTAAGTGCAACAGTAGCTTAACAAGATTTGATGACAAGGTACACTTGGGTATTTACTGCATAGAGGACAGGGTCAGACAAAACTGTCAGGAAGACCCTCCTGTTGAGTCATGAGGTTCAGAGAACACCGCCTTGCTTTCTAAATTCCTTCCTCAGAGAGGAGTCTAGGTGCAGCTGGATCTAATCCTAGTCCCAGACTTGGTCAACAGTTCAGGTCTAAAGGATTATATATGCATAATCAATCCTTCATATCACTTAGCTAAAATTTAAAAGTTTAACCCTTACCGAGTGTCAACCACTTACCGAGAACCTGTTGTGGTAACGAATCTCTCAATCTCGAGGAGTAACCTTGAGAGGCATCCCTGCTCAAGAGGAGATCCTGGCATGCAGCTCACTGCCATGCAGGAGAGCTGAAAGGGCTCTTGGGCTGCTCACTTTATGGGGGTAAAATGATTGACTCATAGTCACATTTACATACCAACTGCAGATGTTAAATTTCTTCCAAATTTGGTTTGAGTCAGACATTGTTCAGCACTATGTTTAGGTGGGTGCATTGCACAATAGCCCCTGGCTAGTGTGTTGTTATTGTTCTCCCCTGAATTCACATGGAGCTGGATGCATCCATCAAGCCCAGATACATCTATCATGACTGCCACCAGCAAAAGGTCAGGTGTGGGGGGGAGCACACCACCACATATGTGTACAAATAACATTTGTATTTGCTGTTCTCACAGTCATAACTGCAAAATAACATGAATAAGTGTAGGAAATGTATACTGGATGTTTTATCATGTACAGAAACTTAGTCAGCAGCAAATACTCCCATAAATTTATTCTAGCGATCTTATAACCAGCTAGTACAGTTTGGGAGGCATTTAACACAAACACTGTTTGCTCATAATATATTTCATCTGACCTGAAACCTATGGTGCACATGGTCTGAACTTCTAACCTTGACTACAGTACTCCCTAGATATACATAGGATTGGAAGTAACCCCACAGAGCTAAAATATCCGGTGTGGATGATCCTTAGGAATGTCAGCTGAAAATAAAGCCTGGCTGAGATTTTCTTCCTTGCCACTTCAGAGAGGTATTCACCAATAGTCATATCTACAAGATAAATCTAGCAACTGCTGTCTCAGAGACTGTGCAAGGAAGATCATTCAGGCAGTCAGGCTCTTCCCTAACTTGGGAAGTGGTGCTCGTAGCTGCTTTGCTTGCTCCTTCATTAAACGAGCTGTGTGATTGCTTCTCTGTTGTTCTGATACGTACCAGAAGCACCATAGCTTAACCAACCAGCAACGGGTGGGTTCATACAGGAAAGTTTCAGTCTTATTTAAGAGTTTCTGGCACCACTAAACTTTGCCTTTGAGAAGAGACTGGTGCTTACATGAGTGCCAACTCTATGAGCACTTTAAGCTGGTGACAGGCACTGGAAGGGGTTGTTGACAACAGCTGTCTCTCAAATATCTTGCTGATAGTGAAACAGCTTCCTTTACATTACCTGTAGATCAAGGCAGAAGAGATCTGATTTCATGCAAGAGAAAAAAACATATGCTATGAGTAACTAGTTGCTAATATTTTCTGCCTTTCAGTGTCTGAAACCTCCCAGGCTTGACTCTGACACAGCAGTCATGAAGTCAGTAAATTCAAACCTGGGTCAATTATGCAATGGTTTCCCCACTCCCAATCCAGTGGAGAATTAAATTGCCTAATATGGATAAGAAGCAATTTTCATGTTATCTTGCACACTTTAACACCTCTCTGGTGTAGAGATATGAATCTGTATCAGCTCTTATTTAAAGCTATAAGCAAACTCTACCATCTATCCCAAATGGAGGAGGATAGCAGTCAGTCTCCAAATCCTTTTAATTTCTTTAAATGCTAGTATAGAAAAAAAAAAAAATGTTTTGGAATATTTATATTTCCTACAGTGAGTAGAGGAATGCTTAGGTAAAACATACATACTTAAGATAAGAAAGTCAGTATTCCTGACTGATTTTATGTTAACTACTTCCTTATCACTGTGAGGCCAATAAACACAAGCTTTTTAAATACGTGTAAAGTTCAATAGATGTTGAGCTTTTAAATAGTCGGAAGATCAAATACCTTTTATCAAAATAATTGCATACTACATCTGTTGGTGATAGTTCACCAGGCCCTCTGTAGCCCGAGGCATACTCCTGCAAATCATTTGACAGACACAATGAGAACTTTTGAACAATAGAAACACCACATTTTAGCAAAATACTGAGCTTAGTTATCAGAACACTTCTTTATGGAAAGAGTTGGCTCAATGGATACGCAACAGATGAGACTACAGAGGGAAAATGTTGCTAAAATGTGTTCAGCTGTCTTTGTGCTCTGACCTTTTACCTAAACAACTGGAGCAAGTGTGTAATGCTTGGTTAAAATACCTTATGACTGAATCAGTTAGGATCCAGTTTAACCAGAGAATATAGAAGTTTTATTTATACCACTGCAGCAACAAAAGTATATGAGTTCTAGCAGATACCCCAGAGCTAAAGTTTTCCTGTCTTTCTGAATGATGCCTGCTGAGGATGATAGGATTTGGGGTTTTTTATTACATATATGTTTTTCGGGTCATCTTTGCTGAAATCAAAAGTGTTATTAGTTTCTGATATTGTTGACAACAGCTTTCATTCTTTCACTCAGTCTTCCTGCACAATTATTAATTTCTCTAGCATTAGTTTGGTATATGCAGAAGATTTCTGTCATTATCAAAATTTTTATCTACCAAGAAAAACTTAGGAGCTTGTCAGCTCTTTTTAATAGTGTCCCATTGTTATTTGTATTGAGCTGAATATATAATTTAAACCATCAGAAAAGATGATACTTAAAATGGGTTCCACAGTTGGAATGACTCCTCAGGCAACTTGGTTTCACCTAATAACTTCCTTTCAGGTGAAGAAAAATCATCTCTCTTTCCTGTAGGTGCAGTTTCACAACTAATTTTAAATCAATCCTTTTATAGTGATGGCCCAGCTTTTTGCATATCCTTTTCTGTGTATAAACTAATAATTATTGATCCATGTGGTAATCTTGGAATTCAATGTTTCTGCTAAAAATTTACTGGGGGAAAAGGAGAAGCTTTCAGTAAGATTGTTAGATGAACTCATCCCCTGCACATCCTCATGATCACTAACGTTAACATAAAGGAGACATAATTAATTTCCTGGGTTAGAAGGGAAAAGAAGGTCAGCATTACCCTTTTTGGCATCAAAGAATCATATTCTGAAAGTTTCCTTGTAGTCACTCCCCAATTCTATTGCAGTTTCTGGTTTCTGCTTTTCTGTTCTGTGATTCTTTGCTGTTTCATACTTAACTCTCCTGGCTTTAAAAAGCAAGCATACAAGCAACCTTCCTTCCTCTATTGAGCTTTCGACCTTTTATGTACAACATGAACTGAGGATGTCTAAGTGCAAATTCTGAAGTAATAGTACCTGGTGCTCAGGAAAATTCAGATAATTTTGCTAGCATAAAGTAGCTTTTAATAAACTACTTGTGCCTGTAGAATCTCTCTTGTGTGGAAGAGCTTTCACAAAAGGCTTTTTTACAGCACCTATGCTATCATCTTTTGGTTGTTTTTATAGAAAGAGCTGCTGGAGAAAACAGTATAGAACTGGGTGCGTATTTGACTTTATTTACACAGTATTGATCTTTGCCTGAAGGTTAATGCTGCTGTCTGGATAACAAACATTTTACACACTACTTTTTATTTTTAAAAAGCTATAGACAGTATTAGAGAGTATAAAGTATATTACCCTACCTTGGTGTTTCTATTTATAATACCTTGCACAAAAGCAGAATAGATAATTTGACTTTTAGATTATTCTTCTCATTTATGTAGCAGTCACATTGGTTTGCATTACAGCTGTACAACTTTAAATTTGATCTGCAATTTTATAATTAAACAAAAAAATTCTGTAAAAGGACATTTACAATATCCCCCTCATATAGCTTCTGTGCCAATGCATTACTGCTGCTGTAACTATCACTTCTATGAGAATTTGCACTGCAGTATTTGCATTGCAAGGAGGATCAGGTTAGCATCCGAATCTTCATTGCAGTATGGATCTGTGCAACTGTAGCACAATCCTTGTTTCAAAATATACCCTCTAAGCCATATCAGTTATGTGATTTTTCTACATTTGCGACCAGTGCAGTATTATCTTTTTGTCAAAATCATTTCTGAATATACAAGAAAATTACTTGCATTAATAAAACTTCTACTGTTTCACCTAAGTGTATACATTAGATATGTCTGCAAATATCTTTATTTGAAAGTACAATTCGGACTTCCCTGAAGTTTGGCCAAATTATGCTGCTATTTTAATGAGTTTAGATCTGTTGTAAATAATTTAGGTTTTTTTTATTCACGGGTTCAGAGAAGAAAAGAAATGATGTGAGGTAAAAAGATTAAATATGTCTTGTTCAAAATTCCTATTTCTTCTTTAGATTAAAACATATGGCTTATTCATTTTTTATGTGGGTGCCTTGCTTACTCTTTTAGAAAATATGAACTGTTGCATACAGCTGCTTGTCTTTTCAGAATTTTATAATAAACTGGGATATCTTACAACATGATGAGTTTGTGGAAAATCAACCTTCTTAATAAAGAAATATTTCTTTTCACACTAATCTGATCACCAGTGAAGCAGAGTACATAACCACTGAAATGAAGGAAGAAAACAAAAATCTAATAAGATTTGATGTTCCCTCCTACAGTAAGATTAGAGTTAATCCTGTCTCATATTAGCAAACATTGTATCTTGCTACAATACATCAGATCTTATTAAGGATCATATTATCATACTTAAGAAGTATACAAATGCATGAAACAAAACTTTAACAATTAAAAGATAGCCTTTATTTGATCCTGAATAATTCTTTGTTCGTAAGAACAGCATTTTGACACACTTGAACTAGCATGATCAGTCTTGCTTCATCAACAGTCCTTACCTTTTGATAACTAGGCTGGTAAATAGTTAAATTGCCAACTCCTAGCTCTGAAAAAAACGGAAGAACTTATTGAGCTTTCAGGAACTCATTTTTCATGAAGGTGAAGATCAGATGCTTCTCTTTGATCTCTTTGTTTCCATTTAATTGCATAAGGAAAGTTTCTTTTATTGTCTCCAGGAAATGGACGGAGATTAATGCAAAAAGGCACAGTTTTTTTCCTGAACTGTTGTAAAAAAAAGAAAAAGTACAAAGGAAGGACCTGATTCAAGTGCTTGAAATCAATCAAATACTTTCATGTTATTCTTGATATTTTAAATGGGGCAACACATACAGGAATGTAATTGATGTTTAATAATAATAAAACAATGAAATAGATAGTTATACAATAAAGAATACAAATGTGAGGATATAGGCAATCTTAACTTTGAATAAACTATTCAACTGGCAAAAGAATCAATGAAGCTGCACAAGAAAGCTCTACATAGCTACCATATCATGCTTGTGCTTTAACAATAATTTTTAACACATTTTAGATCAATAGAGCATAAGGTATATCACGCTATTTTAACTTTCCAAGATACAAAACTCTGAAATGTGTTAGCAGCCACAAAAAGTATTTTTTGACTTGCCTCTTTTTCAGTGATGTATCATCTTAATTATTCCTCAGCCATAGCCAAAGAATGATTTATTTGCAACCCCTTTTTTTTTTTTTCTTATTTTTTTGTTGTTTTCCATATATGCTATTTTCTGCTTTTGCTCCTTACTGTTTCAAAAGCAATATGGAGTAATTTGGTTGTTGTTGTTGTTTAACCCTGGCCAGCAACTAAGCACCACACGGCCACTCACTGTGGGGCTCTGCATAACTCTTCTTTCTGCTTGTCTCCTCAAGATATTTGTGGCTACTAAATGGGTTGCAGTTCAGTTAAAGCCGGACAGCTGTTTGTGTGACTTAAATGCTCTTGGAGACACTTTTACATGGCAGGAAATATATGTAAGCTCCCTGATCATATAAAGAGCAGTCACTTTCTTTCCAGTCATTCAGATTGTACCACGTTTCTGCAGCCTCTGCCATGTGCATTAAGAAAGGGATTCTGCCATTAGTGCCTGTTGTTTCATTTCTATCCTTAAAAGGCCTTTGAAACAGGTATGGATGTTCTTTAATTTGTTTTTTTACATACATGGCCTTCATTTCCACCCACTAGTTCCTGCAGACAATAGAACAAACTTTCCTTGTACAGTGAAAGAAAACAACTCAAGAGATTAACCCGACATTAACCCTCAGGAGCAGTAAGAACTTTACATCTGCTTTCTGTCTGGAAGCTGGTTTACCATTTTATATTTGTGTCCTGGTTTCAGCAAGGAATTCATTCACCACTTCCCATGGGCAGGCAGGTGCTCAGCCATCTCCAGGAAAGCAGGGCTCCATCACACATAACAGTTACTTGGGAAGACAGATGCCATCACTCTGAATACCCCCCCCTTCCTTCTTCTTCCCTCAGCTTATATACTGAGCATGACATCATATGGTATGGAATATCCCTTTGGTCAGTTGGGGTCAGCTGTCCTGGCTGTGTCCCCTCCCAGCTTCTCATGCACCTGGCAGAGCTAAGAGCTGAGAAGTCCTTGGCCAGTCTAATCACTACCCAGCAACAACTAAAACATCAGTGTGTTATCAACATTCTTCTAATACTAAATCCAAAACACAGCACTATGTCAGCTACTAGGAAGAAAATTAACTCTGTCCCATCAGAAACCAGGACAATGTGACTTATGAATTTATGATGGGTAGAGAATCTTCATTTTTTTAATATCCATGTTGTTTCTTGGCGTAGTTAGGATTAAAGGTTCATTAGAATAATAATTGTGAACCACATGCTGAGAAAACTCAGTATCTACTTTAATACACTTTACTAGCAAGGTAGTAAAAACGTATTTTCATACATGATGGTTCATGATGTCAGACACTAGCAGGACTCATTTATTTTCCATAGTATGCACTATGTCATTTGTCCCTGGGCAAACAATGTAATGCTTGTCTCTTGGTTCTACATCATTATCCTTAGCTGACAAAATCAGTAGCATCACAAAAAGCAATTCACATTCATGTACAGGTTTTAAAATCAATATCTTAACCATGAGTACCAAAATACTGCTTTCTTACAGTAAAGATATTTTATAGCCTCCAGACTAAATTCAGAGCTGTCTTGCCTTGTACTAAGGGAGACAGGTCAAAAAGCAAAACCACTTTGTGAGTTTCATTTGCATGTGAGCTTCATCTGCAAATGAAGTTATTTTGTTCTTTATGAAGAAACATCAACAGATTCCATATGCAAAGACAGTTCTTAGTGCATATGATCTACGGATAGATATGAACCTTCAAAGGTTTCTTTAAGATAAATGGGGCAACAGTTTCTACCTGCAGAACAAAAGCTCATTTAGAGTTCTTGTCATTGATTCGTATCTAATGCAGCAACAAGTGGAGACCTTCAGAAGACTTACCATTATCACTGAAGTGTCACAGGGATGTCTTCAGTTTTCTCCTCTGATAGCACCATGCAGATAAATCATGCCTTTCTGCTCACATGCTCCAAGCCCACATTTAAGCAGCACATTTAAAAGTTCATCTGACCTGCATATATTTCAGCTAATCCTAAGTGAAAGGACCAGTATATAGCACTTGATCTACAGCTTAATTTCAAGTAGTGTGTTTCAAATTATATTCCAAACAAAACTTGTCTTGCAGTCAGCCACACCTAGAAAATGAGACATATTTTTTCATTTGTCTGTGGTGTTAATTTGTAGATCAATGTATCCTAGTGCTATTGGATAAAGGTATTTTCTGCTCATTACTGATCCTAGTAGGTAACTATTTCGCATGTAATATTAGGTTAATTGTAACCTAGAAATCATTATGCACTAGGACAATCTCTTTCATTATTGGAGGTACATGGGGACTCTGTTAGCTGCAGCTAACCTTGGAAAAAAATTCCAGTCAAGGAAGTGCTGAAAATTTACTTTATTGTAAGCAAAAATAATTATATTAACTTTGGCACTTTAGGAAAAAAATAATGTTTTTTCCTTCAAGTACAATATTTGCTTTCTTAAAACATATGTCTCAAGCACTGTCCTTAAAAACAGATGACATCAGCTTTCTTTTGGTTTTTGAGTCTGAATTTAAGTTTTGGGTGCAAATTGTATAGTTTCCTTTAACATATTTTTTAGTTATTTTACACTTTGCTTGTCAAGTTCACTGTCCCTCAAAATTTTTGCAATAAATAAAGTTCCCCACCCTCATCCAGCCTCAATACATATAAATCTATTAAATTCTGATTCATTTATATTTTACCTTCTCTGTAATAATATCCATGAAATTGGTGTCTTCTTCATATACCTGCAGTATTGTCTGTGAGGATATGTTACTTTTTCAAATATTTTCTATAAATACTACTGTTAAATTACAGAAACAGCACTTATACATCAATTTCTTAGAGGTTACAAATTATAGTCACCCAGTTACAAAATAGAAAAAAATAAAATAAAATAAACAGCATCTGGTTTATAGTTTTCTGAATCAAAGAATTGTAAAGATAGTGGACCAGTCTCAGGTGATTCTGGTGGGGATAGATAAATGATTCCTACTCCCCATCTCTCCAGAGTTGATAGAAAAGGGCAGGTTCCTCATGGGGAATGATTTGGAGCAGATGCCTCAGGTCCCTTTGTATGTCATTCCCTTCAGAAGTTGAGACTCTTCATTGCTGAACCCCTTGAAAAAGCACTTTCTGGCTCAAATGTCTATATTAAAACTGTGAATTTAATCAGGTGCCACAGGGTGGTCCTGAATACTACTGGTGAATCCGAACATCTGATACAAAGCAACGGCTTCTACAAGAGTTTAGCATTTGTCATGCACTGCTGTTAATGTTTCACCTGTTTGCTGTGTTAACAAACTGCTGGCAGAGTTGAAACTGTCTGGAGTTGTCCAGGTAATGGCAGAAGAACAGTGACTATGCAAATATGTAACTACTAAAGGGCAGTAGGGAGGAATTTTGAAATATATTGACTATCAGCTGATGATCAGCTGGTGTTTAGGCATCAGTTGTCATAGAATAGCCCAGGTTGGAAGAGACTTTGCAAGATCACCTGGTCCAACCTTTTGCAGGAGAGAGCCTAGATGAGATTATCTAGCACCCTGTCCAGCTGTATCTCCAAAACCTCCAGCAATGTGGACTCTACCACATCTCTGGGAAATCTGTTCCAATGAAAGATTATTCTCACTATAAAAAATTTCTTTCATATGTCAAGAAGAAATCTCTCCCACTGCAACTTGTACCCGTTGCCCCTTGTATTCTCCATGTGGCTTCTTGTGAAGAGAGCCTCCATCCTCTTTGTAGCCACCCTTTAAGTACTGGAATACTGTGATGAGGTTCCTTCGAGCCTTCTCCAGGGAGAAAAGACCTAACTCCTTCAGTCTTTCCTTACAGGTCAGGTTCTCCAGTCCTTTGATCATCTCTGTGGCCCTCCTTTGAAACATCTCCAGTCTGTCTGCGTCTTTCTTGAATTGGGGTGGGAATAGTGAGAAAAAAGAGGAGAAGGAGGTGCTCCAGGGTCCAGAGCAGAGATTCCCCTGCAGCCCATGGAAGCAGCCATGGTGGAGCAGGTATTTTTCTGCAGCCTGTGGGGAGCACCATGCTGGAGCAGATGCATATTTACTGAAGGAACTGTGGCCCATGAAGAGCCCATGCTGGAGCAAATTTTTCCTGAAGGACTGTACCCATGGAAAGGACTCACTCTGAAGCAGGGGAAAAGCATGAGGATGAAGGAGTGGCAGAGGGGACCCATTATGTACTGATTGCAACCTCCCATTCCCCATCCCCCTGCACCATTCATGAGGAGAAGATAGAGGTGTTAGGAATGAAAAAGTGAAGGGAGGGGTGTGGAGGAAGGGTGTTTAATGTTTCTTTCTTACTATCCGAATCTATTTTGATTGGTAATTAAATTACTTTTTCCCAAGTTGAGTTTATTTTGCCTGTAATGGTTATTGGTAGGTGATCCCCCTGTCTTTCTCTCAACCCACAAGCTTTTTCATCTTATTTTCTCCCCCATCCTGTGAGTGAGAGAGCAGCTGGGTGGGCGTTTAGCAGCTGACCGAGGTTAACCCATCACAATGGTGACATTATTTCTAATTTTCAGCTACTTACTAATAATATAAAAGTTCTTAATGGAATCTTTTAAATACTGTGGGCTCACTGTCTAATTGTTTCCTACTTCTATTCTCACCATTTTACAATCCAGAAGTTAGAGATGACAGAGAAAGAAACAATTTTTTTTCTTCCAAAGTTGAAGGATTATGGCACAGCTGAGTAACAGAGAGAAAAATGTATAAACACCCGTAACAACTCAAAAATGAAAATTCTATTAAATCAATGAGCCCCTTAGTTTAATTCATTCACGCTGATCCAAAATAAAGTAGCCTGCAGCCTACTGACCCTAAGTGTTCTGGAGAATTTCAGGACCTGAGATTATAGTACTCCTCTTTGATTTAGGAGTTTAGCAAAGTGATTTTCTGAACCAGGCTTGAGTTAGAGTGTAAATGGATCTATAGACATTCCTGGACTCAACTCTATAGCACAATTAAAGGAAAGTGAACTGGCTTGAAGATGGATAGTTTTCATACATCCTCATGCTTACTGTCTCCAAGCAGATTAATTTGCATTTCTTTGCTGTTAGCTTCATAATCAGATAGCTGACCTGCACATTTTTATGAATACACAATTTTATTTTCTGCTTTCTTCTTGAACTAGGTTACCTTGCTTTGTAAAAGAAAGTAATATGTGCAATGCAGAGAAATATGATTATATTTAAGCCAGCACAGACTGTACTAACTCCAGCACCAGGTGCAGTGCAGTTCATCAGTGTTGGCATGGCATTGCATTAACTATATTGTGTTTGGGAACAAATGTGTGCAAAGTGCTATATTCCCGCATATGAACATGCTAACTCCATTTTATGGCTGCATAAGGGCTTCCATGCTTCCCTCTGCCATGTAGCTTAGAGAAATTAATTCTTACTAACATAATGGAGCACCCATCCTCTAGACCTCTTTATCTGTAGCTTTGGTTAGCTTATTTATAATGCAGATAATCAAGGACTGTTTCTTTCCCTGCTCCATTCTGGATTTGACTCCTGTTTCCAGTGTATATTTTAGAATGATTTTATTTCTAGTGACTGTATTTTGCACTCAGTACAATAACAAATGTTCTTAATACACCTTTTCAATTTCCCCTCTCTGTGTTTAGTTATTTTCAGTAAATTCAATCAGGTCTTCAGGAAATGGTCTCCTTTAAGAAAAGAGGGGGGAAAATAGCTATTTAATAACTGCATAAGTATCAGAAGCTTCACATTCTCCAGCATTCTAAATGCTTCAGATAATTTTTGCAAAATCAGCCAATATTTTATCTTTTGTTGTAATAAGAGATGTCAAGCCATGCAACTTTTGCTTAATTTTAGACATGTTCTGTTAATTTTAGAGAAATAAATAGGACACAACATCCAGGATTCTAAATTGACCCTAATGTTATCAAATACTAAACAGCTAGAAATGTTACAAAATGGTTCAGTGTTTTAAGAATAGACAGTGTGGCCATTTAGTTCCATAGCAACCGCCACCATTAAAGCTCTTTGAAATGTTTCATTAAAGATACAGACACAAGAAGGAAGAAAAAGGAAGGGTAGAAGGAAGAAAAAAGAGAAATAGAGGGGGAGAAAGAGGGAGGGAGGGAGGGAGGGAGGAAGGGAGGAAGGAAGGGAGGAAGGAAGGAAGGGAGGAAAAGAGAGAGAGAGGGGGAAAGAAAGAAGGCAAGCTCAAGCTTTTGGTAAAGATTTCTTCTCCTTGTGGCCGTACAACATTTACAGTGAACTGAGGGAAGGTGAGGCAAACTAGAAAACAAACAAAGAGATAACTCCTTGTTATACTTACTTCTATGAAGAGTGATACCACTCAGATTTTTTTCCTTTGTTTTTTTAAGGAGAAGTCAGACCAGGTTCTTCTGGAAGACAACACATAAGAAAACTGTAAAAAGAAATACACAAAATGAAAAAAGCACAGCAATAGCATAAACTTTGCTTCTGGACACATGAGCAATACGCCTTGTCTTAGCAGCCACTCCAAGACACGCCATGCTTGTAATAATGTGCAGCTACTGAATACTTTTTTCTCGCCACATTTCTGGACATAGAATCACAACAGTGTGTGTGGTGGGTTGACCTTTGCTGTCAGTTGCTCACCCAGACGCTCTCTCACTCCTTTTCCTCAATAGGATGGGTGTGTGTGTGGAAATAAGGTAGGAAAGCTCATAGTTCAAGCTAAAGACAGGGATACCACTTACCAATTACTATAATGGGAAAACCAGGCTCAACTATGAGAAGATTAATTTATTGTCAATTCAAAATAGAATAGGTTGGTTAGAAATGAAGACAAAAGCTAAAACATATTTCCTGCTCCCTGACTTTTTCCCAGGCTCAGCTTTAGTCCTGAATCTTATACCTGCTTCCCCCAAAGTGGTGCAGCGGGATGTGGATTTGGGGTTGCAGTCCATAAAAATTCATCTGTGATGGTCCTTCCTCCTCAAGCTCTTCCCCTGCTGCAGCATGGGGTTCTTCCCATTGGATACACTCCTTCACAAACTCTTCCAATGTATTTCATTCCCACTGGCTGCGGTTCTTCAAGAACTGCTCCATCATGGGTTCTTTTCACAGTCCATCAGGAACAGACCATTTCAGCAGAGGTCCTCCACAGACTCCAGTTCCTGCAAGGAGCACATGGGCTCTCCATGGACTGCAGCTTCCTTCAGGGCACATACACCTGTTCCAGTCTGGGGTCCTCCAGAGTGTGGATATCTGCTCCAGCATAGTCCTTCTAGCCTTCAGGGGCAAAACTTGCTTCATCATGGTCTTCTTCATGGGCTGCAGGGGGAATACCTACTCAGGCACCTGAAGGACTTGCTCCCCTTCTTTCTCTGACCGTGGTGTTCCCTCTGCTGTTTCTCACTCCTTATGTTCCATCTGCTTCTGTCTGTCCAGTATTTTTTGCCCTTTCTTAAACATGTTTTCACAGAGGGATCACCAGCTTTGCTGATGGGTTCAGTTGTGCCCTGCTGTGGGTCTGTTTGATCTGGCTGGAATGAGTTGGAACTGTCTGTGTCTGGCACAGGGTGGTCCCTGGCCTCTCCTCACAGAGGCTTCCCTGCAGCACACCTACCCCATCTCACATTTCCACTTAAACCTAATACAATACAGTAAACAGAACTCTTGGATGACTAAGGCTCACACTTTTGAAATAAACAGAACACAGGGAGAGATAGAAAAATAGCAAAGAGAAAAAAGTGTGGAAAAGAAAGGAAAACACCAGGAAACAGATTTTCTTTTCAGCTGCTTCTGAAAACTTCACAAAAACTGAAAAAAGTTGCATTTAGAAATGAAATTCAAAATTCAGTTGAAAAAAACCCAACAAGTTGTGTTGAAATATATTGCAGAAGAAAAGGCAAAGAGGTTTTCTTGCTACCTCAGGGCTAAGGCTGCCATGCGTGCTAGGCACGCTGTCTCTGGCCACATAAATGGTAGCCAGCTCATTGGAGATGAGAGATCTGGGACTCACTTCCATGGCAAGCAGCCTCACAGATAGGACAAAGTGAGGGTGAAAAGTCTCAGATCTCAGGAAGGCATTTAGCAAAATGACAATTGCCACCATTTAATTTAGATGTTTAGCATTTTTTTCTAAATATACTGTCTGGAAGCAGAAATGGGAAAGGCATCTATGATAACAGAGCTGCTGCTGCTTTGTGTATTTGTTCTTTTCTTGCAAAGGGTGAAAAAGACTTTTATTCTGTTGCTGA
Organism: Gorsachius magnificus; assembly: GCA_034008185.1. Taxonomy (NCBI): domain Eukaryota; kingdom Metazoa; phylum Chordata; class Aves; order Pelecaniformes; family Ardeidae; genus Gorsachius; species Gorsachius magnificus. Next base: position 61,366,316 of record CM067084.1, read on the forward strand.
ACTGGGCCTGCTTTCAAAATGATTCTTTTTTAGTTCCTTGTTCTTGATTAGCACAAGCTATTTTAGATACAAATTGATGCACCACAATGGGGGAAGTTTGTTCCTTCCCCTGCAAGTGTTGGATGGAGAGACTGGAATATGACTACACTTTCACATTGTTTAAACTTTATGAATATCTACTACTGAATTTTTTAGAAGAATTTTAGATCCCAAGTTAAATGGAATGAGAACAAAGAATAAGAGAAATGAAGAAGTTCAGCATCTGTGCAGTTGAGAGAGCAGCTTCCCATTCTCTGTATTCAGGCTCAGTGAGGACAGGTGGTAAGACTGCTTCAGGGTAGGATAAAGGCAAATTACTGGTGAACTTAGCTTTCCTCAGGGAATGTTTATTAATACAAGTTTGGCTCACATTGTGTCAATTATGCTTGGAAATATACAATTATAAAAAGTTAATGAAGTTGCAGTTTAATTAAACTACATTGAGATACAATCATCTTTCTTTTTGTTGTGTCCAAATCAATACGGTTTTGGTAATAAAAATCTTCCCTTTACCTTTCTAGGAAATATCATTCACATTTTAGTTAGGTGTCTGGATAAAAAAAATTATTATATTCTCTAAGGAGAGATTTTATTTCTCTGCATTTTTTCCATGCTGACTTGTTTTGCTTATATCGTTTGTACCACATCATCAACAATCCAATTGTAGATATATCCTGCTTAGATTTTTGTCACTTTTGCTAACTTTATAAGCCTATTGCAGTCTAATAGAACATTCTCTCTCGTGTGTGCAGTCAGTGACCTATTACAGTCAATGATATTTTATAAGCATACAGCTGATGTTAAAAAAAAACCCCAACCTTACAACCAAAACCCCAAGATCTTATTTTCAAAGTTGTACATTAACACAGGTAAGTATTAAAAAAGGATACTGAAACCCTTAAGTTACTCCACTTCCATCTGAGATATCCTTAGAGTTCTGGGAACTCAGCAATAAAGTCATGACAAATCACTTGGAGCCAAATTCTGAGATCTATTTTGAGAGTCTGTTAAGTAACTAAAGCCATAAAATATTTTAACTGAAAACAGAACTGGAGGATGTTAGTGTAAAACCTCCAAGCTGGATACTCTGACACGATCCTCTAAATTACAAGAATGCTATGGTGATACAACGTTACGTCTATAGATTAAGAATATATGGATATAGTCTAAAATTACTTTCTTCAATGGTCACATTCCAACTCGTGTGAGAAAGAAGTCTTGCAGAAGTAACTGAAGGCACACAGTGTAATTAAGATTGCTTAAAAAATAAGTCTAAAGTGGTATGCAAATTTTACATATGTAATTTTTAGGCTTATTAACAACCTCAGTGTGCTTTTTGTGGAAAAGATATTTCGTATTTCTACATACCTGAATCAAATGATTTATGTTTTGGACAGTATGATTGGCAGACAGAGAAATAAGTTTTGCTTTTAATAAGTAAGCAATACAAATAATTATAAGTACTTAATTCTTATAAATGCATTTATGGTTTAAAATCAAGTAAAACTTTTCTTACTAGAATAATGTTTGCTGAAAAATAAGAACCCATGAATCACTTTTGAATTTCCTGGTTTGTCATTTTGTTGGTTATAGGCTCCATGGAAAAAGAAACAGCTGATATATACAGACACTGTGCATTTCTAGTCTTGCATTTTAGTGAAAATGAAAACTAGATCAGTATAATGCATATGTATTTAGTGTATTTATTTCCAGACTTGTTTATACCTAAGTTTAATCTCTAACATATTCTTTTCCCAGACCATTTTTGATTATATACTTTGGTAGCTAGACCTTTCTTTTCAAAATAAGATTGAACCAGAGCACTTCTTTAAATTTGGTTTATAATTTTCCTTTTTAATAAATAAAACATTGTCCACAGGATGCAAAGATGGTGGTTCTTACGGGTTTAAAGAGGGAAAGTATAGTCAGAAAAGATTTTTTATTTAAGAAAAGAAATTAACTACCTTTTACCTAAGACATAAAAAAGGAACAGAGGGTCTCAGGATCTTTACTGTTAAGAGAGACATACATATGATGTGACATTTGGTCTTTTTTTAATACAAGCCTACAAACTACAATGGCGGATAATACCATGTTTAGCAGCTTTGCCTCTGATTTGTTTTTGGAACAATGCTTGACAATTCCATTGAAGACAATAAAATAGTTGTTGGCACATTTTAATTACTATATAAAGGCACAGTCATTTCATGGAACTTCAGGGGGTAAAGAAGCCATCAATTACTGTGCTCAGCTTGAGTTTATTTAAACAAATGATTTTCTGTTTCTGGATACATAAACTATACACTTCCAGTCCTTTGTGATATTTACTTCGAGGGGTTTTTCATTTGGGTTATAAAATATCCCAGGCTAACCATATATATTAAAAATCAATGTTACAAAGGACAAGGTGATTATAGGCTCCCTACAAGTGCTTTGGAAACAAACATACATTTGTAGAAATCTCTGTTCCACTATTCATTGAGCAGAGCAATATGTTTAACATTGAAACCCTTAGGCATTTTAAGCCTTTAGTAGCAGAACACAAAACCAATTTTAGCTCATGGGTCTTAAAGCTCCCCCTACTGATTCAGCTCAGTTTCAATAAGGTATAGTAATAAATAAATGCATGAGCTAACTATGGAAACAGTACAAATAGAAGATACACACACTGGGAAGTAAATACAACACGGCCTTATTCAAATTGGCTGACTGTAAGACTTCATATTCTTTCCAAATTCAGGATACTCAGACATTATGCATTAAGGTAGACACAAGTGTTACAAAGAGATAGATCTCTTTTGTCTTATATTAAAACTACAATTTGTCAATTATGACAGCATTAGGAGGTAGAAGTTACCTGGTAGTCAGCAGTGCACTTGTTGATATTTTCTAAGCTACTTTAGGATCTCACTCTGTAGTTAATGAGTTAAAATGAATGGGGACTGTATTTACTACTACATATAAGTGTAATTATTTATATTCAGTGCTTGTTAAGGATAAATTATTTCATCTGTTTGGGCCAAAAAATTGCTTTTTCTGGATATTACAATACTTATCTTACATCAATGAATATGTGTTCCATTGAAAGAAAGAACTTTATCATGTGTTTTACAGAATGCTGCTTTGATCTTAAGAAAGGTAATATTCTACACTTGACAACTGCTCTAGTTGTGAATATCAAACATATAGCCCTGGAAAATTCAAAGTTTGTGGAGAAAGTACTTTTAACTACTTTGGATTATTAAATTATCCTACAAATAATAATTAATGTGATAATCTCAGTACAAAATGCACATAAAAACTCAGTGCTAATAGACTGACTCTTGGAAAGTCTTAATATGAATCAGAGGAATTTAGGGTAAACTTATACCAAAGCAAAGGTGTGTAATGATCACTGGAGTAAGCTTAAAACCAATTGAACAATCAGCATGACCAATGCTTGGCTGAATTATATCTCTAGCTTTCCACTCAGCTTCTAGTCAACCTGCTAAACAGACATCATATTTTAATGTAAGACAGATATATTAGATGACTCTTCATAGTAGTGCCAATCTTCTGTTGAGTCAGGAAGGTCTGAACTTGACTTTTCTCTTTAGCTGTTCAGATACCAGAATGATGGACACAGCAATATTATTGCCAGAATACATCAGGTTCATGTCTGGGACCAAGAGGATTACAACATGGGACTATGTTTGGTCTGTGCACACAAAACCCCTTTAATTATGAGTGTTTAACCTCTGCTTGTACTCACTAGGCTTCTTCTTCATTTATTCTAATTCCCTGTGCAAATTTTTTCCTGTCTAATCCTTGCTTCTTTTACTGGCATGGCTCTTATGTCTGTTTATTGTATTTTTGTTTTTTTCAGTCATTCACTTTCCTTTGTCTTTTACATGTGTTTCTCAAACATAGCTGATTACTGCATTCATACATCGATACTATTCAACAGTAAGTGGTTGCTGTACTTGTCATGTAATTATGAATGTGGGGTGCCATTATGGAAAAAAAAAACCCAAAACAAAACCCCACAAAAAACTATTGACTTTCATAGGCATAAAGGAAATAAAATTTTATTAAAAATTTTGTAAATGCATTCTAGTAAGGAATCAGCCACAATCTGCAGATGGGGACTGGCACTCTTTTATGTAATGAGTAGAATTTCAGAACTTGTTTTGAAGTATTTTTATCTCAATGGTCATGGAAATTTTAGTTGAAAAACTACGCTATACAACAATAGGATGCTATCTCAGTGTATATCAACAAAGCCATTTAAATTTTGTCCTGACTTGCTAAAGAAGAGGAGAAATTTCCCCTTACATGCAAATATATCATGTCATTCATTGTAAAGCTATGCAAAAGAAAAGTAAACAGTCCCAGTTCATGTGTGGGGCAGACACTATGACATACTGGCTAAATAACTACGCAAATCTGTTATTTGATAAAGTCCTGAATGCTTTAAGATGTCTTTTCTGGTATTTCTGAATTTAGTTACAGTTTCTGGAATACTTCTTAATATGCTTTTCAGAATATCCTATGATACTGCTGGTGAGAAGTGCTGTGAAAAAGCACCCACTTTTGCAGAATACGAGCTGAGTGCTGTAGAAGATGGGCCTGCTTAGAATCCCAAAGGAAACTGGTAGCAATGACAGGAATTTACAAATTGTACATCCATGTTCTAAGTTTTATTTCCAGGACTTAGACATGGGACAAAGGGGTGGTGGGAGAGAAAGGTGGATGGAGTTAGTAAGAGAAACCTGAATTCTCTCATTGGTCTCTCACCTCTGCTGCCTCTCTTTTCAGCTAATTTACTGGTGTCTCTGGTTCTAGTGTCAGTCTGACTGTATTTGCTGCCTTGTTCAGTGTCTTTATGATCCTGTCCTCTCCTGACTGTTTAAATTCTTCGTTTTCTGTCGTTATTTTCAAATAGAATTTGAAAATACTTGAGAATACATCTTCTTCATCCTGGCAAGGTTTTGAAGAGACAACCAGTCATTTCCCATCAGGCAGACATTTTAACAGTTCATTTCCATGCACTTTGAAGTTTTTAGGTTCTTCAGATATTTTTTATTCTTCAAATTATCCCAAAAAATATTGCAGCTGTTAAGACTAGATTTATCTATATGTTAAAAAAAGCAAGATAAGAGTCTTAGGAAAAAACCAACATCCCTAACAGTTCAGACCTCATGCTCTCGGGAGAAGAGTCGATCTTATCAGAATGGTCCAATCAACAAGACTGATGACTGAATTTCTAACTCTAAATCTAGTCACAAACCATCAGTAAATGGATGGAAATTTCCTTGGATGGAAATTCTAGATTATATTTTCATCTTTTCATCCTGCATTAAGGAAAGATTACAACCTAATCAATAAAATCTCTGTAAAGCACATGTTTTGTTTTGATTTCTGTCTACAAATAAACTGCTTTGTGCCATGTGCAGTACCCTTAAAATAAAGGTAGTAAATGATTGGTCACAGCAGGCACATTGTCAGCTTTAAGTGGTGTAAATCTCAATCAGCTGAGGCTTATTAGTGATCAAAATGTATTTTACTTAGCTTTTTTTAATTAAATATGTTAGCAAATGTATAAACAAATATAGAAGGCAAGATTAAGTAGAGGAAGTGCTTCACACTGACAGATGCATGATGAGGATGTGCTTTCACAGCATCTTCAGCCAAACCTAATCAGAGTTCCCTTGGTCCTGCTTCAACACTCTTATTTGTTCCATTCACAAGGAATAAACACTGTCCCTCCCTTGTGCCAGAACTTCTGCATGTGTTCAGAGAGAGCCGAGTTGCCTATAAAACAAAATGGTTAGTTTTCAGCAGAACAGCTAAATAAAGCATCTCACCAAATGATTATATGAGTGTCACAGCTAACACTAATAACAGAACTATGCAGCTGAGAGCTGCAAAGTGTAGAATTGCTGCATACCCAGGCTAGGTTGGCTGTACTTCTTGTGTAATTGGGCCTGAGCCAGTAAAGACAGACTTTGTTTTTTCCCCATCTGGAGTCAAATAGTCATAAATTGGCTAGTCAAGTCCAAGAATTGATATCTAGTATAAAAGAAGATACATTTCCATCTCCACAGACATGCACACTTCAGTGAAAAAGTGGCCAGTCTAGATCTCCTAGTAAAAAAGAAAGAATAAGTTCAGTAGGATTTAAACTGTCTAGGCCTTCTGAAGTACTTCAAAAGCAAATCAGTTATAAAACCTAGATGCTAAGATACAAGAGTTCTCACCTAAGATGTAACCTCAGAAACAAGGAACACAAAAAGACAGAAACCCTGTCATAATAGTGTCAAATTTACAAAATCTGATGGAAAAAGGAATTGAAGGACTTTTGACAATTCTGTCTTAATGCTACTTTACTTTCATTTCTTCAACTGCATCTTTTATCAAAACAAAGAACATAGCTGTTTGTATTGGATGTTGTGAATGAACACTTTTATTTTTACTAGACTGTAAGCTGTGTTGAGCTCAGGATGACTTTGTAAATGCCAACAAGGTTTTCCTAACTGGAATCTGACAAATGTACACAGTGAGAGACTGGGTACCTCAGCCACTGTCAACTGTCAAAAAATGGAATAAAGTATTTCCCAGGTAGAAACTGTTTGGACCAAGTGGAGAGCTGCAGTCACAGAAGTCAAGAAATGAAGAACTCTGTTACAGTAATCAGAAGTGACCAGAAATTCATCAGAGGATGAATTTCTGGCATGTAACAAGAGAAACAGAAGTGTACTTAAACCCAGAGGGTACTCTGAGATTCTTTCAGCACTTGGCTAATTTATTACACAGCTTTTCTTCTGGTGTCAAAGACACTGTAGCAGTGGCTGCATTGCATAACTCCACATAAAATTTCTAGAATGTGTGGGTTTAATTTATGTAATATGTATCTGGCTCTTGATGGATTGCAGAATATATGTATTTGCTTATGGTTTTTATGGAATTGTTTGAATAATAATGACATAATTCAAAACTGATTTATCAGCTTTTTAGAACTGCATAGTAGCCATTTTTTTAAAAAATGTATCTTCTTTTTATGCAGTGTACAATCTGTTAATAACTACTTCTTTTCAAAGTTAGTAATGGAATAATTACTTACAGTCTATCTTGAATTATAATTTCATTACACTTTTGTGTGCTGAAAATAGTGCACCATAGCTGCAAGTATCTACCCTTTTTAGCCCATCAACTGTAAAAATTATTGATTATAAAACATTAAGCACACTGAGAAAAAAACATAGTTGTTCTTTTAAATGAGACATGATTTATGAGATTGTGTCAGCCCAGTCTTGTACACATTGGTCTAACTTAAAAAATAGGAGAGAAGATCAGGGTTGATAATATAAAAATGTAAACTCAAAGTCATAATTCTTCCTCCTGGGCAAGATTTTTTTCTGTCTTCACTCTGTTTATTCTGAGAAGAAAAGTAAACCAACTCATAACATGCATTAACTACACAATTGTGTGAGGAAATTAATGTATTTTGGTATACATTTCAAAATTTTCCCATTTTCTTCAACTAAACATATTCTAGGAGCTGTCTTCCACCATTTGCATACAGTTAAATCTAGGATGTGTTAAGTCAGCTTAATGATCCATAGTGTCCCTACATACTCCTAAGGAGATTTTTGAGATCTGAAATGTCAGCAGAAGGTTACACCAGAGGAAGGGAAAATGTATACTTCTATCTCCATGAGGAATTAGTAATTAAGAACATATTACATCATTCAATAGTGTATTCCTAGAAATCCCAATCAGAAGAAATAAATAGAGGGAAATCACTAACAGCTAACTGTGAAGTCTAAAGATGTCCCTGTTTGTATGGAAGCAAAAAGTCAGCTAGGTTTTACAGGTAACTTCTACTAGGATGGTGGGCTTAACCAGTTAGTTTTCATAGTATTGAAATCTCCATCCGAACTCTATGAGTCTAGCCCTGTAGAATTCCGGTGTTATAAATATCCTTTAGAAACAATTATTTGCCATGTAAAAAAAAAAAAACAACAACCTCCAAACAAAAGAAAAACTCAACACTCCCCTCTCCCCCCCGCAAAAAAACCCCAACCACCCAGAACAGTGGAATGCAGTTGTTTAGTCTGCAAATTAGTAAACTAATAAAACATTAACATGTAATCCCATTGACTGCAATGACATTAAAAATATCTAATTGAAATTTGTGTATTGCTGTCAATGGTATTAATAGTAGAAAAATAGTTGAGTCTTTCCAAGGAGCAGGTGCACGACTTATTTGTGACAAAACTGTCTCTACTTTGAAGAGCTGCAAAACAAAATGCACTGGGGAAGTCGACTTGTAACTGAATAGGAGAAATATGAGGAAAAGGTTGGAGGTAGGGGGAGCAGGTATGAAAATGGTATAACACTTACAGAAGGCGGTCAGAATTCTCTGCACATCTGAGTATCACATTTCCAAGTGAGATGTCAGTACTTGTCACAGATGGTTTCTCTGTATTATCCAAAGGGTAAACTCAATGAAACCCACACAAACAATTGCTAGTGTACACCTCCATCACTACACATTACTAAGGAACATCAGTAATCCCAGGTGATTTTAGCCATTATTCTTTGAAATTAAGAATACTGCCAGGTTATCCCAAGGCAAAATTTTGCTCTTGCACATTTTAAACACTTTTAAACGTCATTTTAATTGGGGTAGGAGGGGTAGCAACCAAGGTAATCTGTGCAATTATACTCTTGTTCTGAGTTTCAGAGGTTGTTGTAATGAACTGCTTGAAGCAAACATTACAGGTTGTTTTTCTGCTGAGAGAAGTCAAATGAAATGACCTTCTTTTCATCTGCTATTCTTTTCAGCTTTTGAAGTTACTTCCTTTTGAAGAGACGATCCATTTGTCAGTCATATCTGCATGAAAGTCATAAATTTATCTAATAAAAATTCCAGTAATTTGCTTTAAGGTGGACTATGCAGACTACAGTCACTCACAATTATTTTATTCAATAAATTCATGAACACTTTAAAAAGTGAAAAGCCTTAGAAAAGTTAGCGTAAGAACTGGACCTTAAGTGAAAAGGGCTTCCTATAGCCAAAAACAGGGGTGGGGGAAGAGAATATTTTAGGTTGTGTATTTTTTCCCCAGCTTCAGCTATTGCTTTTTACTAGACTGACTCTAATTTATACCAAGAGTTTATGGTGCCAAGAGCTGGTAATAAAAGATCATTAAGTGCAAATGTTAGGCCAGTGAAATCCAAAGCTAGAAGGCAGAAAAGCTGGTGGGAATTGCTAGAGCAAGATTATTATCTAAAAGTTTCTCCAGCAATTGGACCCACATTTACATGTGAGCACATGTGAACAAATGTATCATATCAACACAGAAGCTGATAAAGGCCATCTGTTTTTAAATATATACATAATCAGAATTAATTCAATCCACCAGTATGAATTATATGCTCTTCTTCCTTCAGAAGAACTGTTGTTTAATATCTAAATCAAAATTAATAATGCAGCAGGAATGGATTAATTATCTTTTGTGTGAAAAATCCATCTTAATAAGTAAGAAGAGGAGAGAGAAATAAGTAAGATAAAATGAGAAAAAAAAGAGCATGAATAAAAAAATAAGGGTTTCAGTGACCAGATTAGTCCTGTCCTCATCAATTCCAGAGGGTAAAATTTTTGTTGACCCCAGTAACAGATTGGTATGGCAGCAAAGGGAGAATGTAGGAAAAAGTTCCTAAACCGGCACCATCAGCATGTTCTCAGAGTAGATAAAGAGTGAAGGAAGAAGTAAAGGGTACGATCAAATAAAGTAAATTCCAGGATGAAGTTGATCTAAAGAAAAATTCTTATTCTCCTGCAGATAGATGACATAGGCCCCTATTTGACCTTGAAATTATTTCTGAACAGGCTTTGTTTATAGCAGTAAATATATGAAGATTTTACATTTACAATGATCACTTATTTTGGAAACCTGTTAATGGCATGAAAGAATTACCCTGTTTCTGTGCATAAAAGTACTAAAATTCATTGTTATTATTATTGCTATTATCATAATTATTTTATTTGTACCACAGTAGCATTTGGAGATTTCATGCAATTATTTTGGCAGAACGTAGCACTAAACTTGCATGAGATCAATTTTCCTGTTTGACGAATATCTTTAAATAAAAGTGGAAATATCCTTACTTCACATCTGGATCAAGCCAAAATATTTCAAAGATATTTTCTTTTCAATAGAGACAGAGACACAAGAATGGTCAAATAAATAGGGAGCTCACTTAAGATGTCATAAATCCAGTTTTAGCTTAATGGTCAGTCATATTTAGACCACTGTTATAATTTCAATGTTCTGTGTCCTACAGGCATATCTTAGCCACAGGTTTATAAACTTCTGGTTTGTGATCCTCTCTGATCTTTAACGAAAATTATGTCCCCATGGAACCAAGACCCCCTTCCTTCAGAACTAGCATGGCTAATTAGTTTTAGAGATTATTAAAAGAAAAAATATGGGAAAAAAAAAAAACAAACCCCAAACCAACCTAATTCCTACCATCTTACATTATATATGATGTAAACCACATTCCTTACCCTGAAGTTATTACAGCCATTATATAGTAAAAATAAAAGGGAGAGATAAGAAAGCAGGAAGGTGACTTGCTAAAAGATCATGGAAATCAGCAGCACTATTAGGCACAGAAACCATGCATGTTGGTCCAATGATCCATTCCTGACTGCCTGTTGTCTCCTGAATAGCTGAGCTTGTTATATCTTCCTTCAGTTTGGTGTTCAATGGACATCTGTTCTCAGTTTTTATAGTTAATAGTTCATTAAAGTTTAAGAATTCAGGTGTACCTTAGACACATGGATGCCATAAAATTGCAGCAAAGCATGAAATATAGGTTAAGGTAGTGTAATATTGTCTATACATATTTCTTGGATCTAGAAGTGCTTGAGAGCTCAGATTCATGTAAAAAAAAAATGCTCAAAGTGACAGTAAATCCTCAGTGGAGAACTGAGCCCTGGCATGACAGGCATGCCTGTAAATAATAAGTAACTATGTGACAAATTACACAGAGAACTTCTATGATAATCTCTTGCTAAATATAAAAAACTGAAGCAGTTTACTACCTTTGAAATGTAAAGCTGAAAAAGAAAAAAAAAACAAACTAAAACCCACAACATGAAAGAAACCTCAGAGAGATGGAAATAAGCAAGACTTTACTTTTTGTCTTACGGTAGATACTGACCAAAGAACATCATGTTGTTTTGGCTGGGATGAACTGGTTGCTGCAATCCAGATCACAGGACACCTTTATCTGCTTTACCATTTCTTTTAGTGGTGGTAACTAGCTCATTTGTTTGCAATCTTGGCAGTGTTATCAAGGATTTGAAGCCTTCACTGACATCTATGACCACCTCCAGGTCACCCTTGCTCACCAAATGACTGCATGGATTTGCAGTTTCTAAGACTATCTGTCCAGCATGTGTTACAGTTTTTCAATTAGAGGTAGTGGAAAGAAACCAAGAAGTGAGCTACAGCACAAGGGGGGGAGTGGGGTGGGGGTGGGGATTAAGTATTTTAAGTATTTTTCTTTTAAGTTTTTAAGTATTTTTGGAAATCCCCATAAAATAATAATAAACCCCAATCTTAAAGAACACTGATCATGTAAGAAGCTTCCAGACAATGTGCTTGCTCGTAGTCAAAGCCCAAGTATAAATCGATGAGGTGTAAAAACCTGAATATAATTTTGTAACATAATCACACAGACACATGCATACATACACCTAAAAAAGTCATTATTCCTGCTATTTACTATTAGTATGCTATTGTCTGCAGTAACACACCTCCTTCAAAACTCGCTCTGTAAAACTGCAAAACTTTGACAAAATTTTGATGTAGGTACAGGTAGTAAAAAACTGCCCTATGTTTTAACTCTACGTATTTGTTTTACCATCTTCTCAAGACTTTTCCTTTCCTCTCCTGTGTGCTCCCCTGCCCCAAAAACACTATAAGAAAAGTTTATCTTTTAGATAAAAATCTTAGGTTAAGCTTTCATTACACGCTTTTAAAATATTAACAAAATTATCATTACAAAATCTCTCTGCATATATAAGGCATGCAGTTATTGTTTACCTTATTGCATGTTAGTTGTTGAAAAGTATGTGTGGTTTGGACAATATTCTTTGAATATTTGCAGTCCAGGTTAGGTAGGCACAAGTACACAGAATATTTGAAGCACAAACATGTATAATAATAATAATAATAATAATAATAATAATAATAATAAATCACAGTTTTTCTGCAGTTTTTTTACACTTAGCAGTAAGTCTGTGTGCTTTACAAGGAAGTTAAAGCTTAATCCAAAGGACTTTGGTACATGTAAATAAAACATTGAAATGCATAACTTCTAGGTACTTCACCTCTGGAGCAGAATGCAGAACCATTTGTTAGATACGCATAATGTTAATATTAGCATACCCGTGTTGATTGATGCAATATGCTGAGAAAAAATCCTCATCTCGAGATTTAAATGCCCTTTTCAAAAAAAACCCAAAAACCAGTTTACTTCATGGTAAATTAAAGAATCATCATATGAAGTACTGTACTCTGTTTTGTCTCATTGACTGCTGCTATGACATCTATTTCAGACATTACTTTTGTCACCAGTAGTTTCATATAAAAATAGTTGTCTTCTCCAGACTCAGGTGTTCAACACAGGGTAGGAGACATTTAACAAAAGTGCCATTTATGGTCAGAACCTGAGTTAGGTTTTCACATATAAAATATTAGAGTTTTGGTTTTGGCTTGGATTTGTAATTAAAAGTAAATATTAAAGACAGAAAAAATGTATAATTTATTTTTCTCTGAAGTTTAGAGATTAGTTTCCTTCAATCATGTTTTTAAAATAAAAAAAACCAGACTGTGTATTTTACACTGAAGAAACTCAAAATAAATTGAAGTTTTTCAGCTGTGTAAGTTTGGTATTTAAGAAAATAAGACTTATCAGCAGTGTATTTTCTTGTGTCAGAAACACTATATATGTACCAGACAACTGTACTGAATCAGCCATTAGTCTGTGCAGTAGCTTTTTATTAAAAATTTTTGCACGCCAATAACTAGAATCCTGAGAAAAGGTGATTTTTTTTCTCCCCAGTGGTGAAAATTGGAATCAAGTGGGAAGTAGTGAATCTGTCCAGGGAAACCTGAATGTACAGCATCTCAGTGTCTTAAAAGTGTGCAATATCAATTTAAAGAGAGAGGAAGGACTGATGGAACAATGTTTATCTTTATGCTCTGGTTTCAAATCATTATATTATAGAACAGAACAATATCCTTTCCACCTCCAGCCCACGACCCACTCCTGCTTTGAATACCTCATTAAGTCCAATGGATAATTCCGTGCATTAGTCTTAAATTTCAGATGCCTCTGACTAACAAAATTCTTTGTCTAAAATATTCCATAAAGAAGACACATAATATTTCTATAACTGGCTAGCATTTTAAAAATAGAACAAACAACCCTTTGCAGAACAAAAGAGACTTACAGATGGAATACTATTTTTGGAAGTTATTTGTCAGCCTTCAGAACTTTTATAAGAGGCACTTGAAATGATTATTGATATATTGCGACTGTGAAAGTTAAAGATCTCTTATCACAAGATATCTTTTTTTAACCAATTGACACAGCATGACCGTTTTCTACATGGTGCTTTATTTCTAAGAAGTCAGTGATTGATACGTCATATACTGCAGCTTAAGTTAATACAAAATTGACAATAAAATGTTTTACCACTTAAAGAAATTTTGCTTATAATTCTTCTGATGTTGTATAAGAAATTAGCAAGAATAAAAAAAACAATGGTGGTGTTTATCTGTGATGCCAGAAAAATTCATACATTTAGTTGAGGTACTAACTTTTTGCACTGCAGAATAGAAAGCTGCCTGGAGTGAGTGAGTGCTGGACACTACATTTCATGTGACTCAGCTGTTAGTGACATAAAAAGCAAGTAACATCTAAAATGGACCTAATTCTTAAAAACCTGGACAAACAACAAACAAAAAGAATTTTTCTCAAGTTGTTTTATGTTTGTTTAATTTGCTAGTGGCTTAGGGAATTCATAACAAGTGGGAAAGATTGAAGTAGCTTGCCAGACTTTGTATTGCAGCATTTCTAATGTGCCAAATGTCCAGTCACCATTGCCTCTGATGTTTGTATGATATGTTTTCTCTAAGTCATGCAGCTGAAGCCATTCTACTCTTACAGCAAGTAAAGATCAGTGTGTTGAATTTTGATTTTGATGGTGGAATGGTACATCTGTAGAATATGCTTATCTCTCCTGCTATCTTCCCTGTTTTAAACAGACTTTTTGTAAAACACCGGTAAAATAGACAAAAATATTGAGCATATTCATATGTAAATATCCATTTTTTTGATCTGTAAACATCCATTTCCTAAAGAATTGATCTAGTGAAAAGCTTCATAAAGATAACATACAATTAGTGACAGAAGAGGTGTGTACTTTTGATATAAGATAGCTTTATCCATTTATGCCACTGAACCAGATGTGGCTCCTATTTTTCCGTAAATTAGTAGAAGTCCATTTACTAGAACTTGTACTTAGAAGCAGAAATCTAGCACACATTGTTTAGTGGCTTCCATCTACCCAGACAAAGGTATATTACCTCACTGAATTAAAGGTAACAACTTTTCTAATAAATTGTTCATAATATTTGTGATAAATTTGACAATATCTCAGTTTACGTAGCCAGTTTGTATGTTCTGAGTTTTTATCCTTATAAAGAGTGGAAAGAAGGGGAAAAATTAATTTTGATGTAATTGTTTTCTTTCTTAACTTGGTTGAAACTTGAAAATATGTACACATATATTGCCCCCATGTAAATGGCACATGGTTGGAATAACTTTCCTCCTCTTTAGTGTTCCGGAAGCTGTCACAGATTTGAAGCAATTTGTACAAGCTGGTTGCAGCTCTTTCCTGCAGTAGCAATATACAAAACATGAAAATGACCGTGATTATGCTTTCAGGGGCCTGAGTACACTTTGGCTAATGAGGATTTGGCTGCTGGGGCTTGGAGTCAGCTTGGACACAAGGCAGGGCTGGCCTGGACAAAGTGTATTGAGACAACTCAGGGAGGGCTCCCCCCTCTTTTGCTCAGGAGTGGTTTTAAGCCAATATTTTCAGTTATGGTCTCAGCCTGATCTGACTGCAGCCATACCCTGGTCTGACCAGGACCCAGACTCCCACCCTGACCCCCAGCCCAGTCTCACCCCATCCATATCCCCATGGCCCTGCTGGGCCATCTCGGTTCTGTGTCTCACCCCAGCTGCCCTCATCAGGTCTTATCCTGACCCCCACCTATGGGCTGACAATTGGGCCTGACCTCGGCCCGTCCCCATCCCCAGAAAGATGCCAAATGCTCAGGACTGGGGCTGTCCCCCAGCCTGCCCTTCTTCTGGCCGGGGCAGTGGAACAAGCCCTGGTTGCCAGGCCCTGCCCTGCCCTGCCCACCGTGGGGGAGACCCCATGCTCATAGCTCCCCTGCCCCCAGGGACCCGCTGGCCACTGCTGCGCACTGCTGCACTGCATTAGATAAGAAGTGTTTGTGGATTTCTGACGGTCAAGAAAATGGCCTCATGCACATGAATCATTCTTGAGAATAATAGTTCATAGACCTAGCTCGATTTAGCTCTCAGCTAAACTTAGCTCTGCTTTTCTGAATAGGGTAAGAGAAATTAGACTTCTTTTTTTAAAGATTCACTCACCAAGAAGTGGGTAAAGCAGTAAATTCTGGGGTAGGTGGGGGGAAAGCAAATTGATGAGGACAAACAGAAACCTGTGAGGTTAGAGAGGATTTATTGGTCTTTTCATACAAAACATCAAGCATTTGGAGGTAGATAATACAGATCATCTAAGAAAGTGGAGTAAATTTTAATATGCTTCAGTGGCTCTTTTTTCAGTTACAAAGATTTTTGGCAAATTCTTTTTAGGTTTTGGGAAATATTTACTCTTTAAGCCTTTCTATTTTCGCTCTATAATGTGTTTTGCTTTGGTCACGTGATGGATAGATTTCATGCTGCTTTTCATCACCTTCTTCCTCGCTTCACACTTCTATCTAGAGAGGCAGAGCTGAATGTGCATAAAAATGCTATTCTTCATTTTCTTTCCCTTTTCCACATTGCTCAGTACTCTTAAAAGAGGATTAGTAGCTCCCTGGCTACTTAGAATTTCTCAGATGTCACTATGCCTTATACCATTTCTCTTCAGTACAGTAATTTGACAAAGTGAAAAGAGCACAAAATTTCCTGAAAAAATAAATTGAGCATTTCTGATCATGTCTAGGACAAGTGATATTTCCATGCTGTATTTTTAAAATCAGATCCTCAGTTAGATGAATGAGAGTAAGCTGATTTACAGGAATTTAAGAGCTGACTCATAAAGTTGCTTTTTCACAAGCTCTGTGAATCTATATATAAATCTTAATTTCCAAAAATGGTGGTATATATTTAGTGGAGGTGTTTGTTTTTGATAGAAACACTCACTCTGACAAAAAAAAAAAATCAGTCTGACCCTAAATGCTTGGCATAGCAAACCTTTTGCTAGTTATCAATGATTAACATATATCACATTCACTTTAATTTACTTATATCATGGATAGAAGATTCTTCTTTGATTTTTTTTTAAAATATGTATGTCCTTAACTGAATAGAAAGTAGTTAGCAAAAATTCTCAAA
Source organism: Gorsachius magnificus (assembly GCA_034008185.1). Classification (NCBI taxonomy): domain Eukaryota; kingdom Metazoa; phylum Chordata; class Aves; order Pelecaniformes; family Ardeidae; genus Gorsachius; species Gorsachius magnificus. The sequence goes on from CM067084.1 coordinate 61,383,077, forward strand.
ATCTGTGAAGAAAAATTCTCAGAATCTGCATTACTAATGTGGATTGGAACAGCTCTAAAAATGAATGTGTAGAAAAGACTGTATAGATAGCCACAGGTACATGGAAGAAGTATTTGACTGTACATGCATAATTTTTTGTGGTCTTGGGTGTAATAGTGTACTTCCTGTTGATATGAACAGTCTTAAAATAATCCTGATGAATACACAACTTATTGCTCTCTGATATTACTTACAGTTAAAATATTTAAAAGGTTCACTTTCAGGAGAACATTTATAAATAAAATTTTTAATAGTACTAGAGTAATTTAATGATTTAATTATATACAGTATGTGTTTCCATCGATTTAAAATATTTACTTTAAGAAAGAATCTGACCTGCTTTTATGCTATCTGTGGACAGTCAGCCTAAAAATTATGTCATAGAAAAGTGCCTTAGCTTCCTTGCAAGCTGCAGGTTTCCCCATGAAATAGTATGTGTAATGGGACAAGAGATACCTTTATCAAAGATATTTCCAGAACTTGGATTTGGCTCAGTGGGGATATTCCTTAAAATAAGGGCCAATAAAGAGAATGTTTTTGTTTCTTCAGACTTCTGGAACATGTCTTAGCAACTAGGTTAAAAAGCATTTTAGCACCTATCTGAAGGCTGATGCTCATAGGTAGAGTACAGTTAAGTGGAAAGAAAGATTTAAATGCCACTGTGTGAGTGAGAATGGGTAAATTCTCAATGAGGTTATACAGACAATGCCTTAGTAAAGTCACTTCTAATTCAGCTCGAGCACTGATATAGGTGAATGAAAACAACTTGAAACAAATCTTGAAGCAAACCAGATGACAAGAATATAAACATTTGAGAATTTTTTCTTTTTTTTCCTTTTTTTCTTAGAAAGGATCAATCAGAGAGTGAGAAAATCCATTTGTAGCAATATGGATTTCAATAAAATTATTCAATTAATTAAAACTGAGGATATATTGAAAAGGACCCTCAATTAAAATTTGTTTCTAAACTTAGTAGTGATAGCTATTAATTTTATCTTTCTTGATTTTAAATTTTTAAAAATGAGATATTTCAAAATATTTCTATTCTGATTCTCAGACTAGAATTTCTCATCTTCTCAAAAATAGATATACCAGAAAAGCTGAAAGACTCTAAAAAATATATTAAACATCTCCATTTAATGCTTATAATGCTCTTGATGAATTGATTGATAGTTCAGAGCACAGACTATAATTATAACATTATACAGTAGGTAGGATTATTCTCACAGCTGGAGTGTCAAAGCTGATTTGTGCATAGTAGGAAAAAAAGAAAGGGAAGAGAGATAAAAAAGTAAGAGTAAACAACAAAAGCAACTAAATGTCATAGTGATAAAATCTGATCTTGAAGGAGGACAGTAAGAGTGATGCAGTGGACAGATGGTGCAGTTCGGTAGGACACACTCATGGTTATTCCATGCTGCTGTTAAGTCAGCTGATTTAGATTCTCCAGTGACACATTACAAAGATGTGTGCACAAAAAAGACATGGCTTGATGTCTTTAGGCTGGATTTATTCTGCCTAGCTCTCCTTTATTTATTGTGTTCTGATGGGTTTTGTTGCCATAGCAATTCACTACTTTTTAATAATATTGACTTATATCTTCATCTACTCATGAAGTTTGCAATCAATATTAAATCTATTTCCTTTAACAAGGAAACAAAAGCACAAAGAGGTTAAAGGGCCCATATACAACCTGCCACTGTTAAAGGCTTAAGGAAGACACAAACATGAGAAATGGAAAAAAAATAATTTATGTCACTGCAGTGCACTAAAAATAAAGGGTCAGTATAGAATCAGCACGTGATTATCTGTTTACAAATAATTGAATTTGGAGAAATAATCATACCATGGTGTAGATGGCTAAATACAATGCAACTAGGTTGGACCCAGGGGACTTAGTAATTCATATGTAGCATTGTGTTAAAGCAGCTATATATTCTCTAGAATCAGCTCAAGTCCAGAAAAGGTTTAGCCACTATCAAACAAGTCACAAGCTCACAAACTCTACCACGTCAAGTTGGATCTATGCAGCATTGGCCTGGGTACTTCTGGTCTCTGCTTTCTGGTATGTAGCCTATATGCTTGTATTTACACTGCCTAGATGTTTCTACTACACAGAGTATTCCAGCAACTCTGCAAATTATTGTTTAGGTAAATAAAAAATTGTTGTATCTTACTAAAAAGTATTCATCTTAATTCTGTGGACTGCAGCAAAACTGCAGTGAAGATAGCTTCTTGCACACAACTTTTTAACAGTGTGTTTGACAACAAGTGAAAGGACATAAATAATATTATTACTGTTATTAATTTTGACTAATACTATTATCTTTATTTTAAAAGTGTCAGTTTACCACTGTCATGTGAGAGACAAAGCATGGAGGTGTTTGCTGCAAAACTCAACTCTCCGTAATAGAGATTGGCATGATGGGCAGCACTGAGGAGTGAACTGGCAAAATAGAGTAAGCCATGAAGCCAGTGGAATAAAAGGTAATCAGGTTGTGTTTGGTGTAACAGAACAAGAAAAGTGGGGGGAAATGACACGGTGAATGCAGAGGAACAAGAAAAAGGATCATCTGGGTGAAAATATCCTAAGAATTTAAGCAAAAGTACAGTATTATGTGCTGAAGTGTGAGACAGTGGGAATCTGAGCAAGAGCTGTATTTGCACACATAAATGGTAGCCAAGAGACAAGATGTTTCATTTTTCTCTGAAGCTACCCTTGCATGCAATACAAACCTTCACCATATGGTACATCATTATAATCTTGTTGTGTTACATTCAACACAAAAGCTAGTCCTCAGCTTGTAAATAGTAATTTTAATCTCAATGTAATGTTTCATAATATGCTTTGTAAAGTTGTATTGCTTAGACTAAATATGTGTTTAAATAATGTCTAAATGCTGACGTTATCCGAGTGACATCTAAAATAGCTAAAAGATACACTTTGTTGAGATTTGGAAGAAAGTTAATTTTGATTGCAAACTGTGTGCTCACAGATACCTAGACTTTTTTAGCATTCATCTAATCTGGGAGAAGAAGTCTTGAGAGTTATCGAATATCATTATCTTAAGAAAGAACCTGCTCAGATAAAAAGTGTCATAGATCACATACAGGTTAGGAGGAAAAATAATTAGTACAGGAGGAATCTGCTGCCATCAGCAATTGCAAAGACATTTCTTTTTTATTTACAAAATGTTACTTGAAGAAATTGATTTCTACAGTATTAGATTCAAAATTCCATTTTAAATTAGAAGGCTCTTTTTAATGAGAAGCTTTGTTAGAAGATACTTTAAGTCCGTAAAGTAAACTTGAGCAGTTTGGTTTGGGACTTATCTATAGCAGATGTATGGTGAAAGACAGCATGAACTAAATTTTTTCCAGGCTAAGAAAGAACTTTTCAATTAGCCTGTAACATTGTAAGTACCGGGCTGTTGAAGAAACAGAGGCATTTTTGCTCCTTTACTTCCTCCTGTCTGCAAACCTACACTTACAATTCCCCCACACCAAGACTGTGAAAGGATTTGGCACAACCCAAACTTTTTTTTTTTCCCAGACTATCACCATCTGATAGAAGAAACTGTTCATATAAAAGATACTGACTGTCTAGCGGCAAGCTCTTAGTGGGAACAAGCTACTTTGTCCTAAATAGCTAAAGTTTTGTTTAATTGAAATTATATGTACATACACCTGTTAAAAGCACAAGGGGAAATACCCTCAGTGATTTACATGATGTAAAATAGGTACTTCTGCTGTGAATATAAACTTATGAGCAAATATAAATACCCAGCCTCCCGAGCTGGAAGATGGGGACAGAGAGTGGAATAAACCCCCCATAATCCAGGAGGAAGCAGTCTTTGACCTGCTATGCCACCTGGACATCCACAAGTCTATGGGGCCGGATGGGATCCACCCAAGAGTGCTGAAGGAGCTGGCAGAGGAGCTTGCCAAGCCACTCTCTATCATTTATCAGCAGTCCTGGAGAACAGGGGAGGTCCCAGATGACTGGAGGTTGGCAAATGTGATGCCTCTCTTCAAGAAGGGCCGGAAGGAGGATCCGGGGAACTACAAACCAGTCAGCCTGACCTCAGTACCGGGGAAGATTATGGAGAGGTTCATCTTGAGTGTGCTCACCAGGCACATGGAGGACAATCAGGGGATCAGGCCCAGTCAGCATGGGTTCATGAAAGGCAGGTCTTGCCTAACCAACCTGATTTCCTTCTATGACCAGGTGACCTGCCTGGTAGATGACGGAAAGGCTGTGGATGTTGTCTACCTGGACTTCAGCAAAGCCTTCGACACAGTCTCCCATAGCATTCTCCTGGAGAAGCTGACAGTTCATGGCCTAGGTGGATGTACTCTTCGCTGGGTTAAGAACTGGCTGGGTGGCCGAGCCCAGAGAGTCGTGGTGAATGGAGCTAAATCCAGTTGGCGGCCGGTCACAAGCGGTGTCCCCCAGGGCTCAGTTCTAGGGCCAGTCTTGTTTAATATCTTTATCAATGACCTGGATGAGGGGATTGAGTGTGCCCTCAGTAAATTTGCAGATGACACCAAACTGGGTGGTAGTGTTGATCTGCTGGAGGGGAGGAGGGCTCTGCAGAGGGACCTGGACAGGCTGGATCGATGGGCCGAGGCCAACTGTATGAGGTTCAACAAGGCCAAGTGCCGGGTCCTGCACTTTGGGCACAACAACCCCATGCAGCGCTACAGACTTGGGGAAGAGTGGCTGGAAAGCTGCCTGGTGGAAAAAGACCTGGGGGTACTGATTGACAGCCACCTGAATATGAGCCAGCAGTGTGCCCAGGTGGCCAAGAAGGCCAATAGCATCCTGGCTTGTATCAGGAATAGTGTGACCAGCAGGAGTAAGGAAGAGATCGTGCCCCTGTACTCGGTGCTGGTGAGGCCGCACCTCGAATACTGTGTTCAGTTTTGGGCCCCTCACTTCAAGAAAGATGTTGCCTTGCTGGAACAGGTCCAGAGGAGAGCAACCAAGCTGGTGAGGGGTCTGGAACACAAGTCATACGAGGAGCAGCTGAGGGAACTGGGATTGTTTAGTCTGGAGAAGAGGAGGCTGAGGGGAGACCTGATTGCCCTCTACAACTACCTGAAAGAAGGCTGTAGCGAGGTGGGGGTCGGCCTCTTCTCCCTGGTAACAGATGATAGGACGAGGGGGAATGGTTTGAAGTTGCACCAGGGCAGGTTTAGGCTAGACATTAGGAAAAACTTCTTCACTGAAAGGGTTGTCAGGCTCTGGAATGGGCTGCCTAGGGAGGAGTAGAGTCCTCATCCCTGGAGGTATTTAAAAGAAGGATAGATGAGGTGCTTAGGGACATGGTTTAGTCGTGGGATGGCAGGGTTAGGTTAAAGGTTGGATTCAATGATCTTAAAGGTCTTTTCCAACCAAAGTGATTCTATGAAATGTTGGTATGTAACCAAAATCACCAAAAGCTGCTTGTCTATGATAGCCAACCATGTGATCTGCCAGAAACTTGCAGGTCAGCTGGCAGAAAACTATTTTTTATTCAAAAATACTACTGTAGTACCTTCTGGAAACTGCATTATGGATATCTCAAGCCACTATACATATCCACTCATGCATAAAGTCACATTAGCAAAAAAGTGAGATGTGTATCTGTTCAAGAAATTGAATTTATATTGAGGAATAGGGACATAATGTTCTGATGTGCAGTTCATTGAGCATTTCTGGGCTATCACTTCTAAAAAAAAAACTTGCAAAAGGTTATACTTCACTTTTAAGGAATAAGAATTCTAGTAATTCTATGTTTATACCGGTCTGTCTTAGGGCTGTTAACAGATGATGAATATTAGGCTAGATTACTCAATTTCTAAAATATAGACCTGAGATCACAACAAAGATTGTACTGAGATTTACATATATAAAATACTATTCATAATATGTAGCTCCTATTTTCATCCCTATTTGTTTTTATCTGTGTGTTCATATTTGTATATATGTCTTTTCTTACCAGAATAATTCAAAAATTATTTATAAAACATTAATATCATTATCCTTATTTTAAGAAAGAATAAATGAAGCACAGAGGGCTGAATTAACTTTTCTAACAAAACCATCAGAACAGGAAACACTATTGGTCTATTGATCACTATTAAATATAATCCTTTTCTGATAAATTAATTAGAACAGAACAACTTAATTGATTCTAAGATAGCTATTAATTAGTTTGTAAGTATATGGCTTGGTATTTTATTACTTTCCTTTTTACAGAAAGATGTTTGACATGAAATAGAATGTATCTCTGGGAAGCATCATAAAAATAAAGCAAATCTAGGGCCATGATAAATAGCATAGATCTGTTTCATGGTTATGGCACAGACATGCTGTGCAACACTAGCATAGAATCTGTCAAATGTTTATGAGACAGGGCTGTTGTAAACAACTTTTTGCATGAAAAAAAGTGTTCCAAGGAAAATACAACATGGAAAAAGAAAAGGCAGGAACATGATTCATGAGACTTGGATTTTCTGAAAAAAAATTTGGCTTCTGTTCTTTAAATACAGAGGAAAAAACTACAATTTAGATCATTGGGTTAATACAAAGTTTTAAACTTATGTCTTTGGTCTCCATTTAAAATGGTTAGGGATTCAGTGTCAGTTGTGGTATTATGAGTTTAAGAAAAGACTATAAAGTTAGGATGATGAGTCACTGCCAGATCCAGAATTGCCAAAGTTTGTTAAATCTTAGAAACTGGCTTAACTGATCTATATATATTAAGTATTCTACAAAATCTTGTTTGATAAGTGAGAGAGAGAATATTAATCAAGTAAGCTTTGTAAGATGTCAGAGAACCAAAACACCTTAAAAACAAATTGGAACTCCTTTCATTCCCTTTGAAATTTGATCAGAGAGAGACTGGATATCTTGTAAAACTGCATTTTCTTAAAGCTGTCACATAGCGCAAATGATGACCTAAGGATAAACTTCAACTTTGTAGGAATTGTTGATGAAGCACTGCCATCTTTTGGTTGTACAAATACAGAATATGGAGGAAGGATATAATTGTCACAGAAATCAGGACATAAAATGAAATCATAAAATGATTGTTTTGTTCTAACATTTATCTACTTTGCTTTTCCAGATAATTGGCTGCAATTGTCCATTAATAAACTTCCTCATTACATTCTAATTCCACCATCCTACCAGTTAAACTAATATAACAAAATGGCTGTAATGCTGAAGAAGATGTTATTGGCTTTGCTAGAAAATCAACAGCTTAGGTTAATATGATTTTCTGTAATTTTTAAACTTGCTTTAGTCTTTATTTTTACCAAAAACTGATTAACAAGGGAAATCTAATAAATAGTAATGTGGATGATAATTTTTGTGTAGGAATTATCTAAGAACTAGTTGGTGACTCTAAAATCAGCTGTGTTTTATATTAATAGCAATAAAAATTGTTCTTCATTCCTTAAGTTATGATACACTGAGATTCAGTGCTGTGGTATCAGTAAGTTGCTTGAAATTTGTCGTATTCAGTAAGTTAGTAGAATTGTTTAAAAAAGACAGTGTATGCTTTGAATTGTGGAAGCCCAGTATGAGATTCTATTTAAGATGTGAGGTATTTTGTTTTCAGTCTTCTTGTCACATCAGTTTGTTATCACTTTTTAAATGCTATATAGGTATTATAACCTTATAAGAAGCAAATTTTTAGAAGCATAAATATAATTTTCACATTAAGATTAATATTTTTTTTTAAAAAGTGCATAAACAACTTATGTCACACTAGCACATTGCTAAAATAACAATTAAAGGCCTAAAATGATCAACTAACTTCATCCTGAACGTAAATGGAACAAAAATTCTGCTTGTAAGGAATCATATCTTTAAGCAATACTTTCAGGCTTGATTTGAAGAGAGATGGGAATTCTGCCATATGCCTAAGACTTGTGATGTTGCATTGTTCCTTTTAACTCCAGTATGGTCAAAAGAGTGAGGTGCAAAATATGCTTGCACTGCTAAAGGACTGACTACCAGCACACTTGTTTGAAAATTCAGTCAGCAGGCAACATTTGAAGGTCAGAGGCCTGTGATATGGAAATCAAATAATTTTCTGATATTGAATGAAAGATGAGAGGCTTTGAAGGATTTTTAAAATTAAGACAAGAAGTTTCTGCACATCTGCTACCTGAGGTAGTGATAAAGGAGCCAATATCAGCTTTTGGCAGGTCAGAACAATTGTTACTTTATTTCAACTACACTGGTACCCACTGGCAGGGAAAGTTTTAGGTGAGATTAGTTACAATAGTAGCAGAAAGTCTGAGTTCTGGGCAGACTAGGCATTCTCCCATCCTGCTGTCAAGCATCTTTCTGGGTTTACCATACTGGGGCTTAACTCCATCCTCTCACCTACTCCATGTCACCTCCTTCATTCTTGCTCTATACAGTCTGCTCACACTGACACTACCTGGATTCCTGCCCTAGGCATTGCGTGTGCTTCAGACCAGGGACCCAGTTGCATTTATGCTACCTCTGGATACATGCAGACCTCACAGAGAAGAGTTGTTCAGAAGTAACTCCCTGTGTGGAGGCATTTGCCACAATACTTAGCACTTGATACCAAGAGACAGAGATTTTTCCTGCAACCCAAATTGAAGGAAATCATGTGCCCCCACTGGCAAGACTAATACTACTTGTAAATCTTTAAAGAAAACTATTTTTTCTGGTTAGATATAGATAGGAAAACATATTTATGAGGGGCACAGCCTTTCTAAAATAAACTAGATAGACTCTCTTCCATTTTTCCTCTAGATGACATGAGAGAATATCAGACGGTATGAATGTGTTTTCATTGCACAGATAGGTTGGAAGGTCCAGATAGTAAAAATGTCATGCAGAAAGAAATCTGAAAGATGGAAACTTTGCCTTAGTTTGGAGGGTTGAATGGAGGCTGAGCAATATCAAATAAATTGAAAAACTGAATGACAGACTAGAGTTCCATTTCATTGTCCAAATCTTATTCTGTCAGAGGAAAGAAATTGTATAGACTACATACATGTAGAGGGCACTTTCCCACAAGATATTGCAGATTGAAACATTGAGATGCATCATTTGTTCTTTAGATTGCTCCATGTTGTTTCCTTTGCTTTTTCTTTTTCTTTCTTTTTTTTTTTTTTTTTTTTCTTAAGGAATGCAGACTACCAGAGAATCAAGTTGTTATAAATGCTTGTAAGGATTTAGTGTATGAAAATATTCAGCTGAAAGCTCTAAGGGACATGAATACATGGGGAAATTACAAATGAGCAATTTAATGAGAAAAAAATTAAAAGTGGGAACACCTGCACACTTTCAGTACTTTGCAGGCTGATTTATTTCCCTCTGAATATGCACACATAATTGTCACTAAGATAACTAGAGTAACACCCATATATTTAGTGAAAAAATAACTATGAGTGTTTCTGTCACTTCCCTAGGTATTATCACTATTTCAGTCAGTTTCTGTAAGACAGGGACATAATGAGACTGCTAATAATTCTTCTCTTTTCTATGTATATCTGAATTTATAATTGAACAGTCACTTAGAAATGCACATTTAAGGCTTGGTTTCCAACGGAGAATTGGCCCAAGCTTCCACATACATACACCTGCATGAAAATTTCCAAATGCTAACATCTTCACGTTAGTGTTACAATTGTTGGATTGTATGCATGAAGGAGATCACTGTTTCATCATGCAAGAAGTTTATAAAAGGTCTATAAAACAGGTTTATAAAAAGGTCTTTTTCATACAAGGTATAGTTAATTATAGAAATTATTTTTTGTAAAAGGTTTTAGAAGACAAAACGGACAAAAAAAAAAAAAAAAAAAAAAAAAAAAGAGATTAGATACACTTCCTTAACCACTAGCTCCCAGAACCTGAGAATCTGTATTTGCCAATTTTGTATATTCTTTCCCTGAGCACTTTTTGGTGCCTGCTTCAGAGACAGGATGCTGTGCCAGATAAATCTTTAGTTTGACTCAGCATGATCATCTTTTATGTATGCATAGAAAGGTATACATAGTTACACTTGAAGGGACAGCAAAGAGCCAAGATCTTAAAAACCAGCTTCCTAAGTCTTAGGAGTTGGATTTAACTCTAGTGCACTGGTCTTCTTCAATAAGAGCATGTTATTAATAAAACTGCTTCAAGTTTCCAATTATATGGATGAGCTACTTCTCAGTACAGGATGACCAGTATAGTCTCTTATAAAGGTATTGAAATTCTTATATGAAAGCAAAAACCTATGACACTGAATACTGAAACTGTGATGGGGATATTAAGGTTGCACAAGTAAGCACACAAATGTCAGTGGTTTCCTCACAACCACAAGAGAACAATTTTCTTCCCTTATTTTTCTCTAATGTATTTTTACATTTACAGGGTATCTTAGAGAAACTTTAACTTAACTGTTATACACCTGATTTCCCTCTTTCAAAGCCTCATCCTAGGCATATTAAAGTCAAATAAAAGGCTTTCATTGGCCCCAGATGGCTTTCAGTCTAGTTTACAATGAAAAACAATTATAGCCTGTAAATCTCTTGTATTCTAGCAACACTGTTGTAAAGGAACCAATCAGTCTTCAGTGGCACTCCAGAATGAAATCAGCAATATTTCTCTTTCCATACATGCTGTTAAAGATGAGAAGTCAGAAGGCCACACTTTCCACCTTATTTTTCTATCATGTTGCTTTATGCCTTAATAGGAAAGTTAATACAAAATTTCAGGCATCTTAAGCTTGCTCATTTAAAATATTCAGATAATTTGTTGATTTTTTCCTAATGATTCCTAACTGGTGATGGTGAAAAATTTTGAATGCTATCCCCAACGCAGTGGACTGGCATTTCAGAAAACCCCACAGATGGAGAACCACTGTGATACATAATAAAAATGACAAAGTTATGAAAAGGGGAAAATGCCAGAAAAACAAGGATAAAAGCCTCTGTTCTTCTGTAAAATGTGAGAGGATCAGTAAGTTCATAAATAAGTAGATAAGCTTTTTTGCAGAGTTTGTTACATACTAGAGAAAAGAAAGGTTTAAAGATTGACAGGCAGTAAAAAAATATAATAATATTAGTTACTTAAATGCAACTAGCTAAGCAAAAGAGCTTTAATATGCATATAGAAAAACATTACTTCTCCGCAAGAAAAACCTGGATACTATTTTTTCCAGATAAAATAAAACCAAATAAAACTATGGACAAGACTAATGTCCATAAATGAAATCTTATTTCATAATTTATGTCAGAAATATATTCATTGGAAAAGTGTGGTGATTTCATCTTCCCAATGCATTTTGATTCTTAAAAATTATTTTCATTATTCAGTCCAATATTTCTGGGCTTAGTCAATGTCTCTGTAATTATTTAAAAAAAAAACAAAAACAAAACCAAAAACAAGCTTAGTTTTAAACAGACTATAAGACTACTGGCAAACAGACACCTTTCTCTGAGAAATCTTGTGGCAAAAGGAAAGCCCGAAAAGTTGACCTTTGGACAGGATGCTCAGGAGGGACACTAGAAAATACAGTTTCAAAGTTTTCAATTATCCACCTGTTTGAGACGTTGTTCTACTGTAGTCAGACATAAGATTTATGTTTCCAGATCTGTACATATGAGAAAAGAGGACTTGGATATCATAGAGTCATGCACAGAATAATCTGGAGAAAGAACATCCTCTCTGTAACCTCATACTTTATGTGACCTGGCACTTCAAGATCATGTTTCAAATTTCTCCAAGGTTACAAAGGAGAAACAGCTTCTAGAGTTTCTGGAGGAGCCTTCTGCAACTGTAAATAGCAAGCATCCAAACACCTTATTATGTTTGAAATACCCGACCCAATTCAGGAGCAGTTTGTGTTGTTGGGAATGGTATATAGTAACTCTGGGGGTTTGTTTGTTTTGTTTTTCATCTCAGTAAAACAAAACATCTCATCAACACTTAGGCACTCTATTGGAACTGTGACAGCTTTGGGAAGAAAGAACTGGGTAAAATTGAATGGTGTTGTCTGCATCTAATACTTTTACTTTTGGAAGAACACTTTTGCTAGTTCTTCACAAAATTTCTATGAAAAGAATATACGGTATAATTACTGGCATTGATTACATATTCACATCTTTGAACACCTTAAGGGAAAACATGTTGAAAGAAAAGCATTCTGAATTTGAAGTGTATATGTAGTCAAAAGTGAAAATAAAAGTGAAGCAGATATTTGCCTAGTAGGTAGCTTTCAGAAAAATCCTACTTAGCCTTGTATGAAACAGATGGGATACTTGTCTCTCTCTGAAGTAAGAAAATGCATCTGATTTATTCATCCCATCTTCTTTTAGGCTTATAAAACATGCCTGTGTGTTAGGGAAGCTGAGAAAGAGAAGGTGAAATGGTTCAGAAATACAGATTAAGAAATACACAGTCAAACTGGAATAGCCCGTTTGATTACAGCAAGGATTTATACATTAGAAGTTGATGGGTGGCTTAACCTTTCACACTCTGCTCTGGTTACCACTGTTGTGTACCTTCTGTAATCATGCAACTGCCATTATATAGCTAACTCACTCGTGCATCTTGGGAAGAAAGTCAAGTTTTCGAAATATTTACAGTTGAATGCAGCATCTGTTTTCAGAAAGCCAGAAAATGACCAACCTCTTCACTGAATAAAGCATTTATGTTCAAAATGAATGCTGGACTGCTTTTACAACTCCCTATTGGATTTACTGTTTTGCTGTTATAAATGTAATTCTTTATAGTGAGATATCAGGGATCTCTTATGTATGAATATTCCAGGGTGATGCCCATGTTGTGGAGGGTTCAGGCCTTACAGCTTCATGCAATGACCAGAATAATTAAACAAGGTATTTAAATTGGCCTTCTCTCTTCCAGAGCTTTTGAACGAAGATTGACATTCTTTCTGGAAGTTGTGCTTTACTGAAACAGAAATTATTGAAATCAGTTTGGGGACAACTGGCTAAATTTAAAAACCTGCTGTATAAAGGACAGAACAGATGATATAGTGGTATCCACTTGCCAGAAAATTTCTGACTTCTTTGAACATATGAATCTGCTTAAGTGCATAAATCTTAGACTGTCAAATAAACACTTGCCAAACATCTTTTAATGATTCCATACTCCTGAAATATTTTTATGTGATGTTTTGATGCTATTGATATATATGTATCTATAACTATATTTATTAAAGTAATTGAAGCATTATCTGATTTATAAGATTTTAGAACTGTGAATGCTATGTGAAACTATTGCAACTAAAGCTGGAACCTTCTTTCTGAAACAAGATGCAACTATCCTCACAATCTAGACTGTGGGCAAGAAAAACGATTTGTAGTTTATAGTCATCTTTGAAGTTATTTAGTCCTAGGAAGACACTTGATCTTTTGGAACCTTTTAGTATCTTTTAGCATCTTTTGGAACAGACTTTATTCTTCGACTCATGAGAGTTTATTTATATATAGACAAAATGGTGGTATTTTATACTCTTCGTAAAGAGCTACACATAATTTCTTTAAAACTGCATTATGTCAGAGCTACAAGGTTGTTGTGACACAACAAAATTACTAGAGAGTAAACTGCTGATTACAAGAAAATGTGGTATTTTAATTGTATTACACAAATACACCAAGACCAAGCACGAGAAAACCAAATCAGAAAACAGAATCATTCCCTGGATTTCTTGTTTTCCTGTTCTTTTGTTTCATTTTGAAGAAATGACCTAAATATATTAAAATTAGAGGATAATTTGAATCCACAGTAATGATGACTAAATGATTAATTGTTTTTAAAATGTTGTTCTATGACAGCTGCTTTTACCAGTATGGCATATGAATGGTTTTAGAGAATATGCTATAGAAGTGTTTACCGCTGTAAGACACATGTTTAAATACAGTTTATTCAAACATACTTCTGGTAACAAGTGTAAACTCAGAGGGCAGATACTGGGGAATGGATGAAATATTCATCCTAAAAAACGCAGAACACTTTGAAAGGTAATTTTTATTACAAAGGAAGGCAGAAATCTCTACAACTGTAAACTAATGAGCACATATTATGGCAATGGAACAAGAAAATTTATCTGACAGGTATGGAAAAATCAAATAACAATACAACAGAAAAAAACCAAACCTGTTACAAATTGCTGTGCAATTAAATCTGAAAATCATCTGAATTATCCTGCTTTCCTTGTAGACCTTTCATGACATATGACTAACATCGAAAACTCTTTCTTTTAAAACCTTAAAAAATACTGCATTCACTGAATGTCACAGCTCTGACTTAAACTTTTTAAAGCAGCAGACTATAGAAATAATAAAACTACAGGCCCTGATTTTGTCTATATAACATTAGCTATGCACAATTGTTGTATCCGAATGCATACTTAACACAGCACAGTCATTAACAGCTTTAAGCAGGCTACACGTCTATGTGAGTTCATTGCTGGCTAAGTCCTGCACACCCTGCTCACACGAAACTACACTCACTTCACTGGGAACTGCTGAAACAAATTACAGAAGTAACGCTTATGAAAGGGAAGTATTTCTCGAGGTATTTAAAGATATTGAATTAAGGTATGCAATATTACCTTTGAAGTCAGTTTTATATATATATATATATATATATTTATACACACAAAATTCTGCAAACTGAAATCCAGGGAAAGGCATCTTCATACAGTTTATTACAACTGGGAACACAATCTAAGATAAAACCACACTGAAATTTTCTCTTTTTTTTTTCCTTTGAAAAATATCATTCACTTAAAATAAAACTTTTTCATTAAAATGCATTGTTTTCATCTAAAGACTTCTTAGATTCTGGGGATTGATTAACTGAAGTTTATTAGGAATTAGGAATCTCACTGAGTTGTAAGAACATTTTCTTTCTCTGTGGCTTACTGAATGTAAAACTATTTAAGTAGATGGAAAAATAAAAAGCTGTAAGGATCACTTTCTACTTGAATGTTAGGACAATGACAAAAATATGGATAATTATCCTTCCTTCAAACAAGCTCCTTTGAATCAGATTAATCAAAAGTATTTAAGCTAGATTACTAAAATGCTAACTATTGAGATACTGTCTGTATTTCAATCTCAGAGGCTGATAGTGTTACCGTGACAGCCAGCTGTGTGAAGAGCAACAGGAAGGCACCTGAACAGAAAGACAGAGGACAGCCCATAAAGTACTAATGATGTAGCTTTGGCAGAAAACCAAAAGCCTTTTCTGGGAGCAGAACACTGGCTAAAAGCATGCTTCAGGTTTTGAACGGGGAAACTGCCTCTCATTGTTTGCCCCTTCCATGTTCAGGAAAAACATTCTTATACTCTTTGTAAATGGATAGGATTGCAACCAAAGATTTTGGATGCATATGATTAAACTCTATCTTGAAAGAAGCAATTCAGAAAGATCATCAGTATTGACAGGAAAACCGGTCTCAGGCAGAAAAGATAAAGAGAGTATAGTTGGAAGGAAAGCATAGTAAAATAACAGAAAGTAATAAAATACCGTAGGCTTTTCTACTTTCTAATATATAGTATTTTTAGAAGTCTAACCTGAGATAACATACACTTTTCACTATTTTCATCTCTGCTGTTTTTTTGTATTTTATAGTTATATTTCCAATGCTTAATGATCCGTCTCTTAGTCTCTACCACATTTTCTTCCTTCTTCCCCCTTACCTTGTACTCTTCTTTTCCTTCTCCACCACTGTTGTAGCTTTGAATTAAAGGGAATTTTGTCAATCAGCTAAAATAGGAGAAGGGGAACCAAGAGAGAAGACGAAGATAATGAGAAGTCAGTGTTTATGGGTGGAGTATGGAGTGGACCTAAAGATCCCAAAAAGAGAAATGAATGAGAAAATATCCTTTCCAATTATGTCTTGACCTCAGTTAGGATGTATTTCCTTGTATTAAGTCATATTTATTTGGGGGGCTATAACCTCTTTGGAAAACAACTCCTACTACAGTCATTTTAATTATACTCTGATCAATTACATAAAGAACAATGTTTTCTACACCAGTTGGAAATAATTTTCTCATGGATGGAATGGCATAAACAGTATGTTATTTTTTTTTTTTATTTCTAAGGAAAAAAACCCTGAAAAATAACAATAAACTTGAATATATCTGAATGAAATTTATATAAATATACATAAAATTATTAAAGATTTTTTAAGTATCATTACTCCTGAAAGCTCTTTTTACCTTATTTTCCTACTAATAATTGTCTGTAATAACAGTAAAGTATTGAATTCAACTTTATTTATTATAGTGTAGGGTTTTTTATATAAGTAATATAAATACAAATTCTTTTCTCAACAGAATTAGCTAACAAATAGGGCATGACTAGATAACTGTCTGAATGTGACCTTTTAACGTGTTATTTGGAGTACAACTGGTATAATTTAGACATCAAATTATCTAAAATACTTGACAGCATGATGAGTACAGTGTAAATACCTAAACACATTTAAGATAGTTAAAATCTGCATGAAATAAAATGCATTTACAAACAGCAGCTACTCCAATATTGTACCTGAAAATATTTTTTCCAAAACTGTAGTTTTAATAAAAAAGCTAGGCTGAGAAAGTTGTATATCTTTCCTAAGAAAGGAAAAGAATATAGAAGTGGGGAAAAAAATCAATTTGAAATGGAAGAGAGGTTCTCCTTGGCAGCAGAAAGAACAGGACTAGACAAAAGAAGTAGGGAGCATGTGATTTTGAGGAAACAGCCAAACTACACTTGAATAAAACCATTAAAATGAAACAATCTCTAACACATGAGAAGAGAGGTTATTATGATAACGCATGGTACATAGTAGTAAAATTTGTTCTCTACATGTACATACAACTGAATAAAATATTGACAGTCTTCTTGCAAAGTCTTTGCTGTATGATTAATATTTTTCATTCAAGCTTGGCCATCACAAGGTACGGTTTGGTTTGCCACAATGGGAAAAGCACTGGAGGGTGAATGTGAAAAAGTTAAAAAGGGAGAACTGCAAACCCCAAACTCCAACAACAATCAGTCGAGAAGAAAACTGAGAGGGTTCTATGTTCTGTGCGTACATAAAGATATATAAACTAGTTAAAATATAGAGTATGATCTCATCAACATGTTTTTAAAGCATTCTCCATCGTTGTCTGAGAGGTCCTTTTTAGGCAGCTATTAAATCCATCAGCTGCCAACACAGGTGAGGCTGCTGCGGACTCCATGCCCTCCAGGTCCAGCCCATTGTGAGGATGAGCCTGTAGCCCAAATAGTACGTGGCAGGGGGCAAGTGCCAGCATCTCTGCCCAAAGTGGCCCAGTACCCATTGCCCCTGGCAGTGATGACCATTGCATCCCTGCAGGTTGTGAGGGAGCCTCTCCCAGTGGCCTCCAGGAGGACCAGGACACCCTTATGGGGTGTTTGCCTAGTAGCAGACAATGCCACAGACTGGGAAACTTCTCATGACATAGTTTATCCTCACAATGTTAAACTGACAAGCTGTTGCTAGAGCAACAAAGAGAGTTTCCTAAATAGTGATGAAATCCAAGCAAGCAAACAGAACAAATCCAAGCAGTGGATTTTTTGTACCAAATTTTATATTTCGGTTCTGGAAGAAGCTTTGAAGTGACTTATTAGCAGCTTCAGAATTAGAACAGCAGAAAAATAGATCAGTCCTACCACAGGAAACGAAACTATTCCTGCATGCAGGGATTATGAGGAGCTGAGCACAAGTAGAAGAATTAAGTAAGCAAAGGACACGTGGTGCTCTTAAAGTAAAATTTCGAAACATCTTAACAGAATTAACTGATTTTTCTAATGTTGTTCATGACACATCCTGGCAACTTGTCATGACAAGAGAATGAAGGATGAATTCAAATTAAAAAACTACTATATCCATCTGCCATAAATGCACAAAAGCTCACAATGTATGCCGGAGCTTTTACTGACAGTGCCCATATGATTGCTGGATCCACTGTGTTTTTCCACATTGATATTTTATAGGTAAGTAGTGCTTCTTTATGAAAGGAAGGTAGTGAATTAAAAGGATCAGGAAAGTTTGTAGAATAGAGGAAGAATTGCTAAATTTATTTACTTTCCAAAACTAAAGTACATATTTAAGTGAAAAAAATTCCTCCAGAGAAATGTTATCAGCAGTCACAAGTACTATGAAACTTGAAACTTGTCACTTGCTGACAGCAAAATTAGTTGCATAAAAGGCTGACAATAATAAATTGTTGACCCTGTATCCAGATGGGGTAACTAGGAGTAACTGGGAAATTGTTTTATTTTCACTTGGAAGAAACTCTCAAGAATTCTTCCTCTCAGGGCACTGAATGTGTGCATGGGCCTTAATGGCACCAGCCAGCCTCCCCTGAATCCCCTCAAAGATGCACACACCCCCATACACACACCCCTGCCCCTGTTCCCAGGGGCTCCAGTTAAGTTCAGGTCTGAGCACCGGCTCCCTGCCTGAGCCTTGCTATAGGCGTCCCTGAGCTCAGCCTTTCTCCTTCTGATCCTAACTTTCTGACTCTACTCTCCATATTGATCTTTGAGCTTGTCACTTTGCATTTGTCTGGTGGTGGCTGCACTGCTGATGAGATGTGCTACTGCGGCCACCCTGCTCTGCTCTGCTCACCTGCCGAATGGCACCATGTCAGGGAGGGCGCTGCCCTGCCTGCCTGGGGGCCACCCTCCCACCCTCGTACTCCCTGGCTTTTATAATTTTCTCTAGACAAGCCCAGTCTCCTAATGCTTAATATGATTTCCTATACTGGCTGTGGCTGCTGGCAACAGTTCTGAGCAAAGCTATCTTATTCCTGGGAGAAAGGAAAAATACCTCCACTAATTGGCAATAGTAAGTAATAACCAAACACTCTCTTACAGCTGTGCAATAGCTTTACATACATACATGAAAAAACATTATCTTGGTTTCTAATATTGCTGTTAGGAAGAACTTGACATAATACCTAGTCAAAACAAAAGTCCCTCCTGCTCAGATACAGCCTCTGTTATTATATAGAGTACCAATTTCTTGAGAAAGGATACTAGGATGGTGTTATGTGTTTCAACAGTGTGATGAAATGGAAATAGTACCCAAAAAACCTGTTTATTCTTGCAGATAATAGTTACTGCAAATTTGAACAATCTAATCTGGAACTCATTTATACTTCTGTTCTGTATAGCATCCTGTGATAGAGTTCCACAATTCAGGAACATATGAAGAAGTACTTGCTTTTGCATGTTTTGAAGCTGCTGTTTAATATTTCATTGAGTACACTCTAATTCAAACACTGCAGGAAATTACAAATGTTCAGATTCTATTCACTTATGCTGGATTACTCATATTTTTATGCACCGTTGTAATAACCTTCACCCACAACCTTGTTGAGAGTTCTATTTTAGTCTGCTTTGCATGGAAACCATTCCATATCTCTCATCACACTTCCTGTCTTTCTTCAGAACCCTTTAAAAAAAAAAAATTACTCTATACATTCTGAGATATAACGCAGCTAATATTAATGGTGTGAGTATATATGGATCTTACAGCGATACAGAGATGTTCTTCTTTTTGATCTACATTTCTTTCATAATAATTCCAAACTTTCAATAGCATACTAGATTTGTTGCAGACATGATGAATTACAGATGTGAGGCAAGTTCTGTAGGGAGATGTATTTTATTAGAAAAATTGTTACAAATATAAAAAAAACCAGATGAGTTTTTGGACACACAACCCTTTATTGCCTGTTGCTGCACAGACAGGCTTGCAAGTGTTGCATCTACTACATGAACTAGTAGTGGCTGTCCAAGTGATGTTTTCACATAGCTACCTACACTAATTCCAAGATTTCTGAGTGATAACAGCTCATTTAGATCCCTCTATTTTGTACATGTGGCTTTATACATTTTGGCACTACAGGTCAGGTTCTTTAAAGGTCTCCCACCATGCCATTCCTCTAGTGTCTTGATAATTATAGCTCTAAATACTTTGTGTATCCTATTGCCAAACTCAAAATTAGTTTGTAGGGTGCACTATGGCCTGGGAAACTATGCAATTTCTGTAAGACGTGAGGCGTTGTGAAAGAAAGGCTTGCAGATATATCACATTTTTCTGAAGTAATTTAGCCTACTACAAAAGATTCATTTATACTGTTGACTAGTTTCATGAGAATATTGTTGAAATTTAACCATGAAAATATAAAACCTGGAAAATCTTAAGATTTGACATAAATCTTTAGTTTTGTTTTGGGTTTGGGTAGAAAATATTCAGCTCACAATAATAACAGCTGTAATAGCATAATTTGCCTGATTTAATGGAAAAGTTGCATCAACACAGCAACATGGGAGAGAATGGAAAAGTTCATATCTAGCAAGTTGATAAATGGATAAAAAATCACACAGTGAAGCTTAATTAACTTTTATTTCTTGATCAGAATGGTGTGGTATTCATTTTGCTGAAATATGCGTGCAGTATATTACTTTGATATGTTTCAGTGTGTATATATAGGGGTGTGTGTGTGCATATTTTCTTATGTTTCAGTGAATTCAAGCATCACTGTGAGAGGTGCTAGGAGTATCATAATCACTGGTTAGCATTTTTCACTTCTTTGTATCATTAAGGCAATCCAGTGATATTTTGTAGGTACAAAAAGAATTCATTTAGTCATTCCTAGGTATAAATATAACAAATATAATACACATAACTGCTGAATACATTTATTTATTTTCTACAGCAACAATAATATTAGAGACATTATCAGGACAATAGGTTGATGCAGGAATGCCTTTTAAAATCAATGATAGACTCACTAAGTCAAAAATCTTTTTTCTTCAGAAGCTAGGGACTACAACTTAGTTTCTGCAAAGCAAATCAGATTAAAATGGTCTTAGAAAAACCCCTTGCTTACAGTATGTGCTGCTTATATTAGATAAAAAAAATAGCTGATATTAATCCTAGCAAAGAAACAAGACACATTTCAATACACACAGACCCAAAAAAAAAAAAAGTTAATTTAGATGTAAACATGAATTATTTGGAGAAAGTTAACAGAAAACATACCAATTACCAAAGCAGTTGTAGGAATTATAGATTATTTGTATTGTGGTTTTAAGACAGTATAAGATAGTGGTGTTGCATGTGGATTTCAGCCTCTTTTATCTAATAACTTCTTCTGATCAGTTCTATTTTATCTTCTGATAAATTCTGCTTTGTTGTTCTCAGTCCATTCCCCAGTGTCAGGGCAGCGGTGAAAGAACCTTACGTTTTACTATTTACTAAGTTGTCATGGATGCTTGATGTCTAGACAGTAGTAAAAAACATACAAAATTTTGGCAAAATGTTATTATTCTGGGATTTGGACGTCAAAATCTTCTGTTATGGAGGCACTGACAAACACTTGTAAGTTTTCCAGAATGAAAAAGTGTCCACACTGGAGTTACCTCTTATGTCTATAAGGTTAATTTTTGGTTTCCGGAAAAAAAAAAAATTTAACCTTTTTTTTAGCTTTCACACTTAAAATCCTAATTAAGATAAAGTAGATCACAATCATTCTGTCTTCCTGATATCCCTTAATATGTATTAGCTATCTTTATGTGCATACATCTTATGGACAGCTATTAATTCAGAGGTTAATTGAGTTATATTGATCAATATTACTAATAAAATTCCATCTAATTAGTTAACAATAGTCAATTAATTCAAGAAAATTCAGATATTTAAAAATATTATTACTCATGTTATTGGAAATGATAGCATAGGATATTTTATTTATAATCAGCAAAATACTGCAAAATATCTTAGTTGACTTTGCTGGTTCTGGTTAAAGAAGTTAATGTGTGTATATATATATTAATAATCCAATTTCATTTGGAAGAACAATCACTTGTTTTTCCTGGGTTTTGTCTCTCTATTTCTCCCTTGTTGTTTTCCTTTTAATTAGATGATGATGATTATTATTATTATTATTATTATTAGTGGTGGTGGTGGTTGTTGATATTATTATTATAATATTTCAATCATTAAATTGTTCTTATCTCAACGCACAGGTTTTCTTACTTTTTCTTTTCCGATTCTCTCCCCCATCCCACCACGGGGTGGGGAGGGTGTGCGGGCGGCTGTGTGGTGCTTAGATGCTGGCTGGGGCTAAACCACGACAGTGATCTTACCAGATCTTTGAACACAGTTGTAACCCTTACTTTCCCATCAAAGTACTGAAAGTCATCCCACTAAATATTTCCAGTTTGTTATTATCTGTATTTGCAAACTATCTACAGCATTTTTGTCTGTCATAATCCTCATTAACAATAATGTACAATAATCTTTTCTTTCTGTTCAAAAACATTACCTTTTTTGATGTAATATGTGTGTGCAGTGCATGTGCAGAAGAGAAAAACCATGCAGAGAAATTCCATTACAGAAGCAACCCCTGGAAAGAGAAGACTGATGATGCTAACTATTTTTGTGTGTTCAGAATAATGTTAAAATGTGGAAGCTTTTGTTTTGAAATGTAATATAGCAGTAAAATTGATCCTGGGCATATTTCTTCCTGAAATTGCTAATTAGTACTCACACTCTGAGTAACTGAAAGAACTATTAAATTTATGAATGTTTTACTAACCTCAAAGAAAATAAGAATATTTCATAATTTGAGAAAGATTAAGCAGAGAAGTCATTTTACCTTATTCTAATCACACTTCATCACCCAAATTCCTGATGCACTTTTCTAAAAGGGTGTTACCTCCTGTGGGTCCCAGAATATCAGGTAATCCTGATTATTAAAGTGGAGTGATTTTTAATGAGTGAACTTCAGTCATTTTTCCTGAAATCAATTTATGACTGTCATCTTATTTGCAATTTAGGTGCCAGAAGTGATGTGCTTTGCTCTGTAGTTCTCTCAACATTGCTACTCACAAGATGATACTCTTATAGTATAAGCTGTATTAATGTATAATTCAAGAAAACATGTGATTGGCATGAGTTCTTATCCTGAAATTCTAGTGTCTTCTTTCCAATATTTACACTCTTAGTTCAGTACCTACTTGCTTTGAGTTCCCAAGTCAGCAAGTTAAAGTCTTAAGTCGACGTTTCAAAAACCAGATGTTCTGGGATTACAGTTATAACTTTAAAGAAAAACTGATGCAATTGCACTTGGCAATGTTGACAGTGTTTTGGAAGAAACTAGGGAGATTTCATAATCCTTTCATTAACAGTTTTCACCCACAGGTCTTCATTGTTTTCTGCCTTCTCGTCCATCTGCTCATCATCTCGTCTGCTGTTGAGAGTCAGAAAGAAGTCTTTTCTAGGAGCTGTTTCTTTGAGATTTAAGGCTCTTTGACACTTTGGATTTTTATTACTAGGTAACCTTATTCTTTTATACCCCATTTACACAGGATCAGAGCTGACAGCTATCAGGCTAAGAAGTCGATGATGACTGAGTTTAGAGACTTCTCACTGTTAGAACTGCACCTACCTTTCAAAAGAAACTAAGAACCCACTTCTGTTTCAAAAAGCAAAAAAAGAAGGCATATTTTAAAATTGCTAAATTTCTGTGAACGGAAATATAACTCAAAAAAATCTTGGGTTTGGTTTGTTTCTTTTTTTTTTTTTTTTTTTTTTCAATAAGCGTCCAGAAGTATTGTTTTGCAAATGCAAATGAGAAAAAATTTGACAAGGTTGAATACACCCTGAAAGTATAGTAGAATCAAAAATCAGGGATTGATCTCAAATCAATAGGCAGCTTTGTTGATGAAACTGAATATCTAGTGGTAAAGCACATGATTTAAAACTCAAAATCAATTAATCCAGGGCTTGTTCCAGAAACATTAATATAACAAAAGTGTTGTAAGTGAAACCTTCTATTTCATTGTGAGAAGGCACGTAAAATGTCTTCTCAACATCATGAAATGTTAAATGGTCTGAAGTGGCTGCCAAAAACATAATATCAAAAGCCTGTTACTCTAAAAGAAAAAAAAATCTGAATCTGTCTTCCATCTTCCCCGCTCTGCAGCATACAGGCAGTTATCACCTTATTTCCTGCTACACTAACCCTAATTTTATCTTTCCTGAATCCCAAAAAGATTTTGATGTTTTACTCAAAACCAGGTCACTTTTAAACTACTACCTTCCTTTTGTTACAATCTGCTTCATCACAACAGAGCACAAAATGTTGATGAGATGTGCCGGTCAAAATCCCCAGTCAAAATTGAGACATCCACCTTCAAAATGGCAATATTTTAGTATACTTACTGATCTTTCCTTTTACTTGAAGGTAATAAAAAAACCCCCCAGATATCTGATACAAACAAAAATTAAAAAACCATTGAGAATCAGCCTTTCTGGAGTTTAGCTACCTTTCCACCTGATTCAAATCAATATCTTCTTGCTGCAAGGCACAATGTAGATTATTTAAGTGTTCTTTGGAAACACTGTGAAAACATTAGTATGACATAATAATTCTACATTTACAGTGTAAGGTATTTAATTCCATAGAAATAGCACAAATTACCAGATAATAGAACTCTTAAGTACAAAAATTTTAGGATCAGAAGTTTAGAGAAGGTACTGTACAATCATTGTAAAAAAGCCCCACTAATTCAAGTCACTGTTTTTAATTTTATTTTGTACCAAGAATAAATTCAACCAATGTCTCTGTTCATTTTCAAAATAATACTGATTATTTTCATGCATATATACTTAAAAAAGAAAAAAAGTGTATTTCATCTGTCATATCAAATATTTTTGACTATTGCAAAGCATGCTGACAAGCTGTAATTTAGCAAAACAGGGCACATCATTATTTATATAAGATAAAAAAAACAATGGCATCTTGCTTGCCTGTAATAGTTACAAGAAAGGTAAGACTACTATGAGGGATAGGTCAGTCATCTCACTGAAAGATATGGAACATCCTCCCGTAGGAAGAACATCTACCTCTACTAGAATTTGGGGGAGGAGAGTTATGAAAATATTCTATAAAATAAAGTTTGGAATAGAGAACATAAATAAGAATCGCTTTGTTCTTCTAATACAAGAACTGGGAAGCGACAAATCATGCAAGAAGATTCACAATAAGTGAAAGAAGGTGTTCATTTTTACAGTGTCTACTAGAAGTGTATCATTCCTTTCCGCAGATGTTGTGAATATCACTAGTTTACATGAGCTCAAATAGGTGACCAGATAAGTTAAAGTATGGGAAGTCAGGAATAAATAAATAAATAAAAATGCAACCTCTTTCAGTCATTTGTCAGGACATAAAAAAAAAATTTCAAATAAATATCACTATATTGCTGCCACGTTGTAATACTCCAACCTTTTGGTCAATGGCAGAGAGAAGGCACTGTCTCTTCTGAGATGGTTTTTCACTCAAAATAAATCTTTTTCTTTGTTTATGATAGTTTTTATGAAAAGCTTCATGTCTTTATGAAAATTTGTGCAATATGCTTTTTGGCTAATTACTTGGCATAAATGGTTTGATTAAATTACTTCAGGGGCTAAGCATATGTCTTTTCTAAAAGCAGAATTTGGTCTGTACATTCTGCGCCAAAGTCGTTCAACGATTCAGGCTAAATTTGGATTATGCTGTAATATAATGAAATTTTGTTGTTTTTTTCTTTTGAATATACAGTCCATTTGGGAGTCAAGGAGAAGGGATAGATATTTAATTTGTTGTCTATCCTACACTCTTTATTAAGAATTTTTTTACTGTTCTTGAAATGTCCTGAAAAATGTCTTTCATTCTTTTATGTCTGATTCTCTGTTTCAATTTTACCTGGCCTGACTTATCTATGAATTCCTTTCCTTTGTTGTGGTTTAGTTGTTGTTTTCTTTGTCCAATTGTTTGTTTTCTTTCTTTAGTCGTGATTCACAAGAGACACTATTCTGGTTTTACTTCTCAGAGTAAGTTTTTCCTTTTTATTGATTGTGCATTTTTTTATATTTGCAATTTCAAAACCACCTAATAAAATCTTAACTCAAGGTCTAAACTACAAGAAGCAGTCATTAATTTCGGTTAAAAAAAAGGAAAGACACGCAAACCACAGTTTTTCTAAGTACAGAAAAATAAAAGAAATTGAATAGAAAATATTCATAATGATAGAGGATGAAAGGGAAATAGCACCATAGAGGATGATGCGACCTGAGCATGCTGTGGTCCAAACAGTAATGGAGTCTGACAACAAGTTATAAATGAAAGTTCTGTTGAGGCAGTAGGAAAAATGAGCAACAATGGGCCCATATGGTTGCTCACCCAATCCCAAACACAGGATCATAAATGACGCCATTGCTCTGGTGGACTGCCAGGGACAGTTGGGGTTTGGGTCATCTCCCACAACAATCAACTGTGCAAATGCCTTTTGAATGTGGGTAAGAGTTGTGCTGCCCCTTGGCTCCCCCAATGGCAGTGTGATTTGAGAGAATCATACCTTATATGAATAATGTGGGAGGCGTCCTGCCTATGCTGCCAAAATTGGTCAGGGGGCAGGTTATTGGCAGTCTGTCTATGCTGCCAAAATTGGTCAAAGGGCAGGCTGCCTGATGACACAGTGAGTGTTAATACACAGGTAACTATGACCTTTTCTATTCTTAAATCTAAATGCTTATTCAGTTGATAAATTCAAAAAACTTTGGAAGTATAAATATTTTTAGTTGTAAATAGTAATTTGAGCTGTTCATAAGAAATAAGTTATTCTGCAAATAATTACTTTCCATAAATCAATACAAACTTCAACTGGCCCAAATTTGTACATGCTAAGAAAAGTTTTGGCATCTGTTTCCTAAAAGAAAAATTATTTAAATTTATGAAGTATTTTCAAACTCTTCTATATATTAATTTTCTCCAAGTTGCTGTTTCTTTTTTTAAAATTAAACTTTTATACCCAAGAAAAGGAGAAAGGAATAAATAATGACATTGCCAACAGCAACTTCCAGGTGACATTGCAAACATTCTTGAAGTTCAAGCAGATATTAGAATGAACACAAAAAATGTTTTTCAGTCTGCAAGTATCCTTGTGTAGAAAATAAGTAGGTAATACTGTTATATATTTCCACTGAAAAATAGTAACATTTCTGTTTACTCAACCAGCTCACAAGAAATGACAAAACAGTTCTGCACAGATTCATCATATTTCATAATGACCACATATAAATTATTAATGGCTCAAGTGTCCAGACAAAGCTACTGAAATGTAAACATTATATTTGACATGGGTTTTGAAAAATACATATATATATATACAGAATAGCTGGAAAACTTCACACATTGATTAATGTTTGAAGACATAAACCTTTTATTCTTTTTGTTGTCTTCCCACAGAGTCTTGTTCTACACTTTTGAGAACTCTGAGGGCTATAAAGCAGTGACACCATCAAACAGAGGCTGATACAAGTGTGTTTAGTGGTGAAAAAGTTAGATGGAAGAGGAATCTTGACATTTCTTGATAAAATTGATGGGATTGCTCCATATAAGTCACTCTGAAGTCTTTGAATTCTCTCTCTATCCAGCTGAAGAAGTCACTGCAATGTCTAAGTCTTTTCAGTCAAAATGTGAGAGCTTCATCACAGAACCTCTTCAGAATCTCTTTTTTTTTAAGGAACTCCTCTTTGGCGACTGGAGGTAAAGAAGAAGTAGCTGTTACTGACTAGAGAACTTTAAGCATGAACATTAGAATGAACATCCTTCATCTGCTTAATACTAACAGCAGAAACATACCACTATGTCAAATCTGTTGTTATGGACCTTTATTCAATCAATGTGCTGGTTTTGGTTGGGATAGAGTTAATTTTCTTCGTAATAGCTTATATGGGGCTATGTTTTGGATTTGTGCTACAAACAGTGTTGATAATACAGGGATGTTTTAGTTACTGCTAAGCAGGGCTTACACAAAGTCAAGACCTTTTCTACTCCTCACCCTGCCCCACCAGCGAAGAGGATGGGGGTGCACAAGAAGCTGGGAGGGGACACAGCCAGGACAGCTGACCCCAAATGACCAGAGGAATATCCCACACCATATGACATCAGGCTCAGCATATAAAGCTGGAGGAAAAAGAAGGAAGGGGGGGACATTTGCAGTGACGATGTTTGTCTTCCCAAGTAACCAGTATGCATAATGGAGCCCTGCTTTCCTTGACATGGCTGAGCACCTGCCTGCTGATGGGAAGAAGTGAATGAATTCCTTGTTTTGCTTTGCTTGTGTACACAGCTTTTTCTTTACCTGTTCAACTGTCTTTATCGCAGCCCATGATTTTTCTCACTTTAACCCTTCCAATTCTCTCCCCCATCCCACCACGGGGGAGTGAGCAAGCTGCTTTGTAGCGCTTAGTTGCTGGCTGGGGTTAAACCATGACAGTCCTTTTGGTACCCAACATGGGTCTCAAAGGGTTTGAGATAACGACAGATTTGATTGAAATGTGCTAGATAGAATTTATAGCTGTTATTGTTATTTAGCTATTAATTGGCAGTCTCTTGTGCTTGCCATGGGACTTGCTTGCCTGACTGTATATTAGAGTCTAGTTTGTTTTTCTCTTTCACTGCTTGCTGTGCTGCTGCACTGCTTATCATCTTGTTCTGCTATACCTGGGAACATTTTGATAACAGCAGTGGTGATGCGCTTCTGGGCTGGCAGATGGCCAGGGCATTGCTGCTGTTCCTGTGCTGCTGTACTGGACAGGCTACTGTCGGGAGTGGAAAAAGTGGTTGTGGTTACATCTGTGCCACAGCAGATGTTCCTCTGAAAGGATTGTGGCCCAAGGATAAGTCCCTGGAGAAGATATGTATACCTTGAAGCATCTGTGGCTGTGCATGAGGTCATCCTGGAGCACCTATAAGCATGTAGCCATGGGTAAGCCCACGACAGAGCAGGTACCCCCTGGGGGTTTAGGCAAGGCTCCACTTGGAGCATGTACTCCCCTAGTCTGTGGATAAGCCCAAGCTGGAGCAGGGGCAAGGGGAGGAGTTTATTGTGATGTTAAATGTTATAGTCTGGTCCAAAGGGACCAGGAGTGAAGATTGTAATGGAAATACCTTTAAATTGTTGTAACCCATGATTTGAGTTGCATGTTATGGGAGTTACTGTATCAGGAACCACCTGAACCAATGGAGGACAAGCCTTACAAGAAGCAGTGCAAGTGCAGCAGTGACCCTACTTGAGCTGGCTTTGGTGCCCAGTAGCTCCACACAACACACCACCTCTCCTGTTCTGAGTGACCACCATAACATATGGAGCCCAAAGTCAAGGAGTAAATGATTTCAGTGGACATTTCGTGGACATTTCTGGACATTTTATGGACATTTTACAAGGGTGGTCCGTAGACTAAGGGAATGATAGCTGTGTATTGTGTGTAATTCTGAAAAGCATTCGAAATAAGCATATAATTTAATTCTCATGTTTCTGTGTTTTCTAGAAGGTCTGTGAAATATCCTGGGTTTAAAACAGAGAAAACATTCTGCTAATCAGAAAGTGTCAAGTATCAGCTCTTTCCCTGAGCAATACTGAAGAAACGTGATTTCCTTGGGGGAAAACCACATGTCAATAGCTTAGCATTAGGGATGACATTTTCACATAGTATATTTGGTGTCAAACATAAGTCACATTGGTGTCAACAACTGTGAGATCTGTTTAGGAAACACTGTAGATCAAAATATTAGCATTCAGTATTTTTACACATGAAGCAGTTGCTCTCAGAAAGTCAAAGTGGAATAAGGAAATCAAGGAAGATTCAAAAAAACCTGTAAAAGGATGCATCGTCTGCATGAAAATGCTGTCTGAGACCAAAACCTGTAATAATGACTACTAATGAGTTGACGTACTGAGAAATAATAAAAAGGAGGCTGAGATGAGACTCTAGGAATAATTATAAAGAAATTCAAATAGGACCTGTTTAAAGAAAGCAGGGAGTGATCAATGAATTAAGTATCATTCAAGACAGGTAAGATCAGCAAAGGTGAGTCCCAAATGATAGCTCAGACTATCTAACAAGATATGATAATTAATAATGACAACTGGGGCAGAAGTCTACTGTTAATAAACAAATCTTATCAGAGGCTTAGTTAAGAGGGTGTTTGCAGAGCATTTTCTCTGCCTTCCTGAGTCAAGACTGTGACAAGAGACAGTATTGATCATAAGATAAATAGAGTAGATACATTAAAATTTTAGGTATAAATAAATGACTTAGTAGGTCAATAATTATAAAACAGGTAAAAGTAGAATTTTGTTTAATTTGTTAATACAGTGTTATGTAATTGAAAGTTCTTCATTGTGTTCTCACTGGAATGTCAGGTCAGCAAAGAAATTTCTTAGACCTGCTTTCTGAAAGAAGCATGCAAAATAATAATAAAAATAAAATAAAATAAAATAAAATAAAAACAAAACAACAAAAAATCCTGCTGTAGCTTATGCTTTGGTTCTTGTTAAAGGTTTGAGCTTCTTTGAATCTTGAGTATTTACTGCTATTTTAATTCTTCCCTCATTATGATTCTCCATTTCACCTATGTCACTGCCAACAGATTTTGCAACCTGCATATCAGCCAACCTTTATCTGTATTGCTATTTTGAGAAACTTAAATTAAATAAACTTTATTGGCTCTTTATCTAGTATTTGAAGACAGTTTCTTTGGACCAAGATGATGAAAAATGCTGCTTTCTTTACTTGCCTTCCAGACTTTAAACTGTTCTGTGTCAAGAAATTCTGAATCATGTGGAAATACTTTCAGAGATGTTAGAAAGGGAAATAACTGTAATAACAGCTAATCTGTACTTTGTCATAGGCATGAGAGAAGCAGCAGCTGATCTTCATGATAAGAACATTTATGGAATGAGTAGCTTCAGTGTACTTTAAAATAAACTGCAGATGGCAGATGAACTCTGCACAGAGTGGGGGAAATATTCCTGGCTTTTTCTCAGGACTCCAAGGAGGTTTTTTTCAGCAATTTTTAGTCTAGATTTTTGTCACAGTAATATCTGTTTGCCAGAAGCCTCAGACATGTTCAAGATTACTCACCTACTGGCTATTATCTTCTTTGAACTTATAGAAGTTAGTATTGTTTCCCTGGCTGGATGAGTTATTTCTTCTGGTGATGAGGTTGCGATGACATTTCACTATCTGTTCTAGTGTTGTTCTTGCACTTGTTTTAGTATTTGTTCTTGCACAAAATTGGTTGTGTATTACTGGCTATGTTTTGAACAGGGTTAGTCATGCATAGCCACTGATTATCTTAATTTGTACTTTCACAGTGTTACACCTGGCTTCATAACATATCTCTAGAACCCATTCATTACTGAGAATGGAGTTTTTCACTTCTGAGTCCATATAACAGTTATTGGATGTGTCTTTTACAACCTCACTTACACTTAAATATGTGAGATCACTGTATGGATTTTCAATTTCCAGTTGGCTTGGACTGGATTTTGCTTCTTATTAGATAACAAAAATAGGCAGATTAATTTTTTTGCAATTTGTTTTTATTATATCAGTTCCAGTCCTACAGACGAAATCTTGATTCCTTTGGATTCAGAGGAAAGATTCTATAGTTTTCATTAAAGACAGAATTTCTTCAGCCTTAACAAATGCCTGCAAATTTAATACTGGTTCTGCTTACCATCCTTTAGAGAGTTATATCCTGATAGCTGTTGAATGTCCTCAGCCACCAACTCTACTGAAGCTGAAGGGACTTGCAAACACTCAGCATAGGATTATCTCTGCAACGATTCAAATAAAAAGAGAAAAATAAATCCCTGAAGGTATTGAATAATTTTGGCAGAAGATGTGGTGAGCTATTGTTGATTTGCAGCTACATCAGGCCTAAATGTGTCATAACCTTCTTAAATATCACTTGTATTTTTGTCATTTCCATTTTTGTATTGCTGAATAGAGTGTAGAAAAAAAAAGTAAATGTGATAATATTTAATTCACTTAAATTTTACCTTGCAGTTAAATAGGCTCCTGAACTACCTTTTTCAAAAATTGACACAGACAACATAGAAAATGTCCAAAGGACTTTGCAATTCATCAAGTTAAATGGCCAAAAAAAGAAATTTATTTACAGTACTCATACTTCTTTACAGCCACAGTGGCAGTAGACTGAACTATGGTCCTTTTATAGAGTTAGGAATTAGCTTTCCATTTGAAATCAATAACATGTTCTATGAGGTTACTGCTTAGTAATCCCTAGAATGCTTTTTGACAGAGTTTTTCTGATAGATCTGAGTACAAGAGAGCTTTGTAGGCTTTATCTGGTGATAATGAATTGACTGAAAAGTGAAGAACCAATGAGGTATTGTGAACGATAGCTTTTAACAAATTCTGTCTAGTAGATAATCCTTTATTCTCTCAGAGGCCTTCATCATACCTGTATGATTTCCATATGATGCTTATGTGATTTGCTGCTTTAAAAAGTGATCTGTTTTCAATAGAATAAATAAGAATAAACAGAATAAATAAAGAAAAGTTAAAATAGCTATAATTCCCCCTGGCCGCCCATTAAAAGTTATTTGAATAACCCTTCTTAGTGATAAAATTCATCTTCTATAATTAAACTGTACTTATAAATTACATTCATAATTTTAATGGGTTTGTGTTCTTACATTCATTCTGAGACTTTTATCATGTTACTGTACAATAACATGAAAAAATGCTAGAACAATTTTTTCTTCCACTATCTGGATATACAGTATATTTTACAATATAAAAAATAAGATGGCAACTGTGTCATTGCTTCAGATAGTACCTATTCAGTTTCTTAGTAATATGAAATGTAAACTTTATGAGACCTCAATGTATTACCTGGTTCATCCTATGAGTCTAAAAAAGGATCAAATATGCCTAAACAATTCTTGTCAGATGTTTGTATAAACTGAAATGTAGGCCTCAGCTACTGATGGTATATATCCTTAGGTAACTTCTAATATTCATTTGTGTTTATAGATAGAAGTTGAACTTAATCTTCAATCTAATTTTTTCTTGCTCATTTTTAGCAGACATGAAGAACTTTCTTTCCCTTATTCCTGCATGCATCTAAACTTACCTAAAAGTTTTATCTTCTTCAATTCTCTTCATTTTACTTAACATCATTTATTTATATGTATGTGTCTACATCCACTCAGGTGTAGACCAGTTGTCTCAGATCCCACTATCATCAATGAAAATGCAATTAATATGACAATATGAGCACTAAATAAATACAGGTACCTATTTTGTTTTGATTCTTTTAGATACTTTCTGCAATATGTCAAGATCCTCCTGAATTTGTCTTCTATAACCATTGTTTTACTTCATTCCCATTAAATTCAGTTTGATATTGCCTGCTGATTTAAAATAATTACTCATGACATGGCACTTTAAGTCCTTGATTAAATTATTGACTAATACCTGGATGAGAATAATAGCAAACTAAGTATTTTGTCCATTTTAGTCTTAAAACTACAGTACTGTGCTGTAATATTTTCTTTTTTTTAATGGTCTTTGCCATTCATATCCCATCCCGAGCCTTGCTTCTCTTATTTTATCCCACAAATACAGATCTGTTAGTGTCATTCTTAGCTACATGACCTACTTTATCCTGTCTGTTCCACACCTTGGATTTTGTAAGCTGAAAAACTTGCAATTTTACCAAATTAGTTTCTACTTCAGTTCAGATTAGGATAGTGCTTATATTTTTAATGTTACTTCTTTTTGGATCTGCCAGCTCCACTGCACTCTTTTCACTTAATATTCTTTTTCACATCTTCCTGATTCTGAGTTTATCAAAAACTACTATTTGAAATCTTTTGTCTTTATGTTCTGTTGGCCTCTTTCCCTTTTTAAAATTGTCATTTACTTTTCTTTGGCCTCTGTCAGAGTCCAATACTCTCTAGCCACATTCTTTTAGATATTCCATGCATGGAAGATGCAATGTTTAATAAAAAAATTTAGTTATTTAAAGATAATAGATGTTACACAAGAATTCTGACTTAGTAGATTGATACAGAATATACTGCGTAACATAATACAAATGTAAGGTACGCTTAGTAAAATACAGCAATTTCAATACACAGTTCAATCACTATACCAATGCGATTCCTAGAATATGCTCACTGTCACAATGCCAGGTGTTCCCAGTCGCTGGGATGGAATACATGGGTTGAAACCAGCTGAACACCATTGCTCTCTCTGAAATTTTTTTGTTAGTTGTCCATTTTTTATATGCTCAAGCTGTGTATTCACTCCTTGCCAAGCTCGTCTGACTAACTCAGGGAGGTATTCACTTTTTTTTAATGAACTCAAGAACATTTACACCACCAGCTGATGCACTCAACTATTGATAGCTGTTTATCTAAAATAAAGTCCACCCTCTTGTTCTCTTTGTGTTGAGATAGAGTCAGCTTCTTTGCAGCGTCTGTGGTCAGTCACAGCCTTCATTGTTCCTTGAGCTTCATGGACACATTACCCTTACCTCCTGTGAGTTATCTTCCATTGTATGGGTTTATTGGAAAGTTAAACCCTTCTCTCTATTAAATTTTCCTTCAGTATAAAAATAACCAACACCACCAATGCCATAAGCATGCATTTAAAAAAATTATTTGCTACTCTATAACTATTTGTTCAGTTTTGTTTGTTGCTTTTTCCCAGCAAATTCCTGGGAAAAGTTCCTTGTTACTCTCCAATCCCATGGTCCAGATGTCTCTGCCAGTTTCTCACAAAGTTCTCATCCACCCAGTGAGATTCTCACACAGTTTATCTTCACTGTATACTTCCATACAATGACTCCAAGAGCAATGTCCTTCTTCAACTAATTTGTTTTTAAAGCCCAAAGACCTTTGTTTCCAAGATTTCAGAACATCCTCCTGTTACCTGGTAACAGAGGTTGTGTTTGATTATTTTTATGGTCTAGATATCTTTAGTTACTAACTTGAATGACATTAATTTAGTTCAAATATTTTCTTGCACAGATGTTTGATGATGGGTCTATTTGATGGGAAGTTCATTAAGGAAGTTTTGAAAAAATACATCCCATATTTGTCCATGTGTCTCAATATGGAACTTTTTTGCATTTGTGACATACTCAGTTTTAGAGCTTGCATTTGATGCTAAGCCATTCTACTACAGCCTGAAGGTGTCTAAGTATTAGCATACAGAAACTAATTGCAATGCTTTATCAAATGGTTAAATGATTATTCTTATGCAATATAAAGAGTTATTATTCCTCCATTTTCCAGCACTTGTCCTGTAAAACTGCCTGAAAATTGTAAACAGGACCTATTAACCATTAAGAAAACTTTTACATTTCTGCAGGCAAAACAAAGTGGTGATTTGATGATAATGTTTTAAGTTTCCAGTTTTATACTTGTTCTGTTCTATAGCAGTGTAGCTGGTCAGTTAAGAAGTTTGGTTAAAATGTATTGTTCTGTGTTAAATATATTTTGTTTTACTTTGGATTCTGAACCCCTGAAAGTTCCACTCATTCTAGATAGTGAAAAAGACACCTACATGAAAATAAAATATAGGTACTTATTAAGATAGTGTTCCATGACTTTGTTTCCTTTGAGTTCTCTGTAATAAGGACCAATCTACAACTTTGTCATAAAATTATGCTTTTGTAAATCTCCAGGTATAGGGTAATTAGGAACATTTTAACTTCATAATTTGTTTAAACCTACATATGACAATTAGTATTAAACCCTATTATTATTATTATTATTATCATCATCTTCATCATCGTCATTGTCATCGTCATTGTCATCGTCATCATCATTATCATTACATTATCATTATCATTATCATTTTGTTTTCATCTTTATTTTACTTGACAAAAGGTGTCACGAAAGAGTGAAAAAAATTTTTTTCAGGAAAAAAAGTAACGTGTATTTTCTACGCATAACATTGTTTCAAGAATGGAATTTAATATTTTTCAGACAGATAAACTCTTTTCACAATTCTCCCTAAAGCAGCCAAAAATAAAAATGGAAGAAATAAACATCTGTATTACCAAAATGAATAACAATACAATTATTTTTAGGGTGTGAAAACTGTTGTGGCCAGGTCTTTCTATTTTCTACAATTTTAGGTACCATCTACACTGATTCAGTAATGGTTCTCTACAACACTTTATTCCCAATTTCCCTACCTCCTCCCCCTCAGCAGCACAGTGAGACAGGGAATGGGGGTTGGGGTCAGTTCATCACTCTCTGCCACTCCTTCGTCTTCGGGGGGGATTCCTTCATTCTCTCCTTTTCCGGGGTCCCTCCCATGGGACACAGTCCTCCATGAACATCTCCAATGTGAGTCCTTCCCACAGGCTACAGTTCTTCATGAACTGCTCCAGTATGGGTCCTTTCCATGGGGTGCAGTCCTTCAGGAACAGACTGGTCCAGTGTGCGTTCCTTCCATGGGGTCCCAAGTCCTGCCAGCAAACCTGCTCCAGCCTGGGTGCCTCTCCCCACAGCTCCACAGCTCTTGCCAGGAGAATGCTCCAGCGTGGGCTTCCCACCAGGTTCACAGCCTCCTTTGGGCATCTACCTGCTCTGGCATGGGGTCCTCCCCAGGCTGAATGTGATCTGCTCCACCATGGACCTCCATAGGCTGCAAGAGGACAGCCTGCCTCACCATGGTCTTCAACATGGGCTGCAGGGGAACCTCTGCTCTGGTGCCTGGAACACCTCCTCACCCTCCTTCGTCACTGACCTTGTTGTCTGCAGAATTCTTTCACATATTCTTACTCTTCTCTCCTGGCTGCTGTTGCACAGCAGTTTTTTCCCCTTCTTAAATATGTTATCACAGAGACGCTGCTACCATCGCTGATGGGCTGAGCTTTGGCCAGTGGCAGGTCCATCTTGGAGCCAGCTGGCACTGCCCTTATTAGACATAGGGGAAGTTTCTGGCCACCCCTGTAGCCTCCCCACTACCTTGCCATGCAAAGCAGTGATACGAGTCATGGATGGAACTGTAGTTGCAGTTCTCCCCGTGTGCTTGATTTTGAAAGGTACACAGCATGTTTTAGGGGACATTAAATCATATTTGTCATGTAACTCTTATATTCAAAAAGGTTGGGGACCACATTTTAAAGAGGCTAATAATTTTTGACAATTATTGGGCAAGAGAGACAAAACTTAGGAAAACATCACAGCTACTGTTGGAAAAAGACTTGACGTGTCAAAAAAAGGCAATAACATCTAGATTTCCCAGTTTGTTTAATGGGGAATGAATATAAAGTATGCTTATATTTATGTTTGGCATGTTTCTTTTACCATAACACCAAATAACTGCATTCCTCTTACTCATACCAGTTTATCTGTCAAAATGTCCTTGTTTCACTGAAGAATAACTGCCATTGCAGAGATAGGTGGAGGAGAAAGAGTAAAGTAGGAAACTGAGCTGTCAGCACAGCTGAGCGTGGAACTCACCTTTGCAAAGCACTGGAGACCTGAAATCTATCACTGTGATTCTCCCAGAGGGGCTGTGCAAAGGTCAGATTCATAATGCATGATATAAAACTGTGACAGCTATATAAAAATGTTAACTGCAACTATAGTCTTTTCCAATAACTTTAATGTATGCTTCAGTAGATTATTTTCAATAAATAAATAAATAAATAAACAATTAAAATTGTGATTATAAAAGAAGTGTAGTAGTTTTAATATCCCCAGAATATGAATCTGTTTAAATTATGAGCAAGTAATTGAAATATGCAGAGCTAATTAATGGTGCTAACAGTATCACTAGAGAGGAACTATGGTGATGTCTAAAGCAAAACTATAACCTGGGTTAAAAACTAGGTTACTGAAGAATGCAACATTGAATACCTTAGTATGACCTCTTGTGGGAGAGGTGTATCTTGTTCTGCATAAGGCACGCTCATCAGAGAGCACATGTTATTTCACTTTATGTGAGCTCTGAGGAAGGAGAATGGAAAGATGACAGCACAGTGGTTGAGCTCCTGCCGCACATTTTTTCTTTAGTCTCCTGCCCTGCTAAAAAGAAAGGTTTTCAATTTTACAAGGTCAACAAATAGAACCAAGTGCAGAAAAAAAAATTTCTTTGTTATGAAATAGATCTGTAAAAATATGAAAGTTTAATGTTAGATGTATAAGATCTTTAGTTGTGAATGTGTCATGATTTTTTTTAAACTGATACACTATTTCCTAAAAAATGATATTGTACTTTATTTTAAACATCAATATACAACAATTCTTGACAATACTGTATGTGACAACCATTTATGAATTCATAAATTTAATATCACTATGGGGTAAAAAAAATACATTTAGCTTTTGCTGCTTTATAAGTTGTTAAATGCGTAAGCAGTCTATGTTTAGCCTGTATGTTCAAAATATGTGTAGAAAGCTTTGCACACACACATGCAAAATTTCAGAATTTATATTTTGACTTATAAGAATCAGAGATTTTTTTGTTGTTTTTTTTCTGCAGAAAGCACTGCAGAATTCAAATAAGAGAATTATAACAAACCTATCTTCTGCAGTCTACTAAAATCCTTGGACTGAATGTAAGACTATAGCAGAGAATCTAATAATGTTCAAACAATATAATGGTGTATGGTGCAATTATATATGAATGAACGTTAGTACTCTTGGGGCATCAGGCTTTCAATTTTCCGTGTCACTGATTTATTTTTTTCATTAACTGAAAAAAAATAAAATAAAAAAATCTTTATTCATTCATAAGGTAATAAAATGTAAACATTCACATAACTGTTTTTAATTTATTTACTTATTGCTACTTTTGCAGAAAGAATAGCAACATTTGACTTGACCAACATTTCAATAATAGGCCCTTGACGCTTGAATAACAGGTACTTGATTTGAATAACTGTTGGCAGATTGTAAAGCAGAGTTAGACCTTGATCTTTTATATATTTAGACACATGCTTAGTCCATTAATTTCATTTGTGCTACGTTTACAAGACAACACCATAAAATTTAATTGCTCTTCATCCAGCTTTGAGAATAGTAAATTTTCTTCTATCCTGTGCATTCTTGAAGTGAATTAGGTCTACCTTCGTAGAAATCAATTCTTGCAGCAATTTTTTAATGTAGCCAACATATATTGTGCTATGTCAAAGAATATCTCAAATTTGCATAGTGGGACTCCTTATTTCCATGAGAAGCATACAGTCAAGATACACTGCATTTGAACAATGATATAGCAGAATAATGTCCCTCCCTATGGTGGGAGATCGGACTAAATTATTTTTAAAGGTCCCTTCCAATTCAAACATTCCTGTGATGCTATGATTCTATAATAAATAATACAGCCAGTTAGAAAAAGAAAATATTTTTTTTCCTGGGGATGGAGAGGGAGGAATCCAGCAAAATTAGATGCAGAATCCTCATTTAGAAGCTTGTCAGGGTAATTAGTGATGCTGCCAACAAAATACCTGCCCTGGTTAGTAAGCACTTCCTGTTCCTCATTAACCAAATGACTTTAAGGTCATATATCACATCTGTGACAATAAAGCCACTTTCATGGTTAATTGCTTAAATAAATGCATAATTAATGTCTGGTAATGGGATTATGTATGTATGTAGAAATAATATTGTAACAACACAGACAAGTTGCCTTGTTAGGCAGTATGTACTTAATATATATAATATGTGTTCTTTGGGTTTTGTTGTTTTTAACAGCATTAAATAAACTATGATTTACTTTATATATAAAAGAATGTAGCTCTCCTAGAAACTACAGGAGTGTACTATAACAACCTTAAGAAGGTTTCACATAGTTAACGTCCCTTGCCTAAGCAAACACAAAATGTTAAGGAGTTACCACCACACAAATGAATAAGTATGTAAATGAATAGTTGCAAAGAATTAAAATTTTGGCACAAAGTAAATAGCATCATTTATAGCTTGATGAGGTTGTGTTCTGGGTTTCTTTTTTTGTTTTGTTTGGGGTTTCTTTGGTTGGTTTTGTTTTGGGGTTTTTTTTGCTTTTTTTTTTCCAAATATTGCAACAATATTGACAGGTCAAAAAATGTGCCTTTTTTAGCATTAGCATAGTTAAAACTGTTTTCTTAATTTCTTTTACCTTTTTTTTTTTTAATAAATTTAACTTCCTCTCTCTTCCTTTCACTATCTTTTTTCAAGGAAGACATGTCAAAGAAGTGGAATGTGGGACTAAGACATGAGTCTGTTGAATTACAGGAGTTTTGCAAGTGGTTTAAAGGGATTTTACCTGAGGTAAAATCTGTGTCATAATTTCACCTGTTATTATACTTTAAGGCCTCTGTATGTTGCGGCTCGTTGAAAATGGGAGAAATATATATGTTTGCAACTTATTTTATGCATCTAATTATCCTTTACACTAAAAGGCTCTTCTTCATTGATCTGGCACATTACTACTATCAGCTGGCTTTTTATTTCTAGAAAGAGTTTGAGAAGAAATTGATAAATTCTGAGCAGAAATTTCCACCTTTTATAAACATATAAACCAATCTATTCCTTAACGAAACTTCATGTTTACTGAGAGCTGGAATACCTAATGAGGTAAAATAAAATTCCTCCTGTTCTAATAATATTATATACTGATGCTAAATATTAAATTAAATATGAAATGTTAGGGTGATAGAAAATCTACCATTAATTCAGAGGGGCTGAAGTATCAGATCTAATACACAGCAGATCTAAACTGAACATACTGTTCTTTACACTAACCACTGTTCTTTAGACATATTTCAGTTACAGGAGTTCGCATTCACAATTCCTTGTTCACAGTTTTGGCTCTCATGGTGAGAAAAAATAATTTTGTCTGAGCTTTGGTATAAAAACAGACAAAGATTTTTAGCAGACAAGTGTTCTTCAAGATTACTTTTTGATTGAATTAAAATTAATCTCTAAAGGCACACTTTGTCTGAAATTGAAGATTGTTTGAATGCTTAATTATAGTAATTACTAATATTGTGTCTATTATTTTGCATGTGAATTTGCCTCATCTCAACATCCTAAAACAGACTTTCAGTCAAATAAAAGAAACCTCAAATCAAATTAAATAAAATTGACCTAAATCAAGTCATCTTGTAACCTCTTTTGGATAATTAGAGACCAAAGTATTAAAGTTCTTATGAGTAGTGTGATCTTTACAGGATTTGATTATTTATTAGCAATTATTTCTCGAAACTTTCCAAGATTAATCAAAGGATTAATCAAAAGCACTGAGAGTCTTCAATAATAAATAGCATCTATCTGTTATTACTAAAAAAAAAAAATTATCTTAATTAGTATGTTATATCTGTAACCTATCACGTGCTATTTAACGCTGTACTATATGACATACCTTGACAATATATGACACAAATACTAAACATTATGAAATACGTGAAATGAAATAAAGACAAGATAATTCTTAAACACATTTAATATTTTACATTATGTTTTCTCTCTTTTTTTTGTTTTTATTTATTTGTTTTTATTTGATTGTTTTTCATATGGTTATTTACATAATTCATCTAGAATAAAAACAAATTTTAAAATGTCAGGATTTTCCATGAAAAACTAGTGGTAATATTTTGCCATTTTATTTAACAATAATCTTAATATTTTGCCATTAGCAATATTTTGCAATTTTAATATTATAGAGGTCTAATACAAAATCAGACATCTATAATTTTAAACAGAATGTGAAGCTTTGCAAAAAATTGTACAAATTCATTTCAGAAAAAATATTTGCCATGTAATTATATTGATTGGTAATAGTTTTGTTCTTCCTTCTGTGCCCATCACTGTGCCACAGA
Organism: Gorsachius magnificus; assembly: GCA_034008185.1. NCBI lineage: Eukaryota > Metazoa > Chordata > Aves > Pelecaniformes > Ardeidae > Gorsachius > Gorsachius magnificus. The sequence continues at coordinate 61,424,837 of CM067084.1, forward strand.
TCAATCACAACATTTTCCATGTCAACGTTTCAATCACCAATACTTTTATTTCTCTCAGGAATAAATTTTCCAGTCCTTCACATGCTCCTCAATTAGCTACTATTTATTACAATACACAGAATTTACATAATTATAATACTCACCATTTGGTGTTTGGAAAGAGTTTCTAAGAAATGTTGAGTAAAAGTCTTGGTTTGTTCTGTGTTACCTTTAAACTGTGGCTAGGTAATCCCATTTTCCAATATCATGTAAAAAAGAAGGAAGGTTGCCTGAAAGATGCTGGAAGCCACTGTTTCCTTACAGTTCTTTTAAAAGTCCAGGATTGCATGGGTGGTAAAAGGTCTGTTCATAACTTCATTTCCAATTCACAACCGATGATGTAAGAACAAACTGTTCTGGAACTGCTGCAGGATGGTCATGTGAATACGTAAAGCATGAAATAAAGCTGTCTGTCATTCTGAATTCCAAGAAATGGAAGAAAAGAAGCAAAGCTTGTGGTAAATGGGATACCTGAAACAAACAAACAAACAGAAACCCCCAAACCAACTTAAATTCCTACACCATTCAAGATATCAAATACCAAATGTATTGAAAGCAAGTGACAATATGGGACTTAAAATTTACACAAAGTAATAACATGGAAAGGCCAGAATTGGCTCTTCACAGAAATATTTAATTATTGGAAATGCCAAATACATTGTCCAAGGTTTAGCCATGTTAAGACAGAGTTAATGTCTAGAGAAACAGAAAATTAAAAGTTCTATATATAATAAGTAAACTCATCTAAAACAGAGTCTGTTCTGTTTATCAATTTTTTCCAGAAGTATGGATAATACAGTTCATGTGGTTTTACAGAAGTTACTGCTTGTGTAAACTCATGATTTCTATCAAAACCAATAAAGCTGCAATGCCATACACCAATGCTTCTTACAAGTTAATCTTAACACAGACTGTGGATTACTAAACTTCAACCTTAAGAATTTTATTTCTAAGTAGAAGTCTTGGTGAGAAAATATTGCATGGTAAAAATGGCTGGCATATTAAAATACAATACAAATTAAAGAATTATTAATTCCTCATGCAAACAATGATGCTTAGAGTGCTTACAATAATTCATACATCAAGATGGGACATCAAATATGTACAACAGAAAACAAATGGCTGATTTAACATTTACACAGAGGGAAAGACTGTGAATAGAAAAACTTGTTAAATAGACTAATGTAATAACAATGCGGTAGGAAAATTAGTTCCAGATTAAAAATTCAGCAGCTGTAAGAGTGTTGAACTAAATATTAATAAAAACCAATAGGTCATGGACATCTGAAACTTAGTACAAGCAAGGACTTTCCTCCCAGCATTACAACAGAGGTTGTAGTTATATCACTTCACCTATGTGCTATACAGTGTAAATTTGTTCTTATATTTTCTTCACTATAAAGTATTTGTGAGTATAGCTTTGCACAAGTGTTCCTTGGATGTCAAGTCAAGGAGTTATGAGAAACTTACAGCTTGTGATCTTTTATCTTCAATCTCTACAATATCTGCACAAACTTATATCAGGCAAATGTAAAACGGAGTTGTTGATTCTTCAGAACTCTAGTCCTGCAATTGATAAGTTTAGACAATCCTGGAATTGATAATTTTAGGTTGGAGTTTCATTTAGAGCTGTGCTAGTGTGACATTTTAGAAATTATATATAAAAGAAAACAAACAAACAAACAAAACCAACATCATATGAATACATTTACTGGGTGAAAATTAACCTTGCAAAAATTACTAAGTATGAGAGACAGCTAAACTTTGTCTTAGTCACCATTTTGAAGACCTAGCTATTACTAGCTGGACACCCAGTTTTCTTGCTTAACAACCACTGTGTCTTTTTAAGAGATTCAAGAAATAGATGCTTATAATTTATTAGGAGAAAGAGTCAAATGGTTTTGGTTATAGTCAGAGTTGTGGCACTGAAATAATTTTTCTGATGCTTTCATTCAAAAGCAGAATTACATTAAGATAAAAAAGTGCTCTAGGTAACATTGTGAAGAGCTGGGGAACCAGAAATTCTCACGAATTCAGGTCCCAGACCAGTTCATGAATTTACATGTACAAGCATTTTTTTTGTTCCAAAATTGTCTTCTAAGAGGGAGAATTCACAGAAATTCCTTCACAAAATCCCACCAACAAGGTTGTACTGGTTTGGGCAACTTGCTTTCTGGGAGTCAAAAATTACTTAATCAAAGAAAACTTTGCCCTTGCTCAGCTACCTGAGGTTAACATATACAGAAAAGCAATCTTCTCCCATTTATATGCCACGTACTTTGTGTCCCTTTTCAACTTGTAACAAACCAGCCTACAGGATAACTGCTGGAAAAAAGTGGATAGATTCACCTTCAGCCAGAAATGAGTGAAGAACATTTTCTTTGTTAGTAACAACAACATCTATTGTAAAGTAATGAACTGAAAAGGAAGCTTACTTCTGAAACCTGAAACGCATCAATCATAAAAATAATTGATTTTGTAGCTGGGTGATGACCCATTCATTTTCATGATTTGCTCTAACCTTATCTTTGAAAATCTAGCACTTCTGGATGACTTCAAGGCAATACACTCATTCATGTTCAGCCAAGACACTTGTCTTGATAGTTTATAAATTTGCTCACAGCATGGAAAATATCTTAGTGCTGTGACCTAATGTGAAAGTAGAAATGTAATATATTACATTCATCTTCCCATTTGTTACTTATATCCAATAGTAACTTGTGGTTCATAACATAATACAAATATCAGGTATCTTTATAGTGTGTATATAGCCCAAAAGATGAAGAACCTTAATCATATTTATTTAAAACAATATATTAATGTAAATCTTACAGTTCTGCTGAACATCCTAGCACAGATATTTAAAGGCTGTAAAACCAATGATCTACTAGCAAAAGCTGGAGACAATACAGCTCAGATAAATGAAATCAGGTGTTGGTTTTGTCTTAAAATTTAAATTGCATTTTTAACTAAAAACTCCATTCTGTCATCTTGTATTGTCCTGGTTTCAGCTGGGATAGAGTTAATTTACTTCCTAGTAGCTAGCATAGTGCTATTCTTTGGATTTAGTACTAGAAGAATGTTGATAACATGCTGATGTTTTTAGTTGTTGCCAAGTAGTGCTCAGACTGCTCAAGGACTTTTTGAGCTTCTCCTGCTCGGCCAGGTGCATAACAAGCTGGGAGTACAGCACAGCTAGGCCAGCTAACCCAAACTGACCAAAGAACTATTCCATACCATATAACGTCATGCTCGGGGGGAGTTAGTCGGTCGGTTGTGGGGAGAGTGATCATGGCTCGGGGGGAGTGATCGCTGCTCGGGACGGGCTGGGCATCGGTCAGCGGGTGGTGAGCAATTGCATTGTGCATCACTTGTTTTATATATATTCTGTATATTCTCTTACCATTATTATTATTACTATTGTTATTCTTCTCTCTTATTAAACTGTCTCTATCTCAACCCACGGGTCTTACTTTTTTTCCTCAATTCTCTCCCCCATCCCACTGAGGGAGGAGGAGAGTGAGTGAGCGGCTGCGTGGTGCTTAGCTGCCAGCAGGGTTAAACCATGATGTGTATAAGGCATCCTGTATGTCTGCAAGGCATGTATGATTCCTTTGTCTGTTTATACATTTTTATACAGGCACATGGAGGACAGGGAGGTGATTCAAGGCAGCCAGCATGGCTTCATCAAGGGCAAGTCCTTCCTGACCAACCCAGTAGTATCCTATGGTGGAGTGACTGCATCAGTGAACAAGAGAAGAGCTATGGATGACATCTATCTGGAATTCTGTAAGGCCTTTGACACAGTCCCCTACAACATCCTTCATTCTAGGTTGGAGAGATGGATTTGATGGGTGAATGGTTTTGTGGATGAGGAATTTGTTGGATGATTACATCCAGAGAGTAGTGGTCAATGGCTTAGTGTCCAGTTGGAGATCAGTGACAAGTGGTGTCCCTTGGGGGTCCATATTGGGACCAGTACTGTTTAATCTCTTTGTCAATGACCTTGACTGTGGGATTGAATGCATCCACAGCAAGTTTGCAGACACCACCAAGCAGAGTGGTGCAGTTGACACACCTGAGGGATGGGATGCCATCCAGAGGGACCTGGAAAAGCTCAAGAAGTGGGCCCATGTGAACCTCATGAGGTTCAACAAGGCCAAATGTAGGGTCCTGTACCCAGATCAGAGCAACCCCCAGTATCAATACAGGCTGAGGGATGAAGGGATTGAGAGAAGCCCTGCAGAGAAGGACTTGGGGGTACTGGTGGACAAAAAGCTGGACATGAGCCAACAATGTGTGCTCACAGCCCAGAAGGCCAATTGTATCCTGGGCTGCATCAAAAGAAGTGTGGCCAGCAGGTCGAATGAGGTGATTCTGCCCCTTTACTCTGCGCTGGTGAGACCCCACCTGGAGTACTGCATCCAGCGCTGGAGGCCTCAATACAGGAAAGACATGGAACTGTTGGAGCAGGTCCAGAGGAGGGCCACAAAAATTATCAGAGGGCTGGAGCACCTCTCCTATGAAGACAGGCTGAGACAGTTGGGCTTGTTCAGCCTGGAGAAGAGAAGGCTGTGGCGAGACCTGATTGCAGCCTTTCAGTACTTAAGGGGGGCCTATAGGAAAGATGGGGACAGACTTTTTTGTAGGGCCTTTATGCAATAGGACAAGGGGTAATGGTTTTAAACTAGAGGACGGTAGATTTAAACTAGATATAAGGAAGAAATTCTTTACAATGAGGGTGGTGAAACACTGGGAGAGGTTGCCCAGAGAGGTGGTAGATGCCTCCCATTCCTCAAAACATTCAAGGTCAGGTTGGATGGGGCTCAGAGCAATCTGATTTAGTTGAAGAAGTCCCTTTTTATTGCAGGAAGGTTTGACTAGATGACCTTTAAAGGTCCCTTCCAACCCAAACTATTTTATGATCCTATGAATCTATGATTTTTTACCCTCTGTGGAAGCATAGAATCCACTCAAACATAGATTTGAAAAAGAGTCTGAATTCTCAAATATAAAAAGAATCCATGAAAGTGAATTGTTGTGAAGAGGAGTTGCAGTCCATCAGGAAGGATATGTATATCTGCAAAGCAATCATCATGTACCTAGATTCAGGCACATGCTTATCTTGTGCTCATTCAGACATTAAGCCATAGAAATCAATTAATTAATTAATTAATTGCTCAAAAGGAACTTATGTCTGTTTCAAATATATTCCTCCCTTTACTATATTTTGCCAGTTTACAAATGCTCAAATGCTATAAAGTAATAACTGTCGCAGATTGTAATCCTAGTTGATGGCAGGATTTGTTTTGTGTGGAGAGGTTTCTGATTTTTAGACACTGTTGAAGATTTTAGGAGGCCAAAAATAAACTTCATACCACCTGACCTGAAATTCACTGGAACAAAATAAAACATAGTGATTTGCTTTTTACTTCTACTTAGATCATCTTACTTTTTCATCATTTCTCCTGCATCAGTTATACATGAATGTCTGTTAATATAACTAAACAGTTAGGATTATGTCGTGGTTTAACCCGTCTGGCAACTAAGCACCACGCAGCCGCTCACTCACTCCCCCCCGCTCCCTCAGTGGGATGGGGGAGAGAATCTGGAAGGAGAAAAAGGTTAGAGCCGAGGGCTGAGATAAAGACAGTTTAATAAGAGAAAATAATAATAATAGTAATAATGAGAATGATAACAGAATAGACAGAATATACAAAACGAATTATGCACAATGCAATTGCTCACCACCCACCGACTGATGCCCAGCCCGTCCCAAGCAGCAATTACTCCCCGAGCCACGATCAGTACCCGAGCAGCGATCACTCTCCCCACGACCGACCAGCCGACTGACTGACCCTCCCGAGCATGACGTTATATGGTATGGAATAGCTCTTTGGACAGTTTGGGTCCTAGCTGTGCTGTACTCCCAGCTTGTTATGCACCTGGCTGAGCAGGAGAAGCTCAAAAAGTCCTTGAGCAGTCTGAGCACTACTTGGCAACAACTAAAAACATCAGCGTGTTATCAACATTCTTCTAGCACTAAAACCAAAGCACAGCACTATGCTAGTTTCTGTGAAGAAAATTAACTCTATCCCAGCCGAAACCAGGACAGATTAGTTAATATCTAGCTCCATAACAGGGGCTATGGTCTGAAAAAAAGGTCTAGAAGTCAAAATGGACAAATAAGTAAGCTTAAATTTCCATGTAGCAAAAAGGTATACTACAGTACTCGAGATCGTGAAAAATAGGTGAAAAAAACCTCTCAGGCCACTCAATATAATTGATAAGACTAAACTGGAATGGTGTACTCAGTTTTTTTGTTTGTATCTCTGTATAATTGGCATCTATAGTCTGTAGGAAAAAAACCCAAATAATTTCAAAGGTTAGAAGGTCTAACTCTATTTAACCACAGACACTGTTTTTGTATCTCCCTGGTAGTGTTCAGAATTCAGGGTAAACATCGATTATTCATGGAACAATTAGTTTTAATTAGCACTTTTGTAGAATTCCATATGGTTTCAGACATCATCAGTTCACCAATGCAAACTATTGGAAAAAAGACATCGTGAAATATTGAAAAATTTTACTGGTGTCAATAAATGACACGAGGAAAAAACCCTATTTCTTCGTATACAAAAAAAACCCCAAAGTGTACAAACATTTTTATATTTAAATCCTGATTCCTACATCTGCAGTATAAAATAAATTGTATGAGACAACTGTTTTGTCTCAGCAAAAAGAACTGAGCTGATTTTTTTTTTTTCTCCTTTGGTCATCACCTTGCTTACATAGTTTAGTAAAATTGTGTCTTATGCTATCACAGTGTTACGGAATACTTACACACTTGTCAGCTATACCATTTGCGTATGCATGTATTCAGGTTCCAGGAAAGCCAGTATTAATTATATTCTGATTAGTGAGCTTTACAGGTGTTAGAGGCCTCTGCTGTTGCTTTCCATTCTTCTCTTATTCCTCCTCCCAGCTTTTAGAGACAAAAAAAGAAGCAGAAGAAATAGCCATAGGAGTAGAGAGAAAACAAAGTTCCAGCTGTAATGAGTCAGAGAGTTTTAAAGTGAAGGACTTAGAAATAATTTTGAGCAAGGGAGATTGGAGATTATGCTATCAATGGGAAAGGCTAACAACTAGAACCTGTGAGTATAATAGGATGACTCTAGGTGAGATAAAGTCTAGAACAAGTGCACTGTGACTGTAGTTTGATAAGAGACAGTAACAGGCTTATTGGTTCAAGAGTACCAAGGGTACCAGATCAAAACTATAAGCGATCAGATGATTCAACTCAATGATCTTGACTAAAACTTCTGTGTTAGTTCATAGTTTGCCAGAGAAGGACTGACCAGTTATATTAGTATTTGTAAAACTTTTATTGTAGCCATCCCATGGAATTTCCTTCATGGCTTTTTGCGAGTCTCTACTCCTTGCTCTGTTAAACTGCTGTACTGTATTCAGGAGTCTTGCAGAAGATCTTTTATTCAAGAAGTTATTGATCTTGGGCAAGCTATGTCCACTCCATTAGACCTTGTACTTACAGCTTGAAAAGCCTGTATGTTAGCATGAGTGACTGCAGTATAACTCCATGTATATAATAACACTGCAAGGGAAGTGTGTTGGAATACCTTGAATACATGTTGTACCTGGATACAGTTCCTAGATGCGTGTAGCTGGATATGCTCTGGTGTACACTAGGAAAAAGATAACATTCTTCACCTGTCAAGACCTGACGTAGTTTTGTTTTCTACACCAGATGTAAGAAGCCACTGCATAGGGTGAACCTTTCCAAGGATAAGATCAGTGCAGCATGCTGTGACTGTCCATTAGAGGCCCATCCAATGCTGCATGACAGCAGGATTCCCAGCATCTGAAAGGATTTACTCACTGTCTATATTTCTCACCCTCTTCCTACCTTATTATTAAAGCAATTTTATTATGTTATTTGCTGCTAAATTTTATCTCAAGCTAAAGGCGGACTGTTAATGTATAAGCTTAATTGATTTTAAAGCAAGCAATATAGCTTATTCCTAGCCCTCTTATGCTAAACCCAAAATATCATCTATAAAATTCTGGACACATGGTGACATCGATATGTAAGTAGAAGGCTACAAACAGAGGCAGGCCAGATACAGGTGCTTCCTGTAACAACTATTGACCTTGAAAGCAAAATGCAGGAAGAACAGGGATCTTCAACCCAAATTCTAATTTTCGAGGAATTGCAACTGGTTAACCACAGGAAAATCAAGTAGCTAGCTAAAAGCATGCTGCAATACAGTGTGTCATCTCCAAGGTCCTTGCCTACAAAAAGTATTTGATATATGATCATGCTAAGCCAGAAGTGATTTTGTTAAGCTAGGCACGTAACTGTAGCTTGAATGACTTGCCTGAATCAGCATGTGTAGACAGGATCTCCAAGAAGAAATGTTGTCATAGTGGTTTCATCACATGATCTAGATATGCAGAGATAAAGCTTAGCAACTTGTCAAATTTAGGACCTTATTATGTATTCTGTAGGGTAAAGGGATAAAGGCACTGAGGAATTAGGAAAATAACTTATAACTTTAGGAGAAGAGCAAAGTATCGGGGTACAATGGCTCTCCATAGAAGGAAAACAATTCTGTATCAGGATGTAAGAACTGATATGCATTGAAAGAAAGAAGAGGCTGAACAGAAGGAAAACATGCTAAAGATAGAGAGGAGAAAGAAGATAAGGAAAGACTGTTTTTACATATATGAAAAGATTATTAAATATCATTAAAGGCTGAGAGACTTGGAACAAAATTGTGAATAAGAGATCCAGGATCCAACCTTGTGCAGATAGAAATTAAACTGAGAATATTTTCCTTAGGATACTTCACTTTATAAAGATGGAGAACATTTCTTATTTAACCGCAGGTTCAACATTTTAATGAACTGTTATTCCTTGCTTTCATGCATGCAGGTAACATTCAAAATAGTGCTCAGTCCAAAAGCTCTGCTCCTGTTTCAGACACAAATATACATATTGATTCATACTTAATGAAATACTAAATATAGAAAATACTATGAGAGGAGTAAATTATTCAGAGTAAATTTGACAAACTTTTATAGAATAAATAATACATTTTAATTTATGGAAACACAGTCAAACTTAATTTATTCAAAAAATGACTGAATAATTCTTTATTAATTTTAATATTTTTTCCATGTTGATATCACACAGAAATTGCAGATTATATGAACCTAGCTTCTTTTAAAAAAAGAAAATTATTATAGTGGCCACACTTGATCTTACTAAGCTATAGTAGCTTGACAGTTAGCTTTAATGAAAGGAATGGGATCAGAATTATTCCTAAGAGATACATTTTACAGGAAACAGCATTCAAAGTACCCTGACATCATTCCAAAAGTACCCAAGGCCATGTGTTGGAACAGTTAACTTTTTTTTTTGCCAGAATGGGTGGTGGCAAGAAGTACCCAGACAGGTTCAGTAGAATGTTCAATGAAGTGTAAGATGTGTATATGTGAATGAACTGAATAAATGGTCATGCTATGGCAGTGGTCAGACCTCTACAAAGAATGAAAAACCTGTGCTATAAGCTAACACAGACACTACAGATCTTCATCTCCTCCCCCCCACACCACCCCCCCCCCCCCCCCCGGCCCCAGCCCAGTTTTTCTCAGTCCCTTGGCTTTTGTAATAATCTTCTCAAGACAGGTGCAAACATTTTGAATTCTTCTATCCAGACCAAATCTGATCTGAAAGATGTTATGAAGGTGTCCTACTCTGAACTAAAAGACTGTTTTAGCATGATGGAATACTAGCTTTGGGATAAGAACTAAACTGTGGAGAGCTAAAAAAGAGTCATATTTGTATTAATCTGGTCTACGAGTCAGAACAAATTTTATTTTAGAATTTATGTAAGGCTTTTTTTGCTTATTCAATGCTGGGGATAAAGGAAACAACAGAACCTTTTTTTATCAAGTTAATAAAAAAGTCAGGTAAAAATTGGGAATTAAAAGGGGGATAATATTCATTAAACAGATGATGTTTGTGAGACAAGATTTAGAATTCTACATATGTTTATGATAAGAGTAGGCAAATGAATGGAAGAGAAATCCATTAATAGCTACTGAAAATGTAGAAAATACTCCTATCTCAGGTAGATCCTGCACTGAATAATTGATCAACAAGACATCATTAAGTGAAAGCATCATACAAACTTCCACTGCCCTTATTCTGCTGTGGATATTCACTTATGACCATTATTGCAGTCTCAGTAGGCCTTTGGCTTTATCTGCTAGAGATAGTCTATGATCTTATGCTACAATGCTTATGCTTGCACATGGGTAAGAATTCTTTGCAATATATAAGGCACTGTTAGGCCTATAAATCTGATACCATAATGCCTAAATATTAGGTGTATAATCTTTGGAGTAAAATCCGAAGCTCACAGTACAGTACAGGAAAGGTTACACACTTCAGTGCAAAATAAGTTACCTGTGTAAATAGTATTCTTAGTATGTCTCAATTCAAACACCATAAATGAGCCTTCATCCCTAAATCAGAACTGCCTCACTAATTCTCTATTTTAATTTGGTTTTCAAACTGTGGTGGAGTTCCAATGCCTACCTATTATATGGTGCCCTACTAGTTAGAATATTTGTCCAAATAGAAGATACTAAAACCAGAAGTGTCTCAAATTGGTGTTTCCATGATGAGATCGGTCAGTAGTATGTCAGTTTTAAATGTGCACAGCACAGAATATAGATGCTTACAGGTTTCTGAGCTTAGAAAAAAGTAGCAGTCTAGGATTTTCAATGTTTCCACAACCTGGCTTTTTAGAAGGGTGATTTTATTTATACTTACTTCAGATTTGTAACTGTGAGTCTGAAGTCCCACCAAGTAGTATCCTCAGCACATAACTGAGTCAGTTGAAAAAATTTACAGTTTTCATGTCAACCGATGCAATTTTGTTGACCTCAAAGAATCATGAATCTACTATCTAAACTTCCTGTAAGTATGTATGTTCAAAAGATTACCATTTTTTAACTGAGAAAGTTTGGGCCACGAACCTTTTTCTAGTCAGCTTAGAAAATTGGTGTTCTATTGAACAGAAATGGCTCTCAGGCAGAAATGTCTTTTTTCCAACTGGTCATGCAAATACTCAGGTAGTGTGATATGAGAGTACAGTTTTATCTCATTTAATAATTAAGGAATTGTTGCTTTGTTACATGACCATGTCCTATTCAGCTAGCAATATTAGTTACATTTTTACATTAATTTTATACAATTTAGTAAAGATTCTAAACATATTGTGTCAAGTAGCCTACCTACACGCTTGACGTTAAACAGATGCTAAAGTGCTTAGCTGGTTCTTGGCATAAACGACTACATAAGCTGCAGTCGGTGAAGAACCATTTGTTTCTCACATACGTGCTCTTAAAGTTTTCCCTGAAACATATTCTGTGTGCAACATGATTTGAGTTTCAAAAATGATCAAACTACAAACCAAGGTATACTGCTTTTCTAACATGCAATAGAAGCTTTTTTTTAAACTCTCAATATGTGACCACATTACTGAAAGAAGTTCTTTTCTGGTACTTCACTTAGATCCTTAGAACCTTGCAGGTACTGAGACAATTGACTTAGCCTTAGCATATTTAAGAGTATAAGAGCACTTGTACTTCCTATATCACAGAGTGGTATCAGTAATCCAATTTTTTTGGAAACCTGATATTCATCTGTAAATCCTGATATTCAGTTGTTTAGTCTGGATCTGCTCCTCTCTTAGGATTCCAAGATGTCCTTAATTTCCCAAAAGAAAATTGTGGCATAAGTAACATAGATTTTTTTCTGACAACGTTGTAAATAAAAATTTGTCACATTGTGGCAGATAAAAGAACCTGGTAGTGAGCCAACATTGAAACAGAAAATGACATTTGGTTAAACATTCTCTCAGAGGAGGTTAAAAGCAATCTGATTGAACTATGAAGCTTTACATTATGATAAAAGGAAACAGACTAGCTCACTTGAAGTTTGTACACTTAAAGAAGTCTTATTCAAAGTTTACTTATTTTGCATAAAGGTCATTTATTACCCAGGCAAAATGATCAATATGAATGCTAGTGAAATGAAAAAATATTCAACACAACAACTTTTCCTATATGAAACAAAGTGGTTTATTCCAAAACAGGTAAACTCTATTAAGCATATGAACAAACAAAACCAAAGCTATCAGTTTTGGACAAAACCTAGCTATCTAGATGTAACTTTAAGTCACTTCAGATGTAACTTGCAAGTATGAAGGACTTTGCCAGTCCAAAACTCATTAAAGTCAAGAAAAGTATTTGCTTCGGCCATATCAGACACTACATGCTAAAAGAAATAAATTATTTTAAAACAGAGATTGAAGAAAAAACTTTAGGAATTCTTGATTTAGAAACAAAACTTTCATAACCCTAACAATTCACACAAGCATGAATTGTTACGTAAGAGTTCACCCTTTGTCATATTTTATTAATTAGACTTTACAAACCATCTGTGCAATGTTCTTTGCTAAGATAAAAGAAAGAAAAATAAACATTATTACTTATATGTTGGTTCATAGTGTATTCATAGTGTATCAAGAAATTTTGTGTGCATTTATAGTACAAAAGAGGAACATTAAGATTTTATAGAGGAATAGGGACACTGTAGCTATCAGGATCAAATAGTCAAGCTATAGTTTTGTTCTGGATGGATGGATAAACACTGTTGAAAAAAAATGCCCCAAAACTTCTTGTCAATCTTGAATTTTAATTCCATCTTCCCATTTATTTTTGTTGTTTTTTTCTGTAATGCCTAAATCTTAGGTAATTATTTACATGTATTGAGCTGCATATCCCTTGTGCTTTTTAGATAGATTGTCTATCACTAAATAAAAAATAAAAAAGAAAGTAGATTCAGAAAAGAAAACCTTATTCCAAATCTGTATCTGAGAAGCTAAAAGAAGCTTTGATACAATCTTTAGATTTTGCCTAATTTATATACCACAGAAATTCCTCAATGTAGACTTTTCTACGGTTACAACTACTTTTTAAAATTTATTTCTCATAAATCTTTATGATGTGCAGTTGTTGATGTTCTTTTCATATAAGTTTTCTCTTTGAAAATTTTAGGACCAGGAAATATTTTTGACCTTTGGTTCTTTATTTATTAAAAACAAATTTTATAGCATCCAGTCCCACATTTCCAGTACTTCCTTCCAACAATAACTGTTCCACATTTCAATTAGCACTGTAGTTCCATCGGTTTCAGAAAACACAAATCTGGATAATAATTAGCCACAGTCCAAACCCACATAGCTTAATTTTCAGGAATATGATTCCACCACTGTATGGCACCAGCATTCAAAATCTTATTATGCTACCCTACATCGGGACGGACAGAAAGGTTAATGGTACACAACTGGAGAAGTGGTAGTATGAATGGACTAGAAGTTTTGCAGCCACATAGAAGAGTGGTAAACATCAGCTATACAATGCGTATTTATTTTTGTGCTTGGAGAGGAGCCTCTCATTCCAGAGAGGCTGCTATAAACCTCCCAGTGTCTGAGTCAGCTTTTGCCGTTCTCTGTGTGGCTTTGTCCTCAGGTCTAGCAGTCTGAGAAAGAGTGCTACCAAAGTGGAGGATTTTTTTCTATTGATACTATTCCTGTCTTTTCAGAAGCCGCTGTTGGCTCAACATGTTTACCATCAAGACAGGCATGAACTTTTCTTTTAAAGATAATTGGCAGTATAAATGAAAGAATGTACAACAAGTTCTCAGGAAAATCCATATTTTAAAAACGTTGGCAAGGAGCAGGCCATAGGTCACACCATAGATGACTTTTTATTATAGAACAAATTGTTACTTATTCAATTAACTAATGCTCCACTATTACAGATTGGGGTTTTTTTATAAATATGTGCAAGCTATGCAGACATTTTAGGATGATTAGAAATACAGGTACACATATTACTGATTCTGTTTCACAGCCAAAGTGAAGAGGAGAAAAGATATCAGTCAACATATTTTACCTTCTTTTTTCATGCAAAACAGAAACAAATTTCAACTTTATTTTTACTTTTTTTTTTCCCTTTTTAAATAGCTGGGGGTGTGGGGGGAAGGAACAAAGAAGCTATAGAGAAAGAGGCTATGGAAGTTCTGATATTACGCAGAAAAAAAAATTTGAGGCATGATAGAGGCAAGGTAGTGGTACAAAGGTAAGTAAATAATTTAGAATCACCTTTGCTTTATTTTGGCTGTCTGAATATTTAAGTATTCCATAAAAGCGGGATAAACTCTAATAGTAACAGTTTGATTTTATTCCAACAGGGAAAGAAGGTGCTGTGGAAGTTCAGGTTTCAATGTTATGCTCAAAATTTTGTTATGGATAAAAAAGAAAGAAACATATAAAGACAAAAATGTATAATTAAAATAATTGACATCTTAATGACCTAATTACAGAATTACTGTTAGTCAGGATTCAGTTATTACAAAAAAATAAAGAAAAAGAAAATAAAGGAAAGAATACCACTCTTACAAAGTCTCTTTAATAATGACACAGTTAAATTTCTTATACACACATTATATAACATCTATCCCTTTACCTGGTATTATGCTCACCCTTCCCCAGCCTCTCTGGTGTCAAGTAAAAACAAATCACCAGGCAGTTCAAGACAAGTTCAAACAGTGCAAGCCTGGCAAGTCTTCTTCCTGAGGCCTCGCAAACTCAGTACAACACCCCTGACCTGTTACAAGCAATGGCAATACTCATAAATACATAACATACAATACATACAAAATAAATACAATTTACTTGGATTCAGGGCTAAAACTGCAGATTTCAAGCATGCGCCAGGGCAAGTTTAGGTTAGACATTAGGAAAAATTTCTTCACAGAAAAGGTTGTCGGGCTCTGGAATGGGTTGCCCAGGGAGGTGGTCGAGTCCCCATCCTTGGAGGTATTCAAAAGAAGGGTAGATGAGGTGCTTAGGGACATGGTTTAGTGGTGGGATGGCAGTGTTAGGTTAACGGTTGGACTTGATGATCTTAAAGGTCTTTTCCAACCTAGATGATTCTATGATTCTGATTCTATGACTAACTGTTTAGCCGTTGCAGAATATTTTCACTGCTGAGGATCTTCTAATCAAGTACAGAATGGCAGTCCTCTCCCCCTCCCTTTTTTAAGGAATAAACAGTTTGCAACAAAACAATTAAAAATAGAAACACTCAGTAATAATGGTACCTAAATAATATTATGTATCACTGGGGACTATATACTTTCTTGTCTTCTGATTTAATAACAGCTCTTGCCAAATCTCCAATAATATTAGCAGTGGGGTTTTTTTCAGTTAAAGCACTCAAGTGTGGTCTAAAAAGTGTCTTTCAGAGTCTGATTTTTTTTTAATTAATACATCAATACAAAATATAAAATTCAATACAAGAACATCAAACATATTGTTGCCAAGCAACTAATGACAGTCCATTATGTTTTGTATGTTTTAGACAACAAAGCTATGTTTTGAATTCCCTAAAAAAAATATTTATATTTGTGATGTTCTTTATAAAAACCCCAACATTTCTTGTGCTATTTTTCTATGGTTACCTACATTTGCATAATATCTCAACTTCAGGTGGGAAATAGCCCTAAATAAGACCTTGAAAATAATTCCCACTCTTGTCTCCAGTCCAGGGTCACTAAAACCATTGGATTTTTGTTTTCTTTGGTCAGCTTTGGAAAAACCCTGTTACTTGCCAAACCATTTGGAAGTACTTTTGAAGAGGAGGTATGGGAAAATTAAGGCTGAAAGAAAAAAGAAAAAAACAAACCACACAATACTTCTTCAATTTCTCACAAACAGAATTCTCTGAGCATTACCAAAGGGATTGCCTATTTTAGAGTTCAGTTTTACTTTCGACTCTGCTCACAAAGCTTATTCCTTATTCTTAATCTGCCATGTAGGCTATTGCATTGGTGCTGATTGCTTTTCCTATGTATTTCCAAGTGAAAATGCATCTTTGAAAAACTAATACAAGGAATAAAAGAAAACCACCATTGTATTCTTTGCATCTGCTTCAGAAACATTGGATCCAATTTCAATGCTGAACAAATATTTGAAGTAGCTTTTGTAAACTACTGCATGCATTTCCATTACAGCAACTGTTGAATTCTAATCTACTGATTAAAAAATGCAAGAGATCACAGAATAAAATTGTCAGTAATGTTTCCACCTCATGCTTGAATAAAATTATTGTAGGAATCATCCTCAAATGTAAAACAAACCTTAAAAAAGAAACTTATTAAAAAAGATTCAATTAACATACTAATGAAATAAAAGCAGTTGTAAGAGTTTTACCAGAGCATTGATGTCTGTTGAAGATTTCCAGACAAAGAGAAATGAAATGGCTGGATATTTCTTTCTATTGTTTTAATTTATTTAACTTCAGTATCATGTGTTTTCTGGAAGGTCTGATATTTTATATTCCTTAGCAGTAAAAAGGACATCACTGAGAAAAAACACACTAACACTACCGCTCCAAAAAAGTAAGTTGTACTGAGTATAAAATATAAATTATGACCCCACTAAACATTGAAAATGCATTATAGGAACATTCTTTTTTTCCCAGTAGGAGCTTCTGAGCTTTAATTTTTAATAGCAGATTATAATATATTTTATTGGTTTTATTATACTGCATTGTTGTTTATTATCAGTGCTGATAAATATGACGATATTATCTCAAAGATACAAAAAACCAGCAGAGTCTAGTTTTGCTTGTTATTTTGCAAGTAAGTTTAATCATTTGCAATCAAAGTTAAGATAATGCCCCTGAATCTTTGTTTCAAGATGGCATACTGCCTATTTGCTATAAGTTACAGTGTGGTCAAAGAGAGAAGTTAAAAAAATTCAGTAGTCCTGACAGAGTTCATACCAAAATGCAATAAAGGCATAACTGTAAGTATTTTAGTGTTGGAGCCTCAGTTTTATCTTATTTCAGTTTTTGACATCTGAATTACAGAAATAAAAACCAAAAAGCTTATTCTACTTGTGAAGTTTCTGTTGCTCCATTATAGCTCAAAAGCAAAAAAAATATGATGATACCTTAGTAGGATTTATTACTCAAGGGAGAAATAAGATATTGAAATCTGTAGAACTGGCAGTGATTTTTACAGTCTATGAAGACCTTTTCACTGTGTTTGGAAATGGACAGTCATAGTTTGTAATTAACTAGGAATGGTGACTAATTCAGTAATCTTATCTTCTATGAAGAGGCTTACTTATTATCACCGTAAATGAGAAAAGAGCTTTATGCTATTACAGGAAGGTAAAAATTCACATTATATAGGGAGTATCAGAATTCAGCACTGTCTAGCTAGGACAACAACAAGGTCATGCTGACCTAGATTCAGACATACATAGGTTTTATTTTTCTTTACCCTCATTTAATTCACTCTTTATTTAATCACAGCTTTTATAGAAAAGAACTCAGTATTGGACAGTCAATTTTAATACAACTCCACTAATTAAATTGAATTCAATGTACATTCTATGAACTAATCTAAAAAAACCCTTCCTATACTTGACAAACTCTCTGTGGTGTTTCTCTCTCAGTTATGTTATTGAGAAATAATGGTTGCTTAAAAGAAACTGTTCATTAAAGAGAAAAATTAAATAAAAAATAGAAGTATTTATAAAATAGGGAAAGGTTTCACTGATATTATAAATGTAAATCAACATTTATGGAAGAAAGGTAGGTGAAAAGGCTGGCCAAAGTCAAATGTGGCAAATGGATGTCCAGGTGGGTTTAGAGACAATTTTTACTCTACTCACACTGTGGGAGATAAAGAAATCATATCAGTGATGTATACCTGTTACTAGATCTGAAAGTCAAAATTATCCATCATTTTGCAGAAAATTCAAAAAAGAAATGCTAAATGTTCCTGAATAAGCTATGGAGCATGTCAAACTTGTAACTGAAAGTCCTTTATTTCAGGATTATCTGGAGAGCATTTCAGCTATTAAATTAAGGTATTATTATTATTTTTATTATTATTTTAAATTCTGAAAGACATATAAGTTATATTTGTACCTTTTAAAAAAGTTCACTATGCACTCTCTGACCCTTTGAGCATATTTTGATGAATGCTGAGATATCACAAAAATTCCAGAAAACATGGAAAACAAAATGATAAAATTAATTATTCTGATTCCCAAACATTTTTTCTTTACAATTGATACATGTGAAGCAAATAGAAAAAAAATACAGGAAAGCAGAATAATTAATGATTAATAATTGATAAATGACTTTGTGGAAAATAGGCTAGTACAATAAACCTGCCGGTTACTGATGTAGTTGTGATTAATAAGGGTAATTACATCGTCACCACAGCCCACTATTTCTCACATCTCACCCAATGAAACTGGCAGCATTGACCATAAATTTTAGGAAAGCAAACTTACAGCTCCTCAAGGAGATAGTCAGAAGGACTCCATGGGAAAGAGTCCTCAGGGACAGGGGAACAGAACAGGGCTGGCAGATCTTTAAGGATGTGATCCACAGGGCACAAGAGCTCTCGATCCCCAGGTGAAAGAAATTGGGCAAAGAAGGGAAGAAAATGCATGGCTGAGATGAGAAATGCTGGACAAACTAAGGAGGAAGACAGAACTGCACAGGCAGTGGAAGCAGGGACAGGCATCCTGGGAAGAGTATAGGGACGTGGTCGGGTTGTGTAGGAATGGGGTCAAGAAGGCCAAGGCGCAGCTGGAACTAAACTTGGCAAGGGATGCAAAGAATAACAAGAAGGGTTTCTACGGGTATATCAGCCAGAAAAGGATGGTTAAAGAAAGCGTACCCCCACTGATGAGTGAGACTGGCAAGCTGGTAACAGCAGATGAGGAGAAGGCTGAGGTACTCAACACCTTTTTTGCCTCAGTCTTCACTGGCAATCTCTCTCCTCACCCCTCCCGAATTGATGGATGGCATGAGGGGGACCAGGAGGGTAAAACCTATCCCGCTGTAAGAGAAGATCAGGTTCGTGACCACCTGAGGAACCTGAATGCATGTAAGTCCATGGGACCTGATGAGATGCATCCCAGATTCCTGAGGGAATTGGCCGATGTAGTCACCAAGCCACTCTCCATGATATTTGAAAAGTCATGGCAGTCAGGTGAAGTCCCTGGTGACTGGAAGAAGGGAAACATTGTGCCCATTTTCAAGAAGGGTAGAAAGCAAGACCCTGGGAACTACCGACCTGTCAGCCTCACCTCTTTGCCTGGGAAGATCATGGAACAGAACCTCCTAGAAGCTATGCTAAGGCACATGGAGGCCAGGGAGGTGATTCAAGGCAGTCAGCATGGCTTCACCAAGGGCAAGTCCTGCCTGACGAACCTAGTGACTTTCTGTGATGGTATGACAACAACAGTGGACAAAGGAAAACCAAGGACGTCATCTATCTGGACTTCTGCAAAGCCTTTGACACAGTCCCCCACAACATCCTTCTCTCTAAATTGGAGAGCTATGGACTTGGTGGGTGGACTGTTCAGTGGATAAGGAATTGCTTGGATGGCCGCATCGAGAGGGTAGTGGTCAATGGCTCGATATCTGGATGGAGACCGGTGACGAGTGGTGTCCCTCAGGGGTCCGTACTGGGACCGGGGCTGTTTAATATATTCATCAATGACTTAGACAGTGAGAGTGAGTACACCCTCAGCAAGTCTGAAGATGACACCAAACTGAGTGGTGTGGTTGACACACCAGAAGGACGGGATGTCATCCAGAGAGACCTGGACAGGCTGGAGAGGTGGGCCTGTGTGAACCTCATGAGGTTCAACAAGGCCAAGTGCAAGGTCCTGCACCTGGGTCGGGGTAACCCCCAGTATCAGTACAGGCTGGGGGAAGAAAGGATCGAGAGCAGCCCTGCTGAGAGGGACTTGGGGGTACTGATGGATGAAAAGCTGGACGTGAGCTGGCAATGTGTGCTGTCAGCCCAGGCGGCCAACCGTACCCTGGGCTCCATCAAGAGAAGCGTGGCCAGCAGGTCGAGGGAGGTGATTCTGCCCCTCTACTCTGCTCTGGGGAGACCTCACCTGGAGTACTGCATCCAGCTCTGGGGCCCTCAGCACAAGAAGGACATGGAACTGTTGGAGCGAGTCCAGAGGAGGGCTACAAAAATGATCTGAGGGCTGGAGCACCTCTCTTATGAGGACAGGCTGAGAGAATTGGGCTTGTTCAGCCTGGAAACAAGAAGGCTGCGGGGAGACCTTATTGCAGCCTTTCAGTACTTAACAGAAGTCTACAGGAAAGACAGGGACAATCTTTTTAGTAGGGCCAGCTGTGACAGGACAAGGGGTAATGGTTTTAAACTGAAGCAGGGTAGGTTTAGACTGGATCTAAGGAAGAAATTTTTTACAGTGAGGGTAGTGAAACACTGGAATGGGTTGCCCAGAGAGGTAGTGGAGGCCCCATCCCTGGAAACATTCAAGGCCAGGTTGGACGGGGCTCTGAGCAACCTGATCTGGTTAGTGTGTCCCTGCTCACTACAGGGGGGTTGGACTAGATGACCTCTAGGGGTCCCTTCCAACCCAAAAACATTCTATGATTCTGTGACTTCCATAGAAGCAGAAGGAGAGACAAGAAGCATGATGTTCAGACTACATCTCTTTCTCCCAATACTTTCACTTCTTTTGAGATTTCACCAACCAGATTCCACCAGCCAGAGACTTGGTATAAACAAGTTCACACACCACAGAGGGAGTTAATGAATGAGATAGGGCAAAGCTATATGTAGCAAGGACTGCATGCACACACAGACATTTAGGGAAGGGTTCTTGCATAAAGTGCTTTAGGGATCTCGGCCTTTGCAATGAAACACTGAGGTCTACACAGGGAGATTGCTTGTGGAACTGCAGCTGGGATGAGTGAATATGGAAGCTGCTAAAATGAAGAATATTTGGATAATCTCTTGGATATTTTGCTTAGACTCCTACCCAATGCTCAGTGGTCTGGTTTTTTTATTTCCTCTTCCATAATGTCTCCACTTTTCTTCCTCTACCCTGTCCCCTGTCATACCATCATTTTATTTTGTCTTTCCTGTTAGATTATTGCCATTTAAGTAAACACAGGAACATAATGTTTTCTACCAAACACATTACTCAGTCTGCCTATACATTGACACCCTTCCCCACACTCTCTGTTTGACTTCTATGTTCACTGACTGCCTTTTGGGAGTGGGAAAACCTGCTGGTTTACATATTGCTTTTTTTGTATTGTGCCTCCCAAATTGGAATAACTTTTGGTTTGTTTTGTCACTGTGTAATAATACAAATGATAAAGTTAATAACTTAATGAGAGAATTATTATGTAAATTTGAATTTCTATGTTTTAAAAGAGTCAGGCTAAATCCTCATAAAGGTTCCTTTTGACCTTAAAATTAATGAAAGTTCCCCTTTCTTTATTCAGCCTGCATTTCCTTGCAGCAGTGTGCCAAAGCTTTATCCCCTTTTGGAAAGGAAATAATTATGGATGAAAGAATTATCTCAGGTAATTTAGGACACAGACCATGTGAAACTGGGATGAAAGTGTGTGCCAGTGGGACAGCAGATGCAGAATTTTCTTATCTTCCCTTATTCAGATAAAACAGCTCCAGAAAGGAATTTGTGAGAATTACTTGACAACCCTGCCTCCAGGCATAGCTCTGACACATGGACTTCTTGGTTTAGGTAAATATCCATATGGGGACTGTGGACTTTAGGGTAAGGAATGGGGATGGAGACAGCATTTTGTTTGGCAGTGATTGGAAGTGGTATCGGAATAGCAGTATCATAGACTGATAAAGATTTGTGTTGTGATTCAAAAGAGATCTGAAGGAGGGATGCTCATGGCTAAGGATCTAAATCTGGACCAGGTGCTGGCAGAGGAGGTACCCTATGGCATTGTAATGTAATGAATCTTTCATGTTCCTGCATAGTGTGGTAGGCAGTAGGGAAAGGCAGAAAAAGAGTCTGATAAAATACTGTTTTGTCCTCTATTTGTTGGCATAAAAGAAAGTTAAGGTGTCCAAATACTCTCACAAGCTCAAGCCACTATGCTTTAATTCAAATAAGAGAGATCTGTGTTTTGAGCCTTCTAAAGAAACTGTATAAGAAACATGTCAGCAGTTGCTTCACAAAAGAGTGGGCAAAGTGAATGCATATGTTTGATAAAGAGGGAAACAGACCACGGTGCAAAACAGAGATGAATGCAAACCTTGTCCTCTGACAACTAAGATTAAATCTTTTCCAAAGTTTTAGCTGTAAAAGTTTTTATAACAAAACTTTTTTTTTCCATAGCTATTTCAGTATTAGAATTAACTATACTGTATATACTGTACCATTTAATGTAAAATTAAAGATTATGAGGAAAAAGTGTTCCTAGAAGTAATTGAATAGCACCTGGAATCCCAGTCCTCTAACAATGTGTTCTGCCAGTTTTATTTTACTAGTTTGGAAAGTGAGATGATTAATATTTAATATCCAGTAAGGCTTTATTGTGTGGACAGAAAGAGAGGAAACATAGAATGGCCCACAGTGTTTGTAAACCAGCAGACATCACAACCTGCCAGCTGTTCAGATTATTTTTTGTTAGTTTAACACATTTCTAAACTGTCACAGGTCATAAAATCTTTTGACCAAGGAGCTATTCTGTATTAAATATGTGCCAGGAGAGGAGCAGATAACTAAATAAACTGATTTTGCGGAATCACAGAACTTTATGCAATTAATATTTGCAAAATACCCAACAGTATCATGGGAAATGAGGAAAATAGTAAAATTATTGTAATTATTATAATTTAATTTAAGTCTGTTTAGAATAATTGAATTTTGTTGTTATATTTTTAAGATTCACTTTTCTTATCCATCAACACATATGAAGATTATACACAATTTCCTTTTATTTACTGAAATATGTGCTGAGGTCTAACACTGAAAAGATCTGATAATGTTTCTGTCATAAACTATGAGACAGATTCTCCAATGACTTAGGTTAAGATTTTCAGCTGTAATTTTCTAAGCTGTTGGTATATCCAGAGGACCTATATAGCAGTTACTTGCACACTGGTGTTAATCTTCACAAAGGATAATATTTCTCCTTTAAAAAAAAAATTCTCTTATATTAGCAGTGGCAAAATAAAAAAGCAATACAAAAAATCTCTTTTGCTTTCGTAAACATAGAAGGGGAGGAGGAAGAGAGAAAGGTCTATAAATTGACCCAACTCTTAAGGGTTTAAAGCTTCCCTTATGTAAAATTACTTTACAAACATACTCTTAAGAGAATGCAGTGCTTTTGCAAAGAAAGCTGGAATACATCCAGGATTTACAAAACATCATCAAGAAAATGGTAAATGAAGATAATACTTAGAGTAGTAACAACATGAAAATGATACCTTACCAATTATTTCAGGACTTTTGATTGTGTGTGTGTCTTCTGTACATATAAATAATTTCTTTGGCGAAGTCTGTGAAACATGAGTTTTGCACTTGCTGGTCCAGTGAGCAATTAAATTTCTTCTCTTTATTTATAAATAACTGAGAAGTAAATGGAAGATTTTATGCAAATAAATAGCTATGATACAAAGAAAATCTGGCATGCTGGAATTATGAAGCTGCTTGTGTTCCTTTGTACGTATTTTTCTAGATATAAACAGATAATAAATTCTAAAAATATTAGTGACAGGTGAAGGTGGGGTGGTTCAGACACAGCAATTATTATTTTAGAATTTATCAGAAAAAAATATTGACCAACAGAAAACTGGTTCTTCACCAAAATGTAACTGGTTTTATACTGGTTTTCAGTTGGATTTTAAAAAAATGCATATTTTGCTTTGACTCTTTATTTTCTTTATTTTGAAAGTTAAAACATTTTGGAAAACATTTATTTACCTATTAATTTTCCTATCTTTATTTCTCTCTCCTACCTTTTTTCAATGAATGGAAAAAAAAAAATCAATGATGCACAAGACTAGATTGAGTCCTTCATTGTCTTCATTCCTATTTTTATTTTTTTTTCTCTTTTAAACTTTCTGTAACTGGAAAAAAATGCTCTTCTTCAGTAAAATATTTATTCCAGAATGTGATTGTATAAGAAATCGAATTGTTTATAAACTCCTGAGGTTCTGATTGATGTTTTGAATTCTATGTACGAGTATATCAAACTAAAATTTGAGAATAATTGGTCTTTGCCTAACATTAATATTTTAAGGTGAATAAAATTTGATAAAGCTGCTGAATAGTGAGCGTTAACTAAAAGTTGTCCTTTATAAAACACAAACATTCAAAACCCAAATAGTTTGTTAAAAGAAATGGTTTTAGCTATAGAGCTAAGTAGCAGAGCCTTGTGATCAGCTGTTAGGACTGATGGGGGACGTATCTGGAAAAGGAATCTGGAAGTTATGAAGGGCAGGACAGCACCCTTTGGTAGCTTGCTTTCAGCATGAGGAGAGGTGAATAGAGGAAGAATGGGAATAGGCTTTTGTAGCAGCTCAGTGGTATGGCTAATAAAGGAGAGAGAAAACAAGCTTTAAGCTGTGTCTCACAGGAGTCATCAGATCATACAAATTTTAAAGAGAATTGAGAGTTAGGCTGAGGGGTTTTATATACAGAGGGACTGCATTTTTCTAATGAGTAGTATCCTGATGTGCTTTACTAGTAAGAAATGAAGTATTTGACTATGTATGCTGTTTTATCTCTTTGGCCTATGTATGTTCTATTTTCTTACAGGTTAAACATGAACCAGAAAGTTTACAGCTTTGTCATGGTTTAACCCCAGGTGGCAACTAAGCCCCACACAGCTGCTTTCTCCCCCTCTCCCAGCCTCAGTGGGATAGGGGAGAGAATGGGAAGGGCAAAAGTAAGAAAATGTGTAGGTTGAGATAAGAACAGTTTAATAATTGAAATAAAATAATACATTGCAATGAAAAGGAAAACAGCAACAACCAGCAAAAAGCAACAAAACCTAGGAAAAACAAGTGACACAACTGCTTACAACCTAGCAACACCCAGCCCATCTCCAAGCAGTGATCACTGCCCCCCAGCCAACTCTCCCCAGTTTATGTACTGAGCATGACATCATATGATCTGGAATACCCTTTTGGCCAGTTGGGTCAGCTGTCCCAGCTGTGCCCACTCCCAGCTTCTCGTGCACCTGGCAGAGCAGGGGAAGCTGAAAAAGTCCCTGACTAGTCTAAGCCCTGCTTAGCAACAACTAAACCATCAGTGTGTTATCAACATTCTTCTCATACTAAATCCAAAACACAACATTATGCCAGCTACTAGGAAGAAAATTAACTCTATCCCAGCCAAAACCAGAACAAGCTTCAGACTGGAGAAAAGGTGTATTGTGGTCCACTGAAAGAAATCTGGGGAATTAGCAGTAGAACCTAAAGATAGATATCTTCCTTTTACAGGAGTAGTAGCTTAACAGAGGGCTTGCATATGGGAATTTTTAGGATCGTGAGAGAAAATAATGTCAGGATTCTGTTTTGATCGAGGGGGTGGGGTAGAGGAGAAACATCCAAAACCCAAAACCAAAGCACTATGTAAGCATTCAGGATCTGCTTAACTTGGCCTTAAAAAGGGGAATTTATCTATACACGCATTAGAAACCTCATTAGAAGATACTGATGTCATTCTGCTTTGGCTGTTTTAATTCTTGCCTTTGACTAGAGTTTTCCCATTACATTCTGTGTAAACTGCTTAATGTTTTTCACATTGTCACAGTGGTGCAATACGTTGGACGTTACAAAATATATTCTTCTTATAAGTAGCTTCATGTACATTTGAATCACAGACCATTGGCAACTGTGAATGAAAACTTTCTGAAGTACCAACTGAATACACAAAGGCTGTAATCTCAAATTTTCAGTATGTGTAGAACACATATTCTAAATTCTGCAGCTTCTGTCTGAACATAAATGTTTCTCATCTACTCATAGTGCAAGTATAAAACATCCTATTTATGGAAATAGCTGTATAAATGAAACATTCATAATTATATATTAATAGGAAAGTACTTCTTGTCTGGTATGAACGTGATATATATTACACTAGTTTTGCTTCACTACCTTGCAAAAATATATTTGTCTTAAATGTTATATAAACAGAAAAGCGTTGCCCTTTAATTGTCCAATTACTCTTTCATTAGTAAGTTGTTGCACTACAGTAAAACAGTAGTGTACAATTTTAATCCTACCTCTATTCTCACTGTGCTGACATTCAACTCAAAATGCCTGACAATCAAAAAGTTTATTAGGGAAGTGTCACTCTATTTTTAAGGTGAAGTTATGACCTACTATTGATTGTACTGTATTTGTGTTAGTGCTCATTCAAGAAGCATTGTATGTATTGGAAGGATGGGCCTTTGGCAGATGAGTTCATTCCTAAACTTCAGTTGATTGAACATATAGGTTAAAGGAATGATGAAAAGATGGAACCATGGGTCCCACTCTAATGGGAATACCTTGCTACCAGGGATTGTTTAATATTTGAAAACGTACCATGAAATGGTAGGCTTCTTTTAAAGTGTGTAATATTCCTCATTCTTAGGGTTTAAATTATGGCCTGAACCGCAGAGTTTCAAACGGAATCCCAAAATGCAGATCTTTGCACACAAACTGCTTGCCTTCTCTACAGTAAAGAATGAGGATGAGAGATAGGACAAAGAGAAGGTTTGTCCATGCTCCTCCCAGTATGATAGTTTCATAGTTTATGGCCAATGTATACATCTCTTGCAGGTGTCTATTCCTTCCTCTATGGAAATTGGAAAAAACCAGAATGGGATTCTGAGAAGATTGCCTATGATATTTAGCATCCATCAGTGATGGTGCAGTGGGATGCTAGCAAAATTATCTTCCCTGTTGCTGAAGGCCACTAATTTGAGTCAAAATTATCAGGATTTACTTTTACTTTTTTTTTTAGCAACCTATATCCACAGTAACTTTTTATAGTCATTGATATCTTTCTTTATTTCTAACTTGGAAATGGTTAAAAACAAAGGGTACTTCCCCAGAGTTGAATGTCTTTTTTAAATGTCAAAGGGGTTAAACGTTGGAACAAAAATGTTATCTTGCATTATATGAGCAGTAGGTTGAATAGGCATGAAAGGTCTTGTCTGGCTTCTTTCTTAATAGATTATTTTATACTACCAAAATCATAAGCTGAACTTCTAATCTCTAGTGAATTCTACTGGAAGTTGGATTTCTTTTTCCACTATGTTCCATTTATGTATTTTATATTTTAATGATGACTAATATTGTCTATATTTTTCAGCCCATAAAAGTCATATTTTCTATTAAGTTTGCCTAATTGTCTGGTCCTGTTACTTGTAACTTTAAACCTCTGATATCACATCACAAGTTACAAACTCATTTCCTTACAACTTGGACACACATATCTTTTCACTGTTTGTATTATCTATTTCTTTGAGGTATAAAACTAATGTTATTCTTAGGATACTAACTGTCCCTTTTACTTGCCAAGCCAAACACCTTTTTCAACTTTTTATCACTTTTAGATAAATAGTAGCAGGATCTTCCTTAGATCCTTGGGAGGTGCACCTTCTAGTAATTCGAGAATGTGGGGACTCACGGGCAGAAGGGCGTGCCTGCATCAGAGAAGGCTTACCCCATGGATCAGAGGTCTATCAAAACTTTTTCATACTAGGTGAAAACATGTACAAAGGCTGGCTGACAACCCCCCACACAACGTCTATTCCCAACTGCATGTGAGATCCCACGTCCTTTATGAGGAGGCTGATGCATCAGTTAATATATTCAACTGTCCATTGTCCATCTTGTGGCAGTGCTGACCAGTTAACTGCATTTGATTATTACAGCTAGCAGATCACTAGTGCCTATAAACAGCTGACATGGTTCTCAAGGCACTTCTGAGGTGAAGTTATTCAACTATGCATCTAGCTGGACCTATTGTCTACTGGACCTCAAAGATGAGGTTCAATAGGAATCTCTCATGGATCTGCTTCTCATATGTGGACAAAATGAGGTAATTTCAGGACCCTCTTTAACATTGAGAATTCCCTTGCATCCTTCCTTTCTAGTAGATCCATGAGTAAAGACAGTTTGATTTATTCGACAAGTTGAATTCTGGATATTTATTCGTCAAGGTGTTATCCTACAGCATGTGTTTTCCTCCTCATATTAAGAGGCAAACCACATTGGCAGGGTTTTAGATCTATTCTCAGCCTAAGGGAGTGATCCTGAAATTTATTTCATAATCTGCTTAAGCTAAAAAGGTTGGTTCATTCACCAGTCTGGTTAAGGTCTCCATGACATCTGTATTCATGCTTATTTCACTCATCAGAAGTGACCATTTCTCCTCTAGTATTATGCTTAGACTTCAGGAGTTTAGTATCTGTTGGGGTACCAGTCTCTCACAATACTTAATTAGAAACTCCATATCCCCATGTGGCCTGCAGTTGGTGCCACAGTGTATCAAATATACTATGATAGCACCCTTTTAACTTTTGAGAAATATCTCCCTTTCACTGAAGAAACTATGTGAAGGATTTACTGAATGTCATGATTACTTCCATTACTTTTGAAGAAAATGGCTTTCCTTCTCCATAGTTTATAAAAGGTATGGTTACATTGTGAAGAGTCTATATTTCTTTGTCCACAAAGACTTCAAAACCTCCAGAAATAAAATTATCTGAAGCCCCCCAAAAATGTCTGAGATGTGACTACACTCACTATATGCATTATAGATAAACTGTTCATTTATGCAGTGGTATATGAACAATAGATTACAGAAAACCATTCTTCCGCTTTCATGAAGGATGACTACTACAGAAGTGAGAAAATTAAATGAAACTGAGGAAGAAAGTTGTAAAACAGAACTTTCCCTCCATGTAAAATCATTCTTTGGATGGATAGTGTTAATTAGACAGTGGGACACAGCGTGGAAAGAACACTTTAAGCTTCTGTATATGAAAAAGGGAATGTTAGAAGGAGTGGGCACTAACACACCCCTTGTTTTCAAATAGTGTGATGTTTCCCAGGGGTTGGTGGGAGGATTTAGGAATCTAATTCTAGGGAAGGACTAGAGAAGCAAGCAAGACTCTAGTTACACTTCTGGTCTTCTCATTTCCTTTGGTTACATCGTATGGCACTTACTCAAACCTGGCTTCCGTGAGCTCTAGGAAGGTTCCTAAATCTCCAGCTACAAGAGTTGTGATTTCTAACCGGTGTTAAAGAGCTCCAAGATTCCTATATATCAGCCACCAGGACTGACAGATACTGATTTTAAATGTGCTTTGGCGCAGTCCATTAATCAGATATTTCAGGTATGAGAAGCACCTGCAGTTACACTGAAATAGGAAGTGCTCAGCAGTTATGAGAATGATAGCTCAGAACATGAGGCATGAAAAGGTAAGGTAGACCTAATTTTTTAGTTGGTTGCTATTTTAGCTTCTCTACTTAATTTACCCTTATGTAAAAATAAGGGTAATAGATCTAACTGCTTTTTTAGAGTACTCAGATTACTCTGACATATAATCATAAAAGGTTCTTGCAGACTCTTAAGAAATATTGCTGTACAATTAGTTTTGCCAACAAATTGAAATTTGAGACAAAAATAAAGTTTAAGTGCTTAAAATTACTTGTTATGAACATGAGACACACAAAAATGTAAACTTTTACTGAAATTTCTCTAGCCCATTGATATGTCATCTTCTAATATCAAGGTGTTTGTGTTAAAGATTTTCTTGGTTAATTCCATAAAAATTTCATTCTAAATAAGTCCCATCAGATTTCCAATTCTTCTAAGGCAATTACTCCTGTAGTATGCTATAACATGAAAAGTTCAGTGAGTTTTTTGCTGTTTGGCTAAGCAAAGAGCACTGTTTCAAATATGATTTTTTTTTGCAAAGAATTAGGAGAATCTCTGTGTGAAGCTTTCCTGTTTAAACAGAACTTCAGAGTTCTGTTTTTTTAAGCTTTAGAGCTTGCTCCCAGACATGGTCAAGACTGGGACTAACAATCATCTACTTTTTCAAGTAAAGTTTTAAACTTCATTCTGTTGAAGCCACTTATGTCTCCTCCTACCACAAAACACTGGAGCATCAGAAAAACAAATCAAGCAAAGAGATATCTAAGAGGTTGGGCCTCAATGAAATGTAGATTCCCTGCAGCTTCAGGCTTTGTAAGATTGGCTGAAAAAATGTTTATTACACTCTGAAGGTACAGTTCAAGTTTCTCCTTATAGCAGTTCACATAATATGAAATTTTGCAACACAGCTAGCATTTCCACCTGTAAATCTGGTAAGGTTTTAAAATGAAACAAATACAAAGCACGTAAGATGTGGCTTTATATAAACTTTTGAAGATTTTGCATTTTTCCTTTTTCTAAAGTATAAGCTTGGTATTTTCTTTGTCTGCATACAAGCCCATCACACCTGCCTCTCTTTTCTACACCTTTGATTAACTGCAGCTTGTCAGCTTTGGTAGGATTTTTTTTCTTTGTCCTACTAACACCTGGTTTAAAGGAGCAGAATACATAAGTAACAACTTGATTTACACAAATGTACACATTCGAAAGCCTTTAAACATTAATTTTGTGCTACATATGGAGAGAGTGGTAAGACTATACTTGGTGTAGTAATTTTTGTTGAAAACATTATATTGATATGGCATTTCAGCACTTCCATACTTAATGCGTAAACCTACAATACCCTGCATTTTATAAACAGCAGGTCAGTTTCTTATAATAAACAGAAGTAACTGTTTCTTTTCTTAAGAATTTGTTGCAACCATGGCAGTTACATTGTACATTGTTTCCCTTCACTAAACTTTGAATTTATTGCTCAGAAAATATACTAAGGAATGATCCTTTGCCATAGTGTTTTATTAACCATAGATTTGTGCTCTCCATCATGTAGAAATCAATACTGTATATAAAATACCTCAACATATTCTATTTTAATTACTGTTTTGTTATACCAGCTCTTTAATGCTGATAATTTGATTTGATATTTCAAGTAAACATACATTTCATAATTCCCAGGAAATCAATGCAGTTTAATAAATTAGTAAGTTATTAGTAGAAAAAAAAGGATTCATAAAGAAAATCAAAATTGCCTTTATTCTGAGTTTCATAAAAAACAATCCTCAACTGCAAGGTTACAGATTTTAAGTGTCACTAAATGTATTAATAATTCATGAAAAAGTGAGTCTTCATTTGAGTAAATGCAAGTGAGATTACATTCAAATAAATGGGGAGGGGGGGGAAGTGAAGTCTGGGAATAAACACTGTGGAGCTTTAATTAGGAAGAAAAAATCTCACCCAAGCAGGTAATAATTATGTCTACTATATACTGGTGAGAAACTCATCCTGTATTATCTTTTGTGAGGCATTTTGTAAGGTGCCTTTTAGTAAATGGAGCAGGTGGAGATCAGGCTAGAACTGTGAGCTGGGCAACCTCTCTGTGATGAAGACTGTAACTTACTTCTGTCTATGGTAACTTTTTTCAGTACTAATGAGCATGGCACAGCTTAGCTGTGACACATGAAGATTTACTACTGAATATTTAAAAATTATTCCAGGCATCAGAGATGAAATGTTTTTAATTATTTTTCACAGATTTTCTCAAAGACAGTATGATGTGCCTCCTTCAGCTACCAATGAGAACCTTTGGTCTGGAAGGTTAAATTGCTCTTTTCTCTGTTTTCAGAGTTATTGGATATTCAAACACTGAAATGTTTTCATCTCTCTTTCCCAATGATTTTCCCCTCTCCATTACCAAACACTTACATGGTCATATTTTTCAGGTTTAGTTATTTTAATTATTTGCAATTCAGAGTGAAACCACTGGGTTTGATGTCAGATATTGAATGAATATGCTGAGATTTATTTCAATCATATAAATTACCACTGTTTGCTATGTGGTGCTCTCAGAAAAACTCTATGCTAAACTCTGGCTAAAATATATGCAGGATTCACCCTAAAATGTTTTAAGATATAATATTTAATTTTTATATCCCCCTAACAGAAGTTAAAAATATTGACTGTGAACAGAGAATTATTTTATGAAGGTAAAGGAGACATGTCAGAGACTATTTTTTTTCTTTTTCTTCCCTTCCCCCCACCCCTTTTCACCTCGTCCCTGAACACACTCCAAACAGACAGACTAAAAAGAGTTTCTAAGTCCAGATTTTGAACATCTCACAATTTAGGGAGGTTTCTTTTGCACTCTGAGTAAGTCTTCGATGTGGTAAGTATGATTTTTTTTTTTTTTTCTCCAGAAGCAAATTTAAGCCTAATATTTTTTTCCTATTTCTATTTTTTCTTTACCTTTTTATTTCAGTACTGAGTATTGGTAAGCATAGTCTAAGAATATGAATTGTTTATTATAGACAAGGTTTTGTGAATCAAGTTCTTTTCATGATTAGCATGATACATTGCATTTTCTTTTTAAGCATGGTTGCCATCTGGGTTTTTCTGAGAATCTCTTCATGTAACTCATTGCTGAGTAAGAGTAAAATGGCATGTGAATTCATCTGACTTGTGGAAATACAAATACCTCAAAATTCTGTAGTGCATATTTTTGTTCATCTCTATCATCAGAAGACTAGGGCAGTCCTTGTTTTTCACAGATTTATTCACAATGCCATGTTTAGGATAAAACAAGGTTTTGAGAGTTACAGCAACTGTAAGACTTAACACTTTTAAACATTTATACACAGGTTTTTTTTCAATCATTCCAAAATACTATATTATTAGGTATTATTCTAATAGAGCTGGAATAAACTCTCATAAATCATCCATAATATCTCTGGACACATTCAGTCTTTTATACTAGTGCTAGTATTTTGCACCTTTCTTATTTAAATGTACATACTCTTTCTTTAGGGTAATTAACTTGGATTAAATACCTCTACTTAGTTTCATGGTTCTTTTTGGAAGGGATATGCTGCATCAAAGGTGTTCTGTGATTCTAGCACATAGAAGATGGCCTGGTTGGAGAGCCCAATCCATAAAGTAGAACAGAGTGATGAAATGTCTAACTACCTGTAACATTTATGAAGACATATTTACTTTACATTTTGGGTTTTTGCAAGGAAGTTGTAAAGCAGGGTTGAACTTTATGATTTTTGCTTTACTAGTGATATTCTTAAGCAATATAAAAAAGCCTAATTTAGGGGGAACATGTCAATAGCATTTGTATTTTACCTGCAGGCATCAATTAAGATCAAATTCTCATTAAAATCATAATATCAACAATTTAATGGGAACTAGATAAGGTTCATTATGAACATGAAACATTGAAACAATGTAATATATGAATATATAGTTACAAAATGTCAATAAGTTCCGTCAACTCTATATGATTTGTTGAAGCTCTGTCTTAATTGCTGCTTGGAAATTGTCTTCATTCTGAATTAAATATTTTTTAACAATTCTTTTATTTTATCATGTATTTTCTCTAATACTACATGAAATCATAGCAAACCAGGAACTGTAATCTTCTTAGAGGAAGCATTAACAGCACATTGTTATTGGCTTTTTTAAATGCTGTATTTGACAGAAGTAACTGAAAAATCATATTCATTGACACCTAACTAAATACATAATCTGTGGAATATAAATAATTACACATCAATTTTTAATACATATTAAAATATGCGAGTCTTATGTCTTCTGTATGACTGAATATTCTTAAGTCTGCTGATTCAGTGATACTGAAACAGCCAAAGTAAAATTTTAATAAGCTACTGTCATATTTGCAATTCAGTTCAGGTCTGTAAGTCAGATCAAAGGTCACAATTAGTTCAGATTTTGTATTCTCCTTTATTTTTTTATTTCTGACTCCTTTTTAAACCTTTGCATATTTTTGCCTGAACTTTTTTTACAGTCGTATGAATTATCAAATGTATATGAGGAGAATCTGTTTACAGCAATATATGTAGATGACAGAGGTGTTTATTCCTACTCTTTTATAATATAGTTAAGTATAGCCACACTGCTCTTCCCTTATTCTTTCCTACTTCCCTTCTAAAACAGCTAATGATGCTGCACTTCTAAAAAGTCTAGAACCAGAAAATGTGACAGAGCAGGACAACTTACATCACAGAGGGTCATTTGGAATATGATACAAATAACATTACCATTTAATTGTACTCAAATTTAAAAAGATTATTTTTTTTATATATTTATTGACAATGGGTGAATACACTACTTGTGTCCATTTAAAGCAAGTACTAGTTCTTTGGACACAGATATTCTATGCAAGCCAAAATTCAAATGACATAGTTGTTTTTCCTCTCAATGTACAACATATTTTTTTAAGTTTGTCTCTAGGATATTGGTGGAAATTTTTATTAACAATGAAAGAAAAATAACTGAGCATCAAGAATCCATTTGGCAATGCCTATGGCTATTACAAATTACATGATTTACCAATGCTGTGCACTTTATATCATTACACCTCAAATAACACACTGTTTGATTTTAAACCCATCAGGAAAGTGAGTCCTGTATAATTTTTTTAACTTTTTAAAAAGGGACAACCATTGTTTGAGGACTGTCATATGTTGCTTCTAAAAAGTTTTAACCATTTATGTTGTCATATCAGAGAATTTTAAAAAACTAAAGTGCCTTCTTTTTAGATTAACATAGAGTTTTAAATTGGAAGGCGATCATTGCTGTCTCCCTGAAATCCTATTCTTCCTTCTTAAATCACTTTTATATTATAAGTATATAAGGCACAGCGATTCTTCAATACCACTTACTGAAATAGAGTTCTTGCACTTAAAGGAAGAGAAGCTACATCTATCAGTTTTGGCCACTCACAGAAGCTTTAAGACTTGGTAACAGATGAATTAAGGTCACATTCTTGTCTTAGCTTTGCCTAGGAAACAAAAAAAAAAAAAAGGAACTGATTCATGTGATTATACCTATCTGAAATCAGTTAAACAGTACCTGAAAACTAAGCAGAGTACATTTTTGGCTTTTAATAGTGAAGACAACACCATGAAACAAGCTGGTCTTGGTTTTATCTGCTTCTATTTCACTAAACTAGGAAAATGCATTTGGTAAGGCATATATAGGCAAAACAAAATTCCATTTCTATAGGGAAAGCAAGGATCAACTACAACACTTTCAAAAGAATGGAGAAAACAGAACTTTGACTTACAAAATTATTGGAATCAGTAAAACGAACTATATTCCAAAGTTACCAGCTAGAGGAATGTCTTTTGGGCAATGATTTATGGGATAAAATTTAACAAGTCGAAAGGCACTCTGCACCTAGGACAAAGTAATGTCAGACACAAGTATAAATTGGGAGAGGAGTGGCTGGAGAGCAGCCCTGCAGAAGGGGATCTGGGGGTGCTGGTCAACAGCAGGCTCGATAGGAGTCAGCAGTGTGCCCTGGCAGCCAAGAGGGCAAACAGCATCCTGGGGTGCATCAAACACAGCATAAGCAGCCGGACAGGAGAGGTGATTACCCTGCTGTATTCAGCATTGGTGCAGCCTCACCTTGAGTATTGGGTGCAGTTCTGGGCTGCACAATTTAGGAAGGATATGAAGGTCCTTGGATGCATCCGAAGGAGGGCAATAAAACTGGTGAAAGGGCTGGAAAGAATGTCCTATGAGGAGCATCTAAAGACTCTGGGCTTGTCCAGTTTGGAGAAAAGGAGGCTGAGGGTCAGCCTCATTGGTCTCTACAGCTTCCTGAGGAGGGGACGTGGAGAGAGAGGTGCTGAGCTCTTCTCCCTGATATCCAGTGGTAGGACACATGGGAATGGTTCGAAGTTGTGCCAGGGGAGGTTTAGACAGGACATTAGGAGGCATTTCTTTACTGAGAGGGTGGTCGAACACTGAACAGGCTTCCTAGAGAGGTGGTCGATGCCCCAGGCCTGTCAGTGTTTAAGAGGCATTTGGACAATGCCCTTAATAACATGCTTTAACTTTTGGTCAGCCCTGAAGTGGTCAGGCATTTGGAATAGATGATCATTGTCGTTCCCCTCCAACTGAACTATTCTGTTCTAATGACCATTATTTCTTTTTTACTATTTGATGAGATGTCAGTTCTTAATATTTCTAAACATAATGAACTGTGACTTAGTATTTGGTGTGTTTATCCAGATTGTTCTGTTATTTCTGTTTGGTGCTTTGCATAAGTGTTTTTACTTTAATCTCTGAAGTATAAAGATTGTGTGGTGTTTCGGATGCCAGGAGGGGCTAAATGCCATTCTTGGAAAGATATGCCTTTGAACTGGCAGGGAGAGCATAACTGGCACTGAGAATAAGTAGTTTTTATGTCAAGGTTGTCAAACCTATTTTGCTGCCAGCTCTTGGCTAGAATTCTGCTTAACACCAGATGGCATTGTTTTTTAGATGTTCTTGAATAGAGCAGATCATTAATTCCCCCTGGATTTGCTCAGACACCTTATATGATGAATTTTCCTGCCCACATGCCTGTACATTCTGTAGAATCCTATGTTCTTTCTTTTTATTACACAAAACCCCATGATTCATTCTTAAAAAAATATTTACTCTATATAGGCTATGCAACATAACTACATGTTCTTTATTTTTTGAAGGGAATGTTTTATTTTTCAACATAAAATTACTTGTGGGAAGAGTTGGCACTATTTAGACACCTAAAAGCACACCTAATTACCTTGATTGTTTGTATCAATCAGGTAGAAAGAGGCTTACAGATATAAAATATCCTTTCAGTTTTATGAATAGACAGATATCTTGCAATATGAAAGATTTCACACACACTGGATGGTTGATCTGAAGTCACTTCAACTCAGGCTACCTGAGATAGATTCTCCAATGCTTCACATATTATACATTTGCACACTGTGTGCTTGATACCAGATTGTACTAGCAAATTCCCAGGTTTAGGGTTCAGGAAGAGGGTTTTTTTTTTTAGAAATGATAGAAATTAGTAGCAATGTTTCCTTTGCCAAGAAAGCATGCGGTTCAATTTAGTAAGAGGGCCCAGAGAAGTTGTCAAGGTAGTCACTGAATTACTTGTCACTGTTGGAGAAGTTTTAATGATTAAAAGCTGTCTCTCTCTGCAAATTCTTAATAGAAATGTAGTAATGGAAATTACTCTGCCCTTCTGTTGTGGGGGTGGGGGAACCAACAAAAAAATAATGTGAAATGGTAACTATTAAAGATAATTTATTGGTATCAAGGTATCTTAATTTTCAGTCCATTTCTAATTAACATTGTTGTGTTTTAAAACAGCTAAGGAAATCAGGTATACCAGGGACAAAATTAGGAGAGTGGGTAATAGTGGATTTGTATAGACATCACTAACTGGCTTTTGAATTATTGTTTTTGAATGTCACAGAGTTTCTGTATGGAATCTCAAAAACTGTACCAGGGATGCTACTCAGCAGTCTTAAGGACACACTAATTTATGAACAGCTGTTTATTTCAAGTTTTATCAAATAAGATTTACTGGAGAGAAAGAAAGATATGAAAGGTCTTGAAGAATTTTTGCCCTTGAATTAAAAAGAACATTTAGCAATGCCTGAAAGAGTTTTGCTATTCCAAGCAGGCACATTCATGAACAGAATGGGATACCTCTAAGAGCATGCTCTGTTATAACAGCACTGTCATCCTCTCAGTAAACAGAATAAACTATTTTTTTTCTTTTTTTTTGTTTTTTTGGTTTTTTTTTTTTGGGGGGGTTTTCCTTCATTCATTTTTCTCCTTTATGTTCTTGTGTTAGGTATGCAGCCACACTCTTCAGTAAGGTTTTTTCTGACGTCTTCTTCAGGGATAAAGCTGTGATAGTTTTTCCCACTCTGTAAATCTAATCTCTCTGTAAATCTAATCTTTCTGAGATGTACATTTTAAAATACATTGAAAATATTGAATATGGTATCGTGTCTTTGGCAAGGTCAGTACATATACTGGAAAGCAAAATGTTAGAACTTTATGAAGTGTGTGGTGGAGAGGAGTGAGAAAAATCAGTCTGCTCTGAAGCATGGGAGGAAGCTGGTACCAGTTCCGGAGTGTTACCACATTGAGTTCCACTGTGATGGTTCCAATTTAGGAGACACATAAGTTCCCCACATTTTTTTGACATCTCAGCATCTGTATTGGTTACCTCAAATTAAATTGGCAGCATGGGCAATTTTATTTGTGTTTCTACAGGCTGGTTTATTTTGGTCATATCATTAAAGTCCCTGAAAATCTCCAGGGTTTTTTTTTCAATATAGTTTCATAACTGAGGACACTTATATTTTAGTTTTAAATATCATGATATTTTGACAGGCACCTGTAAGGAAATCATACCTGTGGGTATTTTCCTACTACCTGGCAAGGTTTGCTATTTCAATACCCCTTCATCTTCATCCCATCCCATTTGTGCTTGATATTCCAGAGAGAATCCTGTTGTTTGCAGGGAATATAAATTCAGTTTCTATTATTCCTGGAGGGAATTTTTTTTTGTTTTTTGTTTAATAAATTCCTTATGGATGGCATTAGGACTTAAACAAAAAAAGTATTCCTTTTCTACTACTAAGCAGGGACTGGATTTACAATCAAGTACCTTTTGATTTCTGACTATGTAAAATTGTCTTGCATATGAATTCTATTAATTAAAAACAACTAAACAAAAATCTGCTGCCCCTAAAGGTCTTAGAAAAGTTTTCTTTAAGAAAAAAATCCATTTACTAAAGCAGAAGCAGAATAATCATAGGCATACATTTAAATCCTGAATGAGAAATCATATTCTAACATTTCTTGTGCACATCCATTTCAATCTCCCTAATAACATTAACAGCTGAAATAGCCAACTGTCATCCCAGTATCTCCAGCTACTCAGTCATGAGCCCTCTTACACACAGATACACAGAATCTCTCACACAAATTAATCGTTTTAGCGTTTCCAAAGCTACGAACCTTATTCATTCTTTCATTAGACTGTAGTTTAGAGAATATTGCTGTTGACATATCTTTATCAGACAAAAGCATAACAATCTGAAAAGAGTAGATAGTTTTACCATGATAAACTTCTTTTAATCTCAGTTAAGTTGAAAGTCCTTTGAAATATGAAAACAAATAGAGATTTGGAAAACACTGTCACGAGTTTAGAAAGTTTGTAAGATTTTCTTGGACAATTCATGATACCATTTTTATTATGCCAGACTTTCAGCCAGAATCATTAGCACTGTTCATAAATGCTTTACATTTGGGGTCTTATTCAATGTCCTAGCAATGCAGCTGAAGGGAAGGCAATGGAAAAGTCAGGGTTATTGCTAAAATTCAGCCCTCTTAAACTGTCTGAGAGAGTAAAGGACCCAAAATGTGTGGTTTATTATTGACTTCTGCAGAATGTCTGCTTATTCTATCCTTTTGGGCAGATGGAGCTGGTGTTTTGCCTTTGCCTGTCATTGTGTATCTGCACCATTACAACCTTGTCTTTAGAATTCACCCTTAGATTCATCTTTTAAGAGCTCTGGTCCAGAACAACTGTCTACGATTATGCTACCAAATTCTGCGCTAAAATGTAAAGATGACATAAACACCTACTATGTTCTTTTGAAAGAACTTTCCTTAAAATAACTATATTAATTTATTTAACTAAATCAGCTGTTGAAACAATGTGAATGTTAATGCTGTTATAGGAATAAAAGAATGTGAAGAAGGAAGGAAAAAATTTAAGATGCAAGAATAACAAAAGTAAGCACTGAGACCAAGAAGCCATTAAGACTTGAGGTCACCAAAGTTTTTAAACAGTTTCATTTTCCTTGTCTTGGAATACTTTGGTCTTTATTGATATATTATTTTGTATTCCCCTTCTAAATCATTCCCTTTTTCCTAGACTTTAAATGTATTTGAATTTTATGAACTCTGCTGTGAAAAAACATATTCTTTCTCATGATAGGAAATCAGTCTTTATTCTGTTAATATTGGGTAATCTCAGCTAACAGTCTCACTAACTAACAGGCTAACTTATACTGAGAAGAAACATTGTATTTATTCTGTTGTAATGAAAAACTTACCACATTTTTTAAAAAGTATAATTATTATTTTTGTCTTTAATATTTTATGTGAAATATGTTAAGAAAGAGATTTAATAAACCAGTCATTCTGAATAAAACTTCCATATTCTTAATGTTGTTGATAAATGATACAGAACATCAAAGAGATTTGGTAATGCATCAGTTTAATGTATTCTTAGAATGGAAGCTCTTATTCACTAGCATTATTTCAGTAGCATGTCTTGTTCCTTCAATAGCTGTCATTTAAACATGAAAGGTTCCTGCAGTGCATTGCCTTAGGATATGATTTTCTAGTTTTATAAATAAATGATATTCAGTCTAAAGTGATGGAGTATTGGGCAAATGGAGGAAAATGCTTATGGAATACTGTCAAATTAAAATGGCAGTAGATAAAAATCTGCATTGCTACAAGATTAATTTAAAATACAATACAACAGTTCATGACTTAAAAATGAAATTTGAAATTGAGAACTTTGGATATTAAAACTGTTTATTATTTTATCCAGTTAAATGTTTTTCAGTAGTCTCCCTTTTTCAGCTGCCTTTCATGGCTTCCCATTAATGTAGAATGAAGTAATTCAAAACTCACTACTACAAGGTTAAGCTGTCTTAGCCATTATGCCTCGGATGCTCTGGCATTTGTGACATTAGACAGTAACATTTTTTCACATCATTCAGTGTTTAGATTAAGGATTCTTATTTTTGGTGTGTCTTCATTCAAGCTTCTTAATAAGATGGGTACCTGGTACCTCACAACTTCTTACATCCAGACAACAGATTAAATTCAAAGCGTACGTATTCCTTTGTAACAGTATCCAGGATTTTTGCTATCACTTCAAAACAGATTTTAAAGTAACTACAAAGTTGAACTGGGGCTGAGAGGAGTTGGGGGTTTTCTATATTAGTGTTTTAGTTTCAATGTGAAATGTGTTTTTGAAACAGTGCTCCTAATTGTCTCTACTTACTGTGCTTTGAGGATGAGAACTAAACAGTCTTGCATGCATGGACTGTATTCCTCTTGAATGAAAATAAACTGGAAAATGGGTTCCCAGAGCACACCTAATTCAGTCCAGCCATAAATGGGCATTCAGACCATGGGACCTCATTAGAAATACTCTAAAGATTTAAGAAAAAAACAAAACCAAAACACCCTCCCTAAAAAAAAAAAAAAAAAAAAAAAAAAAAAAAGACCAAAAAAAACCCCCAAACCCCAAAACCACCAAACCGGAAATGTCACCCCACTATCAAATTCTCAATGCAATTCTTTTGCTTTAATGATCTACTCATTTTAATTTGCATCATTTGCTAAAGCAGACACAGGGTAGTGTTTCTTTAGTTCAGATAATACAATATTCATGACTATATCACATTATATTGAATACTGACCTTTTCTTATACAGCTAGTTCAAGACCTGCCATTGTACAAGTTTGTAAAACAGAGGAAGAATGCTGTAGGAGGATTCTGCTTTATTAGGTGGCCTGCTCAAAGAGGGTTAAAACACCACAAATGACAGTTCACTCTTAAATATTTGCACCCTCTTAAGAAAAGATAAGAAATGGTGGAACCCTTTCACAGTGGAGAAACCTATCCACATAATTCAAATAAAAGTCTGATAGTGATCATTTTTGGGTGCACCAAGCAGTTCCACATAGCTTGGTCTATGCTACTCTGAGCCAAAACATCACCACCTGTACAAATGCATGGGCAGTTTCTGCAACTGATCTCATTTGTCAGACTGAAGAAAGTGAGATACGACAGTTTAGGCAATCTAGAGTACGTGGATAGG
The DNA here is from genome assembly GCA_034008185.1 of Gorsachius magnificus. Classification (NCBI taxonomy): domain Eukaryota; kingdom Metazoa; phylum Chordata; class Aves; order Pelecaniformes; family Ardeidae; genus Gorsachius; species Gorsachius magnificus. The sequence goes on from CM067084.1 coordinate 61,466,702, forward strand.
AACAGTGGTTCTAAAACAGTATTTTCTTCAAAATTCTTATGCTTTGATAATATCTAAACAGTATCATATATAACATGAGTTAAAATAACTGCAGTAAAATGAGGAATGTACTGGTTTTCCCAGTCTTTATTATCTTGTGGGAAATCATGAAAAGATATAAAATTCAGATCCAGTCAGAGTGAAGGTCCATCTGGATACAAAGCTTTTCATCCCTTCTCTCAGACAAGCTGCTGAAAGTGTATTCTTAGGGAAGAATATAAGAAAGAACAAGAATATATACATTACTAAATTAAAAAGAAAAAAATTAAAAGGTGATGATAACTGTGCTCATTTAAATAGTTAAACAAATCCCAAATAGATTATTTATTTGAGAACACTTCCTAATAAAAACAAAAGCTAATAATGGGATTTGCACACCAGCTTAAACCACAGCAAAACAAATCACTAGGACCAGCTGCCTTACAGCCTGAAGACCTGCAGTTAGGATTCTTCTCTGGGATATCAGAGACCCAGATTTAAATTTCTTTCCTGAGTAATTCAAAGAATGTATTTGCAATGAGCTTTCTCTTTCCACTAAAGGACCCACTGAGTTGTACATTTTTGGCCTGTACAATTGTGCATTTTTTTAGTAAATAACTCAAAGTTTGAACTTAATTGTAAGAACTGTGGGGTTGAGGGCAACTATATACCCCCATGATGCAGAATGATAAATAACTTTTCATATATTTCTTACACAAAAAGCCAGAAATGTAGAAAACTGAAATTTTCTATCAGAAAAGTTCTTACTGAGATACTGAAAAAACAAGACTGAGTAACACCAGCCACATACTAGCTGCAAACATACCGCTAAGCAACTGAGAACAAGTGGTTTTCCCTGCGCTATAGCATGACTTTAGGGAAAAAAAAAAGCAAGGAAAAAAGTGTTAGTAAATCTCTGGCTAACTAGTAGAAAGTTAAAAAACATATTTCTAAAGAGTTAACTAACTACTTGTTTACTTCATAATGGCATATCTGAAGATTGCTCTAATAACCTGTTCATTATTTACTTTTCAAAAGGACTATAATTTCCCATTAAAATTAAAAAATTATAACCTTCTGTTTTGCTAATGTTTATTATTTTTTATGAAAAATGTAGCAAAAAATGTATGTCTTCTGTGTAACTGTTGACATATCTGAACAGTCCTTTAAAAGAGAATAACACTAAGCAGTGAGGGCAGAAACCTGACCTTTTGAATAAACAATGACCTAGGGTGACATACTGAGGTCTCCTTACAGGTCTTGAGAGGGTCTGCATAGATATAGTGACAGGGAAAGTAAGTTAATGATATATCCTTATATTTCTGACAGTTACTGTCATTTTTTCTATGCACATTTAGCATTAGTCTATATTCACTTTCTATACCTGTTTTTGTGGTGCAGCTTTAAAAATGGCACATCCTATACAAGATTTCCATTTTTTTAATTATTATTAAGATGAAGCACCTCGGGCCATGTCTTCACTTTCACTTCAGCAATTAAAATTTACCTGTTTGCATGCCTCATTTAATTTAAAACAAGATTGATTAGGAAGTGGGAGGAGTACCAAAGGAATCACTTCTCTCTTGTCTCTCAAGGCTTCCAGCAACTTTCCAGATTTTCCAGTCTTAAAAAATCTCTTAATTTTCATTTGTCACTCTTTTCCACTTGAAAAGTTCCTAACCTGATAACTATAATATTTGACAACATCAGAATCCTTTATACAGAAACATTCTCTGAGAAGATGATTGTCTCTTCTTGCTAAATATTTGATTAAAGTTATTCTGTTACGCAACTTTACAAATCAGCATGGTATTGTATTTCTCCTGCTACCTTTATTCTTTAGACTTATTAAATTTGTGTTCACATTTCAGAAGTCTTCTCAGTGTGGATTTGTATTTCTCCATCTTCTTACAGATAAATTATTGGAACTAACTCTTTAGATGCCAATTAAGCACCTCTCGATGACAGCATGGTCATCAGTTCATTATTTGCCTGTAATCACGGATCCTTCATACTATATTCTTCTGTTTTCTTCATATGCATTATTTTTATTTTATACTGTTTGCACTCAAGGCAAAATACAGATTAATATGTATAAAACTAATCTGCCATTACCAAAAAAAAAAAAAAGTAACATAATATTACTCTGATCATAAAACAGCAGTAAAGCCTAAAAGACTATACCTCATGCAACTGGGTATGTTGGTATGGGGAAAGTAAAAAATTCATTTTAGAAATGAGAAACATGCCATGTATATAAAGATTATCTGGAGTATCTTTGGAAAATTTTTAATTATAATAGTCATAAATACAGTACAAATCACTTGGTGGATCATTGTTGATTTAAAAGAAGGGAGTAATGGCAATTAATCATGCTTTGTACAAACATAAGAAAACAAAAGCTTAACCAAATATTTCACATAAACCTATAACATTTTTCATTGTGCTGTAGATAAGCATATTTGTGAGTGTGAACAGACTGAAAGCAAAAGTGGACAACCTTTCAAATACCAATGACTAATATAAATTCTTTGTATATTTCTGGGAATTTCTTTGGTCTAGGAGCAAAGTGAGCCATTGATAAAAAAAAAGGATCCCTGAGGATGGGTAAATAAGAAATGCTAGATTAAAATTATCTTGTTGGTATATACCTCAAGAATTTCATAAGAATTAAGTTAAATGCTTACAGAAGTACCTCTTGGTGTGATAACAACATAGAGGAGACATGCATTCTTGAACAAAATTAATATTAACTGTCCAAAAAATGTAAGCAGAAACAATAAATCATATCTTTTTACTTGTGTGTTTGCCTCTGCACTGAATCAATTAACTTTGGCTAAGTTTACTTCCTTTGCATATAATTTATTATTTTCAGTGTGAGATATGAGACTGAGTTATTATTAACTTTTTAGTTTCAAGTCTATTATTCCCATTTTTCCATTTGTTTTTGCTTTTCCTGTTACTGTGAATGACTGTTGAGTTAGTGAAAGAAGGCATTTAGAATCTAGTATCACGTCAAAAGTTTATGTTTTTTAATGCACTTCTATTGTTGCTATTTCTGCTTTGTTCCTGTTCTCATCACCTAGAAAATAATGAACTCATTCTAATTATTTTTACTTTTCCCTGATACTTTCCCAAATGCGTAAGCAACAAAATATAAATATCATGCTGTTTACCCACTATTACAACATAATAAACCCACTTATAGTCCTCTCAAAAGCCAGTGATTTTACCATTTGTGACAGTAATTTTGTTAGTCATTGACCGCTAATTTAATCTTAGTATTTCAGTGTGAGACAGTAGACCACAGACAATTGAGGAGTAATTTCTGGATCTAAATTATTTTTAGAGCTATTATTGAGCTGTCCAGCACTTCAAGTAATATTTATGTAATCAACTACGAAGCAATTTCCAGTGCTTATTCCCAGATCCTGTTTTAATGACAGACTTCAAAGGTTGTTTATGTAGCCTAAAAGCACTGCTAAGAGAGGGCGACATTTTTCCTGAAAAAGTATATGCATTTGCACACTAATAGTTCTGCAAAGGCTCATATAACAAGAATTCAAAAAGTGAGTAGGGTGGACTTTGTGCATCACTAAGAAATGTAATCATCTTTTAGGAAAGCCTAGGTTTTAAACAGCCAATTTCTCTTTACTTTTGGAAACTTTCAATTTTTTTCCACCTTCGGGAAATGTATTTTTTTCACAAATGTTGTTGTGGAATGTCTAGTCATAGTAGTAATAACTACTGGCAACTGAATATTACCAAAAAAACCCCCAATATTTATTTAACAAAGATTTAATTTATGAGCTTTTAGAAAAGAAATTAAGCATGCTAGTTAGGTGATACACTTCAAACTCATTTGAAGACAATTTACCTAAACAAAAAAAGAGGAAAAAAGGTTTCAGTCTCTAGTAATATTTGTAGGTAATATTAAATAATTCCTGATACAGACTCCATAAGTTTTGAAAGAGTCTTTCAGCTCTAAAAAAACCCAACAAAACAAAAAACAAGAAAACAAAGCAATCCCCCAAAACAAGCAAACAAAAAAAACACAGAGAGGAAGAAACCTCCAATAGTTCAAGAAAAGCTATCAGCACAGTTTACTTTGGCAAGGAATAAAACTGTGTGTTTTCTAGGTGATAAATGAATCACGTTATTTGTTCAACTATAGAATTAGTGACCAGCTGCCTTTGCTTAAGCTTCGTATACAAGAGATCACTGAAAGTATTACCATAGCTGCATGTAACAGCTTGGGGCATGGAAAGGTACGATTTTTAAAGACTTGCCCGTGATAAAGGTGAAAATTAAACTTGAAAAGTTAGTGTCTCAGCTGCTATTTCTTCAACATGAGAAGAAACTGGCTGGTTTCTAGGCTGCTTATAAAGTGATAAAGGATAAAACCTGATTTGCACACAGAGAAATCAGCATGACTGTATGTCCTCTCATTCCTCAATCTCTTGAGTTGGCATTCTACCATGTGAATGAACTACCGCTTAATATTCAAACAGCAATGTTGCTTTTTTTTCATTCATTGCCTAAGGGGATGACAAGAAGTAGCTGAAATGTGATATGCTATAAACTTACTTTAATGGACTGTTTTCCACAAATACATTAACATGAGAACTTGTGCAAGAACAAGTTATCAAAAATCTTGACCTATGCTCTTAGCCTGCCTTTTTCAGTGATATGCATTAGTTGTGACTTAGACATACTAATGGCTTAAAAAATTGCTGTAATATTTGTTTTGAATGTGTCCACTGGAATGCAGTCTAATGGAGGTTTAAAGCATTTTGATATTTGAGTCAGTAGGCTATTACTGTCTCTTAGCTTCTGAAGGGTGGCAGGCACTTTCCAGTACCTTGTCCAGTGCTTCTAAGCAGCCTTCATTGTAAAGTTAAGTCTTTTTTCAGAAATGGGTCCCTTTCTTCATTGTGAGTTGAAATCAGTGTCACATTTCTATCTGGAGTTATTATTTCAGTCCTGCCACAGAGTTTACCTTGTTCTTCCTCTTAACCTTGATTTAAGGCATTTTAAGAAGTCCAGGACAATTTAAAATTGCTTCCAATCCTGCGTGAGAGTTGTATACTATAAAGTACTAGATGAGATTATCAGTTGATTTCAGCTAAAATTAGATTGCTTAAAATGTCCAGTTAAACATATTAACTATTAACACAAATATTCCTGTGCTATTCACAGTATGAATATTTATTTTATCTTCTTGTAATAATAATTTCCTAGTCTCTATAAATGAAGTGAAGTGAACTTCACAGGTTATCAAGTTTTATCATTATCTTCATGAAGTTGTCTATCTTGTTTTATAACGTTTTTAGGACAATGTCACTGATCAATAATAACATTTGAAATGATTGTGCAGTAGTATATAACATATAGCAATGTCTATGCTGTAATGACTATACCTTTTGTTTACATTCCATTTCTCAAGAAGTACATCTCAGCATTTGTGTTGAATTAACAGTTAATTACAGTGCAACTAGAGGGTACTTTCATATCTGTCAGGTGCTAAGACTCCAGGGTAGATTGTGATGGTATTTATGGACTATAGTATATGCAGGGATTTTTAAACCTTTTATAGTATATTTGTTTTGGTAATCCTACGTTTTGTATCAGACTATAAATTTAATTCATATCTTTTTTCATGGGGACATGTTAAAATTTAATAGAAGTATCTCATGCAAAATGAAATGCACAGGCATAGTATATTGTGTCAAGGAGTCATAACTGTTGAATCAAAGTCAGTTTTCAGCAGAATCTTCAAATGTCTTTTACTTCAAAATCAAATTGAATTTCCTAACTGCAGCTGATTTAGTTCTAGAGCTGTTCATAAAGCGCTTGTAAGATTTTTTTTATATAATGGAAAAATATATGTTGTTCTCTTTAGAGACAGAAAAACTCTGAAGCTTTGTTGATGTCTTTTTCCCCAAAAAAATTCTGCTCCAGGCAAAGACAAATCACAGAAAACTGTAAGTTTAAAATTTCAGAGGTTACAGGAAATGAAAATAGATTATTTAGATCCATAACTGTTATGCAGCCTTAACTGTAGTGATCACTGCCATGTCTATACATTTGACTCTCTGAATAATAAATGCAAAAAATTATGAAATGGAATTTTCATAACACTTTTCAAATAGTGCACATAGAGTGTTTCACAGACCTTTAAAAAGTAGTTTTTCATATAAAGTATTTCTACTTTTGTATAATACTTGAATGTAGGCGTCTCATTTGAGCTCTTGTCTGACAGAAGCAGTCAGAATAGAAGAGGGAGCAGAAATAGCTGGAGGGTAGCCAATAGGGAAAAGGAAAGAAAGTATGCAATTTCATAAAATGTCATATAAAGATGAAGATGGCTAGGCAGAAAGAGGTAATGCAGGCACAAAAGTATCCATTACTAAGAAATATTCCCACTTTCCTGTATTCCTTGTTTCTCCCTCATACATTTTTCTTTGCCACCCCTCACTCATCTTTGTGTCTATTGCTGTATTTTTTTTCCATTTCTTTATCTTTCTGTCTCTCCTTACTTCTCTCTGGTTTGCTCCTGAACTCATCCACTACTTCATCATTTCAGCTGAGGTTTCAACAGATATTATTTTTATTCTTGAGATTACCTTAGAATTTACTGCCACTGTACTCCACACCTTTGTTATCAAATCTTGCTGGTTTGTGTCTTGCAAAAGGACTGCATTCCCTTTGCCTGAAATTAAGTGAGTTAATAACATAGGAATAAAAACAAATCTGAAAACACCTTCCCCCCACTCCCCCTTTTTTCCCAGCCTTAACTTCACTCCCAACTCTTCTATTTCCTCCCCCCCAGAGCAACACAGTCAGTTCATAACAATTCGTCTCTGCTGCTCCTTCCTCCTCACCCTCTTCTCCTGCTCCAGTGTGGAGTCCCATCCATGGGAGATAGTCCTTCACAAACTTCTTCAGTGTATGTCCTTCCTATGGGCTGCAGTTCTTCAAGAACTGCTCCAGTGTGGGTCCTTTCCATAGGGTGCGGTCCTTCAGGAACAGACTGCTCCAGTGTGGGTCCTCTATACATCACAGTTCCTGCCAGAAAACCTAATCCAACATGAACTCCTCTCCACAAGCCACAGGTCCTGCCAGAAGCCTGCACCTGATAGGCTTCCACTTCTTTCAGGTCATATCCACTTGCTCTAGTGTGGGGTTATCTGCAGGGTGGATATCTGTTCCACCGTGGACCTCCATGGGCTGAAGGGGGACAACCTGCATCACCATAGTCTTCACAGACTGCAGGGGAATCTTTGCTCCAGTGCCTGGAGCACCTCCTGCTCCTCTTCCTTCACTGATCTTGTTGTTTCTCTCACTCCTCTCTCCCAGCCACCATGCAGCTTTTTTTAACCTTTCACAGAGGTGCTACCAATATCACAGGTCTGTCCTGGTGCCAGCCAGGACTGGCTCTGTCTGACATAGGGACAGCTCCTTGTTTCTTCTTATAGAAGCCACCTCTGCAGGCCCCGCCTCCATCAAAGCCTCACCACATAAACCCAATGCATCTTCTTAGGACAACATCTTGCATAATGTTTTGATCTACAGTAAGAATTCATAGGTATTGTTAGACCATTTCAACAGTAATATTTATAAAGAAAGTATGGTTGTCATTGATCATTCCCAACAGAAACAGACTTGATAAAACACAATTGTTATCTTTGTGATATTATGCCATTTTCTTACCCAGAAAACTCTGCAAAAGAGTGGAGAGAGAGGTGAATGGATATAAGATTTATATTGGTTGCATGAACTATATATATTAGATTCATATGTAGAGTTACTGAATGTAGCTGCTGTTTGCCTGTGGTGCTTAATTCTCTGAATTTCTGACTACACATGGAGTTGAGCTAGGCTGGTTAATACAGTGTTAAGAACATTCTCAACTGTAGCTTAAATAGTTCTGTGAGGATAAATAGTACCTGGAAGATGTCCAAATTTAAAGCAGTAGCTGGTAATTTTCTTACTTATAATTGAAGGTATGTGAATTATAAAAGGGAAAAATATTTGCAAACATATCTTTGAATTTTATAATGAATTTTGCTCTCTATTCACACCCTATTACTTGCCATATGTGAAAAATACCAGTAGAATAAAAAGCACTTTTTTCCCCCCATTTATTCCTGAAATGATATTTTGGCTTTGTGTAGAGCACACTGAAAATTTATAAAGGGAGAAAGTAAAAAAAAAAATAAAAAAATCACTTTTTACTTGGATCCTGTGATCACAACTTGTGTAGCTGAATTTTCCCAACTGGACTTTCAGAGTAAGTTTTCAAACACCATTTCTTATTATGTGTATAACCCGTAGTGTATCCTGGCTATGGTTTTATCTGCAGCCTCCAACTGATATGCTAATAAAAATTAAAATGATAAAAAAAAAGTCATAAGTCAGCCTGGATTTTACATTAATAGCTTGTGAATATTCAAAGAACAGTTTCCATAATCTGAGGTGTTATTTTGGTTTTCTTTTCTTTTCTTTTCTTTTCTTTTCTTTTCTTTTCTTTTCTTTTCTTTTCTTTTCTTTTCTTTTCTTTTCTTTTCTTTTCTTTTCTTTTCTTTTCTTTTCTTTTCTTTTCCTTTCCTTTCTTTTCTTTTCCTTTCTTTTCTTTTCTTTTCTTTTCTTTTCTTTTCTTTTCTTTTCTTTTCTTTTCTTTTCTTTTCTTTTCCTTTCCTTTCTTTCCTTTCCTTTTCTTTTCTTTTCCTTTCCTTTCTTTCTTTCTTGCTTTCTTTCTTTTAAGAAAAGCATATATTTTACATCAAATAGCAAAAATGTCACTTGCAAGTAATTCACACACCTTGCGGTAATAAATTCATTATCATATTTAATCTGATTAATTTCTTTAGTTATCTTTCTAAAATACAATCATTTTGTGTTTAACTATATTTTCAGGCATTTAAGTACTCTGATATTTGGCAAAGATTGGGTTGACACTTTGTAAATTTATTTTCTTAATACTAAGCCTTTGACCCTACATAAATTTTCTAAAATTGCTTAATTACATTTATATTTTGAAAAAGTTAATTACGCGATGTAATGAAAGTCTAGCAAACTGTCAGCAGCTTACAGCCTTTAGAATTTTAATAACCTGGTCTTTTGCCAGTCTTTATTAAGTAGTGAAGAACACTGACAGGAAAAAGTGGTAATACTTTAGAAGCGTTTTGAGTTCAAAGTTTTATCATATCTTATGAATTACTTGCTTATAATCTATTCTTGTTCGTATTTCAAGCATAAAGACTAGGTAGACGAGTAATTTTTGGACTCCAGGACAGATAATAAAGGTGTGAATATCAAGCAGCAACTGAATCTACGTTCAAACTAGCTTTACCATTCAACTTAGCATTCTTCATGCTTCATTGACATTTAACAAGAACAGATGTCAAAATATTGTATGTGATGTGGTAAGTCAGACTCTTGGTGTGCTGGGGTTTTGCAATGGTGAATACATTGCTCTCAAAAAATAATGTTACATGCATCAGAGATTCTTTCTTTGCTTGTTCATAGGAATAGAGATGCCTGTAATAGCCAATGAATTTATTTTTTTTTAATTCTTAGAAATGTAAGGGGAAAAGATATGCAGACTTTTACAAAGTAGAAAGGCAGACCATTGTTTGGTGTGGTATCACTAGTGTAAGTTCCACTGATTTTATTTGGGCAACTCTTAATTTCTGCCACTAAGCATCTAAAGCACCTAAGTTGTTCCTACAAGCACTTTCTTAATCATATATGTACAAATTATTTGTACAGCCTTAAAACTCAGTTTAATTGAAGAACAGTGGAAACAGTTGTCTGGTTTTATGGTTACAGTGTGGGGTTTTTTGTTGTTTCTCATAATTTTGAAATCTTTCAGTTCTCTAAATGCTGCTTCTGATTATTCAGTCACTGGGTGCAGACTTTTGGATTAAGCTTGAGAATACTTGAGGGTTAAGCTTGAGGATGTTGGATATTATATTTGTTTTGTAAATTGAAAATATCTTTTACTTAGTATTAAAACTGCCACATAAACCCCACTGAATTCTAACAAGCTTGATAGTTAAAACTCAGAAGACCAGAGATGTCACTTTCAAATTGCTTCAGGAGAACACTAAGATTGATTATCAATAAAAGAAAAACTCATGTAGTTTAGAAATATCCAAGGTGTTTTTTTTCTTTAAGAATGTGCACATTTTAGTATTTAATTCGATGGCATCATTTGATAGGCTTGTTTTTGGCATGCATTTTATTTTCAAGCCACTGTTACATTCACTGTATTTTGTGCCATTGTCATAGTTTTAGTCTCTTTCCAGCATATACGCTAGGTCTATTTCTAAAGTGACAGTGAGATTTTTTTCTTGCAAAAGCCCTTTTTGCTTTCTTTCCTTTTGTTTGAAGATTTATCCTTAACTAAAAGTGCCAAGAATAATAGAATGTGTTTGTGTTTGTTTCTCCCTTGTGGACCATGGGTATAGAATAAGCCAGTGAAATAATTAAATAAGACAAATTAAGGTTGGTGTAGATGAAGTGATAGTCTCATGTAACCCTTTTTATTCTCTGGACACAAAGTTTAAGGGACTAGCATTTAAACTGTATTTCTACAAGGATATATCATTAATTTAGAAAACTGATTCATTAGATGACTTCAAAGACCATGTAAGGCTTTATGTTTGTTTTAAGCAGGACATTATTTATAATTAGTCCTACTAATATATTAAAACTTTAAATACTGACTGCTTTAAATATTGACTACAGTAATATGGAATATCATAAACCATACACTTGTTATAGTACATGAAGTCAAATATTAATGACACTGTCTTCTTTAAAAAAAAAATATTCACCCTAAAATTATCGGCAACACCTAAAGATAATTAATTATTCTAGTAACAGCAATAGAGAAAGGAAGAGGAGGTGTCTGCATTGGTTAGTTTTCACTGTGGGAAGAATACAGCACTGATGTTTCATGACTTTTTAACATTGACAAAGGGCACAGAAAAGCCATGAAGCACAGCTAGTTCAAATCATAACCCATACCCAAACAAGAGAGCTACTATTCCCTAGGTTATTACTAGCCTTCTCTGTTGCTGGTCATAGTTTTTCTGACTAAGAACATATTTATTTGCTCCATGTTATGCAATATGTATTTTCATGCAGATTTGAAAAGGAGGTGGTTCTGGAGGAATGAAGCTTCCTGAGAGTTACAGATCTGTCTTAATTTCAGGAAATCAAGAGGATATGCAACAGAAATTAAGCTAAGAAAATACCTTATTCCACTCTACTCGAGAATGAAAACTCATCTGCAATGCCAAAGTTATGGCTAAAAATTTCAGAGATTAATGTTGCCTTTAAATAAATTAATGCATAATTTAATAAGAAAAAAAAAAGCTCAAAGGTGTATTTCACATCACTGAGATTCTGAATTCAACTGGAATAATTCCTGCTGTAGCACATTTCTTTCCCATACTCTACTTGCTATCTTATATTGCCTTCTTAAATGTCTACCTGGTATTGTTTTCATATTAATTTAATAGAAGTGTTTCTTTTCGATTACTGACTTAGTAAATACTATCTAAGCTCAGGTGATAACTACAATTTGTGTAAAAGCCATAATTTGAAAGCTAATAGGAAACAATCCTACAACTTGAGGCCAATTTCTTGTTATACTGGTAATTTTAAAGTAGTTTCAAATGAATTGGGAAGGATTAAATGTAATTCCTTGCTTCTCCAGACATAAATGAAAGACCTCCATGATGACAGGTTCTTTATTATTTACTTTCTTTACTTGCTTAAGGAATGCAAAAGTTCTTCATTCATTTTTCATAAAAGCATATCTTTGATGAAGTAGTTGGTGAAATGATAAACTGATTTAAGTATGAAATGTGACCTAAGTACCAGATAAGGAAGTTGTCAAGTATTCCTGAGTGGGAAGGGAGGAAGGAAGAAAGGAAGGACAGACAGACGGATGGCAATAGATTTGCCATGATTTCACACCTGGGGTAAGAGATTTAAAATTATTATAATATAGTTTACATAAAGTAGTGATGTTCTCTAATGAATATCTCAGACAATCATGAAACAGGGAAGGAGGAGTTCATAGGAAATGTAATGTTTTCTAACACCAGATGATACAATCAGAGGAAGAAGCAAAAACTAAAAATAACTTAACTGCCCAATGAGTTTAAGAAGTGCTTGCATACTCAAAAGCATCTCTATTTTCCAGGTACAACAGTTATAGTTTAATAAAATATTACTTATTTCAAGCCTTGCTTACTTTAAATAAATATTTAATTTGCCATCTAGGAATCTAGTCAGGCTTTTAATTGCCTGAAAGAGTATATTTTTACTCAGCAGTTGTTGCTAGTGAAGTGTTTACACTTACTATGGTGAAGAAGAAAAAAATTGTGTAACAATTTTGTGACTTTCTAACCTAAGATATACCAGCATAATATGTGGATATGTTATTTCATTAAGAATGCAAAAACATAAAAATACACAGATTTTACTACTGTTCACTACAGCTTGTGAAGGAGTTGTTTTTCTCCATTTCCAGAGCTGGTTTAATTTTTAGCTCAGAAACACCTGAGATATTTTTTCTAACTCTTTCAAAATAAATTTCAGTTTTAGGTTCCATCCAGGATCAAAAGGAGTCAGATAAAAGGATGGCTGAGGGAAAAAAAAAATTAATGGACAAAATATGTAGCAATTAAAAAAACCCCAAGTAAATACAAGCCAAAAATACAGTGATAGCAGAATAACTTTACTGAGCATATGTGGGGGAGGCTGTGTAAGAGAGAAGAAGGGAGGGAGGGAGAGAAGAAAGAGGATTGAAATGGAAAAGGATAAGATTAATATTTCCTAGTTATTTTGCCCATAATTCCTTAGAGCTTCAGGAGGAGGATCTGTGGTGACAAGATATGAAGGTGATGAGCATGGATACGTACTTAGAAAACAATTCTAGGAGAGTAGCTACATTTTTGTATGATGTTGTGTAATTTCGACAGATGAAGGATTATAACTGATCACTGGTGTAAGGAAAAAAGACACTGAGAAACTTAACCTCATCTGTCTCCATCTCCTTTGTGAAGATTTCTACCAGAAATACCAACATGTGTCAGATTTCACATGGTAATTATGAATTGCAGTTCAGGAGTCTGAGTCAGCAAAAAGGGTTCTTTGTGCAGTTTTCACACTTACTACTTTGTGGAAGGCAAAACACACTCTGCCACAACTACCTTAATAAAGATAGGTCATATTTTCTGAAGCGAATGCCCTTTTCCCCTGACATATACACATGCTGATTTCATCCCTGGATGTTACACTCAAAATATGGGGAAAACCCAAGAATCTCTTATGTAAAGCCAAAATTGTTAGTATAATTGAAATCTTAAGAGTCTAATCAAAGTGTTATTTGTACAGATTCAATTATTACAGAAAAGAATGAAAAAATAAGAAGTTAAGAATACCACTATTATAGAAAACGTCTCAATAATGATGCAGTTAAAATTGTTGTGCACACACATCCAGTTTCTACTTTTATAACTGTTTTACTGCCCACTGGGATCTTAAAGTTGTGGTTTCTGTCTGCTGAGGTGGGGTAGGTCAAGTCATCAAAATCCTGCAGACTCCCTAAGGGGAGTTTAATACTGGTAGTTTCTTCCTTCTCCTTCTAGAAAATTATTTGTGGTTACTTTTGCATGCTTGCTAAAATAGTTTTGTATCTTTCTGTTTCTTCATTGGTTCACCACCTATGGAGAACTTTACATATGTTAAATTCATTTTCTTTGTTCTTGATAGTAGCCCTAAACCTACTTTTGTCCGGCTCCAGGTCTGCATTTCTTTAACTGACCCTGTTTATAGCCATGGGATCTCCAGTGCTCAGCCCGTGACTTGTCCCTTATGCCAGACCTGTGATCCTTTATGCCACATCCTGTGTCTTTGCTTCTCAGGAGCTCTGCTGTCATACCAGGTCTGCTCTGCATCATCATGTTAGCTGTAAATATCTCACTCTGCACAGAATAACAACTTATTACTACTGTCTATATAAAAACTGCAGTGGGACTGTACAGAATAAAACAAATTAGGTGTAGCTTAGAATGATTATAATTACAAAATTAGGTATAATTAGAAAAATTACTGTTATAGTCAAACTAAGTAGAAACAAATTGCTGGCAGTTCAAGACAACTTCAGGAAAGCAAACCTGACAAGCCTTCATCCTGAGGTCTTGCAAATTCATTTTAACAGCTGTGGCCTCTTACAGGTAATGGCAATATTATGTTTTGTTTTAGAGTGTGTTCTTATTTGTTTCAAGTTTTACAAGATTCTTGTAAGTTTTTGTAAATAAAGATGATTATGAATACAATGAGGCTTTTTTTTACAAACAGTCTGTTTCTTGACTAAAACTCCCTTTTTTCTGTTTCAGAGCAGGTCAGAATGTATATCTTTCCTGTGTGTCAGAAGTATTGTTGATGAAAGGTGCAGTTGCACTTCAAAAAATTTCTTCAGGCTTGGTTTGTTCTATAGGTTGCACTTAAATGAAGGGGTGCACTATGCCTGAAAAGGGTTGGTTCAGTGACTTTAAAATTTAGAGAAAATATAATTTCAATGTATCTGATAAAAGAATTTGTTAGCCTTTTACTACATACATGTCTGTGCTTTGCAGACTAGGACACCGGAGTACTGACTTTTTCTGGTATTTTCTTTAAAATATTTCTAAAGAGTTGAAATGTTGAGAATTGTGCTTAGACTTTTTTTGTATTGTGTTAGTAATACATGGTAATATTGTGCTTCCTTATGCACCAGTTGTAGAAAGCATAAAATTTGTAGAAAGCTAGTGATACTTTATGTTAATTTTACAGTCATAAAAAACATATTTCTTCAAGATCTGATGTATCTATACTTTCAGTTAGAAAAACAGAAACTTTGTGCACACAGCAGATATGAGGTTATTACAAACAAGAATCTAAATATACTTCTGCATATTCAATTTGCTTGTTACCAAAGCTTTTACACACCTAACTGTAAATCCAAAAGAAGCCAGTATATGAACTCCTATACTTCCAAAATAAATTCTACTAAGAAGGGGAAGGCATGATTTGACATAGTCCTCCAATTCAAAATTGCACTGAAATCTACCATTCTGGTTTTTCTCCTTCAGGCATATTTAAGAGGTTATTAAAACCAAGATGTATGTTTTAAGAAAGACCATACTAATCTGGATTCATTTTACTACCAAATAAGCCAGCAATTTCCAGCAGTATATTAATCTTGAATAATATTAGTCCAAATTTTCCTGGGGAACAGAAATAGTATTCTGCCCTTTTCTGTTGCTGATGTTTCACTAGAGAAATGAGAAAGGGTAAATGCAGCAAAGTTTAATAGAAAATTTGAATGGCAATTGACAATCTTACGCTATATCAAATGCATAGAAGGGAGTATTCAGCAGTAACCCGTAATGCTAACTGCAAACTAAGAGTCATTAAAAATACATTTATGAGATATTCTACTTTCAAGATGTTTTGAAACAGACAAGTACTGCATCTGTTGCCATTCCTGGGCTCATTAAACTGACAGAAGTTTCTAACTACTATAACTTCATATAACCTTCCTGATGGATCACACGTAACATTTTACAGCACTGCATATAAGAGTAGTACTGCAGCATATTGAAATTTGGGGAGCAGTGTGGCAAAAAATGGTAGAATCTCTAGTTGATACTGATCTCAAAAAAAGATCCCTAAGCATGGAAATCTACCCTTAGAGTCACAGACATCTATGCACAAGTTTGAGTTTTTTCAGATCTCATATTTTGTTCTAATCTGCTTTAAAACCCAGACACAGTTTTGAATGTGTGAGTGCTACTTTTTATAAAATTCAAGGTTTCATCAGCTTAAGTTTTGATTTTGAAACATATGTTTAAAAAAGTGAAATGAACATTTCTGGCTTTAAAGTATTGTAAGCTTTTCTTTCATCCTGAAGCTTCATCAGGACTCAGTTTAGTCATAGGTGAACAGACAGTGAACTCCTGAAATTACTTGAGGAAAATTGATTTCAACAAAAGTTATTTAGTTTGTAAGGTAGTTTATAATAGAGGAAAAGGTGCTTGTATGTGGTCTGTTAGAAAGGGGACAAAGGCAACTATATGAATGCAATTGTATATGTTTAATCAGTTTCAGGTAAAATTCTACAAACTCTCATAGGAATTAGCTGGATTTTTTTTTATGCCAAGTAATTCTGAAGCTCATGGAACTCGGTTATTAATTTTGAAAATTAAGGGTACTGGATTTTGCTTCTTGACTACAAAAAAAGTTGTGCCCTTGTATCTCACACAGCTCTAGCTACAGCCTCTTCTTGCCCATGCCCATGACTTTTGGCCTTTAGTTTGCAGTACAAATATAATGATTGTTAATGGGGAAGGACATATTGGAAAAAAAGCAATTACTCCCTACCACCACTCTAGAGTTCAGCCTGAGTAATTTAAAATAGCACACATGCCTCATTACCAAATATTTTTTTAATATATACCTTTAGTAAAACTTAATCTCTGGGGAAGAATTGTGATTTACTGAAAAGAATAAAATTCAATGTAAAGCTTCCATTTTGTCTGGACTTACTTATTTTAGTGTAATTAGCTGAAGGTGGCTTCTATTTTTTGCACTTGGGACACATCTGGAAACTTGTCAAGAACATCAAGAAGAGCAAACAAGTTGCCCAGATTGTTATACAGTTTGGTCTACCTCATACTTTTTGCACAAATAAAAAGTATTTGCACTAAATCTAGTTCCAGGCAGTTTCCACTTACTTGTGAAATGCACAGATGACTCTGATGGTTTATGAATTTTAATGCAAGTAGTATGACAGAATTGTACAATTAGTAAATTAATCTTTAAAATCTCATTGAGGGGAAAGTTCACAGACTTTCATGCCATCCTTTTCTGCATTCACCATCTCTTCTGCAAAGTTAGACTGCAATGGAAATCCCCGAGAGGGACTTGGGCGTGCTGGTGGATGAAGATGATGTTAGACTTGTCCTTCTGTCTTCTTTGCGTGGAGATTGAAACACCAGTTTTATACAGAAATTTTAAAATGTCTACCTCTATAAGAAATATTAGCCTGTGGGCATTGCTGGAACAATTTCCCACTCCTTCCAAGGCTGTTGAGAGGTTTTAGAATGGATTCTGTCTCAAAAGCAAATCTGCTTCTAACTGTCCTTCTGGGTTGTTCAAAACTACTAGAGATGGCTGTAAGTTATCTCCTGTACAGGTTGCTTAAGGATCTCTTCTGAAGGACTCATTCTACTTGCACTCTCACCCAAGGCTGATATCCCTTAATCTGACTGACTTTCAGTAACACCTAGGATTTGTGTACATGAACAAGAACAGACAGAACTGAGCTTAAGGATTCAGTTTGGTCTTGAAAGCTGCACAATCACATGTATCATGCTTTGTTCCTGGTAATATCACAAGGCTTTTTTATTATATTACACTGATGAGTTTGTACATTTCATAGTACTTTTGTACATGATATGGACATTGTACATTCAGAAGCCCTGTGTTACCCACCACTGCATATTTCTTAAATCATACAGGTACTTTCCCCTTCCTCCCTTGCCCCCATAAAAGACATTGCTAGAATTGCAAAAGCAAGTGCAGAGCTATCTAGCACTCCCAAATAATTCTTGCTCCCCAATTTTTTCTTAGATCATTAAACTATAATAATTTTCCAGCTTAGTTTTTTCCCAATCAAAAGTGAAATGAAGAAGTTAATAAAACCTATTAAAAATGTGAACTTAATTTGGAATGTAAAACATCTTGAAGGAAGGTGTTGCATACAGATCTTACCAATTAGCTTATTACTATAAAAAGATACCTACAATTAACAGAACACTGTACACTCTACCTGCAAGCTCTGCATAAAACTGTGTTGTTACGAGGAAATATGATAGTCTTTAACATGCCAACAAGAGTAGAAAATTAGAATTGAAATTCCCAAACTTTGAGTAAAGAAAAATAATAGTAAGTATGGGAGAACACAGAGAGCATGTGAAAGCTTTAAGCTTAAGCTACGCTGAAAACTGATTGTGTTTACTTACCTGATTTTCTTGCAGTCTCAGCCTCATTTCAGTATCACACAAATAATTTCACATAGTCTAAGTAAAATATTTAAGGAGCCATCAATCCATTTGGACTTTCAAGTTAGGTCCTTTCTATGCAAATATACAAATTATATGTGATTGGGTATAATGTATCCTAATAAACAGGCTCTTTGGCCATTACTAGTAAAAGGCCACATACCTTTGTATTAAATGGACAGTGTGGGGTCTCAGGACTGCTTTGCAATTGCCTTGGCCTAAACCAGTTTTAATTTGGTTAAACTGTTGACTGGTGGCCAAGTGACCACTGCTTCATTTGTTTTAGATAAAACTTTGTGACTGTCACCTATGGTAAAGATATGACCCACCAGTGTAGTCACTGAACGACAAACAATATTTCTTTGTATTGTTGTGGCTTGGGAGACTACTATGCGATTTTCAAACTGTAGCTGGAACCAATGCAAAGGAGATAGACTATGATCTGAGAAGATATAAAACTAGTTGCAAATGAATCCCAGACCTGGAAAGGTAGAAAGCCCCACTATGAAGATCATGCTTCTCTGCAGACCTGGCTGATGGCTTTTGTAGACAGCTTCCCTCCCCAGGTCATGAGAAGACTGACACCACCAACCTTTGGACCCAAAACCACACTGGTAAGACAGGATAACACCAAGAAAAAGGGATAGATACTAGAAAATTTAAAGGTGCTATTAATACAGCTCCTCTGTATTAGTCTGGGTGCAGAGTGGTAGAATTATCTTAGCTGGGCTGGAGATAATTGCAAGGTATTCTCTAGGTTTTAATTAAGCTGACAATTACAATTTCCATGTATATTTGGTGTGTTCTCTTTGTCCACAATGATATTTTTATATGTATATGCATGTTTGTAGATATATATGTATACATACCTATGTAATATTTATCTATCTCATCTTTCTTTATGCATTTACTGAAATCTATTGGTTTACCTTTAAATATCATGTTAGGAACTGAACCTCCTCCCTATTGTTCTGCCTTTACCACACCTCTCATCCATCATAATTTTTAATGTGTTTCATTCACTTTCACAAATCTTTCCTTTGCTGGTGTTCATAAATCTGTTTGCTCCCAAGATATATTCTTACCCCCTAAGCTTATTAATTTGTAGTCCCTCCTTCCTAAACTTATGAACTAACAGATTTATCTTCCCTCCCACAAATCTATTTGCTTCACCAATCCATTTGTTTTTTTCTGCTGTGCTGAGGGAGAAATTCCCTGTTTCAGACAGATAATCTGCTGAATGTTCGTAGGGAGCTACGAAGAAGGAAAGCAGACCAGTTTACTTCCACAGTTGTGAACAGTGAGAACAGTGCATAATAAAGAAGCGGCTCTTCTATTACTTGGTGTTTAAGTTTCTTGATTGACTAGGTTTGGAACATAGTAGAAAAAATCTCCAAAAGTATTTCAAAACTACCCAGCCCTATCAATAGCAACAGAGGACAATTCCTCTTGCTTATGCAAAAGCTTCCCCTAGCTCTTTAGAAAGGATATACATGTCAGCGAAGGAGTCGGGGGTGACATTAATCTGTGTTCTTTGGAAAGGTGGCTCAAGCAACATCTTAAAAAACAGTTTCAAGATTTCTGAAGTGAGATTTTTCTAATGGCAATTTTAATTTTAAAGGAGGGAGTTTTGCAATGTTTTTCAAAGAATCAGAGGAAGATAAGGATGTGAGTAACACAACCAGTGGAGAAAAAAACCCAAAACTGTGACTGCAGTTTGAGATGGTGCAAAGAGTTATGAACTTAGATTCATGTGATACCATATGCTCATGATTATTCCTGTAAATATTGGTTTGGAACATATGGGATCAGCAGCTATACATTCCAATATAAGGAATCTTTGTGACATCATTGGACACTTGACAGACTATTTGAATAAAGGGGGAAGCATAAGAAAATATAAAGGTAAAACTGAATAACAAGTCTACTCCCCTCACCAGGGTGGGGAGGGGATATTCATCAGAACATCCTTTAATCATATTTAGTTTACACTGACATTGAGAGAGAGACCTTTTGGAAGAAATTTTTAGTAAAAAAAGCAGTGATACTACAGGAAGGAGAATGGAAGAGAAGAAATAAGAATTTGTATTGCAGTATTCCATCCGTGTGTGCTGTGAAGCAAGTTATTTCAGTTTCTTCCTTGTTTCAGAATATAGGCCTATTAGATGCTAAAAATAGCAAGATTACCCTTTAAAAAATCAGTCATTATATGATATCAAGTCTTGGAAGGGAGTCTAGGAAGAAAGCAGTGTACATTTCAATTTAAATGAGGTCCTGTATTGTGATACTTATAAGAAAACCCACAGACAAATCCAGTTTTAATGAGCCCTTATACTATATAAGGAGGGAAAAGCAGTCAGATATATTTTTGAAATGAGCTATTAAATGGTGCATCTAACCAATGAGAGGAAGCAAAGAAAAGACAGATTCGTTGTCTAAAATGAGCTCTGCACGAGGTAAAATCATAAGGCATAGGAAAAAAAGGTTCATCTTGCTAACCTCTTTACTGTTTCTTTTCCAAAAGTTCAAATATTCACTATAGATGCATGGCACTGCTGAGGGTGATAAATAATAGTAAAGATTATACAGTTGTCTTTGATACCCATTATTATTTATTTGTCTTACAAAAGAAGCCAGAAGATCTAATTAAGCATTTGCCCTTAACAGAGCTGAGAGCTGTACTGCATGATGATAGGTGTCAAGCAAAAAGAAAAGTGGGAGGAAGAAAAGGAAGACAAGATAAGGGTAAAGTAATTCTGATAGGAATGTAATTGTACAGACAGTATAAATTTTATCCAGTGAAAGGAATTTAAGATTTCAAAATTTATTTTAAGTCTGATTTATAGCAAGATTCTAAATGACCGTCACCTTCCTTCTCCAGCTAAAAAGTCTTTGATACTTTTTACATGTTTCAGTGAATATATAGGTGATTATTTCAGAGACAGATAATTTAACTTTTTAACTTCAAAACTACAAACATTAGATGCATTTTACCGTCACTAGGTTTGTTTTCTTCCAAAGCTTAAGTAATAACTGTGCGAAACTGAATACCCCACTAGTTGTCTCAAAGCTTGCTCCTTTGTGTGGCGACGTGCGAAGATCAGCGTTGCCGCCGGCGAGGTGGCTTGCAGGCCGGCTGAAGCGGTGGGCACCCAGGCGGGGCCGCCTGCTCACCACCAGCCCGCAGCGCACCGCCACTGACAGCGCGCGAGCAGAACCCGGCCCCGGCCCAACGGCGACCGCGCGCGCCAGCAGAGCCCACCAAAGCAAAGCGCGCGACACGTGTGCGCGTGTGCCGGGATGGGCTGGGCTCTATAAAAAAGGCCGCTGCCTCAGGCCCCATGTGCGCGATCACTGACCCCGCGGGAGGCTGCCGGGGGCCCTGTGCGACCCCCAACCCCCGTGTGTGCTCACCCACCCCCACAGACCCCAGAAGCACGGACCCCCGGGAGGCCGTAGATCCATGGCGGTGACTGTGCTCTGCTATCTGGAAGTCCCACTTGATTTGCTGTCTTTTCTTCCTTCCTTCCCTATTGCTGCTTTCTCTCTTTCCCCTGAGGTGTTATTAAATGGGTGGGCTTAGGACATCTGACCTCGTTCGCTTGAAGGGATGGAACCTGACAGGAGAGGTTGGTCCAGCCGTCCCTGGCCTCCCAGACTTGCCTGGTGAGGTCAGCTAGAAAGCAAGGGGGCCCTCCTCTCATCCAAAAACCTTGGATCCTAACAATAACAAAATTGATGTAGTTCCATGAAGCACTTTGATTTTACCAGAGCTTCATTTTCCAGAGGAAAATGGGTCCGACAGAATTTTCCTATCCACTTCTGTGAGCAAGTAGTTTCTAGAAGCATTCTTTTGAAAGGTTTGAAGAAATAATTTGACGCTTCACCTTACCAATGGAACCATAACTAGCCTGCTTTAAAAAAGCTCACCTCCTAATAGATGAATAAAAGAGAAAATGGTGATCAGTTAAGCTTTTTCACAGGAGGGTACCAAATTACTATCAGTCAGCAGTGAAAAAAGTATAAAGGATCTGCAAAGATAAAATGAAACACCGTTAGCAAGGTCAGATACAACCCAGAGTTAAATTAAAGAGGAAAACAACTCCCTAGGCTTGTATTAAAACCAGAAAGGGATGTCTCTCTGCATAGCTAGTAGCAGTAACATATACTTGCAAATATGAAGTGTTCTAATCACAGATGTATCAGTTCCTGACCTTGAAATCAAGTAGCTGAATGAGGCAAACAAATAAAAGTGAAGTTAGATGAAAAATATGAAGAAAAGTAGCTACAATTGAATATTTTAGCACAGCTAGCAAGTCTGGTTTTAGCATGTAGCAGTCATAATTTGCCTAGCTTGGAATATTCTGTCTATCCTGTAGCCTAACTCCTTATCTGAAGTATTGTTTGATTCCTCATTTTGAATGTCAGAAGAGGTATTTCTTTCCACACATAGCAGTGAATTTTGGAACCTGCTTCTTCAGCAGGTTTGAAAAGACTAAACAAATTAGTGGACAAGTCCCTTGACTGATAGTAAAAAGACTAGGTATAGGAAATAACTTGCTAAGAGCTCTGATACAATATCTGGAGGACCACATGGAGAACGAGCTGCAGAAAATGACTGGGTTTAATCGCACTTCCTAAATAGCACTTCTTGCCATTGTCTGAAATAGATCTACAGTCTGCAAGAGGGAGTGAGCCTGACATAGACCATTGATCTGACCCAATTAGGGCAGTTAATGTTCAATATTCCTAATCATCAGTAAAACCAGGAAAGCATATATAAGAAAGTATCATCTCTTATTCACAACGGTACTTCATAGAGGTTTCTCACTACTTGGTATTTAAATTCAAAGCACAATTAAAGGAAGTGTTCAGAATAAAAATCAAAACCATTTTCAAAGTAATAATTCAAACAATTGAAAATCAGGCATAGACCACATACATTTAGAGAGATGCAAAATTTATATATTTAATATACTTTCAGCAGCAATTTTACTAACATTGCCATTTCATACCATTCTTGTGCAAAACTAAGGCAAATGTTTGGGTTAGAAAAGCTACTATGCACAAGGCTTTTCTCTTGTGCCCAAGTTGTGGTTCCATAATTCCTCATATCTTACATGGGAGTTTAAGTACATGTATGGTAGCAGAAATCCTTCTGCTAGTCTAGTCACTCCCCTAGGAAAATGTCTGCGTAAGCAAAATAAAGCATTCCTTCCTAGCTGATGCATATAATACCAAATATGTGCATATTTGCTTAAATACTCCTGTTGTGATACAGCTATTGGATTTTTATTACTCATACTCATTGTATCTCCTCTTTTGTGGCACTTGCAGAAGAGCCCAGTATCTGAGGCACTTTGTAATTAAAGTGCTTTTCTCCATAATTACTAGCCCATGAACTGCACTGCCTGTTTCACTCCAGTGAAAATCCTGTGGCACAGTTGGTTTGTGTACAGTGTCAGTGTTTGAACGCTGGTTGGAGGTAAGTTGAGGACAGCAGAGTCCTCCCACTTGCTGACGTGGGAACTGGATCACATTCTGTAGACAACTTCAGATTTTTTTTTAAGGTAAATTCTAAGAATTATATGTTTTCATAAAAGTTCAAAAAGACATAGCCACAGTATGAGGCAAGGATTGAAGTTTAGTTATTTATAATTTCTTCATTTCACATTTGTGCTATTTAAATGTAATGGTATTTAAAAAATTAATAGCTTTGATTACTCAGCTTTTTATCTCCCTTCACCTTAAACAGATGTCAGGGATAAAGACAGGCGTCTAAGAACCAGCGGTATTTTGTCTTGTTCTACCTTTGCAATGTAGTGAATTACACATTTTCATTGCACAGGTAAGTATTTCTGGTTGAGTAAAATAATATTTTCCATTAATAAGACAACATAAAAAAGAAAATCACCCAAAAATAGATAAATTTATGACTAAATATCCATACATAGTACATATTTTTATGAGATTCATTAATAATATGTATATTTTTAGATTATATATATTTCTATATTAATGATATAGAATGTCTTTGTCAGAGGATGACTTCTGGTTTTCAGTCATTGGAATGTTGTCATTTGTGTATGAAAATTCCTCCAGAAGAACTCTTCCCAGTGGACACATTGTAGTGGTGTATTCCTTTCTTTTGTTCTTCACTTTTTAAAAATACTGGTGGTGAATGAGGACAGTGATGAATATTTTCATTCCACATGTTTTTGAAGGAGTGCAATCTCATCTAAGTTACTATGAATCTGGTGATCCTAGGTGTTTTTTATAGTCCTTACATGTAGTGTTTGAGACCCTCAGAGCATTCACAATATTTACTCTTGAAACACTGGTGAGATAGAGAAGTGCTACTAATCTCATTTGAAAAATGAGAAGAGTAAGACACACAAGTGAGAATGTTGTGTAGAACGTGGAAGTTAGGTAAATGGTCTTGAATACTGATGTTTAAATGACTGAGTCACGGATGTAGTGAAAGACTGGCAGAACAAAATCTAGTTGCAGAGTTTGAACTCTGAGGCTAACATCCTGACTCCTGAAGTACCTTTCTAAATAAAAGTATTATATACACAGGGATAATACTTTAAAGGGTCACAACTTCTTTTGAATGCCTCTTACAGCCAGTGTCAGTAAGCAATATTAGTGGACTTAAAGTCTGCAAAAAGAAACAGGTGTCATGCAGGTAAGTATATAAAGAAATTCATTGTGCTGAATGAATGCACATGCTTCACATGTATACAGGTCAGTCATGCACAGCATATTTTAGGTAACCCAACCATCTAAATACTCATCTCAAACATAGAGATCTATAGTTACTTTAATACACACATTTGTAAAGTAGTCACTTAAGACATGATTCAGTATTTCTTTCACAGACTTACTTTGTCCCACTGAGTTTTTATTTCTGGGAAGAACAAGATTAAGCTGTTTAGGAAAATAATAATGAAAAGATTTCTGATTATGTCAGCTCCTAACGTGGGAAGACTATCCCTTTGGATAGTATTTAAGATTGTATAATTTATCTTGTTTTCCAAAGGAACTACTGTTTATAGTACAGTGAGCAGAAAATCATTCCTTACTTAGACTTTTCTATATAATCCAATTGACATATACTTGTTAAAATATTAAGTGTGAAGTATTTAGGCCAGATTTAAATGCAGTAATAAGTAAGGGGATTTGCATAATATCGGGCACTGATGCCTGCTTTAAAATGCCAGCATCATTTTTCACATTTGAAAGCATGGTACCTTTGCAAAGAATCATTTATTAAGACGAAACCACTGTTTCAATAAAGCATTAAAATTTCCTCCATAAAATAGCCCTTGGGCAGCATTCTGAAGTACTAGTGAATTGCTATTCTAATCCACAATGGAACATTTTAATAAGTGTGATAAATGACTCACAAAGGGCTTCAGGTTTCAATGTCAGTGGAATTAGAATCAGACAAAGGCTGGGTCTGGGTGATAGATGGAGAGGATTTTTGTGGTAAACAGTTTGCAATGTCAGGACAATACCAGCTTATTGAACTTTCAGAGGCTAAATTCCTGTCAATTTGTTACCTTGTTACCAGCAGACATAGATGTAGGTAGAGTAACAGACTTACATTCTTTATCAGCTGATACATTTCTGTAACTCCTGGACTACTCCAAAAAGATCAGAAAAGGAAACATTTAACAAATAAAAGAAAAAAAATATCAAGATATGAAATAAAACCATAAAATTAAAAGATACAAACTAGTGTTGAACTTTTTATCCCTGGAAATATTTTTATCTTGTAAGCACAAAGCAAAACCAATTCCTAGTACAACTAATACTCCCACTAAGCAACTTCACTTTTTACAGCAGTTTCAAAATTCTGTGAAATGAGTTTCTTTAGTGTGTTTGTTTTCAAGCAAAAATAAATAATTAAATAGTCACAATATTTGTTGGTAAGCTATTTATAAAATACTTGTAGGTCTTGGCTTCTTAATCTCAAAAAATTCTATTGATATTTACTTGTGACTTGAAAGATAATTGGTAGGAGAAATTGGAAGTTTAATTGACATTTAACTTCACTTTAATGGGCACTTGACAGAAAGGCAAATGTTAATTTGAACCCATAAAATAATAGACATTTTTGTGTGCTAAAATGAACTTTTAGTATGTAATTTGTACATCATACACACACAAATTAAGATGTATACAACTATTTTTATTTTTTCAGGTATAAGGCTACTGGCAAAATTAATAAAATATGGTCAGTGAGGTAGCTTGTCACAAATATAAAAGTCACCATCATTAAGTGGAATCATTTCTGATAAAAGCATAAGCAGAAAATGCCACAATTGCATTTCATTTGATATATAAAATAAGTTTTTCAGCAAGCAGTAGAAGAGACAGCAAGCAGTAGAAGAGATGCATATTAAGCTTATTTTGTCTCTGTATATTGTCCCTTCATTGTAAGTTTTCCTTCACATCTTTTGGTTTTCTTCCTTCATGCTTTTGATCTTCTTTTTCTGCTCTTTTTTTTTTTTTTTTTTTTTTTTTCTCCTAGTTCATCACCTGGTTTTCATGCTTTGTCTTGCATTGCCTGATTTGACTCCAGCAGGAATTTGTGGGTTTTCGGCCTCTCAGGATACTTTTTCTCCTTCACAAGAGAATTGAAAGATTTTTCAAGTTTTCAAGGTGCTTGTTTGAGTTCCAGTTGGAACAGCAAGGCCAGGGAAGTTGACAAATAAGAGCTATGTTAGTCAACATGGTATAACCAATGTCTAAGTTAATAAGCTGTGACTGACAGTTTCCTCATTTTTGTATACTTAAAATATTTTGTAACCCTTCTCCTTCTAGCTAACTTTGACTCAGTCCTTCCTAGCCTACAGTATCTAATCCAATAAGCGTTCTGGAATTGGTAGTTCTGAGACAAATTCAAAGGTTAACCTCCACCACCACCTCTAAACAAAACAATAATTCCAAAACTTTTTGTCTTTTTTGGTTTCCATTTTTCTTTCTACCATCTATAAAACCAGAGGGTGGAAATATTTATTCCTAAATTATTTTCTAATATACAGAAATAAAAATGCCACCTATATTTTAAATCTTTCTAGATTGTCCCAAACCAAAACTCTGTGTGTGAACTGAATATGTTTTCAAAAATATTGTGCTAGAGATCAGCAGTCTATTTAAAATTGTTTCCATACTCCACAGTGTAATGTTTTTATTCTATATTGTGAATAAATTTGATTGGTGTAAGAAGAAATTTAACATATGTACAGCAATGTTGGTTTAAATGAAGGTTGGTTTAAATGAAGGCTTGTATCATATGTATTCCACAATACTTATAGCAAAATGACAAAATTATATAACATTTTATGAATTAAACCCTGTCTCAGAATCTATATTAACTACTTTAGTACCTGGACTATTAGGAAAATAAATAAATACATGTCAGTATTTATGCACAGGTAGACTATCAAGACAGGTAAGATTAGAGTGGGCTTTTTTTCTGGTGATACAGGATTTAAAAAATTAGGACCTAGTCTTCTGCCACTTAAGTCTCTGTTAGTTTTGTAAAGTTTTCTAGTGAATTTCGGACATCCATCTATGTATGTATGCATCTGTGTATCTATCTGTCTATCCATTTTAATACTGCACAAGACATGAAATAAATTTGCAGCTCCAATGTCAACCTTGGAGAGAACTAAACAATGAGCAACTTAGCATAGAATCCTCCTTAGTTTTATTAATTTCTAAATGTGAGGGGAAGAGGACCAGTGGTTTATGCTGGTGTTGCTAGTGCATAAAGTTTGTTTCTGGTAATATCTTTCTGTTTTGTTTAGACTAGATTTATATGTCTGAAATAAATAGGAACTTCTATGAGTTCTTTGTGGAAAATCATAGGTAATATAAATCCAATCAGTTTCATATTTTGAAGATTTTTCCAAATATTCAGAATAAAATCTGAAAAATCTCCAATGCAAAAATTGGACCTATACCTCTATTAAATTATTTTAATTAAAACTCAGCCTTTTTTTTTTTTTTTTTGATAGATTATTGAAAAGGGGGACCAGAGTAAATATGTGCAGGGTGAAGATACTATTATTAAAGGACAACAATACATGTCCTCCTTGCATCATAGCCTCAAGATAAAGCACATATATAGGACAGCAAGGAAAGTACTTCTGTTGCAGTATCCTCATCTTAACTCAGAGTCCCAGTGGCACATTTCAGTACATGATATTGGCTGTGTTGGTGCTAGTCCACTGTGATTGACACTGGTTACCCTGTACAGGATGACTATGTACTTATGAAATGTGTGTTTTGTTAGTCCCAATGATAGCATTAGGACTTTTCTATCTGAACTGTTAGTTCAGATGTAACCCTTGAAATTTGGTTCTTTCCTTAGATGTACTTTCTGTTGAACAAAATGCTTCTTGGTTTTTTTTTTTGTCTTTAATCCCCACTCACATGGCAATTTCAGCTAAATATGTTTCACCTAGATCTGCTTATCTGCACCTCAAGTCCTGGCAGGTATTTTATTACTTGACTAAAGAGATCTGATCTTCAGATTTTAAAGCTGTTTTTTTGATATTTAAATGTCTGCATGTGAGCAATTTATTTCAAGGTACAGACTTCTCTGCTGGTAGTCCTGTGCCCTTGGCAAATTAACAGATTGGTGATAAAACTTTTAAATTTTCAGTGGGGTTTTTAATATTCCTTTAGATTTTCCACTATTTACCTAAAATAGGATTTTCTTGCTTAAGAAATGATAAATAGGATACTATACCTTGTACAAGTGTGGCAGGTGTTTGTTACAGCCTCTGAGAAATGACATTTCTCAAAATAACTATAAATTAGATTAATATCACTAATTATTTTAGTAAATCAAACCCTTCAACATTCAGAATCTTTTTTTAACTATTGGCCATGTCACTAAGAATTGCAATATTGCTGTCAAATATTTTATTTTAGACTTGTCAATAACCTCTCTTTTTTTGTTTTTTTATTAAATTGAGTGTTTTTTAAGTACAGTACTGGAATATTCCTCCTATGACAAAAACAATGGCTCCTAATATAGGCTAGGCAGATGTTTATTCAAGGGGAAAAGAATAAAATGGCATTACATTTTTGGTTTCCTATAACCACAGACAGGTTATTGGTTAGAAATTATTATTAATAACAAGGGAATTAGAGAGTGCACAAAAATATAGGCAGAAAGCAAAGGATTTCACACCTGCAGTGCATCCATGATTTATTCGGTGCAATTCTGCTTTGGAAAGGTATAATAAAAATAAAACTTCTGCTGTTTAGGTGGTTTATTTGGTTTATTTTTCTGTATGTAGAAAATGAGTTTCTTATTACTCCCTTGGCATGTGAGATGAATTGACAGTAATTTATATTATACTTCAGATATATAATGATCAGAATAGAGAGGAACAAACATAACAGAAAACTTGAAATGAACAGCATTAGTAATTCCTTGAGTTTTTAATATTGCCTCTACTATGGTATTTGATTCTGATGTTTCTGCTGATCCTTGAGACAGGGAATTTATCAGCCTGATTGTTTATTCCAAGAGATCACTGTACTCTCCTGAATTTTTTAGGGCACTGCCAAGCAAAAAATTAAAGAAACAAGATAAAACTCAAGAGTTCTGACTGATCCAGTGATACTCATTTTTCCTATACTGTGTGATTTTTTCTGTCTTACAGTTTATCCAAAAGGTGGGACTTTCAATCTTCATTTGGACTTTTGGAGCTTAAGTCATTACAGAATCAAAGATGGTGTGTTCATCAGTCCTTTTTTTTATCTTTTCTGCCTTTTTTTAATTCCCCCACCAATTTCTACTGTTCCCACAAGATGACAAAGCAATACAGCAAAAGATCTATTCTTTTAATTTAGATCAAATTTTATAATCTCAGACATGTAATTTGAAGATAATAATTCTGTAATCATAGAATGGTTTGGGTTAGAAGGGACCTTTAAAGATCATCTAGTTCCAACCACCCTGCCATGGGCAGGGATACCATTCCCTAGATTAGGTTGCTTTCCATTCAGCCTGACCTTGTACACTTCCAGTGATGAGCCATCCTCAGCTTCTCTGGGTAACTTGTTCCAGTATCTCAACACCCTCACTGTGAAGAATTTCTTATATACAATCTAAATCTGCCCTCTTTTAGTTTAAAACAGTTACCCCTTTTCCTATCACTTCAGGCCCTGTTAAAAAATTTCTCTCCATCTTTCTTGTAAGCAGTAAGGTATCCCTGGAGCCTTCTCTTCTCCAGGCTGAACAACCCCAACTCTCTCAGCCTTTCTACATAGGAGAGGTGTCCCAGCCCTTTGATCATTTTTGCATCCCAAACAGGTTGTTGTGGTTTAACCTGGCAGGCAGCTGAACACCACACAGCCATTTGCTCATTTCCCCGCTTCCCCAGTGGGATGAGTGAGAGAATAGGAAAAAAGTAAAACCTGTCAATTTAGATAGAGTTTATTATTCTTTTCCTCTGCTGTTTTATTAATAGTAATAGTAATAATGACAATTATTTTAGAATATACAAAACAAGTGATGCACAATGTAATTGCTCACCACCTGCTGACAAATGCCCAGCCTATCCCCAAGCAGCGACCACTGCTCCCTGGCCAACTCCCCCCAGTTTATATATTGAACATGATGTCACATGGTCTGGAATACCCCTTTGGCCAGTTGGGGTCAGCTGTCCTGGCTGTGCCCCCTCCCAGCTTCTTGTGCACCTGGCAGAGCAGGGGAAGCTGAAAAGTCCTTGACTGGTGTAAGCCCTGCTTAGCAACAACTAAACCATCAGTGTGTTATCAATATTCTTCTCATACTAAATCCAAAATACAGCACTATGTCAGCTACTGGGAAGAAAATTAACTCTGTCCTAGCTGAAACCAGGACACAGCTCTGTGCATTTCTTACACTGAGGACTTCAGAGCTGGATGCGGTACTCCAGGTGGGGTCTCATGAGAGCAAAGCAGAGGGGGAGAATCGCCTCCCTTGGTCATGCTACCTTTTATGCAGCCCAGGATACTATTAGTTTTCTGTGCTCCAAGCACACGTTGTCAGCTCATATCTAAATACTTTATCTACTTTAAACTGATCATAAAATCTGAAATGATCATATGAGCTTATAGTTAATATAGTTTCTTACATTATCTGCCTTCATAGTTCTTTGATACAAAATTGATTGCTTTACTATGTTTCCTGGTAAAATAGCTGGAAGGAAGTTTTGTGAAATCTAAGTTGGTTTGATTTAGTATTAAACTAAAACATTCAAGTTCAATCATCAAATTTCTATGTCCAAAATGTCATAAACTTAAGTTTTGGGAGAGATCTGTGTAATCTTCAAGCTCTTTTAAAATTACACATTTAATAAACAGTAAGGTTAAAAGTACTATCTCCAAGTAAAATAGAGTAAAATGAAAGACATGGCTGTGGAAAAGAATGAAAATTAACTTTAAAAATTCTGGATCTGTTGTATTCTTAGTTGTGTTTGTGTGAACATAAAGTAGTTCCAATGATATTAAATTGGTTATTTCATAGTAATTCTCTGAAAACAGAAAGTATTACTTTTTGAATATGAATATGAAGTTTTCTTCTGTACATCTTTCCTCCCAACTGCAATGCACATTCCTCTTTAAAGAAATTCAGCTTGTCAATAAATGGATCTGAAAATCATTGGTATTAGTTGCCAGCAGTCTCAACTCACAATATAGTTATGCTTTCCTTGGCTTTCTCCTTGGTGACATGACTCCCTAGAGTATTGTCCTACTACCTCCTGCTACATACTCCCTCTTTCTCCCAAAAGACAAATTGTGAAACTAAAGAAAAAAAGTCAGGCTGGCTACAGAATCACTAGGTCTTCAGGGAATCCTCCCTGAAGTAATGTGTTCCCTTAAGATTCATTCAGCAGACTCTGTCTGCCTGCTCCCTCCATCACTCTCTGAAGAAATAACGCTGCAACTACAAGTTATAACATGGAAGGACAGCATCAGAATAGTGAAAGAAAAGTACAGACTTCCAAGCAAAGTAGGAACCTGAATTGGTTCCTAAGGCATTGCTTGGGCTTTTTAGGAATCGGTTTCATCTTGTCTGAGTACCAAGTTCAGACAAATGTGATGAAGTTAGAGAACCAGACTATCACAACAGCAAACATATTTAAAGGTCTTTTAGGTAGATTTTTTTTCTTCCCGTCTTACAGGCAGTATTCAGCTCTGTAAGTAGTCCCATTATTTAAATAAGAGTATTCAAACACTTTTTATGAATACTAGTGACAGAATCTTGACCTTTGAGAGGACTTGAATGAAAATATTATTTTTATTGTTAAGATCTGGATGTTCATTTTCTTGCCTGTAATTATCGAGGGTACTGTACTTGTGTAAGGCTTTGTACCTATAGATAAAGAAATTTCATATTTTATAGAATATCTGTGTCTATACTGAGACACATATATACCATTAGGGAACAAGAGATATTTGAGATAAAAATGACAGATCACTTGCAATCTCTGTCAGTTTTTACATGTCTTTTTAAAATAAATCTTATCTTTTTTATTTATTTATTATTATTATTATCATAGGCATAGATACCTGAAAATAGACTTGATATAATTAAAAAGGGAAGATTTGCATCAATTTGTAATAAGCTTCCCTACATTTACATGTACTGTACCTCTTGAAATTATGAAAAGCAGGTATCTGTTGCCAATGTAAATTTGGAAGCAAGAATCAACATTTCTCATTTTCAGCAACTGCATTATCTGTCCACTCAAAAAAATGTAATAGAAGAAAATAAAACTGTATAACATGTATGCATGCAACTGACACAATGTTGAGGCCTTTAAATAGCTTTAACTCCCTGAAAGGAATGCAAGTGTACTAGGTACCTAAAGGATTATACTCTATAGACAGTCATGCTTTGTAATTTCATTAAAGACAGGATTATGTTACCTGTTTATATTTCAAATTCAACTCTAAAATAAAAATTCAAGATCCATCTATTTGGGAAAATTTCAAAAGGACAGTGTTTATTAAAAAATGTCAGTTGCCCTTTAATCCACAGGCAAGAAATTCTACACTAGAGGATACAGCAACTGTTAATTCAGCATGTTCTTGCTGCTGATATGATTCTAATCCAGCAGAATATTAAATGAAATCATGAAGTAATGGAAAGGATGAGCATGTTAAAAGGGCTGAGGCAGAGACCAAGAGAGACTGATGATGCAATTACCCTTCTTCTAGGCTGTGCAGTACTAATGTGATAAGGGCCTGCATAGTTCAACAGTAAGGATGAAGAGGCTAACAATAATCCGCAATTTAAAGTAGGTTTTCTTTGTGCTAGTAAAATACCCTGCATCTCATTGATTAGAATGCCAAGAAAGTTCTACATTGTGTCATGCTATTTGCAAAAGAAAATGCTAAAAGAGAGGTATTCAAATACTATTTAATGAGAACTGAGAAAGCTAAAGAATGGAGGAAGAAAGAATTGAGCAAATGTTAAGTTTAAGACCACGAATACATTACTAACAACAATAAGGTACTGAATATTTATAGAAGCAGTAGATTAGTAAAGCTCCCTGAAAATTCCCCCATTGTTCTAAATTCACATTTAGAACCTGCCCTGCTCTCTAATAATATTTGACTTTGTGAGTATTTTTCATGTAAGAGGTAATGCCACCAGATTGACCATTCACTTACTGTGCCTTTTATAATCTGTTATGATTTGTAAAACTGAAGCCTCTTTTTAAGCTGAGCCAGAATGCACAGTGCTGGCTGACTAGTGAGATTAATATAGCTTGAATTACATTTTTCCTAATTTATTTCAATGAAACTGAGTGCAGAGTCAAATTCATAGTCCTTGCTACAAAGTAAACTTGGCCATATGTCATATAAGGCTCTTACAGTCATTGTAAAGCAGTTAAGGAATCAGAATTAGTCTTTTGCATGAAAGGCTATATTACACCATAAACAACTAGCAGCTATACTCTTCGTAATTCTAATGCAAAGAACTTAATCAGTTTGTTATTCTTTTATACAATAAAACTTGGAGAGGTTTTCATTATTTTAAGCAAAGTTCAATGAATAGGTTGTGTGTTTCTTTCTAAAGTTGGTGTTATCATGGCTTGATTTATTGATGCATCAGTCTTCAAATTCCACATTAATTAAATATTTAATACACTGTTGTCACCGATCTTCTGGTAAAATATGTCATGATATTTTTGGATGAGATTTTTTGAAGGACCTGCAGTTCATTTTAGAGTGAGAAGAGAATTTGTCTTACAAGAGGATCAAATTGAAGACTCTGAAGACCATCATGATCATCTGCTTTTTGCTCCTGGGTTTACTGGTAAGTATAACAGTCTTGCTTATCTCTGTATAATGACTCCTGGTTTCTTATATTCATTACATTTTATGGGAAAAGATTTTTTGGACTGGGAAAACATGATATTTCAAAATATGTACTACTGAAATTTAATACCGTAATATTGTGTAAGAATGCAAGATGCAAGAGGCATCTTAACCTTTCATGTTTATGTAGCTTCCTGTAAAGCATATTTACAGTTTTAATTGACTGAAGATTATTACCTCCTGATATCTCTTTGGCAGTCTAGAACTGGGTTTGGTCTTATTCCAGTTTCAATATTTATTTACACTTCTTTCTTCACAGCTGGGAACTGTACGTATTGATCGAGTGCTTTGGGCAATTTCCCCCATGAAACAGGAAACAGAGTCCAAGACATAAATAAGTCTTTGCCTGAAAATATACCAGACTCTAGCCACATCACCAACAATTTGAAGAAAAAAATGAAAATTTGTGGGGAGGGAACTTCCATGTGCCCAGAACATTAACAAATTCTGTGGATCAAAGCTGGAAAGCTCCCAGAAAAAAACCCCAAAGGACCTAAGATCAGAGCACACCTCTAGTATGTTACAGGAACATAGCTTACATGGTTGGGAGAGATCTGGGAAAGAAAAAGAGAAAAGGTTTAAGCATGCAACATGTGTTGACTAATGCAGCAAGCAGTTTCTGCTGGTCAAGAGATGAGCATCATTTGGATATACTGAAGTGAAGAAATCATGCTTGTACAGGAATACTAGGGACAGAATCCATGTTCCCCACAAAGAAAGGGACATACGGGCTTTTCCAGAGGAACATTCTGTGCTTTTTATATTGCTTGATTGTTGGGATTTTTCTATTTTCAGCAGTCATCACCATGGTTGGGAAGTAGCTAAAAAATCAGAGGGTAACATAATCTCTAGTTCATGGTCTTGTTTAGTAGGCCCTACTACTCCATACAGCTGGGAAAGTCACACTAGGCTGTCTAGAGGGAGTAGATCATGGAGGACTAGAGGGCTTAGAGGATGGTATTGCTCACCTCAGAGATAAACAGACCTGAAAGGTAGATACTTTTCCCTAACATCATTGCAGATCAAGTGATAGTTTACAAACTTCACAGAGCAATGGTGATCCTCTCCAATGCCACAGTGAAACTTTTAAAGGTCTTTTGCTCACCCAAGAGAGCAGGCATCAGTTCTTTACACAGGCTTTCACATGCAAGACTACTTATCCTTAATTTACTGACCTTTCAGATGCTCAGTAGATGCCTACGAATGTTAATTCAATTAGGAGTTTCAGTGTTTAGGAAGACTAGTTCAAGCCCATGTTTCGGGGCCCATGGTCATTTACAAAATAAATATAAGGTCTAAACAAGAAATGATAAAATTATCCAAATGGCTACTTTCTGTATGTGCAGTCACTATGACAACCTGGCCTCTTTGTCCATGGTCCTCCTGAGGTCATTAGTTTCCTTTATTAAAAAACCTTTTTACAGAACTTAGATGAAGGCAGATGTGCTCGCTTTTGCTTCTTTAATTAAAGTAACTATTTCAAAGCTGAACACATGCATTGAACCCTCTTTTATATCATTTCCTAATTTTCTTTAATTTTACTAAAAAAAATTATTGAACATAAATTGTAGTTATCTAACCCCTACATTTATATGAGACAGGAAAAAAAAAAAAGAAAAAAAAAATATTCTACTCTATGTCACATTCTTCCCCATTTTTATATGTAGGGCTCTTCTGCAAAATCAGGCTGAAATACAAACATTTATGCCAAGTATGCCAAGGTTGGAGCCTACAGGAATGATAAAATCCCACCAACAGGTGCTCATCTCCTTCTGTCAAATCAGTTAGCTGAAGAGGAGAAAGCGGAACAGTCTTAACTCTGGACCAGCTAACACCTGGGAGAAATGGGATAGGTAACAGCTACCACATAGGCTGGACCTCTCCACTTCCTTTACTAACTAGGATGAAGAAAGATTCAATGAATCCAAGCTCTACAGAGCATTTTGCAGATCTCACTGCTTTAAAAGATAAGGTAAATGTCCCTGCAGCTTGATCATTGTCAGAATTAAATGAATGTAAAGAGGTGTTTCCTTTGTACAAAGAGCAAAAAGGAGCGGGTGAATTGTCCCAACTCTGGGCACTTACCTAGAGCCTTCCAGTGTGGTCACAATTTAAATCTGAAACAGAACAGTTGGAGTGAGATGGTTGTGTTGAAGTCCGTTGTTTATTCCTGTTGGATGATGGTTTAGAGAAAAAATGTTGTTTCTAAAATCTTTCCAAATAGCAGATCTTAGGAATATGAACAACAGTCAATGCCGTATGAGTTGAAGCAAGAACAGAAGGCAATCCCTGAGGTAACTACCAAAGACAGTAGAATTACAGTATCAGCAGAGATGGCAATATAGGCACAAAACCTATGTATCCATTCTCTTTTCCTGCTGTTGCAGTGTCTTGCCTTTCCTTAAATCATTTTGAGTATTGTTGTACTATTTTGTTGACAAACTCCTATGCTTCTTTTCTGGGTTAAAACTGTACTTGAACCGCACTATATTGAGGCATACTAATGTCTAAGTCAAAGAATTAATTTATTTGGGTATGAAAGCTATCAAGGAGAACTGTGTATATTCTCAAACAATGGCACTTAATGCATCACTGGGACTGAGATACATCCAGGTCTAAGATCTGAATTAGCTGGAACTGAAGGATGTGACCTGGAATAAACTTTTTTGATATGTAAGTATTCACACCAGGACAGAAAGTCAAGCATATCGTACAGCTACAACAACTTTTTTTTCTGTAGATGCTACTCATTATTTAAACTGTTTGCATATGTTTATCTAAGAGAGCTGTGATACAAAGTAGCAGACGATTTACACCATGAATTATGACTTCCTTATGAAGTTCTTTTTAGGTTAACATAAGCAAGCTAAGGGCAGAACAAAACAGTTACTGCAACAGCTTATCCCAGCATAAGTAAGCCATAAAAATACTAGAATAATATGTTAACAAAGAAATCCATCTATTCCTGAAGTCACTTATTTTTTTATCAATGGTTACACTAAAGTAATAGCAGTTTTCCAATAATTCATTGCTCTATACTCAAAGGAATATCATACCATTGGAACAGATCGTGTTCTACATGCCCCACAATACAGAAGTGATTTTACTTTGTTAGTTTAGTTTCCATCCTGAAAATTGGGGGGGGGGGGATTTATTATTATATAAGCATTATCTAAAGGACAAAACACAGATGTTTGATTATTTTAATTTTTTTTACATCATTTAAAACCGTAAATTTGGCTTTATTAAATCCATCAATAACCTAGTAATTTTACTTTACATGAAAAAAATCCTGAACTGTAACAATTGTGGTTTTTTTTTTTCCTCAAAAAATTAAAAATAGCATGTATCAATAACAACAGAAATGCCAGTTCTGCCAGAAGAAAAACAAATATCAGAGGCAGCAGTGACTGCTGTGGGCTGAAGTGACTAACACAGCTAGTAAACTGTTGTTGTCTGGAGGACTTGCATTTAGGGGCCTGGCAACCAGTGTTGCAGTCTGGACAGGTAACTGGACCAAACGTTTCCAATCCAAGGATCTAAAGGTGAACTAACAATTCACGCGTATGTGCACACATCTGTGTGTTTGTCAGTCATCAATATAACATGTTGAAGGAAAGGTAACTACCCTTTATTACTGGCTATGGTAGAGAAAAACATAATAGGAACATAAGAACTTCTCTGTCATGCTCCCAAACCCAAAAAGCAGCTGCTATCAGCATCAAAAATGGCTACTACAACTTGTAAAAGTTGCAGTACCTTCACACTTGTCTCACTTAGCAATTTAGGTTTCTTTATTTATTTATTGCTATCTGCCCAGGCCCTAGGCAGTACACAACGTGCATCTTCCTGAAGACATAGGCATACACAGTAAATCTGGTATATTATTTTCTCTAAATAAAATCAACAGAGCCAGAAGAAACAATAAAACAGGAGACAGAAAAAGAGTTGCAGGGAAAGAGCAGGCAGAAAAAATTAAACAAGGTTCCAGAGCTGTAGTGGAAGAATCAAAATGGGTTTGAAAAATGATTGACAAACACTACAAAAGATTTGATGCAAAGAAAATGTAATTACTGCATTCGTCTAAATAATTAGACTAATTCCCTCTCAAAAATAAATATTCATGTAGTTAATCTCCATAGTGAGAATCTCATATGATGTATGTAGGTCTGATACAATGTGGAAGGGTAACAAAAATATGCTTAGATGATAGATTGTAGAGGTCAGTTTCTGATACACTTATGTTGAAAAACAGGTGTCTGACTCCTACTGATTTTAGTGTAATTGCTCCTGGAATAAATTTCTGTTCCACACCAGAATCTTAATCTTTATACCAAACTAGTATATTAGTTTATGTAAACATATAGTTACTCAGAATACCTCCCAATGGAGTTCATGGAATATATTTGATTATTGGTGGACATAATATTCATTCTACCTGCTCCTCTGCAATTAACCTACGGACCTGATCTGTAAAGCTATTTGTTCATCAAGATGTATTTATATTGACACTTCCATGTTTTTTTACAGGGACCTGAACAATTGAAAAGGATGTGCTTTTTATTTTTACCAGTCAGAGTTCATGAGATAAAGTAAGTTGATTAAACATACTCAGGAAATACGTGATTTATGAAACTGCACATGAACAAGGCGGGCACTTGGTGTACAATGTTGTACCAGCAATTTGTACACTGGGATGCCATAACACTTACCTGTTTGCCATATTGGCTTTTAAAGTATGTGTATATATAACAATATTGAGTGTGAGGGTCAAATTCATCCCTTGTATCCTTTCAAGATTTAGATACTTGACCTACTGCCACAAGTCATTAAGATCATTTGGATAGTGTTTGCAAGTCTAGCCAGATATAGCTATCCAAAAAATTCTAAACTGTAGCAGAATAATGAATGTGCAGTGTGCATGCTTTACTAATACAGATTTTTTCAATATGGTCTTTTATTTTTCTACAGTACAAAGCCCTCACCATTGGATGACAATTAATTCTCCCAGGTCAAGTCAACTTTACATACAAACATGCTTGTGTCTGTGTGTATATACAGAGGAAGAACAGCTATTCTTTAAACACGTTTCTTAGAAATTTTTGGACCACCTTTCAAAGAGTAAATGTTATTATAACCATTTCAGGAAAAGTTCAGGTGGAATACAGGAATCCATTAAACACTAAAAAAAGGAAAAATCCAAATTGCCTTATTTAAATAGTGTTGTGAGGCCATCTTCTTCCTCATTTATTATCTTCTGAAGTACATTTATCACAATGTGATGAACATTTGAATACTCAACATCTTTCATAGAAATAGCTATAGCTGTACAGCCTCTTTATTGTCAAGCTTTTTTTAACATTCTGCACTTCGCTAATTCCTTCTGATATAAAAAATATATTTGCT
This sequence comes from Gorsachius magnificus, assembly GCA_034008185.1. Classification (NCBI taxonomy): domain Eukaryota; kingdom Metazoa; phylum Chordata; class Aves; order Pelecaniformes; family Ardeidae; genus Gorsachius; species Gorsachius magnificus. The sequence continues at coordinate 61,506,664 of CM067084.1, forward strand.
GTTATTATCCTCCAATTATCTTAAACACTCATTTATTTTCTCCTTGTAAATTCTATCAAATAAAATAACATGAGAAAAGTAAATGTAACCAGCTAACTTAAAATCACACCAAAGCAATTCTGTCCCAAATATTTTGACTGCAAATAACATAAGAACAGAAACACAAGCAAATCAGAATAATGTATATTACTATAAATCTTAAAATAAAATGGTTTTGACAATCTAGTTCAATTTTGTTCACATGGCCAGTTAGCAATTTACCTGATAAGTTTATGTATTTGCAGATGTATTTGAACTTAATTTTCATTGAAAATAAATTACTAACTGCCAGGAAATTGTATCAATGTATTCAGTAATCTTTTTCCACTCTGGTTCTTCTTTGGATTACTTATACTGTTTAAATGAATTACTGGAATCTTGATAGTATATCTTAAACAAACAATCATGGAAATTTCGAAGTCCATTCTTAAGTGTTTTTCTTATTATATACCAGTAAATGATGGTAGTGAGCAGAATACATGTGACTGAACAGGTGGTTATGAGGACAGAAGAAGAACCAACTGATCTTTATTACTGATAATTATTCAGCAGCAGGACAAATTAGATTACCTTTGTAGTTTCAGGTTTAGTTTGCAAACTAGAAAAATAAATACAAAGCATTTAATGAAGGAAATAGGAGAATTACATTAAAAGAAAATAAATTTTCTACTTGCATACATTTCTCAAATGAGTCATGTAAATCTTAATAATACATTTTAAAGTATGAACAAAATTTTTCTTACAACATGGAAAAATTTTTTTAAGGTATTAATATTGTGAAGTTTGAATTGTCAGAAACAGAAAATAAAAGTAAATATTGAATACTGAACAGTTTATTTCTTGAAACATTTTAGAAACCATTCCACAAAAATAACTTCATGCAATAGTATAATTTTGAGCAGGGTTTATCTGGAAATTAGAGAATGGTTGTGTAGAACTGTAGATGTTACCACCTTTGTTAATAAACCTAGTTCACAACTTCCATCAAGAACCACAGAAAAATCTTTTAAGAAGAAAACGTCCCTGGGCTGACCTCACACTTGGTTAAGATAAAGAGAAGTCTTGCAAGCCATAGAAAAGTAGCCCTTTTAAAAGTTTTTATTTCCCTACGAATAAAATAAAATAAAAATATAAGAACATATTTTTCCTCATTTGCCTCAGCTTTACAGGCAATGCACAAACCACCAAGTTTACTGAGGTATATAATTAGTAGTTAGAGAAAACTTTTCTCTCTCACACTTGCTTTCCTGTGTTAGAATTTGTGAACTATATTTTTATCTGTAAAACTTATTTACAATTTTATAATTTACAATTATAATTTGTGTATTATTTTGCAAATACACGTTTTTGTGTTCAAGACAAGTAATTTATGCAGAATTCAGTTCTAATATTGTATTCTATTTAATAAATACACATTTCTAGATGGAATACTCTTTTTGTCTTCAGAAGAACAATCTATCCATTAATTTTCCATTAATGGTTCCAGAAAATTAGCTTTGGGCACAATACATGCCAAGAAATATATGGAAACAGACACTTTGCATATTTAACAAAAAAACTTAAATGCTTTTCTATTCATTTAAAAAAAAAAACAGATAAATACTTCTAATTCATTTAATGATAATCTGTGCTTTGTTTCTCATTGAATATGATGGCATATATAGTGTAATGAGATTTTAACGTTTCTACTTGACCTGCAGCATATTTTTCTACCTAAAGAGTGAATTTCACTGATTGACACTGTTCCTGTAAAAGAGACACCTCTTACCTTCAGGACGATATGATTTATATTCCTCTAATACTGTAAGAGAAAGACTGCTATGCATAAAGTGCATTGCATTATTTTTTTTAAATTCTTTATAAAAATACAACATCACAGATGACTCAGAAATGCATAAGTGAAATAGAAAAGATGTTGCTTCCAAGTGGAAGATGAAGTAATTAAAGTTGGTGTCAAATTTCAATAAGTAATCATGCACTGCTAGAAATGATAGATTAATTATGACTTTCATTTTTCAGGTAATCTGGTAATCAATCTTTATTTTCTAGGTATGTATGCTTCCTTCTCAAGTGAAAGATCAGGAATATACTGACAACTTGTTAAAAGTGTGATAGGTGATTTATTTTGTGATTAGGAAAAAGAAAAAAAAAAAAGAAAAAAAGGAAAAAGGAAGGAATGTGCACCTTAGCTGCCATAGTAATCTTCCACAGCCATGCCTGGAATCATTTAGACAAAATACAGATGGTTAGTAGGCTACCACATGCACTTCTTGACTGCTTCATCTGAAGTTAATGGTTATGAAGCATTACTGTTAATCAAGGGTTTACACAATCAGATCATTGTGCTCTTGTGACAACTGAACATTTGATTTATGCTGGCAGACTTTAAAAACTGTTGTGAAACTATGCAGTGAACCCTAATGAAGAAAGTGAGGGGGAAAGAAATGCTTTTACCCATAAACCAGCTACATTTTTCTTTTTAAAGGTCAATCAATGACAGCATGTACTTTTTCAATACTGAGAAGCAGCAATAAATTCCTTTCACCATACATGGTGGATCAGGTACACTGCTGGGTGAGTTTTAATTCAAAAAAATCATAGTAAGTGACCTTCTTTTTAAAATAATCTTTGTTTATCTTGACAGAGAGATAGCTTATATGACAGTTTTCTTAAATTTCCACAATGCCGATATTTCTTGTCAAACTGTCAATCAAAAAGAATTTATATTAAAATCCTTCATTCTTCAAAACTCTTCTGATATAGAAGTTCAAATATTGTCCATAGTGAGATGGAAATCTATAAAGTCTAAGCCATGCTATGTACTAGAAGATCAATTTTTAATCAAGATAGGTAAACATTTGAAGAAAAGAACCAAACCATGTGTTGTTTGCACATTTGGCCAAATCCTAGGGTGATTACAAACCTATAGGAGTTTGAATGAGTAAAGGTTGAGTAAAAACTAAGTAAGAACTTAAGGATATGATTCATATAGGCATATTTTATCATTGTTCTGGAGTATCTTGAAGTACAACTTCTAAAATTGCTTCCTATATTGGTAGATGTGGTGGCAGAACTTAGAGTGAGCTTCATCCTGATGTAAAGGATAATGAAACTCCAGAAGAGAAAGGAGGCTGGCAAAGAGACAAGGACTTTGCAGGTACATTGTAGCTATAGAGACTGCTATAAATCTAAAGCTACTTTAATTCTTTGGGTACAACTAAATTCAGAGCAATCATTGTCCTAAGGTGTAGATTTCCTCTCTTTACATCACATAGACTAGTTATTCAAGCAAAGTAATACGGATTTTTAATTACTGAAGCTAATTAGAGTTTCAATTTATTTACACCTGTCCTTTAAATATAAAATAAGTTTATTAATTCCATTGTCTTATTCTCATTTCTAATGAAAACAGCGATAACATGTAATTAGCATAAATGCTAAACCAGACAGTATTTTGCTAAAGTTGGTGTTGAATTTGGCTGTTTATGTTAGTTTATCCTTGGTTCTGAAACTCTTTAGTTTTTTAAAAAAATAGGGATATTGCAATATATACCATATTGGAGTATGGTAAAAAGAAGCTTAAGTGTGGCACAGTGAATAACAAAAACCTGTATTATCTAAGAAACTTGAAGAATATGTTTTATTGATTAAACTAAATGAAAAAAAAAAACCAAACCTGGGGCAATAATAATACTACAAGATACTTTTGTGGGCAATATTCTAGCTAATTATGCTGCCAGATATAGTTAGAAGAATTAACATGGCAGTTAAAAGTTCATGGCTGGTGCTCTCTGTCTGTTTTATGCAAGGCCAGCCAGGAAGTTGCCTTGTCAATTACAATTAAGGTGTTAACACAATGTTTTAAGGCCACAAATGCTTTAGCACAGTGGAGTAAGGTAGACACATGCGGTTATAACATTAAGACTTTACTTAATGTTTAGATAAAGGTTATTTGAATGTTTAACTGCTTGTAAATTGAATTGAGTTTGTGACCAACAAGGTGTCTTGATTAACTGACATTTTGTATGTTATGACATGTATGTTAGTGAAAAGAGATATAGAAAGAATGACAGGTTGCTCCCATATTTGTATTTCAACTAACAGAAGTTGGCTGATGTCCCAGCAGAGGACCAGGCTGGTATAGTTTTGTTATGACATATTTTGGGTGAAGGAAAATGGAACTGAAGCACTCCTGGAACCTCCCTACTTATATAAAATCACCATTTAGATTCCACACAGCTTTCTTCTCTCCTCCATCCCATTCACTTACACACATAACATGCACACACATAAATACAGGGAGTGGATGGTACCTGCTTGACCCTTGCTGATGGAAGATTAACCCATTCTCAATTTTGAGACTTTGTATGTAGGATGACCACCAATTTTTGGCCTATTTCAGGAGAAATAATAATTAAAAAGGAGCTTATATTTGAAGTCATGATGTATTTGCTGTATGTAGCAAATGTGTCTCAGAAATGCACACCCCAAACAGTGCCTGAAAACCAATATATCCTTTAACAAGAGAAAGGTAATAGTAGTTTACTAATCTGTCTTCTGATGAGCCTGTTTCTGTACTAGTTTTGAGGTTTGGGTTTGTTTGGGTTTTTTCAATGTGTTTAAATGCTTTATAGAAAAAGCCATAGTCAGCTCCTTGATTATTTAAACTGATACTAAGCTATGTAAACTATTGTTTAAACTATTTAAACAAAGACTGTTTCCTGGGAATTCTTCTCTAGAAAGATTCAAGGACCCTGAGGACATCCTTACTCCAGGGGGTAAGGTATGGAGTTTGGATGGCTGAGGCCAAGGTCAGCTCCTTCCTTGATAAGATACTGTGAAGGGAATAAGAAGTGAGGGCCAACTCCTCCTTTTCTTGGGAGCTGCATTTAAACTGAGGTTCTACTGCTGACCCCACCTGTGTTACACTGCAGCTGCAGCTGTGCCCGGTTTGCCTCCCTGACCCTGACTGCAGCTTGCTGGTTTGGCTTCCTGGCTTGCCCTCAGACCTGACTCTTCACTGCAGCCTTGCTGGGTGATCACTTGGCCCCTGTAGTGTCTGATATGATCCCTGTTTCTGGACCTGGTCCTGACCCAGGCTTGCTGCCCTGCATCCCTTGTCCTTGTTGGTGCAACCATTGATCTCCCCTGCCCTGCTACTGTGCTCAGCTCTCAGCTTACCTTCTCCTAGGAAGCAGCTAACCCTCACTGCCCTTGGCAATTTTGTCCTATGCTCTCAGCCCTCTAAATAGATGCATCCATTTGCAAACAGCTTTACATTACCAATAGTATCCTGAGAAAATCTGTAGTTTGCACATATGCGTGGTTCATAACACATGTGAGTATCTTCCATTTCTTATCGAGGAGGTAAGTGATCTCCCCTCCATTTGTAGGTGCTTCTAACAGTATCATGCTGTTCTTGCTAATGATCATGCCCTCTTCTCTGTCACCTCTCCTGATCTTTCTGCTCCTCACACTTCTCTGCTCATACAGTTCAATTTCTGATTTATAGCTTTTTTTTTTTTTTTAATGTGAGGTTATGTAGGGAATGCAGATTAGAGTTTCAGCTTGTGAGTGCCATAAAGGAACGTAGTTGTTTCTTGCATTTATCCCAATAACCTTCAGCAAGGTAACACACAACCTCTAGTAATACCTCAGTTGAAATAAAGTGAACTCCTTGTCTCTGTAAATTAATTTTATCTAGTACTTGTGTGTAGACTTAGGAGCTTCTTAACTGATCTTATGTTAGAAAAAAAAAAATTGGAGGTGCCTTCCTTGCCTTTGGAACACTTGTTTGAATTTCCTGTACTTTAATCAAGCAGGACTGAAATGACTAAAGAAAGGACTTGTTAAAAAAATAATGAATGAAAACAAACTCATAATAATTTAGTAAGAGAAAAGAGGAACCTCTCTGCCCAGTCACTTGTTCAGCGTTTTTCCATTAACTAGTCCAAAAGATCATCAGACCTAGAGCTTGAGGACTGGTGCATTATGCAATATATGTATGTTTCCTAATGCTTTTGTATTCCCCACAAGCAATAGGAAGCTTATATGATGCAGCTAGTTAGTATCAGTTTTACCCAGTCATACCTGAAAGCAGAGAACCTTTGCCCTCAGATCACAGAATTTCTACTTATAAAAGAACAAAGTAAAAGACCAAGGCTTGCAAGTGACTGTAATACAGCAAACTCAAGAATATGTGGGTGTTTCTACTAGATGCTTTGAGTACTGTGGTTCTTTTGTTCACTTAAGGGCAGTAAAGCTTATTATTGTCCTCTTAAGTTCAATCAAAATGGTTCAAAGATGATAAATCAGTGGGAGTGAGGCAAAAGGGCCTTGTTTGAACACCTATTTATTATGCAGAGAGCAGAACTGTGGTGTCATGACTGCTTTATCTGATCAGCTGTATCTTCTAATGGAAACTTGAAGATAAAGCCCCAAAATAGCTTAGGAAAGGGAAACTGTGAATCCTCACTTGTACATGTCTGGTTCTTAAGGTACTGTTTTAAGTTTCCATACCCAATTCACAAGGAGATTTAGGTGCTTCAGAATTAGGTTCAAAAGAGCCAACATTTGAGCCATCTTCAAAAAATTCAGACTGTGGCATTGCCTAAAGGTAACCAACAGGGACAAGAATAATGAAGCAAAATTAATTGAAATGTAAACTTTTATCACTTCAAGAACTGGTTTGGTGAGGGGTTTTTTTCCTTCTTTTTTCTTTTTTTTTTTTTTTTCTTCTTTTCTGGAGCTAGAATTTATTCTGAATCTGAAATCTCTGCTCAACCTGAGACGGAATTAAACCAAGTATATATTTTCAGCTACCACTTCAGAAGAGAGATATAACTAAAAATTTGTAAAATTACATATTTAACAATGTCAGCCCTAAAAACTCTGGATATAAATGGACATTTCAGGGTTCTTCTTGGCTATCTTGGTACATTAGTTTTCCACCCCTCATAAGAAGAATAGTGGATCTCTACTTCTTTTCCTTTCATTCCTTACTCTTTCAGCCTGTTAGGATTAAGAAGGCAAGAAATTTAGGGATGAAGAATAAAACAACTGTGTGAAAATGCAAGAAATCTTATTATGGGATACCAAGGTATTCCATACTGGGGCCAGAGGTAAATCTTTTCTTCAGGTTTTGAAAGGTTTTAAGGTTTTGCTTGATTAATTTTAACTAGAGCGATCAATTTCTCTTCTGTCCTGTCAGATTTCTAACCCACCTAAAATCTGTATTTTTTTTTAGAGGTATATAAATCAATTGCTGCTAAAGTATAATTTAACTTTACACTATTATGTCTATTTTATTTTCTGAAATTTAAAGAGAAATCTTATATATAAAATAAATTGAAAACACATCTTTTCTTGTTTCTGTATTATGGCAGCTATGTAATGATTTATCTAATCTCACCATGTAACATTCAAGAAGCACTTTTTATATTAGAAAATTAATTTGCAAAAAACTTTTATAGTATTCTCTTATTTTTCTCTCTGACATTACTGAAAGTCTCTAGAGGAAGAGAGAAATAAAATCTTTACAAAAATATCTTAATCTTTCCCTAGTATTTACTTTAAATGATTCCATCTATGTAGTAAATCTAATAATTTGCATTGGTAATTAAAATTAAAATTACACTAAGATAAGAGAGAAGCAAAACATAAACCCAGAGTTTCCTTCTACTTTTATAACTGGTGTTTAAGTGAAGAAATAACCAGAGTTATTCAGCTGAGAGGTTGACCAACCTCATGCAGCATGAGGCTGATCAGTTTACTTTGAGTCTTCAATCTTTCCTATTTTGTTGTAACTCTTTTATTATCAATAAAATAAAGCTGGAGGTTTCTAGAAAACGCAAAGTCCATAGCAGATCAATAGTACAGATAATGTTGTCACATTGCCTGAGCCTTGTGCACATTTGGCTGCTTTTCAGTTGGCCAGTTTCTTCTGCTTTATGAATACCAAATTTAGAATAAGATCTTGAGCAGCAAATGTGCAAATACACTCATCTCTTCTCCCTATCCTACCCTGCTTTCTTTTTTAAAGATTTTATTTTCCATTATTGCAGACAATACTGAGGTCAAGCTGGGACCATTAGTCATAGTTACCTGCCTGACAACTGAACTAAGATAAACAGAAAACATCAGTTTTGTACTGATAGTCTTTCCATAAGTGCATATTCTCCTGAAAGATGTAAAATAACATGTCAAAGATTCTTTCCAAAAAAATGTTCAAGAGTAAGCACTATAAAGAGGATGCTGATGTAAAATGTTAACTCTAATTACTTATTAAATGGAAACAATTATTCCAGCTCCACATATCTAAAATACGGGGTTTAACTGTTGCAGATTAACCACAGTCTTATTAGTGCCCACTTCTTTCCTTAAGCTACGTATGGTCCAGACTATACTGTTTTAATTCCATGGTCAAGATATTTCAGTAGGCTCATTGCTTTCCGTGCACTTTAGATCATACAAACACTGCCAGCTCATGCAAGAAATTCATAGTGAAATTCAGTGGCATGAAGTCCCTTCTTCATCTTTTCTTGGTTTCAAGTCTGAATAGCAAATTTAAAAAAAAAAAGGTAAAATGTGCCAGCACTCTAAACCAAATCCTATTTTGTTAATTCATTACATAAATTACAGAACATTGTCCAAATTCTTCTTGGGAATTTACCATAGGTAGGAATTATTTTATAGGAAAATAAACAAATTTGGCTCTAGACAATTTTTATTTAATAAGAAGGCAATAACTATGGATATTTAGTAGGAAAAATGATCTGTTCAGTTGACACTGTATTCTTTCTATTATTTTTTTAAATGAATTTAAAATTGTGGTTTTTTTGTTTTGTTTGTCTGATTCTTTTCCGACAGAGAGTAACAGTAAGTGGAATCGAACTGTTATCCTTGAAAATTATTATAATATTGGAGAAATAATAAGCCAGCTGTTTCAGGCCAGTATGACGGTGTCCTGGTTTCATCTGGGACAGAGCTAATTTTCTTCCTAGTAGCTGGTATAGTGCTGTGTTTTGGACTTAGCATGAGAATAATGTTGATAACACAGTGATGTTTTAGTTGTTGTTGAGCAGTGCTTACACTAAGTCAAGGACTTCTCAGCTTCTCATTCTGCCCTGCCAGTGAGGAGGCTGGAGGTGCACAAGAAGCTGGGAGGGGACACAATCAGGACAGCTGACCCCAACTAGCCAAAGGGATATTCTATACCATATGACATCATGCTGAACAAAATAATGGAGGCACTTGGCCAGGGGTGCACAGCCACTGCTCAGGAACTGGCTGGGCATCAGTCAGCATGTGGTGAGCAATTGCATTGTGCATCATTTGTTCTGTATTTTCTTTTATCGTTATTATTATTTTCCCTTCCTTTTCTGTCCTATTAAATTGCCTTTATCTCAACTCATGAGTTTTACCTTTTTTTCTGATTCACTCCCCCATCCCACTGGGGGAGGGAGCGAGCAAATGGCTATGTGGTGTTTAGCTGCCTGTTGGGTTAAACCATGACATACAGGTGAATCACTTGTGAACTTACAGTGTTGGATTTACAGTATGTACACAGATTAAACCTACATCGTGAGTCTAGTAGATTATTTTGTATTTGAACATTAAACTCAATTCTAGAGCAATCCAACAAGCTTAGTCTCCTTGAGTTGTTTTGGGAAGAGCACCTATGAATTATTAGAATTATATTTAAAAGTCTAGAGATTCATTTGTATTACCGAGTTTATTTCCAAACAAGGTATCATTTAGGTGAATGCTCAAGGAGGAATTGGTACTATGAAGCTTAAAACTGATGTGTTGGGAGGTAAAGACCTTAATATAAGAAACAGTTAAGACTGTAGTGCGTATGATGTATGCTATGTAATATTTGTAGTAAAGTTGTTTTACAACTGTGGAAAAAGGAGTGAGAGATGTGAACTAGAAATGTCTTGATTTTGTGCATACTGATTTGGCTTTAAGTTAGGTATAGTTCTCTATGACTAACTGTAGTTCACATTATCTTTTTGGTTTTTTAATAGAGGGTAAGATTTAAATAAGTATGGATAGTGATAGATATGTAGGAAGGAGAGAACTTGGTGACAAGAATATTTTGTCTAAATGTAAAATGAATTATCATGCTACTCTCTGCAAAACTTTTTTTTGGAGGTTTTTGTTTTGGGGTTCTATGGTGATAGATGTTGATGTTGAGGGCTTTTAAACAAGATAAAGTGAGTAAATAAAAGTAAAACTGCAAGAGAAAAGTATGAGCACAAAAGAAACACTACATAGTGTTACTGAAATTAAGTTACAACTTTCTGTCAGTTTTTAGCTTATCTAGCCTAGGCATAAAAAGGTTCAGTACAGATTAGCCATAGGTAGATGTGCAGAAATAAGTTATTACTGTCACAGCTTCATATTTACAGCATTAATACGACAACAACAAGTTATGTATCTTAAAAATGCATTGGGAGAAGCCAAACAGAAATTCTGATGAAAATTCAAGTTGCCAAAACTCCTGATTCTCAGTGAAATTTCACATTGATTTTCTGCACAGATTTGGAGAAAGACAGGAACATAGATTTCATATGAAGCTTCTACTGTAACTGTATGACACTATTTTCAAAAGCTAAACAAATTTTTTGGGAACATGACCATATTTATATTTATTTGAAAGGTATGTGTTACACTTAGATTCAAACAAGCTTAGACCTCACTTAAAGGTCTGAAATCATGCAGATAAAATTAAGAAGTTGTTTCCCAATATACACCGGTTATTTGATAGGGTCTCACAATAACCCTGATCAATATTTGTAGCTAAGTGTTCAACAACACCTAAGAGATGGCTATATATCACACAAGGAGAAATAGTACTGGAAATAATAGAATCCATCGGCAGAAGCTCCATTCAGGAGATACTAGTTTTGAGACATTTTGTGAATCTGAATACTCCTCAGGAAGTTTATTAGCCCCAGTAGAATCAGTAGGGTAAAGATAGATACTGCTGAATGTCGTCAAAGTAATAGTGATTAATTAGCCTATTCCATTGGAAGATTGAAGCCAATGATAGATGGATGATAGGAATCAGTTTTGTGAGCAGGTAATCTCTCATGAAAATCAGATTTCTAAGACAGATAGACTATAATTTTTAGGTAATCTTAGGCCCAAAGTTTCTCATATATTCACTGAACCCTGAACTAAGAAAGGCTTACATGAATAAACCTAAAGAAGAAAATATTCTGTGTACGGTCAAAAATACAGTTTTTAAAAGATTATGAATATATCATTGCCTAGAAAATTAACTGAAAAATTAATAACATTTACACATTTATAACCCACAATAAAGTATGTGCTATTCCTTATTGGTGATTAAAACGTAACCCTCTCAGCTAAGGGGGATGTATATATGTAAATTCTGTCTTGCACAAACAGCAGCATATGAATAGACATTTATATAAGAGGAAGCTTTCATTTCTTTCTTTTTGTCAACATACTGGCAACTATGTTTAAATGCTATACTGCATATTATCCCGAAGGGTTGTTATTAAAACTCTCTCCAAGAGATGATATAATGAAAAGAAACAAAGTGCCTCACACATTGCATGAAAGCATATCTGATTCTAACCATATATGAAATCTGTTTGCTTTAGCATTTTACAACCAGTATCACTGAGACAGTTTCACCTTTTAAAAATAACTTATATGCTTACAATATATCTTTATATCTATCATAAAGTCATTAAACCAACTAAAACTCCTTTCTTACACAATTACAGATTATTTAAATGTAATGAGAAGATTTCTGGGTTTTATAGCAATATTTATTAAAGTACATCTAAAGTTACAAAAATAAGATCAGCATGCATGCAGTGCATTTAGTGATAAACTGAATTCAACTGCCTATCAATACATAACAGTGATACATTTAACTATTTGCCCTATTATAATTACTGTCATTTATTATATATGACTGTGACAACTCTGCATGAATGCATAATGTAGGAACAGTGCAAAAATGTTTTTTTTTTTTCCATTTTATTTCTCTGTGATATGAACTAGGACTCAGCTTCTGGGAATGTCTACATGATACTGTTCAGTCAGGTACACAATCTCTTAAGCAGTGGGTTTGTGTTTCAGAAGTACATTAGCCACAATGATACATGGTATGATATAGGGTTATGTTATAGGTTCAGTTTGGTGAAAAAGATTAAGTATTATCATTCAATATGTGGTATGAAGGTGATGTATGTAAGGAAGAGGTTTTGTAAGCTGAACACAAGAATCTCAGAAGACCAAAGGAATCAACTTGTTCTGGCTGTGTATAGGCTGCAATGCATGCTATGCTTTGTTGTGAACATTATAGTCCTGGTAATATCATCAGAGTACACATTGGTAACATAAGCAGAGTACTGCCTTTTGGTCAGATTGCCACACTTGCTTTTCTTGAAATTGAGGTAATAGAAAACATAGCTTCTGTTCTCTGAGAGCAACTGTTTCACATTTCTTTAGTGTTTCCTCTTTAAAATTAAGATGTCTTATTTACCTATTTGGCAAACTTGGAGAAATACGAGGAAAGTCTTACTTCTTGTTAGAAATATCTAAGCATTTAAAGAGGGGATTCTTCCCCTGCGAAGTCACGTTGAACTGGTTGCTGCCAGCAGTACAGTTTATGTGCATGTTGTGTGTGCCAACTTCCTCTGCCAAAGAGGAGACATTATTCCATGAATAGCCGTTGTCACACATTGATAAATATATATTGGTGAATATAAAGAATTAAAAGTACATATTTCCAGAACCAGAAGTTCAGCCTGGAAAGGATAACATCCTTTTTTTTTATTTATTTATTTTAGTAAATGTAACACGTTCCTTTTATTTAATTCCAAAGAATATAGTTTAGTTTAATTTATTTTTTTTTTGTCACCAAAGCTCTATTAAACAAAACAAAACAAAATTAACAGTCTTCACATGAGCAGTTGAACTGCTTAAATATATCTTCAATGATTCCAAATGTCTCTCTTTTCATAAGAGTTTTATTATGGCAGCACCATGACTATAGAAATTCAGGCCAGATATCGTAGCCTTTGAAATAATGACCTTAATTTTTTTTTTTAATACTCGTTAAGGTAGGGACAAGAAGTTACTATGTTATTCTGTTCACCCTATAATGGCTAGATTTATCTGATGTACCCATCTGGATAACAGAGATGATTAACTGATTTAAAAAAATGTCTATAACTAGAAGACTAAAACTTCCAGCCATCGTGTTAATTGTAGTATATACATCATACCCCATATCCTGTGACTTTGCAGTTCTTTGTGATTTTCTGCTAGGATAGAACGTAAGATTAATTACACTGAATGACCAAAATAATCAAGTAGTAGATCAAGAAAAATATTTCTCTTTAAAATAGTTTAGTAATCTGTTTTCTGCTGTATAGAGGCTAGAAGAAAACGACAGGTAATATGTTCATTGCCTGGAGGATGAGCAAGTCTCTCGTGCCATTCACCTGTGACCTTTCTGGCTGAGGCATAATAGAAGATCTCCAGAATTAAAGAGCACCTTTCAGATAAAAAAGGTTGGATAATCTTCAGGGTTTAAAATGTGTTACCATTTCTTTTGTTTTATCTTTTCTTTTTACAAATAGCTTGAATAACAAGTGGTGCAGTGTTACTGATACTAATGCTATTTTCTCAGTGTAAAAGAAGGGAAATGAATCTCTGAAAGGATTGAGATGTAATTAAGATAAGGCATATTCTTCCAAGCTCACTTTTCCCCTATAGCTATTGACTATTTTTGATGTTTGCATGTTGTGCATTGGATAAGGATAATATCACTCATTACAGAATTACTGTCAAAGAAACCTATCCATAAGCCATGCCCTTTACTCTGCTGTACCCAACGTAAGACATACACAAGAGCAGTGTCTTGTACAAACTCCTATCAGATTATTCACTTTAATAGTGCCTTGTCATGTGAAAAGGAAGAGTTTTACAGGAATCATATCTATTTAACAGCTCAGCTAAAGCTGAATTTGTTTAAATCCTATTGTTTCAAGATGTATTTTTTACTTCAGTGTTTCATTTCACTTGATGGATTTGACTTACAACTATTTCCTAAATGTCAGCCTCCCTTTTGTTTGTTTGGTTTTCTCCTTGTTTATTTGGACTATTTGACATATAGGAGGAGTAAAATTCTAATGTAGAAAAATACACTGACTTCAAGATCAGAGGTAATTATATCAGAAAAATGTCCATAGTAATTTTTAATAGCTAAATTTCAAGATTTAATTATTCCTAAATCAAAATCATCTTATTTTGAAAGTGTAGGATTCTCCACATACAGTTTTGTTATGAGTGGGCATCATTCAGTTAAAACAAATGTATACAATCAGAAGCTGATATTTGCATGAAGTTAAACAGTTGTTTGCATTTCTTTATTTGGTAAGCATATTCCTTTTTTGTTATATGTAAATTTGATTTAAAGGAGTATGCATCACTATAAATAAAGCTCAGAATAAATGTTCCTAATCTCTCATTTATGTTAGGTATTTATTTCAAAATCCACTAAATCCTTTGACAAGAAGTTCCTTTGGGATGGGGGAAACATGGTTTTATTATTTATACAGTAGAGGAGGTTAGAGACTTACGAGTGGTTTATATAATGGTCTAAGTACAGAGTATGGTCTCTGAACAACCTGGCTTAGAGATACACCTGGAGATTACAGATGAGTAGAGTGAGCTAAGTACATCTTGTTTACATATTCCTTCTTTCTCTTTCAGATTCATTCAGCAAGAAGAAACAGGGTTTGTCGCCCAGGATAACTAAGCTAGCACTGGAGGGCTTATAGATGGCAAATCCGACAAGGAAAAAGGAAATTACTAGGCATGAGAAGTCATGATAGGAATTATAATTTTCTAAATTAGCCTAGCCCTTGAGCAGTGAATCTTTTGTAGTGGTACTTTTTAGGTCAATGTGAAACCCAAAGTCCCAGTCTAGCAAAAAATGCTGAATATATCAGGCCATCAGATTTAAATACAAATGGAAATATTCTTAAAAAAATCAAATGTTATATAGGAAATAATATTATATTGAGTAAAAAAAATGTTAAATCTAAAAGAAAATAATACATAAATAATTTTCTTTCCTTGAACTGAGTAATTTTTAACTGCCTACCATACCTTCACTATACCTGTAATCTCAACATTCATATTTGCCTAATTGACTTTTCTTTCATATATCAAATACAGTTCTGAGACTCAGGCCGAATTAAAGAGCTGATACTCGTCTTTGTTTAGGCCATTCTGATTTCAGTTAACAATTTAGTAATTAGAAAACAAACAAACAAGTAGGCAAAAATACCATGGGAATGACCTAAAGTGCTAAAAACCCAGCAATTTTTAAGCTAAAATATAGAAATCAATAATATGGAAAGCAAGTGCCTTTCATTTGAATCACCATGAATCATAGAATCATTTGGTTGGAAAAGACCTTTAAGATCCTTGAGGCCAACCGTACCTGTCCACTGCTAAACCATGTCTTTAAGCACCTTGTCTACCTGTCTTTTAAATGCCTCCAGGGATGGAAACTCAACCACTTCCCTGGGTAGCCCGTTCCAGTGCCTGACAACTCCTTTGGTGAAGAATTTTTTCCTAACACCTAATCTAAACTTCCCCTGGCGCAACTTGAGGCTATTTACTTTCATCGTATTGCTTGTTACCTGGGAGAAGAAGCCGCCCCCCCCCCTTGCTACAACCTCCTTTCAGGTAGTTGCAGAGGGCGATAAGGTCTCCCCTCAGCCTCCTCTTCTCCAGGCTGAACAACCCCAGTTCCCTCAGCCGCTCCTTGTAAGACTTGTGCTCCAGACCCCTCACCAGCTTTGTTGCCCTTCTCTGGATACGCTCTAGTGCCTCAATGCCCGTCTTGTAGTGAGGGGCCCAAAACTGAACCCAGTATTCGAGGGGTGGCCTCACCAATGCTGAGTACAGGGGAATTATGACTTCCCTGGTCCTGCTGGTCAAACTGTTCCTGATAAAAGCCAGGATGCTGTTGGCCTTCTTGGCTACCTGTGTATACTGCTGGCTCATATTCGGTTAGACATGACTAAGCTCTTATATTTTTCCATTTTGTATGGTTGAGAGAAAAGTTTAATATTAAATTAACATTATTTTATTATTATTTTATAAAGGTAATAATTCACTGCATTTTAGAATCTACAATAATAATCAGACTTTGTCAACTATTGTATACAGCTTTGTTCTTTCAAAGGAGTTTAACTCTTGCCATAATGGCCACTATCACAAGCACCCACATAGGCAGAATGAAAAATCAGGCAGTCACATCCCAACTGGCACCTTTTTAAGAGAAACTGGGGTGTTGGGAGTGGTGTGTCTAAATGGAAATTCTATGTTTCCAAAGGTATCTGAAAGACATTTAATATTGTCCAGTGAAGACACAGAAATAATATAGTGAAATGTTTTAATATGATAGAATGTTGAAACTTTTCCTGGTCCTGTTCACAGTATTTTCATGACACTTGTGTGAATTATCAGAAGTTTATGGAAACTTGTCCTCACTTTGTTTCGCAAGGGTCTAAGGCAGCACCAGGCTCTTTTAGTACAGCTTTCTCTGTGTGAGCTAGATGGAAAATCAGGCATGAGATGTTGGTTCTGCAGGCTAATTTCCACCTGTGATCTAGGGCATCCATTCAAAATTCAAATGTTATCACTTCTAGAAAGTTCTAATGTTTGGAAAGTTTCCCACACTGGTGTCATAGTCATGAAGTTAAAGTCTAGGTTGTATGTCCTCAACAATGGCTTCTGGGATAATCTGTGATGGGCAAAAACCTCACCTGCATCTTCAGTGTAACTTAGTTTTATCCTGGCCTAAACCAGGAAAACAAAATATTAAACAGCTGCTGGCCAGGTCAGAAGACTGATTCCCCAAAGGTGAAATCAGGAACGTATTTCAAACTCAAGCAAAAATTTATGGTGGATCTTAATAGAAACTAAGTTGACAAAAAGTTTGGTATATTTGTTTATTTTTTTGTCAGTAAGAATAAATTTTCCAGGTTCACTTTATTGATAAAACTTTTTGCACAGCCTTAGCATCTTTCCACATACCACAATTTGCTGGAACCTATACTGCATGAGATAATTCATTAGGGACAGATGATGCAAATTCACTAGCTCAGCATATCCCCAGTGAAGATGTTGCATTATTAGATATATACAATTCTTTTGTTCTTCTGTCTCAGCAGTTACCCTTACTGATACAGTCAGTGTTTCATCTCAGCATGAAATAACATTAGATAACATTGCATTCTGAGGAAGCGGAAAAAACAAGGGCTCCACAAATGAGAATGAATTAGAAATGCTCTTGCATTAGAGGCCCTGGAGTTATAAACGAGAAACCGATGAATGTACTTAGTAAGGGACTTTAGATAAAATCTTTCTCCTGCTATAAGTTTCTTATTCTCTAGCATATTCTGCTTCTGAAAGGCATTTTCTGACAAGTGCTAAAGTGGAATTTCCATACATTATCTGGCCTTTCCTAATCAGGTTATTTTTTTATTTTTATTTTTTTAGTAAGAAGTGCCTGGCCAGAGGACATTTCAGTGCTGTTGATACTCTGAAGATGGACATCATTTTTTTTTGCAGTGTAAGTTCTTCCTGTAGAAACACATGCAATGAAAAAGTAAGTAATGTGATTAAGACTTAGAGCAAAAGGAACAGGATTAATCTCACCAAACTTTAAACATCTAGTAAAGTAGCAGGTAGCTACACAGGAATCTTTTATAATCAATAGAAGTTTTTAGGATATGATTCATTTAACCTATTTTGGATACATACAGTACAGTATGCTAAACTGTATCACAGCCATAGCCATACTGCTCTATTGTCTTTAAAAGCAACTTGCATAACCAGATTGTGTCAACCTATATGCCAGGGCAGATGGATTTAACCCACACATTCTGTTAATACTAGCTGCAAAACTCTGAGCTAAGGTGCAGTTTCTGACTTCATTTCATTCAGTCTATGGCCACAGATGTCCTATGGAATAATTTTTTCCAGTGAATGTAAAAATTTTAGGCTTACTAATAATGCACCAGGAGGGACTATAAATACATTATGTATACACACACTTTGTGTCTGTGGCTGAGCACTGATTAATAGATACTGGTATGTATCACTTCATAACTACAAAGTCAGAAATTATTTTTCACACTTTTCAATGGATAACACTGTTCTATATAAATATATGTGGCCATCCCAAGTTTTTTAAAGGTATGTTTTTCTATATTTTAATTAAAATAGGAACAGAAAATTCTTTGATTAATTTTATGGAAGAAGTCATAAGGTTTTTCTGTGGACCTAGATATAGTTGTTTATAATGAGTATCATTGCAATATTGAAGTTTATTCTAGAAAAAAAAAATACAGTTTCCTTTAACCTCTAAGAATTTGTTAAGGATAGCAACAAATTCTTCATGCATAAAAGGAACTGGGAAATCTTGTCAGAATTTTGGAGCCCACTGCAGAATACACTAATGAAACTTTTTTCACATGAAGCCCATTTGTAAGTGATGTGGGTCTTAACTTCAAGTAAAATCTTTCAAGATTTTTCTAACTGTGCTTTACTTAATTGAACTCCATTGTAGTTCATAGGCGGAACACTAGTTACAGTTTTTTAACTTGTAATTTTCTTTACAGCTATGATTAGATATATTTGTGAAAGCATATACTTACTAGACTGCATGCCTTTCTCATTTGAATGTTGTTAAAATTATTTCATACAAATCATTCCTGTCAGGGAACTTAAGATCCTCTTCTGTGGTATTAATATCTCTCCACTGGAATTATCTCAAACACTCAAATGTTCTAAGCAGCTTTACCTAGCCATTCTATTAACATAAAAAAAAAAAAAAATCACTTAAAGACCTTTTTTTCTCATAATATGGAATATTCTTAGGAAAACGAAAACAAAAACTGCATGCCACAGGAAATAGTTCTATAGCAATCATAAATAAGCATCATGCCCTAAATGGTATAGAATCATAGAATGTCTTGAGTTGGAAGGGACCCGTAAGGGTCATCAAGTCCAACTCCCTGCTCCTTGCAGAACTACCTAACAATAAACCATATGGCTAAGAGTGTTGTCCAGATGCTCCTTGAACTCTGACAGTTTTGGTGCCGTGACCACTTCTCTGCGGAGCCTGTTCCAGTGACTGACCACCCTCTCAGTGAAGAACCTTTTCTTAATGGCCAATCTGAACTTCCCCTGATACAGCTTCATTCCATTTCCTTGTGTCCTATCACTGGCCACCAGAGAGAGGAGAACAACACCTCCCCTTCCACTGCCCTCCTTGAGGAAGTTGTAGGCTGTGATGAGGTCACTGCAATAGCTTTATATCATTTGTATGCACAGCACTTATTTCTTCTTAAACTTCCTAGATATTAAATTTTAAAATAATTACACTTTTTATGCACTTACATATAGAAGTAGTCAGTATATTGTGTTCAAATATATCTCATAACTGGTTTGTCTTCTTGTGAAAAACAAATGTGAGTCATAGTACAGATAGGTACTCAGTTTTACAGAACTGGATACAAATTAGTTACCATATAACTTAATCTCTATATAGTTTCTCTATATAGAATACATAGAGAATATATATATATAAACTGTATATATAAACTTTTAAATTATATAGTTATGTATAAACTATATCTAAACTATACCTATAGTTTAAGTTATAAGGTAACTAATCTGTATGCAGTTCTGTAAAACTGAGTAACTATGAAAATTTCTCCCACAAAATTCCCTCATGTTTCCTACATAAGCAGTCCCCATGCCCTCTAATAACCATGTAGTGAGATATTTCTTTTTTTCCCCCAACAGTTTAATAAATAAATAAATTTACTTCAACCACCATCAGCTTGCGTAACATTAACATAGGAGTGACCTAATTAAAAGTCATTAAAAGATTTCTCTACTTTTCAGGAAACACAACAGTTGAAATCATCACTCTACTGAATTTCTTACCCCAGTGAGTTTTGGTACTGGCTTCAGCAGAGTAAAGGTTCTGTTACCCAGTATTTTCTTAATGCAGTTTATGGAATATATGCCTACAGAATACGGTGCACTCTCTACATTCTTTCCTTTGCTTCCAATGCTGAATGGGTTGCAGCAAAAGCAGGGAACAAGGCATTTTGCTTTTGCAACAGATCTATGTGATGAAGCAGAGAGTTGCAATCAGATTCATAACTACTTCTCAACTGGCAAATCCTTCCCATTAGGACTCCCGTGGATGATTTCAGAGACTGCTGAAGCCCTAAATTGCTACTGAATGACCTGAATATTCTTATTTTTTGTCCCAGAACAAACAAGAATGTGATTCTTTTGTACAAAGTTGGTATGGTCCTACAATTTCAGTGACATTTTGAAAAGAGGTGTATCTGATGACACTTTGCAGTTTCAGAATATCTTTTACTAAGTGTCACATACTTTTACAATCATCATGGTAATACAAGTTTCAAATTACACTTAAGCTTTTTATAATTGGAATCTTTGAACAATGAATAATTTTTTATAATGCTAAGTATAATATTATAATATGTAAATTAAATCATTAAAATATCAGATTCAAACAACAGAATTATTAAAATAACAGAAGAAACTGCACGAACTCATTCTTTTGCCTCAATATATGCTCATAACTCCACAAATCTGTTTTAAGAATTTGATTAATTCCTCATGTATATGACTTTTTGTTGCTTAAATACTTCTGTGTGGTTCATAATAGTTTGGGTTTGTTCCAGGACGATAATTCATTGTCCCAAAGTATGCTTTTAGCTATCAATATTAAGAGCGTGACAGAGTTTTGAAGTGTGTAACATAGAATAATTACCTTTATGAGACAATTAATAGTAATGCTATATAGAAGTGAGATGACTCATTGAGCTTAAGCCACATCCTTCAATTATGATAAGGGGTTTTTCTTCAGTAGAAGCTTGCAAGAATGCTAGTATCTGTAATTCAATGACTCTAAGCCTAGGTGAGGCACACTGTAAAAGCATATAAAGATGCTGTAGCAAGTGGGCTTTGTGAGGCCTTTTTTGCTGGCTCCTTCATGCAAAAGCTGTCTCCTCAGCACTGTTTCCACGAGATGTTTTACTTCTAACCCTGTTTTATGATTTGTAAAATAAGACAGGAGAGGTATGTAGATTAGAGATACTTAAACAATGAGAGTTTCTCCTGCATCCTGAAAAAAATCTGTCTGAATTTAATGTAGATCATGCTTGCCTTGGAATAGCATTAAGTCTGAAACTGCTTTTTTCTGTAGACTTGCTGTGTCTTTTCACATAACAGAAAATTGGTGGTACAGTACAGATACCTAGAATGTTGCTTTGCTCAGTTTGTCTGGAGTTGTTATTTTCCCCCATAAACAAATGCAGCCATTCTTGTGTTACATAAATCTCTACACATTAATTCATTGGCACAAAAAGAAACAAAACATCCTATTTTCCTCTTATTTCTGGTTTCTAGAAAGATCGTAAGCATCTTTAGTATCAGAATATAAATTAATATAGCTTTCTAGTGAAGGGAATTTCCACAGCATCACTAGCTGTCTACATTGTGTCACTGCAATTGTAAACTCAGGAGGTTCTGTATATTTTTAATTCTGCTTACTGCAACACACACAGATTCCAGAATTGGAGGCAAAATTCCTGATTTCACAATTTCCTCAAATGTCTGGGCATTTTATCATTATGAGATTTGTTATGATATCACAAGGTTTTTCAGATCTTGGATAAGAATGTAGGAACTGCCTTGGAGACCATGGTGATTAGTGTTAATTCTTAACTAATCTTCATTTGTCTTCTAAATGTACTACTGCAATATGAACACTTATGTGTTATGAAGACTTTTGCTGAAAATTTTTCTATAAAACAATGTGCCTGTGTTTTGAATAATTATTTTATGCACTAAGTTTTGGAATCCCACTTGTTTAAATAATAAGTCTCTATATTAGGAAAATTATTGAGAAAAGGTTTTTAAATTAAATGGAATGCTTAGCACAAAGGGGAATTTTCATCTTTGTCAATTGAAGTAAGAGCCAAGAAAACAGTCTTGCCAAAGAATTAAATTCCAGCTACAGAAGCTGTGTAAGTATTCTGATAGCATTTGAACTTAAGTATCAATAGTAATAAGTGAAGTTTTTATTTAATTCTGTAGAGTTTCTAAACTTTGTAATAATATTTGAATTGTAGCATATAAATTAAACTAATTGTTACCTGATTCTCAGAGTTATTACAGGATGAAAAAAAAACAAAAAACAATTGCAGAAATACTAGACACCTCTCATGCTATGTAACAACACAATTCAAGATTTAAGGATGACATATACTGGAGTATTCTTCAACAAACTAGGTTAGTAATTCAGTATAGCGACTTGAGAGAAACAGATTCTACTGATATAACCTGAACCTTGCAGTTCTGCAATTTGAAAACTTCTTTGTGATTCTGATATGATCTGATATGATCTAAGACTTTTCCAAAATAGCTATAGAGTTTTAAAAAATAAAATGTTCTGTTCAATAAAATATAAATGTATTTTTCTCCAAGAATACTTTTTTTGTATGTGAGGCTACCATTCCCAATCCAGTCCACTCTGAGAATACGAGTGATTGCTGGAGATCTTCCAAAAGAGTTCCAGCAATGTGGTACTGGTATTCTGAGTAAATGCCATATTTCTATTCACAAGGCAGAAAGGAATGAGAAGACCTCCAAGTAGAAAATGCTTAACTGTATATCCAAAAAAATCTAGAATATGCCATTAATGATAGAGGCAGATTTCTTATTCCTTAATCACTCTACAGACTTTTTTTTTTATTTAAATGAAGTCATATAAATTCACACACTACCAATAATCTAGCAAGACCAGACATTCAGAGAGTTTGCAAGGTGGGGTTTAATGAGTTTTGCTGCCTAAAAGCTGAAAAATAAGCAGTCATGACTAGAGTGACTGTAGTAGAATTTAGACATTTAGAATTCCCATTATATCAAGCCTGGATTTGTCTCTTAGTTATGATATAATAATTGTATTATTTATTATTATGGTATCTGTGTATTGTTATTTTAATTGTACTAATATATGATGTCACCAAGGAAACGGTATAGATTTATAACTTAGCAAGACAGTTATCAAAAATATGTTTACTAACTCTCATGTTGATTATTTTATCCTTATGTTCTAATTTCTGTGGGAGTCAGTTAACTAAAGAGTTTTCAAGGTTTGGGCCATGCAGCTGCTAGTGTGAGAAAGTACAAATGTTAACCAAGTGAGATTTTCTGGAAAGAAGAAGTGCATAAGATCAATATCGTAGTAGGGTCAGGAGGGTGCAGGTTATTGGAAAAAGACTATTTAATGTCGTGTAGCAAAATCAATTGACAAAAAAAGTAAATTAGTAAAAGTCGATTTCTTACACTCTGGCTTTCAAGTCTTAAAGAAATTGGATTGTGAAAGCACCATAAATGAAAAGCAAAATAAGAAGCTCTTTGATATAATGCAGAGTAAAGCTTATAAGAATCATTTATTGGGAGTTATTTGCAATTTGTGAGGAGTAATTTGCATCAGTTTATTGATCAAACAAGCCGTGGAGAACAGGGGAATTATACTTCTGTCTAGTGAATAATGTTTGAAATATCTGTTGAAAAAGCTTTAAAAATTTTTAAGTAGGTCAAATTGTTGGGGATAAAGTCATATATTAGCAACAAACTGGCTTCCTTCATACCTGAGATATCAGGTCAATTTACCAGTTGATGGACTGATAAAAAACTACATTAGATTTTATCTCTAAAACTGATGTCTGAAAATTACTCGTATTTATTTGTCATATTTTATGCAGTGATTTAACAAAGTAAGACTTTGTGGAACAGCATAGTAATGAAACTGCTTTCCTCTTTTGGAAGCAAGTGTTCAAACATTCTATCAATTCAAGCAAACTGTGTGGCTTTATCCTAATTTTTGGTGGACATTTGTCCTTATTCCATAATTAATGAAAATTTGGCATGATCAGCAGGCTTTGTTCTTGAAAAACTTGGGACCAGAAGAACAGAGGCATTGAAAGCCAAGCCTGCAGAATACAGAGTGGGAAGCATGGGGAAGCAGCTGTAGAGCACGCGTAAGTCAGCTTTATTAAAATGGGGTGCCACATTTAGAATATAGACTGGCATATAACCAAAACAAGTCTGAAAATATGTGCCATATGCTTTCTGAGGGCTGGCTTTAGGCAATGGCCATAACTGCTAGTATTACTTGCACTCACATAATTCTATCAGCAGAAATGAAATCTGATAGCTGTATTGACCAAAAACAGTATTTTTCATGTAGTTTGAAAAATGCTTTTTCAATATAAAGCTAGAATACATAGAAACTGCTATGGGCATGAAGAATGCTGACACAATTTTTTCAAGGCATCAATTAAAAATGAAGATACTGTTCGTGAGGATAAGATGCCAAAGAGATATCACCAAAGTTTCTGCAGTGCATCAGACATTGCCTGGTTTAGAAACATTAGCTCCACATTATTCCTGCTAAATAGCCTTGACAAAGCTTTAGACTGATTTATGGAGGTGTTAATTAGAATTGGGGTTTTAATTCCTCTATTGTAAAGTCAGATATAAAAGTTTCTTCAGAATAGATCATCTTCTATAGTAATACTACACTATATTTTTAAAAGTTTAAATGGGCCATTTTAAAAAGTTATTTTTTATTGATAAAAATGTCTGTTGTTCTCACTATGGGCTCATCACTTACTTTGAAATACGATAATAACAAAAGCTCAGTCATAAGGACTGCACAAAAACATTTTACCTAAATAAGAAAACTGATGTGAAACCACTGAACTTAATGTTTTATGGTGAGTGGTTGCTCAGTGAATCTTATAAAAAAAAAAAAATTTGAATGCATTTTTTTTATGAAATTTCACTTTAAGGTCATCTGGTAAAGACATGCTGAGTGTTAATAACAAAGTCTAGTCTGATCTGAAAACTCATGAGAACAACATGAATACACCACTAATTCAATTACTATTAAAGGTGACTGCTAAGTACTACACAACAGCTCACTAACCAGGTATTTGGATGTGGTGCTTAATGCTAAGACGAGAACTGCAACTCAAATTTCAAAATCAGCATCTGATGAATGGTTGCTCATACTGGCATGTATTTCCCCTCTCCAAAATTGTATCATACGTATAGGAAGCCATGGCCAAGTCTACTTACAAAATCAGTAATCCTGAACTTTTCAAAAACAAAAATGGAATTTCACAATGTGTTTAGACACTGACTTATACTTTTAAAATATTTTAAAATGTGGCACTGTTTTGCTGAAATATAAAGTAAGGAGAATAAGGAAAATGTTCATGTGCTAAACATATATCTGTTAACTAAAATGTCAATACACCTTGGAAACAGTGGTCGACATCAAAATACTTTGCCACATTACATGACACTTGTGGATCTGTCTCCCATGTGCAGAAAAGAGCCTGCACTTCTGGCAGAAACACGGTGTGTCAAGGCCAGCTTCATCATTTGTCCATGACATTTCAAATTTGCACTGAGATGTTTCTGAAATTACTTCCATGAATACTTTTAATAAAGAGAAGTTAGATTTTTAAATGATGTTGGTCACTGGTTTTGCCACAAAAAAAAAAAAAAAGGTGTAAAATAAGCATTTAGAAATTGGTTAAGATGTCTTTTGTATTCATAACATCCTAAATCCTTTCATTGATGGAGGTGGTTTGGATAAACAAAGGATAGGTGACACAGAAATATTGAAAAGTGCAATGTGGCTTCCTCTTAAAAATCTACTTTTAAACATGACATGCAAATGCGATTGTCAGTGCAAATCCAAGGAAAAAGAATTTCATGGTCTCAGTTCCTCAGACTTGTTGTCTTTTCATTATTTAAGCTTTTACAGGTATTTGTATATATGAGCTTAGTGTCACTGTATATTCTCAGGTAAAATCTTTAAGTAGTTCATTTGCAACTTGATTCAGCTTTCTTATCAGGCAGGTACCCAGTAGCAGAAAACATAAAAAGTTAAAGACTAAATAGTAACACATCTTTGTTGTACACTAAGGCACAAGTTCCATGGGTTAAAGCTTTTTTTTTTTTTTCTTCATGACCACAGGAAAACTCTTGTCCATTCCTGTTACAGTAATTAAAATTTCACTTTTTTGTGCTGCTATCATAATCCAACCTCTTACACAGCTGCAAACATTTCTCAAAGGAAGAACACCTTGTATATTGTATGTTCCCATTCTGTCACTGAGAAGGATTAAAAGATTCAGATTACAGCTAAAAAAGAATGTAATAGCATTTCGTTTCTTATAGTATTTGCTTTGGTATTAGAGTCAGAAAACAATACAAAGGCCGCTAAAATGAATTGTCTCTGTCACACCTCAGAGTGAAATGCTCGATCTGTAACAGTGGAAGGGGCTGCTAAACAGAATTTATGACTCTGGAGACTTCCTGGATGTCCAGATTTTAAACCAGTGATACAAAGGAAAGTATCTATTTCATTTCCCTTTAGTATTTAGCGGTATTTTTTTCCACTTTCTCTGTGTGCATACCTGTATAATAAATACACATTTGAAATAATTCTTACATACTTGAAAAGTCCATTTCCATTTTTAGAAAATAGTTCACTTTTTCTTTAATAGGATTAAAGTAGGTAAACCATAGATATGTTCCAAAGATTTGTATTAGCATATTTCAAAGTACCATATGGTTTCTGCAGATGTGTATAGTCTCTGGACTGTGAACTACCTAAGAAATTAGGGACACATAAGAAATCATTGTTACTGCTATGGGCTGATGGGATTGGCTTGTGAGGGACACCGATCTTCTGATAAACACAGGGAATGCTGCAGACAGTACTAACTGAGCCATTGTCTATAGGATTGTTGGGACCCACTCCCTCTGGTAAGAGCGAAGATGTAAAGAATAGGGGATCAGCTGGAACTGATAAAGCAAGCATTCACCCCTACTCAGATGCCTAGAAGCTTTCCTTCAAGCCTAGGTAGGATTTATATGTCGCCTTGGAAATACTACAACAGTCTTCGACTTTCAAAATAAAAGCAATGATTTTATATTGTCAAAAAATGACCCTGATAACTTCATAAATTTTGCAGACCTGTTCAGTTATTTGTGCATTTACCATTATGGGCAGATGCATAAGAGTGGCTGTCAAACAGAATAAAGAGAAACAGCAGGGACTTTACACACTTTGATCGATGCTTAAGAATTTTAAATCAGCTCTAACAAAAGTATTTTTACTATGGATAATCAATTACTTTTTTTTCTTTCCTTTTGTAATTAAAACCACTGTGATCTTTTAATGCAAGAATGGATTTTCCTCATTATCAGTTTGGTGGAGACCATGCCATAGTTTCAGTAACTACATGCAATACCTGCAAGTTGAATGCAGGATAGTATATGGAGAGAGAAAGTTTTTCATAGTTCCACTGAGGGCAATATTTCCCAATTTCATTGTCTATACATTGTGTTAGAAATTGTTGAGAAATTTGTGGTGTCAAAGTGACTCAAAGAAAGCCTAACTTGTTAAACACTCTGTAAGACAATCTGTTTTGTTCAAGGATTTTCTGGTAACATCTCCACGCCGTAGAAATTTCAGCCTTTTACATTCAACTGAAGTAAATAATTACTGTATTCTCAAGAATTTTGATACTGTATCCTAGGGTTTGTCTCTGTTTCAGGTGAGTGGACATGTTCATATTCACTTTTAAACATACCATTCCTTATCATCACTGATCATTAATACCTTAAAAATCATCAACCATTGTAGAAGAATATCATTAAGGCATTTCTTTCACACATTCAGTAAGGATAAGCCAAAACTATGAAAAATATTGATTTGACACAAAACACTGTTGAAGGCTAGCCAAAAGAAGATCTTATAAAGAATGACAGAAAAGAGTTTGAAAGTTGCACTTAATGAAACTTGCATAATCTGTGTCATTTTAATTTAATCTGTGTCTCTAGTTTTTGGGAAAAGGCAAATTAATGCTTTTAAAAGAATCAAGCCTTGATTGGCACTGTTTCCATTATTTCTACTTTGCCTTTCCGGTCTTACATCTGACAGCTATTCCAGTCCGATTTTCAGATTGGGAGACAAAGAACAAAAAATTATTTCTGTTCTAAAACATCTAGTGAATTGAGGTGCTAGAAGTAGAGCTAGGAAAATCTAGGTTTTCTAGGAAAACCTAGAAGCGAGACTGCATGGTATTTCAGATAAGACAGCTAAATAGAAATTATGCTACAATTTCCTCTTACTTCCCAATATGCTCTTCAGTCATAGGCTACAGTCTACAGATGACCCAAGTGTTTTCAAGGATGGGTTTGAACATAGCCTTCCTGTCTTTATGAAACACAGAAAGATAAAGGCTATTAATGTCTTCAGGTATGGTATTTAATTACTCTTAAGAAAAAAACAAAAAATGTCACTTTCTTTTGCTATTCACCATACTGTTGATGAAATAGGCATTATATCCATACATATATTTTGTCCTTTAATAGTATTTGCTATTATTAATTGGCACATTTTTATGATATATTTACACATGTGATGTGGTAAATATTTGGTTGGTATTAAATATGGAGTGCTCTGTCTTTACTAGAAGCCTAGTTCAGGATTATTGAAGTTTTACAGTAAGATGATGTATAGAAAAAAAAATAGTGTTTGCTTAAAGAGTCAGAGAGTAGAACTGCATTTGAGTACAGTTTGGGGACTGTTTTGACTACATTGTGCTTCACTGCTGTAAATATTTTACATTATCCCATGTGTACTGATACTTTTAGATTAAACTGTGTGCTATGGAGATGGTTTAATCAGCTTTAAAAAAAAAAATCATTTAATCAAAACTTTCACTAGTTCCCAAAATATTAGAAAGGTTATAAACAAAAGACAATTTTCTTAAAATGTGACCAGACCAAAAATGATGGAAAAGTAAGACCAGGTTTCTCAAGAAGAACAGACCCCTTGAAGCATTTTCAATTCTTTCTTCATGATACTTTGTGAATGACACTCCTTTGTGAATTTCCAGATCATCACTGAGGAAGAATTGTTGATAATGTTTCATACTCTAAAGGTTTTGAAGCACCACATCTTCAAAATGATCAGTAATCAAGGTCAATTGCCTCAGAACTAAGATGTACCAGTCAGATGGTTTGCTTTATGTTCATTATCAACAGTTTGCAGACTGGTTTATTTCTACCTACAGGTTATCACTTAAATATTAAACAACCTTACTCTTAAATGCCAAAGCATTTTGCCTTATACAGAACTCGTCAGTTATGCTTCATAATGAGACTTTCCTAAGGGGAGGAAAAAAACCAACAGCTGTTTAGAGAGCTACAGCCAGTCTGGTCAATGTAGAATTCAGTACAAGTGTCGTATGTTTGACATCTTGCACACTCAGAACCACTTTTGTACTCAAAAGATGGTTAAATAAATCACTGTGACTTTCTAGGCACCTACAGAAGCTGAACGTTCTCTGAAATACCTCTTGTGATGCTACCCAGGGGACGAACCCAGCTACCTGCAAAAAACAAGAAATAAAATCATGTTAATAATGAAAATAATCTCTTTTACTGATACAAATGCTGCATAAAGATTCTTTGTCAAGTAGGATATTGTCAGTACTGCGTGTCATCACATACAATTGTTACAGTCACTTCCAAGACTATGATTTCTTCTCCCTAATAAGCCTGGACTCTGTCAATATCACTGAGAACCCATGTATTTAAAATGAAAATGCATTGAAATGAATAATTATGTTGAGATTCAATTTTGATTGTGTTTTTGTAAAATTAGAACATGAGAAATGTCACACTGTGTCAGATTAATGGTCCATCTAACCTGTGACTGTGCCTCCAGGGCCATCAGGAGATTTTGTTGAAGGAGAACAAACAAGCCTTGCTGGTATCCTGCAGGACATCCCCCTTGTTCATTTCCCAGAATCTTCAGTCACTGGGCTTTAAACCCACAGGTATTATTTACCTCCACGACCTTATGAGGCAGCAAGATCCAAAAGTTCTAGTACAGAGGGATCTGATGAATAACAGCTTTATTTCCTCCATATGGAAGAAATAATGGTGTCTGCAAAAATGGGGAAGTGGACAATTGTATGCAATACCCTCCTCAACGTGTCTAATATTTTTTACTTTTGTGTTGTTATTGCACATTTTATTTCAGAGTATATAAAAACTGTCTTCAGGATCTTTCCTGAGATGTAAATACCGTCAATGTGCTCAGCATCATATAAGCATGGCCTAGGTTATATTTTCCTTAATATGTTACTTCACATTTATTCATGCTGAAGCTTATCTGCCACTTTTTTTTCACTCAGTTTTGTGAAATCTTTCTGGAATTTCTCATCATTCACATGATATAGAAGCACTCAAATAATTCAGTATTATCTTAAAATCCTCCAATCTCTTTTCTGGAAAAAAAAATAGACACTTGTTTATTACAGAATAACTCCAAATTGTGGATTCAGATCTGAAGTCTCTGGGAAAAAAATATCCTTCCCTTAAGGACAGAGCCAAGAAGGAACAAAACTGCCACAGTGAATGCAGAGAAAGAAAATATTAGAAAAAAAAACCAAACAAACAATTTTGCAGTCCTTACCAGATTAAAAGAGACAAAGCTACATTTGCAGATATTTTTGTTTATTTAACAAAAACTCTAATGGCATACATTAAAAAAAATCTAATGTTCTCAGTAAGAAATAAGTATATGGTTTGCCCTTTCTTTCAAGAAGTGATTGGCTGGTACATCAAATCACTATGATTAATCTTTCTAGAAGCCTTTAAAATATAATCTGTGCACATAAATTTTATACTATTTGATTATCAAAATGTCACTACATATCTCTAAAGTCTAGAACATTTTCATGTGAATGTAGAAACTTAATCATGACACCCAAGTTTGAAAATCTAGCTGAAAATCCAGGTGTTATGAAACTTAAGGATCGCACACATACCTGTCTTTCATTTACTGCTTTATTTTCCTATTCACTTCTAAAACGGTCCTAAGAATCTGCTCCTCCTCTGGCCGTCATTCTCACACGGCCCTAGACCAGATTCTAACACATACCTCTGACAGTTCTGTGCCTCTACAGGCACTTTCCCAGCCAAAAGCAAAGTCACATCATCCTCATCCTTTTCTCCTGGCTCTTCTGTCTGTTAGTTATACTGTAGAATAAAAGTAATGAGGTGAGAAACAGGAATGAAAGAAGGCCTGTCAGTGAGAAACACCATTCTCTTCCTGCCATTCTCTAAGTAATATAATCTGTTATATATATATATCACTCTCTTGAGGACTTCCATAAAGGGCAGTTGTTCTCTAATATCATCAGATGAAACTCACTGCTCTTCTGAGTTTCTGTTTATCTCTATGTCAAAGCTGAAACACACTAGTCTCTATTAGTCTTTAGTGAAAAAAGGTTAAAAGACTGTTATTTAGCTCATTATGGCAAACACACAGAAGCACAGGAATACCAGAACCAAGATTGTCTGTATCACCTTTTGTGAATGCCATATCACATTTTTTAGGTTTATGACATGAGGATATACTTTTTCTATCCTCCAAATCCCTGCCTCATTCAGTTTACACGCAGATAGTTCTCACTAATGAGCAGTTTTCCCCTTTTTTTGCCTTCATCTTGTTTAATAGTCTTTACCCAGCCTTATTCACTGAAGATTATTCAAATCCTGCCCTGAAGACAGAATTATTTCTTCACAGCTTTTTTAATAGTGATCATCCCTGCGGTACTGAGTGCTTCAGAAACATTACAAAACGTGATGATTAAAGTTATGGAATGGTTCCATACTGAGAATGATGTTAGCTGGGATCCATGAACTGTAAAGAGTAAAACAAGTGGAATATGCTAAAAATTTACGAATCATGAGTGGCTTGGCAAAATTCTATAGGGAGAGACAGTTTACTGTTTCTTCAGGTACTAGAAGTAAAGGATAACAAATGAAAATTATATGTCAGGTTTGAAAAACCACCCACATTTTTTTTTAATAAAACAAGAATTTGTATCTGAAGGATGTTGCAGATGAGCAAATCCATGGAGGAGAAACCCATTGTCACTTACTAAATCCATAGTGACCTTGGCCAAGTCAGGAAATTCCTGAGTTGAAACTGGGAAAATATTAAAGTGGGTCATGCATACTTTCCACTTTCTTATTTTTTCCTTAAGAATAGGTTTATTAGTTCTGATTGAATCAGGATTTGGAGCTAGGTGTCCAGTCTAACCCATTTTGGCCATTCTTCTGTTTTTATTAATTAACAATCAGATGAGTGGGTATTATTCTTCTTATTATTTTTTTCCCCTTTTAAAAATATGGAAATGAGATACAAAAGAATATAAAACCGTTGTCAAGGAAAGTCTATAAAAATTTGATCCTGATTAGTTCAGGGAGCTGAACTAGATGATCACTTGAGGACCTTTCTAAACTTAAGTTTTATTACTGAGGTATAAAAGTCAGAGAGGTTCATTTATTTTTTAAAATATCACACAATACAGTGAAGTTGGAGGAAACTGTTCCACCCATACCAACTAGGTCCTAAATGCCTTACATATTTTAATAAGCAGAGATACTTAAACTATTTAGAATGTGGTATCACCTTACTCAGAAAGTGAATCTGTGTATTATGTTTTTTAACCAGTATAACACCTATTTCTCTTCTCCAGTTTTGAAAAAGGTAAGGTATCTTATTTATGTAATCCTTAGGAATCCACTCTGCCATCTGAACTGGTGTCCATTCAAACCCATTTTCAACTAAGAGGAAATTCCTCCTTATTAGAACTAGATTTTTCGGTAAATTTGAAACCTACCAGTCTCAACCTTCAATCTGCTGAAGGTATGAGGAAGATTCCTTCTCTGCAAGAAAGAGTCCTATTTAGAAATCAGGTGTTTGTACTAGTGGATTTTCAAGTTCTTTTCTTTATAAATCCAGCATTTGCCAATCCTTCTAAATGAAACTTCCTTCATTTCACTGAATCCGTCCATCAGTTCCTAATACAAAGTGATACACTCCTCACAGAATTTTTAAGATTTAATTTACTATGCAAATTATTAATAACATCTCCTATACCTTCTGGACATTGATTCAGTTCCTTAATTCTTTTATATAATGACACATTTCCTCACTCCCTGAGATGCATGTACATACACTATCGGATTCTGTGGCAGATGTTTAGACCATCAGCTTTTGAAGTAAGTCTTTAGATATAAGACTTTTATTTTTCAGCCACCTGCAAAAGACGTAAAAGAACTGTCATTTCTTGATGTTTCAGCAGTCACAGAATAACATGGGTTTCCCATGGTCAGAATCAAAGCTCCTGCACACATATCATTGAACAATGAAGGCCAGAGGCCTAGGTGAGTAAAACCAGTATTATTACGAGATTATTTCATGGAGAGAAGAGAGGGATTAATGTGAGAAAATTTGAGTGTGCCCATTGGAGTTTTCACTGTAGCCCTGCATGCAAAGATTCAGAGATTTGCATGTATATTAATATAATTATTTTTAAAACTATAAGATGGAGGGAGATCATCGCCCTACCAGTAGTTTGTTCAGTATTTTGTTCAGTATCTATATCACCATTTTGTTGTTTAAATTCTGAACACTTTCATTTTATGTGCAAGAATTACTAAACCAAGAAATTCAGCAATGCTATAGTGTAAAATAAGTAATTTGAAAGAAAATATGTTTTATTTTTTTTAATTCATCGTTAGTTGTACACCTTTAACATGACTTGGGCTTTTACAAGTCTGTTTCATTGGCAGTAATTTTATACTTTCTGTCCCACAAATTTTTTTTCACACAAATGTGCTTCACAAATTCTTTAGATTTAACCTTAATTGTTTTCCTTTTGTTATGTGACATTTGTCATTAATTATTTTTCATTTGACAAATATTTTATCAGGTTTTTTTCTTACAGAAGAACTATTATATTTCCAACTGTTTCATAGAATTAGATCTCAAAGATATAAATATCAACCACGGAGCTGCAATATTTGGCCTTACATTTCAAAAAAAAAAGCGCCTTTAAAACAGGATCAGGTAATTCTGATGTCTGTACCAGTCTGGCTGGAGAAATATCAAACTCCCTCTCTGATGTGGTTTTGGGTTTTGTTTTTCCATTTTTTATTCCTATGCTATCAGGTAAGACTCGGCACTAGGCCCCAGCAAAATAAACAGATTCCAGGTGAGCATGATGCTAATGCAGTTTGACAAATAGCCATGCTTTGGCTGCCTGCTCTGCTAGCATCAGACGCTTGGAAATCTAAGCTGGTTTGTGATTTCCTGCCCCTGAAAGAGGTATCAGAGGCATGGGGTGAAAGGAAGTGGGGGGGAGGGGAGGGTTGCAGGGTGGGCAACAGAGACCTGTAGACGGGATTTGGCTTCCACCAAAACAAGCATAGATCGCCACAGACCCGTGCAGCAGCAGCAGCCACAGCAGCAGCACGAAATGCACCTCTTGGTGATCTTCTTTTTAAGGATCTCTCCAGTGTCTCTTCCCCTCTTCCTCCTTCTCTCACCTGTCTTGTACACCCTCAAATCTTCACCTCTCCCTCTCTTATGAGGTCCTGTATTAATTCACATATAATCCAGGAACACGTGTTAATACATGTATTAAGTCATGTATAATCCATGTATACCTAATTTGCTAATACAAGGAAGATAAACTAGTTTCTACATAAAGCAGTGCCCTACCTCACCTCTCACTAAGATGCCTTTTACCACCTCACCTCACTCATCTGTCCATCTACAGATGGGCTGGCAGGGAAGGTCAGTCTTTGGGGTTAAGGTTTCAACTGGCAATCCTTTGCTTATCTGACAGTGGGAGAAGGGTTCTGTTTTGGCTGCTCACACTTTCAAACTGAAAGAACTCCTGGATCAAGATTATTCAGGTGTTCTTACATAGAGGAGACCAAGAAAATACAAGAAGTGTGGGGATGGGATCCTTCTTCCCACAGTAATCAAGCTGCAGACTATAACTTATTCTACAGGTAGCATATATATATCTATCATAAATGGCTCTTCTCATCTATACATGGTACTGCATACATTCAGTTTGATTTTTAGTAAATGTAAGAATAATCTGGGGACATAGAAGGACAAAACATAAAACTGGCTGATGGAAGCATCATGTAGAGCATCAATGTTTATTAAGTAGGAAGATGATAAGAAGCATGTATGGGACATTTCAAAACACAAACAGCACTGACCCGTGCATTACAGTTGCTATGGACAGTGACATAAACAGAGGAAAAAATTAAAGTCAGGTTCCAGAGATATCAAAGGCACAAAATCTTAGTAAGTGTATTTAGCCATGGACTAGCCTGTGACTGGTTTTGAGCTGCCCATAAGAACAGTGGAGCAGAGATATCGACTGAAACAGGCCCCTAAGAGAGGTCTTAACATCTGCCTCTGCAGCTGGATGTACACACAGTGAAATCTTTTTTAAAAATTGAAATGTGAGAACTAAGCATGTATTCCATGAAGAAACAAGAAAAGGCCTCTGAGTTGGCTGAGGGTCTCAGCCATGCCCTGTGGTGTGTCCATTGGAGCTGGCCATGTCCAGCAAGGGGCAGCCATCGCCTCTTCTCACAGAGGCTGCCCCCTCAGCCCCTTGCTGCCAGCATCTCGCCACGTGTGGCAATGATAGTAGTGGATTACATTCAATTTTTCAGGTTGCTGACGCAAACATTTAACCACAGTGGCCTTAGCGTTGACCCCTGAGGAACACCATTCACAGCTGGCTGCCAGTCAGACCTCAAACCACCCTTCACACCTTCCAAGCCTTGTGGTTCAGCCAATTTTTCACCTAATTCATATCCCCTCACAGTTTCCTTAAAAATAGCCATTAAATATCTTTGGGTAATGATACTTAAGTGTTGGGTGAAAGCCTTGTTCCTTCTAGTCCAGGCTTAGTAAAGTTGAGAGCAAAATCTGGGCAATGGTAAAATGATGTGTTGTTATTGATCTTATTGGAAGTAGAAAATTAATTTAACTGGTTACATCAGAGAAGATTCTTAAAACACTATGATGTGTTTGTTGTATTTCTCTCCTCACCGCTTAACAAAATTTGGCTAATAATCAGCCCACAAATGCAAGCTGCACTTGCTGTTTTTTAATCCAAACCTCATGGGACAAAAAAAACCCCAACTAAATATGAAAAATCTTCCTCAATCAATTAACAGGAATGACATAGACTCACACTTCTGTACATGTGTTCCCCTCTTCCATTTTTCTTCTTGGCTTTTGCTCTTTTGGGGTAGTTTCCTTCCTTTTACAGTAATGAAGCCCACTAGTACTCTGTATGCAAATTAAGATGTGCTTAAAAATGAACTTTTGTTGAGAAACAGTGTTGCCCTTGACTGCAAAGGCAAACTAAGTAAACTTATTATCTTTTATAATAAATGGGTACACCATTGGAAAACAAAATTGGTATATTGACTATGATAAGGAGCCTGGGGGAATACTAGAACTGGGTGAGTGAGAAAGTGAATTTTTTTTAACCCAAAACCAGGTAAGTATCCATTTCTGTAAAAGACAATCCCAAACACTTCTGCTTGTCTCGTGATTCACTGTAACTTCAGGATTCCCTGGATATTCACGTACAAACCACCTACATGTGCTGTTTTGTGCTAGCATGTGACACTGCTAATAGTATAGATTTAGGAGAAAAAACACATTGGAGAAAAAAAATGTACCGAATTTTGTCATTGCTAGGATGACACTCTGGAACTTACAATTTTGCTGGCAGTAACTGATGCAGCTATGGACAACTAAACCAGTGCTGGTCCTAGACACAGCCGAGACAGCACTGCTGAGGGAGTCTGAAAGTTGGAATTCTGTTATGTTAATTGTGTTTAAGAGAATAAATGCATAAAACAAAAGCCTTTTGGAAATGAGGCTGTGTTCTGGACCACAGTTCTGGCAGGAAAAAAAACAATGGGAAATTAACTGCAAGGTTTCAACACTGGTATAGAGAGAGGATCCCTATGAAGAATATCTGTTTTGCACCTGTGGATCTGTTCATAGATGTGACATGAGTATCTATCCACAGTCTGGTTTATGAATTTCTGTTCACAAGAAATCTTGAGATTTCTATTTTCTTTGGCACATTTTGCTCTTGTACCATTTTATGGCCCGAAGGGGACCACTGGGCATTTTCAATGGGAAAAGTAAAATATAGGTGTATCATGTTACTAGTCAAACACATATTTTGGGTTTTTTTAAACTGGTGTATATGTTTGGGGCATCTTCTCAGCTTCTTTTTTAAATTTTTTAATATTTTATTTTATAAGTCTTTAAATTGGGACTTTCTGAAGAAAAAATATTTGTACAAAAACATGCTAATTTACTTACTGACAAATATTGTCTAATAGGTAATTTCTCCTCCTCATCCAGTTTTGGCTTCCCTCACTCTTTCTGCACAATCTGGTACAAAAGCCTTCTCTTCTGTTGCTCTTGGCATCTGAAACAACATACCTCTAGCTCTTCATTTAATTTCATTTACAATCTCAGCTGAAATCTTATATTTCTTCCCATGTTTACGCCTCCAACTTTCACTCCCCTGCTGCTATAGTTTGATTTGCAGTTTTACAACATGCAAAGCATAATTGCATACTTTATACTGAAGAAGCTAGAAAGAACAATTTTGTATTTTATTTTTAGAATTGTCCTTTTTTCGATAGTACTTTCTTTCTACAGAGCATTCCACTTGCCTTATCTTGTTGGTTTCCTGCAAGTACATGTCACTAAAAACTCAATTATATTTTTTTCAGGCTTATAGTCATTATGCTTGAATTGGGGTAATGGAAAATTAACTTATTCTCATTAAAAAAAAAAAAACCAAAAAAACTTGCTTTCATAATTTTGTTTTTCAGTCATAGTTTTCCTAATTTGTGTTGATTCAAATCTCAGCTATGAATGTGAAAAGGCACAGTGGGCAACACAAGGAGGTGTTCTTCACCTGAATTCTTTGCTTTTAATTGGAGATTAAAAAGGATAAAATAATCTCATCCTCATTTTTTTCTCATGGCCTTGATGCTTGTGACAGCACTGCAGAGAATGGGAGATAACTGCTATTGAACGGTGTTTAGACTACCAATCTGCTGTAATAAAGTGATTTTGCTGCCATACCTTTTGAACTTCTCTGTTCCTGCCTTCTTTAAGAAAAACAGTTCCTTTTCCTGACTTTTTTTTTTTTTGTCTCAGGAAGCTTTTCTTCAGACTCATTTTATTAGAGACAACAAACCTTT
Organism: Gorsachius magnificus; assembly: GCA_034008185.1. Taxonomy (NCBI): domain Eukaryota; kingdom Metazoa; phylum Chordata; class Aves; order Pelecaniformes; family Ardeidae; genus Gorsachius; species Gorsachius magnificus. The sequence goes on from CM067084.1 coordinate 61,545,067, forward strand.
CTAGATTCTTTGGTTAAAATACATGTTGTTGGTTCACATAATTAACTGCGATGCTGGGTTTCACTGGTTTTCTGCATTTTTTAATAAATTTTTTGCTAAAGAAGAAATCGTCCATTGTGTTCTTGAAATGCACAGATATTTATGCATGGGTTCCAAAACTCCACCTAAGTGGCTGAGGGGACAAATATAATAATTTTTTATGTGGAACCTTTTAGTTGAGTAATGGTGTGTGCAACTCCTGTGACACAATGGGAAACATACAAAAAAGAGTCTGAAAGAGTGTAATGACTGCAGAACATACGTGCATTTGACATAAGGAAGATGTAAGAAAAATCTAGGTCTTGTCAGTCACATTGCATGAAGTAATGGGATTACACAAAAAATGTGGTTAATAATGCTTTTCTGGAAATGTGCCACAACATGGTGTGAAATGTGCTCTAAACTATGATATATTATTTGAAAAGTGGTCTTATTATTTAAAAAAAAAAATGGTTAAACAGTCAAATAGTAATCCACTTACAAACCAAAATCTAAATGTACAGAGTATGGCATTTATACTACCAGGGTGTCATCTACATTATTCTTCTGAGTGTGCTTTATTTGTTCTAGTGAAAATAGTTATTTCATTTTTTCTATAATTAGTAGCTGGTAAGAGCTCTGAAAACCTATACCAATAATGCCCAGATAGGGTGTCTTTGTACATACAAGTGTGAGCACATGTGAGCAAAGTTACAAGGATGTCATTAATGCTTTACAGATATCCTGGTCTTAAGAGGTAAGCAGATCTACATTTTTCCTGTCTGTCCTTAGAGAAAGTAGGGACAAATTGGATGATTTTCCTGAGACTACATCACTGTATGGTCTATCAAACAAAGTATGTTCTTTTTGCTTCTTCTTGGACTTCTTTTGTGACCGTCAGGTTATATTTTTCTACACCATCAGTTTGATTCAACTCCCTGCTTTCCTTCAGAGTCCCAGTCCACAAATTGTCCACAACTGTTAATTTGCTCCCAGGCTTGGGTCCAGGAAAGCTAGAAGGGGAGATGTGGATAGTTTTTGCCAGCACACATAGCCTGCAGACTTTTCAGATATGGGCTGAATTCTTTTTTTCACTTAAATTCTCTACTTGAAAATGATGAATAATACTCCACAGGTATAATTTTGAGTTTCCCAGATCTTATGGTTCTGAATACTGTATGTATAATAACAAGTGAATGGAGAGAGCAATGGCTTCCTGTGCAGACTATCCTATCAAGTCATTATTTTATTGTAGGAGGTCACTCACTGCCTTAAGGAACTATCACTTCAGCATGCTTCCTTGTAGTTCTATTTCTAAATAAAGATTATTCATGTATGAATAATTTCAGCAGTTTGTGGTGTAATAGTTTCACTGAATATCCACTTCATTAGTTGCTTGTTTCTTAGTATATTTTATTATGTTTACAGTTATTTAAACTGAAATGAATTTAAAGGCTAGTCACCATGAACACAATGGCCCAGCAAAGATAAAAGGAACAGTGTCAGGTCAAGGACCCCAGGCAACCTAATCAGTGAAAAGGGAGCTCACTGAATTGGTTATTCCTAAGCTATGATTTTGAAATCATTCTCAAAAGAAAATAAATATTTATTGTCCCTGTGTGAAACCCACTGAGCTGAGCCAATCAAAGAAGCTCTTCCAGAGGGATCTTGCAGGCTGAGGAGGGGTTAATCCCTGCAGGGATATAGCATTAATTATAAGATGCTAGGAAGAGAACATTTTTGGCCATTATGGGATTTTTAAGGAGTTTGTGGGGATGTGAGACACGTATTGTGAGCTGTTTAGGGGAAGGATCAAAGACAGAGAAAGGAGACAGGTGGATTAGGAAGAAACTGCATGGGAAAGTAGAAGAAAAAGAGAATGAAGGGTTGGCCAAGAGTAAACAGGTTGCTTCTCTGGCCAACTCTCACTCCTAATCTCCACAGTCTATCCTATGTTCATATCAAGCTCTATTTCTAGCTATTTTCCCTGGTGAGGTTGCTCCTATTATGCATGCATTTGATGCTGGTAAACTTCAAGATGGAGTAGCCAGCAGTTAGAACAAGAGGTACAGAAGCCAGGTACTGGAGAAACTGGAGGTCTGAGGGATGGATCCTGGAAAAAACAAGGGTCTGGGAATGGGCTACTGGCGGGTCCAATTGTCCATTACTGCTACTGAAGAGATGTGGGGAGACAATAGGTTTGAAGTAGCTACTGGGATGTCTATTTGTATCCACTAGTGGTCTTCAGTCCTGATCAGCTGTAGTGAGAGAACATGATTATGCCATCTATGTACTTCATATTTGTGTAACTGCTGTGTGTTTTCTGTCTGTGTTGATCAGCGTGGCTGGTCATGTGTGAGTAGTGTAAGTGCTCCTATCTGGAATATCTGTTGGACCTGAGGACATGGAGCTGTATCAGCTTCATATCTACTGGGCTATTGGATTCAGAAACCCCTATGTTGTAATTCATTTTAATAGAAAGCTAATATTTTGAGAAATATGGAAACAAAACTGGAGAAAAAATAGGGGAGGATGGCACTGAAGCAGTCCTTGAGAAACAAGTGCCTCTAAGAGGAACAGTTTATATGGAAAAATGAAGAAGCTGAGGTTATGTAGTTCACAAGATAAGATAGTATAAGCCACTCAGGTTGGGAAAAGGATCAAAGCTGATGTGAGAAAAGAATTCTAGGAAAGTAAAAAGAGGCACTAAAACATAAACTTCATTGCAGATGTCTCTGATTTGGCAGTCAGAGGCTTTTTGTGGAGAAAAGGGTGATATAACTAACTGGTATACATTACATAAATTTAATTTTAACTGAAATATATCATCTATATACAATCTGGAGAAGTAGTTTTAGTTCTCAGCATGCCCCTATCTCTATTAGATGATATTGGCATGGCAGCAGAAGTGATTAAACAGGAATAGTTTGGATATATCCTCAACAGAATTATTGCATGATTTGTAAACAGTTCAGTTATATTAGAAAACAGACAGAAAGGAAAAGGATTGGTCTCTAAATGTTGAAATTATGTTCCATAATTCTAGCAATGCAAGAGAGCAAGACAGTCAGAAGATGATAAGGAGTAGTTTAATCCAGCACAAACTGTCTCTGGTAGTGCTAGACATGAGGGACTAAATGAGGTAAAAAAGTCACAGTTTAAACAGAGATAAATGACCCGTACGGCTTACTGTCTCACTTGCCTATGAAGATATGTTAAGTGTGGGATCTACTCAAGTACAAGAAGAGAAAAAATCAAGAGACTTTGCTAAAAGTTTTAATTGGTTTTGTAAATCTTTTAGATGAGCTTGGCCCAGCTTCAAATAAGGTAATTCAGCAATGTGGTCCCCTGTTTACAATGAACTAGAGTAGACAGCAAATTTGGGTCAGTAAGTCTAAGTCTCTAGAAAATACACTTAAAAGTGAGGAAGTATATAATGTATACAGAAAAAAAACCCCAGGTTTTAATCAATAGATGCAGAATTTAAGATAATGTAACCAACTACAAAAACCAGTATGAAATCTTTGAAGTTCTTATGCTTGTAATTTAATGAAGAAGCAAAATGAGGTTCTTTTTCCTCACAAGTCTCTTCTAACATTTCTTGTCTTTGTAATATTTAATTCATATGTTTGTGCTGAAAATTTCAGTGACTTCACCTTCAATTGTCTGTCATCCTTCTACCCTTCAGATGAATGCAGTACTTGCAGTTATGAGCTTTCTCCTGAGGTTTATCATAAAAACTCTCTCAAATGAAAAAGGCATTCCTTCTTTTGTAATTTTATCTGAAAAGTTGTGTAATTGCAAAAATAAAACTTTTCAACAGGGTCAGACAAACAAGCAGAAAGCTTTCATAGAATCATTTGGTTGGAAAAGACCTTTAAGATCCTCGAGTCCAAACATACCTGTCCGCTACTAAACCATGTCTCTAAGCACCTCGTTTACCCATCTTTTTAAAATAGCTCCAGGGATGGGGACTCAACCACCTCCCTGGGCAGCCCATTCCAGTGCTGGATAACCCTTTCAGTGAAGAAATGTTTCCTAACATCTACTCTAAACCTGCCCTGGTGCAACTTGAGGCCATTTCCATCCAATTGCTTGTTACCTGGGAGAAGAGACCAAGCCCTACCTCACTACAACCTCCTTTCAGGCAGTTGTAGAGGGCGATAAAGTCTTCCCTCAGCCTCCTTTTCTGCAGGCTAAACAACCCCAGTTGCCTCAGCTGCTCCTCATAAGACTTGTGCTTCGTTGCTCTTTTCTGGACATGTTTCAGAACCAAAATGTCCTTTTCATAGTGGGGGGCCCAAAACTGAACACATTCAAGGTGCAGCCTCACCAGAGCCAAGTACAGGGGAAGGGTGACTTCCCTGGTCCTGCTGATCCCACTATTTCTGATACAAGCCAGGATGCTGTTGGCCTTCTTGGCCATCTGGGCTCACTGCTGGCTCATGATTAGCCAGCTGTCAGCCAGTACTCCCAGATCCCTCTCCGCCAAGCAGCTTTCCAGCCACTCATCCCCAAGCCTGTAGAATTGCATGGGATTGTTGTGACCCAAGTACAGGACCCAGCACTTGGCCTTGTTGAACCTCATGACCCTTCCTACCCTCAAGCAGATCAACACTTCCACCCAGCTTAGTGTCATCTGAAAACTTGTTGAGGGTACACTCAATCTCCTTGTCCAGGCCGTTGCTAAAGATGTTAAACAGAACTGGCCCCGACACTGAGCCCTGGGGAACATCACTTATGTCTGGCCTCCAACTGGATTAAACTCCATTCACCCTTTGGGCCCGGCCATGCAGCCAGTTTTTTACCCAGCAAAGAGTATGCATGCCCACGCCATGGGCAGACAGTTTCTACAGCAGAATGGTATGGGAAATGGTGTCAATGCTTTGCATTGAAATGACACCCACTGAAGTTTAAATTTATTCTTAAAAAATTCACTGAATACCCTCTGAATTTTCTCAAAGTAGAATCAGGTCATAAAGACATTATTGGTTTTAATATTTTTATTACAAAAATGAAAACTTAAACTGAAACTGAAGTTTCATTGTGACATTACTGTAAATGTAAATGCAATGCCACAAAAAAATTTTATTCTGAATAGAGAAAAGAGAGAGGAGGAAAAAAACCCCACACTGTTTTGCTGATTTTATCAGTAGGAAAATGAGATATAATTAGTCTAAGTGCATTATGTGGTCCTACAGGAAGCCCGCTTTAGAAGCAGGAATCAAATTAAGCCAGATCACCAATACTGGGCCTTTGCCTTCCACACAAAAGAAGTAAGGTACTCTACAATAAAATCTTCTTTTCTGAAATCAAGAAAGATACAGGCAACATCAGAAATACAGACACAAAATGGTTTAAGTTTCTGTATAAAAAACAAGAGTCTGAAGCACCTCAGAGGTAATAAGGATCTTTCAGGTTCTTTAGGATTTATGAGAAACTAGAGTTGTCTCTAGATAGTTTACTTGACTGACTAGCTCTAAAATGCTCAATGATTGCTAAAAATACAGACAATTTACACTGTACATTCACACAGTTGACCAAAGGCTTTCTGCAATTCTTTTTGCCTTTTTTGTTTTGTGCTCACTAAAATGACATCTCCCCACAAAACATAATTTCTTTTATGTGTATCATAGTCTGTGTTTTCCAAGCACGGATATTTCATTTCAAGGCACCATGACAAATGGAGCATTTCAATTTATCCTTATTTTATACATACAATAACACAGTACTCTGTTTCTGATTATCATGAATAAAATACCAGCTTCAGACTTTGAAGGTTTTTAAATCCTTCGCCCCATGAAGGGACTCTCTGGCAGTGCTACCATTTTTAGGTAATTTTTTAATGTATTGGGGAAATAAAAGAGGCACTCCCTATCTCAGACTGGTCCTGTGTCCCAATAGTTCCCTCTCCTCTGGGTCTCTTAAATGAAGAAGCTTTACTGAATCCACAGTACTCTCCCTCCATCTCCTGTGTACACTCCCATCCTGAACAGACTGGGGACAATGGGTATTTTTGAAGCTTCTTTGAGCACTGACATACATGAAAAAGGTGACAAAGACAGAAGGAGAAAAAGAGACTGGTGCATGTAATCAGAATGGGGACACAAAGATTCCAAAGGACACACTGAGAAGAGTGACAGGGCTGGTTATGGTTAAAATTGTTGAGTGGTAAGAACACCTTGTAAAAGTAGACTTGTGTCAGACATAACCCCTGAGAAATATACTCTTTATTTCATCCTTCCTGCAAGTTTTCTCTTTCATCTTCGTAATTCTTTTATGTAGACTATATCCTGTGATGTAGATGTCTGAGTAGATTAGTGTTTTTTAGAGAATATTGAACTCTGAACAATTCTGCTACTGCAGAGCGTTCTGTCCCACAATTTGTGATGGTTGTGATTGACAGCTAGTAAGAAGTAGTTTTTGAGACTTCTTCCTAATGTGTTTATCTTCCCTTTTCATTCTGTGCTTATTGGTATTCTTCAAGGCTTTCCACAAGTGTTTTATGTATCTCTATATAGGTGCTGAATTTTAGGCACTTCAGTTTCAACATGTTGATCTTGTTCAAACCTAGTTCTACATAGGACTGTAAGCACCCAATATTTAATATGGACCTGTATACTTTCCTTCTTCTCAGAACCTCTTCCTTGATGAAAACCTGTGATTTTCATGTATAAAGTACAGGAATCATGGACCCAGCCTTCCAACCTACATAAATAAATCAATGGACACATGGAATAGGTTGGGCACTAACAGACCCATAAGTCCACTAAGGGTCCTAAGGATCTTTTCCTTACACCCCTAATGCCTTCCTTTTTGGTTCAAAGAGATACTATTTCCAGGTGGAAATATTTCCAGTGTTAAATATGTGAGTGTGTTTACTCATAAAATATAACCACCATACTAAAAACTGTTTTACCTTAATGCCATAGCATTTGTCCAGGATGTGGAATACAAAAATACAATTGTCTTTGCCTGAACAAATCCAAATATTAGACCTTGCCCTCTCCAGCAACATGCGGGATATTTGGTGTCATGAGAGAAATCTAGCACAAACTTGTCTTTATAATTAGTTACTGTTCACACAAAGTAAGTCTGTTTTCTTACTATTTAGTCTTCAGAATGTGCATTTTGACTGCTATCTACCAATTTTAGCTTGCACTTTTGATACATATGAAATAAATAGACCCCCAAAACTGTTTAAAAATTCCATAAAAAGCAAGACCTCATCTAATTGCAGAGATTCTAATCCACTCTTAAAAACAGAAACAAGATTAAAATAAAATGTCAGAGTGTTAATTTTCCTCAGTTCCTATTATTATGTCATTGAAAATACTGACTCTGAAAGAAAGCAAAGTATGCATACAAGTAGTTGTATACCAGCTCAAGTTTATTCCTTCAGTGACCTGCAAAATATATGTTCTTGTGCTTCATACTGTAAAACATGTTCTAAATAAGCAGAATGATGTGTACAAAACCATTCTGGAAAAACAGCAAATGGAAATACATGTACATGAAATCTTAAAGACAAAAAATTCCCTAAAATCCATGCCACCCCCCACCCCCACCACCCAAAGGAAGAGATTACATCTGTCTATCACTTTCTAGCTGTGCCATGAACTAGGAAGTTCCTGTCATCATTAGAAATCTTTCTTTCTTTAGGGTTGATGATGTCTCTCTTTATCTCAGCCTGACTCATATAACTCAGTTTAGAAACACTTCTCCATATGATGGTTCTTCCTTGTAATTCCCCATTTTCATACTGGAAGGAACTTTCAAATACTTTGTTTAAAGAAGATATTTATAATTGCATTCACTTGTCTTTTTGTAATGATTTTGATTCTTACATGATTTTTATATGCTACACATACACAAGCTTTCCAATAAACAACACGAGGTAGGTATTGCTTTGCTATTGAGAAGAAACAGCAATAGATCTATTTAAAACCTATAAGTGTGACTCCAACACAATATTTTTGTACCTTGTTTGACAGAAAAAGTGAAGTAACTGAGGCTTTGTCACATGAAAGTCTAATTTCCTTAAAACCAATCAGCTGACAATGTGGTAGGATTGGTTGATTGGTTTATCAACTTTTACATGTCAGAAGATGCCTTAAGAAAGAGACATAGAGAACTTCACTCCTTGTGAAGACTGAGTCCTTGAAACTTAGAAACACTCCTTGTGAGGTTAGGTGGAGCAGCTACTGGAAAAATGAGTACAAATCCTATTCACATACACCTGACAATGGGCATTTCCTTTTTAAGGTGTTACTGGTCTTGATTCTTTTCAATGAATGAGAAGATATTACTCTTGACTTTTTCGTAATTAAAAAAAAAAAGGCAGCTTTTAAGGGAATCCTTAGATGGGGGTCTTTGGGATCCAGGGAAGTTCTATTTTCTGTAGTCTCGTGCAGATTTAGGAGGGCTCACACCCAGGGGTGTTTATCCAGTTTCTCACATAGTTGGGGCTGCTGTAGTCACTGGTCTCTAGGTTTGATTAGCAACAAGGCCATGCACAAATTACAAAGATACAGACACACATCCTAGACCAACATGGCCAGCCAGCCACACAGATCAACCTGGACAGAGAGCAATGCCTTTATCAGCACCCACATATGCAGAAACAGCATTCACATGAGCCACTGAATGGACCTATCTTGTTCCTTTGGTTTGGCTGGTCTGTAGTTTGGTGGTGGTTACACACATGCATGCATGCATACTGTCGTGGTTTAACCCGGCTGGCAACTAAGCACCACGCAGCCACTTGCTCACTCCCCCCCCTCCCTCAGTGGGATGGGGGAGAGAATCGGAGAAAAGGAAAAAAAAAAGTAAGACCCGTGGGTTGAGATAGAGACAGTTTAATAAGAGAGAAGAATAACAATAATAATAATAATAATAATAATGGTAAGAAAATATACAGAATATATAAAACAAGTGATGCACAATGCAATTGCTCACCACCCGCCGACCGATGCCCAGCCCGTCCCGAGCTGCGATCACTCCCCCCGAGCCACGGTCACACAGCCTGAGCTGCGACCACTCTGCCCGCAACCGACTGACCGACTAACCCCCCCCCGAGCATGACGTTATATGGTATGGAATAGCTCTTTGGACAGTTTGGGTCCTAGCTGTGCTGTACTCCCAGCTTGTTATGCACCTGGCCGAGCAGGAGAAGTTCAAAAGTCCTTGAACAGTCTGAGCACTACTTGGCAACAACTAAAACCATCAGCGTGTTATCAACATTCTTCTAGCACTGAATCCAAAGCACAGCACTATGCTAGCTTCTGTGAAGAAAATTAACTCTATCCCAGCCGAAACCAGGACACATACACACGCCCTTAAGGAATAGACCTTAATAAGGAGGTGGGATAGTTTGCAGTGATCAGGTGTAGAGCTGTCAGGCAAGTGTACTAACCAGCAGCTTGCTTACACTCAGTCCCTTTTATTCCCACTTATCTCCATTTTCCCATGCTTGCTCTTTCCCCATTCACCTGTCTCTCCTTTCCTTTGTCCTTATCTCCTCCCAGATAAAAAAACCTGCCCCTAATTACTTTCTTCCTGTTGATTCCAGTTTTGCTTCCTCTGTACCCAAATTTGTTATTTCTGATAAAGTTACCTACATAATCTCATAGATGGTGCTATGTGACTCCAGAATGGTCTTCTCCAATTATCTGTGATGTTTGGCCAACTTTCCCTTAACTATCTCTGCAATCCAGCCGTTCTTCACCCCCATGGTACTATTCTTACACTGTAAACTGTTTTTGTGAGCTTCTCACTCTGTTATTTGTTATGTCCAGAAATTTTTCATTTCATGTTCAGTAATATCTTATGTTCTGTTCCATCATCTAACCTTCAGGACACGGGCCTAACCCTGTCTGCACACCTTAACGACAACAAAGCCTTCTTGCACAATCTTTCTTCTCTCATATATGTGTAATTCCAGACACAACCTGCTTTGTAATTTACACAGAATGCCTTGAGAATAATTGCATTCTCTTTTAAACTTTTAAATTTTTGAAGTGGCCTATTTCTAACATTTTCTAAGAAAAAAAATTAGCTCTATTTCTTACAATTACTGGCATTTTTAAAAAAGAAAAGATACCTTTTCTGCTATCAAAAAAATTTAGATGAAAAGTTGTCAATCAGCTATATCTACGACTAAATCACTATCATCATAAATAATTAACAAAATCTTTGCCAGGTTTTTAAGACTGATGGCTGTCACAGCCAGGCTTCAAGTAGCAGATAAAATTATACTTAATCCTCTAATACTTTTCCTGTTCCATGCCTCATCACGTTACCTCTAACAACAATGTCCTTTTCCCTTGCTGATCTGTGACACATAGTTTATGAGAATGCAGCCAGCTAACCCAGTTGTTTTCTGCATATGTACGGTATGAATTAGCACTTCAGTTTTGTGAGTTTTGCTGTAACTCTCTCACAGTGCTGAAAGGAATCTTCTTGGAATTTGAAAGTGTAAGATTTACAGGTCCAGATTTGCCAAGTATAATGCAGGTTGTCCAGCTGTCACGTTGCAAAGCTGAGAAGTAAGAACCTTTTAAACTATTATTTTAATGAGGTTAAACTAAGAAACAGGTGATGTCAATGAACACTGATGTTCCAAACATATTTTTGCGGTTTTTAAGGAAGACATGCAGAAGAAGGCTGTAGGCAAAAAGATGCTGTAGGAAAATGGGACCTGTATTGAACATCTGTGCTTGATTTTTTTTCTGTTACTGAAGTGAATGTTAAGCTGGTGATTTTAAATGATTTAAGGTTGACAGTGTTAGGTCTAATAATAGCAAACCAAACAACATCTGCTGTGGTGGAAATAAAACGATTTGGTATAACACTTAAAAACCCCCATGTACAGGTAGGCAGCTTTTTTTGATCCTTCTAAAGGACATATTGAGCCATAATTTTTAATGAATAATATGACAAGATGGGATGTGGATTCTTCATGAACTTTTTATTGCATAACTAATTGTGTTCTCTTTTTTTCTTGAGGAAGTTTATCATAAAGATGGGTATTATTCCTCCCTAAATATTCTCACTCTTTTAAGGAGATAATTATTTTATGTTTTTTTATTGTTATACTTAGTTCTGTTTTGCTCCCTTTTCTACTGCTTTCCTGAATTGTCAATGTAATGGTCATATTAAAAAATGATGAAGATACACCTGGGAGTATCAGAAAAACAGAGTTTTGACTGAAAGTCACAAGTTCCCCCTTGGGAATGGCAAAACCCTCTAATTATATGTGGGGGTAAAGTGCTGAAATTCACTGGTAATGCTAAGGGCATGCCCCACTGGGATTTTTTTCATATTACCTTTCACAGCTATTAGCTCTAAGACCTTTTTATAACATCAACTCTTCTACCGTAAGTGTAATCTATAGATAAAATATTCCTAATAATTTTTTTCTCTATAGGATTTATGTTGATAATCTGTCCACTTTCTATATATGGTCATGGAATTTCAATAAATCTAGAGAAAAGCAAAAATGGAATAAAAATGCATGTATCTATAATATTCCAAGCCTTTTTATACAAAATTGTTACCATGTACACTCCTCTAGACACCATATTTTCCTCCATAAGTAGAAAAACAATTAGTAAAATACCATTTTAAAAGTTAATTTTTTATGGTGTTTAAAGCAGGACACAAAAAATTTTAGTAAATTCACCCATCCATAAGCACTTTCTGTATTGTTCAGACAACATCTTAAACCAAAATGCTTTACCAAAGATAGTCTGGGATCCTTTCCTGACTCCTCCATTTCATCATATTGAGATGATTTTTTTGTTTGTTTGATTCTGTATGTGTGTGTGCATGTGTGCATGCATATTTAACTGAGGATATAAAGACAGTAGAGATGAATACAGACTCTAAGCCTGAAATAACATAGAAATATATTATTGTTTTGATTAAATAAAACATTATTGTGGTTCATAACAGCTCTGACAGATCTTAAAGATTGCTTGAAATAATTTTTGTGTTTTGCACATATTACTTATTACACTTAGCAAGCATAGCTAATTGGCATAACTGAAGTACATGAATAACAATATGGCTTAAAACTACAAAAGAAAAGGAAATTATGTTTATTTCTTATAAATAAATTATTAGCCACTATGTATTATTTATATTACACAAATTTAAACAATGTATAATAGATGAGGATAAATTTACTATATTTGGAGCCAAATTAACTGAGCTGTCTCCTAGGACCTTTATTAATATTGCAAAAACAGTATTATATTACTGTATAATTGATTTTTTAAGACTATTTTGCATATGTTTTCCTAAATCACATCACTTAAGTTAGAAAATGTTGCATATCGTGTGCTAGGCTGATAATGCCATGACAAAGGTGTGTCGTGAAGCATGAGACAAAGTCCCTTAAAATTCTGGGAAACCATACTAACTTTGCACAAAATATGAAATTGTTAATTCTCTGTGAAAAACTCATCACAAATTACTTAAATGTTCTTAAGACAAAGTGTTTTCCCAGCTGTCTATCTTCAAACTAATATGAGCTATGGATTCTGTGCAAATTATATTAATAAAATGTCAGGGAAATTATTCTACAGATATATGAAAGCCTTATATTGGAAAAAAATTACTTCTACATATATTTGCCTTTTAATGGTCAAACCAAGATTAATGAGCACCTAGTAAAGCTGTTCCAAACTCTGAACTGGTTTTTGTCCCAGATTGGCCTTAACGCCAAAACAAAATAAGAATATTTTCCTCACAAGTGAAACTTCAAAAATATAAAGAAATTAAGTGTTAATCAGGATTCCCCTTCTTTTTTAAAGAAATATTTTCTTGGAAATATATTTTATGTTTATATTATCTCAGCACATGTCAGTAGAAGTGTTATCACATATTAAAAAATATTAGACAAATTTTTCTATGTGATTTTGTAGTAAACAGTCAAGTTTATACAACACACACACACACACAAAATCCATTTTGTTAAAGCCGTATTTCCTAAAGGAAAAGTCTTCAGAAAGTTCAGTACTGCTCCAGCCCACCTCTCTTGCATACTTATTATGTGGGAAACTCAAAATATCTTACAGGGGTATAAAACTCTGAACAGCCTATAAGATATTTCATGTTTGATACCAACCATAAGGTTCTTAAAATCACTGATAACACTTATGCTGTAAATGTTTTAAAAGAATAGTGTTATAAGGGAAATTGCCTTGTAGATGGTTCAGTTAGTTTGAAAAATTTGTTGTAACTAAACTAAGCTACAGCTGAATTTCACTACATACTATGAACTATACACTTTTAAAGCTTTATCATCCGAATAATATAAACAAAGTCGTGGAAAATACTATGAAATATTTTCTTTTAAAATTTTTGTTTATTTTTTGTTTCTTTTCTTCTGGCATTTCCATTTTTATCTTTATTCCATTGCTCTTTTGGTCAGCATAGTCTGAAATTAAATTTGATGAACTGAAACATCTTTAGTACAGAATGAAGTAGACAGTATAACAGGGTTTATTTACTGTAAAACATTTCATGTTTATAACAGTGACAGAAATATTTGTAATCATGTCTGCACATAAAGTTTTACTTTGATGCATTCTGCCACATGAATGTTTTCATGAAGTTGTCTAAATTGCCCTTTTCAACATGAAGATGTTATTTGCCATATTATTTTGAAGAAAAAAAATGGGTTCAAAAGATAGACATGCAGAGAGAAGCAACTGTTTCTGATCAAGAATTTATCTTTTCAGGAATCTTCTGCCTAAAACAATAGAGAGGATGGAAAATGTACTACTCATATTAAATGTCTTATCAAGGTTCTCACTGTGCTTCTATTAGAAAAAAACATTGAACATACAATCTGACTGAATTTCTGAGTTCAATATCTTAATATGAAATTAAGTCCCCTTATGTACTTCACACATTTTTGAATAGGATTTAGCAGAACTTCCCTATTTGCAGATAGAAAAAGTGCATAATACTTGATTAATGCTGTATTCTGTTCATAGATCAATTCCAAATTTTGATCCATAATGTAAACTAATAATGTAGGTACTTAAAAAGAAGCTTTTGTATGACCTACTAAAATAAAAAGCTATATATTGTAGCCTACCTAAGTATTTCTTCCAATATTGTTACCATTCTTTAGATTACTGGTTCCTGAATATACTTTTAAATATAAAAGATATAAATTTTACAATTATAATTCAATTTTTTTAAAAAAAAAAAAAAGCAGTAGATGTCCAATAAAATCAGTGTTCATAAACAGTATTTCAGATTTTTGTAAATTCACAAAGAACAGTCTTGAAAACCTCTTGAAATTTTAATCTAAGACATGAAAAAAAAAGGTATAAAAATTATTAAAAAAAACCCCAAAATATTTCTTTGGAACATTTTCACAAAAAAAAAATATATTTATTGGCAATCTCTAACTTTAATGAGGAAAATAAGAACATTGTTGGTTACTTCTCTATTTCTTCCCAAAGACTTTGTGATAAGCTATGATGAGGTTTAGGCTGCTAGGTGTTTGAATACTTTTTTAGAAAAGTAATGGTAAATGTTAGTATTATCTTTGAGAGAGATGATGAGATTTAAGTGTTTGCATGGGTGCTTCTATAAAAATCAGGAAGGGTGTGAACACCTCTCTCTGATTAATTTCTGTAGCAGATAACAATGACCCATCTTTCTTCTATCTATCCTTTAATATTTAAAAATTGGGAGGAATCGATTATTGGAAGGTAACTGATTATTGAAAGTGAAATAATAATGAAATTTCCCTCTCATTATGTGAGGCAAAAACATTTTCATTGGCAACAAAAGGTGTTGATAATTTTTAAAATAATTTTTCCTTAGTCTAAATGCACATTTAAATCTAGATAAATTGTGGCAATGAAGGCACAGACTCCGAGTTCATGCACAAGCACAAGCAGCATCGGGATCACTTTATTTAACGCTTTTACATCCTTTTATACCCATCCCAAAACAAAGCCTCTACTTTTCTCTTATCACCTAGCTATTTGGCAAGCACTAAGTCCAAGCCTTATATGAAAACAAAGTTCATCTTGCAAGGTTCATTAGTCACAGCATTGACCTTGTTTTTCACTTAGCTCTTGTTCAGTTATCCCACGGCTTGCGACCAACAAGGCCAAGGATATCTCCGGTGTCTGGCTCAGCCGCCACACCTGCAGATTCTTTACTTGTTCCCACAATAAATAAATACTAAGAATTCATTTTGATACATTTTGATACATTCCAGTTTTGAATACTCACTTACTATATTTACATATGGCCTCCCAGTGTATTAATGGACATTTACTGTTCCGTGGGACAAACTTGATAGTTTCAGAGTAGGGTTCATCTGAAAAGTTCTTTTGCTCCATGAAGAACAGACTTCTTAGGGTTTGTGTCAGTTTAGTCCCAGAGTAACATTTAGAGCAAAGCATGTCTTTATCTCCCTCATCCCATCAGACCATCCCATGGAGATAGTTCAGCCAGGAACTGAGGAGACACTAGACATTATAATCCTCTAATGATGAGGAAAAATAATACTTTTGTTTTCCTCAGATGTGCTAGTTCTAATTAAGGACAACTGAATACAACTTTTCATGGCCATTTAGAGGTGTGGACATAATGGACAAAGCAGAATAAAGATTTCTAGACTATAATCCTAGCTCTTGCATTTTACCTCCCTATATTCCTTTCAACAAATAATATCAAACAACACAATTATTGTCACACTAGCTGCTGCAATATTTAGACACCAGAATGTGTGTCAGTTATAGAGTGGAAGCACAGTCTCAGAGCTCTTGCTTGACAAAGGGTTTAATCTCAGTGCCCTTTCTTTAAATTTAAACTATTAGAGCTTTTTTGTGTTCTGTATTTTAACCAGCTGAAGATCTTTAGTGAGTGGACATATTAAAATGTCTGTTGTCTATTGGGAAATGATTAAAGCCCTATGATTTCTGCACCTCCTCTAGTTATCTCGAATGTCACAGTGATTGATGGCAGAACATCTTTTCTTCTGTAATGTTTTGGTCTTTCTTGCTCGCCTTGGAGCAAATAATGTAGCCACAGCAAAATGTGAAATGGCAGATAAGTAATTTTTCTTGGTTTATCTCCTAAGTTGCAACTAGAATAGCCAGGATACACTTGTTCACCTACCTCAAGATTATTATTTGATAACATTCTGGTGGCTGACACCAGACATGTGCAACATATAATAGGAAAATGGTAGGAAGAGGCTGCATTCCTCCTAGAAACACAAGATATTTTGTTGCCTGGATAGTACAGCAGTGAGTTTCTTACCAAGTTTTCTGTAAAATTTCATGAAAAAATAAGTTAAAAAACCCAACTCAACCAACCAACCAAAACAGAAAAAGTTTTTTTTTTCTTCCAAATCTTCTCATTCAAGAACATTGATTTATCTGAAACATTCTGACCTACAAATAATGGAGGGGTTATGTTTTATGGTTTGTTTTCTTTTCTCCAGATCTGAGGTAGCACTGTGACACTACTTTGCTTTACAGTAGACATAGCTGCCCAGATGCCAGCTGATAAACATCTAAGTTTGGTGTAGGCAGACAATTAACAATGACTACCAGATATGACGAACTTCTTTATTTTCTCAATATCTTTATCAATTCTGGTCCCTTAATCTCAGACAGGAAATAGTAAGAACTAGAGAGGATCATGAGATGGGTAACAGGGAAGATCAAAGTTTGATTGGCTTTCTATACAGGGAATAATTAAATAGACAAGAAACTTTTAGACTGAAAAAGACATGACTGTGAAGTGATATGTTTAAGTATACAAAATCATGTGCTGCAAAAATAAAAATGAATACAGAAAACTTTTTCATTGTTTCTTCAAATTAATGGATAAACCGACAAAAATATACTAGTGGGTGTTGTACTCAAAACGTAAAGTCATGCATTGTTAAACTGTTGAACTTTGTCATATGATAAAAAGACTATGAGTTCAAACAAAATTAGACAAAATGGTGCAAAAAGTCCACAAAGCCCTATTAAACATATCAGTACAAATTCATACACTTGCATTTGAATTAGTTGGACTACCTTTACAATCAGAAAGAAGAAACATATATTTTCAGGATATAAATGATATCAGTCTAAAATAGTGTCAGGACTCTGAGTGCAACTACATGCCTCAGCAGCCCCCGCCAGCCTCACCTGAAACTAACACTCACACACACACACACACTGCCCCTGTACCCAGGAGCATCCAGTCCCTACCTCAGCTCTTCTGTCGCTTAGCCCTAGGCTCATCCCTGTCTTCTGCAGATCCTGACTTGCTTGGATTTTTCTAAACTAAACTCAGCTTGTTGAGTTGCAAACCTGACCTGTTGCATTGTATTTCTGTGATCCTTACTGAACTGTCAATAGGACCAACAGCTATCACCATCCCTGCTATGCTTATCCTACACAGAGGCTGTAGGCCCATGCCTAGCTGGGGAGGGCACTGCCCTGCCTGTTCTGGGTTCACCCTTGACTCCCGACTCACCTTTTTTGTGAACAGCCCTGCTCTTGCTGCTCCCCCGCAAAAGGCTGCAATAGATCAGAACAACTCCTTAAGAGTGTCTGTTTTTCTAAATTTAGATGTTGATATTGTACATTGGGAAAATATAACCTTTTTTAACCTCGTCAAACACATTTCTCTGGAAATCCAGTGATGCTCCTTATCAGAGACAGGCAAGGTCTAAACAGACTTTAGTCTGAACTCGTGCTCTTAAATAACCAGAAACACCCAGATCGAATTGTTAGGGATGCCTTCTTCAACCATGCCTACATGTAGCATCGTTTTGTTTCCATTAATATGAGAACTGACATAGGAGTGCGAAACTACTTCTAGATAGACGCAATTCATTGTCTGTGTATGCTGAACAAAATATGCTTTGCACACCTATAAAGCCTTTTTGAATCCTGTAATTTCACAGCAAAAAAGTACATGCTGGTCTCAACTGCATTTGCTCTGTTTTCTAATATGAGAAAATGGTAAGACCCTATTTTTTTAAATAATACTGTAAGCTACAAAATAGTCTTTTGACTGAAATTTCTTCTTCTTTTCCTGACCTATCCAGTAATTGTACTTTCAGTATCAATCAATGACACAAGGTTAACTAGCAGGAAAAATTGTTCTTGTAAAACAGACACAACTCTATGAAACAAAATACTAAGTGACAAGATGCAGGCAACTTCCAGCTGAGTGGGAGAATAAGAAGTGTAGATAGGGTGTCATTCTTTGTAAAAAAAAGAACAAAATCTCATGTTTTAGATTGATGGCACAAAAGACCTTGTGTAACAGTGAAACAGAGTTCTCTATGTAAAACTGAAAGTTACTTCTAGACTGTGTGTCAATCAGGCCAATCTTCATAGCTGATAGTTCCTAAAGGAATTAGAGGGGAAAAAAAAATCCAGTATCACAGACAGTATCACAGAAGATCTGAGAGTAAAATGTTTCCCTTTGGATTCTTCTATCTCAATAGACTTCAAATGGGCCTGACTGATCCCTCTGAACACGAGTTTGACTTGGTCACCCAGTAACACAGAAAAATCCTTTGATTCATATTATATGACTTTACTTGCAAAACTCGTGCTATTGAACAAACTCATCTATAGATTCATTATGAGCAATGGCCTGAAGAAAGGATTAACGGTATGAACAAAAAAATACATATTGGATTGAAAAAAGAATCCTTGTATAATTAAGAGACATAAAGCATTTTAGATAAACTTCTGCTGGTTAGAAGAAGGATTAAATTAGAGCTGAAATTCATGTTTCTGATGATAGAAAGGCAGTTGATTTTTCCAGAATTAATGAATGTTTTTGTAGGATTTTAATTAGAACTTGTTGAGTATGAAAATAAAGTATCAGGTTATGAATGAAACCATGAGGTAGCTCAGCAGTTTAGGAAATATTTTTTCCTGACTATTGCTAAAACTATATTCCCTGGATTATCCAGGAACGTGGAAATTTTTATATAAAACTAACTAGTTATTTCACTATTGTTAGCGTCAGTAGGTTTTAAAAAGGCATTGAGGTACCGTTTCTTATAATCACAAGATGTTGATACAGAGTAACTCTCCACTGAATGGAAATAATCTTGTATTAATAAATTCATTCCCGTAGCCTAAGAAAGTGTATGGCTGACATTTTTCAAATATGTGGGTATTCGCTAGCATAAAAAAATTAGTTAACTATTAAGATGAGTATCATAACAGACATACAATTAATAATGTGGGTTTTTTTTCCTTTAAAATGCATGCCTTCTTCATTCCTATGGGATGTTTTTGAATATTTCATTTTGACACAGCCTTCCACATAGCAACTCTTAAGGGACAGAAATCCTTTGATTTGTGCCCTTTGAACGGCAACTTTAAATGGGGGAATGATCAAAATATCCCGTATCTCTCTTTGCATTCCTTAGAGGTCAAAGGGTTTTTCTTTCTTTGGAGAAGCTTTACAACTTCAGGGTAGCGAAATTATTTCTGTTGACCCCAGGCTTATATCACATCAAGAGAAGAGATTTTGAAAGGACACAAAATTGTAATAAAAACAAATGAGCAAATAAAAAACCAAACACACAGCATACAGAATATGTCTCAGGCTTTATTTCTTGTAAGTTTTTTTGCTTCTTTAGCTTATTGAATATGTTTTCTAATGTTCTTATGTCATTTTTCTTGGAGTGGTTTTTTAATACTATTAACTTTCTTATTTTGTCATAGTAAGATACCTATATGTACAATTTAAATTACATCTCAACATTTAAGTTTTCACTTAGATACTACGGAAACCTTCCTTGCTCAGCCCTTCCAGAAAGATAACATGAAGGCAACCAGCCCTTGAAAATATTTGCACTGAAAAATTCTGACTTTTGCTGATTCAGGCTGCATGTTATTAAAGCTAGAGTAAACACTTTGCTGAAGTCAAACAGTAATGCATCTTCTGTTCTAAGATCATTCTGCTGCACAAAGGTTCCTAAGCTTTTTTTCTGTATATAAAATTATCTCAGAGGTAACTAATGAGTTTTTTCTTTCCATCTGTCCTCAGGTGCAGATAGACTCTGAGGGTCTTGATCATAAGTTTTAAAATGGATTCTAATAAACTGTGACATGCAAGATGATTGTTCTGAATTTTGTAATGTGAATCATGTACTTTTATACTTAATTTTATTCCACAATTAATATTAATAGTTGATAGATACCAGACCCATTATCACAAAATGAACAACTTTTCAATTCCAAATATTACCCCCTCTACACTTCCTATAGCATTCTTGTAGAAATTGTTCGGAAAATTTCCTGCATATCTTCTGTGCCATATAATAGATAAGAATTTTGTCATTTGTTTCAACAGAACCAGATTTTCATCCATCTTGCTTTGCTAATGCCACGTTCAAACAGATTAACCAAAAATTGCCAAATATACACAAAGATGTCATGTTTCTGCCTCTCTTTTGTCAGCTGATGTGCTTATTACAGGACTAAACTGCTTACTCCAAGCCATGATTCCCAATGCTTCCTGCAAAATTGTTTAAAAAGTCCAAGAGACCGCTGACATAGATTAAGGATTGCTGAGGAAATTTTCATGCAAGGAAGAAAGAGTACTTAGACAAACAGGTAAGAATAGCACTTGCAATACTGTAAGTCATATCTAAAATGGTATATCATGAGTTGAAAGGGATAGGGAGTAGGCTGATGAGCTGGTTCCTTTATGTTGTACTAGACAAGAATTGGTATCAAATTTAACTTCATTAAAAACATTGAAAGCTTACTATTTGTGTTTAGAAATAATTACACTCCTATTATTCATAATTTGGATTTGTTTCTCAGTAAAGAAAAAATAAATTAGTCATTTTTATGGGACAGAATTTTTGTTTTGTGGCTAACATTTCATTTTGTGTGTTAGTAAAGTATCAACAGGAAAAGAAGCATGGAGTCACATAAACCAGAAAGAAATCTTACAAATAATGTAAAACAGTGAACGAAGAATCACAAAAAGGTAATTCTGAAGATGTGGAAAATAGCAAAATTAATTCTTTCTCAAAAAAATAACCCCAGATAGTTAAAAATGTACAATGGAAATCAGCTCAAGAGACACCATAAATGTGCAGTATAAATTGTAAATGAAATGGATTCCAAATTTTGGTAGATATATGTGAATAACTCAGAGAACCACTCTTGGAAAGATGAGAGAGAATGCACTCCTACAATAAGGAGCTAGAACCAGCTATCAACAGGATTTCCAAGTTCATTCATTTGAACTAACACTGTGTGGACCTTTACTCTTATCTCGAGCATCTAAGTGAAGAAGACAGCACCCTGAAATTCAGCTTATGGAAAATGGAAGTAATCCTGTGGAGGTATACATTCCATATTTCTGACCAAGAAAAATACATTAAATTGTCATATGATGTAAAATGTGGGATTTTGAAAAATCCTACGTTAACATTTTCTAAGGACAAAGGTATCTAATAAAGCTCATTTTACATCAGATTTTAAATCTTACCATTTTTGTTTGAGAGGTTCTATATAAAATAAATTAAATTTATGACAGGTGTCGGGAACAATATTGATAGGGTCAGATTATAGGCTGTCAAGTCTGTTTGTGAAGATAAATAATAGCAGACCAGAAGAAACAAGTGTTATAACAGATAAGTTGCTTACTTACCCATAATAAAAATCTCCACTATTATTAATCAATATTTACTTCGTTCTTGTTTTACTTTGATTGTATCTAACAAAAGCTGACATGATTTTTGATTTAATGGAAATTTCCAATAGAACTGAGAATTTCTCCTTGCCTACAAGCTGTTCTCCAAAAGTAGCCCACATATTTGAGGTTAATGATGATTCATAACGTTTTTTTAGCTATAAATCTGGTAAAAAATAGCTAAATCATACACATGGAACTCCCCTCAAATTAGTGGAACTTTTAAATGAACTTCCTAAGTTCATTAATTATGTCAAACACATGAACTAATGGTCTAGTACTGGAACTCTTTGACCTGAAACTGAGACTGTTTTATAGAGTGAGAAAATCTATGTTTTCCAAATGAAAAACAATGAAATATATTACAGAGAAAATGTATTTAACAATAGACCCCATATTTTGTTATTAAAACTTAATTGTCCTTAGCAGTATGTCATAGACTTTTTTCATCCATATGACATAATAAAGACAGGAATAATGACAGATGTGTGGGATGGCAATGAAGTATGTCTCAAATGATAAACCAATACTAAGACACATTTGAAGAGAGGAACTCTAAACTCAAATACTGGTTAACGTGACTGCATAACAAATAATTCCTTCACCACTCAAGGTTACAGAGTCTACTTGTGTTTGCACAGCAGAAGTCTAATGAGCAGTGAAAATGATAACATATTGTGAACCCACAGCACTGAAGAATTGATTTATAAAGGCAATAAAACAGACACACAAAAAGCCATTGTTTGCTAATTCCTTTTTTTTATGGTTACCAACAAATCCAGAACTTGGTGCAAGTGAACATGATATTTTTTCCATTAGAAGAGTAAAGTTCAGCTGATGTCTCACAGGACTTCCTGACCTGAGGGAAGAAGTTGTTATCTCAGTTAATTGAATTCTTTGGTGGGAATCCAACTAATTAGTCTTCTATTTCCTCAGCAAAAGGAAAACAGCTCTCCTATCAGTGGATAAGAAATAGGGGGCAATGGAGGTGAGAGGATGGGACACATTAAACCAGTAGGACAATCTGGAAATCTTCAGCTTTCCTTCAAAAAACCCAAACCAAAACAAACAAAAAAAACCCCCACACTAAAAAAACTCCAAAAACCTCCTGAATAATCTGAGTACTCCAAGTGCATTGAAAATTGCAGATTGTTTTAATGATCAAATACAGGTGTGCAAATGATAATATATACAAAACTATAATTTTGGTTCAGATGTCTAATAGAACTGATAACCTAACAAGGATGTTGCACACAACTGTCAAGTCAGACTCCTGCCTAGATAATTGGGGAGGCTCTTTGTGCTATCATTTGCTTATACATGAAATGTCGTCAATAAAACAGTTTCAAATGAAGATTGATTGTCTTGGATTAGAGTACACAGAAAGAAAGAGGATCCTGTGCAGAAGCATCTGACTATCAGTCCACTTAACAGAAGCTTAGCATGCCGAAGAACATCTTGTATTGTTTGGATTCAATCCATCATTAAACATAAATGAGAGGGAGACTGAGATACACAAATGTGCAAATGCCACATGGATAGATATAATAAGGAATCTGTAACCATCTGGACTCAATATGGAACCTAAAATATGCCCATTTATCAAATTATAATTCCCATGCAACGTATCACATCAGTATTTCAGTGCTGATTAAAAGTAAATTGTTTGGAATTTATCAAACTGAGTTCAGAAGCAATCATGTATACTTTTATTTATATACCATATATTCTTCAGAGATTAAGTTATTCTTTTCCACAAGAAATATGCAGCAATGATAGCCCTCGCCATGCAAAGACTTGTACATGTGTTTCAATCAAGGAATTAATTTTATTAACTTTAATAGGAACATTCAATCAATTAAATTAAACATATGCATGAATCTTTTCAACAAAAAAAGTTTGAAAAATAAGCATTTTAATGCTGAACTCTGTGTGAAAGGATAACTCTCAAGGAGCATGGAGATATCAAGAGGCCAGTCCAAAAGTTGTCTTTGACCATCTTTGAATATTAAAAGATGTAACATAATGAGATAGACATTGCCTAACCTCTGAAATGAGGAGACTGGAACAAGCCACCTACTTTACCTATTCCTCTTGTCTCCATCTCCTTAGTCTAGTTGACTTTACAGTTTAAAATTATTTTAATCTAAACCAATAGAATTAGTTAATTAGCCAACTACTTAAATTACATCCATAGACAGAATTTCATTATTCTATAAAACACGTGCTTTACTAAGTAAGACCTGAATAATGGTTTTAGCCTAGTTTCTCAAACAGAGTAGTAACAACCTGCCACTGTATTTTCTGTAATAGAAAACCAAGATTCACACTTGCAATATGAGTTTTGTTGGACAACATGACACTATTGGGCAAATGTCTAAAACTACCCTTTAGAAGGAGAATTACATAAGAAAAAAAAAGTTTGAGAAGAGAGTGAAAAACTTTTCTTGTTTATAAAGTTTTAAAACCTAAACAAATTTCTAGCAATCTTCACGTCAGAGCTGTATGTAGAACAATTTCAGTATCACAATTATATATACGACTATAAATGTCAATGCACAGACTAAATATAGTGGTACAAATGAAAATAAATGATTTTTAAAATGTTATTAGGAAATGAGGCTCTCAACCATCTTCACATAGTAAAAAAAGTTAAAGTGAAGGGCAGTAAGAGAAATCTAAACAACTTGGATAGTTGTTTAATGTAAAAGATTAACAACAACAAAAATACACTATGTAAAATCTTCCTAGAAGTAAAGAGGACATAAAATGACAGCAACAATTTCTTTGTAAGTCATGGCTCATCCAAATCATGATGATCTAAGAATGAAATCCATTGTAGGAAATGTGTTAATGGTGGGGAGGGGCAGAGAACTGTTATTCTGAAGCAAGCTTTGATTCATATGAAAACATATATATTACTTTCACTACAGGACTGCAGAGAATGACAGAAACATCAGCTAGATTTTCTTCTGTGGAGCTTTATATTGAAGGAGATTTTCATCACAATTTTGGACAGGGCTAGAATTTTTCTCTCGTAATGAAAATCTTCATTGTCAGTCAAGTACTGTACTTAAAGAGTAACTTCTATTGACTGACAGCTTTTAAACCAATACTAAATTGCCCAAGGAACTACTGAGACATCAAACCTCATTGGGAGGTATGAAATCTCATCATTAAGAATGCCATTTAGGAACTCCAGGGGGTTACCTTGTTGTTACTCTTTAACAAGAATAATAAAGCACTGCCATAGCACTATTGCACAAAATAATTTTCTGAATCTATTTAATCCTCTTTCCTCTTTAGCTTCTCAGCTTCACTGGTCATTTCTCCTTTAGATTGTTTTTCACGCCTTTAATCTCTGTAAGCAGTAATAATAGCTATCATGACAGACAGAGTAGCTGGGCAAGTGATTTAGACATGAATATTTTCTTTGCATAATCAAATAACTGGCAATAAAATGGACTACATTTTACTCACAATTACAGCAATATAAACCAAAGTCCTTGGACTTAAATTGCCATTTATCTTCATTGGGGGATGCATCAATGTGTCAATGAATTCCCATGAGTACTACAGTGTTTGACCCACTGTTTGGCAAAGAGTTATTACATTTCTCAAAGTGCACTGTTGATCTTGACCTTGATTTAGATGTTCGACATTTTCATTGGGTTTTCTGCATTTATTTCCATTTGGCTACTTCCATTTTAGTTAAAATTTGATTTCACTTGCTGTCACTAATTGATATACAGCTCATTTTGTCGAAGTGTGGTCTTTTTCCAGTGTGTGCATTTAGAGAATACATACTGCGTTATCTTTCTCCAGCCCTAGTGTGATTGGCTTCCATTCTGTTTTTACTGGTTTACATCTGAAAGAAGGTAGGTTAACATTTTTTTTGTCTCTTCTGTATCTTTTACATCCATGACACATTAATATCAGTATAATAGTTTGTCAGCTCAAATAGGTATTAATTGTACTGATGTCATTATGAGAACCAGGAAACTAAATAAATAACGCACCCCACCCAACACCCCCCAATATATCAGATCCTGCTGATTACTCAATAATTATTTTTATTATTCGTGCATGCCTGTACATCTATTTACTACACAAACATTATTTCGGACCAGCCTATGGTATCCAATATCCAGCTCTACTGATCAATATATGTATTCATGTATATGGGTGTGATATGCTTAAGAAGAAAGTTAATGTTATCTTTAATCTCTCTTTGATATTCTAACCCCACCCTTTTTATAAATCTGCAAAACACCAAACCATATTAAGGCGTTCAGAGAACCCTGACCATCTTGCCTTAATTTGTGAAGCATAGCCGCACTGAAGTATTGTATTACTTTTTGCTCCTGACATAGAATATATACATCTTGATGGTTTATTATTCACTTCAGAAAGAGAAAAATCAAGACCAAAATTTCTGCTGTGAGATTCTATTTTGCTATGAGGTATCACTTGATTATTTCCTCATGGAAATAAATGGACTATCACGTTCCAGCTTGAACATAGTTGTAATTACATTTCATACTAAATTTTGACTTTAAAAACCTCTGAATCACAACAAAACATTTCTCATTAATTCTTATCAAATAAAATATTTCATTTATGAAAAAATGAAAACTAACATGAAGATACTTTCAAACTACATTGACACATTAGCATCAGTCGAACATTTCATGAAATGGTACGGTGTGCCACATTGGATTAAGCATCGCTACTGTAAATATACAAAGTATAAGTGACAGAAAATTTGCAACAGAAAACATCTATGTTTCTGCTTCAAAATGAACATTAGAAATTAAACATTTGGGAAAAAAAAAGAAAAAGAAAAAGAATTCGGTGACTACCTCTCTGGAAATCCATTAGATATTCAATACAATTCATACTGAATACATAATTCACTATGTATCACTAGAACACACATTGTAGTACATATTCCTTCAAAAAAAACCCCCAAACATACACACATAGGCATTTGAGAATCATAGAATCACCTCGGTTGGAAAAGACCTTTAAGATCATCGAGTCCAACCGTTAACGTAGCACTGCCATCCCACCACTAAACCATGTCCCTGAGCACCTCATCTATCCTTCTTTTAAAGACCTCCAGGGATGAGGACTCCACCACCTCCCTGGACAGCCCATTCCAGAGCCTGACAACCCTCTCGGTGAAGAAGTTTTTCCTAATGTCTAGCCTAAACCTGCCCTGGCGCAGCTTCAAGCCATTCCCCCTCGTCCTATCATCTGTTACCAGGGAGAAGAGGCCGACCCCCACCTCACTACAGCCTCCTTTCAGGTAGTTGTAGAGGGCGATCAGGTCTCCCCTCAGCCTCCTCTTCTCCAGGCTGAACAACCCCAGTTCCCTCAGCCCCTCCTCGTATGACTTGTGCTCCAGACCCCTCACCAGCTTGGTTGCTCTCCTCTGGACCTGTTCCAGCAAGGCGACATCTTTCTTGTAGTGAGGGGCCCAAAACTCAACACAGTATTCGAGGTGCGGCCTCACCAGCACCGAGTACAGGGGCACGATCACTTCCCTACTCCTGCTGGCCACACTATTCCTGATACAAGCCAGGATGCCATTGGCCTTCTTGGCCACCTGGGCACACTGCTGGCTCATATTCAGCCGGCTGTCAATCAGTACCCCCAGGTCTTTTTCCACCAGGCAGCTTTCCAGCCACTCTTCGCCAAGCCTGTAGCGCTGCATGGGGTTGTTGTGCCCAAAGTGCAGGACCCGGCCCTTGGCCTTGTTGAACCTCATACAATTGGCCTCGGCCCATCGATCCAGCCTGTCCAGGTCCCTTTGCAGAGCCCTCCTCCCCTCCAGCAGATCAACACTCCCACCCAGTTTGGTGTCATCTGCAAATGTACTGAGGGCACACTCAATCCCCTCATCAAGGTCATTGATAAAGATATTAAACAAGACTGGCCCTAGAACTGAGCCCTGGGGGACACCGCTTGTGACCAGCCCCCAACTGGATTTAGCTCCATTCACCATGACTCTCTGGGCTCGGCCATGCAGCCAGTTTTTAACCCAGAGAAGAGTACATCCATCTAGGCCATGAACTGCCAGCTTCTCCACGAGAATGCTATGGGAGACTGTGTCGAAGGCTTTGCTGAAGTCCAGGTAGACAACATCCACAGCCTCTCCCTCATCTACCAGGCGGGTCACCTGGTCATAGAAGGAAATCAGGTTGGTTAGGCAAGACTTGCCTTTCGTGAACCCATGCTGACTGGGCCTGATCCCCTGATTGTCCTCCATGTGCCTGGTGAGCACATTCAAGATAAACCGCTCCATAATCTTCCCCGGTACCGAGGTTAGGCTGACTGGTCTGTAGTTCCCCAGATCCTCCTTCCGGCCCTTCTTGAAGATAGGCGTTACATTTGCCAACCTCCAGTCATCTGGGACCTCCCCTGTTCTCCAGGACTGCTGATAAATGATAGAGAGTGGCTTGGCAAGCTCCTCTGCCAACTCCTTCAGCACTCTTGGGTGGATCCCATCCGGCCCCATAGACTTGTGGATGTCCAGGTGGCATAGCAGGTCAAAGACTGCTCCCTCCTGGGTTATGGGGGGTTCATTCCACTCTCTGTCCCCATCTTCCAGCTCAGGAGGCTGGGTACCCTGGGGATAACTTGTCGGGCCATTAAAGACCGAGGCAAAGAAGGCGTTGAGTATCTCAGCCTTTTCCTCATCCTTAGTGGCAATGTTCCCCCATTTGTGTTGAGATCACAGCCCTGATAATTAAAAGTAAGTAGTCCATGTATCCTTGAAATTTTATTCTTTTTTAATACT
This sequence comes from Gorsachius magnificus, assembly GCA_034008185.1. Taxonomy (NCBI): domain Eukaryota; kingdom Metazoa; phylum Chordata; class Aves; order Pelecaniformes; family Ardeidae; genus Gorsachius; species Gorsachius magnificus. Next base: position 61,573,616 of record CM067084.1, read on the forward strand.
TGATTTAGATTCTGCTGAAAGAAAAAAAAATATTTTCACAAAATCAGTTGTCAATACTTTTAAAAACGTTTTCCAGAAAAGGGCTATTTCTTTTCATGAATGTATTGCCTTTTTCTGCTAATTACCATAACCAGCATGTTGGCATTCTGTGGTGCAAACAGGCTGAAGATCATAAATGCTTATGTATGTATTCTGAGAAGAACTGTAAAGTTGGATTTATCAGGCTATGAACAGCAAAGAACACATTTTGAGTATTAATTTTATTGAGTCTATCTTTAGTAATTAATTTTTGTAATGAAAGTCAAGTTATTCATCTAGGTTCCCTATAGAGGTACAGAGAAATGTTCAGGTAAGAGTGGGACCCAGTATATTGAGAACGGAACTGACGGATTTGTTCTTGAAGAAACACTGAAAAAAGTCAGTCTTGGGGAGGGGAAGCAGTAATGTACCTCTGAGCTTTTTTATCCCCTCAAGACATATGGGTCTTTTCTAGATTTCAGTTAAGTAACATTCTTCTTTCAAAATTCATGGGCATATCCTATACATTTAGTCCAAAAGAGGAGGGGCCATAAATAATTTCCTTCCTTATCCCCTCATATCCTCTTTCATCCATTCTTTTGCATCTCAGTGATTACACTGCTTGTCTAAAGAGACAGATTCAATTACCCTCTTTGTCTCAGAGGATCTGGATCTGTCTCCTCCATTATAGTGCCCTGTCCATTAAGTTATGGGTATTTCGGAAACTCTTCAAAATCACTTTTTTAGAAATCACTTCATTTTGCATGGAATAGCTAAATATTAATTGGCTCCCAAAGAAAAAAAGGAAATAAGACGCTATACCTCAGACAGAGGCACCTACTACAGGGCAGAGATCTGTGTTTCCTCTAATTCCCTTTATTTCACAGATACATAGCATTTCATATTCAGTATTCATTTAACTTTATTGTCTTCAGTTAATTCAGTTTGTGAGCTCAGCCACAACAATTTCCAAATGTGCAAATAGTATGCCACTGACAACAGCACTGCTGAGAGAAGCTGCATCATTCATATCCAAGCCTTACATCCCAACATGTTCAAAAAGATTTAGGCCTGTGCATGCATTTGTGATTAAAATATGTTTCTTACCTGTTGGTTTTTTTTTCCACAGTAAACATTTTGTGGTACAAATCTAATGACCAAATTACCGTATCAAAGAAAACCACAGTGGCAAAAGGCACTGATAGGTATCTTTTTCAACTGTACAGCGAGAAGCCAGACTTTAAAGAACACCCTCATCCTAGATATTTTTTTTTCCTCAGGTCTTAGAAAATTCACATTAAAGGACAATGTAGAAAGCTTGCCACTGATTTTTAAGAAAAAAAGATTTTAAATTTGATGACCAAACTGTTCTTAAATAATACATTTTTTTGTTGTCTCTAAAACACTTTTCAAATATTGATTTCATCTGGAAAATAAACTTCTCTAAAATTAATTTGGCAAGACTATGCCTTGACACGGACAAGACAATGGCAGAGTTGCTCTTAAATCCTTGACAAAGAAAGGATAATTATGAAATACTTATGGATGTATCCAACCTGTTCAATGGGTATTTAAAATCTATTTTGGTTTCTTTCACTATCACAAATGACTCTGATATTTTTCTTCTTTCTTTATGGCAAAGGACACAAAATATTCATCAAAAGTTTGAGGTCACTGAGTAATTTTGAGGGTCACATTAAACTTTCTAAAGGAGTTTCATGGCATCTTCCTTTGCTTGCTCAGTTTCTTTCTGTTCCCTGGTACGATCTCTTCGAATTTCAGTGATTTTTGTATCCTCTTTGCCTTCCTGGGGCATGTTACATGGTATAGCTATTGCTAGCAACAGGCATTGAACTGAATTTGCAAGGCCTCAGGACTAAGGCTTGACAGGTTAGTTTTCTTTTAACCTTTTTTGACCTACCTTGGTCACTTGGTTTAACAATTCAGCAATTTTCCAGTTGAAGAGATGGCTATGACTAATTTATTTGTCTTTGTTTGGTCGACAGGGGAAAAAAGGCCTGGTGTATGAGCACAGGCCTTGAGAAGTGTAGACAGAGGATTCAGCATAGAGGAGCTAGGGATGGCAGGGGATGGGGCACAGGCCCCAGAACCAGAGACCTCATGGTTGTAAACAACTCACCAGGTGTCAGTTAAAGAAACTCAAACCTAGAGCAGGGCAAACCTGTTTTTAGGCTAAACACAAGTAAAAGCCATCCTATAAAGTAAAACTGGGTGTAATGTGAAACTGTAGACCAGCAAAGATAACACAAGTTGTGAAAGCATGTCAGCAGTCATGTGAAAATGACCCCAAGTAGATTTTAGAGAAAGGAGGAAGAAATTATCAATACCACCATCACATTATCTCCAGTGAAGGATGCCAGAGGCTGACAACTCACCATAACACCCTACCACTATTGGAATGAAACCACCAGCCTTAAGATCCAGAAACACAGGTGAAGACTGAGCACAACACCAGGCAAAGGAGAGAAACTAAGATGTGCACATATAACAGTTCCAACTCTGTTATTAGTACTGAAACCTTTTCTGCATAAAAGCATTCTTTCTTTTTCTTCAGTGATTAGATCCAGACTAATGTTGGTAAGACTGCTCAGATTTCAATTATACCATCAATAAATTCCTGGCTTTAAATACAAAATGTGTTTTCTCTTTTCCTATAAACAAGATTGTGAGCATTACATCTTGACAAAGAGATCAGAGTAGTGTCTTTCAAGAACACATATTTATGAAAATTATCCTTTAAACTTTGTTCCTTAAAACTATGAGTTCAGATGTTTTGGAGCTAGACCTAAGGAGTCAAAACTTATGATGGTCATTGCCACACACTTAGTATGGGTTTGACTCCCTTGCGCTGAAGAATATTTGCAAGAAGAGGCTGCATTGACTTAGACCTGCAGTTAATTTGTCCCACAGGATATATTTAAATTAATTCTGCTGGAATTTGTTTTAATGAACTATTCATAAAATGTTATGAACAGCTCTCATAATTGCCTAGAATTTCTGCTGAAAAAATGTACATCAGTAGATTTAAAGCACTACCTGGACTTTCCCAGTCTGTCAATATCTGTCAGAGTTATTGCCTAGAGGGATACCTAAAAGGAAGAGGAGTTAGATGGAGAATGTAAAAACCTGTCTGCCTGAGTAGGAATTTGTGTTATTATTCTGTTTTTCTCTTTGTTCTTTTCCTTTCTATATATGTTTATCTGCCTGTGTTTTTGCAATAATTGCCATAGCAATAAAAAAGGAGATGATATACATGAGGGTTCATTCTAATAAAACTATGGAGAGATCACATTTTTGTGCTATCCATTTCTGTTTCCTACTAAAAGAAACAAGGTATTAATGTCAAAATAAATGTTATTCCATTTAATAGACTAAAAGTCAAAACACATTCCTACATTTCAGTTGCTCAGAATTCAGCCTGTTAGCACAACATATGAAGATAAAATTAATCAGAATAATTATCAACATTTTCATGGTGTTCCCTGAGGCACTGGTACCCATTAAGATTTATGTTGCTAGAGTTCCACCCACCTTACTTACCTACCTACTCTATGGCAATGAGAGACAAATGAGAGCCTGATGAAGACTGCACTGAACTCATTATCTTAGGAAAAAGTTTAAATCTTTTCAGGGTCTGTTGAAAACTGTGTTTATATCTGCAATAAGACATAAATGATAAATAGTGATCTTCCTCTCAAAATCCATAGACAAACAGAATTCCATTATGGATACTTGGAGAAAGAAAGCATTCACCCCTTTCTGTTCTATAAACTGATTTACTGATTTGTATTTTTTGGTATCTCCTAGATACAGAGGTACAACAAAAGGAAGCATTATACTGCTTACCAAGCTAGTGGATGGTCAATCACCTAAATCTTCTTTCCATCTGAAAATAAAATTTTCAGCAAATCTTTCTGTACTATTTTAAGGACTAAACCTTTACATCTGAATATTAACAGTCACAGTTAAATGTGTGAAGATAAATGTATTTTTTACCAGTAGATTAAGAGATCCTTAAATGCTATATTGTTGTAATGTCAACCTAAAACTGAACACACAGAGCATTAAATTAAACTTTGGGGTTGGAGAGGCTTAGCCCTATTTGTCATCCAATTAAGAAAAAAATCCAAAAGGAGTCAACCCAAAGAAGTAGATTCTTGATTTTGATGTTGTTAAGAAAAAAGTCTGAGTGTAGTTATTCTCCTGCATCAGCCATCAATCAGTGTTCCATACAGCCATGAAAGGTATTGTGGAATTATATTTGAAGGCTAGTATTAAGTTAGTAACAAGCTTAACAAATGTAGTTACATGGGTCTTTCAGTGCTATCCAAAATTTTTAAGACCTTTATTCCGTTTAGTTCCTGAGAAAATTATTAATATCATCATAATGATATATAACTGAATAATCTTTGTAAAATATATGCATATTGTTGGCTAAAAACCCCACCATTTTTACTTAAATCCATGTTTCCGAAATGTGTTTCCAAAAGTATGTTCCCTCATAAGACATAAATGGTAGTATAGAAGATTCCAAAAGGAACTCTAATATTCTCCACAGCTTTATCTTTTACTATAAAAATGAAAACAAACACCAAAGGATGCTGTGCTTGCATGAGTAGCCTTCAAAATGCAAGTGATAAAGTGTTACCTAGAGAGACACTTGCCTGAGGAAGTAAAGGGCCAGATGCCATAATTCTGAGCTGTGAAATATCCTGTTTATTTCATATGAAGCAGAAACTGAGGAAGCGATTTTACAGTTTACCATTATTAACCATTTCACTCATTCTCAAAGCATGTAATAAAGGAAAAATATCATGCTGGGAAGATTATTTCTCACAGTGTTTGTGTCGGGTGGGGGGAGGCATGAGAAAGTAGAGGAGGGATGTGTGAAAATGTATAAATTAAGATGTATAAGCTTGCAACACAGCATGATGGGGTTGCAGTGGGGGCTTTATTGGTTCCCCTAACTGTAAAGCAGAGATAGAAATACTTCCTTTTTGAAAAACTTTTAAGATATGCAGATGGATTTCAATAAGGGGAGATATGAGATAATATAAAATAAAACTTGACTAAATACCCTTCTACCCCAAGAATGACGGAAATAATTCTGAAGTTTTGAAACTGTCTAAATTCAAAGAAAAGCAATAAAACCCCTCAGCCTTTCAATTAAAAATATGAACACATTAATGAACCATTTAAATAACAGCTGAGCAATGTGTGCTAGTGCCAGCTGTGGGTCATCTGTAGAAAGAGAACTTTTGCTGATGGTGTTTTTAAAAACAGACACCAACAATTAGCTGTATTATTGTGTGTCAATATAATGTATTATAAAAGTGACAGAGATAACTGAGCTGCCATACAAAGAGCCAAGATGCTTTCATCTACCTACAAATTAGATATTCAAATACATGTTTATTTATGTAATTATTTAGTTAGTTATATTTGTGAACATTACGTCTGCATCCATTTCTGTCAAATATCTTGGACTTCAAAAGTTATCACTTTGCTGTTTCTATGGTACTTCTTTCCATCTACTTAACTGGGTTTCCCTGTTCCCTTCAGTATCACTATTGTCTACTTTATGCAGTGAGGATAAATATTAGGTCTGCAACACAAATATTGATTCATAGTTTCAAAGAAAGCAAAGACAACTATTTCAGAGGAACTTTATCAAGCCTTATAGACAAGAAAGAGCCATTACTAAATAGACATTGCACAGGAAAAGCTTATTTGCATTGGATATGGAAAAGTCTATAACATTTTGAAATAAATATAGGTAGAATTTGTTTTGCCTAAATTTAGATATCTGTCATATAGTTACCTACATGAAAACACTCTATCTAAGCTTGATTATAATCTCTGGAGATCTAATCAACAGAGATTGTACAGGTTTTGATGCAATATATTTGACTAAATACAGGTATCTATGATAAAGTGACATGAAAGATTTGTATTTTCCATTGACTTTACTGACTAAATTTCCATTGACTGTAGGAGAACAGGCATTGAGGCTCATGGTATTTCCCTGAAGTTAGATAAAATTAAACTCTTCCTATATACACACACACACACATAAAAATGATGGATGTATATACAAAAGAAAGTTCAAGAATAGTGTGAGGTGGCATAACCACCCTAGGCTGGCTTACTCTGAGAAATAGGTCTTAGACATCATGGTACACGCTTCAGTATAGTGTAGTAAGCAGAATACATTCCTAGGATTACAGTCAGCTTGTAGTACAGTACAAAATTATTAAAGAGTAATTACTTTCTTGGATCCATAGATAAAGGCCAAGATGAACACATCCAAATTACACGTCTTTATCCACTGTCCATTCTCATTTTAGCATCCTGGTAGTAAACTTCCTTGATGCCTTACTAAGGTATGGAAATACCTATAGAAGCAATAGCCTCACAGATTCAGGGATCTAGTTTCTTGCCCACAATTTTGGCATGGTGTTTAGTTGCTAAAATGATGGTACAAACCCATGTTGAATTATTAGATAAATCTTGAATTTGTTCTTGCACTGTACAAAGTCAATGCAGTTGAGTAATTTTTTTTTTAATATGAATAAAATAATTTATGGAACAGCTAATCACAATAAACATGACAAAAAATCACCCTAGGTGTTGACATTTTTCATACATTCAGAAAGTAATTGGGCAGATAGAAGAGCTAATGCCTGGTTTAAAAGTTTTTATTATTATTATCTTTATTATTTTAGGAAAATAGCAGATGTTATGGTCTTTTAAATTGCCTTCTGGGTATTCAGGCTTCAGTATTAGTGGCCTCAAGCTTTTATCCTTAATCATAGGACTAGAAGTTTACTTTTAAAAATGAAATCTGCTCTTCTCACACAGTGAAATCATTTCAGAACCTAAGGCTTTATGACATGCACTAGCTTCTTTGAGATGAAGTAAAAATGTGAAGTTGGCAAAACAGCTATGTAATTCAGATCTAGGGGATTTCAGTGCTTTAACTTTCTGATATGAGAACTGACATAGGCTCTTAGTCTCAGAGTCTTACAGAAACCTATCTTGTGCTGTGCTAAGCATTTCAGTGAGAATTTGGTGATCTCTTCCTGGGACTGGAGTTCACAATGTTGGACTCCATAGGCACCTTATGAAGAAAATTCAGAAGAAAATTTCAAACAAGATGATTGTTCAGAATATTTTTAGAAAACGAGGATGGAGGATTTAATGTTTAATGTTTATTTTTTTAAAAAGGTTTTTTAAAAAGGTTTAATTTTTAATGCCAAATTTACTTCTTTCAAGTTATTTGACATTACATAGGATTTTGATTCAGCAGAGTGATATGACAATGTACTTAAATCACAATGCAACTAAAAATTACACTTAGCAGAGCATACCAACTACAAGACGAATGTGATTCTCAGTACTGATCTCTAGAATATGCTCACTACCATGATGCTGGGTGTCCTCCATCTCCGAGAAGGAATACATGGCTTGAAGCCAGCTCAAGCCTGTTGCTCTCTTCAAATTCTTTTTGTTGATTGTTTGATTTTTGTACTTTATGATAAGTTGATCCACACATACCCTCCACCTCTGATCCCACACTTGCTGAGTCAGGATGACATTTGCATTCTTTTGATTAATTCAGGATCAAACATTTGCACAACCAGATGTTCCTATCAACTGATACAGCTATTAATATATAATAAAGGACATCCTCTAGTTCCCTTTGTGTTAAGCCTGTCTGTCTTTGCAGCAGGAGTGGTCAGTCACTCCACCCATATTTTCACTGAGCTTCATGAGCACGTTGCCCTTGCCCATCATCTCTGAACTGTATTCCGTTGTAGGGTTGTAACTAATCAGTCACAAATAGCCATAGAAATCAATAGGGAAGAGAAGAAATGAAGGTCTTCCTCTTTTATGGATGGTGGCACCAGTCTGGTCTCTCTATTACATAATGTTATCTTAAACTAGCAGTAACTCATTATAGTAGTGCTTTGAACACCATATTATGTATTTTGGTGGAAGTCACTTGCAAAAGAGATGATGCTTAAGCAGCTAAGTGATATATTTTTTTTTTCAAACCATGCTGTTTGAGTAAAATATCTATAGTCTGCCTAAAGCATGCTTATGCACTTTATTAATTTTATGAATGTCAGTCTTGCTGGCTTTTCTGAGAATGTCACAACTTAACAGGTTTCTAAGTCAGCCAGACACAAGAAATGAAACATGTGGGTCTGCAAGTCTTCTACAAATTTCAGAAAGGTTAGCAAGTTCTGACACTAGCCTTTTTGGTATACAAGCTTCAAGAAGGTAATGTTTGAAATATAGTAAGCTCCATATTCTGTGAGTATTAATTAAAAAGTGTTCAAAAACACTCTTCCTTTTCCCCACTGTTTTCTTTCAGGATGAGACATTTTCTTTGGTCTTTCTGTTATACTCCAGTAAACTTCAACAATTAGTAGTGCTGTAAGAAGAATGGGAGGATGCCTTCCCACAGATATTTCTATCTCTCTGTGAACTGAAATGAGGGAATTACATTTGTTGGATGGAGAATTTTACTAATACAGATAATTTGAATGGTAAAAATATAAATTATAAATTAATTCAATTTCCATGTATGCATTTATGTGTTCTTACCATGCTTTCTAAACTTCTTAAGTATGTTCTTATACAAAATTGAGAGCTTTTAAACCAGATCATATGTAACTGTCATATGAAACTAATTTCTGTGAAAGAGGGAGTTATTACTATTCCACTAGAGATCAAAACAGGCTTATCCATTGACTTTTCAACATATGCATCTACTGGTTTCCATCCCCAGCTCCTCTGAGAAATGTCATAGTTTCTCTCTTTAAGAGATTTTTATTTAAGAATCATATAATGATACCACTCTGACTAAAAGCTTTATTTCAAACTATCTTAAGTAACTTAATGAATAATAGCCAGTATTCATTTAGTAGGTGCTGAAATACTACTGGTACAATATTTTTGTGTAAAAATTAATATTTTTTGAAATAAATTAAAAAAGAAATATGCAGGACAGGAAAATAATAAGTTGTGGGTTTACTTTTTTAAATTTTTTTTAAGCACTATCACTTGTCAGAAAGCTCCAGCAAAAAGAATTGAAGATCTGGTTCTCTCTGTCCTCCCAAAAAAAAGAAAGATATTTTTCTAACAAGTCCTAGAATATTCACCTGTCTCCAGTTTGTTTCTATGCGTTTCACAGAAGACTTGGAAGGTTAAAATGGGATTCCTCATGCGTGCAAGAATTTAACCAAGTCGGACAGTACTGAAATGTCAAGGAAGTGGAGCAAATGGCCAGCTGACATAGAGATAGGCACTAGTATGTGGCCAGCTGCACCTGTTTATTCATTTAGGATCCCCAGTGTCTAATATTTTGCTAAAGATTCAAGAAACTTAGTTCTATTTTCCATGCAGAGTACCCCTCCCATGGTATTTTTTCAGTGTGTCTTTTCTTAACATAAATAATATAAAAGTTACAGAATGAGAAAAAATGACTCATCATCTCACTGTTCAGGGAACCATAGGAAATGTGAGTTCAAGTCTCTCCTCCAATATGTTTCATAACATCATGTATACATGCATTTTTCTTCACCCCAAAGCCCACAACATCTTTGTGACTAAAGCTAGGCAATCTTCAGGTACTTTATTTTTAGCACTCATGTTAGTCACATTTTAGGTTTAGGAAGAATTTTACCCTCCTTTTCAGATTAGCCTTGAGGAGGAAAGGTATTTCATTTTTGGTTCAGCAGTAAAGGGAGTACAGGATGTTGTGTTTAAAAACTTTATTGTACCAATGTAACAATTACCCAGTATAGGTAATCATTCAGAAGTGTTAATTCCTGTTTGGCAAGGACTAGCTCTGTCACAGTTGTAGTGGGATTCCTGATGTTTGGTGTATAGAGGTGAAGTCTATAGTTTAGGACTTGCAAGCTCCTCTTACAGTTCTGGCAATTTCACCACTATTCATACAGTCAGGATGGGGTCAGGAACTGCAGAGCAAAACAGGACAGCCACAGAGCTGGAGGCATTCCATGTTTCCACAGTATAAGTTCTTTACAGAAAAGGAGAGAAAACCTGAGGACACAACAGCAGCTGGAGTGGGAAAGGGATTGTGGTTTTCCTGTAGTTGATGTACAAAAACAAAGAGCAAGGAGATGGTATACTTGTATCAAATAGCATGATTAAAAGGCACATATTCTGTTCCAGATAAATCACTGCCAGGTAAAATATCATCGCCACCTAATAAAGTGAGAGTTTAGTTAACTTATCAACATCACTGCTATCTTATCTTTCATTTTGTAGCATTCACAACAATGATTATGTTGGTAATGTAGAAGGAGAAATGGAATCCAACCATATCAGCTTTACACCTTCTGACTCTGCAGTTCTGACAGAAAGAAAAGTGCTAAGAGATTATTTTATAGTCAATGAAGTCAGCATATTTTCTTCATGATACACTTAAGAGAGAGTTCTGTTGAGTAAGGTGCCATTAAGACACATTTACTCTGAAAGAAATTACCCAATTTATTTTTTACTTCCCTTAATATGCTTAGAGAATTGTACAGAGACCTTTGAACAACCATCCTGCACTATTTCTTACATTCAGTACAGAAATTATAATGTCAGAAGATGAAAAATAATAAACTATATAAACATATTTTGCTGCCAAAATGTATGCAGTAAAAAGCCTTATACCAAGGTATTTCCCAACAGGGCAATAAGCCCATACACCTGTGATCTTCCTTCCTGAAAACTCTTTGTACAACCAACAGTATAGCCAAGAAACATAGAATCATAGAATCATTTAGATGGGAAAAGACCTTTAAGATCATCAAGTGCACCACTAAACCATGCCACATCTGCACATGTAAAAATACCTCAAGGGATGGTGACTCAACTACTTCCCAGGGCAGCCCGTTCCCATGCTCGATAACACTTTCAGTGAATAATTTTTTCCTAATATCCAATCTAAACCTCCCCTGGCGCAGCTTGAGGCTGTTTCCTCTCATCTTAGATGCCTTATGCCCCACTGGATCCGATACTGACATTCATAACCTACAAGGTGCTATAAGGCACTTTTCCCCTTAAATAGTAATTACTAATATAATGATCTTGATTTTCGGCTGTGAAAGAAAAAAAAAATATCAGAGAAAATAAAAAAAAAATGAAGAAAAATGAAGTATACACAATGCAATGAAATATCACCCCAAAATAATCATCTACATGGCACCCCAGACAAGAAGCTGACTGATTACAGGAAGACCTTTTATCTTACAGTTGTGAGACTAAAATTGTTAGCAGAGACATCTTCAGAGGCACCTTTTCAAAGGGCAGCTATCTAATAGTACAAATTTTCTGTTCACTTTGATGTGGTCATTAATACACAGATTCAAGTCATTTAACACTAAGTAAAAGAGACTAAGTCATAAAATCTAGAGTAACAAAATCATAACAATTCAGTGAGAACAAATTTTCAACACATTACGGTGAAATAAAGCTGCAGAAGAAAAATTTAGAGGCAGGATGAGAACAAAAAGAGATATAAAGCAATCTGATATTTGCAATAGATCTATTTCAAGCATGATGTTTTCACTATGACAGAGATGTTCAACAGTGTTAGAAATGAAGAAGCACATAAATGTTGGATGCACTAAAAATCTAAAGTACATTACGAGTTGCATTTTATCTGCACTGCATGAGCAGTGATGTAGACGACATGTGATTCACTGACTAAGAATAAAAAGTGGCAGAGATAAAGATGTCCTTGAAAATGCCCTTTGTATTCCAGCTGACCTTTTCTCTCTAGGAAATAATATGGTTTATGAAACATTTGTCTTCAGGCAAGGCAGACAAAAGGGAATGAAACCCTGACCAGCTTTCCTGCCAGATCATACCAATCGGCATGCACATGGGAGTGTATTGAGCTGGATCCTTCAATCAAAATGTAAATTGTGTGTCATTACTTATTATCCAGGCTCTGAGCAAGCTCTCTGCAAGCCAGAACTCATGGCTGACAAATTTTTGAATACTAAATGAGTAGTGGTACCAGCAGAGATACAGACTCAACAAAGGAAAAATAATGTGCAATTTATATATTGTATACAAGACCATATTTCCAGAAAGCCAAGCCTCAAGAAACAGTATGGATTTTGAGATACTTACAGAAGCTGAAGCAGATATCCTACATTGGAAAAGATATTCCTCTTATACAGCTTTGCTAACAGTAAACACAGTGACAAAAAATATGGAAAAAAATACTTTATGGAGTTCATCTTGTCTCCAATCAAAAGCACAGAGGAGTATAGGAGAGATGCCATGATGAATTTGAAAAAATTCAAGTAATTTAATCAAGAAGTATGATAGTAAATGATACAGATTCAGACAAAACACATGCAAATCTCTCTGAAATGCAAAGACATAAAAGTAGAAAGTAAAAGATAAAAATAAGGAGAAATAGACAAGAAATACCCATGTTATTTGGAATATGATTTTGCAAGAGAAGAATCCACAAAAATTAACTGTAAAAAAACATAAAAAGCAAAAGCTGAAATATGTTACATGAAGCCAGACTTAAGATTTCAGGAAACTGGATATTGAAAACACACAGGATGCACAGGAGCAAATGGAAGGATTTATAAAAAACAGGGAACATAAAGGTCTGGCAGATCAGAGTGTAAGAAAGGATGCTTTGTCAAAAATAGATCAGAAAATGAAACATATAACACACTGCTGGTAGAAATCTGAATATACATTGATAGTAAAGACAAGGGGATAAATAGAGCCTAACCTGCTATTCTGAATGTTTCAAGGCTTCTGGAAAAGACAACAGGGTGATTTGTAAGGAAGAGGGAAATAGGAAAAAGTTGGCAGAATTCAGGAAGGTTCAAAAAGAAAAATTAGTTTAACTTTTAGCAGGTCATTAGAATTATTAAAATCAAAGTGCAATCTTATTTCAGAGACCAAAGGGAGCTGGGCAGCTGGGAGAGGATATGGTTTCTTTCTCCGAAGAATACCTCAGTGCAGAGTAACAAAGATGTCCATGTAATTAGAACGATAAGAGTGAGCAATATAATTTACTTAATATAAAATTCACAGACTCATGACACGGAACAAGATATGATAACATCATAAGACTGATAATTCAAGAATTCACATCAGCAAAAAAACCATCCTGTATGTCATTTGTGTCACCTTATTTTCCACGCCAGAAGCATGGCACCACCGGAACTAACAGGCCCTGCTCGGCCTCCCTGGAACCTCCCCCCACTCTGCCCAAGTCCCAGGACCCCATTTCAGCCGCCCAGGACTGGGAGTCCTTGTCCCAGTGATGCTGAAGCAGGGCTGGGCTCCAGCCCCCCACAGCCTTCCTTGGCCACATGGGGCCAGGCCTACCCACGGGCCTACATCCCAGCTCAGTCTCGGCCTGTCCTCAGCCCCAGGGAGGCACCTGATACTGGGGCTGGGGTTGCCATGGCTGCCCCCAGCTGGGGCAGTGGGACAGGCCTGGCTGCCAGGCCCAGCCCTGATGCCCCTGGAAGACCCCTTCTGGTCCTGGTTCCTGGCCCCCAGGGAATTGCCAGCCACCACTGCTGTGACAGTTCGTTCTTCAGTACATATTCAGTGTGGTACAGTCTCTCATTACATGAGCTCTTGCTAATTTTTCCTGTGCTATGTCCCTGCCCCTGAATCACTGAATCAACAAAACTGATGATGCTGACTTAATAAGAAAATTTTTTTTTCTGCTCATGTGGTGCATTATTTTCTTACATACACTATTTATACTCTGCTGTGAATACAGGTATTCTTTTCTGAATGTCTACCACTAGTCAGTTAGATTAGACAATAGTAACTTGACCACTAGTCAGTTGTTAAAAACACATAAACCAGCTAAAAAATCATGCCAGGGAAGTTCCACAAAAGTCCCGAGACTGTCAGATCAATAAGAAGCCTACAGCTTTTTTTACTACAGGCAAAAATCATATTTAGTAGCCTATGTAACAACCATAAAAGTACAAAAATTATGGCTCAAACTTCCAAAAAAGTAAGTCTCTGCTATAATTGATACTTTTATTTTAAAGTTATTTTTGTGGTCAAATGTTTTATATGGCTGGTCTCTTGACTTTTGCTTTCTAATCCAACATCCACTCATTGTGTATCTTAGAACAATGTGTAGTATAGTGAAACGTGATTTTTTTACTAGTGCAGGAATTCCCTTAAATTAGCAATCAGAATGTCACTAGACAGCACATGTAGAAATATGAAAAACGTAACATGGAGCATGCAGTCCTGTGAGTTCTAACATCTTTATTCTGTTAAAATATTGTACCTTTAACAATAAAGACTGTGTTTCTTGAGATGCTTTGTGACAGGGTCTCCTACTTCCTGGAAACAAAGCAAAACTTCTCACATATTACTACAATCTCAAATATATCCTTAACCAGGAGAACAACGTTTTTCCTCGCTTTCTGAAATGTCCCTGCAGAGTGACTGCAAACATCTGCATCAGGTCAACCGAGGTGACACTGTGAGCCAGCCTGGCAGCTCTACAAAGTGTGTCAACTGTTTTTAGGTCACTCTTAGCCCACAGAGGTACTTTTGTGCAAAGCCAAAAGACCAGTTTTGTGGTCTTAGACTTGGAGAGGAAGTGACGGCAGCTGGGTATTCCATAAGACCAGTTTACTTTGAAGTGAAGGGCAAGGAGCAGTTAGCCATCGCTGCTTAGCTTCTGAGACAAGGCATTTGCATTCATATTAAAAAAGATGACAATAGCATTCTTCTATCTTATAGCAAACTGAAAGTAGCTATGTTGGAAAACCTGAACAGAATCCTCATTGAAAACAGTGACAGAAGCTTCCTCTCAAAACAGAGACAAACCAAGAACAAAGTCTTAAAAAAGCCAGAATTAATGGAATATGAGTACAGAGAAACGCCCAAGTCAGGAACGTGCCTTTTTCTTTAATCTTCCTAAAATGCTCTGTGCTTCAACTTTGTCAGCTGTGAGGCTTGATGTTATGGCTGATTTTATTTAACAATTAAGTTAGTACACGTTCTAAAGACTTGTTCTATTTGTGTAATCAAAATGTCTTTTGCTTTAGAAGGTCATTTGGCTAGACTTAAATCAATAGAATTTAGGCACTTAATTCAATGAAGTAGTTTGGACGGTCTCACTCATGGTTTGTCCATAGCTTTAGAGACCATCTACAAAAACACGTCTTCTGTGGTGTTACGCTGTTCATCAGAATTATGTCTCAGTATAGTGTCCTTAAAAACTAATTTTGCTGAGTTTTATAAAATGAGTGTGATTTTTGGTTTGAAATAAATGTAAGACCTGTAGCAAGGATGAATGATTCTGTGATGTGATGAATAGCAGTAAAACTACCTAACACTGCTTTGGGCAGGAAGTTTTAATACATAATCTCTTCAGGTTTCTTCCTACCTGAATTATCCTATGATCCTGTGACATACAATAAGAAGTTGGGGCAGAGATTTATGGTGACAGTGAAATGCTGGAGGTGCAAAGGATGAAGGCAAGACATGTCTCAGCCATCAAAATGTCTCACTTGAGCTCTGAATCTCTTAACCCATTTAGCAAAGTAAGAGGTATGGTGAACATGCAAAAACTCTTATGCTCTAGCTTATGCTTCTGTGTAATTTCAGGATGCAGCAAACCATAAGAATAGCATTCAAAACTGACAAGTGCCTGTATGGCTGCTTAGTGTCTTCTTTAGAGTGAGCTGCGTAGGATTTTTTTTTTTTCTTTCCTATTTAAAGAGGCAGACTCTGAAAAGTTAGTCTCCAGGCAACCGTCCAACTCTTCAATGGCTGGCCAGACACCACTTGAATCATCTATGTGTAGCAGTTAACAAACAACTGTCTGATGCAAGACACAGATTGAAATTACAGCAATGAAAGAGGCACAGATTTCCTGGTTGAAAATAAATGGTTCCATCTTGACCTATGTTAACATTATCCAGTGCAATATGTGCAGACAAAAAAACATGGTGGAAACAATCTTACATGGTTTTGTACTTATAGACTCATATGCAAAAACTTACCGAGTTCTAAAAATGGAAACTCTTTAAAATCACACACTCACATGTATATGTACATCATCTGCATAGGAGATAAATATACACATATGTGTATACATATATGCATAGCTACAGATAGTGTTCTGTAGTTAAATATATCAGAAGAGTAGAATATAACTCATGGCAGAAAAATTCCAGTGTATAATATTGGCATTTATTTTTCACATCATGAATCATAAAGATTGTGAAACTAGTCCAGCAGACAATCAAGTCATATTATCCCTTAAAAAAATTATTATAAACCTTTCAAAGCGTACCGTATTTAATGCCTATAACCATGACTTATTTATCTGGTGATTTCTGTTCACATGTACAGTATAATACTGATTCCCAAGTGGAAAAATACTAACAGAGCAGTCCTAGGTTGAAGTCAAAATTTGTCTATATAAGAATGTCTGCGTTTAATTTTGTATATGTCAAAGCTTTATTCTTCAGGGGGAGGTGGAAGCTTTTTGCTACCTTTGTTCTAGGTAACATGATCTAGGTAAAATGATATATTTACTTTTATTAATTTCATAATTTTTATGTGCACAATGTAGTTGAAACTTTTTTAAATCTGAAATTAGGGCAAGAATGGTTAAACCCCACCATATTCCCAATATGTTACTGATTTACTGATGAAACAATGAAGTCACACAAAATAGTTGTGTTTGTTTTCTTAAAAACTGTTTGATTTTCTCTTTCATTTTTTCAATTTGTTTCACATGAAGTAATTTAAGAAAAAAAATATAGTTTCCCTTAGTATTTTTAATTTATATTCAATATTCCACCACTAAGATATCTAACAATCCTTTTAGGATTTTACTATAATGAATAGTAAACATTATTATAGGAATAAATCTCTGCAGAAGAAGATGTAAAAACAATAATCTGCCATTCTACTTGAGCAAAACACATCTGGGAGAACTGATTTACTTGGTCTTTTTCTGTTTATCCTAAAATACAATATAGGGACTTTAACTCTGCTTTCACATCAGAGTTCAGAACAAATACACATTAATGTTATTGAACTACAAATTAGCCTGCTTCTTATGCAGGAGTTTGCCTCTAAAATATTATGTTGATGTCCAACAATAAAAAAAGAGAATATTGTCACCTGACATCTTTTTTTCTGGTGTGTTTCATATAATAATAAGCAACAAGTCATGTCAGTTCTGACTCCCTGGTACAATTACCTTTTTTTTTGCTATGTCTAAAATATACAGGAAAGGTTACTAAGACCTTAAAAATGGCTGAATATTCAAGACAAGTTCCAACAGAAAACAACAAGATCACAGCAATTCTGCTGTTCAGCCTATCAGCATAACAAGAAACAGGAATGATCTTACTCAAGTATTAAACACTCACAGTACAGTTGCCTAAGTCATGAAGAGAAGGTATAATGTGAGATTTTGGCATGCTGATAATTTTTTTTCCTAGTATCTGTTACAAAGGAAAAATTCTCCATATAGTTCATTGACACAATATGTCAATCCTGTGAAGACTTCTGCTGCATAAAAAATGCTCCAAGCCCTATACCTACTTTGTCTTCTGATCTCTCAGGATTTGATGTCATGAGGAAGCAGTCTCCCCTCAAAACTATGACTACATGTGTTCCCCTACATTAGAGTAACTTAGTGTTAGACTGTAGTTTATGCTGTCAAAACTTGTGTGTGTGAGCAGATGTCAGTTTTCCACAGAGTTGATGCACAAAGGGAAAGTGCTAGAGCTCAAACTGTCAACACCCTATTTGGAGCAGATGCGGTCTGGCAAGTTAAAAAAGAAAAATGTTCAACCCTGGGGTCTGGCAGAGTTAAAAGTAAGAGAAGAATACAGTACTAGCACCCAGCTTCAAGGAAAGTCTGGGCTCTGCCAGGATTTATATCAAGGAATAATATAATATAGGATCTCTCCACTGACCATTACCTCAGCTCATACGTTGAGACTAGATGCCAGGAGTAAATAAGTATTTGGCACCCTGCTCTAAAAATTTAAACCAATGTAAATTGGGAAAACAACAAAACCAAAACAAAGAGCCAAATAGTTGTCTGTTTTCCTACTGCTGAACCTAATTTGTGGTAGCAAAGGGTTGTTAAACAATCAACATGTATCATTGTGGTTTGCAATGGTGAGAGAGAATATACTTAAGTAAAAGGGCTAAAACCCCAAAACCTCTCCAATCATGTATGAAGGTGTCAGGAATGGGTGATTTAGACTGCTAAAAGAAGCATTGCCAAAAGTATCAGCAAAAGATGTTTTATTGAAATATGGTGTTATAAAATTGCAACTTAACAAAGTTTGATGGCAAGGTTTGCTCTATTACTTACTTCAGAAAGAATATAACAGTGATTCAAAACTTCCAAGATAGAATCAAAATTACAAAGATAAAATCAATACAGAATCTTAGTGCACTATAATACAAGGTTATGCACTATACTTACCAAAGATCTGCAGTTTGTAAGAGGTGTCTCTGCCTTGATGAGCAACCTTGAGAGGTGTCCCAGCTCAGGGGGAGATCAACACCATGCAGCCAGCTGTTTATCAGGGAGAGCTCAAAGAAGGCCCACTTAAGCTGTCATATTCATGAAATCAAGTGGTTGGCTTGTAGTCAAGTCATATGTGATAGGAAAGGTATGCATGAGACTCCTTGTACCCACAACTTCTTTTTTCCTAGATAAATGAGTCTCGGAAAAGCCATCTGCTATTCACATGTCAGTCACATGATCAGTATTCCAAGCTCATATGCATTGATGCTCACTATCCCACTCTATTCCTTTGTGGGTTTTCAGAGAACAGATTGGAACTCAATAAGCTCTTGGCCCAGTTACAGCTTGGGCTTTTACCTCCTTTGCAGCCGGTACCAAATACCGCTAGTTTGGTTAAGGAGTTGAATGCATCCATCACAAAGAGCCAATGTTTTGTGCTTTAACACTTTCTTCTCCAATTACATTTACATCCTTGTGTGTAGCTGTGACCATATATTTTTGGAATATCAATGCTGCTAAACACTAAAAGGATTTTTGGGTACCTTGATTCAGGAAGAAATATAAAAGCAGCATTTTGAAGAAGTCCATTCCAAGTGATAAACTGAGGAGAATTTTGATGTGCTGTTTAAAACCTCCATGTAAATACATCTATACAAAAACTCTCAAGAAATAAAAATTGTTAATATTATTATTTATATATATACTTATTACTTACAGATTTAAATGGGCTTTTCTAAAAGAAGGTTATAATTTTTTTTTTTTTCATCTTGTGAGGTGCAAAGTAGTGCTCAGACACTCAGACATGATGGCATTTAACATCTGATATGCATTCTTTTCCTATAGGACTGAACTCAGTGCAGTATTAGGAATTTCAGCTACTGGTTAGATCTTCCACTATAATTCATCTTTTCTGTTGTCAAGGTAGGTAAGAAGTTGAATTAGACTTGACTAAACAATGAAGAATACAATTTTTAGAGATGAATCCCCAGGCCTGACTCAGGAGAACCAGATTCTTCCATTTTTGCCACACTGGTAGTGCTGATAGAAATAAGGGGTAACTGGATGGCGTATCTGGGACAGTTGTGACACCCTTGTCACTAACATAATTGAGAGTAGCCAGTGACTCATGAAATCAAAGAAGAAGTAAACTCTTCTTGTTCATTGTATATAGGAAGCTGGTAAACATGGCATTACCCAAATGAAAAGTGTGTAAACCTGTGTTTATTCTCAAGTACACCAGTTATGTCAGTATGTCTTATGCCAGAGTCAGGTCAGAGCATAATCAGGAAACTTTAACTGAATAGATGCTGTATGATTTCTGCTTATTATTTGCTGACCTTAGGCAACTGGAGCCAGCATAGTCTAACTAACTCTTCAGTCACTCATAACTTTCTGAAAATGTCACCTGTCAGCCTGAAATTATCAAAACCTATCTCCATTTATGAGTAAACGGGAAGCTATGTTTTTCATTTTACTGAAGAATAATGGAAAATGTTCTTGGGAGTTCTTTTAACATATAAGTTAATTAATATAATCAAACCATTCAGGATGAGAATGCCAAAGGTAATAGATCAGAAAAAAAGGTATAGTAAAAAAGATAGAAAATTGTGTTAAAGCTATGATAACAGATAAACTTGATTAAAAAAAAAAGATATATCCTGATTTATTTCCTATATTGTATAATATTCAACCTAGAAGTCTCAAGGACCACCTAGAAAATTTTTTTTCTGAGTAATCCAAGCTTTAACAGAATTATAAATTTATTAAAAATAGATTAAACCTTTCTAAAGCTTGTTCTTTAGCTGCAAAAGAGTATTTTTCCATAAAATTACTTACTAATAGTAAGTAATTTTCCTTGGACTGGAAAACAGAACCATAAAAAAACCCACAGTTCCTATTCAGAAAAAGGATAAAAATGCATACTGATAGTTATTAGCTTTAATTCATTTTCAATCTCTATTAGAGCGCAATAGTTTCCTTAAGCATGATATTTCCGGCTTGCTAAAAGTACTATACTTCTTAGTTTCTGATATTCAGTGGTAGAAGGACTCTTCAGTGTCAGTGGTTAAAGTGGATATGTTTTTCTTTTACATACACAAGGCCAATTACAATGAAGGTGTGCTGCCTTTAAAACATATGTTATACAATACATGCAAATGAGACATAATTAGAGCTTGCTGCAATGGCCAACTGCTTGAAAAACAAAGACAATATACCAAACAAAAAATGGTAAATCATTATCTAATTTAAGGCCCAAGGTCTCAGTGAAATTATGGATGCTTCTGTTGATATTGATACCTTTAGATAAAGGCTATAAAAATATTATTTAATTCATCTCTACACTAATGTAAGATTTCTTGTCAAAAATAATTATGTTTTTCTCTGTACTGAGTTTTTAGTAGTGCAAACTTTCAGTATAATCCTTACATAATGCAATAAATTGTTCCAAAATAAGTTACATGTGCTTGTGGTTTGGGGAGGACAGTGGAGGGAAGGGAAACTGAACCTACATTTTGATTATAAAGTACTTTTTAGTGATCTGACATAGGTCACAGGAATTCCTTTTCTGAAACAATATATTATTAACTGACTATTCATTTCTATATCTGGAGGATTAAAAGATATTTTAAAATGGGAACACCACCACCATCACCCACCTTCCAACCCAAGACACACTAATTTTGGGTTCCCCTTACCTAGCTAGGGATCTCATGGACATTTTGAAACAGCATTCTGGATTTTAAACTTGTTCCAATTATATGCTACCTTAGTACATTGTTATACCACCAGATTGAGTGCTATGAAATGTCATTAAAATATGGTAGCTATGTTGGCACTGTGATGATTGAACAGTGATTTAAAATCTCATGTTTAACTTGCAGAAAGTTTTGGAACATTCAGAAACATTTACTATTAATGAGACCTGAGATATGACTAAATGATATTTGGGAAATTCACAAATGCAAATATAAAGAAATTACAAATGCAAATATAAAGAAATTACTAAATACTTTACTTCAGTAAAGATAATATTAGCAGTGTTTTCCACAGTAGGAGCTTCCACAGAGAATGCATTGAAAGACTGTAGATTATGAAAACCCTTCTTATTACTTTGGGAACATATTCCTGTTCAAAAAGTGGGAGCATAATTTTTGTAGCAAATAAAAATTTGCCTTTGTTTTCATATGATATCAAGAAGTTGCAGATAACGGTCTGATATACACATTTTTTTTAAATTGTATGTATACAAAACATACAATTCTTTAAACTTCTTGAAATTTTCTGTTTTCATGTTATGCTAGAGCTAATGAAAATAATCACATACAGCATTCTGTTTTAAAAGAGCATATACTTGAAATTACACACACATAAAAATAGTATGCATGACAATTTCTTGTAGTCCTGATGCCTTTTCCTGGTATGCAACATACACTCAATAATCCACTCGCATGACATTAAATAATTCCTTTTATCTCCTTGGAATTGACTTTTGAAAATAGCATACTGATTGGATAAAGTCCCACCAGAATACCCAGAGAACAGATCTTGCTTCAGTTGTGCAAACATAAAAACTAGCTTGGTAAGAGAACCAATATGATTCTTCTCTGCAAAACATATAAGAAAAATTTGGGGAATCTATGTGTGTCAGCTTGCAATCTGTAGATCTACTTGATGAGACTCATTAGGTGACAACATACACATATGAAAACATTTAGGTTTGATAGACCAGATGCTCAGCTGTGAATAGAATTGAGGAGAACTATTTTATCTGTTGAACTGTTTTCTCTCTTCAACTGGTGTAAATAAATCCTGTTACCACCAAAGGCTGAATGTTCTCACTTCTGAAAAAAAATAGGTCTTAAATGGACACTCTGGTAAGAGATATTCAACAAATGACTAACCACTTTTTAAAAATTCTGTTACATCATTTAGCCATACTATCACAAAAGCAGGGGAATTTGAGAACTTTTTACTTGCTCAGGTCACCAGATGTGCTCCAGTTAAATGACACACTTTTAGCAGTGCCTTTGAGAAATTGTCCCCTACTTCAATTAGAACTTTGCTAGGTGCCACTCTAGTATAAAAATTAAAATTTAGGATATACTTAAAGTATTCCAGATATTAAGCCAGCCAAATAGCAAAATAATCAGACATTTAACAGTACTTCCCAGTATAGCAATTTTCCTTTGCATACAGCAAAGTGCTTGTCCAAACACTCAGCATAATTTGATAATTAACCATACTAGAAACGTTTGAACTTTTATTACCTCACTCATAGAATTCTGTGAATTAAGCTGTGTTGAATCACCTACATTAAATTTATAAATGTTTAACAGATTACATGCAAAGATTATTAAGGTACAACATAGCCACGAGGTCAATATCTAATCTAATTAAAAGTTAATTTAAAGTTATGCAAAAATGCAAGGTTAACATTAGAAGTTGCCTTGCTTTATAGTATGTAAGGGGAAGAGAAAAGAAAAAAGGAATTGTAAAAAACCCACACAACCATATCTACAAAGTTTCAGATCAAATGTTTGCCAAGCACAGTTTTGCAGATAATTAACAGTCTGTGTTAGAGAAAAAAATCATATTTCTGTGCTGTATGTAGATGATACTTCACACTTCAGAAGTACTTGCTTTCTGAGGAATCTAATTAATCTTCCCAGCATTCCTGTGAAGTAAATCAGCATTATTATCACCGTATGATAGATAAAGAAAGGGATGGATGACAGGCCAGGTGTCACCAGATGACAGGTGATTTAGCCAACATCATAGACTTTTGCAGTGAACCAGTATTAACTTCTGGGCTGTTGAATTCCAAAGAGCTGTCTGTAGCAAAACCAACTTTCTTTCAACTGTGGTGGAGACTATTGTTTTTGCATTTCTCGGAATCATGGAAACATCATGGTGCAGATGGGAAGCAGATTAATACAGCAGGTACAGTTTCAGGACAGCTGTTTTCATGATCCTGACTATATGCAGACAAGCCTTCAGGCTTCTTTGGTATAGAAAAAAAAGCAAAGGTGTCTTTTTTTTTTTTTTTTCATTTTCATAGGATATGTTGATATATAATCCTTCTAAAAACATATAGGCCTGAGTCAGGTGTATATTAATTGAATTTGTAAAGCTAAATTGGTGCAGAGACAGATGTAAAAAGTCCCACTGAAAGTGTATCTGTATAACCGAATCAGACAGGATATGAATTTGTTTAAAGCTATAGTTCACTTGTTAAAGAAAAAGAACAAAATACAATGCACCCTCTCATTTCCACTGATCATTTCTATGGTTTACAACAAATCTCACTGAAGTGAGAAGCTCCACTTCAGCTGCATGTTATATTACTTCAGAACTTGAGTAGGCTATTAGAAAAGCTACAGTAAGACATTTCCAGTTTTCTCTTTCTTGGCCACATAGTCATGTGAAAGACTGTATACAGCCACCCTAGCAGTCAATGGGATACACATATGAACCACTGCATGGGCTTTATGTTAAAATTTCTGTATTTATGTACTTGTTTTTGTTAGTTTTCTTCCACTGTGCTTCAGATGGTCCCAGGCAGAAAATAGCATACCCCTAATGAATTTGCTTGCTTATTTCTGATTTTCTATCATGATTTCTCATCAGCTAAATAATGAGACCTGACAGTGAAGTTCTGTGTTCTTGAAATGCATTGCAAGTGTAAGACAAAAAGTTTTCACCAGATTGTACCCTACTAACTTATGATAGTATTTGTGAAGATCATTCTTCATTTTCTTGCAGTAAATTGAAAAAAAAAAAATGAATGAAATCTAAAATGTAAACTTTTGAGTATCTCATGATATTTTCAGCTTAAATATTTCAGCTGTTTAACAAAAGCTATGTTTATACTCCATGTCTGTCTTGTACCAAGGCAAGCCTTGTTCAGTCGTTTGCCCACCAGGACTGCAGATGATCAAGTTTTAGTCTCAGCTGTAATCAGCCATCAATACATTCTCCCTGCTAAAGCTACACTCAGTTTTAAAGACACCTTTTTTCCCCTCCTACTAGTTTTTAACTGATATCAAGTGATCTCAGTGGGAATTATTACTGGCATCTATATTTCTGCAACAGAATGAAGGATAGTTCAAGCCACTAGCATTTCTTCAATGAAATGGACTGTCTATTGCTCATGTCTGGCTAATTAAGTGCTTTCCTCTCACAAGGACAAGGGTGTTCCTGATTAAATTGCCATATAGTACACTAAAAATAAACAAAAGTAGGGTGGCTTTTTTTGTGGCTGGCGATGTGTTTGGTTTTTTCTTTTCAAAGTATTGAATTAAATTGTGGAAACTTAAGAACAAAGGTATTTCAAAAGCTTTTCAAGAAGTACATGGAGGATAGATCCATCCCTGACTGAAACATCAAAGCCTGAATGCAATTTATAGATCAAGAAGATCTAAAATGATTGTTTGCCAGGAGGTAGTAGGGATGGCTCGATGTGAAAGCCTTGTTCTTATACTTTTTCCCTCAATGTCCACTACTAACATCTCTCAGAAAAGGAATATTTGGTTAGATATTCACACTTTGGTGTCACTCAAATTTTGTATCTTGCTTCCATTTCACATGCTTAAAGATACTCATATACTGACGTGATGTTCCCAACACAGGTCTATAAAAAGACAATGAGAGTAGAATTTGTTGAAGACCTATTGCTGTATATTAATGTAGACAAGATATGAATAACATAGTAATGAAATGACAAAATGGATTTGTGCTCAGTTATTAAGTTGTAGACAAAATGTGCATTCATGCATGTCTCTGTGGGATTGTAGAAACAGAGCAAGTGCAGCATGAAAAAAATACATCACTTTAATTTGTAAGGCTCTGTATTAGGTATAAAAGGTCAGGTTTGGTAACAGGGGCTGCAGGGTGCCTGTGTGGAAGGAGGCTGTGAACCACCTTGTGCCAGTCACAGCAGGTTCCAGATGACTCTGAAAAGGATGGAAACAGCCTGTTGTGCCCCAAAACTTTAACCAGACAGAGAAGCACATGGTGCCTCTGCTCAGGTGTGCTTGTGAAAGGGTGGCAGCAGCTGGGGGCAGGAGACACAAGAAGAAGAAAAGTGAGAGGACACAGAGG
Organism: Gorsachius magnificus; assembly: GCA_034008185.1. Lineage (NCBI taxonomy): Eukaryota > Metazoa > Chordata > Aves > Pelecaniformes > Ardeidae > Gorsachius > Gorsachius magnificus. The sequence goes on from CM067084.1 coordinate 61,599,312, forward strand.
AGTACAGTCAAAAAAGGAGGTAAATGAAGAGGCAAATATGGAGAAAAAGAAGGAGGAATGTGGAAGGGTATATTGCTGGGGACATGTCTGAAGATGGCCTTTTGGGAGGAGTCACTCCTGATGAAGGAAGGATGCTCTGAGGGACTGCAGCCCATGGAGGACCCATGTGGAAGCAAGAACACCCCCCAAAGGGACTGTGGCCTGTGAAGGACTCACACTGGGGCAGGAGAACAGTAAGAAGCAAAGAATGACAGAAAGAAACTGCTGTGCATTGACCATTGTGTCACCAAAGGAGTTGGAAGGGACTGAGTGTAATGTATTGTGAAAACAAGGGATGCTAAAATGAGGAAAGGGGAAGAGAAGCGCTGGACTGAAGCTAACCCTGGAGAGTGGGTAGAAAAGTAATTTTGCTAAGTGTTTGTTTAATTAACTTTTTTTCCCCCCTCTGTTAATACCTGAATCAGTAATTAAATGTGCATGTTAATTAACAATAAATTTCCTCAAGTCAAGACTGCTTTGCTCATGACAGATTCATATGTTTAAATTTTCATTTTCAGTGTACCTAATATACAAATAACCTAATACACGCTTAGCAACTAATGTACATATAGAATAAATATCACGTCTTCCCTGTTAACGCATGTTAGTTACCTTAGTATTTTCCTTGATACACACTTTTATCGAGACTCAGGAACAAGTGTCTTAATCCTTCTCTTGCAGCATATTCCTGATGGGCAGGAGAAATGCTGAGTCCCTTGACAGTTACAGCTTCACATGTAAGCACTTTACAGCTGGATAACTTAGTTGTTCCGATTTATTTTTTTTTAAGTTTATAACATTTTGTCATTGAAATTAAATAGAAATATCACCCCAAAAGGTTTAAATTTTCCAGACTCAGAGGTAGCTGAAAAATCAGAGGAAGAAACAAATCTGAAGGGTAGAACAGTTTCCTACATAAGGCCATGTCGTGGTTTAACCCTGGCTGGACACCAGGGGCCCACCAAAGCCGCTCTATCACTCCCCTCTAACCAGACAGAGGAGAGAAAAAGTAAATCAAAAAGGCTCATGGGTCGAGATAAAGACAGGGAGAGATCATTTTATCGGTTACCATCATGGGCAAAACAGACTCCACTTGAAAGAAATAATTAATTTATTATCAATCAAAATCAGAGAAGGAGAGGAGAAAAACTGCTAGATCTTAAAAACCTTTCCCCCCACCCCTCCCTTCCTTCTGGGCTCAACTTCACTCCCAGCTTCTCTACCTACTCCCCCCACCCAGCGGCACAGGGGGATGGGAATGGGGGTTGAGGTCAGTTCATCACACGTCGTCTCTGCTGCTTCTTCTTCCCTAGGGAGAGGACTCTTCCCCTGCTCATGCGTGGGGTCCTCCAAGAGCAGACTGCTCCAGCGTTGGGTCCCCTGTGGGGTCACAAGTTCTGCCAGCAAACCTGCTTCGGCGTGGGCTCCTCCCCCCACAGGTCCGCAATGGCTTGCCAGGAACCTGATCTGGTGCAGGCTTCCCACAGGGTCACAGCCTCCTCCCTTCAGGCATCCACCTGCTCCGGTGTGGGGTCCTCCACGGGCTACAGGTGGAGATCTGCTCCACCGTGGACCTCCATGGGCTGCAGGGGGACAGCCTGCCCCACCATGGTCTTCACCATGGGCTGCAGGGGAATCTCTGCTCCGGCTCCTGGAGCACCTCCTGCCCCTCCTTCTTCACTGACCTTGGTGTCTGCAGGGCTGTTTTCTCTCACATCCTCTCGCTTCTCTTCTCTCTCCGGCTACTGAGCCGCAGATGGTTTTTTTTTCCTTTCTTAAACATGTTATCACCGAGGTGCTTCCACTGTTGCTGATTGGCTTGGCCTTGGCCAGCAGCGGACACAGGGAAAACTTCTAGCAGCTTCTCACAGAAGCCACCCCTGTAGCCCCCCCACTACCAAGACCTTGCCACAGAAACCCAATACGGGCCATCTCATTCCAGTGGGATGTGAAAGAAAAGGTAAAACAGTTTTCCCACCCATAGAATTTACTGTGTCCTCTACTTATACATATTATTCTAAAACAATTATTTTACTGTCACGATGATGTCTTTTTTTCTGATTAAGTGTTGACTGAATGCTGAATGTAGGAGTTTGGCGAAAACTGTACTTTGATATTTGAAAGTATTTTTTATTGTGAGCAGAGGATGTGCATTCCAGAATGTGATTAGCTAATTACAATAAGTGAAGTGGAAGTTGAAATCAAAGTGTGGCATGAATAAAACTACTGGGTTGTCTTGTTTGCAAATACAGTTTCTGTGGATGAGAAAGCCTCATGAACTTTACTTGAGAAGAATGAAACAGCATAATTTCTGCTGATATCACATTTGACAAAACTTCTTAACCTTTGTATATATATAAAAATAATTCTAATATTCTAATTATAATAAAATAATTATAATTCTTTGTTCATCTTATAATTCCTTGTTCATCTTATAATTCCTCATTGTTGTTTGTTTTACCCTAAAAACATAGAGGATGCTTTAAATATAATAAGATTCATCCTATATAACTTTTAAAGAGCTACAATTTAAAGGTAAAAAAAATGAGCAAGTGTTCTAGGCTTCCTTTTTAGTTGATGGTGATAAATAAGTATTTCTCAGGCTTTATTGAACTCACTCTGAGACAGGCATCTAAAACAAGTCAGATAACTAATTTCAGATTAGTCTATTTCTCTTTGCGGCTGCAGAGGAAAGCTAGATAATTAGTATGAAGAAAATACACAGATCACATTTTTTAAAATAATTTCTTTACAAGACTAGAAAAAGAGTTTGCTTTCCAGATTTGCTACCAGTTTAAATCCTCCAAAGGAAGTTCAGAAACAAAATTATTTTGAAAAGAAGCATTTGCTTGTTCTGCTGACATGTATCATCCAAGGGCATAAAGTTGATTTTTTTTTTCTTTTACATATATAGCAGTTCAAAGGCTGATGAATATAAAGAACCCTGTGATAATTTTTAATAAATCTTCTATGTTTCAAATAAAGCTTAATGAAGGTGTTTTATTACATTTCAGTAGAGCAACACTTTATACCTGTCTTTTTTCTCATTAATCGGGTAGCATTAAGACTATCTTGCAGAATAGTAATGCAGGAATTGGAAACTGAAACATCTTCGGAGCTGTTAGTCATGCTGAATCACAGTTTTCCAGCCTCCTTCAAGCCATAAACAGGTAGAAATCATTTCTCATCTGGATCAGATTTCTTTCTAGTTAAAAACAAGTTGTTGGTATTTTGAAGTACAGTATCAATATTTAAAACAGGAATTCCCATCAAAAAATAGCCCCAAATGTAGAAGTGAATAGTGCAGAACTGTATGACAGAGTCAGCAAGGAAAGCCTCATTTCCATTGTGGGAAAGTTATCACCGCAAGCCCTCTGCCAACTTTCTTCTTCCTCTATTATATCTACTCTCTGGTGGATGTCATATTAGAGTCTGCAGCCAAAACACCCTCCATTCTTCACCTACTGGTGCATGAAGGAATCTGTGACAGATGCTGCGGCATCATGCAGTATTCAAAGACCAATGTATTAATTTAATAAGTGTTTTTGCAGCCTTATGGCCTTGCCAATGATTGCATTGCTGGTTAAATGGAAAGATAAAGATTGCCTCCTACAGGAACTAAAGATGGTGTTTAATACAGTGTTGTCAGATTTTTTTAATGGCATATATCTAATGAAACAACAACAAAAAAGAAACAGCATAGGTAAGAAATTTCCAAGTTTTATGAGACTACTGGTATTAAAGAAAATCATAACGACAATTCTACCTAACACAGTAATAACAGTGGGAAAAAAGATTTCAGGCTCATAGACCTCTTTTGACCTACAGAGTGAGGTGTCATCTGAAAAAGGAATCTTTTGAATCAATGACCAACTGAAACAAGTTAGATAATTTTTTTTTCCGGATTTTGGAATACTTTTCATGTGAAAAATGAGTTATTATTTCATAAGGCAGAAGTAGATAGCTGGTGTTAGTAAATTCAAATGTATCTTTTCTGGTTTACCTTTGTTCGAAATAAGTAACTGTGTGGTTCGGTGTGACTTGATTTACTGGAATTTAATCCTACGGTTGTCTGGCCAAGATTTAGGTGTAAGACTAACTCAGACTTGTTGAGATGATCATTGTGACTGACTGGATGATCACAACAAAGGAGCAAGGTCTGGAAGGGGAGACTTAGGTTTCACTTTTGTGCAGAAAGGCAGATAAGCACTTGAGATTCTGAGGCAGGTTAATGAAGAGTACCTTTGAAAATTGTAGCAGTGTACACAAAACCACTGAAGGATATTTTCCTAACAACTTAAGAGGCTAGAACTTACTGACAGGAGTTGTGTTGCACAAACACAGGCAGGAAAATACAATTTCACCAACTATTTTAAGCAACAGTGAAGCTGGATATTTGGGAACCTTTAGTGATGCTCTTAAATGCAAATGTATGCTATATCCAATATTTGGTCAACTGGGGCCATTTATTTATAAGGAAAAGAAGTTACAAGCATGACTCCCCTACCTTGTTCCAAAGAACTCAGAAAATAACTTATTTTTTAGTCAGTATTGTTGACTTGTACTGAATGTACTTCAGATTTGGACTAATAAAGCATCTTTGCAAATTAAGTAATACAGACTGCAAGTACAACGTTAAGTTTGTGGATAAGCAACATGCAATTTGGAATTTAAAGTGTTGTGTGTATTTTTTTTAATCTTAAAAAGTCACAGGGGTTAATTTTGAATTAGTTTGTTTATTCAAGTAAAACAAACATCTATGACCTTATTTATTTTATTTGTGTGGCCTTAGCAGATTGAAGTGATGATAATTCGAGGTTTCCCAAGTAACAAAATTACATTAGTAATAAATATTTATAAGCTACAATATAGATGCTGTAGAAGTTATACTGTAAATCATAACTTGGAAAAAAAAGTGAGATTATTATAAACAAAATGCATTTAATTTTTTTTCCTGTTCTACTTATAAATATGAGGGAAAATCTTTAATAAGAGAATTTGAATATCAATTGGTTGAACTCTGATTCAGATGTAAATTATACAGATTTAAACAATTTCTATCTTATTTATGTAATCTGTCATAAACACAAAATCAGGTGTACTTCTTGTTTAGCACAACAGAATTTTTATACTAACAAATGTAAATTTCCCAGGAATAATAATTTTTTTTTTTTATTAAATACCTTTTCTGCAAAGCATGCAGCAAAATTCTGTAAATTTATCATGATTCTTGTAGTTGTTTCATTCTTGAAAACTTAACTATAACAACCACTTTCCCATACAATGGCGGGAAAAAAAATATAAAAAATCAAATCAACAGTATGAAAACCAAACAAAACCAAGATTCTATGCTGGATTTTTAGATGAAATATTTCTATAACTCAGTCTTCCACTTCATACTGGTTTACTATGAATATACAGTACTGTCACAACAGAATTAAGGTGCAATATGGCCTCTCTACCCTACCTCACTTTATTTAGAAGCAGACTGACTCCATTAACATTTAGTCCAAGTTTCATAACCTTGTACAATCTTTTCTACTCATTCTAGAATTTACAGCTGTAGGCACAGAGATGAACTAAGTTAAAAAAAATCACTCTAAGACTCCAACTAAATTAGTGATAAAGTCAAGAACAGAATGGAGACTCCTGAATTCTTTATCATTGCTCTAATCAATAAAAAGATTTTTTTCTCCTACTCTACAGCTTCTATTAGATTACATTTTCTGGCTTTTCTTTGAAAGTCTGTATCTAGACAAAAAAAAGTCTCTTTGTTTGGAATCGTTATGTTGATGTTAGTTCAGAACACACAAATTATAAAAACTGTGACATTCTTTACAGATCACTGAAAATAAATACTAGATCCCTCCTTTTCTTAGACATTGAGAGTTGAACTCTGTTACAAGTTGTAGTTCTTTTAAAAAGAAACTCTCCAACCAGTTTTATATCAGAATAAATTGTCTTCATTGATATACTTGGTGTCAGTTCAATGACTAATTGTGAATTTAAAAGGCTGCAGAGTGCAGTATCGTCTCAAAATTCAAGTATCCTTTCTCTACATCTGATTAGTCCATGCCAAGGGGCAATGAGCAGTCAGTGGGAAAAATACTGTTCCATTAAACAGTACCTCTGGGCTTCCAAAGCCCATTTTTTTTTTGACAGGCAATCTTTTTCTCAGAATCTGAATAATTTCATTCTTGAGAAAATATGTTTTGATTATTGTAAATGATCAGGTGTTCTTTTTTTTCCCTTCTCACATCAAGGTTCAACATAGTCCTAAGGCACACTTCTGGGTTGACCCTGGCTGGATGCCAGGTGCCCATCAAGCTGCTCTATTACTCCTCCTCCTCAGCTGGACAGGGGAGAGAAAATATAACAAAAGGATTGTGGTTAGAGATAAGGACAGGAAGATCACTCAGCAATTACTGTCATGGGCAAAAGAGACAATACTTGGGGAAAGATAGTTTAATTTATTGCCTATTAATAGGAGAAAAGGTTAATTAGAAATGTGAACAAACCTAAAAACCTCTTCTCCCCCCTCCCATCTTCCCAGGCTCAGCTTCACTCTTAACTCCTCTACCTCCTCCCTCACAGTGGTGCAAGGAATGGGGGATGGGGGTTGCAGTTAGTTCATCACACTGTTGTCTCTGATGCTGCTTCCTCCTCATACTTTTCCCCTGCTCCAGCACAGGGTTCCTCCCATGGGAGACAGTCCTTCATAAACTGCTACAACGTGGGTTCCCCCTTCCATGAGGTGCAGTCCTTCAGGAATGGATTGCTCCAGCGTGGGTTCCCCACAAGGTCAAAGTCCTGCCAGCAAACCTGCTCCAGCACAGGCTCCTCTCTCCACTCAGTGGGATCACAGACTCCTTCAGGCACATCCACCTGCTCCGGTGTGGGGTCCTCCACAAGCTTCAGGTGGATAGCTGCTCCACCATGAACCTCCATGGGCTTCAGGTGGATATCTGCTCCAACATGGACCTCCATGGGCTGCAGGGGGACAGCCTGCCTCACCATGGGCTGCAGAGGAATCTCTGCTCTGGCACCTACTTCACTGACCTTGCTGTCTGTAGAGTTGTTCCTCTCACATATTCTCACTCCTCTCTCCACTACTGTTGTGCAGTAGATTTTTTTTCCCCTTATTAATTACATTATCCCAGAGGCACTACCACTGTCACTGATGGACTTGGCCTAGGCCAACGGTGGGTCTGCCTTGGAGCGGGCTGGCATTGGCTCTGTCAGACACAGGGAAAGCTTCTGGCAGCTTCTCACTGAAGCCACCCCTGTAGCCCCCCTGCTCCCAAACCCTTGCCATCCAAACCCAATACAAACACTTAGTCTTATGTGTATTTATTTTATTTATTTGCCTAATGTTGTAGGCAAATGCCATGAAGGAAATGAAATATGTTGCAAAATCTTAGCAGCATTCCAATGATTTGATCATTTCCTGTGCCCTCCATTTTGAGCTTTTTAATTATTCCTTATTTCTTCCATATAACTTCTTTTGTTTGCAGATTTTGGTTTGTTTGGGTTAAATACTAAATTCTGGCACATTCTAATAATACTAACATGTGAAATAAAAATCATCCTTACAAAGATTTTATTTTTTAGGTATGTTTGATGTTTTTCTTACTCCAAGGGGACATCAATGATCCCAGGAATATTTTGCAGGTGACAGAGCACATTAACTTCTATAGGAACTTCTTAAGTAATTGCTTTTCTACATGCTTCTTCAACACTAAGTTTTCTTATATTTTCTGACGTTCTGTAAAAATGAATTGGTTTAGTGCATTTGGATATGATTTGGTTTACATGATATAAGTGGTCAGATACTGAAGGCAGTGGGCAGATAGTGTGATATTATGTGGGCAGTTTAAAAGCTTTTTATCAGATTTTTTTAAATACATCAATCTTTTCCCTTTGATGAGCATCAGAAGGCCTCAAAAAAATTCTTTTCTCATTTTATGTAATCTATTCCTTACTTATTACTGGCTTCAGTGCAGTTTTATGTATAACTGGAGAATGTTCATTGCAATTCAGGTTGGGAAAATCCAAGCCTTAGATTAGACTCTCTAGACAGATAAATTTATTTGTTTATAATTATTTGGGTAGTAAAGGTTTATTAATTTTAAAGCTTTTTGTGACAGAGACATTCTGTTGCCGTGTATATATGTACACCATTTTGTGTAACAGAATCTTAACTTCTGATCAGCTTTCAGAGAAATACATTTTGTACTCTACTTTTAATAAATGTCATGTCTAAGTTATATTACCAGTGTGATCTTTTCCTACTTCATCTAAGCCAAAGTAATTTTAAAGTGATCGGGTGGAATTGTCTAACAATGTATGAGTTATTCATAAAGGAAACTATTAGGAGTCTATTTATATAAGAATATACCCTACCTGTTTTTATTCTGGCTAATAATAACCAAGATAGAAATCAGATACTAAATCATATAATTCTGTTGCTTAGAAGAGGCTAGGTGAGAGAGAGACAGATAGAATTGTTCCAAAAATCTTGCTGAGAGTTAGTGTGAATGCATGCAAGCATGCAGATACAAAAAGAAAAAGGCAGTCTCCAGAGACAGGAATTAGTTAGGTTGATAAAGGCCTAAAAACTGTTGTGGAAAAACATTATTATGGAGGTTTGAAGAACCTAAACATATAAGAGTACATTATTTGAATTCTTCTCTTCTTGCAATATATGTTCAAATGAAAGAATAAAGAATGCTTAGTTACAAAGAAGTCATTTTTATGGAAAAGAAAAAAAAGCTTTAGGAGGAAAAGGACAGGCACAAACAGGGAGGTATGTTCCTTTTTGATAGGTATCCGAATGGCCAAAAAGAGGACCTAAATTTGTGTTGCCATGTAACTGAAGCATCATAACTGCTATAATAATAATATCAGTAACAATATCAATACTAACATTTATCAGTAAAATACATTTTGTTCATTCCTCAATGTTCATCTATAATTAGATAAGGCATTAAAAAGGTTAATACATTTGTTAATTATAGCTTAAGGACTATTGCTCCTCTTACCTTGACAAAATATTGAATAGTGAAATAATTTGGAATTATATTCCTTATTTTATATAAGGATTGTGGACTAAAGAGATAAAATTAGCACTTAATTAATGTTTTCAGGATACTTTCTGTAGATAATTGCTGAATACTTTAAAGTAGGTTAATATATTTGGCTTTTGAAATTAAGCTTAAATAAGCAAAAAAACCCCATTAGAACTATCAACTGAACTTAAGATTTTTATGTTCTTTAAATGTTTCATCTAATTGTGCAGCTTTTTTACAACAGGATAGACAGCTTCAGGAAAAAAGGGATATAGTAGTTACTGGTGCTGAGATTTGTACTTCTCTAGAGGCTTGTTAAGTGGCAGTATATAGTAAAGGAAAAAATTGTAAGTCTATTGCAAAACAATTTTTCAGGTAATAAAGGTTTTATAAAACTTCAGAGAAATATGTGTTGGTGTAATTGTAAAGCAGGATTGCAATTTCTTCTCTTGTATAAACGAGAGGATTTCAGAAGGAAATTTCCATATCGAGATAGGAGCTTAGAAACTTAAAGTATGTTTAGTGTAATAATCTTACTTTGAAATATATTGTTTACTTTTCCTTTATGTTTCATAACATCTGTACTTCATAACTGTACTCAAAAGGTTAACCTATACCTATCTTCACTGTAAAATAATTATTTCTTTTGTCAGGACTCATGTTTATTTGACTACAATAGTTGTTACTTTTATTTAAAAGATTATGCTAATTGAAACCATAAATGTGTGTGTATTTGTTATGATCCAATTCTGTTTGGATGAGAGGAAGGCTCCCTTGCTTTCTAGCCTACCTCAAACGAGTCTGGGAGGCCAGGGGCAGCAGGACCAACCTCTCGTTTCCGGTTCGATCCCTTCAAGCGAGATTAAGACACAAACAAGGTCAGATGTCATAAGTCCACCCATTTATTAATTGTTCAGGGGAAAGAGAGAAAGCAGCAACAGGAAAGGAAGGAAGGAAAGGTAACAAATAAAGCGAGAGGTCCGGATAGAAGAGAGCAGACAGTCACCACCATGGATCCGCGGCGTCCCAGGGGTCTGTGCTTCGTTGATCGCACATGGAATCTTCGGTGGTCTCTTCACGAGGTCGGTGATCTTCCTCTGGCATCTTCAGTGGTCTTCCACAAGGTCCCCCCCACAGTCTGAGACTGCAGCCTTCTTACACATTTCGTGCGCTTTACTTTTGGCGGGCTCTGTTTGCGCGCTTTCTTGTTGCTGGGCAGGGTTCTGCTGGCATGCTTTAAGTGGCAGCAAACTACAAGCCTTGGTGGGCAGGCGGCCCCGCCTGGGTGTCCACTGCCTCAGCCAGCCTGCAAGCCATCTTGCCTGCAGCAATGCTGATCTTTGCACATTGCCACACAAAGGAGCAAGCTTTGAGACAGTTAGCTGGCTATTCAGTCTCTCACAGTATTTAATATACATATAAATATATTAAAATACATTACTCTTCATAGCATTTAAACACATGTTTTTGAATACTTTCAACTGTTTTTAGCTCATCAGTTCACATTTTTTCTTTTTTTTTTTTTTCCCCTCAATATTCCCAAGTCTGTCCTTTCTTCTATTTCTCTCTTTTTCCTTCAGAGAAGAAATGTCTAGGGGTATTGACTGTGTCTTGGAGGTGGTAAATACATAAAACCCAACTACATCTTAATAAATAACTAAAGCACAAAAGGTCTCTTCTGAAAAATATGAAGATATTTCACAGTTTAGAGACCTAACAAAAAAAAAAAAGAACAGAAGCAAAGTAATGTCACTCCAGTTGTTGATATATTCTACATCACTTCTCAACTATGCCAGCTATTGAAAGCCAAGACCACATGTCTCAACATTAAAATGAACAGTGTATATACAATTTTCCACTATTTATTTTATTTCTATTATACAAATCCTAGACTATGTTTCACCTTTTCTTTCTCTTCTTAATTACAAACCTATAACTTCAAAATCATATTTACTCCTTCTATTTTCTGGATTTTTAGTGGAACATTTTGTGTTTAAAAAAACAAGACAAGAAAGGATACAAAATAATTCCATTATATGAAGTAGGTATGGGTCAGCACAGAACTATTCAACTCTAAATGTTTACCTACTGCAAGGGCAGAATAGTAGTAGAACTTATTGGTGAGACAATAATTCTGACACAGCAGCTGGCCTTGGAAAAGGAAAGAAAATGGTAGCAGAAGTCTACTTTGCTCCTTCAAAATTTAGGTGAATTTTTTTTTCTTTTCCTTGTCACAACAGTCAACTGTAAAGAAGTAAGATTTTTCAAAGGGTTTACCAAAGTGTATGAAATATTAAGTCATGTTTCTGTCTTTTACAGCTGGATGTGTTTAACTTTTCTATTAGAATAACTGCAAACATTGCTGTGGATTGAGAGAAGAGAAACTGTCTTCACTGGATTTATCTCTCTGTGCTTTCATGGGTATGTAGAGAAGATGGGAAGAATGGAAATAGATGGATTGCATAATTGGCACGTAACCACTATTTGAAGGTTGTATTCCCATCAGAACTCAATTTATACGGTTGGCCAAAATAGCAAATTCCCAGTCCAAGATGTGACAGAGAGCAAAAATACCTTGGGCACCGAGATTAATTATGTTTCAAGTGTGGCAACAACTTGTCTACAATAAAGACCTTCATATGCCTACTCACAAAATGCATCCTATAGACTCCGACAGACTCAGATCTCAAACTCTTCATTGGCTATTTTATTTCCCAGCCACAACTGTCAAGCATTTGCAATGCACTTGGCTCTATACTGGAAAAGTTTTACAAATCATTCAAGATTATTATTCTAGGCTTCTCCTTTTTTAATTTATTTCCACTTTATGACACACACCCAATTTGCTAGAATATTCAGTATCCTGTCACAACTCTTTCAGTGGCATGTCTTTGTCTCTCTTAAAATGCACCAAAATGTATTATGTTCATAGCACAGGTATCAGAATAACTGAATAAAATTCCACTAACCCTTAGAAAAGTACAATTCTTATATAGATATTACATACAGATATATGGGTTTTAATGTCAAAGTGATAAATTATAGGAATGTGAATTTTCTGACAGTTTTTAAACACAGAGAAAAAGAAATGTATCTTCATATGAAATGTTAAAAGAAAACAAAGATTATTCTTAATTAAATGCCTGACAAAACAAAATTCACACTCTTTTCCAAGCAAAAAAGGATAAACAGTAGTGAAAGTACATTACCTCTCTCCCACCTCTGCTTCCCAATAATAAGGCATTTGTGCTTCAAAATATGAACAGGTTGCAAATAGATGTCATAAATAAGATCTTTCTCTCACGTTTCAACTACTGATTAAATAAAAAAAGCAGTGAAAGTGAAACTTATGTGAACTCAAACCAAGCTGAACTCCTTTTTAGTTGCCTATGCTTCACTGAATTCTTTACCTTAAACCTATTTGTGCCAGTCTCTTCCTGCCTTCGTGTATGCTCAGGCACTAAGCTACATGACCTTGAGCCCAGTGAGAATCTAGTAACCAGATTTCTAGTGCAAGCCTGTGTAGAAATATCCAGATTACTTATGAATGAGCTGATAGGTCTACATAGGAAAGTCAAATGCCACACTAGGACATCAGCTCAATCCAAGAAGAGCAGTAGATGTCCAACAGCACCACACTCTGTTTATGCAGTTACAAAGCTTCTAAAGCTCTCTGTATAAACAATTTTGGGAAGTCTTCAAGGTTATTGGTATTACATTATATACATATGAACTATTTGGAAAAAGCTTGCCATTGGTTTCTCACCCTCCATTCCCAGCTCTGTCCAGGGGTCCAGCTACAGGCTTGGGCTGCATGTGAGGGTGAAGAGAAGAAATACATAGAAACATGGAAACATAGAATAGTTTGAGTTGGAAGGGACCTTTAAAGGTCATTTAGTCCAACCATCCTGCAATAAGCAGGGACATCTTCAACCAAACCAGACTGCTCAGAGCCCCATCCAACCTGACCTTGAATGTTTCCACGGATGGGGCATCTACCACCTCTCTGTGCAACCTGTTCCAGTGTTTTACCACCCTCATCATAAAAAAATTCTTCTTTATACCTAGTCTGAATTTACCCTCTTCTAGTTTAACCCCCCTTGTCCTATTGCAACAGGCCCTACAAAAAAGTCTGTCCCCATCTTTCTTATAAGCCCTCTTTATATATTGAAAGGCCACAATAAGGACTCCCTGGAGCCTTCTCTTCTCCAGGCTGAACAACCCCAACTCACTCAGCCTTTCTCATAGGAGGGGCATTCCAGCCCTCGGATAATTTTTGGTATTTTTTGTGGCCCTCCTCTGGACCCACTCCAACAACTCCATGCCTTTCCTGTACTGAGAACTCCAGAGCTGGATGCAGTACCTCAGGTGGGGTCTCACCAGCATGCAGTAGAGGTCCCTCAACCTCCTGGCCACACTTCTTTTTAAGCTGCCCGAGATACTGTTGGCTCATGTCCAGTTTTTCATCCACCAGTTCAGCTGAGCCAGCACTGTATTTTCTTCTGTTCCCCTCCTCTCTTCCTTCTCCTGAGTCCCTGTAACAGCTGAACCTTCATAGCACTTTTGTGTAAGCAAAATACAGTAATAATAAGGAAACAGGGAGATCACCTGAATCACAGCTCAAATGTTTATTTTAATTTTAAAACATCATAGGGAGACCCTGATGTTACGAAGGTAACAAACTTGTAAGACTGCATATTTTGATTCCAGACCCATCATCATAATCAGGACATAAACGTGGTATAGAACAAGAAAATACAAGGAAATTCTTTGTCACTAATCCTTCTATGAATAATAAAAACAGGTTCTTCAAAGATAAAGAAAGTATTTTTTCTTGCTAAGATAATAACTTTAAAAGTTTTGTTTCTGCAACTTTATCCTCTCACCAATTTTAAAGCTATGTTGAATTTACTAACCAGAAAAACAAAAAAACAAAGAAACATAATCCACAAACTGTATGCCATATTTTTCCCTTAGAGGTAAACAAAATTTAAAATTACTTCTGAGGAAAAAGAGAAGAAAGTAGTTTGAAAACTTTGTCAATTATTTTTTTCTAGAAAACATTGGCATTTTCTAAGTATTTGTATTAAAATTTTTTTCCAAAATATTCAAAATACAAGATATTTTAGTCTATTATTTTTTCTATTTTTTTTAAATTAAAAAAAAATCTAGTTATGAACAATTCTTATTTCTGAAACACAGCATGAAAAAAAAAATATAAGCATTAATTATCTCTAATTATAATGTCAGAAAAGAGTAAAAATTAAACCCAGAGTTCTTTCCATGCTGATACATAATGTGTGTGCTGAATTCTTTTATTCGCCTGACCGGCTGAAATCTCCTTTCTGATCCTGCTAACACAAACAGGAAATATTTTGAAATGGCTGACAATATGTTGAAAAATCAAAGTTATGTGTGCAGATGGGGAAGGAGTGATGTAAGTTCAAAATTTCTAAGAGAAAACGCAATTGCATTGTGATGATTTAATTTGTTTTTTCTTTATTATTTGTGTTGTCCTTTTTAACACTTGATAACCCCAGTAATTGTATGACTGAGGATTCAGAAATCTGTTTCTCACGCTATAACAATTTTTTAAAAATAATTTAAACCAACTGATTTTTATTTTTTTTTAACGTGGAAATAAAATTCCTGCTGGAGATCTGAAGTCTCAGCTTCCCAACTACCATTGCAAAGCTGAATGCCCAGAGAAGTATTACTCAGGAAGATGCTGCCAGAACATCAGAAATGTAAAGCTTCCTGCCAGCTCAGCTGAAGGATTTAGATGCCTTGAATATCCTGATAAGAAACCCTCTCTCCATGGAGCATCCTGGCTAAAGATAAACCTCCTAGGTGATGAGCTATCCAGTTTTACAGCAGATAGCCGACATTTTCAGATTGCCAAAGAGATAGGCTTGCTGGCAAGAAAACTTATCCTGGGAAATCTGCCTGGTTTCTGTCAGAAGATTCAAGAAAATCAACACCTTCCTACAAAATTTAACAATTTTGTCAAGCTGGCACTTTCTGATAAAAAAACAGGGAAAAAAAATGTTCATTTTAGTCACAAGTATTCAAAATTAAAAGAGATCTGAAAAAACCCCACAAAGGTCTGTTCTTTTAGAAAGCTGCCTAGATATGACTCAGTGTCAAGGCTGCCACTCTGAACCCTGTCCTTAACATTGAGAAAACTTTGTAACTTTAATGAGGTTATCTTACTTCACAGGTATATGTCCAATTTTGCATTATAAATTAAAATATCATTTAACCAGCAATAGAGTTTGTGCTAATAAGTTATAATTTTTAAATTTTTAGGGAGGGTTAGCAGTTCAGGGTTTTTTGTTTTTTCTTATTACTTCTTTGGAAGATTATATGGGACTGTTCCACTGTTACAAGTATATAATACAATCGTCAACATAATAAAGTATCCTTTTTAATTAAATAAAATTTCACAGTGCTTTACCCATTGTACTTTCCCGCTACCATTGATGGGTTTCCTAAGCTATATTTCAGTTTTTGATGGAGAAATGTATCCAATTTGAATGGATCAATTGGAGCAACATGTTTTGGGGGATCAGGACAAAAGAGAATCAAAACCAATTGCATAGTCAATCTGGAATTATAAAATAACTTTGACTAAACTGGTTGAAGTGTCACACTTCTCTCAGGCAAAGTAACAGTCAAAATAATTCTGCAACACTCTCTAGATTTTTCAGATATGATCAAAATCAAAGGCTAAGTGACCCTTTAAATCATTTTATCTGTCCCCATGTTGGCAAAAGAATGCTTCCCAGTTTTATGGCCAATGTATTTATATTATGTAGAAGTGAGTGAACTTTTGCCATTGAAGAAGTCTCAAACCAAGAAAATCTACGTGTACACTTAAAAACACTTAAAAAAAAAAAAAAAAGCTTTTCTGATCCTGATTATTTCCTCTTCACCTCTGACTTTGTGAGGCTTTAAGACTTGTGCTTTCCTAGTGCTAGATGAATTTAACTTTAAGAATATTCACTGGCCTTGGCATGTTTCAAATATTCCTAGACCATCAGATATAATGTGTTTCTCATCATTTTATTACCCTACTCCAAGCTTTAAGATCAGAGACTATAAAAAACCCCATATAAACCATATACCTGGCTCAAAAAAAAAAAAAAAAAAAAAAAAAAAATTGGCTGAACAACCCCAACTGTCTCAGCTTTTCCTCATAGAGGAGGTGTTTCATCCCTCTGATCATTTTTGTGGCCCTCCTCTGGACTTGATCCAACAGGTCCATGTCCTTCTTATGTTGGGAGCGCCAGAGCTGAATGCAGTACTCCAGGTAGGGTCTCACAAGAGTGGAATAGAGGGGGAGAATCCTGGTCGCATTTCTTTTGTTGCAGCCCGGGATACAGTTGGCTTTCTAGGTTGCAAGAATACATTGACAGGTCATGTTGAGCTTCTCATCAACCAACACCCCCAAACCCTTCTCCCCAGGGCTGCTCTAAATCCATTCTCCACCCGGCCTGTATTTGTGCTTGGGATTTCCCCGACCCATGTGCAGGACCTTTCACTTGGCCTTGTTGAATTTCATGAGGTTCACATGGGCACACCACTCAAGCCTGTCAAGGTCCCTCTGGATGGCATCCCTTCCCTCCAGCATGTCAACCGCACCACACAGCTTGGACTCATGAACAAACTCACTGAGGGTGCACTCAATCCAATTGTCCATGTCACCAACAAAGATGTTAAACAGCACCAGTCCTGATACTGACCCCTGAGGAAGACCACTTGTCACTGGTCTCCACTTGGACATCAAGCTGTTGATCACAACATTTTGAGCACAGCCATCCAGCCAAATCCTTATCCACTGAGTGGTCCATCCATCAAAACTATGTCTCGCCAATTTAGAGACAAGAATGTCATGAAGGACAGTGTCAAATGCTTTGCACAAGTCCAGGTAGATGGAGTCAGTTGCTCTTCCCTTATTCACCATTGTAGAAGGCCATCAAATTTGTCAGGCATGGTTTGCCCTTAGTGAAGCCATTTTGGCTGTCACAAATTACCTCCTTAGTTTCCATGTGCCTTAGCATAGTTTCATCTGACAGTCTGTCTTCTTTGAAACTCTGTATCCAATTCAGTTTCCAAAGTAAGTTGCCAAAATATGCTCCATTGTGACCTATAACGTTACTGCTTGTTCTCCTGACTCTGGTCTTCAGCTTCACCAGGCAATCATTCAAATCCATATGAACTACTACAGCAGAGATTTCTGATATTCTTTCTATCAACAATAATGTTATTTTGACCTGTTATTCATTATTTTCCACACAGGTCTTGTTTTCTACTTTCCCACTAGAGTGATGTAAGATACTAGTCTCTAGTAAACCATATTCAACTACCTGTTGTTTCACTAGCTAAAGATGTGTTCGTGGCTGGTAAGTGAGCTAAGACTTAGATCTTTGGGTTTTTTGAAGAAAGATTTGATGGACAAGAGTACTTTCGTATGAGATTGTGTTCACTAAAACTTGAATCTGCTACAGTTTTCTTCATAAGATTCACAACAAAAAAACCCCAGACAAAACAAAGAATAATAATACTTCAGATTCAGACCCCCTACTAACCATAAAAGTAAGAAGAGGAAGTTGTCATTTCAAAGTGCTTTCCTTTCTTCAAAGCCTCTAGACAGTTTAGCAAACTTTAAAAAAAGTTATAGTTTAACTTAAAAATGTTTATTTAGTCTTTTCTAAATGTAGTTGTTTCTTCCTGAGATATAGTAAATTTTATATATATATACTCTTTCTTTAACACTTTTTCTTTCTGAACTCTTTGCTATAATAATTTTCTTTTGGATGCAATGTAAACTTCACTTAAAGTCTCCACTACAATAAAATAGTCACAAAACTTTCCATTCTGTGTTTTCACACAGTCAAAAATTTCAATGAAGGTAAACATTGCATACTTTGGCATTTATAAAAAAGGACCTTTGAATTTTAAATTGTGCTTTGGAAGATGACCTTACCAATTAAAAAAAAAAAAAAAAAAGAAAAAGAAAAAACAATGGGGTTTCAATTCTAGATTTATTCAGAGGTACGTTTGGAATTCACATGGACTCTGATGGGCCAGGGTGAAGGAAACAGACACCACAGTTAAAAAGTTTACTGTCTTTTCTTCCTCAGTTGTACTGGATATGTGTTTTGGTATGCTTATAAGCAAGGTTTTGGTTATGGAAACAAGATTAATTAATTTTATTTTAATAAACTCTGACAAGAAATAACTTTTATTACCATAGCAGTACTACATGGATAAGCCACCATTTTCCATGTAGGAATTTGGCATGAACAAAAAATGAAACACTACATTTTTATTGCAATGTAAGATCTTTATTAATTTTAGTAATATACTACTGGTGACAGAGTTAGAAAAGTTTATTTTATATCTTTAAAAATACAGGGACTCATCATTTCTCTGTGAGTGTCTAAACATGGGTTGATAGGATTATTTAATACAAAACCAATTTCTTTCAGGACATTTTTAGACATTGTAAATTTAACTAGCTCATCAAAAGACTCATTTTAATTGATGTTGATACATCAATTTATGTCATTCTGGTGTTGATATAAGGTCTAATGAAGCAAATAGAAAGCCTTGACTGAAAAAGAGTTGTGAGCTTGGTTAATATTAAGAACTGCTGTTATGAAGTCTTTGTTGTGACACATGTGTTATGTGATTTATCTGTATGAATGGAAATGTGATTTGAAGTTGTTTTTTAAAAGTAATCTAACTGATTAAAACCTAATATATATATGTAAACACTTGGACACATAGTGAAATTGTTTTCCTTTAATGCATTGGAAAAAATAAATAATACTGAAGGTAACAGAAAGCTTCTAAATACTTCCAGAAAGCCAAAAGAATTTGGTCGGGTTTGTGTTTTTTTTTTAATTTTAAGAGTGAATGATTGCAAATGAAATTATGTATGTTAATTCAGAATACTGTAGAAAGAAGATGTTTTAGGATACCTGGCTTGTCAAATGCTGAGAACAGGGGAGTTGAGAAAAGTCAAAATATACAAAAACCAAAGAAAGAGAAACAGAGAAAGGGCAGCAGGTCATTGGTTTCTTTTATATGACACCTATTTATGCAGCACAGTAATTTAAGTCTACATGGATTTTATAATTTAAGCAAGACTATTTTTGTAACTATACATGTTGCAATGAAAATAAGTTTGAACATGAATGTTAATACCTTTTTACAGCATCATAATAGCAGTTAATTATTTTTAATAATGTGAGAGCTATTGCAGAGGTTTTGAAATGGTGTAGGGAGTGTGTGCCAAAGCGTGCAAGTCAATGTCGCTCTAAGAACTGGTCACTCAGTGACTCATAAGGCATGGGAATTTAGGGGCAATCGAGATACATAAGAGACTGTGAACCTTCTTGTGCTATTCATTGTTTTGAAGTTGCAACTGCTCTGATATTGTCTTAAAGAAGTAACTCAAGGAAACTTAGAAAAGTTGAAAAAAGTTTCAAATTTGTTAATACCAAAAAGAAATGAAAAAAATATAATTTGTCTAAAATTTCATATTTTAAAAGTCTTACTTTTTTTAGTAACCTCTTGATTTTTTGAAAGCCTAGTTAATTTATTTTGCAAATTTTAAGTTTAATAATCCTGCCTGGCCATTAAGGGGAATACAAAGTTAAAAAAAACTCCTTTGGTGGATATGCATGGATGGTTACAGGTAGTGAGGAAAAGGAGATAAAGAATTTCTTAATGTTCTCTGTTCTTGGAAAATTTATTCTCTGTTAAGAGCATTCAATGAGCTTCATATGTGAAATTGTAGCAACCTATCTGTCCATCTTCAAAGTCTTCGGTCTAAAAAGCACCTCTCAGTTTTCCGACTGCATTAGATGTTATTCTCCCATTTGAAAAACTAAAACCTTTTCATTCTTTAGTATATTATTTTTCTGTGACTTTTTTTTTTTTTTTTTTTTTTTAACCAGGAAAAGTCTTTATTTTTTCACGTTATTGAGCACTTTCCAATCCTTGCATTATCTTTATCTATGGTAATTGTATATTTAAGAAGCTGTTCTTTGGAGATGTTAAACAGCTGCAGCTCTCAGTGATTTCTGCTAAAGAAAGAATATCGTAGAAGTGTATCTAATGTGTTCTTCCTGTCATTGTTTTGGGAGGGAGAAGTGCTGTGAAGACAGTTAAATTACTCCTCATACGTAAAAGCTTGTTTATAAAAGAAGTACCAAATGCTTTTAAGGCTTTCTAATATACCAATGAATACGATGAATGTGTTTTATGGACATTTATGAGAGCTTTAAAGTCACATCCATTTTGGAGAGATGCGCTTGTGTACCAAAAGTCATAAGACTTGAGGTTTCCTGGTCTCTTTTTGACATCTCTTCATTATGGCAAAACCAGACAAGTAGGTGAGCCTTGTCAGTGTGGTCTGAGCACATCACATAGTGAATTCTCTCCAAGATTTGACCTTGTAAAGATCAAATATCTAATCTAAGCTATTCTGATATGCTTCCTGCCTGAAGGTCTCTTCTTCCTAACACTTCTCACATATTGTACATTTTTAACCTGTGCATATTCAGAGACCTCCAGGGCAAATATTTTTTTCCTTTGCATGCTGATTTTATTGTCAGTCTGTGTCCCAAACATCCCCAAGGATTCCCAAGTTTTACCATCTTACAGATGAATTGCCTAAAATCATTCCTAATTTGAATGTTAGTCGGTTTTGTTTCTAAATTGTGAATAAAGAAAAAGATATACTGATTGGCAAATATAACTGTTGCTGTGAATGTGAAAATATATCGCTCTCATCAATGTGTCATCATTATAGGATTGGAACATACTGAACCTAATTTCCTGGTTATATGAAAATCGCACCTATAGTTAGTTATTCACTTTCTAGATTCTATATTTATTTATTTTTTTGTCTATATGTATTGAGACTACTCATATATGACACTTATACTAAGTGTCACAACTAGGTTTCAGGGCTCTTAGTACTGACATATGTGAACATTGAACGAGTAGGTCTGTAAATCCTGGAGCATGTGAGACCTAATTTCCTGCAGCTCTTCTTCCCTCCCTTTGTTGTCTGGTGTTCACAATATGACTGACCTCATCTATGATTCTGACCATTCTATGATTCTATGATCTCTGAGTTGATATTGAGGGGGAAAGGAATGGCAGAGAAGAGAAATAAAATAGACTAAGGTTTCTTTCATGTTCATAAAACATGCAATAATATATTAGATATCTCCTAGAGATACTTAGTGAGAAATGATTGCAGACTATTTAGGAAACCTGGTATAAATGGTAGTTCTTCCTTAAGGGCTTACCATCTAGGACATAGCACTTTATAAACAGATGAGAAAAACAAACAGGTTAGAGAGAGGTGAGGGACAGTGTGTTTAGACCGGTTTTAGTCAGCAATACAAGTCACAAGATATTTTTCTTGCCACTGTCTTGCCACAGGATGTAGTTCATTTATAATTTTTTTTTTTTTTTTTTTACTGTCTTAAATACTGAATTTCACAGCAATACACATTTTACAATTTCTTAAAACTGGTAGGTGAAGAAAGTATGGAAACCATGTAACTTAGTGTAGAAAGAGTTATTAAGGTCTCTTTAAATATATTTAAATTATTATATTCACAGGGTACTCATAGTTCAGGAAGGGCAGTTAAACCATAGAAAATGAATGCCTGAAGCAAACTAAGTTCAGAGAAGTTTTTTGAAACAAAAGTTTGAATCTCTGCTTAACATTATCAGATGAAGTGTAAAACAGGCTTCAAACTGGGTAATTAATTCTGTATAAATAATAATCTCTAAGGGTCTCTTTTTTTTTTTTTCCCTGAAATAGTCCTGCACAGATTAAAATTGCTTCCCCTACCACCTCCACCTCCTTTCAAGGAGAAGTTAAGGTACAAATTCTTATTGAGGCCTTAGGGTTTAATTCACCTGAAAAGTAGCTGTGACCTTCTGTACTGAGCAAGTCTATAAAAACGTGGCAGGTGGTGTCTCCATGGCAGTTTGACCTATTCAGCTGCAAGGTTCCTTGGCATGCAAAATACACTATTGTTATATTGATGCATGACAACCTGGTTCTGGGGAGGAGAAAGGGAAAACAGGACTGCTTTGCAGGAAGCAGAAGAAACAGAGGTTTTACAGATGCTGTGTAGGGAAACGCCATTTAATTATTTCATGGAATAAATGGAAGCTAGAGCACCTCTTATGTCCACAGCAAAAATATATTGCCCTAGTTTTTAGAGAGTGATGTGTAAATTTATAGCTCTGCATGGATAGCTACTACCAATAGTAAACCACAGAAGGAATGCGGGTGCAAAACCATGTACAACTGACCTTTGATGGGCTTGATCTAAACCATACCAAAATAACTAGGAAACTCTTTGTTCATTTAATAGGCTTCTGCCATAGTAAACTTGCCTTTTTGAAGTGCAGTGGCAGTCCCAGAGACCATTAGACAATTAGGTCCAAAGCAACTCTTCTTAAGCTGTCTTTGTGGTAGTGTGTCTTGCTGTGAAGCAAATAATTTAAAAAAAAGGGTCCTGCAGGGTTGAAGATGTCCCCTGCTGTTTGAATGCCCTGAATTCAATGTCTTGCATAACACATATTTTAAAAAGCAAAACAAAGTATCTAGCAGAGCTCCCTGTTACTTATCTCAGAGGAAAATTTTCAGGATGTGAAAATAAAACATACTGGCATTTCCAAATGGAGTAATTTTTTTGAGAAAGTAAAATATATTTATATTTTCAAAATATTACCCCTGATTTTTGCAGGGGTTCAGCTGATACTAGTCACTGAGTTTAACTTATTTCTTAGACACGTCCAATTAATTTCTGGCTTTGTAGATTTACTTCTTATAAAACAGTTAATACATTTTTAAAGCTAAAAATAAGAAATATAACTATTTATCATATGATATTGTAATTCATCATTAAAATACTTGCAGGATTTTAGAAAATATTTTTTTTCCAGGAAAGGAATAGCTATTTTTAAAAATGCCCTAAACTGTAAACCAAATTATTATTGTTATTCTCTGTGTCTGTCCTGTAGTTGATAGTGTCTGTGAAACCTCATTGGATTGTACAATAGGTACTGATTTTGCGTCTTTAATGGCTTCTTTAATTCTTTTAACTATATCAAGAGCATTAGCCAGATTTAAATCTTTCTCTCTTAACATGTTTCTTCTTTCTCTTTCTAAGCTTGAAGTTATTTGTCTTTTCAGCTATTTAAATGTGAACCATTGCCTGTGCACTAAATGTCCACATAAAGATAAATTCTTGCAAAGCAGTTTCGTCCTTATCATTTGGTTCTCAGAGGTTTTGCTTTCCAAAGGCAGTAACAGTTTCTGCCAAAATATTTGTCCCCAGTCCAAGTTATTTATCAAGTGCAGCAAATGTTTTATCCAAAGATGTTATATTAAGAACAGCATTTGATATGGCAAATAAATTATAAAATGTCTTTCCTTAATCCAGCCTCCAAAAGTGCAACAGAACTAAAAGTGAGAAAAATCCCACATAAAAGATCTCAACTAAGAGAAAAAACTACTAAGACAATCCCAGGACTAATATCACTCATTCATCTGTTGAAAAAGGAAGTTCATAACCATTTAGTGGAACTTTCTCTGTTTATAAATTTCTGTGATGCTACTACTGCTTTTTTAACCAAAAAGGGTAAGATTCAAAAAGCAGATTAACAAATACTGTCTGTAATAAGAATTTTATATATATGTATGTGTATATATAAAAATATGTATAAAATTTCCTATATAGTCAAATCAAGATGAAAGTATGTATTTGCAGCATGGGTAGGCTAGAATGGATAAGTGACAAAGCATGACATATTAGCAACCCAAACATCTCACAAAATTATGGTCCTGATCTTTATCTCCAAGAGATGTCATAGAGCTCATGGTGTTCTTTTGTTTAGATGGATGGAAGCTACAAGGAAAGGTCTTCTTGAATTGTTGGAAGTGTGATTTTAAGAGAAAGAAGAAAAAGAGCTTTGCATAAAGGATGCAGAGGATCTCTGAGGGAGCCCATAGCACAGTCAAAGCAAGATTGGTATACTTATACCACTAATATATAAGTACAACAATTTAATGTCATGTGACTATAATGTCTCTCCAGTTTATATTTAAAAACTGATTTTATCTTGTTTTAAAATTTAAGAATTAGCAAAATGTTTTATCCCCAGACACTATTAATATTTAGCTCAAATAGCAGAGAAAAATTAGTGGGAATATTAATATCATGGCAAGCAATATTGTGGTAGACATATTAAATATATTTTACTGTAATGCTTAATTTTTCCACTAGACTTTAACAGGACTTATTTAATGTAGTCTGAATCTTTACTGTACCTGTAAAATCTAGAGCAGATGCATTATTATGGACAAAAATGTGGAGTATTGGGCTCATCATAAACCAGTGACATACTAAATACTGCATAGCACAGGTTGAGCTTGACATATGAAATGTAGGCTTCTTTTGTAACTTGATGATTGTTTCTATTTTTAGTAAATAGGATTTAAGCACCTGCTTTGCTCCCTCATAATTTCAACATCTGTGGAAGGCTTCTTGTGCTTTGTCATTCAGTAAAATATGCTAGCAACAGTCTCTGACTGCTTCATTTATCTCTGTAACACTTGGTACTGCATTTTGAATTGATTGTTTCCAAGATGCAGCCTACTCTGAGTTCAGTAGGTAATTTTATGCATTGTCTGAAATGTCTTGCTTCTTGGTAATAAAATCTTTTTCTAAGATATTTATCAAGGTCTAAGTAATAAAACCATTTGGAGTAAGCTTCAGCCTCTAAATTAACATACATTCCTTTTTTTCAACAGAGACTGAAAACCCTGTATAGTGTTCCTCTAAGGAGCATCTCAGTTGTTTGAACTGTAGTTGTTAATTTGCAACAGAAGTCGGGATTTCTAAATTGCAAAGGAGAAACATGCACTACAGCACTGACTGATAATAAAATTCCTAATATGCTCCCTCTTCATAAATATAAAAGATTTCTTATAACTTAATTGATTTTGTCATCTTTTTAAGCTTCTCTAGAGGCTGCTTTTTAAACCTTGAAAGTTTGCCTGCAGGGTGCTGCAGAGGAGACTGTTCTTTGTATATTACATACCACAGAAAAATGTATATTTTTTGGAAATGTATAATGCAACATTTTGTGCTGAGGTGAACATTTAGAAATATCATACCAATAACGGTCCAAAGTGGGAGTATTTTACTGCCAGGAAGGTTTTGGATATGGGAATTTAAATTCATTAACTTTGAAGAAATCTATTTTAAAGTCTGTCATTAGTTTCACAAGCCATTCATTATAATTTTCAATGCTATGAAGAGCCCTTTCAGTTGGGAATTAGAAGGGTTTTGTGTGCTTGAGGAAAAGATGCATCCTTCTCACCCACTGCCTTTCGTTAAGCCCTGGTCTTGTAAAAACTTACATGTTTATGAAGCACTGGGTGTTTGCATGGTCTGAAAGTTAGTTTGCCAGCTTGAACAGCAAATACTTATCAACATATATTAAAGAGGGGGAATTAAGACAAAACTGACTCTTTTTAATGTTAAACTTCACTGTCTTATTTTTAATGATATATAGTACTTAAATATATGAATAATATTTTTGTCTTTGACAGCAGTTAACCATTAATTTATTTGGCTTTATGTTAACACTAGTAATATTTACTATAGGAGCCTCAAAGTTGTGTTGATTTTTTTTTCTTGAATAAACTTTCTTTCATTAGTAGCTCATTATCAAGCTATTGTAGAGACAGTCTTTCTCTATGCCTTATGATTCCCAAGAAATTAAAGGCATGATAAAAGTTCTAGTAGCAAGGAACACTAAATTTTCTTCCTAAGTCAGGAAGGGGAGAGTAGCAGGTTTGAATATATCTTTCCATATACTGTCTTTTTCTTGATGCTAGGGTGGTTAGAATGTGGGTGAAGAACTAGGTAAAATTAATTCTGGATTCACCAGCACACAAATTTCAGAACAATCTGTGAAGTATTAATGGGTGAGAGTGAGTTCAAATGAAAATGGAATTGCTCAGTCTAACACATAGAAAAGAATTTTACTTCAGAATAAAGGTCAAATTGTAGAAGAACTGTAGTTTTCTTTTATTAATCTTTAATCCAAAGCACCAGACTTAGTGTTCTACAAGTAAAAAGAAATATTAAAGTAGCTTTTCTATGGGCTGAATTAGGTGTTAAAGATAAAATACTTAAGTACTTTTTGAGAAGTCTGTAGTGTCCTACAGACATTGGAAAAGGCTGAATAAAAGTTAAACTACCAAACTATTTTTTTTTTAATGTTTTTGTCCAGAACCTCAGTACGGGACATGACATGGTGTAGTACACCCCTTCCTGAAAAATAATATATAAGAGCAGTAATTATAAAGGAGTTCTAGTGAAAAATTTCTTCCCAACATTGCTGTTGCAAGAATTAGATTAGCCTCAAAGAACAAAAATGTTTCCTGCCCTTGATAACCCTAATTTACCTGGGATTTCTGCAAAGAACCCCAGTACTCCATTTTCTGGAATGGGTGAGTTCAAAACCGTATGTGTTGAAGAGGCTAAGATTAGGGAAAAAAAAAGATCCAGAAAAAAAAATGATCCAGAAAAAAAATATTCCAGATCAGCTATTTTTTTTTCCTGAAAATCTATATACCTACACCAAGTTTAATATGTCCCCCAAAAAACCTTTTCTCCATCCAGAAAAGTATGTTTTCCCTGCCAGCAGGGACATAAAAATTCTCAAGTATCAGGTCTCAACTAACATGAAAAAAAACCACTTCAACCTCCACTCTTAATAAATACTTAATATTCAAAAACAAACCTGAAAAGCCAAAACTTAGATAATAGAGTATTGAAACAAATACCTCGGCAATTTTGAAATGGGGTTGCTTGAATCATATTATAGTATTAGCAGGAAACCTCTAAATCTTTTGAATTCTCACTGTACAAAACACATTGATTCTGTATTCGTAATCTTCTGTTTCTTCTTTTTGTCTTTTTTCCTTAGATTTGTATTGCATCCATTCTCATACCTTCTATTTCAGAATTATACTTGAAAGGATATGTTTCTTTTTGTTTCAGATCTTTTCTCAGTTGCTTTTTTCATTCTTTTTGTGTTCACAGTTTAATTTAAATACATTCATTAACTTTCTTGTTCTTTCTTGCATCTTCAATATCTACTGTATACAGATTATTGTAACAGTATAACATCTGATTAGTTTTGTTATTACAGCACAAACTTCTTAGAGCTTTGACCTTTTTTCTGTAAATTGAGGTACAACACATATGGTTCATGTACTTGGGGTCTTTTGTTGTCTCTTGTCTGGAAGCTATGACCAAATAATTTTTCAATGATAAGTTTATTTGTTCTAGGAGTTTACTTTGCATTTAATATGGATTTAACAAAGAGCTAGAGGAAAAATATAGTAGAAAGCTTAGATGTAAACCACCTTTGAAATTCCTTGATCTTCCTCATATACAAATGTCACATTCAGAAGAGAAATTTTAATATGCTGGCTCTCTATGGAATCCGAGCAATAACTGTGACATTCTTAAACATGTGGAAACCAAAACAATATCTTCTCATCTGGGTGTATTACTGGAATGGTCAACAACCTTGTTTTGCCCTACCCTAAATTTCTAAGAGAAAAAAAATGGTGGGCTTATGAGAGCAGTTCACCTTAACACTATGAGTTAAAACATTTTATTGACACTTATATTTCAAAATTAGGTATAGTCTTCATATGCATGCTTCTCGTAAATTTCTTTGTATTTTTTCTGTTTTATAACATAACGCCATTTCCATTAATGAAAATTTCCAGTGGAAAGTTTTAGCCTTTTTCCTCTTTTCTGCTGAATGTAAAGGTGAAGAATGAAGGCCACAGGAGCTCATGTAATTTCTCATCAATCTTTATGGTAGGAGGGAAAGGCTTGGTTAGGAGCAGATGGGTACTGCAGGTCAATAACTGGTTGCACAACTGGTGTCAGACAGAGATTTGGCTTTTATATTGAGGATTGCTGGGCAGGCCTAGTTTTTAGGGTCCAAAAGTGGAAGGAAGTAGGAGTAGAGGAAAAAGGAAAGCAATGAGTGCCCCCATTCATTTACTCTGCCATTTAAAAATGAAAATTCATTAATAATTTCCAAAAAAAGCAAATGTTTTCTTGTTTCATGAAGAATTGTGTCTCCCGCAGGTTACACTTTTTGTAAACCAATTTATATCTTTTCCCTTTTCCTCTGTCCCCTTTTACACATATCTGATGTAGAGACCTAGTCTTCCAATAAGTACCTCAACATAAAGTGTGTATTATGTGTCTGATACAGATTCAAGGGTAGTATCACAGTTTACCCTTGATGAACAATGAGAAAATCATATGTATTGGTAATTAGTGAAGATTCTTCTTCTTGTGTATATGGTAATCATAACTGCCTCAGTCTGGATGGTGTGTTGATAATGACAGGAATGTGGTTTGTACAAGAAGAGAAGAAAAGCAGTATAGACATGAGAAAGAATGCAGATTGAGAGTACTGTATTGACATGAAATACGGTGCATATTTTCATCATTTAACAAGAGGACATATTCTTTTCTTAACCTCATCTAACTCACTTTCTCTGCTAATTTGCCAGGGGATGGTGCTTGGGGGGAAAGGGGTTGCACTCCACTCAAGGCAGCATGATTCAATTTGTAAGTTTTACTCAGGATATCATGATAATGTCCATTTCATACATATTTAACATGGACAGTGCACAAGCCATTTAAAGGGCAATATATCTCTTCTTTTTTGTACATATGCTGCCCCCCAAAGAAAAATCTCTCCACCAGATATCTCGACAATAAAACCCCTTGTAGGCTTTCAATTGCAGAGGCACTGGCAGTGGTGTTTGGAAGTGACTGAGTACAAGAAAGCAGTGGGTGTGAGGAGTTATCACAGAATTGATCTGCTGTAACCCTAAGATCTACATAAACTACAATATATATTCATAAAAGGAGACAAATGCATTTAACAAGCAAAGATAAATGATCATGCAAAAATTGACTGAGCCACCAGAATCAAAGGGTAGTGATCGATGGCTTGATATCACCAGTGACCTGTAACAAATGGAATACCTCAAGGGTCAATGCTGGGACCAATAGTGTTCACTATCTTAATCAATGATCTGTAGGATAACGTAGAATTCACCTCAGTAAATGTGTGAATATTACTATATAAGGGGAATGGCTGATATACCCAATGTCAGAGCTACAGTACAGAGGGACATGAAGAAAGCTGACAACTGAACCAATAGAAATATATTGAATTTCAGCAATTAGAATGTCAAACTTCTGCACTTTGTACAAGTGCTATGCATCAGTACAGCTTAGAATACCAACTGGCTAAATAACCGTGCATCTAGGTATGATTCACTCTTATCATCTCCCTGTCTCCAGTTCCTTGAAGTTTAGAGATTGAGCCAACCAATGGTGTAATCTTTGTATAATACTCCTGGAAAAAAAGTTATAGGGAACTTCCAGGAGCAGAACTTGCTCTGAACAAAATAAGTCAACAATATCCTAAAGCTTTTGTTCCGTTTTTGGTTCTACATAACTGGAAATATATACGATATTGCAACTGGTGGCTCATATTCATTGCAACCACTTGTTAGAGGAGAAACTGGCTTAAGCTGGGCTTGGGGGAATTTTACAGAATTCTTATTAAAATACAAACTCCCGCAGTAAATCTCTGACACCAGCAGCCTGATTCAAAGATCACTGAAAGCAGTGCACAAGGAACTGGAGTGAACCATACTCCATCTTAGTGTCAGTTCATCATTTATACGCATATAATGGTCAGTAAATCTGCAGCAGGAACAAGAAGGTGTGTATATATGTACATTCATATGCAGAAGGAGGAACATGCTCAGAAATTTACTGAGCAACTCTGATACGAAATCAAAATAATCAAATTACATCTATATGGCATCTCAAAAGTAGAAGAGTAAACACAGGACTTTCAATGGAAATATTTCTTGTGGGTTCCTGATCTGAATGAGTCTTAGCCTTTTAGCTGAGTGATAGAGGACATCCTTCTGAAGAGATGAAGAGGGCTAGTGATTGATTGATGTACACTGATCTGTATCGATGGATTGGATGAGGAAAACAAGCAAATTATTTTCTAGTATAACTAAAATGCAGTCATATATCTAGTAACGTGAAAACTGTAATTCATGATGGGAAACTCCATACATTGTTTCTCAAAATAACTTGGAAGTCACGGGGAAAAGTTAACTGAACAGAAAGTTCTGGATCTGGATCCTTCAGCACAAGAAGGACATGGAACTGTTGGAGCGGGTCCAGAGGAGCGCTACAAAAATGATCCGAGGGCTGGAGCACCTCTCTTATGAGGACAGGCTGAGAGAGTTGGGACTGTTCAGCCTGGAGAAGAGAAGGCTGTGGGGAGACCTGATTGCAGCCCTTCAGTACTTAAGGGGGGCCTACAGGAAAGATAGGGAAAATCTTTTTAGCAGGGCCAGCTGTGACAGGACAAGGGCTAATGGTTTTAAACTAAAACAGGGTAGGTTTAGACTAGATATAAGGAAGAAATTCTTTACAATGAGGGTGGTGAAACACTGGAACGGGTTGCCCAGGGAGGTAGTGGAGGCCCCATCCCTGGAAACATTCAAGACCAGGTTGGAGCAACCTGATCTAGTTAGTGGTGTCCCTGCTCACTGCAGGGGGGTTGGATTAGGTGACCTCTAGGGGTTCCTTCCAACCCAAACCATTCTATGATTCTATGAACTTGAGGCCATTTCAATCCAATTGCTTGTTACCTGGGAGAAGAGACTGACCCCGACCTTGCTACAACCTCCTTTCAGGTAGTTATAGAGGGCGATGTGGTCTCCCCTCGGCCTCCTCTTCTCCAGACTAAACAACCCCAGTTCCCTCAGGCACTCCTCATAAGACTTGTTCTCCAGACCCCTCACCAGCTTTGTTGCCCTTATCTGGACACATCTACTGCTGTGAAGGCTATAAATTACATTTGATTTTCTGGGTTTGGTTGCTTGTTTGTGTATTTTAAAGGTAGTTAGACTTCATGCAGTCAGATTCTAAGTTCAGGGCTTTGGGAAATATATAAAAACTGTGATATCAGGCTACCTTTGTAGTGAATAAGTACTGTAATTCTCTTGAAGGAATATAATATCCTTTGAACTACCTCATTCTTCTTGTGCTCTGCTGACTGATGGCTTTATTGATTTACAAGCAATATAATTAACATGTAGGTATTTGGTTAAAAATTAAAATGGTTTCTGATGAAAAAACAAACAAACAAAGACAACAGAAAAACACATAAAAAAACAAACCCTGAAAGAACTCCATTTTTTAACTTTAACTGTTTCAGGGGGTTATTTTTTGTTTTAATCTTGAGGGTAAATAAGCCTTTCCTGCAGCACAGGTACTGCCAGCATATGTACTTGTACGAAATGAAGATGAGGTAAAAGGAAGCAATCAGAAAGGGTAACAATGTAAATGAAGTCTGCCCCTGGACATGTTTAGATATGCAAATTAAGTAAAAATATCACATGGCCTTAAAAACCTGTGAACTGTTTTGTAGGGGTCAGTTCTGAATACGCCATTTGAGCACAGAAGTTTACTACATTTCCAATACTCAAGAACCCCTTTTTTTTTTCATATTTCCTTCCAAAGAACACATTTCAATTTCAAACCATTGAAAGATGACATGCAAATATGTAAAAATATGTGGAAAGATTGCACATGTACTGGAAGAGCAAACAAATTTGAAAAGGTGCAGTTTTAACAGTATATTGGTCCTTTGTTTATTTTGCATTTTAGAATAATATAGTTCTTTAAAAAAAAATATTCTCATTTTCTCCCTCTTCCTTACAGATTGCTACATACTGACTGCACACAATCAAATTCATCACACTTTGAGGGGAAAGGGTAAATATAAAAATAAAACAAGACAGTGCTGTATATGGAACAAATTTGAAGAATCACCTCCATTGAAAAAAAATTTAAAAGCTTTAGAGTTTTACAGTGACAGACCTCATAGGCCACACAGCCTGTGTGAAATTGGATTCAGTGTGATTATTTCTGGGCAATAATTCAGAGCAAATAATATCAAGAAAGGTTTGCATAAATCCTGACAGAAAAAGTGGATTTAAATCAAACTAATAGGTTGCAGAACATATGAAATACGCTTTATACTGTGCCTTGGAGACACATGGCCAAATCCATATTCAAAAAGTAAAAACAAACCAGAGTGATTTGAAGAATAAATTACTTGTCATTGTGATCTTTAAAAATGCCAGAATTTAATGCAAAAATATAATCCTAACATTTATTGCAGCAAAAATAAATGTCAACATATTAGACTTAACTGGCTAAGCCTTGTGGTAGCATTTCTACAAAGTGAAAGGAACATGACAAGTTGTATTTCACATTTATTAGAATGAGATTTGGTCTTCTTTATCATAAGCAGTAGATTTAAACACTTTATTTTAATTTACTTCACAGTACTGAGGAAAACAGACTCAGATAAGAAGTGGAATACCATATACACTTTTCTCTGAAGCAATCAATCAATTTTAGAAGCTAAATATGTAATATGACAACACTAGAGCTTTGCAGTAGAATAAAAAATGTAACATAAAATGTTTGTGACATATCACAGACACTACTCAGAAGCATATCTGTTATATCTAGAACACTGTAAAAGTTATGGTCTACTATTGGTTATAACAGATATATCTTCATAAACATGTAAGTACACATTATTATAGAGAAGGACTATATCTGAAAGCATCTTTTGATTGCAGCTAGGTACATATCCAGAGACATTCATTGTCTATTTCCTTCTTAAACTTTAGTATTTTTTAACACTTGGGTGCATTTCCTTGCCTTCCATTATTTATGACATTATTTATGATTTGCAAAGTATGTTCTTATACATTATCTTTCCATTGCTAACATAATTACACATACAAAACTTAGGCATCATAGAGCCTATCAGTTTTCTAAGCCTTGTCTTCATAGGAAACAACCCAAATTCCTTGGAAATTAATGCAATTCTTACTGTTATAACAGTGGCAGCATAGCCTTCAAGGGCTTTTACGTTATCATTTGTTGCCTCACAGAGTTAAAATGTTTAGATCATTTTCTTTCAGACAATAAATGATATTTACATAAGTCTTTTATCTAGAATAAGAAATTAACATAGATATTAAAACATCAATACCATAACTACATTAAATATCTATATGAAATAAAATTGTAAAAAAAGGGTTGTAATTGAAATTTTAATAAATACATCAAATTAATATATTTAAATTTGCAAAATTAAGCACTTAGAAATTACGAGATTACAGATTTGCACTTCTTTACTCAAGATTACTGCAACCTCTCTGTGTTTTCTACCTGACAATGACAGAGGCAGTTATCTCTTTAAGACAAAAAGTACAAGTACACAAAGAATGAAGTATGTGGTCATGTAAATGAAGAAAAAAAACATACAGGGTTGTCAGAATACAGTATAGTTATCTATATGTGAATTGCTATTTAGTACATACAGTTCATTTTACAACTTGTCATGTTGAAGAAAATTAACTCTATCCCAGCCAAAACGAAGACACAACCTTAAAGGTTATTCATGCAGTGATACATGACAATACATGTAGATAGTAACTCCT
Organism: Gorsachius magnificus; assembly: GCA_034008185.1. Taxonomy (NCBI): domain Eukaryota; kingdom Metazoa; phylum Chordata; class Aves; order Pelecaniformes; family Ardeidae; genus Gorsachius; species Gorsachius magnificus. The sequence goes on from CM067084.1 coordinate 61,633,146, forward strand.
AGTTTTGCTTTATGTTTTCCTTTAATGTTGAATTTTCTAATTGTTTTTGAAAAGACAATGGCAAAAACAAATATTACATCTGATAATCTCCCCCATGATTCAGGGAATATTATGTGTGTTATGTAAAAGAACCTACAACAGTTTCCCATCTTTCTCACTCCAGGAGCAGCAGTGAATCATAGAATCGTTTAGGTTGGAAAAGACCTTTAAGATCATCAAGTCCAACCGTTAACCTAACCCTGCCATTCTACCACTAAACCGTGTCCCTAAGCACCTTGTCTACCCATCTTTTAAATGGGGATGGGGATGGGGACTCAACCACTTCCCTGGGCAGCCCGTTCCAATGCTCAACAACCCTTTGAAACAATCCTGTGTGTGCCAGAGCTGCCAAGAGTCGCTGCTATGTCCCACTGGTGCTGCTGCTGGCAGTGGTCACCTTGGAGCTCCCTGTGAAAAGCCCAAGAACTGGGAAACCTAAATGATTTAGCAGAATAGATGAAAGAGGAAAGGCTAGGGAGAGGAAGGTGAATGCTGGAAATAATATTAAGTGGTCTGTAGCAATGTAGATGAGCCAGTTAGGGGGATCTAAATGATAACTGCTCCTATTTACTAAAGATGATAGGCACAGGTAATAGAAATCAACAAAGGGCTGGTTTTCCAGCAAGTAGGTTAAAAAGAGTCTACCTCAGGAAAGAGTAAGATAACATAAGAAGATCAGAAGGGATCCAAGACTGATTTGAAAGATTTTCTTTTTTTTTTCCCTTTTATTAATAGCAACAATAAACATTTGTCCTAATCTCTTCATTTAAATAATCTAAACATTTTTAATTTTCACCTAGTTTTCTGGCATGCATAGGCTTGGTTAGTAAGAAGTATGAGCAGGCTAACTTGTCATGAAGGAGCTGTCCAGGGAACTGGATATTTTCATTATCCTACACAGGGGCTGAGGCAAGTTTTCTCCTTTCTGGTACTTACAGGCAGAAAAGGCTGGTACAAGCTTTACAACCTCTGAAAGTGTTTGGTTTTGGGGAGTCTCTCACACAGATCATCTCCTACCAGTAGTTTGGCATTTGGCATAGGTCGGCTTTGGCTCTCAGGTGTTTTAATGGGTTTCACTCCCAGCAAATCTTTCCTTTGGAATGCAACGGCTAAAATGGGCACTATGACTGGTATGTCACAATTCCTTTTTCCTTTGTGGGGGGATTTAACACTCTTATATGTAAATTACTCCCTTCCTACTACTATAAATTTATTTCACCATTCATACTTCTGTTAGACGGTACATATGTACCACCAGTAAAAGTATGTCTCTTAAAGGCCTGACATTATAAACCTAGAGTTCTGGCACACATTATTCACATAAGTGACTATATGACAAGAAAGTGTATGCTATATACTCAACATATTAGTAAGCTAAGGAGATGAGTAATCTTTCCTTTGAATGAAAAAATGTACAATTACACATTTAACTCTGAAATATGTTCTGTGAAAATGAGTTGCAGCATATATGGATAACTGCATTTAAATTTAAAACTAGTTAGCACTTTTGATAATAAATAAGGCTCCCAAATGTCTAAGTACTACACTGTTTTGTATAAATAATAAGAATGACAAAAAATGTAATTACATACACTAAACATATGCCGCAATGAAAGAGTGATAATTATTATAATGTGCTTTTTTAGAGGAAACCAAACTTCTGTTTTCAGTGGAATCTGATTTCCATATAGCTTTTATGTCATTCATCTTACAGATATGTAAGGATCTTTACAGACCTAAAACTGGTAGCTACTTAAAAATGTTTAAAAATTTCTACAGAAAAAAATTATTGAGCTTCTGACATATCACAAACTACATATACCTCTGGTCATATACTTTTGTAGGTTACATTAAAAATTCTCCTTTCCTTTCCTCTCCAAAAAATCCCCATTGTATTTTTATCTGCTCATAAAACATTCACTAAAGCAAACAGAATGTTCAGGTAGCAGTATTCTGTTTTATGTTTCATCTATTTTGTAAAGAAGCTTTTTTATTTTGATTTATGTTTCATTGCCCCCTGCTGTTTGATAAAGAACTTTTTTTCTTTTAAAGAGTCAACATCTCAGTCTTCTTTCTTTATTAGTGATAAAGGAGTTCAACTTGAAATCATCTTCTCTTGTTATGGTCTCAGATTCGATATGCTTTTTTTTCCCTGAAAGACTGAAGTATTCAAGTAATGTAGTCAATGCAATTAAACTATTATGGCAATGCTGCAAAATGACAAAATGCTTTCAAGTGCCATTTCCTGCCTTACAGACAATAATGAGAAAATTTAATATTATTTTCATATGCAATTTCTCTTCTATTTTTAGTTAGTGTCTTGGAATACAGAATGCCTCATAGCTCCATTTGAAAAGAGAGCTTTCCTTACTTATGCAGCTCTATTAGCTCCTACTCCTTGTGGAGGATTTTGAGTTGCTTGATAAAACTATTCACTTAGATCTGCTCATCCTCAACCTCAGCTGAGTTCTTCTGTGTTTTTAAAAATATTTACCTAAGAGAGCTGAAGAAGAAGTTAGTGGTGTTTGTTTTTTCTTCTGGAAATTACGCAGAAGTTTTGCCCAAGCTATACTTGTTCATACAGAGAAGAATACCTACAAGATTTTTCCAGTGGTGTCCTGAAGTTACAAACCTAGATATGGCAGGTATTGACTGTGTCCACCAGCAGAAAATCTGTGTAACCTATGAATTGTTCCATTCTTTAATGAGTTTCTTTCATGCTAGGGAAGGCTCTGTTGTACCAGGATGAGATATTTTTGGAATGAATGAGATACATAGGTAATGACAGCCAAAACTTGGTGCAAAAACTTCCAGAAGTCACAAAATCACATCGATGTAATCAGAATTGTGGGACTGTATCGAAAGTTGTGGGATTACTTGAAAAACTAATTTTGGAAATGTTACTTGGGCTTACTTGTCCTGTTTTTTTAGGCTTCTGTACTTCAGCTTTTCTCTGCAATGATAACGTCTAACAGCTTAAAAGAAACAAAGATATGAAAATTATCATTTCTAGTCCAGATCCACAGACATTTCATAAGACTCTTGGAGTCCATGCAGAAGAGCAGTGACAATTGTACCATTGCCACTATGCCCAACAGATAGGTCGACCTACATGAAGGCTAGCCTGAATTAAAAAACCTGGTAATCTGACTGTACCAAACTGAGACAGCATGTCTTAACCTTCTTTCATTAAGATATCATTTCACTTTATGTTTGTCAGAGCGAACTAAGAACATAGCCAATTAATTAGCTCAGATGATTTGGATGACTTGATCATTTGTCCAAGCCCTGAGGCTGCTTAGTAAATATCCACAGTTTGTAATGTACTACAGAGCTGATATACCCAAGCCAGGTCAGATGCTGCGTAGATGTGTTACATCAGTATAGATGTGTAATAGATGCACAAGCTAATTTAGAGTATTCTCTGCTTAAGGAAAGAAGCAGCTACAGATACAGCCACAAATGATTTTTTTCCTGCTTCTCAGCTAACCAGAATCACAAGTGATTTTTTGGAACAGATTAACTGCCTCTATCTGCCTACATCACAGAAGAGTGACAAACGAAATCAATTGCACGCTTACCTACTTAAAAATTACTAAATGGCAGAAAGTTCTACTTCAAGAAGTAGGGGGTTTTTTTGATTTTATTAAGGCTTTTGATGCTGTCCTTCATGGCATCCTTCTGGACAAGTTGTCCAACTGTGGGATGAACTGGTGCATGGTCCGCTGGGTGAAGAACTGGCTGAACGGCAGGGCTTAAAGCATTGTAGTGAATGGGACTACATTTGGCTGGCAACCTGTCACCAGCAGTGTTCCTCAGCGTTCAATGCTAGGGCCAGTTCTGTTCAATATTTTTATCAATAATCTGGAGGCAGGAGTTGAATGCACCATTAAGAAGTTTGCTGATGATACCAAACTGGGAGGTGCTGTTGACTCTCTTCTGGAACAAGAGGCCTTGCAGAGGGATTTAGAGAGATTGGAACACAGGGCAATCATTAAGGGCACGAAATTGAACAAGTCAAAATGCCATATTCTGCACCTGGGACAGAATAACAAGTTTTAAATAGGGAGAGGAGTGGCTGGAGACCAGCCCTGCAGAAAGGGATCTGGGGGTGCTGGTTGACAGCAGGTTCGATAGGAGTGTGCCAGTGTGCCCTGGCAGCCAAGAGGGAAAATCATACCCTGGGGTGCATCAAACACAGCATAAGCAGCTGGTCAGGAGAGGTGATTACCCTGCTGTATTCAGCATTGGTGCAGCCTCACCATGAGTACTGAGTGCAGTTCTGGGTGCAGTCCTGGGCCCCACAATTTAAGAAGTATGTGAAGGTCCTTGAATATATCCAGGGGAGGGCAACAAAGCTGGTGACAGGGCTAGAAGGCATGTTCTATGAGGAGCAGCCAAGGACTCTGGGCTTGTCTAGTTCAGTGAAAAGGAGGCTGAGGGTCAACCTCATTGGTCTCCACAGCTTCCTGAGGAGGGGAAGTGGAGAGGGAGGTGCTGAGCTCTTCTCCCTGATATCCAGTGGTAGGACACATGGGAATGGTTCAAAGTTGTGCCAGGGGAGGTTTAGACAGGACATTAGGAGGTACTTCTTTACTGAGAAGGTGGTCAAACACTGAACAGGCTTCCTAGAGAGGTGGTCAATGCCTCAGGCCTGTCAGTGTTTAAAAGGCATTTGGACGATCCTCTTAATAACATGCTTTAACTTTTGGTCAGCCCTGAAGTGGTCAGGCATTTGGACTAGATGATCATTGTTGATCCCTTCCAACTGAACTATTCTATTCTATTCTATTCTATTCTAATTAGTTTTCACTCACCAGGTCAACATCTATGCCTGGTCTGCGAGAAATTAAAAATGAGCTCAAGGCAAACAACGGAACACAGAAAGCCTCTTGAAAGAGAATGAGAGGATGAAATAGGTTTTAAGGAGAAACATGAGTATTTAGGCTGATGGAAGACTATAAGGAACATGCTTTTAGTGAAGGAAGGTACAAGGAAAATAAACTTTGGAGAAATAAGGAGACATTGGAAATTTGGAAGAGAAAGGAAAAAGATAGATGTGCACAGAACAGAGGCATTTAAATCCTTAGGAGTAAAGAAATAAATCGTAGCCCAAGGTCTAAAGCTGGAACCCTTGATAATAGTGCTATTATAAAGATACGAGTCTGTATCCTCTTCTTCCTGTAATGCACCTACCCACACATCCACATCTACATATTTCAGCTTTGTAAATGTACTCCACTGGATCCAAACCTCATAAACATAAAATAAGAAAATATGTATTTCCTTTCCCAGAAATTCCTCCCACAGTTTTTGGTCTAGTTTAGTGTTGCTTTGATTTTCCTGCATAGGGCACAATGCGTTATTATATTTTTTTAATGCTTGTTTAAAATATCTTGATATTATTACCAAGAGGTTTTTTGCAGTCTTGTCAAAAGCTGGAGATTGTTGCTTGCAAAGTTTGAAAGGACAAATTATCTTTGTTATTTATATAGAAAGCTGTAGCACATTATTTCAATTCAATGGTGTTACTGTTTTCCCCTTACCATTCTGGCTGCAGCATTTATTGTTTTGATATTTCTTGACTTTTTTTTTAGAGTTCCAGAATTCATTTATGCAAGTATTTAGTAGCATAGCTGTTGGCACTAGAAACTTAACTCACTTCCTTTTGGCTTGTTCATCATTTACAAATGAGCATCATGCTATACAGCCTCAGATAGTTCCTAAGTGTGCACTTCCACATTTGGGATAATTTTTTAGTCAGTTTTGTTCCTCACTAAATCTATGACACATTGCTCTAATTTTCCATCCTGATCATTGTCTCTTTCTCAAACAACCTTAACTGAATTGCAATACTTTTTTTATTTTAGCCACAGAAAGCTTAATAAAAGCTTCACTTTCTCTGCTGAGTCATACAATACATATTTTTGCAAAGAACATTGAGTAATAAAAAAGAAAAATAAACATATAGCATAACAAAACATTCTGTCTGTTAATGGAAGTTCCTCCTGTTTTCAGAAGCACAGTGAACACAGAAGTCATTTCTGGGATGCAGAAAAGGGAAATGATCAATAAGAGATTTCTAAGGCATGAACAAAATAAGAAAACAACATTTTCAAACCTATCTAAATATAAAACTGAATTTAATAAGTAATGAAAAACTCTTGAATCTTGTTTTTCAATGAAACTAAGGGATTGCACATAAAGAATTTGTGTAGAACTTCTTAGAATTTTAGATCATTTCCTTATGAAGAATTATGATTTTGAAATATTCAGATCTAAACCACTTCCAATTTGTATCTGTAGTCTCAGTCTTCTCAAGCTTTGTCATGACATGTTCCCACATCTGCTGAAATACAATTTAGCAGTCTAATACAACCCTTGGTAAACTCATCTTCTAGGAAAATGAAGTAGCCAAGTTAAATTTAAGGAAGCCCAGGGCCACTACTTTTTAAGAGGTCTCTGGTAAAAAACAGCAATAAATTTGTTTTTGTAAATCTTTCACAACTTTTCAGAAATACGTGTTCTGTCTGGTTTTCTTCCTAGCTATTTGACAGCTTTCCTGAAAACTGTTTTCTTAGGAAATGACTATTTGTGCCACTTTAACAACCCAATCTTTGTCTTTTTTTTTTTTTCTCTTATGGCTCTGGGCCTGTCAAAAGAGTTGTCTATTTTTTATTGTTCCATACTAACTTGCTGCTATTGTTTTTACTCATTCTAACTGATAGTACAAACATCGGAGATCATTCCCTTTGACCACTATATAGAAGTTAAATATTATGTCAAAGATGTATCTAAGCTGAGGCTAAACTGTGTGGAGCCTTGGTGTCAGCTCTGAATGTTTTACTATACTGTGAAGACTATGAGTTAGTTTTGTAGATACAAACAATTCTAAACAACTTTCTTCGATGGTAGATGCAAATTTTCCTGTTCTCTAACAAAGCTAATTGAATGAAGCAGAAAATCTTCCTAGTTTCTATAGAAATGGAAAAAGTAATCAGTATAACTGCTTCTGTATAGGTTTAGTTTCTTTCAGCCACATTCTGCTCTCTTGCAATACACATGAGGTCTGGTAATCTTTTCTGACAATGCCAAATTGTTCCAGTTTATAGGGTTGCTTGTAGAAACAATAACAAAAGTTGTTTCTAGAATGTAATTTGGCAGAATATTTAATTATCAAAATAATTGTGCAAGAAAGCTCATTATGTACTTATGAGACATAAGGCCATATCTGGAATATTTCTCAGCTTATATAACCTATTCTTCCCCAAGTAGGAAGTACACACAAATATGTCAGAAATCCTGATGACATATAATAATAATATACCAGTCTAGACATGGTATATTTGTTATTGCAGGTTACACTTCAGAGAATTTTTTACTTGTAATAGAAAAGTCATCCTTTTCATTAAGACAAACAAGAACAGCTCACCATAGCAATAGGTTTGACATGCTAGGTTAAGAATACACTTGAGGCAAATCTGAACAGGTCTGTGTTAATGTCTGTTAATTTAGATCTTTATGTGAAAAGTAGATCCTTAATATAATTAGAAATGTGTCAATGCAAAACAGTTTTCAGATTAAAATTTCACAAGACCAGCTGAATATACCAGTTAGAATGTATCAAGGGATATATCTTGAGAAGTTAGTCTATTTTCTTTAAGTGAAAATTCCTACATACTTGGATATGTTGATAAAATGAGACAAATGGTAAATATACTTTATTATTGTTTTCTAAAAATTCTGATCTAGATCACAATCCTACTATTCTAAGGAAACTCCAAACAAATATTAAGAAATAGTCTTTGTTTCAACAGGTCATAATGTAATCAACAATATGGGGAAAAAAAAAAAACCAGAGAAAAAGCATTGTTACTCCTGAGGTTAAAGAGAATTAGTCACTCACATCCCACAGAAGTCCCACAGAAAGTTAATAGAAACAATATTTTATTCCTAAAAGGGATTTAAGCTTGTAATTAGCTATAAGTTATACCCATGTAGAAGGAGAAAAAACCTCAACCTTCTGTACATACTAAGAGAAAAAATATTGCATGGTCTTTTTTTTTCCTTCACTCTTGTCTCCAGTTATTTTAGTTCTCAAAACAAGACTAGTTCCTTTGGTAGAAATTAAAAAGTATTATTCCAAAACCAATATTGACTTCCTCACATATTTTTTCCTTTTTTTTTTTTTTTTTTATCTGCATAACAACTGTGGGATTATGTGACGAAACAAACCAAAACAAGCCAGAGCACTGAAGCAGTCTTGCCGCATGAGATAAAATATTGATGGTTAGTAGGTTCCTACTCAGGAAGAGATTCTATCGGATGATTATAAGAAGATAATCCAGATGTTCAGATTTAACTCAGAGAGTTTGGTTTTAAACCCTTCAGGCTTAAAGGTTAAAAGCCCATTTTACCTGGACTGTGGTTTACTGTCATGCTATCCTCTCTTTGTAATATTTGCAGGACTGGAGTAGATGGATGCTGGGTAAATTTGGACCAGAATGTTCTGACTAGTCCAAGCACGAAGCCAAAAGAAGAAAGTCTGTTCAGAAATCATGGCTTCTTTAAGGTTTATATAATTTTTTCAACAGTTCAAGGTTTTCTGTTTGTTTATTTTTTTGAGATTAGACCTCAGTAGAAATTTTGTTATTGTTTATTTTGGATTTGGGGTGGAAAGCTGATAGACCTTTTTCCCTGGAAGGTATACTATGAGTGCCAAAGAAAAAGGGAATGTTTGTGGATATGTATATATGCTTATATTTACATAAATAGATATATGTGTGTGTGTATATATGTAAGATCTGTAGACCCATGTGTAGATATACTGGTATTTGCCTGTGTGTATAGATACATGTAAAGCGAGGGAAGCAGTTTCAGCATAAATGCAATAAAGAATGTAATACATATTAAGAAAGCAAGGCAGCTGTATAGTATTTCTCATTATCTCCACCATTCGATGCATAATTCTAACATGTATTTCTGCATAGTGTCAAAGGTCTATCATGAATGCAGAATTACTATTTTATTCATGAGGTTCTCCTTTAGCATCGTGCTATATGAGGTTTTGCCATACCCTCCCTGTGAGGTGAAATGCGTACTGCAGGTAGAGAAACTGCACAAGCCTTTTGTAAACTCACTGTCATAGTGAGGATTATTAGTCTTCAGGACGGTCTCATTCTCATGTCTTTATTTATTCTCCAAACTGCCAGTTGCACAATTCATTGGCTCTACACATTGGTTTTGTTTGCTGTGTCTTACTCAGGAAGATCTCTCCTGAGTGGGATAAACTATCCATCCAGAAAAAGGTAACATAGTTACAAATTGCAAAAGTTCTATTTTAGGTGACTTGACTGATCAGGATCCTGCGACAGCTCTTTATCTTTCTATGTGATTTTAATAACTGGACGTCCCTGTTGATTGGTTGGGTTTTATACACTTGCTACATTCTCTATGCAACTTTCTAACTTCCGAAGCAAAACCTTCAGTACTTGATGACCAACCATGATGGCCTATGTACTGAAGTCTCATTTTACCTTGCTCTTGAATTTTCTCAGCGTTATGTCCTAATACAATTCCAGAGCACAAATTCTTTGATGTTTGCATCCTTTCTTTTATAAATGTGGTGGGTTGATCCCAGCAAGCAACCTGAGGTGGGTTGATTTTGGCCGGCTGCCAGATGCCCACCAAGCTGCTCTGTCAATCCTCTTCCTCAACAGGATGGTGGAGGAAATATGATGAAAAAATCCCCGCCTTCAGCCCCACCACTACCAAAACTTTGCTCCACATAAATCCAATACACAAGCAAACACCTACCCTTCCTTTTGATCACTGTCCTTTCCCAGGGGATGGGGAGAAAAAAATTGAAGAAAGATAAAAAGACTTGCAGGTCAAGATGATGACTGTTCAACAAGAAAAGCAAAACTGCTTTCCTAGAAGACAGAGTCTCATCATGTGTAACATCTGATTAAGAAGACAAATGCAGTAACTGTGAACATCCCTCCTTCACCTTCCTTTCTCAGACCTTTTATTGTTGAGCATGACATCATATCCTATGGCAAATCCGTTTGGTCAATTTGAGTCAGCTGTCCCAGCTGTGGCCCATCCCAGCTTCTAGTCCACCCCCAGACTACTTGCTTTGGTGGGGAGGGGGGAAGAGAGAGAAGACCTTGACACTTTGCAAGCACTGTTCAGCAATAACCAAAACACCGGTGTGTTCTCAACACTTCATTAGCCACAAATGAAAAGCACAGCACCATAGGGATTGCTATGACTACTTTATAACTTCATCCCAGCCAGAGCCAGTAAAATGAACAATAAGATACATGACTAGAAGTGCTATGATATTCTGCATACGCAAAGATTATGTTCCATCCAAAAAAATAATTTAGGGTTATGCAAAAATGGAATAAGTGATTAGTCAGTCAAGATACTTACATTTAGAATGATAGAATGAGCCACTATCAGATATTTTAAAGTGTGTTAAAAGCAAGCAAGTTTATTCTTCAATAGTTAAGTTTAATAAGAAGACATATTTAATTTTTAGAACTCCTGACAATAAGGAAATAAATAACTTAAAAGAAAAAAATAAAAACAAAACAACACAAATTCTTCAGGGACATTGTTCAGCAAAGGAACTTTTTTTTAAAAGAAATACTGATTACTTTATATCTTATGACAGCTAAGCAAGATAGACTTTATAAAGTATTGGTAATAAACTGCAGACAGTGTTACTGGTTTTGTGACAATGATGATGGAACAATCAATATTTTTTCTAAATGCTAGCAAATGTGATGATTCACACTTTTCCTAAGTTGAAACTTGTGATGGGTTAACCTTGGCTGGATGCCAGGTAACACCAAGCCGCTCTATCACGCCCCTCCTCAACTGATTCTTTTGTAGATTGAGGGTTACTCAACATTTTTCCTCTGTTTACTCTGCTCTCTAGCTCTTTTTCTAAAGTTTGCACTTGTCATAAGTGCTTATCTTTCTAAGTAATTTAGAATATATGGAAGTATTAACATTATATTTACACATAACTATTAAGGAGGAATAAAAATATTAACATCTTCAGAAGCCTATGTATGAGTACCTTCCGAGCAATCCCAAGTACTGAACCAAATTTTGTTAAGTGTATATGTGTAAATACTTGCAATCTGGTAGTCCTGAAATGGTAATTCCGTAGGTGTTAGGTGTTCAAGAAAATAAAGCTAAGGAATCTCTCTAAACTTGTTTTGTAATGATAACTCGAAGTGAAGTCTTCAGTCAATTTGCTTGACCTTACCTTTAGTGGTGTGAATAGTAACAGAATTAAATTTCCCAAATATGCTTTATAAGGTTAGTAAAAAAAATCAAATACACAATGACGATGGCATGAAAAAAAATCTGAGCTTTTCCCCATTTTTATATTTTTTATTTTTTTTTCAATCATTTATATAATCATCCTTTCATAGCATTTCTTCTAATACATTTCCAGTAGCACAATTTATTTTGCTGGGTTATATAATCCTTAAGGCTTCTTATGCACTTGCAGGAAGACCAATACATTTTGCAAAACCTTATGTAAAAATTAAATCTGAATGGAATTCTGTCTATCTTCCAAATTCTATCTTCCAAATTCATGGAAAGAATTTACAAATTTTGAACTTTTTTTTTCATAATATATAGGAATAAAATGCTGGCTTTCCATTTTTTTAATAGAATAAAGTTCCCCGAAATACTAAGAAATTTTTACTTCAGTATTTTTGAGTGAAAAAAACCTCAGTCAAAATTATTGCTGTATTCATGAGAAGAAAGCATGTTCTTTGCAATTTTTCCATACAGAAACCTGTATTTACAGTGATGCTGCCTTGGTACTCTGCACTTTGCTTGAGGGATTGTCCATGTTACATTGAAAAAGTGATTCTCCAGAGACTTGTACTAGCTGAGTCTAAATAGAAATCTTCTTGTAAGAGCTAACTTACAATGTAGACTAACCCAAAAAACCCCCCATTATTATTATTAATATTATTATTATTAACTAGAAAAAATAAAACTAAGACTTTCAATTTTCTTTGTGTAGCTATTTTCTGGGGCAAATTAATGATAACTCTCATGAAGATGAGTACTTCCATTAAGGTGTTACAGAATTGGGCCACTTTTTTTTCTGTATGGAGGAAAAACAATAAGTCATAACCTACAAATTAAGAAATTCATATTATGTTTATGTATGTTTAACATATGTTTATTTATTATCAAGTATGTTTAACAATTCAATGTCTTATTGTGTTTTTGAGATATGGAGATTTTCTTCAGAAATAGGACAACAGTTGGATTACTTGGATTTCTATGTTGAATTACACATTCCCACAAAAATACTCAGTATCACATTACTTAGAATTAAACCAGTATTGGCAAGTGACCTAATTTTTAAATGTAGTTTTTACTTAAAGAAATTTCTAAAGTGACTCTTACCAAGTTTAAAGTATGAAAAAGAACTTGAGGTCATGGTTGATAAACAATTGACCATTTGATCTTTGTCTGATGCTGTAACACTGGAGGCCAACACAATTTATGAAGTATATTTTAAATTCCCTTACATGAAAATGCAAAGTAGGAATTTTGAGGTTGTGTTACTTCTGTACATTAAATTAACAAGACCAGTATGGGATATGAGAGCTTGAGAAAGTGGAGAGGTTATAGCTAAAAGAATTATAACAATAATTTGAAGTGAAGGAAACCGTGTTTTATAGCAAGAAACTAAGACTTTTACTTTATATAGATATGACTTGATCGATGTCTAATAGGACCCACAAGAACCAAGGATAGCTGACAGCATACTGGCCTTTAATCTAGAAGAACAGAACATGACAACCCAACTTATAGAAGATAAACAAATTTCAATATCAGCTCAATAAGATCAAATATTCTCATAACTGAAATGGCTTATGTGAGAAGCAGTAGAATATGTATTATTTGAGGACTTTAGATTAGGATATACTGCATCTGAAAGAGATATTATTAGAAGGGCTTGAAGAAAAAATTACTAGACATAGATCAACAAACTGCATTATTCAGAAGTTCACTATTCAGTGACCATAACAGATCTTTTTAGCCTTGGAAATTCTAGCTATATGAAAACCTTAATAATCAACATACTTTAATGGACTTTGCTTTACAAAATTTCAGTGCACTTGTAAGGGACTAAAAACTTGTCTCAACATTGGTGGCAGGCAAGCTTAACTACCAAAGCCTAATCACCACGACAGCTGAGCAGGACAGTTTAATCACCCAGGCAGACACGTGCAGCCGGGCCTAGGGTTGACTGACAATGAGGAAGGGGCTTGGACCCTCTGGGATTTTCGAGCACCATCTAGTGACGGTACTGGGCATGCACCCCACTGCCAAGGGGGAGGCCTGGTTATGCAAAACAGTTATTGACTATGCAAGAGGACAACCCTCTAAAAAGGGGAAACCAGCAGAGACCAAGAGGAGCGTCCGGGAACATCTGCCCTCCACCAGATTCGAAGATACATCAGCCGCACGGACCGCTCAGGCCGCATGGACTGCATGTAGACCCATGGTGGTAGCTATCGCAACACTCCCATGCCATTTGTTTCTCCCCCTCTCTTTCCCTTTCTCACTTTTCCTCTCTTTCTCTGCTTTTCTCTCACACATTTGTTGTTGGCCAAATAAAGTGACTTGGCACTTGACTCCGTTTTGAGCCTTAATTCTGTTCCCGAGAATGTGAAAGGAACCTAGTCACGATAAAACATTGGAGTTAATCAGAAGTTAAGCCCAGCCATCCCCAACCCCCCAGCATTATCTGAGGTCGTTTGGAAAGCAAGGGGGTTTAACCTCTGCCAAATCGTTCAACCCAACAGTGGATCGTGACAACACTAAACAAAGATTTTATTTTTTAGCAGTTTCCAAGTTTTGCAGTACCACAATACTTCAGTTTTTCTAGTGCTTTTTAAAAGGAAAAAAAACCACCAGACATTAGCAAAACCCCACAACTTTATGTTCATGGCTTTTCTGAAGCTTCCACTTCATATGATGCCTAATATAAATAAGGTAGTCTTCTCCTAGTATTTATACACAGTTCCTCCGAATATAATTCTATCTACTAACCTTATTTTGTGTTTTCCTATTAATTGCAATGTATATGTCAATGCTTTTTGAGTTCTTTATATAATGACCCAGCCAGAAAACACGTTACATGATCGTAATTTACTGGTCTTTAATGACTTGGATGGGTGTTAAAAGTATACTGTCACCTTCATCATGGCAATAAGTTTCTATACCTGATTTTACATAACAATTAATTTCTTTTTATTTATGAAAGAAGTCACTTTAAGTCTCTACACATGGAAAACAATCAAGAATTTTTCACTTTTGGGAGTTTTTTTGCAACACCACTCTGTCCTGAAAGCTCAAATAACATTGAAGTATATAATGGCAATTCTGTGACTAAACCACACCATCTTCAAACACAGTAGTCAGGAAGGAGCTAATAAAGGAACTGAGTATCAAATCCATGTGTCACCCATCAGTCAAGTAGAAATCGTCGTTGTCCAGAAAGAATGTGATTAAAATACAGGCAGAAGAAAAGCAAGATTATTCCGATATAAAGGCTAATAAAAGCTGTGAAAAAACCTTGTGAGGAGAAACACAGAATATAATGTTAAAAAAAAAAGAAAAAAATTTAAAAAAAAAAAAAAGAAAAAAAGGAGAGAGGGAGTAGACAGGCTGTATATTTGGGTATATAGAAGCTCAGACTCTGGTTCCCCTCACTTTCCAAGTAAAAAGCTGGAAAATTTAGTTCTCTAATGGTCTCAGACCAGGGAGCTGTGGAGGAGTAGACAGCAGGTCCTCTAGAATTAATGGCATGCATCTGAGTTTCCAGCTGTCTGACAAAGCACAACTATGTGGATAGCTTCAAACAATTGTTTTTCTCCCTGGTATACTCTCAGTTGGTTATGAAATCCAGCCCTCTTCTAAAAGATACTTAAAATGTTTTAAGGAAATATATAGGTGAGCTGATGCATCCTTCTTCTAGTGTTCAGCTTGGCATTGTTTCACTGGGGTCAAGCTGGTTTTTGCACTGGTGCTGGCTCAGAGCTCAGCTGGTTTGGATGTATGGTCCATGTATCTTTGCTGTATTACTTAGCTAGAGAGCTCTTAAGATAAAACTGGTTTCGATTTCCCTGAGATGATTCTATGGTGGCTTTCAGTGTGACAACCAGGAAAAATTTGGCCTGTTGTATTAAGCAACTGTGGAACTTCAAACCCTAAAGAAATTTGCTGTTGCTGGATCACTCTGAAATCCACAGCCAGGTGATGCTTTAGAAATGTCAAGTGGTATTTCTATTTTCATATGTAAATGCTGAGACCAATTAACAATACTTAAACCACTTAATATAAATGTCTGTTGAGGTTAAAGAAGACTAATGTAATTGCTCAACTACCTTTAAACCTGTGTCCTCAGATATGTTGACCCAGCAATGACCTGCCGGAAAGCATTTAAACTACTAATTCCAGTTAATTAAAAAAACCCCAAAACATATGAAAGTGTCTAACTCTCTAATATTATATAACAATGAGAACCACTGAACTTTATTTATGGCTTAAATACACACTATGCTTTCCTACATGCTAAGTATGGAAAAAAAACATAGAAAGATAACTGATGTTGCATAGGCTTGTTGTGTTTAAAGTAAATAAAGAATATAAAAACACTTTTTTGCAGTCTTAATTTCAGATGGACTTTAATACTTTTTTTAATGGATTAACTTGATCCTCGTCTCTTCAGGATGAAATCTCAAGTAAGTAAGGAGAAATCAATATATATTTCTTTGTTGCACATTGTCATAATTGCTAGAGAACCGCTGTTATCCTTCTTAACAAAATGGCTATGCTATTGTTCCTCTTGTGCAATGCCATTGACAAAGTTTTAGACTTTCACTGCAATTATCTTGGCAGTTAAGAGATCAAATGGCTTTAGACAGCACTTAAGACCCTCATGTCCAACTTCTTAGCAGATATAGATGTATTTGTGCTCTTTCCAAAAAAGAAAAAATAGTTCAGATTTAAAAAAAATATTTTCAGAATTAAATGTTGTTATGCATAAGCCAAGGGCAAGAAGCGTGGAGGACTGTAGCCCACTCTCTCATTAAGGAGATGACATATGGCATAGTTATTGTCTTAGACTTAAGGAGTTTTATGCGGTATTACTTCCTTTGTTATTCATTGCTCAGCTTACCATCCAGTGATTTACCATATATATGCAGAAGACACCTGTGAAGCTGATTTTTGGGGCATGCACAGAAAACCTAGAGAGTACCTTTGCACATGAAAAAGTAAGCTTGCAGGGCTGAAAGCAGGAAAAGAGAAGTTTAAAGGACACTGAAATATTTAACTTTCAAAGAAAACCTGAAAGCATACAGTCTGTAAGGATTGCAGCCTTTCAGGTGCACAGTTACAGAACAGCTGAATTATTACAGGATAGCTCTGGATGACTGATTTAAAATGCCTCTTGAGACTGAACTAAAAGTGACCATGATATATAGTTGTTTGGGCTTGAGAGAGGAAGGTGATTTGGAATATGGTACTGTTCATAAAATTGCCATCTAGGTCATAGCTGCGTGCCACTTTGGTAGTTTATAAATCTATCACTTAAATCTTTCTGGAAGATGGGTTGTTGTTCAAGCAAATTCTGACTTAATCGAGCGATTCCAGATCAAGTTTTATGGCTTATAAAGGAGAACAGACTGGATTGTTTTAATGTGCCAAAGATCCTTTACTTCTCCCAAATTTGAAACTTGGATTTTTATCTGATATTCAAGGCTATTTGGAATGCTATCCAGCTTAAGAAAAATAACTGTACTATAGATCGACTGCTTTCTAAAGTGAAATTTAAACAATTTTTTTTTTTAAACCACATTTCCTCAGACTCCATTGAATATCTCTATATCTCATGGGACTTCAAATTGGAACAGTGGTGTAGACCTAGTGATCTGGCATCATTTCAGTGAGAATTCTTAAGATTCCATTTTGATAGTATCACTTGTTTAGTGTCAAGTATTTTATATTTTTGCCCAGCTAGGGCTCGTACTGTCTATAACCCTTTCAAAAGGATCTCAACTTCTTAAGGATTTATTTAATCATGAGTACCTCATACTATCCTTTAAGGGAATAATTATTTCCTAAATTAACGAAGTTTAATTAGAACTTTGAACCGGTGATAATTAATATAGCAAAGACAATGCATCATGACCTCAATTTGGTTCAAGTCTGGTGGGTTTGTAAGTAGTGTGTTATAATAACTTGGTTACTGGAGAAGACATTCTTGGATGATGCATGTTGTGAAGTATATGTGGCCAGTATTTTCAAGACCTTGTCTTAAAAGTTGTTCTAAATCTGGTCAAGGTAACTCAAACAAAACAAGTACTAGAGAAGTATTTACTGCAATAAGAATATCCTTGTAGTGGGTTATATATCTTTATATAATATCTTACATATTTATATGTATATAATTATTACAGAATCACAGAATGGCAGGGATTAGAAGGACCTCCAGAGATCATCTAGTCCAACACCCCTGCTAAATCAGGGTCACCCAGAGCAGGTTGCACAGGACATCATCCAGGCGGGTTTTGAATATCTCCAGAGGAGGAGACTCCACAACCCCCCTGGGCAGCCTATTCCAGTGCTTTGCCACTCTCAAAGGGTATCTATATATACACACATATATATATAGATACACATTGAATTTTCACTTCAATTAATCTTCTGAAGCAAGACTTTCACAAAGCAATCTGTTAAGGGGCTGTTAATAAGCAGCTCTGCTGTTTTGTGTTAGACAGATAATATACAGCTTTGCTGCCTAGTCTGTGTGTCGCACATGTTTCCTATGTGCTTGGGAAGTGTTGTAATTGCCAGAATTCAGTTGACTGAGAACCTTGATCCAAACTTTTAGTCAAAGCTACTCTATTTTCCCAGGTGCTTTCAAGGCTACAGCTCCAAGTCTTCTAGTATGCTTTGAATTTATTGGGTTTAACAGACATTATTAGGTCTTATTAAGTCTTAGATTCAACCCAGACTGGAACTTCTTAAGCTATTGGATTTTTTTGAGCAATGGAGACACCATTTCTAAGAATGTCTGAAATGCCTGTGGCCCAGTACCATGTTTTCAGTAATAATCAACAGAAGTTGTCTAGGACAGGTCTTAGCAGCAAACAAAATCAGTGATGTTTTCTATGATACTTTCCCGGTTTCTAACAATTTCTGGTTCAGTCTTTTTGACCACATCTAGAATTAAATTTGGGGGGTGGGAATGCAGTATTTAATTTTAGGAGTTAAAATTTAATATTATGAGTTCAATAACAAAATGAACTATAAATTGCAGCTTGGGAAAGCAAGCACTCCCAGGACAAATATTGTTTCTGTTAATGCCCATTCATGTGACCCTTTATTCTGTGAGGTTCTTGTTGTGTCTTATAGCTAGTAGAAAAGACAAAAATGTTCACTGTGTCTGTTTCATCTGTGATGAAAAACAGAAGCAAAAGCTAAATAATGATGAATTAATTTGCAATGCTTTCTGTGTCTCTATGCAGCATTCTTAGTACAGATCTAACCTTTCAGCATAGTGATACCTTGGATGAGGATGACATTATAAAAATAAAAACCCAACTGCATGATTTTAAAGAAATGCTGTTAGAATATAATTAGTTAAAACATTTTACAAATGTCTATTTTTAATACTTTAAACTGGAACAATTACTATCTTTCCTACCAGGAAGTAGAAAAGAATGACTAAACAAAAGAAAGACTAAAAGACTTCAGTTCTGTCTTTTCTACCAATCCCCTTCCCTTCACAAATGAAAAACTGTATTGATCATTGACATTATTCTCTCAAGGGATGCTTGAAATGACTGTGTCCTTGATAGCACTTGTCCTAATTTGATGTCTAATTAAGAGCCACATATCTATTCTTTACTTGCTCTCCTTGACAATATTTTTGGTGGTCAGGGCTCAGTATATTAAAGTTCTTCATATCTTAGAAATATAACAAAAAAGAACAGTGAAGCTTTAAAAAACAAAACAACCCCCCCAACACTTGACTTTAGAGAAACCACACTGACAAAACAGAAGTGAAAATCTCTGCAAATAGCAGAACTTCAAACTAAATTAAGATGGTTAAATTGCTACATGACGTGATAATGGGCTCATGATGCTGCATTATCAGGAATGGTAAACAAGCACTTCCATTGGAAAGTTTAGAGTGGAGCAGATAGCCGCAATGAAGCCCACAGAGGACCCCACGTCAGAGCAGATGAATGTGCCCCAAAGGAAGCTGTTACCTCATATAGACCCCTCGCTGCAGCAGGCTGTGACCCTGCTGGAGAGCCAGGCTGGAGCAGTCTGTTCCTGAAGGACTGAACCTTGTGGAAAGGACCCACACTGGTGCAGTTCTTGAAGAACTGCAGCCCATGGGAAGGACCCATGTTTGAGAAGTTCATGAAGGACTGTCTCCTATGGGAGGAACCCCATGCTGGAGCAGGAGAAGAGTGTGAGGAGGAAGGAATTTTTTATCTTTAAAGTTTTTATAAAACATACTGAGTGTAAATGTATGTTCTTAGTATTCTTTCAGGATTTGGTATGAAAAAGGGAAAATGGTTTGTCTCCAATTGCTTTTTTTCCCCATTTTGGTTAAAATACACACTATGAGTGTCTGAGTGGGGAACAACAAGTAAAGTGTTTATTATGATTGACTATGTTTCTAGATCACTACTCAACCTGTTGCAATGATCAAGAATACAGAATTGTAATAAAATTTATTCATTTGATGATGTATCACAGCAAAAAATCTCCTTAAAACTCACCGAGTAAGTAGGAATGATGAGAAAACTTGCTTAAAAAATACATTTCTGATCTGAATTCAGAAAAGTGGTATAGATACACCTTGACTATGAGGGTGAATCTCAGCCTATGGGTTGTTTTCCAATGTATTTTGTAACTCAAGTTTCTGTGATAGGAAGTAAGGTAATTGCTTTTCTAAGCATACCATGGGTTGGCCTGTGGGATGATATCAAAACACAACACACTGTGAAACGTCACAGGGATTATATGATATTTCATCTTTCAGCTTCATCTGGGCAATTTTACAAAGCCTGAGTTTACTGTTAAAAACTGAGACCCATACACACCATGTAAACCTTGCAATGTCATGATATGATCCTGCTCTTCTCACGTTATACTTACATATGTTCTGTGGTCAGCCTGATTTCTTTGATTGCAAGGAGATTATGTCTTCTGTTTGAAGACACGAATCTTTACAACTGTAAAATGCAAATTACAGAAGTAGAAACTCCTGACATAATTATCTCTCACTTAGATGGAAGACATTAAAGCTTTCTTTGCTTGATAACAAAGAAGTCCAGTTAAACTAGGAATGCAATCTGCATAGATTTTTCTTGTATTCATTCTATTTGGTTTTGAAGTGGTTTATTTTCTTCCTTTTCTCCTTCTATAAGGAGTTCTCAAATACCCGTACTAAGGCACTTTTTTCTTTTTTTTTTTTTTCAACTATTTCCTTAAGACTTCACTTGCAATTAAAAATACAGAAACTTAAAAGTTAAAATTTGAACTGATGCATTATGGCAACTATCCATCATTCCAGACAGTAAAATCTCCCTTTTTTTAACCCTTATATTCTTGGATTTTAAACAAATTAATATATTCTGTAAGCCTTATTGAATAGTTGCTTTAATAATAAGCAAAATTAATATAACATTTTGGGGCAGCACCTAGCAGTCTGAAACTCATTACTTCATTCCATCATTGAAAGTGCCTAAGTGACATTACATGCTGATCGTGTATAGAAGACACTATTTAATAAGGGTAAAAATTTTAAAACATACTGAAATATATAGCAACACTTCCTTAATAATATCTCCATATAATTGCTTCAGTGTTTTCACTTTATAGTTCTGTATAGAAAGTTTTTATCCTACTTCTCCTGTCCCATGAGTACCTTTTTCTTATTTCAATTGCATCTGAATAGAGGGATTTACATATTGTTAATTTGTTCCTTGACTTTTTTTTAAGCTTCTTGATTCTCCCTGAACAATACTTCTCAAAGTAAAGAATGGCGAAAGTACAAATTGGCAGAGGTTTGGGAATCTTCTTCCAAAAATTGGAGACTTTGCAATAGAAGAACATAATCGAATATCACCCTCAGGGCACAATGTTCAAAACTTCATTTACTAGCATTATAAATGAATTCACTCTTTAATTAGCAACTTGGAGTGTGATAAGGAAATTACATGATTGGTAACATATGATGGAAATGAAGTATGAATTTTTTTTTCCAGACCAATACTGCTGATATATAAAAATCTGGTATTATAAACTGTTACTTACCCTGGATTCTGCAGCTGCAGGCTGATTAAAACTCAGCAGGAAGAGCTATAATAAACAAATACCACCTGCTGCAAGAACAGGTGTTTGTGTCTTCATTTAGAAACCAAAGTAAAACAGAAGATGCCAAGGGGCTGAAGTAGATCAGTATTTGGATTGACATAATTTGTTACTACTTGTCCTTGAGCTTAAAAGCATATTATTCTGCTTTCAAGACTCCTTGATAGGGATTCAACACTCGTTTCTAGTAATTAAGCAGCTCTCTGCCTTCTCTGTGCAGCTGTCCATTCTCCACACTATGTGCATTCACTGAAAATATTTGTTTCTCCATTCACTGGTGTATAACATAGCTTCTTTGACTAAGAACACCGTACACACAAAAATAAGTAAAAACAGCACTCATTTGATATTTTATTTAATTTCACTAATCCCATCAGTGATTTGTTTGACATTTGTAGTCCAAACAAGACAATATGGTCACAAGAATCTACGATGTCTTATGTGTTCCTTGATGGACTGTATACACATTTGCAAAAGAAGATATGTATTTTTAAAGAGAAAGTACAACTCATTCTGCTTCTGATATTTATCTCAGTGGCACTTCTGATGCAGCTGAAGCAAATGAGTCTCTCTCCCAATGAAAGTGAAGGTCTGTTCACTGTTTGCAACTTCTCAGTAGTGATTTTCAACTGCAAAATTCTTTATGCATAATAGCAGAACTTAAGCAATAAGTGTCTAGATAAATGCATAAATGGGCATGCTACATATGTTCATGTAAATAAAAAATGCAGTACAGCGCATAACGATGATTGTGTTATACCTTTAACTAAACCCAGCATCAATTAAACTAAAGGAATTCAGTCCATCCCAGAAAAACTACCAGGAAGATGTTTTCATCTCATAACAAGACTCAAGATATTTTGCCAAAAGGTTTCACTCTTTTCAGATTGTAGTTTACAGTGGATGGCTTTAAGATAGTTCATGGTAGCAGATAATACTTACAGCCAGCAGGGAGAGAACTCCAAAGTAACAAAGTTTCTGAGAGCTCTATTTTTTTTTCTTTTACAAGAGATGTCACATGTAAATAAGTGCTGAAATCCCATAATACTTAAAGCAGATGTGAAGAGTTATTACTGGGAATACAAGCAATATCACAAAGTAATTTAAAACCTACACACTACCAGAAGTGTGGATTATAAAAGGGAGAAGTTGAGAACTGGAAAGCTTTTGGGAAGATTTAGCATATTTAAGATGTAAAAATTACTTTCCTGTCTTATTTAGGGAGCCTGCATGGTTTGAAAAGGAGCTGGAGCAGCATCCTGCCAAAGGTAGGATTACCTGGGCTTTTTTTAATTTCTGACAGTCTAGATGTTTAGTAATCTTGGAGGTAAATGATGTTTAAATCATTCTTAGATCAGTATCTTAAGAGAGGCAGTAGAAAGCCTAAGTTATTTGGTTAAATGCTCATAGACCATTTTGACAACAAGGTGACTGGATCTCTTTTATGTTATTGAGTACTAGTATTTTTACATAGGTAAAATCCACTTGCACTAATATTAAAGATGCCTGGAACTTATTTAAAATTACATTTGTTTATTAAATATAATGAGATATTAAAATGAGATTTAATATAGGTGAGAATTCATTTTATAATAGAACTAAATATCACTTCTAAATCTACTCACAAAAGCATACGTTCTATAGACTCTTCAGAATTTAACAACTATCATAGTAAAATCAGTTATGTAAACGGAATTTTTTGAAGTGATTTTTTTTTAATGTAACTAGATACAAGTATGAACCAAAGAGCTGGGAAGAAACTTAAATAGATTTTGAAAACCAAGGCTGAAAAATAATCATTGTTGAAATAGTTCTGCTATTCTATAGATTATAGAAGGATGTAACTAAATTGAGTGAATATTCAAGTATATATGGAAATACAAGCTATAAGAATGGGCCTTTTAATATGGAGGTCAAACTACCTATTTAGTTTAACAAACTGAGAGTTAAGAAAAAATTCAATTAGTCTGCAGTCTTATGAAAATAAATAAAACTGATCTGCCAACTATTCTGTGGGTAAAAACTTAAAATAGCTAGGTCAGAAATATGAATGAAGCTTTTCATTTTAGGTGTATTTACCTTTGGCTGTTGTAGTTAACTGATTTATTTTTTTGGTCGATAAAACTTTCACAGTGACATGTAAAGTTGTTGCAGAATTTTATTTTGGTCAGCACTTTTGAAATTATGATCTATGGAATTTTGAAATAATTTATTGGAAAATGAAGCTGCTTTGAATTTGGAAAACTATATCAATAAGTAGAACAGTGTAATGCATTCATGCCATTCTATCATGTAACAGAGTACTAAGAAATATCTTGCACCCACCACCAGAATCTAAATTTAACTTTTGTATATTTTAAAATAACTTTTTATGCTTCTTGCCAATCTATTTCTGCTGATTAAGATTCCTCTTTTTCTCTTTTAAAACTATCTCCTTGTTTATTTGAAAAGTTGTTTTCTGTGATATCTGTCAAAACAAACAAGACCAAAATTTTGTCCATATTGAGGATACTTCTGTGCTGAAATCTGTTGTTTCATGTTGAACAATAGTGCTGCATTTTCTTACTTTCCCTCCATTCAGGCTGAGACTTACAAAACTGGTTTTGTTTCTTCCCTCAGTGTTGCATGGAGTACCCATCACACCAGATATCTATTGTTTACCTGTGCTACTATAACATATATGCTAAACAATGCGTAAGTGATATGCCAACTCTTTTTTCCTTTTTTTTTTTTTAATGGTCTTAAACGTTACAGTAGTTGCTCTTGGGAAATACTCAAACTTAGGCAGCCTAGGAATGTAGCATTGCATACTTGTCACGTTCGTGTAGTGTGTCAGAAGAGTCCGCAATGACAATAGATCACTAAGGGTAAATAGACATGAAGTGGTGTAGTGAAGGCTCCAACGCCAAATGGAAGAATTGATCACAAACAACCAAAGGCTCTCTTGGCCTACCTTGATTTTGTTTGTACATGTAATTTCTTATTCTACGTCATAGCTGACAGGTTTTTGACAAGCCAGGGTGAATGCTTCCACCTGATTTTATCTCCAGTGATGTAACTGGACTAGGCTATAAAGGTTTCTTATGAAACTGGCTATACTAAAATCTTAAACTACCTGACTGTGCAAAAGTACCAGCATCTTATTTTATTATACTTGGGTTTTAGGAATTATCAGGAAACTTGCTCCAATAGTTGGTTTATTTTCAATTAGAAAGGTTCTAGCAAATTTTATTTTAAACACTGTCATGGTCTGAAGTCTCCCCTAAATCACTGCCCAAATAAATTATACCTTGGCTAAATTTACCAAGTCTGAATAGATTAGCTCAGGATGAGCTGGAAAACAAAGAAACAATAGACAAACTTTGTTATGGTATGTGATGTTTGCTGGCTTCACACTTTTGTAACATATTTGAGGCTGGAAACCAGTGAGTGAGGGAAAGCGTGATGAAAATGGTGACAATTGCTAATTGCCATTGGATATAGAGCAAGTCAAAGAGATTGGCCTCAGACTACGTGATTAGCAGGGTCATTATCAGCTCATGACGATGATCTAGTTTATAATGCAATAAATAGAGAAGGCAGCTGCCCAGTGGAAGGTGACATCAGCACACCACATCAGACACCATGTCAAAGGTTGAGCCCAAGGTGGAACTGTTTTGCACAGGGGCCAGGCCACCAACCAGGACTAGGACACATCCAGCAGTCAGCATGAGTGTCCTGTGCACCTGGGTCTGTGCTGCCAGTCTAAACTGGACAAGAAGGGCAGGGACTGTGGCTGTAGGTGTAGTATGTAGGATAAAACCACTTGATTAGATATTGTTATCCATCACTAAACTCAATATGTTTAGTAAATAAACTGTAGAATATGTCAGAATGATGCTGTGGTTCTGTTCTTGTAGACATCGCACCTCATCACCAGTGTTAACTGCTTTTTAAATACCAAAAGTCATGGTAAAGGGGTTTTCTTGTCAAAATGTTTATACCTCATGATTCTCCTTTTAAAGAGAAAGTGGAGCATAAGAGTTCAGGGGAAAAAACAAACAAACAAACCAACCCTACTTCTGTGGGAAAAAAAGTAAAACTCACTGATTGTAAGAAAGTACGAAGAGGTGGGAAGCTGGCATGGAAGTTGTCTTCTAGAAAGAAGTATGTTTTTTTATTGTTACTACACAGTTTAACTCATCAGTCTACATCTAAAACAAAATCCTACAAAATCTGATCAATTCTTATTTTCCACAGGACTGTGAAAAAGAGATATACATGAATGCCCAAGATTGTACAAGTCCAGGATTTTAATTTTTTTTTTTTTTTTAATCATACAAAGGATGGAGAGTGATGCATGGAATAGTTCCCTGTTTCTTAACCTTGTGGGTTTTCATATTTTGTAGAAGCTTTCATGCACTCTATTCACTTAAAAGACAAAGCAATGAACCTACTTCAGTGCTTTTGAAAGCACACAATGATATCTGATTATAAGGTAAAGGTTTTCTGAAAGAGTTGTCCAGGTTCTTCAAATGCTCTGAAAAGTATTCTTTCTGTTCTTCTTTATGTGAGTTTATTAAATTGCTTTTAGCTACAAATTGTCCCCTATGACTAAGATGTCAGCTGCATTGTTTACTCTGGCAGTGCCTGAAGTGCTGCTGGTGTCTCAGTGCTAGTATATGGTATACATCCACTTGCATAGGTATAAAGGTTAATCACTGCATAGTGCCTGTTTCCCCCCCAACAATTTCTGTGTTATTTGAGACAGAGTCAAAAATAGACTATTATTGAAGTGTATGTTATTAGAAATAAACATTCAAGATTGTGAGAGATTATTTATCTGAATCTGTTTTTTCTGTCTTTCTCTGGGAAAAGCTGATGTTGCCTGTTGTTGTTTTATTGGACTTGAAAGAAGAAAATCAGTAAAGCTCCTAAATATCTGCAATAACCATGTAGTGAGTACATGGTTCAAATCTAGAATCTATTTCTGAATTATTAATACTTCACGTTTTCAGAACTTGTGTTCATATGGATTTTATTCTGTGGTCCTTCTTCCTAGAAATTGTTGCATTTGATTTTAAGCACAACAGCAAACATTCTTATTTTTGCTAATAGGGTGCAAATCTTGGCAAATAATCCCAATTTTCTGGCATTTGTTCAAATATGCTATGGTATCTGGAATTCTGGCAGGATCTCCAAAACCAGACAATACAGTGGTGTATTTGGTTTGCGTGGCAAGTTTGGGGGGTTGGGGGGGAGGAACTACAGGGACCATTCCCCATCCCCCTGTGCTGCTGAGCGGGGGAGGTAGAGAAAATCAGGAGTAAAGTTGAGCCTGGGAAGAAGAGAGGGGTGGGGCAAAGGTGTTTTAAGATTTGGTTTTATTTCTCATCACCCTACTCTGATTTGACTGGTAATAAATTAAACTAATTTCCCCAATTTGGGTTTGTTTTGCCCATGATTGTAATTGGTGAGTGATCTCTCCCTGCTGAATTATATTAACCCACGAGCCTTTCATTATATTTTCTCTCCCCTGTCCAGCTGAGGAGCAGGGGGGGTTGCAGGGTGGCTTTGGTGGGCACCTGGCATCCAGCCAGGGTCAACTCACCACAAGTAGCTTGTAAGCTGCTCTGTTAAGAGAATTTTTCTGAGAGGCAACTACAGTTGGCTGATCTGGTGGATAGTATCATAGCAATATCCCAGTTGACTTTATTTTACTTTTTTCTCAGAGGTTCTGTGTGTGTACACTTTCCCTTCCCAGACTATTCTCTTTGTCAAAAAATAGATTTTTTTTTTTTACTTGCTAATATTAGTGCAGCTTATTTAATTTTTGCCTTTCTTTCCCTTATTTGCCTCAATTATGCTCATTTCTCATGTATTACAAATTTCTATTTAAATACCAAGTACTCCAAGTTGTAGCACTGTATAAATATTTGTTATTAATAATGTTGTTTTTAAGAATAACAACAAAAAAATATTAAATGTTTCACTAGATTTTGTTATGGTATAGAAAGCAGCAGAAACGTGAAATCTTTACACAAAGGGTTTTTTGTGTATGATTACATATCATATGATAATAGCTTCAATGTCTTCATCAGGTACTATAAATGTCAATAATAAATATGTCACTGAAAATGTCACAGAGTTAAGTGAAAATATATTTGGTAAGATTAATAAGGTTATTGCCCTGGGTTTGTGCTTTCTAAATTACATATTGAAGATCTAGTTTAAACTTACAACAATATGAAATATAATGAAATTACATATGCAGTGTTTTAATTTTGCCATGATAACATAAAGATCATCTTGACATTAGCATTATAACTTTTGTCGAAGAATACATTGTAGAGCTAATGATTCTTCCTATCTTGTGGGGTGCTGTGATGAGAACTGTTGTGGAAGTTATTGCCCTGTTTGTCTTATGAAAATTGTAAGGTCCAGATTTCATAACTCAGTTTCCTGATGTGTGTTTTCTAGTTTTTGTCTTCAGACTCTTTGGCCTTAAGCCCTAGCCAATTCATCAGTCCTTACAGAGTGTATATTTATACTCATACTCAAACATATTTCATACATACATACAGTGAAGAAATTCTGGATACAGATGTCTGTACTCATCATTTTGTTTCCAAACTTTAATCAAACACCCATTTTTGCAGTCTACATCCTACGGGTCTTTGAAGTCTTCAACTTACGGGTCTGTGCATTCATTTATTGAGATAAATGTCCACCGTGTTTTCCTCATGATGGAACAAAGTGGATTGATTAACAAACACAATCCCTCAAATCTTTGCTAGGAGATTCTGTGGTTTTGGAATATTAGATCAGTAATGTCCACCATGTCCTTACGTATGCTGGGACATTTTCTTCATACCAGCCCTATGATGTTGTACTTTGGATTTGTGGCTAAACCAGTTGGTAATATTCCAATATTTTGACTATTGCTGAATAGTGTTTGCAAACCTCTCTCTCCTTCCAACTCTGCCCTACACCCCAAGCAAAGCAAGTAAGCTGGGTTTGGGCAAGGGGCCAGGAGGGGACATCACTGGGACAGCTGACCCAAATTGACATTCCCTCCCAGACAATGTCATGCTCAGCAATAAATGCTGAGGGTAAGGGAGAGAAAGAAGGGTGAGTCAGTAGCTGGGTGAGCAGCTACTTTATTATTTAAATTTTAAATATGTAAACTATTTTTAATGAAAAATTTAAGCAAATTCTGCTTGAACTGTGCAGTGTCTTTTAAACATAAGTAATTGAATAAGTCTACTGTTCACTTGCAATCTTAAGTGGGGGGGAAGACATCAAGCAAAGGTACTCACTGAGCAGTTGTTATTATCTCTGTATCTGAGTTATCATACTCGGAGGAAGGAGTAGTAAGACAGAGTTCCTCTTATTACTTCCAAGTATACTTGTTAGTCTGTAGGACTTCCAGGGTGAGCAAAAATAAGGTGATGATAGCTATTTCATGCATTTCAAAGAGTGTCTTCTATGCAGATGATCACTATCCCTATCAGAGCCAACAGCAGTAATCCAAAAAGAAGAGAAAAACAGAAGCTGTAATAATTCCTTAATATTTTATCTTAGCACCAGAATAGGTCAGAGCAGCTCTAATTAAGGAAGGCAAGAGACCAGCATGGCTGAGTCAGGTCCTGCTGGTCAAACTAAAGGGCAAGAAGGAAATGCACAGGCAATGGAAGCAGGGACAGGTGTCCTGGGAAGAGTATAGGTATGCTGCTTGGTTGTGTAGGGATGGGGTCAGGAAGGCCAAGGTTCAGCTGGAGCTTGGCAAGGGACACAAAGAACAAGAAGGACTTCTAACAGGTATGACAGCCAGAAAAGGAAGGTCAAAGAAAGTGTACCCCCGCTAATGAACACGACTGGCAAACTGGCAACAAAGGACAAGGAGAAGGCTGAGGTACTCAGCAAAGTTTTTGCCTCAGTCTTCACTGGCAATCTCCCTCCCACACCTCTTGAGTGGATGGACCTCAAGGCAGGAACTGGGGGAACAAAGTCCTTCCTACTGTAAGAGAAGATTAGTGAATGAATATTCATATGTTTTTTTTCCAGTTCATTTGGTTTCTGAAGCAAAAAGTCATGTTCAATCATCCAGAAATATTGCAAATTACTTATCATATTTAGACCTGAATTTTATTTCTCTCAGAAATAAAATAAAAAATTTTGGATGTTACTGGAGTTACTATTCAAGGTAATGAAGATATATTGTATTCCCTACTGGTAAACACCTGTTTTTTAAATAAATGAATGAGTGTTTTTCAAGGGAAGTTTTTAAGATCAGAAAAACAGAATATAAAGATTTATAAATAATCATTTGCAACAAAATTGAAAACAATAAGCCATGTATTAAACAAGTAAAAAAATTAAACATACTGTTTTCTACTGTGTCCTCTCCCAAAACAATCAAGTTGGTTAAATCTTTGATACAAAATTTGTTTTGGCCCACATATAGAGATTCAACTCAAGCATAACATTGGAGGGGAGGGGAAGTTGATTAATTAAGCTTCCTTGTAGAACAAAGCTAAACCCAAAATTTTTCCTGGAAAACAGTAGACTAGACAGACTTAACATACACGTAGGCTGTTGAAAAATGACTTGAAGCTGCTACTGCCAAAAATGTCTTTGGAAACACTGTATCTCAAAAGCTTTTGTCCTAAATACTCCCATAAAGTAGACTGAAAACTCCTGGAGTTTTCTATAAACCTGTCTGTCTACATACATATGTGTCACTTCATTCAACTGTCAGGCAGTTTGATCAATACCTGAGTCACAGTGATTCAGAGACATGAGCCTTTTCATTGTCCCCTTTCTGTGGCAGTGATGAGCCTAGCATAAATGTGAACAGAAAGATAGATGGGGAAGTGTGGCTCAGGTAAAGCTATTACTCCCCATTAACCTTTTCCAAGAGAATTTTAGATCACAGCAAGAGAATTGACTTCAGTTTAATATTGACCTAGAATCTCCGTGGTAATAACACTGAGATGAGGCAGTGGATTGAAAACTATTTCCCAGAGCTTGTGGTCCTATTTTTAACTGTTAAATACCTATCAGTATGTGTGTTGTTATACTAGATACAAAGGGATGCATCAAATTCCCATAAAATCCTCAGAAAGTCTCCTAAACATTTCAGTGGAAGTTAGTCCAGACTAACGGCATATACAACAAACTCCACCAGAAGTAGTCTTCAGTATAGCCATGGAGTACCAAACCTTCAACAAATGGAAAATGTTGGCACTTAAAAGTAAATGGTTTCTCATTAGTGAGGAACAAGAAAAGCAGGCATAATATTTTATCTTGTTAAGAGATTCTAAGATCTAGTTTGGCTGCTGTGAAGGGGGGATAGAAATGTAATCTGAGGATAAACTTTGAACCCCAAGTTTTCACGCAAAAGTACTGGATTCATAATCTAGCCAAATAAGAAACCAGGTTTATAAAAACACAGATTTTGAAGCAGGAAGTGGTAATTATCATCTAGAACTTGAAGAGGTATTACTGGGGTAGTTATCAATGAGATGAAGTTAATACTCCAATGGGATGGAAACATACACAAACCACAAAGCCACAGACTTAGAAATTAGTTTCAAAAAAAGTTTGTTTTACACTGGCAATCATCAGCTGGAAAACGGAGTCAAAATATCTAGTAAATTTCATCAAAAGTATAGGTTAGCAATGTGATGCAGTTCTAAAAAGAAAAAACCTACTTATGTGAAGGTATATAAGTTAGAATATTTTCAGCAGTCTAAATCCCTCTTCCTACATGATAAATCTATAAGAGCTTTCAGAGGTTATTTTCAGGAAAAGTTTGCCAATAGTAAGTTTTGTTGCAACTATGTCTAGATTTTATTTAGTTTAAATAAATGGATATGTTTCACCAAGTTAAACATTGAGACAGCAATATGTTCCTGCCACAGAGAAGGCCAACAGTGTCCTGGGCTGCATTATGAGGAGTGTTGCCAGCAGATCCAGGGAGGTGATCCTTCCCCATTTTGCAGTACTGGTGAGACACATCTGAAGTGCTGGGTCCAGGTCTGGGCTCCCCAGTACAAGACAGACATGCAGAGTGAGTCCAGCACAGGGGCACTGAGATGGTGAAGGCACTAGAGCATTTCTCCTCTGAGGAAAGGCTGAAAGAGGTGGAACTGTTTAGCCTTGAGGAGAGAAGGCTCAAGGGAAGGAATCTCATCAATATATGCAAATACCTGAAAGGAGGGTGCAAAGAAGACAGAGCCAGGCTCTTTTCAGTGGTGGACCATGACAAGACAAGAGGCCATGGGCACAAACTGAAACACAGGAGGTTCTGTCTGAACATCAGAAAACATTTTTTCACTGTGTTGGTGATCGAGCACTGGAACAGGTTGCTGAGGGAGGCTGTGGAGTCTCCCTCCTTGGAGATATTCATAAGGCATCTGGACGTGTTCCTGGGCAATCGGCTCTAGGTGACCCTGCTTGAGCAGAGGAGCTGGGCCAGATAATCTCAGAGGTCCCTTCCAACCTCAACTATTCTGTGATTGTGAGAGTTCTGTGATCTTAAACTTAGATCCTTTGTCAGAGATCCTTGGGTGGGAACCTTTTGAACAAGTTTCTCTGCCTGGTCTAGCCTGAAGTGTGCCTCCTTATGGCCTAAGCTTCTTAACTGTTGACTGTATAGCTTGAAAGTAAAACTGGCCCTAAGAGGATTTTCCATGTTTCAAACTTCTAGATTCTTTGTAGATTTTTGTCATTGTAATGCACAAAACTTTTTTTAAATCTAGCCACACATAATTCAGATGCAGGCTATTTTCTTAATTTTATATTTCTCTGACAAAAATCACCTGATTAAGCAAAAGCCATATTTTCATTGACTGAAATTCTCAAAATGTCGTATATTTAACAAGCTGCTTAGAAGAAATATCTGTTCAGATGGAAATACCATTTTTTTCCACCAGCAAGCACTTGCCTTTCTGCTCTGATATTTTTTGCTTTGCTCTTTAGATCTGATACTTTATTCGTGAGGCCTACAAATACACTTTAAAGCAACTTAAAATTTTGTTTTGAACTTGTTGCTTAAACTACTATCTTTACATCTTTTTAGCAGTCTTTACTATGCTTTCTGAAAACAACTAAAATAATATAAAATAACTCATCGGTCTGGAATGGACTTTTAGCTTATTTCCTCATGTGTTATTATGAAATATTGATAGAATGATACCCTGTAATAGTGTATTCTATAATTTCTAGATGTATAGAAACTATAAGTGCTACTTTACACTTAATAATATGTTTAACACTTTTATGTGTTTTACTTATAATATATGGCTCACAATACTGAAAAAAATGCACCCTCATATGGATGTCTGTTTTGAAAGCAAGTATGTAGGAAAGATGCTTGTAGTGGGCAGCATTTGGTAAAAAAAGGATGACAATGAGGCTGTTTGGGGGGTTTGTTGTGGGGGTTTGGGGTTGGTTTTTTTTCTAAAGGTTTCACAGAGGGGTTACAAGGTATCAGGAGACACTTTCAACTTCTAGTATAATGCCACCGTCAGGGTCTTTCTTTTTCTTAAGTCTTTGATGCAGAAGAAATGCTTGTTCTGTGACACTTTGGAGAGCAAAGCATAGTGGTGGTATGGGAGGAAATCAAAGTACTGTGATGTATAAGTAATAAACTTTTTGAGTAGTTTATCTGCTTAGTTTTCCTTTCATACAAGGAAGTCAACATTTCTAGTATGTTGACTAATTTATATTGCAGTTCTAGGAAAATAGTCTTTTCCGTAAGTTTTTCCATTAGCCTAACTTATTCCTTATTTCTGCACTTAGCAATAAGATTGATTTCCCAGAAAAATTCCTGTAAAGCTACCTGCCTACTGTGTCTGTCTTCTTTTCACAAGTATTGTACACACTGTTTCACACAGAATTTCCTATTGTGATGCTTTTAAGCCTAGTTTTTCCTTTAGGAGAGTGTTGTGTTGAAAAGTGAATGAATTTCAAACATTTTGTTGCTACTAGTTTCACTTTCATTATGAAATGCAATCTTCATTAAAAAGGTGGGGTTTTTTCTTAGGAAAATACATACATCGTTCTCCTGTAAAATTTTCCGCAAGTCCACTAATTGTTTTTGCTTGTTTGGCTGGGTTTACTTTATGAGCTACGAAAAAAAATAGAAAATAATGTTATTTACTAAGAACATTTCAGATGGTGGGAAATAATGAAAACTGAATTCTTATTCTTTGAATAACCATTTTTAGAAAACTCATTCTAGTGTTGGGTGGTGGGTAAAAAACTAGACTGATTTTTTTAAAACTATTTCTATACAGAACAAAGTAGCCTTACCATGCTCAAAAAAAAAAAAAAAAGAGATACTATGTAAAAAGTTGGACATAAATAGCTGAAGTGAAACATTTACTGAGATACTGGAAAACATCTTCTTGGTTGCTGTTTATGCCTATTGTTGCATCTAAACCTAGCAAACATCTGTCTTTATACCCTGCAATTTCAAAGGTCCTGAAGAAGTTTGTTTAAATGTATGAGTAGCTAGGCACATCTTGTTGTAGGCCATTTGGTTCCTTTCACTCTTTAATGGAACTGATTAGTCCAGTAATCATAATCTAAAATCCCAGGTAACTTGTTGCTTATAAGTCCCATTACCTGGATTGCTTAGAGAATCGACTTCAGAAAGAAATTCAGGTTAAAGTTAAATGTAGATGATCTTCCTGTATCTGGAAGAGGAAAAATGGATTCAGAAGAAAAGGAAGTCTCCTCTGCATGCCAATTAAACAGCACCATTTGACCTAGCACTTAGGGATTTTTTGTGGTGGTGAAAATCTACATTCTATTTATGAAAATAATAGTGTCCTATTCATTCCCATTCTATCCTAACACTGTCTGTACATTATACAAGACATTATTTTAAATAAATGAGTGTCATAGCCAAAAGAGTGCAGTTACACGCATTTATTCTCTCTTTTTCTCTATGAATCTGAATCCTTTTCTTCATATAACACTGCAAAGCTTTACAGGAAGGAAATGGAGAATGTTCTTCTCTTAACCCATCTAAAAGAGAAAAAAAAAGTCTGACTGTTATCCAGAAATGTAGAAGTTGTGTGATGGATTACTCTTCAGCAGAATCAAAAGTTTTAATCTGTATTCTGTACACTGCAATTATACAAAAGGCTGTCTTTATGGAAGTATTTTAAAAGTACTCCTGTGTAGTCATCCTCTACATGAGGAACTTCATGTAGAAATGCATCTCAATGCATTACAATACCAGTCCCTATACAACATGTTAACAATATTACCTTAGTAACAGTGTTAATGTAGTGTTAGTCCCTCTCAGTTGACGTAGTTTTCACACAACAGCAATTGCAATTTCTTCCCAGTTTTAGATAATATCAATTAAAGTTTGAATACAGACAAGGGTCTTTGAACACTTCCAGAACAGATATTTAAAAAGAAACATGTTCTGGCATATTTGGGCCTGAATATAGATCCTTGGATTAATAGATATGTTTGATTGCAGATTCTTTTGGATGGTTAATTTACCATTCCAGTTTTCAGGGATGATATGCATTTACTTCTGTATAGCACCACTGAAGATGTGGGTGACTGCTAAATAAGAGCATAAACCTAACATAAAACAGAAGTTGAAATTGTGTGATACGTGAAAAAAGTCAGCAGCTCAGCCACTGAATTTATGGGATAGTGCCAGAAATGCACAAAGGATTTAAGGGAATTCTTACTATTTGTTTCCTTTAGATTTTATAGAACAGGCATGACCCAGGAAACCTTCCTCCAGTAATTGCTCTTAAAATCACTTCATGAAATCTCTACTCTTCAGTTCAACAGTTGTGGGTCAGGACCTAGTTATTTCTGCAAGTCTGACAGGCTTTGAAATACTGTCCGTAGTATGTGAATCCAGCATGAAGTGGGAGTGAATGACAAACTTCTGCAATATCTGGAAGTACTAGGTAAAATCCTTCTTGTGAACATCGCATGATAATTACTCACCTGTAACTACTGAAGTTCTTACTACTGCAGAGCCTGAGCCTACGAGGCACAGTTCTGCGATACAAGGACTGAACCTTCATTTGGAGAACTGCTAATTAGGTAGCTTGTCCACAAGCTGATGCAATGGGTTAAGCCTAGGAAAGCATGTTCTACAATCCTGTGAACTAGCAAGAACTCTGTAGCCTATCTTTGAATATTCAGAATAAAATATTGGGCTGCATCCTTGTAGCCCAGTAAATATGAAGTTGCCACTGTGAGCAATTGGTAACAGGCTTTGTACAACTCTTCAAGTGTTGTTTGCCTTCATCTTGGTCTGTCTGAATAAAATTAAACATATCATCAGTTTTCTAATGACCAGTTAATTATTAACAAATTTTGTAGCTTTAATTTAGCTTTATATAATAATTTGGTATAATTTTTATTTAGATGGTAGTAGAAAGTAATTATTCTGTACATAAGGAAATATTTATCACACTAACAGTAGTAGTATAAAGTAAAACAGGTATCATATGACAGCAACAGCCTTGAAAGGGACACAGTGCAGAGTAGAAGAATACAGGTATATGATATGAAAGAGGAGGCGCAAGATGGTGTAGGAGATCCCATATCTATAAATAAATCACCAGCGGTCAGTTAAGTAAGTGTGGACTTGATTACTGGGCAAAATTTTAAGAGCAATAATTAAAATTAAGAATAATTATCCAACATATGTAAGATACTCTGTACATTTGGCTGTAAAGTAGAATTTCAAAGAAGAAAAGCAAAGTGCAAAGCTTTTAACAATACTAATTTCTTTATTTTCTTATTGTTCTTTAATAACTAAATCTGGCCCAATAATCATTGATTAGACTCTTACGGTTTCTATTCTATGAACAAGAATTTTTGGCTTTGCATATAAAAGTGTGTTTCCTGTTTTCTGTAACAAGGTTTTTGGTGTAACATCCTCAGTTCCTGCCAAACATTGCATGTAACTGATTTCAGAGGAGCTGTGTTGATTTGTAGCAATTAGGAGACTGGTTTATGTTGTTAGAACTCTTCCAGAGTTTTCAGTGTCAGGAGCTGACTTCTGCTGTCAACAGTTTAAGTGCAGTCTGTATAGGTACCAATTAGGCATCTTGGGATCTTCTCTCTGAAATCAGAAAGAACAATTCCCCTCTACCCTCAGCCTTTGTTTAAAGGAGAAATAGAGCTCTTTATCATTGCATGTTCAATTGCACAAATGTAAAAATGCTGTACACAGTAAGTATATTACCATTCTAGTAACAGGCCACACCTTTATACTAACCCCACAAAAACTCAGAATTTGAACTGTTCAGGCTTGTTTTGATTGAACTTCACCTGCCTGAAGCAATTTTGGCAGTCCCTGTTACTGGTAAAAAAGCTAACAATATATTACCTAATTTATCCCAGTTCTAGCTTAGTGTAATTTTTTAGTGTAACACCTACTGTTATAATCATTTTGATATGTTTCTGTAACTAATGGATAATAATTTTATTCTACTAATACTGTTACTAATAGCTAGTAATAACCAGCACTTATTCTCTGGAAAGTGAATTACCTATGGCTCTAGAGTAATAATGTACAGGATAAACACCCTGAAAGTCTGCGCAAAGGATAAGAGCAGAGTCCCCAGGGCTATAAAGAAATCATCAGTGGTCAACTACTAGGCATTAAAGAAATGCTGCCTTGGAAATTGGGGAGAACCAGTTATAGAGATAACAAAGGGGACAAAGAACAAATGTATAACATGCAGCACTTCTTACATACAAAATTGCAGATTGTGGACTAATAAAGAAAGAGGAAGGTGTAGAGCATATATGACCCTAAACAGACAATGGAGTGAGTAGGACATCATTCCCTTTCCAGTGAAAAACTTGGGAATACTAATGACTTGTCATTAGTGTGTGTGTGTTGTTTTTTTAGTTTTGGGGTTGGTTTTTTGGGAGAGAGGAATGGGAGCTTTTTTGTTTTGTTGTTGAAAAGGAATTACCAGTAATTGGATATTCTGGTCTGTAATTGTTACTCTCACTGTAACTGGACTAACAAGAATTCCTTGATTAGATTTTTAATACTTTAATTAGACTATCAATAAATGCTTGTTTTTGTATGTGTTTCTTTAATCCATGTAAATTTTATGATGTGGTTGGTCTGGTGCCAAACCAGGCTTGACTGTAGTTTGGATACAACTGTGTGCTGCACTACCTGCTATTACATGAAGTTGTGCAAAAACAGAGTTGAAGAACAATATGAAGGGGGAAATACAGGTGACAGAACTATTTAGGGGCTTTGAGCTATTTATTTCAGTTTTCTTTCCTCTAACCAATTCCAGATTTAGTTCTGTTGACACCTATAACCTTTCCATTATTACCCTATTTTCATCATAAAATCTGTACAACATATGGCTATGGTAGAATGGCAAGTAATTTCTCTGATACTAATATCTGTAGAGACTCTGCTTTTAATTACCATGGGATATTGGAGATAAAAAAAAACATAGACTGTATATTTTTGCAACTGTAATGGCTGTATAAAAGACAAACTTAAGCAGATGTTATCATATCATGGTAACTTTAAGTTACTCTAAGGTGTAGGTGGTGCTAGATAAGTCTTTCAAAATCTAACATGTTTAGAAAATGTTTTTCATGTTTTTTCACGGACATATTATTTCTTAAAAAAAAATAAAAATAAGAAGAAATCCATTTCAGGAAGGACAGTTAGCACACAAATATATTGTGACAAATTACTATCTATCTGCAAGTCTTTAATTTGGAGAGAAAGTGAAAGCTGTGAAAGTGTATCAACTTAGCCAAATGAGTGGTTTCTGAACAATATTCATTCCACAGTAGACTCACTTATATTAAATGCTACACCTCTGCATTTTATGTCAAAGTCTTGGCTTTGTTCAGATTTTTAGATATTTTGAAAAGTTTAAAGGCTTTGTCTAAGCTTTGCCATAACTGACAACTGAGATGAAATAGAGGAGATGAACAGTGTTCATGTAACTGGCAGAACTGCCGAATGCTGTTTTCTTTCTGAGCAGAATGGGTTGGCAGCAGAATGAGAAAGGGACTAGAGGGATCTATACAATGCAGGGATAGAAAGGGCTCATAGCTAAAGAATATACTGAAAATATAAAACATCTTTGTTAGGCCTTAGAAGTCATTGCACATATTAAAACTCTTTGTAAGTTGCAATATCCATTTTCTAATCTTTATTTGAAATACTGCTTAATAAATGAATATGCTTACTTAAATGATACAACATCTACTCTTTGGTAAAATTTGTAGATGTAGTACCAGCTCCCAGAAGCAGTATAGCCACATTACTGAATTGTGAGGTTCAAACTAATTAGTGGGAGACACAGTAAATTAATCCCATGAAATGCCTACTCTCTGATTCTGCCATGGTTTATAAGATGTTTTCTCCAAATGGTGCTCCATTGCACAGATGCGGCAGCTCACCAATGTTTGGAAGGACTAGCACTTGTTATTGAATGAGTGGTGAAGTCACACCTTCATGTTTCACTTGAATTCTGCATAGCAATTCACTGATGTCCAGTGACCATAAATACTGAACGTGAGATAAATATTGGGTTATTGTTTTATACCTGAGAAAAGATGTGAGTGTGGGGAGAAACATTTTGGTATTGTCCTACTGAAATGTAGGTTTCTGGACAGCTTTATCCTGTCACTTCTGTAAATGATCTTTCATTAGCATTGCAACTTCACAGTTTTGATTTTTGAAATATACATCCTCTAAATATCAACATAAAGCATTGGATTGCATCCTTCCTCTAAGAGCAGACTTTGTCAGATATATGTTATATGATGTATAATCAACTGATCTAACAGTCAGACACTGCTGAGAAGGGTGGTCTAACTCCATCAGCTTCCATTTCACTGGGCTCAGTGATCATGTAATGTGATGAGTTTAAATCTGGAAGGAAAGTAACCCAGGTGGAAGGGAATCTTTAGTAATACACCCTTATAACTAATAATACCTACTTTATTAAAGGATATTGTACATATTGTACATATAAATGATGATTTATTGACCTGTGACAGATTTAATTTTTTATCAGATAGAGCTTATCAGATACATTTTTTTCTTTCAGATACAGCTTAAGTCTTTAGGGCCTTATCAAGTTTGGTAATTTTTATTCTGCAAAGAGAAGATGCATAACAACCGTGCTCACAAAATACTTCTGAAATTGACAGTATGTGTTGAAATGCGGTCTCTTACCTGAATGGCTAATAAGCACATCCTAAAAATGTCAAAATCTTACACTGAAGATTGGAATAGCTTCAGGCAATCTGCAGCATTTTGGGAAAAGCCAGAGAGAGAGATATAGAAATAGTTGCATATAATTAAAAGTGACAAAATCAAATAGTTAAATAATAAACTTAGTTACATAATAAACACACTATTTTGAATCTATTAAGTATCACTTTTAGAATTTATTTGTGTATTTATGTTTTTTATTTATTATATTTATATAATATATTAACATTTCTGGAAAGCCTCTTCTTCAGAGATTAAAAAAAACCAAACAAACTACAACACATTAAAAACTACAACTGGTATATTTGGTTGGTGACAAAACATGCTTACTGAAACCAGACATTTCAAAGTGGTCCTCTTCTTTTTTTTTATTTTCTCATGCAGATGGGCAAAGATAGGCTAATTTGTTTTGCTTTCTTGTATCTTGCCTTTTTCATCTTCTAAAAATATTGAAATAAAGGATCTGTATCTGAGGCATTGAATTAAAAATAATTGGGGCCTTATAAACTTGTGATAATGACCAAAGGGGACAAAAAAGATCAAAAGATGTGAAAATCACTATCAAGCAACAAAAATAACTTTGCATATTTAGTATTTAATATCAACAAGCATGTTAATGAGATGATAAATAATTAAATTATCTGCTTGTTGGAGAAAATAAAGAACCTATAACAGACAAAACCTGGTCTTACCTGGGAATAATAAAAAAAAAATGTTAAATTAAGATAGTCATAATGATGATGTTAGAGGTTTTTTGTTTTGTTTTTTTTTTTTTAGTACATGTAGGGTGAATAGATGTTAATTGGAGAAGAAAGGGGAAATGGACTGGAGTACTTATTCATTTAAATTTTTAAAATTAAAACAGAATAATTGACAAAATTGTATAACGCCATTCACTATTGTTTTTTTTTTTTCAGAAAGACAGCAATCACTGGTGTTAACATGCAAACCAATACCATTCAGAAGTTCTTGGTGGGGTGATGTATTTTCTATATAATTTATTAATTTTAAGAAAGGCAGAAATTTATTAATTATACAAACTTTTTTTGGGGGAAAAAATAACTCCAGCGGTCCATACCCGTGTTGAAGATGACTATGGTCATTTTAGTAGCCACAGGTTTAACTGTGACCTTCTGTGTATTGACTTAAGGAAAAGACAAATGGCATTAAAAACCATGACATGGTCCTAGACACTGAAACTCAAATGTTTTATTTGTTAAAATATTACAATACTTCTTGGCATGGCTTTGGCACAAAGCTCTCTCAAATTAAAACCCAGCAGGCCTAAAGGTTTAGCATGGCTGAAGAATCTCATTTATATGCAGCCACCCTGTTTTGACAGTTAAGTTTCATAACCTACACATCTGTAGGCTGTCCTTGTTGGTCTAAAGCCTAGGGAATGGTCACTAACCTCCTAGTACATCTGTAATCAGCAAGGGAATAGGTGTATTCCTGTGGATTCATAGTGGGGTTTACTGCTTTACTTTGAACTACATGTATACACTACATACCCATATGTCTCACTGTATTAAGTACCATGGCATGAATTCACCTCACCCAGTTTTAGATACCAAAGAGTTCTTCAGTCCATACACAGTCTGAAGAAAACAAACTAGCCAGATT
Organism: Gorsachius magnificus; assembly: GCA_034008185.1. Classification (NCBI taxonomy): domain Eukaryota; kingdom Metazoa; phylum Chordata; class Aves; order Pelecaniformes; family Ardeidae; genus Gorsachius; species Gorsachius magnificus. The sequence continues at coordinate 61,674,523 of CM067084.1, forward strand.
TCAGGTGAATCACCCCCTAGAGGTGTGTAATGTGGTGGTAGTGGTCTTTATTTGCCTGTACAGGTAGCTTTGGGCATGTATACTTCTCTAAGTTTTGCCAGCATTAGCTGAGTAGAAAAATCTACACACTGTTATCTAAAACTGTAGTTCAGTTTCAGGTGAGGACGTAATATGGATCCTTTCCCAGCTGAAGTCAGTCTGAAACAAAAAATAATTAGTAAACTATGAATCTAGAAAGCTAATTCAAGAGTACTGAAAGTTAACCTGAAACATTTTCTGGATCAAGGAGAGATTCGTTAATATGAATGACTATACCTATACACAGACAAAAGACCCTCTTATACACAGGAATTTTTAAATGACAGTTTGTTAAAGGCACAAATCAGTTAAGATTGGTTTTGGGTGACAAAATATGCTTTTGTACTCACTGTGTTTCCAGTTTTTTTTCAATTGCATTACTTCATAATGAACTTTTGTCAATCCATATGGAATTCATGCTAATGTAGGTCTTATGCAAAAATCCCATTTTCACAACATCTTTGTGTTTTTGAATAAGTTTGTAAACAAGCCACTTCATAGAGGAGTTGTAAGTAGGATGTTTAAGCCACAAAAAACCAAACCCACCTAGTTCTTGCAACTGTGATACACTGCCTTTTAGGCTCCTATTTTTACTTTGAGCAAGTAAGGGGTATTATAAAAAAATAATCTCATACTTGTACCTTTCAAATTTTCAAGGTTTTTCAGCTTTTCTTATTTCATTCTTTTTCCTTTGGCTTATGTGCATTGTCTCTCCTTTGTCCCACTTGCTATGAATAACATGTTTTGAGGTAAAAACCATTAAGGAGACTCTGATCCAGATGTCAGCGTGAGTTGGTTGTGAATTGAGGTTGATTGCAATGTCAATGGGATACTTCAAAACAGGAAGCCTAGCAACTTAGAAAGAAATGCCTTTTTTTTTTTTTTTTTCATTCCCAGGTCTTCTGGCTTGTTTATTAATGTGCATAATATTAGGAAAAATAAAAGAAAAAATAAAAGAAAAAAAAAACCATTGCTCTTTGTCTATTGACTATTGAAGTACTCCATAGCTGCACTTTTAGATTAGCCTTAAGACTTTGAATTCAGTCTGTGAATGACTGGAATACATAGAACTCTGGCATGCAACCAGCCCTCTTTGTAGCGAGGCTCTTTTATAGAAAACCAGCTGCAACTTTCATTAAGTGTTTGCAAGCAGCCAAGCAAGACAGAACAGTTAAAATGTAATGAAGAAGTGATAGAAATTATGATCTCCATTATAAAACAATCACCTGAGAGAAGGAATAAGTCTTCTGCTCCTGCAGTCACATTCACTGCAATATCTGTATCTGAAAGTAAGAGAATTTCAGAATGAAATTGAGGTTATGTGGTGTCTTTGCAACTGATGTTTTCTGAGGACGCAATGCGAAGAGAGAGCATCCTTAACTTCAAAGTGTTGGTACTTCTGGATATCACCAGGCCTTTCTCTGGTCAAACATGAGGTAACCCTTTTGAGCTGCACAAATATTTAACAAAAATACAGTAATGAATCCTCATAAAACTGAAGTTACAGTTTAAAAAGTAGTTAATTACTTGCAGTGACCTATGTCAAATAACTTTGCGTATTCCCGACAGCCTGTAATGGTGAGTTATTGAAAATTGGAATTTTTCTATGACCTTATTATGTTGTTATAAATTCTGCCAAACAATATTTTTTTGTTACAAGTTCAGTATGTTGGGCATATATATTCAGCAATACAAAATGTTAAAATAGCTGAACACCATATACTCCAGATGGTTCCTCCTACATAGATACTGTGGAAATTCCATCACATGTACTGTAGATGAGTCAAAATAAAGGCCTTATACTCCAGTGAGAGGCTCTTAGTCATTATACTGAGTTGCAATTAGCAGGGACCCTTTCAGTTTTCATATTTTTTCTGATTAATTATGATCAATTACATTAAATTCACTACAGAAAGTTGTAGCTTTATTTCAGCAGAAATCAAGAAGCAAAGTTTACGTACTTTACTGTCATAATCCAGTTGCTTGTGTTTCACACCCTTGATTTTCAAAACAAAACTGCCTTCAAATAGTAAAGGTATCATCTACCTTAAATAGGCTGTGGACCCATCACATTATATGTGTCTTTGTTGCTTTAGCCTGGAGAGTTCCACTGTGGTCCCATGGTCTGATAGCTCTTTAGCAGTTGCTGTACATTAAACTAATTTCTAGAGCATTTCTTTGAGTTTGGTTTCATCTGAAAGGGAATTTGGTTTCATCTGAAATGGAATTAAGTCTGCAGGATCCACAGTGAAAATCACAATTAAGTAAAAGGGGTGATGAGGAAATCTGCTCAAAAGCACACTCCTGTTCTCAATTAAAACTCTAATGTAGGCACACCCAAAGAGAAATAGGTTGTTGAAAGTCCTGAGATGCCTAATCAGTGACATTCCTGTTGTGCATATACCAATGAGTTACAGATAAGACCATTTTACTTTGTCTAAACAAAGTAGTGTAGATCTATATTTAATGATAATAAAGAAGAAAAATAGAGTTTGTTGAAAGGTGTGTCATGTAGGCCTTAGACACCTACAAGGTGAGGATAATAACAAAGTAACTATATCGAGATTAGTGAAGAAGTACTGGAAGCATAAACAGATAAATGTTTAGGTGAGATGACAGAGCATATGTATATGAGTGAGAGGATTCATATGCAAAGTAGATGAATTAAGATATCTTTTAGGACTTTTTTAGCAGCTTTCTCAAAGATGGCTCTTTTTCATTATGCTAAGGAATCTATTAATGGTTTTGAAAAGTATTTCCTACTATGTTGCTTATTACCTTTAGCTTTGATTTGAATAATAATGTTAGCTCATATCTGGTATGATTTCTTTGGGACGTAAGTACAGAATTCCAGTAATAATGTTTCCATAATTGTTCATAGGGGGTACCTAATAATAGAGTCATTTTACTTTCAAGTCAGTATAAATATTAAGAAAGGACTTCATTCTGCTTCACTGTGGGGTGAAAATCCATTTCATCTCTCCATAAAGTCCTTGTATATATTTCTATGTGAGTTGTTATTGCCTGTAGAAATCTTTGATGACAAAAAAAAGAAAAGGAAATTGAGTTTATCATTGTGACCTTGACATTCAGCAAACCCACAAAATTTCTTTTTATTCCATTCAACACATCTATGAAATACCTGTTTTTCTCATTATTAATGATAGATTGACCGGTCATTGTAATTCTTTGGCCTGTATTTTTTTTTTTGAAATTGAAATAAAGTAACATAAATTAAGGGGTTATAGACAATAACATTCCCTTTTGGCAAGTTGTATTGAAGATTCTAAATACATTAGTGAAACACCTACTAAAAGAAAGTCACCTTTGTATACTGTCACAGAATCACAGAATGTCTTGGGTTGGAAGGGACCTCTAGAGGTCATCTTGTTCAACTCCTCTGCTCAAGCAGGGCCACCCAGAGCAAGTTTCCCAGGAACATGTCTAGACAGCTTTTGAATATCTCCAAGGATGGAGACTCCATTACCTCTAAGGGCAACCTGTTTTTTTGCTTATTTGCCCTAACATTAAAAAATTACTTCCTTATGTTCAGATGGAACCTCTGGTGCTTCATTTTTTGCCCATTGCCTCTTGTCCTGTCACAGGATACCACTGAAAAGAACCTGTCTCTGTCTCCTTGTTGTGGGTCTGGCTGGGATGGAAGCACCCCTATGGTGCTATGCTTTGCGTTTGTGGTTAAAACAATGTTAATAACATAACGGTGTTTTGGTTATTACTAAACACTGTTTGCAGAGCGTCAAGACTTTCTCTCCAACCTTCCCTTCACCTCTCCCTCCCCCAAAGGCTAGTATGCTGGGGCGGTATAAAAGGCTGGGAGGGGACACAGCTGGGACAGATGGCCCAAACTGACCAAAGTGGTATTCCACACTGTATTATAGAGCGCTCAACCATAAATGCTGAGGAAAAGGGGGACACCACAGGGACTTTTGTGGTTACAGTGTTTGTCTTCCCAAGCAACCATGCTGAGGCCTTGCTTTCCTAGGAAGTGGCTGGGCATATAAATGCTGATGGGAAGTAGTCATTAAATTGCTCTTTTTGTTTCACTTCCACTTGCAGCCTTTTATTTTCTTTTTAAACTCTCTTTATCTCAGTCCATGAACTTTTCTATCTTATTTTCTCCCTCTAGTCTGTTAAGGAAAGAGAGTGGAGAGCATCTGGCTGGGGGAATGAGAGAGCAGCTGGTTGGCAGTCTGGTAGCCAGCTACCCACCATACTTCTTTACACCCTCCCTTCAGACATCTGTATATATTGATGAGATACCCCCTGAGCCTTCACTTGTCCAGGCTGAATAATCCCAGATCTCTCAGCCTTTTCTGATTGGCCTGTATTTCTCTGGTCCTCCTTCTTGCCCTGATTTGAGATAGGAGCGACATTTGCTTTCCTGCAGTCCTCAGACAACTCTCCCAATTGCAGTGATCATACAATTATTGAGAGTGGCCTTGTAATGAGATCAGCCAGCTTCCTCAGCTGGCATCCCATCAGGGCCTGTTGATTTATGTATATCCAGTTTTTTTAAGTGTTCTCTAACCTCATCCTCTTCCACCATCCTCCTCCTTGATTTAACCTTTCCCCATGGTTTCTGAGGCCTCAGATTCCTGAAGCCCAGTCTTGCTACTGAAGACTAAGGTGAAGAAGGAATTCGGCACCCTAACCTTTTCCATGTCCTGTGACACCATTGACCCTGCACCATTCCACAGTGGGCCCACATTTTCCCTAGCCTTCTTATTGCCACTTATGTACTTAAAGAAGCCCTTCCGGTTGCCTTTGGCATCTCTTGCCACATTCAGTCCAAGGGTAGGCTTTGGCTTTCTAAAGACTTCTCTGCATGCTAGGACAGTGCCTCTATATTCCTCCCAGGTCACCTGTTCCTGCTTTCACCCTCTTCATACTTCCTTTTTGTGTTTGAGTTTTGCTAGGAGCATCTTGTTCATCCATGGAGGCCTCCTGGCATTCTTACCTGATGTTCTGCTTGCTGGGATAGACTGCTCTTGAACTTGGAGGAGATGATCCTTGAACATTAACTAGCTATTTTGGGCCCATCTTCCCTTAAGGGCCCTATCCCATGGGACTCTTTCAGGCAGGTCCTTGAAGAGGCCAAATTCTGTTCTCCTGAAGTTCATCATGCAATACAGCATGTGGTTTAGAATCTCTTACAAGTCATATGAAAGTACTATTTGTAGTAAAAATGTTGTAAAGTGGTATGACTGTGATGCAACTATAAAAAAAAAACCCACCTTTGTAATATTAGCAGAAAATTCAGAATTATTTTGCTTCTCAACCTTAAAAAAATCCAACAAAACCAACAACCCAAAACAACCTTTTTTCCACCCTCTCCCAAAAACCAAAAGCCTGTATTATCATGATATATCAATGAAGCTATTGTTGGTCCTTATTAAAACTGACCAATATAGATATAATTTTTATATCTTTATACCTTTGCATTAGGAAAGTTACTGGATTGATGCCATTAAACATATATTTTAAAATATTCCTGTAGAGTGGAAGGAAATTAAAACAGTAATTTTATGTGGCTTAAGATAAAAAAGATAAAACTTTTAGAAACAATAGTAAAAGGCTCTGACCTCAAAGACTTCTTCCTTGAGCAAAATGGATTCGACTTGCCCTTGTGCAAGAGAATGTGGTTTTGTTTGCATATTATTTTTGTATGCTCGTCTAGTCTCAGGTCTGAGGTTGGCTAGAAAGCAAGGGGGCCTTCCTCTCATCCAAAAAAAAATTGGATCCTAATGTAAGGCTTTTAGTTTTGTTCTAAAAAGAAAGTGTCTGTATGGGAGGAAAAGCCAACCTACACATTCTGGATTTTTCTTACCAATAGTATCACTGGGAAACTTTACTGTTTGACATATGAATGGCTCCTGCTTACAAATTCCTGGCTGCCACTTACAAGTTATTTTCCAAGACAGCCACCCTTGTTGAATTGTCAGAAGAAGAAATATTTATTTTTTTTTTGTAGTGAGTTTTAGCGACTATAACTAACAATGTGACTATAAGGCTGACTTTTGGCTGGCAGGGATACATGCAGTGCTTTATGAAACAGTTATAAAGGCATCACTTTCCTATTCTGCAATTAATATTATTCTTGTAGATTTAAGATGGTGGCACTCCTTTCCACAGATGAATTGATGGGGTTTTTTCCTTGCTACATCCAGTTGTCCAAAGGACTGATTAGTTATGGGGTTTTTTTTAGGAAATACTTTTTTAGTAATTCTGCTCATCAACATGTTACAGTTAAGGTTTGAACTTAAGATGTTTGGAAGATGCTATTGATGACCTAGTGATGCACATCATATTGCTAGACTATTCATTACAAAGAGCCGTGTGGTTTATATGGAAAGACATACCAGATGTTTTTGTCCATCTTTGTAAATACTGAATATTCCTATTTATTTATTTATCTCCTTTCATTACTTCTCCTCCAAGTTAATATTCCCAGTTGAGGGTTTTTCAAAATTTGCTTCATTTAGTATTTTTGAGAAATTGTGAGTGTAATGTAGCCAGATATCTGACACAAGAATATATAGCACAGATAGAAAGTACATTGCCTCAATCATAGTACAGTTATTACAAGCATAAAGTGTCTATTAAGATCAAGCATACAAATCTTGCCAAAGAGAACTTGTACAAATTCTTAGGAGGGAAAGTATAAAGGAAATACATGAAGACAAGGAGGGCTGGGAGGAAAGAGGCACTCTCTAAAACTGCTGACTAAAAGCACTTCTTGAGGGAAAGGGCCAGAAATATGTTCCAAAATAAACAAAGAGAAAATAAAGCAGAACGGTTCAAAGAAAAATGCTCTGAAAGAATTTACTGCCTTGTGGCTAGAGATGACATTGAAAGTAGCATGGACACAAGTTGATTAAGCTGCTGTCAACATATTTGGCCCCAGGAATCAGTTACTATTGATTTACAGCTTACAGTAAAGGAAAAAAGGCAGAAATTTATGAAAAGAGCTGTATTCAGTAAATTCTATTAGAATATTCACTGCAAAGGATGAAAAAAACAAGGTGGAATTAATCTAAGGAAAAATTCACATCAAAAGACTCTGTTAGAACCAAAAGTGCCCTTTGTATTGCAAGCCCATGAGAAAAATAAAAGCATAACTGATAATTTTTTTTGGTTTTTTTTTTACTTTCTGCATCCTTAAGGTAGTGGCATATTATAGGTAGGCTTTTAAAAAACAGTATTTAGTATATAAAATCAGTGAGAGGCTAAAAATAAAACATGATTTTTTCATTCATAAGACATGCACATTATGTTTATTTAGACATTATGAAATATAAAACACAAGCCCTCTTCTCTGAATAAGTGACTGGCTTCTCAATTGTTTAGACCCAAATACAAATATAAGTCAATCAGACCTTCAGAACATGTTGTGCCTGTCACATGGGGAGCTATAGCTGCCAAGAGTATTGTCAAAGACTATCACAAAGCATCTTGCAAAAAAAAGATACAGATAGTGTGACTGTAGAAATACAAGTAGAAATACAGGAGCTGTCAGCAGCTATAGATCAAATAAATGGGCTATCAGCTAAAATGAAATTAAAGTATGGACAACATAATTTATAATGCCAAGATCTGGTAAATTGGTGCGTTAGTGAAATTTAATTAAGCAAATCCTGTACACAATCCTAGAATAGTATCATAAAGCCAGTTCCTCCTTTCCTACATGATACATGGAAAAACACATTTCTAGATTTTAACTATGTGTATCAAGGTATCATCTACCAACTTAAGCACACTCTTTCATAGAGATGCAGTCCTACCTGTAGTTCACATTTGTCCGTTTTATTCTTTTAACAGCTACAGAAGCATAAATATCACTGCATTTTCTTTTTTCTTACAATTTTTTCTGGTGGGATGTTTGGCATGCAAACAATATGTGGTGAAATTCTCCATAAGTCCAGGATTATTTTTTTTTCCTAAACAAAATGGAGGTAATAAACCACTAGTTTAATGTTGAATATGTGTTACATTTCTCAGTTGTTTAATATGGTTATGGCATTTACAAATCCCCTGTATTTTATTTCCAGCCCAGCACAGACAGAAGAAGGAAGGAAAACATGCAGTTTTCTATTCTTGATTTGAAAACCAAGAAATACTTGAAGCAGCTGGAGCTGCTCTAGATGAGAAGTTGTAATGAACAGGGTTTTGGAACATTGGCTGGAAGTCTACTCTTACATGTTTAAGACAGACAAACTCAAACTTGATATAGTGTGCTGTGAAAAGTAATAAGGTGGTCAGGAGAATGGAGTCGATTATGCAAAAGAAGAGTAAAAATACTCATTTTGTAAAGCTAATAAATAATGTGTGAAAGAGGATATGGTAGCAACTCTGGGATAAATGAGGAATCAGGTTTTATTAAGCTTAAGGATAGTACTGTGGCAGCACTGTCTTATAAAATGAATAGTCCTTCCTGAAGTTTATCAGTCTACCCTTCACTTAGTATAGCATGTCAGATAAGAATAAACCAGTATCTCTGAGAAGAGGTAGTGAATGTATGCGATAGTAAGGTGGTTCCAAATATCAGAATTATAGTGACCCTAACCCTACCCCTAACCCCTAACCCCTAACCCTAACCCTAACCCTAACCCTATAGTGACGCTATCTTAGACCACACTGCTTTCTCAGTTACTAAAGCTGAAATTGAGCAGGAAATTGACTGGTGGAGCCGCACCCTGTTGTCCCAGAAACCTGTGCAGGAACAGCCACCAAAAAAGGCCCGGGATCAAAGGGAACTAGTATCCCCCCCCCTCCAGGATGAAGGAAGGGCCTCAAGAGAGAACAGTGAGTGGAAACTGGTCTGCAGTCGGGGCAGGAGGAGAACCCTTCCCTTGCCCACCACTTCTCCCCAGGTGCCTCTGCATAACAGGTATGAGGCTCTAGAGGTGGAAGACAAGGTGGTGCATGAGGTAGGTGTAGACCTATCCACGTCACAGGAGACACAAAAATCGGAAAGACCTCCCTGTCATATCACCACTACATCCACGAGGAAGAGGAGGTGGGTGATAGTAGTGGGAGATTCCCATCTGAGGGGAACGGAGGGACCGATATGCCGGGCAGACCCTGCTCTTAGGGAGGTCTGCTGCCTCCCAGGAGCCCGGGTTAGTGACATTGCTAGGAAACTTCCTAGCCTGGTCCGACCCTTGGACTACTATACCTTGCTCCTCTTCCATGTGGGTGCCGATGAAGTAGCAGTAAGTAGCCCGAGGGTAATCAAAAAAGAATTCAAAGCCTTGGGGCGATTAGTGAAGGGATCTGGAGCGCAGGTTATTTTTTCCTCGCTCCTTCCAGTGGTGGACAGAGACACGGGACAATACGAGCAGACTCAATCTATTAACATGTGGCTTCGCGACTGGTGTCGCCGCCACAACTTTGGGTTCTTTGACCACGGGATGGTCTACAAGGCACCGGGCTTGCTCAAGTCAAACGGGAGCCAGCTTTCTCAAAGGGGGAAGAGCGTCTTTGCCCAGGAGCTTGCGGGGCTCATTGACAGGGCTTTAAACTAGATGTGAAGGGGGAAGGGGAACCTATCGGGCTTGCCAGTGACAGGCTAGGGGATGAAACGCAAGGGTTAGAGGGGCTGGGGGCTAGTATGAGCCTTCAACCTGTTGCCCAGCAGTGTGCCAGGGGCACTGCAGAGAAGTTGACGTCTGGCAGAGGTGAGCCAGAGGCTCCTGAGGTAGTAGGAGCCAACAAGGAAAAGCCCGTGAAACACCACAAAGTAAATGAGGTGTGTTCTGCTATGAAGGTGACGAGGCCGACAGCTCAGATGAAATGCCTCTATACAAACGCGCGCAGCATGGGAAACAAACAAGAGGAGTTGGAAGCTATCGTGCTGCTAGAAAGCTACGACCTGATCGCCATTACGGAAACTTGGTGGGATGAATCCCACGACTGGAATGTAGCTATTGATGGCTACAGGCTGTTCAGAAGGGACAGGCGAGGAAGGAGGGGCGGAGGCATTGCCCTTTACATCAAGAAATCATTAGAGTGTGAAGAGCTGGCCCTGAAGAATAGCCACGAGCAGGTCGAAAGCTTATGGATAAGAATCAGAGAAAGAGGCAACAAAGGGAACCTGGTGGTTGGTGTCTACTACAGACCGCCAGATCAAGAGGAGCCGACTGACGAAGCGTTCTTCCTCCAACTCCGGGAGGCTTCATGCTCGCAGGCTCTCGTCCTGCTGGGGGACTTCAACCACCCTGACATCTGCTGGAAAACCAACACGGCAAGCTGTAGGCAATCCAGCAGATTTCTCTTAAGCCAGGTAATAGACACCCCTACCCGAGGGGATGCGATACTGGACCTGGTGGTCACCAATGCAAGTGAGCTCGTCGGAAATGTCAAGATCGGAGGCAGCTTGGGTTGCAGTGATCATGCGCTGGTAGAGCTCACGCTCCAGAGGGAAATGGGAAGAATGAAGAGTGTAGTCAGGACCATTTTGAAAAGAAAGCTTCAGGACTGGAAGAGGGAACTGCACAGGCAGTGGAAGCAGGGACAGGCATCCTGGGAAGAGTATAGGGACGCGGTCCGGTTGTGTAGGAATGGGGTCAGGAATGCCAAGGCTCAGCTGGAGCTAAACTTGGCTAGGGATGCAAAGAATAACAAGAAGGGTTTCTACAGGTATATCAGCCAGAAAAGGATGGTTAAAGAAAGCGTACCCCCGCTGATGAGCGAGACTGGCAAGCTGGTAACAGCAGATGAGGAGAAGGCTGAGGTACTCAACAACTTTTTTGCGTCAGTCTTCACTGGGAACCTCTCTCCCCACCCCACCCGAGTTGATGGATGGCATGAGGGGGGTCGGGAGGGCAAAACCCTTCCTGCTGTAGGAGAAGATCAGGTTCGTGACCACCTGAGGAACCTGAACGCACATAAGTCCATGGGACCTGATGAGATGCATCCCAGGGTCCTGAGGGAATTGGCCAATGTAGTCGGCAAGACACTCTCCATGATATTTGAAAAGTCATGGCAGTCAGGTGAAGTCCCTGGTGACTGGAAGAAGGGAAACATTGTGCCCATTTTCAAAAAGGGTAGAAAGGAAGACCCTGGGAACTACCGACCTGTCAGCCTTACCTCTGTGCCTGGGAAGATCATGGAACACATCCTCCTAGAAGCTATGCTAAGGCACATGGAGGCCAGGGAGATAATTTGAGATAGCCAGCATGGCTTCACCAAGGGCAAGTCCTGCCTGACGAACCTAGTGTCTTTCTATGATGGTCTGACAGTATCAGTGGACAAGGGAAAACCAATGGATGTCATCTATCTGGACTTCTGCAAAGCCTTTGACACGGTCCCCCACAACATCCTTCTCTCTAAATTGGAGAGCTATGGATTTGATGGGTGGACTGTTTGGTGGATAAGCAACTGGCTGGATGGCCGCATCCAGAGGGTAGTGGTCAATGGCTCGATGTCCGGATGGAGACCGGTGACGAGTGGTGTCCCTCAGGGGTCCGTACTGGGACCGGTGCTGTTCAATATATTCATCAATGAGTTAGACAGTGAGATCGAATGCACCCTCAGCAAGTTTGCGGACGACACCAAACTGAGTGGTGCGGTTGACACACCAGAAGGACGGGATGTCATCCAGAGAGACCTGGACAGGCTGGAGAGGTGGGCCTGTGTGAACCTCATGAGGTTCAACAAGGCCAAGTGCAAGGTCCTGCACCTGGGTCGGGGTAACCCCCAGTATCAGTACAGGCTGGGGGAAGAAAGGATCGAGAGCAGCCCTGCCGAGAGGGACTTGGGCATGCTGGTGGATGAAAAGCTGGACATGAGCTGGCAATGTGCGCTGGCAGCCCAGAAGGCCAACCGTACCCTGGGCTGCATCAGGAGAAGCGTGGCCAGCAGGTCGAGGGAGGTGATTCTGCCCCTCTACTCTGCTCTGGTGAGACCTCACCTGGAGTACTGCGTCCAGCTCTGGAGCCCTCAGCACAAGAAGGACATGGAACTATTGGAGCGCGTCCAGAGGAGGGCTACAAAACTGATCCGAGGGCTGGAGCACCTCTCTTATGAGGACAGGCTGAGGGAGTTGGGCTTGTTCAGTCTGGAGAAGAGAAGGCTGCGGGGAGACCTGATTACGGCCTTTCAGTATCTAAAGGGGGCCTATAGGAAAGATGGGGAAAATCTTTTTAGTAGGGCCAGCTGTGACAGGACAAGGGGTAATGGTTTTAAACTAAACCAGGGCAGGTTTAGACTGGATATAAGGAGGAAATTCTTTACAACGAGGGTGGTGAAACACTGGAACGGGTTGCCCAGAGAGGTGGTGGAGGCCCCATCCCTGGGAACATTCAAGGCCAGGTTGGACGGGGCTCTGAGCAACCTGATCTAGTTAGTGGTGTCCCTGCTCACTGCAGGGGGGTTGGACTAGATGACCTCTAGGGGTCCCTTCCAACCCAAAACATTCTATGATTCTATGATTCTATGAAATATAGCCTCAAAAAGGAGTAGAAGTGCTAGATGGCTTAATCACATTATTATACTCAGAAGTGGATTTTAAGTAGTGTGAATCATGTCTAATCCCATCATCATATGCAATCCTAGTCCACATAACCAGCTGTCTGAAGTAAGTAGTTGCTTTAACAAGTTTATTAAATAACATGGCTACAAGTTTAGGAGCCTGCTTGTTTGTTCCTGCAGGTTTGTTTCTGTATACTCTATGGGAAGTTTCTACTTCAGGAAGTTGGTTCTGCAGGAACATTTTTTCTCTTTTTGCAAACTTGGTGAATAGTTTCTGCTGAGCTTTGTAATTCTACAAAAATTTAACAGAACTTTAATCCACCATGCAAGTTTTCTATTTATGTGCAATCAGTTTATTTTGAGGAATGCTAAAGTAACTAGATTTTGCTCGTGTTGAAAACAATTAACTAAATGAAACACAAATATATAAAAAGTTATTTATCTTAATACTAGGAGTCACAAGGTAGTTTTTATTCTGAAGTGTTCACAGCTCTTTAAACAGGAACTGTCAAAAGGCACTTCAAAGGCAGGAAAATGTTCTCAGTGAAGTACTTCTGGATGATAACATTTCACATTGTATCACCCTATACAAAAACATGTTTACAGTTTGGGTATATTACCTCTAAAGGCACAAAGGCACATACAACCACAAATATAAATAAAAATATAAAACAGCCATCAGCATCTAGATACCTGGAGGTACAAGAAAAATAATAAACCTGTCTACTGATAATAACCACATATTGTTCTCCATGAATGTTAATAAAATAGATTATTTTAACATAAGCAAGCAATCTGAAAATAAGAAATTACTTCCTGAGTAAAGGAGTTTTTTGAATTTCCCTTTAGTGTACACTAGAGATCAAGGTCGTCTCCACTGGGGTCTGAAGAGCATATGCCTAAATAAATGATTTTCTATGACTACACGGAAAAAGTCTTGGCTGGAGTTCTGCTCTTTGTTTCTCTATAAAAAAAAAAATTTCTTACAAACTCACAGAAATTCTTGATTTTACAGATAGAGGTATGTTAGGCCAACTCATTCACGTGTATTCCATGAAGGGTTTTCTTTACAGCATGATCAGGCAGTTGGACTAGGTAATCATGGTAGGTCCCTTCCAACTGACATATTCTATTCTATTCTATTCTATTCTATTCTTTCTATTCTATTCTATTCTATTCTATTCTATCATGTGAACTGTAGAATGTTGTGCAGGCATTTTTAAATGCTATTAAAATATTGAGAAATATATAATTCAGAAAAACATAACAAACTGCAATATAAAATAGATCTCTATCAGAAGGTGTGAAAAGATTTGTAAAACAAACAAATTAATCTACTGGAACAAACCCTAATTAAATAGGAGGCCTGATGATGGTGAATATTGTGGATATTCAGGAAAAAGGAATAAAGACAGGACAAGTTTTTAGCAATAGTTCCTCAGTATGTTTCCTTGTCTCCAGTAAAGTGTATTTCAGGAAATTCTGAAACAGCAGCAGTGTCTTTGTTAAATGACAAAAATAATAATAAATCTAGTGAGAGTTACTTGCTTTATCTAAACCCAATCTGAAATTTTAAAAACATCCTGTGAGAAGGACTTTTGCAGCTTAACTTTACATTGTGTAATTCCCTTTTCCAGCTTGGAAACTGTAGTTTAATTGTTGCCTTTTTGTTCTTATGTTAGAAGAAATTATTAATAGTAATTTCTTATCCTTGTTCTTCGCATAACTCCTGTCTTTATAGGCCTTTTCTTCCTCCTGGATTGTCTTTTCTGTTTTTTTAGAGCTATTCCATCTAATCATATCCTGCACAAAAGCTGATCTATTCCTTTGTTTAATTACCCTTGTCTGTCCCTCTGTGTGCCTATTCTAACTGTGCCATATTCTTTTTGTACCAGGGAGACCAGGAGATTGCTTGATGCAAACAAATGTGGTCAAGTTATGAAACTGGAATGGTCTGATATAGTTGCCTTTTTTTCAGTTTGATGACCAATTCACATTTTCTTTTATTTTCTTCATATTTTATTGTTAACAGTAATGCTCTGACATACATTTTATGGAATTACTTTTCAGTTACTTATTCTGTAATTATTCTCACATAATACTCTATTAAAATAATTTGTCTGATGTATGTATCTACCACAAGGTGCTCTTAAAATATCTTTAGAAAAGTTAAGATTTAACTCCAGTCTCCTCTTTTCCCACAGGCTAATCCACAGTATAGCTCTTCCATAAATAATATTGCAATGTTTTAATTGTGAGGCACATACATTTGTTCATTTTCCCTCAACTACTAGAAAAAGTAATAATTTCAAAATGGTAGTCTCTGACAAAGACGCCTCTTCTCTTTTCCACATACCTTGTAGATAGTAATACATTCTAGAATAACATTGTATGAATAATATTATTGCAGAATCCATATTTTCAATTGCAATGCAAGCTGACGTTCAAATCCGTATTTCAGGATATGATTTACACCGGCACGTGGTACTTTTTGCACTCCAGTCATGCACAAATAACCTCTGACTATCATAATCTTGCTCTGCAACTGGCAATGGGATGCAAAAAAGTAACATTTGTTAATTAAGATGATAATTTGTTTTATTCATGGGTAAGATACATAGGTGAATATCTCATAGAGAACAGAAACACTGCTGCTTCATGGCAAGTGGTTTATTAAGTGTGCAAGTAATACTGCAGACAGACAAAAAGAAGCAAAGCCATTTAAATAGGATTAAGAATGGTACCTCCATGTCTTAAAATTACTATACAGTTTTTCTGAAGGTTTAGGGATTTCCAAAGATTTGTACTATTTTAGGCTCTGGTTATGCTAAATGAAATAGAATTTAATTTTTCTAAGCCAAAAAGAATATTTATGATCACAATAACAAAACCAGCAAATACCTGTTTCAGAAAGTAAAAAGGGATGCTAATCAATTTTTTATTTTCATGAAGTTCCTAAGAAAATATTGTGATACTATGCCATTGTGAAGAAATATACTTGTGATTCCAGCAGTTTTCCAAACAATCATTGTCACAGGCAAAACAGTCTCAACTTGGGGAATTTCACTCAATTTATTGTCCATTACCAAACTTTTAATTATGAATTCAGGTATTGAAAAATTTGATCACAATATCAAACTATTTGACATCTTTAACATTGAAAATTATTTCCTGGGTTTTTTTTGTTTCGTCTGGCTTCCATCTCCAGTGGATCCTTATTATGTCTAGATTAAAGAGCCTTCTACTATTCCCTTCTGATTAAGTACTTGACTCTGTACTTGTATGCAACAGATTTCTTCTCCACTTTGAAACAAAAGAAAACAGACTGAGATACAATCTTTAACAAGATTGAAATGCAATCTTTAAAATAACTTAAATGCTAGCCCATGTCAATTTAAATCTGGACTTCTGTGTTCTTCAGCCATGTGATCCTTCCTCCCTTACTTACTGCCTCCTGCAGGGAGCCAGTCAGGGAGGTGAGCTGAAAAATAACTCAGCGTTAAAAAGTGATTACTTTTAACCTGAGCAGTTCCCTGAGTCAGGTTAGTGCACATTCACATGAAAGTTGCTGTTAGCAGAAAGTGAAGGGCAGTTAATAGGAACAGGGACAAATGGAAAGGCAGAGCTGTGGCAGCTCAGGCTTACATTGGCATGAAGCACACTAGAACTATACCCTACATTTTTATTGCATGACACTTTATCTGGTCTTTGGTTATTTCTCTCATTCTTTCCTCTTAGTTCAAATTTTTCTCACCTCTTGAAAATGCCAACGCTAGAACTCTGCAGTAGTCTACTCAGTCTCACGGGGCCATATACAAAGCTGTATCCCTTTATTGAATTTGCTACTTTCCTACCTATATATTGAACCACCAGATCACCTTTTCTTTTCATAGAGCAGTGCAAAAGGGAGTTATATATCAGTTTTCCTATTATCATCCCTAGATTATTTGTAGTCATCCATTCTGAAAATATAGTCTGACTTCTTTGCTTTTGGACATGTAACTACATTTGCTTTAACAGACCTAGCTTATCAAAGAAACAGTATTGTTTCATATGACTGCCGTAGCTACCATTTTCTCATAAATTACCAACATGATTTTCTGTAGATAAGTTTTTGGTTATCCAGGCTGCTGATGGAAATTTTTGAATGTGTTAGGCTTAGTAACTATCCTGGTAAAATGTTACTAGCAACGTCTCTATTTCATTGTCATCTTTTATTGACAGGTATTTCCTAAATTATTTTGGTTAGTCTGCTATTAACTAGCATGTCATTTGTCATCATATCCTGACGATTATACTTTTCAGGTACAACAATATTAAAAACAGAGCCTAAGCCTTGAAACTGAGTTTCTTCTAAGAGGGATCACATAAAAGCCAGCTGGGGGGATTTTCTGGAAGTACTGAGACTGTTTGGACAAAAAGTGGGAAACTAAGGGTATCCTACTGCGTTCATCACGTCTACTACGGATTTTTTCATAGAGGTGGTCATATCCATTTTGAGATACTTTATACATGACACTTCAAACAAAATAAAAGGTCAGTTTACTACCCCAAGCAGTGCAGTGTGTAAAATCAACTTAAAATATATTAGAAAGAACATCAAGCATACGTAGAAGAGACATTAGTAAACAATGTAATTGGAATGTATGACATATGAAAACCTGCAATTTCTTGTGAGAAGGCATAGATAAAAGCTGTGTAATGGACTCATTAGGTATGCTATACACATATATATATGTGCATTGTGAAATGCTGTTTCAGTAGTGATAACAGCAGCAAGGAGTTTAACAATAGTTCTCATATTTTAATCATTTATGCAGTAGCTTATAAATTTACATAGCAGCAGAGCATTTTCCTTTTTTTTAGTTTTTTATTGGCATAACAAAGCTAAAATAAAGTCCAATGGAAGTCTTTACCATTGCTTTCAGAGACTTTGGTCAACCCCTAAGTGAGCTGTCAAAAGCAGCCAAACAAGGAAAAAGATATTTAATGCAATATTATGATTGCTTTAAGGAATACTGGCAACATAGGACATGAAGTCATGGTGAAATAGAATGGGCAGGTAAGACTGGGATGAAGAAAATTTTGGGAAGAGGAGTTAACTCTGCAGAGGCAGCTCAAGTAATCAATAAGAGACGGAATGTATAAATATGAAGAGGAATTTGGAAAGACATGCATTGAAAGTGTCAAGCTTTTCATATTTGATTATCTGTAATGTGGTGGAGACAGGCTGAAGAAAATACTGTGTTAATGATGATGTGCTCCTGGATGATTTGGGAAGTAGTGGGATTTTCAAATAGCATTACTGATTATTGCAGTAATGCTTAAACCCTGAGAGTCTGTTCTTCTTTTTATTATACATATGTCATGTTTAGGGCAAGTATAAACAGCGAAGGCCACATGATTTTATAGCTTGAACCTGTTATGATCTCTGAGCAAAACATTTTTTTCATTCCACAATACCATAGTATCCCTGGTTAGTGCTTACTTCAGAACTGATACACTGCAGTTCAGATTTGCCCATAGTATGGCCTTATATGAGAGCCTACGTCACTACTTAGAGATGTCAGGAAGTATCTCACTATTTAGGAAGTAGTCAAGTAGTTAGCATAAGAATTGAGCAATTCTTCCCATCCTCAAAGATGATCACAGAATAACGAGCAGATCTTGTTAAATATAATAAAACAAAGTTATGAGAGGTATATTTTGTAACAAGGTGAATACATAATATGTATATAATTTCAGGAAAAACTATTTTAAAGAAAACATCCGTGTAAGTGGTATGGTTTTCTTGGTGGATTTGTTCAATAAAGCTTTAAATGGCTTTGTTCTTGAGAAGACCTGACTCAGCAACAGTCTCTTGTACTCCAGTGTTTATATTTACAGATATAAGCAGAATTTACATATTTAATAAAAGATCATAATGACATTTTACCCACAATGCAGTGCAACTAGCAGTATCAATATTTGTCTAGGTATCTGCTGTTCAAAACACAGAGAAGTTTTGATGTTTATACCTGATATCAGGTATAAGTTATGATCCTAGGCTAACTAGTGAGTCAGTAGATCACAACTGTAAATTTGGAGAAGTTAAACTTTTTATTTGATTCCTATCAATTTTAAAAGGTGTTGATCATTTTCCCCTCAAATTAAAATAAATTAATAAATTAAAAATGCTAGTTCAAACAAGATGACACACAACCTGCACACGTGGGATCAAAATCCTGCAGTTCATCTTGACATCCTAGGAATCCTGTAGCATAAAATTTGATAGTCCATTTATGAACAGGATGGGTCTTTGCACTGTTTGTTTCTCCTATATGTTGTAATTTTTCTTTTTTATATTTAAAATTGATTATAAACTGCTGTAGATCTGAGAAAAGAAGTTCCAGTTGAAGTGTTCTTGTATTCAATCCGTTAATACTAATGCTCTAAGGATCTCCATGCACGATTAACATACATCCTCCATTTACGCAATTGTGGACAGCAAAAAAACCCTAAATATATAGCTTTCACATTCATTTCATACAACTGCAATAATGTAGAATTAACTTCAGATAATTCTTAGGCTTGTGATAATATGTCCTCCACAGTTTTGATATTGTCTAAAGGTATATCAAAAAATAGTCAAAAAAAAGCAAAAAAAAAAAAAGTCTTCAACTCTTTTGTACTTGATATTTCTTGGCTGGTATAGATTTTTCATGGTCCTCCAAAAATTATTCATTACTCTTCAGTTATGGCCCCAGCTGAGTTGATAATCTATTGTAAATTGAAAGGTTCCGAGTTATTATTTTACCATAGGAAAAAAATAGATACTTTAGAAATAATTAAGGAAAACAAGAGTCTCTGTATGGCATAAATATATGACACATACTGATCTCTTGACAGGACAGAAAACAAAAAGCTGCAGTTAGGCCATATTTGTATTGAATACCGATTACTTAGGTGACAGCAATACTTGTTGGTTTCAAGTCATCACAAGAGATATCTTTGCACTTAGAAAATCAATTAACCCAAAATGCTTCTTGGCTAAAACTATGTATTATGGTTTATATTTTCATATTTATTTATGTGGAATATATAATCAAAATATTTTATAAATCTTGGACAAAATTCTGGTTTATAGTACATAATTGTTCTGCGGAAGACCATAAGAAGAATCAAAAATGGGGATGAAATCACAATCATTCTGCTCAAACTAAAGAAAAATACTATTACCAAAAGTCTCTGAAGATGGAAAAAACACTACATAGTTTATATATAACCTTCTTTTTAGCTATAGTACTTCTTAAGATTACATATCCTACTAGCAAGAGTAATTTATACACGGACATTTCAAAGCAACATTATTAGACTTGTTTTTCAATAGTGTGTTTCTGAACAAGAAGAATCTTACCAGATTTTGTCCATTGTCCCATCTAGGGATACTGCTTCTCCCACAAATGTAGAGTTACTTCTGAAGTGGAGTCATAGATCAAGCGACAGTAATATTCCCAGAATTTAGTACTGAAGGTTAGTTTTCAAGTATTGAGAATACACATACAACTGAAATGGCAGAGTACTACTAATAAGAAAAGTGATGTATCACAGCACAATGGATTAAGCAATCTGTGTGTGAATATATAGAATGATCCCGCTTACATTTTTCCAGTGGGCTTTTCCTGCTGGAGAATATTTTTTCTCCTCCTCCATTCCCTTGCAAAGGAAACTGTGTAATGATCACCTTAGACAATTTCCCTCTGTTTCACATGCTCTCTCCTGCAGTGACTAAAATAAAAAAAAAAGTAGTTTATCATCTGATGGAGAAGTAGAGCAATTTTTAACTTGTAGATCCTCCAAAAGTTATCCTTTCTAGTAAGTTACTGTTTTCACTGGTGGCAAATGCAATTTAGTCTGTCTAGATCTTCTATTTTTCTGGAAGCTTGTATTAAATATTAGCCTAATACAGCTGTATTGCAACTGTAAATGATTAAACCTACTACAGTAATTCAAACATCTTATTCTTTCCAGCTGAATAAGATCCTAGTTCTAAAGACTGCTGTAATGAAGCATGATATATTTGCATTTCAAAACAACAGTAATGACAGCAGTGAAAAGTATTTCAAAATTCACCTTTTTTGTAAAACCAGATTTGGCTTTAATCTTTACTATAATGTCACCTCCTGCTGCCAATATGCTTAAATATCTTTCACAGTTTTCGTATATCCTCAAACAATTGTTATTCTTATGCATATCACCTGTTAAAATCATGCCCAGCTTTACAGGAATGCGACAACCTGTGCAAAACTGAAGGCTTTTTCTTAGCCTGTTTACTAAGGAAAAGTATTTTATTCAGTCTGTCTGGCTGGCTATTTCTACTAACTTTCTGAAGCCATCGGTTAATTTCAACTTACTCTAAATAATGTTACAAGAAAAGCTGCAAGAAAATAACCACTTACTTATAGAGTAGAGACCCAAGTTAGGCATCCCCTGAAAGGGAGAGGGCAGAAACCTGTTTGCATACTTCTTTTAGTATCAGCTGTCCGTCCAAAAGCACACACTTTCTCATCATCTCATTAGCTTGTTTTTGGCTGCAGACTGGCATTGATGCTGCTGTTTCTTGCCTAGTATGAATATTGCAGAAATATGGGAAGACTTGGGGAAGGGAAGGGAAGAGGATTTGACAGAAGAGCTGGCTAGGTGACAAAATACATGAAGTCATAGTTCTTGTTGCTTTCACTATACAAAACCAGCTTGGTTTGGTTTTTTTGCTTTATTTTCACTGTTTTATGGTAGAATGAAGGAAAGATTAATTTAAAAGAATTTTTTTGTTCGAATGCCTTTTATTCTTGAAATGCAAAACCAGCTTGAAAATAATGCATAGTTTGTAACTACAAGAAAAAATATAGAAAGTTCAGTGATCAAATGTGAATTTGCCGGTTTTGAAAGAGATGCGGGGATCAAGCTCTTCATATTCCCAGGCTCAGTAAAACTATTGGCAAGTTTGATAGTATTATATGATTATTCTTTTATCCAGAACATGTAGATTAGTGAGAATTTATTGCCAGTGACCAGCTAAGCTACTACTTTGAAACAACAGCACACTGTCACACAGCTCAGATTCCTCTTTCGTGTCTTATCCAGGATAGATCACGTTTGTACACATGTATCATGGTCTCAAAAATACATTAATGTATCTTATAACTCATCAGCATATACAAATAAACTCTCTGGGTTATGTCAACCCAGCCACAGGGTTTCTGTCACAGCTGGCTCACATCTGGCCTACTGAGAGGGCAGGTAGGTACAGCTGACTCCAGCTGAACATGTACCCTGTGTGGAGGTAGTTACAGTGACAATCACTGTGGCTTACAAAAGCTTCTAGTTGTGAAAAATAACTTTGTTAAACAAGGCAATACCAGTAAGATCCTTTTTGGAATGAAAGTGCTGTTGATATTCTTAGTTTAGCCAGAGTATGCTCAGACTGAGTGGTACCTGAAACCTTAGCTATGAAGTTGGCATAAAATAGGCCATACCTAGTTTGTGAACCCAAATGAAATGCTGAATGCTTGAAGTTGTTGCTGAAATGTTCAGTTTAGTCCTGTGAAAACACTGTTTCTTTTGAGAGTAAGCATTTTAATTTGAGATATTTTTAGATGCTTAATCTTTTAGAAGCCCAAGTAGTTGGACAGATATTGTGTGAACTGGTGGCTCCCCTCAACCCCCAATCAAAAGTCTACCTAAATTTTACTTTAGGCATCACAGTCTGCATTTTATGGTCCATTTGTTTTCCATTTCCTTCATCTTACTTTGCACATATATAAGTGAACAGACTTATCCTTGGAACTGTTAAGAGTTCACATATGGTCAAAACTTGAAAATGGCATTTTCTGTCTTAAATAACTTTTCTTCAAAGATCCCTTTTCCCAAAATGAGATAGAGGCATGTACTTATTGCTTTCAATTCTTACTTAAAGCAAGTAACCCCATAAAGCTACTGAAACATCTTGAACTTTGCTTCCCTTCATCAGTGAGAAGGTTCATGTTAGGACAATTAATTGACCTTACAGTAGCTCAAAGGATGAAAACTTTTCACCACTTTTATGAAACAGTTTTCAAAAAAGTACAGTTATCAATTTTTTAATCAATCTCAAATTCAGAAGATGGAAAATAAGCAAGAGGAAGATGGCTGGAGGATGATAAAGGAATAGACTGGAGATTCAGCTAGCATAGATATAAATCAGTAGATTACTTTCAGAATCTTTGCATGGCCTCTTGCATGTAATAAGAAATATGAGATGTAGAATTAAATCCTAATATTAAGCAAATTTCTCATAAAATAAAGCCCAGCTACAAACTATGGAAAAAAATGCCTCATTTCATACTTGTATGATAACCATTAAGTTAATGAAGGCACACTATCCTGCTAGTGATTTATGTGATGAAAACCTGAAGGTGGGCAGCTACTAGTATTTTCACATAGTCCTGTTTGCCAATGAAATCAATTGCCTAATAGATTATGCAAGAAGCCATATTTGTATTTTGGGGCACTTAATCATCTTTAATATGTAACTGGATGTTTCATTTGCTTTCCAATTCCAAATGATGGAAATTCATTGTACCTAAGAGCTTGTTTGGATCTATTTAGCAAGACAAAAGGGTTCAAAGGAAACATAGAATAACAACCCATGGTTGACTTGGACATAGAAACCCTGAGTAAAGACACTGGATTCAGAGATGCAGGTGCACCACAAGGGTTTTTTCTACTCATTGGTTCTTAATGATCTCTTAGTACTGAAAGGCAACACAGATGGTCCCATTTCTAGTTTTAGAAGATATTTGTAAAAGACAACCTTGTATCACTTAAGGAGTTCTTGTATATGCTGAGGTGAGTTTTCAGGTGTTTTTAAAAAAGTGTCCATCATAGTAATGTAAGAGTCAGTGAGCCCAGGAAGAGATACACTGCTTAAAGGAACTAATTAATTAAACAAGGTTGAATAGAACAGCATGGAACAGAAGATATTTAAAGTACCTTTTTTCCTCCCTGTTTCTGCACCATGGTGACTAATGTTTATTAAGTCCCCATAGTGAGATATTGAGAGATTTTTCTCAAGATCTCGTGCTGTTTTAAAAGGAAACAATGGCTTGTGGTAAAGTCAACTCATGCTGAGATACATTAACTGCACCATGTTATCATCTGATAATGGTGCTATTAACACATTACCCACTGTGTATATTTGTGAATTAGGATGTTTCCTTGTTAATGGAATTGAGCCATTTTCTTTGAAATGGCAAGTATTGGGCATTTTGACACCATTTTGGAGGAGGGGTGGAGAATACAGCCTCATTTATTGGATTTGTTTGTTGGGTTTTTTGTGGATATTCCCTTTTTAAACTTCAGGAAGTATATTTATATTTATTCTGTTGTCTTGCTTTGAGATTTCATTAAGACTATTCAAAAGGCATAATTCTTATAATGAAAGAAAAATATATAAATATGCGATGTTGGAGAATAATTGCCACGCTATAAATTCTGAACATTCCAAAAGGGCAACAATAATACAACAATAAATAATGAGTCTTAGATTGCATAATTTAAAGGCAGTTGCTGAAGTATAGAAATATTTTTTTTCATAGTTAGGTGGCACTAGCCAGGCTCTGGAGTGTAGCAGAAATTCCAGTTTCTTATTTATTAGAGGAGAGTTGGAGATAAAAACACTTCCTGTAAATTCAACACAATCAGTAAGCCTATCCAACCACACATTTTTTACACATGATCAAATAAAACAAAATGTACTCTTCCTAAAAGCAGTAATTCAAAACTTGTTGCTGTGAGTTTTTCATGCTAGGTCTG
Organism: Gorsachius magnificus; assembly: GCA_034008185.1. Taxonomy (NCBI): domain Eukaryota; kingdom Metazoa; phylum Chordata; class Aves; order Pelecaniformes; family Ardeidae; genus Gorsachius; species Gorsachius magnificus. Next base: position 61,698,925 of record CM067084.1, read on the forward strand.
CTTCATTCTGAATCTGAGTCCATGGCATGAATGATGATGTAATAATTCTTCAACTGCATAGAAACAAATGGCAGTACAATTATGTGATTAAAAACAAATGTTATTTGTGCTTTCCTATGTATGAAATATACATACTTACTGCTCAATTTCTAAACACATATTAGCAAAACCAATGAAATATTTTTCATCTATGATCAATTCATGAACTTGCAATGAGAGACACATTAAAATGCTTTTTAAAATTTGACGCTAAAACAATCCAAGGAATAATATTCCAGGCTAGTAAAACATTAAAGAAATCTATTTATTCTAGATTTCATAAGATAATGAAATTTCACTGCCTGTCTACTCACAGCTTCATAAATTTTCTTGAAAGTATTTCCAGCTGAAAACAAATAAATATGTATAAAATAAAATAGGAACCTTTTGGTTAATAATAAGGCCTTCTAATTTTGTTATGCAAAGAGAGTCAAGACTCAAAAATACAGACAATAATAAAACACTATTATGTAATCTATGTCACATCATAGGTGTTCTTCACATTTCAGTATGATAAACCTATAAAAACCCAAAACTAAAATACATAGCTTATTAATTATATCATAAAGGTTTTTTGAATTAGCAGTAACTGATATAAGAAAATACTGGATTATTTTCTATTATGCATGTTCTTCGAGATCTTGGTCTCCTTCTTTATCCTCTCTTTGACTAAGTTCCTTATTTGTATTATGGATGTAATAAATTTTTCTTTTGTCAGACCCACCTGTAGTTTTTTTTTTTAAATTCAGGCTCCCTCTTTCTGTATATTTGGATAGTAACAATTACAGTGCAACTCATCTCTATACAAGCTTCTAAATGCTTCTACAATGAAAATAAATCACAAGGGGGTATAATTTTCAGTGCAGACAGTGATATTTGAAGATCCTAAGTTTACTTGGGTGTCCTAGAGCCTCCTTGAATCTCCCGGACAGCTGAAGTGGAGATATTATAACTGTCTTTCTACACTTTAGGAAACTTTGGCTGAAGTCTTTTTGTTTCCTTTTTCCAAGCCAAAGGGGGTTAGACCTTAATTGTTCTTTTTTTTTTCCCCAGATTATACGAGTGCAAGACAAGACCATCTTTCTTTCTTGTGCCTTCTTTTTTTCTTTTTAATGCTGAAGAGTTCTGCTGTACTCTATACACTTTAGCCAATGCTTCATGCTGAATAAAAACATTGTATTACAGGAAATTCAGAATTGGGAGTAAAGCTCTGTGTAGGTTTATAGCCATTTCCTAACATACAGCCCTTAAACTATTAAGCTCTTTACATTTTTCCATTCTGTATAGTGAAGTAGTCCCATGCAAATTCCACTGTTGAGTATGAGTACGTTTAGTGAACAACTCAGAATGACTTTTTAATATATAAGTATATAGTTATATATTGTATATTTATGCATATATATAAAATGTATATTAAAAGTAGACCCAGCACTACAAGGGATTTTCAGTTTCTATAGCTTATATTTATTTGTTACGTAAGACATCTAGTGCTTTTATTGATATTGCTGACACTTTTTACTGATATTGCTGTAGTATATATGCCACTGGGGAAACACCTTGCAACAAAGTGCTTTCCGAGGAAGAATGCTGTCATGCAATATTGGTGCTAAGTCTGGCCAAGAGAGAAAAGTTATACTTTTAAAATAGACCCCTTCCCATTTTCTTTTTGGGTTGTTGGGGTTTTTGGTTTGTTTTTTTTTTTCCTCTTTGAAATCAGGATTACCAAGGGGTGTTTTATTCATGTAACACAAACACAGAAGAATTTGCAACAGATAATTTTTTTTAGGTTAGCATCAGTGTAGGTCATACCAAGTTGTTATACCTAAAACTGTGAGATGCCTGCGCGTATATAAGGATTTCTAGCAACAAAGTAATAATACAGCAATTATTTCAGAGTGAGCTGGTGACATCCTTTTTAGATGTCCAGACATTTAGATGTCAAGACAATTAAGGTCTTGGAAAAGGTGTTAACTTTTCCTTTTGCTTTATACCACCTTCCAAACGGATTTAAAGTAGCATCTTTAGATACTGCTGTTGGAACTGCTGTTATGACCATTCTTAGAGCTTATAGACACTGAATGCTATACAAAATGATCTTTTAGTAAAAATTAAAATTTGGGTAGATAACTCAGAGCTGGAAATGGAATTAGGAAAATGGCCAAAAATGAGAAAATATCACAGGTGACAGTAATAAAAAGTCTGGTGACATTGATCTTATATAGTTAAACTCAAGTGGCAGTAATTTCACTAAATAGATATTAATTCACAACCTACCTTTGCTTTTTTGTACACTGTGGTCATCTGGAAAAAATGTCATTTTTATGCTAACTAATAAAGGAAAGCCAAAGTATCATAACTGCAATACTGTTTTTTTTCTAAACATCTCTAAACCTGTATAATTTCTTCTTGGGATGCTTCATATGAAAATCCTTAACACACTCAAGAAAAGTAAAACAGGAGTTACAGAAAGTTTTTAATTTCTATCCCTGTTTGCTTGAAAGGAATGATAAGACAGTATTTGGTACAAACTTATGAAATCATATTTTTAATAAGTGTACTGAAAATTATTTTGTTAGAAAAAGCTTATGTCTAAATAGATTTATTTGCAATAAAGCAAATAACAGGAAAACATGTATCTAGTTTGAAATTGAAAAAACATTCTTTTCTAATTGTATGATGTTTGTTAATGTCACTGCTGCATTTCCTCATTAATTTATGCAGTTTATTACGTTTAACTTGCATCTACAGCTGAACTGATTTTACATTTTGATTTGCAGCAGGGGGAGATGTGCTCATAACGAATATCTTTTAGTTGCGCTTTCCCCACATATTTTTATTTAGGAAAATTACATTTCCAGAACAGTGTCCTCTGAGCAGAAAAAAAGAAAAATTCCATTAAGAAAAAAATAATGTAGTGAAACTATGAAAAACAATTAAATTTTAAAGATTTAATAACTTATTTCTAGATACAAGTTCTGCAATTTTAAAGCTATGCTGAGAGGAAGAATATGTGTAATTGCTTTTATGACTATGGTGCATACCTGTCTTGGGGATTCAAGACTGATTGGAAGAAATTGTATTCACTGGGCTAAGAACGGTGGGTGACTAAGAGTCCCTTATCTCAACTAAAGAAAAAAACCAACCAGTATGCAACTGGTAAACTCAATATATGTACTTAAAACACAGACTGCTATATATGAAAACTGTCATTTCATCTGAATTTCTTTCTTAAGACATGATTTTCTTAAGATCACCTGAAAATTTAAAGTTAAGGGTTAGCTGCGGCTGTTTATATGCTTCAGTATGACTGCTAATGGCAAGACCACAAGGATGAAGTGTGACACACAGTCACAAATAATAGGATTATTTTAATTATATATGAATCATTAAAGGTACCTTTGTTTTGCTAAAGCTTTGATAAGTATATAATCAAAGTAACAGTGGTTCAGTCAAGCAGTGTATGTGGTAATAGGTTAAATCTGGCAAAATGAGCGTCATTTAAAATTTGGAAACCATAGTAATTCTTGTATGAGAGTGTCTCTAGAAGTATTGTAAAAGACAACACTTACACAGCTGAAAAGTGTAAGGGTTGGAAAAACTAATATGCAGTCTCTAAATCATGATGTTATTTGTAATTAAAGGGAACAACAAAGCAAACAAACAAATAATTTAGTATATGTATTTTTCTTTAAAAAGAATACTTAAATTCTTTGCATTAGATGTGAAAAATCAGGAATAAGACAGAAGAATGTGTTGCAGGTGGGTCAGGTAGAACTGGGTTTACTTAAAAGCCTGAGGCAACCAAGTATTATTAGCATAAATGAACAACTGGTGCTAGAATGAACTAGGAGCCTGGAAGTTCTAGGACAACCTATGTTTTGTTCAAAATCTAGCTAAAGGCAGAAAGAGAAAATGTCCTGTAAGTGAAAAAAAAAAAAAAAATTAGTCAACCTGTATTTTGTTCATGCTGTTAAAATACAAATGGCTATTACTGTTAATCCATTTACAGTGGTACACACACTCAGTCCAATTTTTTAATTAGTACAAATGAAACCTCATTAACAAAGCTACAGTTAGAAGCTGTTACATGCAAAGAAGCCCTTATAAAAGCTAAATCTTTTTCTCACATGCCAGGTTCAGAGGCAATGACCAGGGTGAGATACAGCCCAGTGATCATACCAGGATGTTGATGCCAAGGCAGGGCTGAGGTCAGGCCAGGAAGCCAGCCCGCAGCTCAGGTCCCGGTCTGGATAAACAAGGTAAGTGGCCCAGCCAGGGAGGGCTGCGACATAGCTGCAGTGAAGCTGAGGTGGGGCCTGGGGTTTGTCTCTGCTGAAAGCAGGTTCCACAGACTCAGCAGGTCCCACTCCCACAGGTCAGGCACAGCCTCCCTGCTGGGTGCCTAGGAGCCTTGGCTGAGGCCTCCGCTAGGCAGTTCTTTCAAAGACACCATTACACCATCTCTAAGTTGACCCTGAGCCAAATCCACCAGAGGAAGGGATGTGCTCTGGGTCATTCCCATGATTCTCAGAGATCCCAGCCAATGCTTTCAGCATGGGTCCTGGGGGTGTCGTGATGAGTTGTTGGCATTCTCTCAGCACCAAGGAGTGGGATGTTAATTAAGGGATCATCTTCCTCGTCTTTGCCAGGAAAAACATGTTCTAGAAAACGATAATTTTCCTCTTCACTCTAGGGTCTACTTGGGATCATTTTTGCGTGTTTTCTAGCAGACTTTATGCTTTGCTCTTTCTTCACTGTTCTGTAACTCTGTGTTCCATTTGACTTTACCATAAATGGTGTGCTGTGTATATGTTAGATACTGGGGTTTTGTACTTTCTGTTACCCTTACAATCAGTTTTGCCCAGATTCTGAGATTGCATTAACAGTAATGTCCACTGAGGAGCTGTGGATATCCTTGGTAAATCCAGTATGATATTCAATGTCCACACCCTCAAGGACTCTGCTGTGATCTTAGTCCGGTACTCCTAGATGCTTCGTGATTATTATATGGCCATGGATCGCTCATTCTCCACAGCGAAACTAACTGTTGTTCCTATCTGTGTAGAAATTTTTAACAAGGTTATAACACAGTGTCATGCAAAGCCAAACAAAACAAAAACAAATTAAGTGATAGCCACTTGGTCATTAGATAATTGCTCTTTCAATTTAACATATTAAAGCAAAGCTCCAAGCAAATCAAGATTGAGTCCAACAAAGGCAAGCCTCACAGCTTAGCCTAAGGCTTTGCAAGGTTCATAAAAAGTCTACGGCTCTTATTACTAATGGCAATACTGTGTTTACAGTGCTCTAGCTATTTTTTTAACCAAAAAGATACATTAGAAAAATTAAGAGTCTTGCTTATAGTCTCCAACTTTATATAGAATCATTTAATCTGTCACTGACATTCTGGGAAGTAGGTGTCACGGTAAGAGTTTTCATATTGCTGATTTTCTAGGACATTTTTTAGTACAATGACATTACCTAAACACAGAACCTAGAAACACGAATGTAAAAACTTAATGTAACAACTTTCCTAGGGATGTCTGAGTACCTGCCTGACGATGGGAAGTGCTGAATGAATTCCTTGTTTTGCTTTGCTTGGGTGCACGGCTTTTGTTTTACCTATTGAACTGTCTTTATCTCAACCCATGAGTTTTCTCACTTTTACCCTTCCGATTCTCTCCCCCATCCCACTGGGGGGCAGTGAGCGAGTGGCTGGGTGGTTCTTAGCTGCTGGCTGGGGTTAAACCATGACGGTATGTATAGAGCAGTTACAGCTCAGAAGTCTGTGATGCAGTGAGACTAAGAAAGTATTGAGGGGAAGTATTATTATGTATTTGTATAGTCTTGTGTGTTCTTCTCTGTGCCTGCTTTTGGGTATTATTAGAGACAAGGTAGAACTAGATGTACCTTTGAACTAACCTAGTATAGCCATCCTGATTTTCTATATTACTTGCCACAAAGGCAGATATGCTTCATTTATAATCATATCTAGTTATTTGTCTGAAACCAGGCAACACAGGAATGAGGGAACTCTTACAAACATCATAAACACTTTCAGGTTCCTTATCAAGTGACATTTACCACTTGGCTTTTGAAAAGATGAACACATTATAAATTTAGATAAAACAACATTTACTTTCCTATAATCTTCTAAGTTAGAATCACTACTTATATCACTGGAAAACAGAAATATAGCAGTTGGGATTCAGCAGTAAATTTAAAAAAAAAAGCCCACCGGTATATAGTTCTTGTACCTTCCTCCTTGCCACTGATTTATATAGTTGTTGTACCTTGTTCCTTGTTATGCACTTCCAAAATGAAATTTCATTTTACTCTTGTCTATACAAAATTTTGTGCATTCCTATGTTTTGCACATGTGACACCTCCTGTGCTTAATTCATATTCTTATTCTATTCAAGCATATTTCAAATTCTAGTGCAAGATTGTTTCTAGTAAGTTTTAAAAAAACTCACACTGATCAGTGTAGTGTCATTTCTCCATGTCCACATGAAATTAATTCATTAAAACTTCTCCTGCATGTGAAAAACTGATCCAGCTCTTCTAAATTAATTTTATTTTTCCAAATATCTGCTTGGAATCTTAAGTAAAACCATCCTCTGAACAGTCGTCATTTTTAATGTAGCCCAAATATAAATTTATTTATATTTTTCTCTTCATAATGGTTTCCAAGTGTACCTGCCAGGATTTTGTTTTCTAGAACAGGATTGTTTCTGAGCCACAGTGTTGCAAATTGTGTATGATCTATGAACTTCTACCATCCGTATGTAATTTTATTCAACCAATTTTTTCTGATACATCTACTCTGAGCTTAGGAAATACACCAATGTAATACACCAGTACAAATAACAAAGAAATGTGACATGTTTAGACATATTTTAAAGATGCTTCTTTTCTGGTAACATCAATGATTTAATATTTTGGTTTTCTTTATTTATAGATTAAAAACAACTCTATGTGCAGAATCTGGAATAAAATATAAAATCAATAATGTTCTTTCCCAGGAAACTTATATCCTTCTATTAGAACTCCTAAATAGAACCTTTCAAGCAAGAATTTGACTGGAACTGAAAATCTTATAGTCCTTTCTCATATCATCCTGTCTTTTTAGGCCATCTGAAATTGCCTTCAGAGGGAAGACTCCAGACGCAAGATTCATGAGAAACTACAGACAGTGCAATATGTCCCCAAGAAATGAAATCTAACCCAAGAATTTCACAGGCAGCTGTTCCACTCATCCCTCCTAAATATCTTTTCTGGCTGGGAAAAAACATGGTATGATAGCAGTTGAGATGAGACAGAGATGGTAGCATAAGAGAGAACTGGGAGCAGCAGGGGGAGATCACAAATTTTAAAAAAAAAATTCAAACAAAACCACAACCAAACCAAAAAAAACCTAACCAAAGAAGTTAGTGCAACAAAAAAACTGTCACATTAAGGTAATTGAGAGACTAGGGTGAAGGGGGATAACATGGACCTAAGACAGTAGAATAGTGAACAGAGTGAAGAATTGGTGCTAGAGTGCCATGGGTCCATAAAAGAGGAAGGAAAGAGGAAGATATTGATGTAATTTGGGCAAAAGTGTTAAGGAATGAGGAAAAAAAAGTCAAGCCATTTGGAACAAGAGTGGAGGGTAGAATTAACAAACAAGGAGAAGGGGAATAATCAGGATGAGGCCAAGATATCATAGTAGTGGTCCTCTAGAGTTGCACTGCTAAAAATTATCATTTAATCCAACTGGTTACTGAAATTCAATTAAAAAAATCATGTATGATGTTACTTTAAAAATCAGGAGATACAGGACAAAGCAAGTTTAATAACTTCAGAAGTGCTATTTTAGTATAACTGTTGAATATTATACAAACTGGATTTTTTTTTTTGGTGAGGAGATGACAATGTGAGGAAATTAAGGAAAAATATGAATATCATAACATTCATAGAGATTTCATTACAATGTGGTGGCTCTTGACATGCATAACTCCTCTGTTGTGCCTCATTGTGTATCACATTAAGGAAGTAATGGCTGGAATTCATTTTATAAATGGATAGGTAGCAATGGTCAATAAATTTCTTGCACTGCTTGATTGTGTATATGCATCTGCGACATCATTCATATGCAATTTTACATTTTCATTTGTTTTTTCTTTTCTTCTTTTTCCATTCTTTTCAAAAGAGAATAAATTTCAAAAGCTAAGTGGCTATGTTCCACTTTTAGTGATAAATAGATGATAGGATAGAAAGAAAACAACCATATAACAATGAAAAGCATCAACTAATTTTCAGGACGGGACCCCTGACAGTGTCCACCCATCACAGTATAATGTTATTAGCTTAAACATGTACCTTGGAAGTAATTTCCTTAACGGTACTGCACAATAATACTGTAGGTACTATGTGACTCTTCTGTAGAGCACCCTGAAAATCTTTTGTTACCTGATAATTTGAATTGTATTAATTCTCTATTCAATGAAAATGTGTTTAACCAAATAACAATAAAATAATTTGACTTGAAGATATCATGTAGTAAGAATTCCCAAGAATTCCATGTCCATGAATGACAAAAGTATTTTCGGACAAAAAACCCAAAATTCCCCAAAAAATTTTGGAATTCAAATAACATATCTAGCAATTTGCTTATCCAAAAAAATGGGATGCATGTATAATTTCAAGAAGTGGGAATCTAGCTGTGCTACATTCACTTTTAAATTCTAGGTCTGTCAAGTCCTCTTTACAGTGATGTTAGTCTGTCAAACATATTTATTTTTATTTCTGCAATATTGTTTAAGCCTGAATAGTTTTATGTGTCTATGCTAGAACTTCTCTGGTTTAAGGTAAAAACAAAATGTTTTTCTGGAATTTTTTCTTATACCTGATAGTTTCTCAGTGTAGGTTTTTCTCTTCTTTGTGCTTCTTCATTTAATTTCATGCAAGAATTTAAAACACAATTATATAGAATATTCACTGATATTTGAGTCCTGATAATGCAAAAGAATAAAGCTGTCTCCCCTTTTTCCCCTGCTCTTGAGACAAGATTACTGGCGTACAATGCTCACTCTCAAACTGAGATCCTTCAAGATGTCTTTGCCACCTACTACACATGGACTTGAAAAGTCTTATCCCTGGTAGCAGTACAAACTACATTTTTTGGACTTCTTTTTTTTTTTTTTCATTTTATGCCCTTCTTATCCCACTCTTATTACAACTCCACTAAGGGCCATATGTTTGTTATTGTTTAAGACAGAAAAGGGTGTTCAGAGTTGCCTTGCAGCAGGTTTGTAATACTCCCAGTAATTAGGTCATGGGAACTGGGAGACAGAAGAGATGGATCTTTGCAGCCTAGAGGGGAATCTGCTACAACCTGATTGATTCCAAAGTTTTGTCATGGAAAACTTGTCACCTGATGATTAGTTTCCAAACCTCTGTTATGGCAAATAGTGTTGTTTGTTCATAAAACATGCTACAACCATCTCTTCCCAAGGCGCAGTAGAACAAACTATATGAAAATAGAAAGTTGCGAAGAGTATCAGTACTTTCAGTCAATATAAGTTAACAGGCAACAAAATTTAGAAATGCTATGCCTAATAAAGAAAGAGAGCCAATTTAAGATTCAATTGTCATGGGCATGGAAGTGTAACAGAAGGCATCTAGACAATATGTATATGTATACACACACACACACAAAATATAAATTATTTATATATATATATGTATAAAATAATGTTGAGAGATCTGTTTGAAATATAGAATAGATCTTGTATTGTCTTTGTGTGGGAAGGTTGGGGGCGACGGGGGGTGGGGGGAGGCTATAGTTGTGGCTTCTGTGAGAAGCTCTTAGAAACTTTCCCTGTGTCCAATAGAGCCAATGTCAGCTGGCTACAAGATGAACCTGCTGCTGGCCAAGGCTGAGTCCATCAGTGACAGTGGTAGCACCTCTGGGATAATGTAATTCAGAAGGGAAAAAAAAAAATCTACTACACAACAACTGCAGCCAGAGAGAGGAGTGAGAATATGTGAGAGGAACAGCTCTGCAGACACCAAGGTCAGTGCAGAAGGAGGGGCATGAGGTGCTCCAGGTGCCAGAGTACAGATTCCCCTGCATCCCCTGGTGAAGACCATGGTGAGGCAGGCTGTCCCCCTGCAACCCATGGAGGTTATTGGTGGAGCAGATCTCCACCTGCAGCCCATGGAGGACCCCACACCAGAGCAGGTGGATGCCCAAAGGAGGCTGTGACCCCATTGGGAAGCTTGCACAGGAGCTGGCTTCTTGCAGAACCTGTGGACCCATGGGTAGAGAGGAGCCCAGGCTGGAGCAGATTTGCTGGGAGGGCTTGTGATCCGTGGGGACCCACACTGGAGCAGTCTGTTCCTGAAGGACTGCAGCCCATGGAAAGGATGGACCCACACTGGAGCAGTTAATGAAGAACTGCAGCCCATGGAAAGGACCCATGTTGGAGAAGTTCATGCAGGACTGTCTCCCGTGAGAGGGACCCCAAGCTGGAACAGAGAAGAGTATGAGGAGTCCCCCCCTGAGGAGGAAGGAGCAGCAGAGACAGCATGTGATGAACTGACCCTAACCCCCATTCCCCATCCCCCTGTGATGCTCAGGGGGAGGAGGTAGAGAAATTGGGAGTAAAGTTGAACCAGGGAAGAAGGGAGGGGTGGAGGGGAGGTGTTTTAAGATTCAGGGTTTTTTTATTCTCTCCTACTCTGATTTGATTAGTAATAAATTAAACTAATTTCACCAAGCTGAGTCTGTTTTGACAATGACAGTAACTGGGAAATGATCTCTCCCTGTCCTTATCTCAACCCACGAGCCTTTCATTATATTTTCTCTCCCCCGTCCTACTGAAGAGGGAAGTGATAGGGCGGCTTGGTAGTACCTGGCATCCAGCCAAGGGTAACCTGTCACAGATCTGTAAGTTATACGGACGTATTTTATAAATTTATATATTAATGTAATCTTAGTCTAATGTTGCAGGCTAAGGAAGTTCCAATATTAAGAACTTCAGCAAGACATAAATGAGACAAAAAATATTTCAAATGATTACTTGGGCACAAATTGATGACTTGAATAAATCATCACTGAATACGTTCAATTTGCTGCACACCACTACAGAAAAATAGGGTTTTATGTAGTAAATTAACAAAACAAAACAAAAAAATTACTGGTGATGTACATCCTTGCCAAAGAGCATTTTCAAGTCATTCAAAATATCTTTAGTCTTACAAATTTATCCACATAAATTTAGTAACAAATTTTAAAAAGTTAACTATGCTGAAAGTGCATTTGTATAATTTGCTTTTTTCTAAGTTACACATTAGAAAGCCTTGAAAAAACTCCTCTGGTACACATAGTTAGGTTTCATACTAGTGTGAGGCAAGGATGCCTGAGAGTGTAAGCTTAGAATGGTAACAAAGGCTGTGAAAATACAATGTTAAGATGATAACAGAGGCTCCAGGAATGTAAACACAAATCACAAACGGTCACTGAAAAAATGCAGCCTTGAGAGCTCTATTCCATAGCAAAGGGCAGAGAGAAATCATCCTGTATGTGGTGAAACCTCAAAGGATAAAAGACGTTTACAGCCCCATCATGAGCAAAGGAAGAACACAAAGGAAAGAGTTACACCATCTGTATGCCCCTTGGTTGGGATGCTGAACCTGATCAAAGCTGCACTTTCTCCTCCTTCTCATTTAGTGGAGAAAGAGAGGTTTACTACATTTTGCAGCTGTAACTCAGCAGTCAAATTTAAAATTGCTTTATATATTTAAGCAAACTAGAATTTTAAAAGCTCTATGTGTGGCTTTTTTGCTTCAGCCTTCCAGCATAACAAGGTAGTTGACTGCCAAGCCTGAGTAAAGTTGGATGCAACAAGTGTGAACATGAAATCATTACTTCAGTGTAACAGAATATGCACTGGCTTTTTATTAAGTAATTCTGATATTAGAATCTGATCTGAGGTTGCTCTGTTGCTCTCACAGCAAGAGGTTAAGGTTTGAAACAGTATCTTGTTGCATTAAGAATATGAATGATGATGATAAAAGATGACAAAGGTGATTTATATATGTGCCAAAATTACCAAAAGAAAAAAAAAAAAGTCATTAGGAGATGAAGAACTTGATTTAAGGGGTGTTGTGGTTTGACCCTGGCTGGCAACTCAACGCCACACAGCCACTCACTCACTCCCCCCATAATGGGACGGGGGAGAGAATCAGAGCAGTAAATGAGCGAAAACTCATGGGTTGAGATAAAGGCAGTTTAATAGGGAAAACAAAAGCCATGCGCAAAAGCAAAGCAAGGAATTCATTCACTGCTTCCCATGGGAAGGCAGGGCTCCATCACACGTAATGGTGACTTGGGAAGACAAACGCCATCATTCTGAACATCCCCCCCTTCTTTCTTCTTCCCCCAGTTTATATACTGAGCATGATGTCATATGGTCTGGAATAGCCCTTTGGCCAGTTGGGGTCAGCTGTTCTGGCTGTGCCCCCTCCCAGCTTCTTGTGCCCCTGGCAGAGCTGAGAGCTGAGAAGTCCTTGGCCAGTCTTAGCACTACCCAGCAACAACTAAAATATCAGTGTGTTATCAACATTCTTCTAGTACTAAATCCAAAACACAGTACTATGCAAGCCACTATGAAGGAAAATCCCAGCCGAAACCAGGACAAGGGGTTAGGAAACCAGATAGAGAACAAGGTAGGACCAAACTGTGAGGTTAGTACACTTTCTGTCACACCACTCAAAACCAGAGGTAATGGGGAACACATGTAGATTTTGTCTGTCAATGTTCCCAGTAACAGAAGCTACACTCACTGAGAACTTAATTCTGTAGTGCTATATGGATCATAAATGATAATAAAATACAATAGTAATAAAAATAGGATAAAAGCTGAAAAGCTTTCATGAGTATTAAGCAAAGAGAGCATGGAAGGCTCATCATATGCATCAGCAGGTTTCTTAGGAGCCTAAAGCAAAGGAGTAATTCCAGGGTTGAGACTATTGTAACAATGGTCTTTGGCCTGCTAAAACAAGAAGGAAATATTTCAACAGTTTTAAATTATTATAACTGTTAAAGTAATTGAGAGAATATTAGTTTATATCAGTACAGGGTATGTCACTATATTCTGTAGCAGCTCAAGACAGTTATTAGCATGCCTGACACCACAGGTGAAACAGCAGTAGCAAAAAATTCTAGTAGTTTTGATCTGATGTCTTGATTCCATCAGATTGAATTGAATAAGAAGAGATCTGTGGTGAATAAAAGGGGAGAAGCAATTGAGTGTAGAAGACCGCCTACTGATCATCGTCACCAAGAAGAAGGAAGAAGAAGGGCGGGCCTGTAAGGGGTATAAAAGCTGTTGTTGTGTTATAATAAACGCCATTTGCTGCATCCTCGTATTGGTGTCTGTGCATCAGTGACCCAGGGACGAGGACGTGACCCCCCTGTGCAGCTCACACGTCGAACCGTGGGTGATTGTCGCTATACAAGTGAAAGCAACAAATGGTGACCCCCGACGTGATCGTGTGAGGCTGCAGACCGCTGGTGGTTGAGAGGCCCAGGGATGAGGACGAACCCTCCTGTGGTCGAGAGGAAAAGCGGGTACCCGTGTGTGTGTGAGGTCCGGACCATGGATGCGATACTTCAGATAGTATGTGCGATGCTAAACCCTAAGGTCTGGTCCAAAGAGACCAAGGGTGGAGATTGTAACGAATATACCTTTAAATTGTTGTAACCCATTATTTGAGTTGCATGTTCTAGGAATTACTATAGCAAGAACCACCTGAACCAACGGAGGACAAGCCTTACAAGAAGCAGTGCAATTGCAGCAGTGACATTTTGTGGACATTTCTGGACATCTTACAAGGGCAGTCCATAGACTAAAGGAATGATATCTGTGTAATATTTTAAAGGATGGGAAGAGGGTGGTCATTAATGAAAATATATTAAATGTGTAGAGCTCGATCGAGCTTTGCCAGATATCCCTGTATCTGTACTTCTTTGCAATTTGAAGAAATCGTCTTTTGCCTTGCTACTACAAGTCCCTGCTTGGCAAAAAGAAAAAGAGGGAATTGTAAAGGGGTTTCTTAAACAACAGGGCCACAAAGTATTATGGGAATACGTGGACAATTCAGGGTTTGTAAGCAGCGTGTCCTTGGTACACTGAAACAAGTAAGAAGCTATGAGCTAAAGAAAATGTACTGATTGCAAGTAGAAACTAAGATAGCTGGGTGCTTTTTTTTATATATCCAATCACTATTAGCCAGACATCAGAGACAGTAGCTTTAGCATTATATGATTACTATGGGGACATTGAAGTCGATGTAAAAGCTAACTTTTTAGAACATGTCCGAACGTTAAAACTATCCTGGGAACCTCGTGTTTTAACAATTCCAAAAGAAGGTAAAACTGTATATACTGACACTTCTTCAAAGACAGGAGTCGCAGCTATAGTGTGGCAAGAAGAAGACAACAACTGGCAGAAACTGCTCTTCACTGAACCCGGAGCTAGTGTGCAACAATTAGAAGCAATCGCCATCGCAGAAGCCATCCAGAGATGGACTTTAATTCACTTAAACATAGTAACAGACGCTATGTTTGTGTTTCGCATGGTACAAAATATGGCCTATCCAGGAGTAGCTGGAACAGAAATTGCATTAAGAATAGAGGCAGCACTGCAGAAAAGAGAGGCAACAGTGTCAATAATACGTGTTAACAGCCATACTACAATTAAAGGAATATATCAGAAGGGAAATGACAGAGCAGACAAAGCCGCTCAGCGAGTATGGACAGTCAGAAAAGCTAGAGAGTTGCATGAGAGATTACACATAGGTGCCAAAGCGCTCGCAAAACACTGTAATATTACTTTAACTCAAGCAAAAGATGTAATAAGCACCTGTCCTTATTGTCAGAATTCCGCACTTTGGGGTGCTGGAGTGAACCCTCGAGGTATACAACCTAATCAGATCTGGCAGTCTGATTTTATGATGTGCTCTCTCATGCGACCGAAACAATGGTTGGCTGTCACAATTGATACATGTAGTACAGTGATAGTAGCTACACAGCATAAGACTCCAAATACTCGAGCAATACAACACCATTGGAGTACAGTTATAGCCTGGTTAGGAATTCCAAAGCAGATAAAACCAGATAATGGAGCATGCTTTATAGCAAGCTCAACAAAACATTGGGCAGACAAATGGGGTATAAAATTGTGTCATGGAGTTCCATATAATAGCCAAGGACAAGCTATTATCGAAAGAGCAAATCAAACTTTAAAAAGAAAAACTCAAATTCTTGGGGAGGGGGAAGGATATGGAAAACAAAAGGCGATTCCAGTTTCAGAACAAACTAGAATTTTAAATCAAGCACTCTGTGCTTTAAATCACTTTATTAGGGGTAATGAGTCAGAATCCCCAGTGCATAAGCATTGGGCAATCAGAGCAGAACAAGGGCCTCGAGTCCTAGTCCACTTCCCAGATATTGGTAGCTGGGAGGGGGGATGGAGACTAGTGGTAATGGGATGTGGTTATGCAGCAGTGAAAAAAGATGAAGTGCTTAAATGGGTACCCGCAAGGTGGGTACAGCCGGATCTCAAAATTAATGAATAGAATGAATAGTCTGAGAAAATTTTGCAGAATCGATTCTTCAGCCGAAACCCAGAAAAAGAAGTGCGACAGGAAGGATATCAGAAGTTATCAACGCCAGATGAAGCAGAAAAACAGAAGAAAAGAAAGCAGAACAAACCAAAGAAGACACAGAACATTTCAATCAACTTTTTTATTATAAATGTGTTATTAAACAGTTTTAGTAGTATATGTAAAAGCTTTGCTTCGCTTGCTAAGAAAAAGGCGCAAGCAGTAGATGCTATGCATTATTGCTTACTAAAAAGCTCAGATAATCATAATATTATAAGATGTTATATGTTTGTAGCTTTAAAAGAAAAGGGTAGCGACCCAGATGGGACATCGCTTGTGAATCTTGACAGATCCATGAGATTATGGGATCTCCAGCCGGCACCGAGGAATTCTCAGGGAGAACCTCTAATCCCTGGATTGAAGAATTCTAAGCAAGTCCTCTGGAAAAGTAATAGAGTACGTAATAATAGCAATAATAATTATAATAATTGTCTGTTGTCATTGACTGGCCAGCAATGATAACATACATTAGGAGAGCATTGCATTTAATTAGAAGAGAAAGATATTAGAATATTAATTATTAACGCTTAATGCGAGAAACGCCTTTATAGCATGGGGAGGGGGAATTGCGGTGAATAAAAAGGGGAGAAGCAATTGAGTGTAGAAGAAGACCGCCTACTGATCATCGTCACCAAGAAGAAGGAAGAAGGCCTGATAAGGGGTATAAAAGCTGTTGTTGTGTTATAATAAATGCCATTTGCTGCATCCTCATATTGGTGTCTGTGCATCAGTGACCCAAGGACAAGGACGTGACCCCCCTGTGCAGCTCACACGTCGAACTGTGGGTGATTGTCGCTATACAAATGAAAGCGACAGAGATCAAGGCAAAAAAAGTCTTTTGTGAAATATTATGGATGCTTTCAGTCTTTGGTATTGCCAAGCAAATATCCTGTTTGGCAAAGAGGGCGAAACAGGAAAGTTACTTGAGACACCATGTACTGTGTACAGTGAGACTCTAGGTATCTTTTTGTTCTGCTATAGACGTGTACCAAAGATTAAAGTCATAATACTGAAATGCTGCTAATTAGGGAAGACTCTGTAGACAGAGAATTATTTACAAATCTTCAATGTTTCTCATATATTAACCATTAATATTAACGGTTTCAGACCTTCTATCTGTAATACTAGTTAACATTTAATAAGTATCAAAATTGCTCCCAGATTTGCACATGAGTTTGGAAAGACTGGACAAAATAGACAATGGCTTTTACAAAATACTGGGGGAATGAATCAAATTTGTCTATAATAGTTTAGGAGGCACTTGAATCCCATTATGTAGCTAAATTTATAGGAAATAGGTTTCAGCCAGGCAGGCAAATGAAAGAGTTTTCCTGTTCAGATTATTTTACTTTACTTTTAGTTTTTCTGTGCATGTAATATTAAAAATGATGATGTTTGGTAGGATTAGGAAGCAATGTTTTTATTTATCTGGTGACAGTTACCTTCTGCACAAAGAAAATGGGTTGTTGGATAAGTAAGATTATTAGGATTGCTGTGTAATAAACACACTATTTAAGCACTTCTATATTTTAACATTCTCAGTGCTATTAAATAATAAGATCATGCTTTTACCATCATCTTCATTAGGATAAAATCTGGGTGGACATTTTTCATGTTCAGATGGATTTTTTTGTTGGTTCACTTCTGGCTGAACATTGATGCTAGAAAGGTTGGGACATATATAAGGGAGTTTACTGTTCAGCCAGGCTAAGATGAGCTGTTGTACTCAACAACCAGTGACCAATTTTCATATTGTCAGCAGTCTAGTGCTAAGTGAAGATTACAGAAAAAAAAAAAAACCAAAACAAAGAGTTTTATTCTTCTGTAGCAGAGGTACAAATCAGAAAATACAAATCAGTATCTGATTTAAAACTGCCGGATCCGTGTCACTATTTGTGAAGTCTTTGCTTCTTTCAACTGTATGTCCAGCTCCAAGCTATTCCACCTCTTGAACAAGTCAAAAAACTTCTAGTTTCACATTTGCTAATGAAATTTCATGTAAATAGCTAGCTATAAGTCTTACATTAACTTGTTTTTCTAATCAGTTTTTAAAGTCCCTTCTTCATTACATAGCCTATAAAGCAACTTTTAAATTAAAAACAAACAAACAAACAAACAAGATAACGTCAGTGTAGTAAGCAGGGCAGGGTTCCATCAGGAGCAGAATTTCTGCCACAGGTTGTTTTTACCTCACAGATAGTTCATTATTATTCATTTTGTTACCTAACATATATTGTAATGACTTTGCATTAGTTCCTTATATGCTTCTGAAAACTCTGGACAAGAATGTTATATGGAAAGAAGTAGTTATAAGAAAGCAAAAACCAGAAGAGCAGAATAACTAGGTGATAAAACTTCTGCTGAATAACTTTGGTATGGTGGTGTTTGCAGTGCTATGATGTTTTGCAGAATCATCCTACAATTCTTATGGGGTATTTCCTTCTGGATTATAATTTCCAGAGTTATAGTCACTTCTAGAATGATTATAGGAGAATAAAAAATTATTTTTAATAATCTATTTTTTCCCCTGTTTAAAGCTTTATATTTTTCTCTATTGGGTGGTAAAAAAGGGTCAGTGAGTAGCTACACTGTGCATATCATCTTGTTATTAAACTGATAATCCACATCTGCTGTATAGGAAGGAAATGAACAGCAGGAGGCTGTATGTAATGGGATTTTGCAGATTATAGTGAATGACAGACATAAAGACTCTCAGTACATGTAGTAATTCATCGGATAACATCTGAAACCTTATTTTTTTCCAATTTTGCTAGTTTGGGTAATTTAGGACTCAGTTGTTCATGCAAAACTCCCGTGAAAGACCTGTTGGAACTAGTTCTTTCATCCATATTAGTTTTACCAGGAGAAATACATTTTACCAGGAGAAATTACTTTAAATTTACATGTTTCTACTGAATCAGGATTTTGAAATTATATTACTGTGCCCCAATTATATGTGATAGAATAGGCTTGTGCGTTACTAACTAGCAAGGAGCAAGATCATTGTCATTTACACATTATCCAAAATCTAATGAATATATTTACTTTGTCAGTTCTGTATCCTTCATACCCAAATCAGTGTTTCAGTCATACAGCATAATGTAATGCTGAAATATGTTTGATGACAGAAAACCTGATAATTATTTTATCACTCCCATTTTTAAACTAAGAAAAGTTAACTCCCCAGGAAACCCATACATAACAAGATAATTAAACCTAGGCCATGTACTTTAAATAAAAAAAAAAATCTTTTCCCATGTAATTATTTATAATAAAAATGTATTGTTTATTTAAACCAATATATTTTCAAGCTGTAGATTAAATGTTTATTGCCTTAACTGATAAGAGTGTTACAAATGAAATGTAAATAAGCATGGCTCATAAGAAAACCAGTGTGATTTACCTGCACCAATAGCAGCAATTGTCATGAATATTATGTATCATCTACCAACACACTATACTATATATGCAAACTGTTACACAACAACAGTACATTTACCCTGATGAAGCTCTTTTTCTCATGAAAACTAATCTATTACAAACAGTAAACCTGGGTCACAAAACTAAACGCTTTAAGACAAAGAAGTATATAAAAAGTTTTTCTGTTAAAATATTTTTATTTTGGACTGTAGTTTCCTTATACCTGATTCTGTCTTTTAACTTCCTTTATTTTAAACTCATTTTTGTTTTAAACTGTATAAGCGAGAAAATGGGTATTATTTCAGGTTCCTTTAAGTCATTGTCAAAATCCCATTTATTTAACAGAGGACAAAATATAACCAAAGATATATATATATTCCTCATATGCTTATGAGCACTGATAGAAAATATAAAGATTTTTATAAATTAAAGTAAATACTTATTTCTTTGTTACTTGAATTATTAAAAGGTATTGACAAAATGAGTGTTGCATAGATAGCATAATAAAAATTTTTAACAATATTTTACCTGTTGTACAAGCATAAGTCATACTCACACCTTTGAAATAATAAAACGTTGGAAACAGAATTTTTTCAGAGTTCAAAACTGGCATGCAGTATCCCATAACATTTCATTTTTTTCTTGATTATTCTTGGAAGTATTCACTGAGGAAACATTATTTTCTGTATTCCTTTTACATAAAACAAATTTTTTTTCTTTCTAAGAGACACTGAGTTGTTTTAATACAATTTCTTTCAGCTTCCATTTAACCTCTGGTTCCATCTGCTGTATGTTCTTTATAACTGAACAAATAATTTTACAGTTTCCAAAGAATTAATGAAGCAATACTAACATTATGAGTCTAAATTAAAGAGTAATAATAATATAGTCTATGTACTCATCCCTTCAGAACATTAGCCACTATTTTTTTGAGAGTCACACTTAGTTTTAAGTAGAATAAAAAATACCTAAGAATTGGGTTTTTCTTCTGATGACCTTTCTCAGTGCAGGATCTCCTTTCTTTCTCTACTTTTCCTTTCCCCCAAGCATAAGCTTTCATTTCACTACCTCATAGGAAAAGACAACTTTTAGCAAATTTGGAGTTTTTTCATAAGAGTAGAGGTATAAAGCTAACAGTTAAAACATGCTGTTTATCATGCTATTTATCAGTTATGACCTTCTTTTGTTTTTATACTCATGTCAAAATAATGAACTTGGTTTAATAGGTGTATTGGGTTTCTGTGGCAAGGTCTTGGTAGTGGGGTGGCTACAGGGGTGGCTTCTGTGAGAAGCTGCTAGAAGTTTTCCCTGTGTCCACCGCTGGCCAAGGCCAAGCCAATCAGCGACAGTGGAAGCACCTCGGTGATAACATGTTTAAGAAGGAAAAAGAACAGCTGCGTCTCAGTAGCCAGAGAGAGAAGAGAAGTGAGAGGATGTGAGAGAAAACAGCCCTGCAGACACCAAGGCGTGAAAAGGGGGGGGCCACCCCCCCCGGAGTGGGTGGATGCCCGAAGGGAGGAGGCTGTGACCCCGTGGGAAGCCTGCACCAGATCTGGTTCCTGGCAAGCCATTGGACCCGTGGGGGGAGGAGCCCACGCCGAAGCAGGTTTGCTGGCAGAACTTGTGACCCTGCAGGGGACCCAACGCTGGAGCAATCTGCTCCTGAGGGACTGCACCCCGTGGGAATTATGGACCCATGCTGGAGAAGTTTGTGAAGAACTGTAGCCTGTGGGAAGGACTCATGTTGGACAAGTTCGTGGAGGACTGTCTCCCGTGAGTGGGACCCCACGCATGAGCAGGGGAAGAGTCCTCTCCCTAGGATGAAGAAGCGGCAGAGACAACATGTGATGAACTGACCTCAACCCCCATGCCCGTCCCCCTGCACTGCTGGGGGGAGTAGATAGAGGAACTGGCAGTGAAGTTGAGCCCAGAAAGAAGGGAGGGGTGGGGAGAAGGTGTTTAAGATCTAGCAGTTTTTCTTCTCTCCTTCTCTGATTTTGGTTGATAATAAATTAATTTTTTTCAGGTTGAGTCTGTTTTGCCCATGATGGTAACTGATAAAATGGTCTCTCCTTGTCCTTATCTCAACCCACGAGGCTTTACTTTTTCTCTCCTCTGTCTGGTTAGAGGGGAGTGATAGAGCGGCTTTGGTGGGCCCCCGGCGTCCAGCCAGGGTCAAACCACCACAATAGGCTTCTGTTAGAAATTATTGACACCATGAGGTTTTCACAGAATTTTCAAGGAATTTTTCCCTACTGGCTACTCTATTACATGAAATTTATAATATTTCTTCCTCATATTTCAAGCTGTCTTGGCTCTGACAGCAGACTTCAGTCTGTGTTCTTGTGTATGTCATTGATGCTAGTGTCTAAATCAAAACAATTGTCTTTTCTATAGCAATTTATGTTGTTCCTTCTTTTTCCCCACATAGGCACAGTTTTGTGACTATCTATCAAGTACACAACAAATATTCTTAACATTCCTTTAAGAGTTGTTGCCATTGCCTTATTTCTACTCTGTATACCAGCAGATTTTTTTCTGTTTAATAGTAGAAGAATAGTTAAAGCAAGACAATGTTCACAGTATCTAGCTACCTTGCCTACTTGCTAACTTGGTGATGCGTTAAGAAACAAATATTATTTGCCCTGGAAGTCTCCTAGTGGGGTGTGAAAATGAAATCTCCAGGTTGCTGGCAGGATTGATCTGTTCATCCCCACATGCAGGTAGCATGCTCAGCAAAGTGCCGTGTGATGGATCACAAAGTGATTTGTAGATCAAAGCAGGCTCTGTGCAATGTGTCCAGCCTTCTTTAGTTCCAAGACATACACTTTTCTAATCTTAGGAAAAACTAAGCCTTCTCTGAAGAATACTGAGTCTGACTTTTGCTTATGAATGTCAAAAATGGAAACAAAGCACAGAACAATTTGTTCTGTGGAAAAACATCTGCTTGCTAGGAAGAGATTTGCTGCTTCCTAAGAACTTCTTTGCCCAAGTTTGCCTAGGTTTCATCTGGAACTCTGCTGTGGGGTTGCCTAAAATTAATCAATTCTAAAATGTTTTGAAACATATTTATGATTCAAATAATAATAACTACAAAAAAAATATCCCCAGAAAAATTCTGACTAGTTTTATTCTTGAATGCCCAGCAGAGTTGTTTATTTCTCCAAGAGTTTTTAGCCATGCAAAATTTGCTGTTAATGGGAGAGGAAAGACACAGGAGTTAACGCCCTAATATAATTGTTTCTTCAAGGTTATGGTTAGTTGCAGCCCAAATGTGTACAACAGGAGCGAACAGCCTGACATGTACATGCTCCTGAATATCACAGGAGTATTTGCTGCACTTGCGGTACAGGTTATAGGCACGGTTTCTTTTTGTTCTAGAATGACAAAAAGCTGTCTGTGACATATGTAACTTTTAAATCCAGAAATCATATGCTGCTTTGGGAAAAAAAAAACAGAAAACAAACAAACAAACAAAAAAACCCAAACAAAAAAAGCCCCCACAAAACCAAAAAAATGTAAAGTAACACTGGTTCATCATTAATTTATATTTGCTTGTCTGCTTGGGTTTAAAATTCAGGAATGGTGTCAAAATTCCGTAACTGCTTCCATTTTTCTTAGTTCATGCCCCCTGAAAAGAGACCTCAGGTATGAACACCTAATGGAACAACATGCTGTGGCACTGACTCACCCTTCTTCCATGTTGATCTGATCTGGGCAAACAATTTTCATCTTTTCTAGCCAGAGCATTTTTTCCAAATCTTATCTTTAACTACCCATGTGACGTGAACTCATCTTCAACAAATTCCATAGTGGTTGATTGGTCTCCCTAAATGAAGCTTTTTTACCATTCCATGATAGGTTAGTGAGAGCATTAGTCATCTTTGCTCAACGTTTTCTCACAGTATATAAACATGTTCTAGTTATATTTTAGTATGTTTAGAGAATGAAGGACAGAAGTCCTATGATGATTTTATTGTAGTTATTGAACCTCATTAACTACAGGGTAGAAAAAAATAGGTGTATCCATTATAAAAATGTAGAAATATGCAATCTGAATATTTTCAATACCTGAATGCTTGTGTTAACCTTTTCAACTGATGTATAAAATATGCTATTTTGACTTTGTACAGCCCATTATTTTCCTGCTGTTGTATTTTCTTGATATGGTAGCATTATTTACTAGTGTGGGTTGTTTGTTTTTTCTACATCCATAGCTATGTTATCATGATTTCACATATCATCCTGGATCCCAAGAGATATGACAGTTTAGAACAGTTAATGATCTGTTTTTATTATCCGGAACTGTGTAAGTTGGCATATTGCAATAAATTTACATACCCAGAAGCTAGGAGGGCCATATGTTTGGGTTTTCTGCTTAGAGGTGTATCCTGGTGGAATTTCTTACATTTGCTCATTTATCTCAGAGTTCTGATTTCATAAGGAGATTAGATACAGTGCATTTAGCCTTGTCTCACTATGTTCATTTCAGTCTTCAGCCTGGTCTTCGCACCTTCATCACTTTCCCTCTCTTGAGTTTGCAGCAAGGATGGCTCCCTGAGTGTGGAAAGAGATGTAGCACAGATTTAACACATGTACAGGTGTAATACATGAGTTTTGGTGGAGCCCGGGCGCTGAGCACGTGCTCACCGTGGGTTCACAGGAATGAATTGCACATAAGTCAAGTCAGAAGCAGAGATTCAAATTGCACTGCAAACTTGATGTTTAAAATCTCAACATAGAGATTGGAGATTGCACTTGGTGGTTTGGCAAGAGTTTGGATCTTCTGAAGCAGGAACAGCTAGGGAAGATGAATAGGAGTGTAAATTATCTGAGACAGCAGAGTTTGGTTGTCATCATGAAGTTTCCTAAGTTCCCTCTGCCTGAGTACTTCTAATATGGTCTTCTTGGGGATACACAAAGGAAGTATAATGTCTGTTCCCAGCTTTCCTCTCTGTCTCCACAAAACCTCTGCCACAAATATCCTTCCCCAGTATTTGCATATGTGTGTGTGTGTGTGTGTGTGTATATATATTATCTCAGAAGTATACTAGTGCTGGTAAATATGCTAGCTGCAATCACTGCATACCAAGGACAAAATGGTGTAAGTAAGTGTGCTAGTTAGAAATCCAAGACATTCTGAGTGTTTCATGTCTGAAGTAAGAGTTTCTCCGCAGACTTTTCACTGTTATTCAGCTAAGTAGAAGAGAGATTTATGTGGACCTAGGTAAAGAAAACAACTTTCAACTTTTAATGTCTTCATCACAAATGTACTGAAAGTGATTTTAATGTAGTGCATTAATCACATACTGAGTTTAAGGAGTTATAGTGAGTTTTCGATTCAAACTACAAAGAAAGAAATACGAGAACAAAGAAATTGTTTAAAAGTTGAATGAACATCACCTCATATATATACCTCTACCACGACTTATACAGTGTTACAGAAAACCAACAATGCAGATAATGAAATATGAGTCTCTGAATAGTTCCTACCACGTGAAGTATTAGATTTCATGAATATAAACACAGACCTCTTGAGAGAAAATATTATATAAATTTTAAGAAATGCTTTGTTTCTGGGAGATTTTTGTGTCTATTGCTTCCTCATTATCTCATTTTAAAGGATGAAATATTCCAATATTAACTTTATTTTTTAGTCTAATTTAACATATAATGTTTGTTAAGCTTATAATTAGTCTTTTTACTACCAAAATCATAGCACAGTAAACTGACTAAAATTCACTTCCTTTTTTATTCATTTTTATGTCTATACTGAAGAGAAAAGCCTATGCTGAATCTGATTAAAGTAAATAAAAAACAAAATTAAGTGGAAAAACTGTTTAATCTATGATCCTAGAGAACAACATCCATAGCATTTCTTAGTTCACTATTACAGTACTTCATGTTCACTGTATGTTTTATTTTATATGTCCTATTACTTTTTCTCCTAGTCATTTTGTATTGGTAAGTTTAAAGTCTTAAAGATTAAAATACAGAAACCCTAACAACCAGGAGATAACAGGGGCTATAAAAAAGATGAGAACTCCCAGGCCACTGATGGATGGGCCACCGACGGAGTCACCGAAGAAGCAGCTCAGCCATAATTTTGTAACTGGTAGGAAGGGGGAAACAAGATTACCATGGGACCCATGAGAATGCACTTTTTATTGGATATATGAGGGGCCTGCTGAGATTGTCAAAAACTTGGTAGGGGATGTCTTAACAGTGTTGTGGAAATGTGCAAAACTACTGTGGGGTGCTTCAGGGAAGGGCCAAAGGTGGGGAAATGGAGAAATTTGGATCAGGGAGGAATAAGCGTGGGAAAATGGAGAAGGGGGGGAACAAAACATCACATTTAAGCAGGATGCTTATCCATACATTTGTGTGGCCAAGCTCTGTGCTGTATCACCATGGTGATATTCAACTTACAAGTTTTATAAAACTTATTAAACTCTCTTCCTATTTTCTATGTGATTTAGTGCTCTATTCTGTTTGTGGGTATACGTGTGATTCACTAGTCAACTTCAAGGTGGACTAGCTGGTATGTGGGAGACCAGACCTGAGCTCAGAGCTTGAGATTGTATAAAACGGGCACAGGGTCTGGGCATAGATTCTAGATAGGTGGACTTAGGTGGAAAACTTCAAATATGAAAGTTCTTAGATAGCATTATTCAGAGGATCGCTTTATAAATCCAAGGAACTTGTGCTTTTTTTTCAGATTGTTTGTGGAAAACTGATGATACACCTGCTGTAATAAGAGGATATAATTATGTATCATCATTCAGAGTATAAGTAACTCCAGAATCCTAAAAAAATATTTTTACAAATTTTTTTTATCCAAGTATATTCAGAAATAGAATCAGGATTGTTAAGCACTCTGTAGTGGGTTAGCCCTGGCTCACAGCCAAACCCCCACCAAGCTCACTCCTCCCCTGTCCCAGTGGGGTGAGTGGAGGGAAATAGGAAGAAAAGAAATGGGAAAGCTTATGGGTCAAGATAAAGACGGGGAGATGATTTACCAACTACTGTCACTTTCTAGAATTTCTTGAGCCCCACATTGGACACCAAAAAGGACTCTGTGTGTTTGGGGAGGGTAACCTTTGCTAACAGCCAAAATCCCACCCAGGCACTCCCTCCCTCCCCTTCTCAGTGGGAGTGGTGGAGAAAATAGGAAGAACAGGAGTGAGAAAACTCATGGGTGGAGATAAAGACAGGGAGATCCTTTACCAATTACCATAGTTTATTGCCAATTAAAATATTTGGATAGTGGGAAACAAAAAGAAAAATTTTAAAACAACACCTTTCTTCTCCCCCTTTCTCATGCTGCACTTCACTCCTGACTTCTCTATCCACCACCGAGTGGCTCAGAAGGGTTGGGATCAGTACATAAGGAGGTTAGGATCAGTACATAATGGTTTCTCTCTGCTGCTCCATTCTCCTCACTCTTCTCTGCTCCACCACAGGCTTTCCGTGGGCTGCAAGGAGAATTCCTGCTTGGCCGCCTAAAGCATCTCTGAACGTGGTTTCCCTCTGCTGTTTCTCACTCTTATCCATCTGCTTCTGCCTGTCTGGCACTTTCTGCCCTTTCTTAAACGTGTTTTCACTGAGGTGCCAGCAGCCTGGCTGACAGGCTCATCTGTGTCTTGTGGTGGGTGCATTGGACTGGCTGTGTCCGGCATGGGACAGCCCTGGCGTCTTCTCCCAGAAACTGCCCCTGTATGTCCCTGCTGCCAACACCTTGGCTTCATGTAGCCAATAAACCTTCTTACTTTAGATAAAGTGAATATGAATATAATTCCTGAAATTGAATCAGATGTCTCGTGAATAGGAATAGCTGAATGTGTAACATTTTTTAAAGAAAGCTGTAAACTTTTATATGAGAAATATCTTAAAACTGTCTAACATACTTTACATAATGCTGCATGATATATAGAGGTATTTCAACTGCAACATAATATTAAATGTTTTATTAAATCATAAAAGTTAATGCTTGAGTAAAATAATCATATTTCAAGATATAAATTATTTTTAAGGTAGTATGTGATTTTAGTCATAGAGACAAAAGTAGTTTTACATCTTCATACTTTGAAGTTTCCGGTTAAAAAGAGATACAGCTACACTCTTATTTCTCAGAAGTGAGAGCCTGATTGCTGTTATCTTCCCCCTAGTAGGATAAAATCAAAACAAGGACATGCTCAGCATATCCCACTCCAAGTTCCCCTTTCCCCAAAAGGAATTAACATTACTGTGTACCTCATGTCCAAAATAAAACACTGAGTTGTCATATGATAGATTAAAGTATTTCGATGCCGCTGACAAAGTATTTTCAAAGTCCTTTGTGACTGGTTAAGTAGGCACTCACTCTTTTTGAGCTAACCAAAAAAGAAGGGACAAAGAAAGCATTTGTTTCCCAAAGGTAAGCACCTACCTGTAGCTCCAAATAAGTCTCATGAGATTATAGCTCCAAGTACAAAGACCTCTTTGGGATTTAGTTGCCTGAGTTCCACAGAAAATGAAAGGTTGGTTCAGTTCATTTCCTTGGGGAAAAAAAAAAGACTGCATGTTTTGAGCTAAGAATTCATGTGCTTGTGTAGGAGTGGGGAAATGTGGCTCCTGTGTCTCACCAGCCTACAGCTCACCCCATCTGGGACAGTGCTGTGGCTGCCCACATGTGTGGACATATCCTTTGGGCTTGTCTTTAAACCTTTCTTGCCATTGCACAGCCAAGAGTGGAGACCCTGTGAGGATACAAGCAGGCTTAAGTTATCTCTAGAATTCTAAAGCAATTAAACTTATTTTACTGGTTTCTATTGCAGGAGAATATCCTTGTCGCAATGGCCATGGATGTGCAAGGTGAACATTTCCAGTACTATACTTGCATAAATTTTTAGAAACATTTTGGAATATTTGTGCTTTTAATACGCAACAAGTTATTTACTTTTCTTAGCTGGTTTAGTTTGCTTGATTTTTCTTTTTTAGAGACAATTTTGAATGTTCTTGTGCAATGTTAATAGGACATTATCTGTAAAGGGGCATAAAACCAGATATTATGCATAGTGGCCAAATTATAGCAAAACGTAAAAGTTCCTAAAAAATTATTTTTTGAACCTACTTAAAAAAATTACTGATTTTCTTTGGTGATAGAGAGCAATAATATAGAGACTTTCATTCAGTGCAAGTTTTAACACTCATCAATGTTCCTTAAAAATGACTAAGTTAAGCATATATTTGAAGCACGTAAATATGATAAAAAAAGATTTGCATATGTGGCTGAGGAGTGTGTTTTCTAAAGCAGAATAGCCTGTGAAATACTGAAAGAACCTGGAATTTCCTTTTTCCCCATTAATTAATAATTAATTAAAATTTTAATCTGTGAAGGACAAAAGCATATCTTCTGTATTTTATTTATATTTTTGCATCCACTCAAATTATGCTATTATGAAAATAAACATTCAAATCTCTAACAATAAAGCAGTAAACACCTAAAGGCTAGAACCTCCTCTTTCTGTTTACTTATAAAATGTGGTTCTGACTTATGACACCTCATAAATAAATTATGAATTTTGTGTTAAATATTTATATTTTCAGTTACTTGTTCAAAACCGTGAGTAGAACATGTGGTGGGAGGTTTTCACTGTCCTTAATGGACTGCACTGCTGGGATGCATTACCCTTGGTGTTCACCTGTCTAATTATGTGCTAGAAATGTACACAAGCAGTCCAAATATTTTGGTTTGGGTTTTTAATCAGTAGACTTTTAAAATATTTCAACCTAAAATTTACAAGTTTTAATTTCTTAGCTGACATGTTTCATAGAGTATGTCACCCCAGGTTGCAATGGTGTGATATAGCATGCAAGGTAATAACGTAAGAGATAGTTGATACAATATTTCTTTCTATCACAAACAACGGTATCCTCTTAGGTCATATCTGAGGTTATACTTGCAAATATTATGAAATGTCTTTGAAGTTCCTTATGACAGTGAATTTGAATGCAAAATATCAAGTATATATACTTTTAAATTGTGCAGAATATCTGTAAAATCTGATGTCTAAATATAACCTTTCAAAACTGAGTAAACAAAGCCAATCACATGTAGTGTGACAAATTTGTGTATACCCTTTTCAGTGTAAGTACTTCATAGCTGTGTACATCTAACACTGGTGAAACTTATGCGTAAGAGCAAAACAGTTAATAAAAGAATAGGCAATAAGAAGATTCACAGAATGCCTGCTAGTACAATGAAACGTAACATGAGCTCTTTACAGGTAAGGCAAATTTTAATATCTTTCATAGAAATGACATTAATTTCCTTTTTCTGATATCACTAGGGAAATAAATTACAATTATAATAATTATGTTAAATATAGCATGTGTAATAAAACACAGGAAAAGTTTAATTTCTATCAAAAGAAAGGAAAAATCCATGACACATCCTAAAAAAAAAATCTGTTTAATTTTTTGTTTGCTTGTTTTTAGTGACTGTTATTAGTTAGACTGGAGGGGCATCTGCCTTCCTTTAAAATGCTACTGAAAATCTGCAGTTACCAAGTCCTTCTGTTTGTTGCTCTGTATTTGACAGGTCTTATGTATTTTTCTGTAGGTTTGTATTTTAGGTTTGAGAGCATTTAGGAATGGTGTGTGGTCTCTCAAGATAGGTACTGCTTTAGGCCAAGACTCCACCTTGATACAAAGCCAAATCCAATGCAGGAGTTTCCAGATGCAATGTGAGACCAACATATGACACTTGCTGTATAAAATTCTCCAAGCAAAGAAATTGTGCTCAGGGGTTGGAAAGACAGCCTTCTTGCTGTGCCAGCACTGCTTAGCAGTAGGCAAAACACTGGTGTGTTATCAGCACCTTTCTAGCTACCAATACAAAGCACAGCCCTATGAGGGCTGCTATGGAGAAGATTAACTCCATCCCAGCCGGATCCAGTAGAGTCAGGAAGTCAGAACAGATTTTTCGGGGGTATCCCTGATGGTCATTTGCAACTTTTCCAGGATGGATTTGCATGAAGAATAACAAATAAATATTAATTATAAGTACTTTATTTTGGAATAGAAAGTAAATTCTATTAGCAATAATATGGGTCAGATGTTTCCATATTTAATAACTGTCTTGAATCTTCATAATTTTTTCAACACGCTATTGAGATTGATGTACATTTTGGATGTGTATTTGGCAAGAAAAGAGGTATAGAAAGTGGGTCGGGTGATCCTGTGCTAAGGAAAACTAATAGATGTGTATTTCAAAAGGGCAAATCTTGAGGAACCGACGGAACTAAATAGTGATTCAGGAGGAATTTGAAGTTTCTTTAAGTCAGAGTAGGAACATCAATACCAAACGTGGTGGAAAAATTGTAAACAGAACCAAACATCCAATGCATAAAGAAACTGGTACATGAAGAAAGCTTTGTCTGACAGGTCAATAAATACAGATAAGTACCACCAAATGGCAAGCTGATTTAGACCTTGCAAGGTATGTCAAAATAAATAGCAAGAGACTTCATTTATATAGACTGTGAGGACTGAAATTAAGCATAATTTTAGTAAACCATAATTCATATATACCCCTGTTTTGGGTAAAAATGAGTGGTGGAAAATTGAATAATACTCATTCTGAAGATGCATGTGATCAAGCCCATAGTTGTGTTCTCCTTTATTACTTAGTATACTTCAGATTCAGTTAGCTCTATTTCTGAGACTAGTGTCAACCAATACTAATATCTTTATTAATCCTTACAGAATGTGCAGGTATTTTAGGAGATTGCTAGTTCATTTGTAACTTCTGAATATCCTGCACTATACAAATTCTATTTAAATAATTATATAGATGTATATTTAATCTGTCATGATAACTTTAAGCATTCCTGTAACCAGAATAGATATTTGACACAAAATTTCCAAGTTAGCTGTTATTCTTGGTCTCCAAAATTCTAAATCCAGACACATTCAATTAATGTTGTGACTTTTAACATTTGTGATCTGGATTTTGTAGTCTTTTCTTCTGTGGGTGACAAATTTCTCCTACTGCTGGCTCCAGCAGTCTCAGTGGAGCTAATTAAACAAAGAAATTACTAGCCAAAGTGAGAATAATGTCAGTGTAATTTGGGTTTGCCTGTTCACTTGGCATCAAATTCTTGGATTTTTACACCAAAACCACACAACTTAATAAGAGTGAGGTTATAATGCAATGATTTTTTTCTATCATTTAATATCAAGCTTGGTTGTAAGATTTTTTTTTGTTGCAGTAACCTTCCTAAATGCATGTAATTAATACTAGTAATTAATTTACAAAAAAAAAAAAGGCGGTACTTGAATTTGAATTGATGATTAAAGCATCAATTTTACATTTTCTAGTCCTGAAATAAAGACATTGAAGTGTATAGGTTAACTGGTATTAAATTAAAAATTATTCAATAACATTTCTGATTAGAGATATTTTTTAGGCTGATGCAAGATTTTATTTTTAAATTTCTTATGTACTGCCAGCTGACACACATTTGTTTGCATTTCCCCTTTAAATAGATTTTGTAGGGAGACACTGACTTTGTCATTCCAGCACTAATTCAACATATCTCTAAATGTGGATTTATATTAAAGGATTGCATGCAAGTGAATAGATTTTGTTGTGTTGTGGTCCTGCTCCACATATCCAACACTGACTTAGAATCATACCTGCAGCTGTTCTTCATGAGCAAAAACCCCACTTAAAAAAACAATCTCAGGGCCAAATGAGGCTTGTTGTCATACCTTGGTACACTCCTTGATTTCAAATGATCTGTTCACTGATTGATGTGATATCATATTGCTCTAAAACAAGCCTCATTCTTCCCTGCCATTTATACATTCTTGGAAAAATATAAATGGGTAAGTATGCTCTGTCTTCCTGAGGCAACAAGTCTCCTGGCAGTGTCCCTGAGAAAGCTCTGCATCAGTTCCTATTTTAGAAAACCGTACAACAAAATTTAGTCTAAGATAAGGAAAGCTAATCCTTTGGGAAATCACTTCATGGTAACACTTTTCTCTATATGTAAGATAACAACTGTGTTTATAAAACACTCTGAAATCTAGAGCAGAAAGAGACCATGTAAAAGCATTTGAATTGCATGCTTTTACTCTAAATGGCATACACTTTTGTTTTTATTGTGATACTACTTGTTCCTAGGCTACTTTTGTGTTCTTCTGCAAATTTTTTTCTTTAAAAAAATGCCTCTGAAAAAGTATTAGCAATTATATGATAGTTAATATACATGTATGAAAATAGACTATCAAAATGTGTTCTTATGTGGTTTTGTTTGTTCTCAACCTTGTCCTGGGAAGTATATTTGGGGGAAAAAACCACAATAAAAAATCAAACAAAAAAAAGCCCCAGTCATAGTTTGTGACAGAAGGCAAAGATCAATTAGAACTTGATGGTGTTTCTAAAGACACTGATTCAGTATACAATTATTGTGCTGTACTTTTTAAAAGGCTGACAAGAATGCAGTAGTTTAATTCTTAGCATACTTCTCCTATGTGTATCAGGTATTTAGTTTCTACCATTTTTAGAACACATTTATACAATATCCTTAATTTTCACACCTTGGAATGTGGCCAAAAAGAGAGATTAAAAAAAAAAAATACTATCTTACAGTGTGTTTTTTTTCTAGTAAACAAGGCCTGAAATATGTTAACCTGTAATATTATCAAGTGTACCTGAAGCCTACGTCATTACGATTTATTAGCAGCACAGTTCCTTAGCTGTGTAAAGCAAACCATAAAACAATTCAGCAGCCTTAAAAAACAAAAAAAAACCCCCAAAACCACAACCCCCCCCCAACCAAAACAAACATAAAAACCTGCACTCAGCATCAGATTATTATATTGTACAATATTAGGACTGTCTGACAATCAACATTAGCAAGTGTTTATTGTTTTGAAGAAAAAAATATTACTAGCAAATTCCAGGCTAGAAATGAGAAAATTAGAAGCTCTAATTTTGGATAAAAAGAAATGATAGTAAGGCATTAAGAAACATAATGCTTAGATCTTCAACACTCTCTCCTCCTGATAGATTTTTAATTGGATTTGCATCTATATTGGAGAGCAGCAAAATTAAGTGGACACTAGACACATAACTTCACATTTGGCCATATTGAAACATACACTTCTAATTAGAACTTTGTACTTGGGAAAGAAAAACTAGATAGAGAGTTCCAGCATGCATAATATTTACAATTCATTCTGCAAGATCTCAATCCATTTTTACATATGAATGAGGCTTTTTGAGAATTTAAGAAAAATATCATGTTTCCTGGCACTAGAACGAAATAAAAGTGGTCACAGAATGAGAACATGGCTGAGGCAGGAAGGAATCTCTGGAGATTGTCTAGTCCAACCACTTGCTCAAAACAGGGTCAGCTATAGCAGGTTGCTCAGGGCTATGCCCAGTCATATTTTTATTAACTCAGGTGGCAGAGTCTCCATGAACATTCTGGGCAACATATTCTAGTGTTTGACCACCTTTACAGTAAAAAAATGTTGGGCTTTTTCCCTTATGTTTAAAAGTAATTTCTTGTGTTTCAGATTGTCCCCATTTGTTCTTTTTCTTTCACTGGGCATCACTGAGAGGGGCCTGGCTCTGTTGTCCTTACTCCCTTCCATCATACATTTTTACATGTTGATCAGATTCCCCTGAGCCTTCTCTTTTCCAGGCTGAGCAGCTCTTGTAGCCTTTCCCCATGTGACAGATCCTCCAGTCCATTGATCATCTTTATACAAAGTACAGAAGTTCACAGTATAATAGGATGAAATTCACAAATTGACATTTCAAATACAAGATTGTTTAGCATATTATCACAGATTAATTTCAATCCATGTGGTTCTACCTGGCTGTTTGGACTTTATGGGACATAACCTAAGAGTAAAATTTGATATGCTGCAGGTCTGGCCACACAGTTATCCTGGACTGTCATAGAATGGACAGGAAGCAACAATGTTTTGTGCCAAACATGAAGGTACCAATGCTATTGAATAACATTTAGATTTTATATACCCTGAAAAGTGTTTCCAGTGTACCTCTTCGAAGCTG
Source organism: Gorsachius magnificus (assembly GCA_034008185.1). Taxonomy (NCBI): domain Eukaryota; kingdom Metazoa; phylum Chordata; class Aves; order Pelecaniformes; family Ardeidae; genus Gorsachius; species Gorsachius magnificus. Next base: position 61,733,177 of record CM067084.1, read on the forward strand.
GCACAACTGTTAAAGTAAGTATGAATTACATATTATACAGTTTCATTAGTGAAATTTGGAAGTAAAGAATAGCTTTCTGAGAAGAAATATGGGAAATTCATATAGCATGTTTAATCTATATTAACTATCACAAAACCATGGCACTGCAAAGGTTAATAAAATAAATAAAATTTGTTTAAATCCTGGTTTTCAGTGAACCACAGCTTCTCAAAATTCTCAATCCTGAAGGGTCATCAGAATGATATATTGTTCGCTGTTATGTCAGCATGCTGCATTATGCAAGGAAACACAATGTTCCTTTTTAATGGGGTGTAACAACAGGTCATCCCAAGAAAGATGCATCAAGTCAAGGATTTTAGAAAATTCATGGTTCACTGAAAGTAGTGGTTAAAAATATTCCCATTTCCTTTTATAAAGTGAAAAGAGCTGAAAGAGTTTAACCTAAAAACATCTATTTTTTACTTTCTCTCCCCACAGAAATTTTCTGCGCTGGATTAGGAAATTCAGTATTTGCTCTGTGTTCTGTATTCATATTTCAAAGATTTTTTTTTTCATTAGTTTTGTCTGCTTTCTATTTCAGGATGTCAGGATGATTAAAGAAAGCTCTCTGAATATTTTTAAATGTTATTAGGTCTGATTTTGACTGTTTTTGTAATCATTCAGTCAAGAATGCATTGATGCCTGGAATACAGATGGCTTAATGCATCTATAACTATATGTTTTTTCCATTGACCATACAAAATTAATCTCAAGCAATTAATAAGGGGAACACATATCAGAGAAACTTTTTTGTGTGAGAATTCATTTCTTGTTCAACAACTTAAATTTCAGTAAAATTTGGAAATGTATTCTATGATGTGACCTGCTTGTTTTAAAGTCTAGCTAAAAAGAGAAGAGGAAGATAAGAAGGTTTAGTTAATCTGGCGTAACCTTCAAGGATTATCTAATATACTATTACAGTACCACTAGTCATATTTCCTTTAAAGAAATTGATGCCCTAGGAAAAAGTATGCTCATTAAAAAAGGGGCTTAATATAGATAATCATGTAACCATATATTTTCATATGATTTAGTTTATACTGAAACACATGCACATTCATAGGACTGACATTCCTGTAGTATTTAACCGCCCCTTTTGCCTTTGAAAATTCCACCATGACATTTGGTTCCAGTGCATTTTTCCTATTATTAAACTTCCACCCAAAATTCACATTCTAAAAAAAAATAAAAATTCCTAGATGACATAGAGGAACACAGTGTTTTAAAGAAGCAAAGTCATATAATATGCAACCAGGTTTTGTAACTGTAAAACCTACTGACTGTGGCTGATTTTGGCTTCCTGAAACAAGTAATTGAGTATGAAATTGTAGAATACAGGACTGACTAAAGAAAAGATTTGTGACTCAGACAAGGCATGTCTTCTAAATCATCTAGTCATTCAGCAATTGCACTTCTGCAGCTTTGTAAAGTCAGAAAAAAGGCAATACATATTTTACAATACCTTTTGGTTTTCTGTCTCTTTCCAGTCATCAAAATTAATGTTAGAGAGCGCTATTTTTCCTATATTTTTCTATGCATATTTATGTGTATTGAAGCAATTTGATGAAAGCTGTGTTTCAGTACACTTTAAACTATTAATGACATATATTCTTTAATAAATAATATTCCCAGTCTGGGAAGTGAGATATAAAATCATAGGTCTTTTGATTGAATTGTGTGATTGGATTAGCAAAAGTCTTACAGTAACTGGTTTCTGGTTTTCAGAGCTATTTTGAAATTGAAAGTGTCCTCTGGTTGCTTTTCAAGATTTGTTCTTTTGCTAGAAAACAGTTTAACAAACATATTAATTAGGAGAACTTAACTGGAAAAACTATAGGATGAAAACTCGCTCAAGGTAAATTATTTAAAAGCTTTGATGAATAATTGGATACAACATTACAACAGCAGACATGCAATTCTATTTCATAGCTTCTTTTTTTCAGTCTTGGTGCAGCATTTACCAGACTCACTGGTTTCATGAAACAGAACAAATTTATTGTAAAAAGTACAGTATAAATGCAGTGTTAATGTTTGTTGAGACTAACCTCATATTTAATAAAGTCTTTCTTTTCCTATTTCCAAGTGTTTGAATTATTTAAAAATACATAGAAATTTAATAGCATTTCTACTCTTAAAGCAACAGGAGAATATCATTAAAAAGTTTAATTGGCCATACATTGTGACTGTCTGAACATTTATAAGTGTTACAGCTTCATACTATATAAATAGAAAAAACGCATAAGTTAACTTGGAGGGGAGATTAAAGCCATAGTAAAAAATAAACAAAACCCAAACAAAACCTGCCTGCAAACAACCCACACTGTATAAGCTTAGACTTTTATTTTTAAAGGTTGGAGGGCTTTTTTTTAACTAAAATGGGAAAAGATATGCATTGGGATAAAACAACTTAATCTTCCCCATAGTCTTTTTCCCAAGCTATGCTGAGCAAAACTCTGATGTAAAGGATCTGTGTGTTCTTTCCTTCCTCTTCATTCCTTTTCACAATAAATTCACCTTCTGCTGAAACTGAAATCTGTGCAAAGCCATAGAAACTTTGAACATTCAGAATTGCCTAACTCCTGCATGTTTTTCAGTATTGGGGAAAGAAAGCACATTTTGTATTGCGCACCATCATTAAAGGACTGTGCTCATAATAGTAGCAGACAATATCAATGATTGTAAACAGCAATATGAGGGAAAGCAGTGGCAAGAGTGGTTGATAATTGAAGCAGTTTTCTCAGAGAGCACAATGTAGTCAAACTAGTCCAGTTCTAGCAAAGCTGATGAAGGGAATAGATATGAAGTGTATTTTCCACTGTATGACTAACGCTGTTCTGTAAAATCAAAATGTTATTTCTGTCTACATTGTATTTGAAATCTGTATTCATACATCTGCCTAACTTTGAAAGGAATCATAATTTTTCATTTACTAATTGAAAAATAGACTTAGCTATAAACTCTCAAAGTTTTAAAATCGTGTATATATATTTTTTCTTCCCCAGGGCATTACTGAAGACCTATAGCCATAAAGCCATGTAACATAGAATGTATTAGACAAAATAGTGTGTTTGGCTCTCTGAAGCCTTAAAATATCCCATATGGGAGGATTGTTTAGCTGCCAAGATGCACTGACTCTTTTTGGAAAAGGAAAATGTTCTGAAGTTATATAGATTGAGATTCACAAGGGACAGGAAATGGCGTATGTATATTTCATTATACATTGCAGTATGCGCAAAGAATATTTCTCCTGTATTTGTCCCTCAATAGAAGCATGAAATATATCTAAGCAGATGCAGACAAATTATAATAAGTTCAGTTTTGCTAAGTTCTAAGATGAACTGATCTGGCAGTTATTTATTTGCAGGAGAAATTACAAGCCACCCAACAGGAAGGATTAATGTTCAGGCCAGATTTTTTTCATTAGTGACAACAACCATACTTTTACTGCATTTCAATAATTCCCATATGTAAAGCATACATTAAATTGATAAGTGCAATTAGGTGCAAACCCAAACCAAAATATAGTATTCCTGAGTACAGGTTATGCTGCCTGTTTATCTGATCTTGATCAATCAAAGCATGAACCCTACAGAAAACATTATCCCTGACAACTCAATAGCATCTGAGGTTTTATTTTCAAATTTAAGAATCTTTCTTAAAACTTCATGTATGCATGAAGGGATTAGTAATTGCAAATGTCTATGAAAACTCATAAGAAAAACAGACAACTTTTAACAATTTTAAATGTGTCTGTGTCTTTACATGTATGTATGGGCTCCATGTGTGTTTACTGTCCAAGAACCATGAGCAGAGTTAACAAAGCGCTGAGCAGAAGCAAATATACCCCATCTTAGCACTGTTTGCTAACATAGAGGTTAGTGATAAGATCTGTGTTGACAAAGTTTCACACGTATTTGGAGCATGGGCTGAACAAGACCATGTCTGCCTATGAAATTTAATATAGTTACCACTACTACATGTTATTACTGAGGTTGGAAGCTTTCCATCCATCAGAGAGACATCTGTTCCTTAAAAGAATGTAGTAGTACTGCATTTTAATCATGGAGAAGAACAGGGAACTTGATGATATTTGCTCATAAATTTCACAGATATTTTGCTTACAGCAGAAGAGTAATAAGATTTCAGAATCTTGCGTGCCATTGTAGATAGCGGAAATGTTTTTGAATGTGGGTGCTTCTGCAAATTTCCATTCTCTTTGAATCTATTCTTTGTTCTCATAGACACATCTTCCATCATCCTACTGAACTGGAAAGTCCAGTTAAGTAGTTTGGCTTTCATTACATTCACGATATGTGTCTCTTCATAACTCATTGTTCCTTACTGGATAGCCTTCATTATGTAATGTGCCTCTACAAAAAAAGGGATAACATTAGAAAGACTAAGAGACAAAATTAGTTCTTTGTAATGGAAGGAAAAGATAAAAAGAAATTCTTATGAATGTATTATAAAACAAAGTAAAGTATATAGGTTAATTACTTATGTGAAAGAGAACAAATCATGATTTAAACAAACAAAGGAGGCTTAAGTAGAAATTGCTTCAGTCTTTACAAAATTAATTGTGTGCAAAAACATAACAACACTAATCTTAGCACAGAAATAGGACCATAGGCCAGAACATGGAAAGAAGACATCGAAGAATACTTTAGTTCAAGTCTTCAGTATTTGATAAACTGAGGAACTAAAGAAGCCAACACTACATTAAAAAAGTTGGAATAATCTGAACCTGTGATCATGCCTCAGAACTTCTGAAAGAAAGAAAAGGATGCTCAAAATTGGAGGGAAAGGGAGAAAAATGAGAGAACACATTAAAAAAAATAGAATATTAACCCAACTGCTTTCTTTACCAGGTCTGTGGAAAAGTGTTATTAAAAAACTGTAAGATACATAAGTGGTAAAAAGCACGTACTATTGGTCAAGAATATATGTCATATCAATCCAGTTTCCCTTCTGTTATGCTGACCAGATAATGAACGAGGGGGGAAGAAAAGACTACAATATTTACTAAGGTCATAGTAAGGATGTGAGTACTCTCTTATATAATATGTTCTCATGAACAACCTCAGGAAGTATGGTTCATATTTTATTGGTTTAAAGTTGGTGTGCAGTTGGATGAAAACCTACAGTATTTATTATTAATTTAATGTCTGTTGGAATGATTTCAAATGAAGTCCTTCCAGAGTTTGTTCTATGACTGATTCTGTTTAATATTTTCATTCATGAATTAGATGTTGATCTACAATAATATGTACAGATGGCATCAACATAGGGGGGGTTATAAGTGCTTTGGAAGATCAGAATTCAATGTGATCTTGAGAAAATGGAAAACTGATCTGAATTCATCAATAAAAACAAAGCATGAAATGTCACAATTAAGAGGCATAAATAAAATGTGTAAAAATATGAAATGAAATTGTCTGTATAAGCATTAATGCTGCCAAAAAGAATATACAACTGCAGTGGGGCTACAAATTAAACAAGATTTCATGTGTTGTGGCAAAAAAGGCAGTTACATTCCAAGATTCGCTTATGCTTGAGAAGTATTTTGTATCACATGTGGAGGATAACATTTCTGTTTGCATTTGGTCACTGGCGCTGCCTAAACAGGAATTATTGTTTATGTTGGCCATACCACATGTGTTCTGAATAAGCAAATGGGACATACACCCTTTTGTCTGGGACTGTCTGACATCAAAGAGTGCCATCGGACATACCGCTGTGATTAAGATCCTGCATGATTTGGAAATGCCAGACAGAGTATAGTACTAATGAGAGAAAAATCAAAGGAGGTGCCTTAGTTTCCCTTTTTTTTTTTTTTTTTTTCAGAAATGTAATCAATGAAGAAAGGTTGAAGGAACCGGGTATTAACACTGAAAAAAATGGTGATCTACAGAATGAGAGAAAAATGGGGGCATAGTAACAACCTTCCAAAATGTAAGTTGTCCTGACAAAGCAGTTGTCTTAGCAGAAAAAGAAAAAGATACCAACTTACTAAATGACAATGAATATTTCAGTTTGATAGTGACAAAAAATAGCCTAACTGAATGTTGGTGCAGAGTGGAACAGCCTTCGCGGCAGTGCAGAGAAATACCTTTAAATAGAAGGGCTTTAAAGGAAAATTAATTGGATGCTTTTGAGTTTGATTCTGAATATACCTAATCTTACTTCAGTGAAGAGGGATTGACCACATGGTCTTTTGTGGTCCTCCCTAGGGCCCTCTTCTTCTAATTCTATAATAAACTTTATTATTTGTTATTTTATAACACCTGGGAGACTATCTAATAGAACAAGATCCCTGTTGTGAGAGATTTAGTTTTTATTAATGGGACTTACAACTATATCCACCTGCAGGAATAAGCTCCAATGTGAAAAGTAGAAATTGGTACCATATTTTAATTGTTAATAGCATTTTATCACCCCCAGATGTTTTTTTATGCTTTGTAATAGGTAGCTTTAAGTTCCTTTTGTACTTCTATATGTTTTGCAAAATTGTGTTAATGTCAAAGGGTATTAGATGACTTAAAGGTAATAGGAGAGAAAATAAATGCAATTTTTAACCTGCAATTTAAGTCAACCACTCATCATTTTGAAAAACAAAAGTTTCAGTTGACATCAATTATTTCGTATCTTAATTTTGAATTGCGTTTTTAAATTAATCTCAGGAAAGTTGATTCATATTTCGTTACACAGAATATAATTACCTGTTACATATATTGTAGATAATTATATTTACTTTCACAACAGTTTTACTATGTCCTACTGGAAATGACACAAAAATATCTGTAGTTTATTTTTGATGCATTAACCACACACTGATGAAAAGGTAAATTATTTAAAAAAGAATACCTTCCCAAGTAGACACTATTTCAATTTACTAGTAAACCATACTGGAAATCATTAATAGACTAGAATAGAATGTATTCTTTAAAATATAGGTATTTTCTTAAAAAATACAAAATTGTTCAAGATGAGTACTGTGAAGAGAGCAATGGTCTGACTTTAAAGCATATGAAGTTGCTCATTGCACATAAACATAAAAGAACATGACATTAAGTAAGCCCCATTTAGTGTTTTATTGGACTGTGGAGGACGGACTACTGGCAGTGGCAGAAGGTATGTTGTTCTAGGTGAGAGAACAAACCCTCTGATAGCACAGCTTTGTCACTGTTACCCATCACACTCTATCCACAGTGAATGTTAAACGAGTGACTAAAATGTTCCCTTGGGAATACTCTGAACATTGCAAGCTTCCTTGGCAACCAAAAGTGCCTATAGGCAGCCCTGCCTATCATATTTTATAGTCTTTCTATTTTCATATCATCTTGTCACTCTGAAGCCCCAGTGCAGTTTTTTTCCTGCAGGGGCATTTTGCAGTTCACAGATAATGCAGGGTATTTTGCAATCCACTGCTGTCTTCTACCTCTCATTCCTGTCTTCTGGACTGTTTCCATTCACAGACTTTATATTAAATCTTCTAGCTAATGCAACAAACATTACTAGAAATGGAAAGGTGGAATTTTGCCCTTGTTGTTTGGTTTTGTTATTGATGGGAAAGGCTAGGGACTCATTCTGTACAAGTGCCTAAGTGTCATTTTGTCCTTTTAATACCTTCAAAACTATTCAGACTTTTTGATGCTTGCCCTGGTGAATGGCCTTATAATCCAGATCATCAAAGATATTAATTCTGTTGAGAATTAATTGCATAAATATCTTTCCGTAGCTGGCTATCACTGCAAATATTTTGATTAATCAGACTACTCAGCCCCTGTCTAAGCCCTTCTGAGTTCCTCAGACCCTTTCTTTCTTTTTTTGTCCAATCTAGGGTGCATTTCAATAAATCAGCCTGCATGGAAAAGAAATTGGAATGATATTTTAGTAGAGGTAGTATTAATTATGTTAAATACAGCAGCAACAACAGTGTTTCCTGGGAATTACAAAGAACCATATGTATCTTCCATAAGCAGGGACATCAGCACTTATTGTCAGCTACGTGGATACTGTGCATTGAGTCTTTTTTAGTCTCGTCTGTGAAGTTGTTCCAATTTTTACAAAAAATAAATATTCATGATGATGTATTCTTTTTCTTTGAAGAAATGAAAGAGTTTGGGAGAGTTTATGTTGGACTTTTTCATGGGATGTGAAACCCCCGTATTGTACATGCAGCTTCAAGAGTTGAGGTTCATTGTGAGAATCTGCTCTGAATAAGGTGCCTCTGGATATTATGGGAGCTCTGGAAAGTCCTCTGACTGCTGGATTGTGGGAATCCCATTCTTTAGAAATCCAGCTTGCTTTACTCAATCTCTGACCCGAACTGTTGTTTCCAAGTTTTTAACTCACATAACTTCTAAGTGTTCTTTTAGGCATGTAGTTTCCTTTAAAATCTACTTTTAAGTATCTGAGATTATTTTGAATATTCTTCAGATAGCTCTTTTTTTTTTTTTTTGTTCTGATGGATCACTCCTTAGTTAAAATTATTAATTACTTTCTTTTTTATTGAGGGTAGTGGTACTTGCATTATGATCTGAAAAGGTTCAACTAAAGTCTACATACCAACCAATGGGCTTAAAAAAGGAGTGAGAACATTTAGGGAATTGTATTTTCCTTTTGTTTTATGTATCAGATGTATGAGGAGCTGTATGTTGTGTTATGTTCATGCAAAATTGTCTAAGTTACCTTTTTTAACGGAATGTAATATATAAACAATTTTTTTGTCTGAAACTTTGTTTTCTAAATTTCAGCCTGCAGTAAATCTTTCAAACTGATTTATAAATATCTAAAAATAAAACTAATATGATACATGAAAATACTGACAGATCATCAACTATAAGAACACCAGGGAACACTGCAAAAACTAGATCTTGATATGTTTTCCTACAAGAATATATTCCTTCTGCTCTCTGCAAAATAAAAAAAAAAATGTTCTTGTTTCTACTCAGTGCTGAAATTGCAACATTAAAATAATTGAACATGTGAATGGCCTCTTGAACATTCTTTGTGAATGATCTATATGGCAGATGATAAAAACCTAGATTGTCTCTGAATAAAATATGTAGATTCAACAGAACCATTGAAGTCAGTGGTAAAACATTGGTTTTACTCTTGTACTTTTACTTTTACTTTTAGTAAAAGGTTAATGGTATGAGATGTTAACTTAAAAAAAGTTCCTTACTAGCAGGGTTATGAGTCTGATTTGGAGAAGTGCATGGACACTATTTTTTCCCACTGAAACAGGTCCGTAATGAATCAAGATACTTTGCTGCTTTGAAAAGCTTTCCATCGGACTGTTTAAAACAGCAAAACATGTTAAAAGTACCTATTTCTGTATTTGATATAGTGTGCACATTGGACTGTGCATGTATAGAATAGCAACTATGGGAAATTCTGTATAGGCAAATGCTTTACTGTTATAATTCTGTCTTATTATGATAATGCTACATTTAAAGAATGAGATTAATTTTCTTGGAATTATTATATTTGTGTATATATGTATATGTTTATTTACAGATTTTCCATACATGTAAATCTGTGTAGCTTCATTTCTTACAGTTAGGGTCATCTGAGGATTTTGTCCTATTAACATAATCTGATTTTGTTTGGGTGCCTCCATGTGCTACACACTATGCTTTTAACACAACACCATTATACACAAGAATAGTCATTTAAAAATACTCATAAATGGTCTTCCTTTCTATCATTCTTGGCCTTATATTATCAGCAATAATAATGTCATTGAAAGTTAGCCTTACCATGCAAACATTTCCCCATTTCTCAGCAACAGTCAGGCTCTATGTCTTACCCTTTTCAGAAAATGGAAACTGCCAGTAAAAATCCAAAAGCACCGAATCCAACCCCTCAAAGCTTTCACTTTTACAAAATTTCTGATGCACACATGGTATCCTAATTTTATATACACCTGATGTCATTGTGTGTGTCCACTTATATTAGCTTAAATTACTGTACACGAGATCACAGTTTTGTCATTAATGACCGTGATACTCATCTGGCCTTTGGATTCTAAAAGCACTTCCACTATTCCTAAGTAAGCAACTTTTTTCAAAGCTTTACGTTTTCTAGGCATTACACAATGGGAGTGTAAAAGAAATTACTGGGATCATCAAATAATGTGTAACTTTGAAAAGAATATTTTGAATTCCAAAGATTTTTCAGTTGTGCAGTCTTATTTTCTGGTAGGTATACAGAGGCATTGAAATGGGATGAAATCACATTTTATAGAAAATTAAGTCACTTGTCCTCAGAAGTGAAATGACTAAATAGATCATCACTTTCTGGATAATATGAATTTTCTTTCTTTTAATTCAGAAATTACTGATGTATGAATATTACTTCATTGTGCCTTTTCTTTGTACCTCTGTTGAATGCAACATCAGTTTACAGGAATTCCAATTTCCCTTTTGTCTGTTAAGGAAATTTACAGAAAAAACAGATGTAAAACTGCATACGTCCACAATTCACAAAATAATTTATTTACTGAGTGTAATTTTTGCAAGATGTATTTAAAGAATTGCAGCCTACCTTTTTTTGGCCCTTTCATCATTTTATACTATTACGACATATCATTATTTTCATAAGATGCTCAAACTAAAGATTAACTAGTTTTATTTATTTATTTATTCATCCATTCATTTATTAATGCATCCTCATACAGGAAAGTTTTTTCAGAATATCTGAGAATTTTTCATAATTCCATATCACTGTTTCTAAAAACTTCATTTTACTAGGAAATTGAATAAGAATTGTACAGAGTTTTCAAAAAAAAAAGAAAAAAATACCAAAAAACTTCTCAAAAACACTTTGAAAAAATGATATAAATATTTTCCTGTGTATCCTCGAGATAATTCATCCCTGTTCTGGAGAAAACTTAACTCCTACATCATAGAATTGCATTTTCCTGCCAAACAGGTGCAGCCCACAGGAAATTGTGATCAGATAGTACTCCTGTATCTTTCCTTCGTCTGCTGTTTCCAGCAGGTGTTACACACTCACAGTAGAAATTCTTGTTATTAATCCTGAAGGAGGTTTCGTTTTGTTGAATTTGTATTTAATTTATTTATAATTGAATTTCAGATAATTTTTATTATTTTAGTTCTCTATGTCAGCCACTTATTTCTTCATGTTCTATATTAATAATAACACTTAACTTTGTCATTATCGGCTTTCATTGCTGTACTCACACTTTTTTATCTCAATATGACTAATGAATTTATTAACCAAGATTGGTCCCAAGACTAATCTTGAGGAACTTCATCAGTAACCTCATCTAAGCCTGAAAGTTCCTCTTTCCACACTACCTTTCTGTTTCTCTTTTATCTAGTTCCTACATTAAAGATATTCACCAGCCTCTATTACTTTAATTGTATTCTCTCGGGTAGTACCATTTCAGGTACTCAATGAAAAAAATTATATCTACTACATCCCTGTGCCTAAAAATCAGTTTTAGAAAGCAAGCTAATATGTCAGTTTACATTAATCTGAGAATAGTTGCGTCATTGTCACTTCAATAACAAGTATTTGTTTGCACTGTTACTGGGGAAACTATGCATACTGTAATGTAATGTGATGAAACCCCCAGCAACCTGCCTTTTTAACATGAAATAGAAATTTCAAATTTTAATTTTGATTCTTCATACTGCATCTCCATTTTTATAAAAAAAAACCCCACCACCACCACCAAAACAAAACCACAAAGAAAAAAAAAAAACAAACCAACCAACCCATAACCACCTTTCTTACATTGGTCTTTAAACAATCTCTGTTACATTTATTTTCTCTGTATACATGTTCTGGATGGTGTAGAAGCTAAATCAGACCACATGTTTGTGCTTTAAAATTTACAGTCTAATTTTTTGAAGTTTGCAAATTCAGGCAAGGAGGTATGTAACAGAAGTTCCTTTTCTACACATATGGTAGAATATCAGCAGATAAATAAATATCTGCGGAAGACTGGACTCCTGATGCCGACCAATATGATCTCCAGAAGCCGTTTATTATAACTTTGCATACAGCTTTTATACTCTTCCAAGCCCCGTACACACGGTCACGTAGACTTTTCTAATTCGTACATACTACTGTCTATCCAGCAAGCATATAAGCCTCCAGCTCACTCATCGGTTATTTCATTGTCATCATCTTATCCTACTTGCGGTTACTGTTTCTCTGTTGTAGCAACTAAGTTCCGTATACTAGCCAAGCATTTCCCCTTTAATAGTGTCCCGTACACTGGCTAAGCATTTCCGCTTTAATAGCATTCCAACCCTATCAGGACCTGATGTCCTTGTTCTACTAGAAATGTATCCACAAATATCAATATCCATTGCTCAGATTTATTTTCTTTAGTAGTGACTGCAGGATATTTTTGCTGGTACATGATCACCAGAAGCTGAAACAACATATCTGTGTTTTCTCCCTCTAAGCCTTACTGCTTTACTGTTCATCTGCCATCCTCTACAAACCATAACAGAAAAGAATACCTGCAATGTTAGTATATTAAAATGATAAGTTTGGGTGTTTTTTTCTTCTGTGTAGAATCTTCTGCAAATGTTGTGTTACATATGTGTAGGACTGGAAAAGAAAGTTTGGTTATATATGTGAGGAAACTAAGAAACAGAGGATGTTTTACAAGGAGTCAAACATGGTAGAAGAACAAATGTGCGTGTCAGGATGAAGCAGCTTGTGCTAAGGATTACTTTGGTAATAAAGTAGTGAATAATGCCCCAAGACAAAAAAAGATCACTCTAATAACATTAATTCATAAAAATTGTAACTTAAGAAATATAAGATTTGTTAGTTTTGTTTTATCAGAAAGCTGGTATCATTACAGACATTGTGGCAGAAAACATGTAGAAACTAGTGGAATTATTAATGGTAATTTTTCATGGTACACATTTTTTTGATCACAAGAGCATTCATATATCCAGAAGTTTTTCATATTGCGATGTGCAATTAGTTTTTATTTTGACTGCCATCTATAGACCAAAATCACATGTTGTATAATCAACCTGATTACATCTGTGTGATGAAACACTATTGTTACCATCTGTACAACCACCTACTAGTTGACACCAGACTTTTTCATTAGTATTTAAAAATATGCTGTTGATTTTTCTCTACTCTATTTTTTTTCTGATTCCCCCACCAACACAAGTTTAATAGAATTACTTAGGCAAGTTATGAACTTTTTTTTTTTAATTCAGGTGTTTTGCATCTCTCATGCCATTTTTAAACTATGTCCAAAAATAAACTGAAGCATTCTAAACACTAAATAAATTGTTGAAGAATATTACATTCTATTTGCAGAAATGACTTGAAAAAGATAACACTGGAAGAAAAGATAATATAATTAATATATTTTTTTGGCAAGTTAAAGAAAATATTTGAAAAAATAGAAAGGGCAAGTCCTGCACAGAGATAAGAATGAGAAGATTTTTTTTTTAAATATCATTTTTTGTTCACGGAATAAAGGTATTTCTCAAAATGTGCTTCCACACAATGAATTTAAAATGTTTCATGAAGAAATCATATATATGGTTCAGTGCTGAAATAAAATGTTTTCTCCAGGCATAACACAAGTAGTGGAGTAAATGCTTGATGGTGGTGGTGATGAGAAAAGCATTAGGATTTCCCATAAGACACAGTTACATTCTATTAGAAGTCACCTTAAGAAGAATTGTAAATAAAGTGTGATACAAAAGACCTAAAAAATATTTTCTCCACTCTCTCACTTTCCTCAGCACTTCATCCTCCTTTAAGATGCCTCCTGCCTTACAAGTAGTGACACATTTGCACGTTAATTAGAAATATATTTTGGTTAGCTGTGACTGAGAGAAATAACTTTTTAAAATATAAACATAAACCTATAGTTTAACATCAAAAATATTCTAGATTGTTACTTACTATGATAATGACGCTGCCAAATCTAGCGCATTGACAAATGTCAGTGATGAAATATGTATATCATTAACTGCAGAGGCAACAAAGTATTTTCACAACTGTCTGTGAAAATACATGTGCTTAACTTCTATTATCATTTTATCTGATAAAATAGTTCAGAAAGATGTAGCAGTAAATTTTCCTCAGGGTTTCATGTGAGCTGGATAAACTTCCTATATGTCAGAAATAGAACAATGAGACTACATTTGGGCTAACTTTCCTCTTCTTCCAATTTAAAAAGAATGAAATCTGTTTATTAAAATCTTGAATGCAAATGGTTAATCCCCATTTGATGAGGACATTTCAATTGATTTCTCCAAGTGTTTTATTTTGTTGACAATCTCATTCATTTAAGAAAGATTTTTTTTTTCTCCCCGCATTTCTAATAAACATTCTCACTGTAAGCCCCATTCATTGGTTAAGCATTGGCAAGCAAAGTCATCTATTGTACTTAACACTGGAACAGGATATGGTTTTAATCACAAATTATCTGACTTCTATAAAACAAACAACAGTGATCTAATGAATAGAATGTAAATACCAGACTGCAGACAAAAACAAGCAGAGTTGCATGATAATGTCTGCTCAGAATACTTGAACACCTTGATGGTCTAAGATGGGGACCTAAATTTTAATCTGTGATATTTTTTAAAATAATCCTAAAGAAAAAGTGTTAGTAGGGAGAATATGTGGCCTGAACTGCACCAAATATCCGGTGTTTTTTCATGATAAGGAAGACTAAAGAACCGGTATATTCAAAGCAGCATCTCCATCAGGAGATTCTGTGGTTAACAGCCTTTTTAAGCCTGATCTGCACAGAACAATTTCTGGAAGCAAGCTGCTTCCTAGTCATTATGGGGAGGCATCATACTTGCTAAGGAGAGAAGAAAGAAAGAGGAGACATTGATAATAGTCATTTGCATGCTTTATTCTGACACTTTCCTCTCTTGATAATAGAGAAGATGATAGTAAAAGTCTGCATTAAAATGTCAGGAACTTGGACACTTGAAAAATTACATTAAACATAGGAACCAGAAATAATCACAGCACAAGGATCTTAACCACATACCTCTGATATGTCTTCCTCAAAAGAATTATTAGGAAGAGAGGCATAAGAACTAGCTACACTGTGCATGCCTGTAGTAGTAAAAATGTTCCTGTAAGGTGTCTTGCTGACCATTTATGCCCACTTTCATGTAAGAGTTGCAAAGAATAGCAAAAAGCATAGAAAATTTCCCATTGACTATGACAATTCAGTCTTCTTGAAAAAATGGATTTAGATTTCACCTTACCTACACAGAAGCAGGATGACGATTTGACTAGACACTGTTTTTAGGTAGGAGGTGAGTCAACTACTGAAGAATCCGGAATCTAGAATCTCCATAAATTAGAAATGTTATTACATTAAGTATCCAGTATATTAAGACCAACAATCTTTTTGCAAATCCTTCAGTGTGGAGATAACGAAGCAAAAACCTCATGAAACCCTTGTGGATGAGTCACTACTGGTAAGTGACTTCTATTCAAAGAGACTTCCTCAGGCATTTTCTTTTCATGACATGTTAGTCAGTATTTCTCAGTTCACATATGGTGTTAAATTAAGTTTAGCTGTTTGTGTCTGCCTGGTTTGACTTTTTGACTCCCTCCCTTTTCAATCAGATACAGTGTGTTTGCCCCAAAGTGCTTAGATATTTCCATAATATGTGCAGTGACAGCTACAGTAGTTTCTTAACATTTTAGTTTAAAAATCACTTTCCCCTTTGACCTGACAGGCTGTACTGAACTTATTAAACTCAGTAAGAAAAATAAAGTGTAAAATAGGAAGATTTTAATATATTGCTCTGAGGTTAGGACTGTCAACTTCATCCTGAGTTAACCGGAGAAGGTCTTACCAATTTCAGTTGTTGAAGAATCTGCCCATTGTTTTGATAAAGTTATAATTTACAGCAATCTAGAACTTAAACTGTAAAACATGTTAAGACATAGGATAGAGAATATTAAAAATATTAATAATATTTTATTATATTCAAAACTTTTTATTTTCTTATTAAAATTTGTACACTTAGATGTGTCATTGTCATCCCTAATAAATAATATTCTTATTAAATTCAGAAAGTGAATGATAGGTGTGAAAGCTGCACATTTCGAGAAGTTAGTTAGACTTTGATTTTGTATAAATTATCGTGACACAATTCATTCTTTCAAAAACACAGCTATCGTTTAATTTTGGAATGTCAAGTGTAACACTGTGGTTCTGAAATAACTAGGCATATTTGTTAACTCTACTGAAAATAATTTTTATGAAACCAGGAAAAATACTGATTTATGGTGACATAAGACCCCTTTTCACAAGATTTATTACTAAGTAAGAATGGATAGGCTCACCACACTCCTAAGACCAACTATTTACGGCAACAGTACGTTGAGAGGATGGTAGCTAGCAAGCAAATTGGCAAGATAGAAACCTATCCAAAACATTAAGAGAATGTTTGCTGGTTACTTTTTTGTTGCTAGGATGATTAATCTGTTGCACTAGAAAGTAACAGAGGGGGAGGTTGGCTGGTGGTCACTTGGATGTTACTTGCTCAGTGTGACCGATGTTCCCTCATTAGCTATTATCTCTGACAGCACCTCAAGGACACTCTGCTTAGATAAAGTAAGTAGTGTTCTTACTAACAGGATTCCCTCTTAGGATTTAGGAAGCCCTGTCCAACCAAAGTGATGATTAGAATCATAGAATCATAGAATGTTTTGGGTTGGAAGGGACCCCTAGAGGTCATCTAGTCCAACCCCCCTGCAGGGAGCAGGGACACCACTAACTAGATCAGGTTGCTCAGAGCCCCATCCAACCTGACCTTGAATGTTTCCAGGGATGGGGCCTCCACCACCTCTCTGGGCAACCTGTTCCAGTGTTTCACCACCCTCGTTGTAAAGAATTTCCTCCTTTATATCCAGTCTAAACCTACCCTGCTTCAGTTTAAAACCATTACCCCTTGTCCTGTCACAGCTGGCCCTACTAAAAAGATTATCCCCATCTTTCCTATAGGCCCCCTTTAGATACTGAAAGGCCGTAATCAGGTCTCCCCGCAGCCTTCTCTTCTCCAGACTGAACAAGCCCAACTCCCTCAGCCTGTCCTCATAAGAGAGGTGCTCCAGCCCTCAGATCATTTTAGTAGCCTTCCTCTGGACCCGCTCCAATAGTTCCATGTCCTTCTTGTGCTGAGGGCTCCAGAGCTGGACGCAGTACTCTAGGTGAGGTCTCACCAGAGCAGAGTAGAGGGGCAGAATCCCCTCCCTCGACCTGCTGGCCACGCTTCTCCTGATGCAGCCCAGGGTACGGTTGGCCTTCTGGGCTGCCAGCGCACATTGCCGGCTCATGTCCAGCTTTTCATCCACCAGCATGCCCAAGTCCCTCTCGGCAGGGCTGCTCTCGATCCTTTCTTCCCCCAGCCTGTACCGATACCGGGGGTTACCCAGACCCAGGTGCAGGACCTTGCACTTGGCCTTGTTGAACCTCATGAGGTTCACACAGGCCCACCTCTCCAGCCTGTCCAGGTCTCTCTGGATGACATCCCGTCCTTCTGGTGTGTCAACCGCACCACTCAGTTTGGTGTCGTCCACAAACTTGCTGAGGGTGCATTCGATCTCACTGTCTAACTCATTGATGAATATATTGAACAGCACCGGTCCCAGTACGGACCCCTGAGGGACACCACTCGTCACCGGTCTCCATCCGGACATCGAGCCATTGACCACTACCCTCTGGATGCGGCCATCCAGCCAGTTCCTTATCCACCAAACAGTCCACCCATCAAATCCATAGCTCTCCAATTTAGAGAGAAGGATGTTGTGGGGGACCGTGTCAAAGGCTTTGCAGAAGTCCAGATAGATGACATCCATTGGTTTTCCCTTGTCCACTGATGCTGTCACACCATCATGATTAGGTATATGACTGTCCAGGACTTCAATGGTGATTGCAGGGGTGTGGTGGTGCAGTCCCTCCCTGTGAGCCTCCCCCCCCCGCCCGCTCCCAGCCATGCTGAGATCCCAGGATAAGCCCCGTTGTGCTGCTTACCAGTGACTTTGGTGTCAGGCACTCTAGTCACACCTGGGCCATCTGCTGCCTGAAGGATACATCAGGACCACCCTGAGAGCTCAGGATAAGCAATGCATGCTTTGGAAAAAACTCCCATAGTGCATCCCTTGGATGCAAGTGCAGTAACCTGGGGTTGGGATGGTCAGGCACCCCCTGGACACAGTGGGGCCATCTGCTGCCTGGATTGTATACCAGAATGACTCAGCACGAATTGTAGCCAGAATGAAAAATACTGACTAAAGCCAATCATCTCAAGATCCTATAAATAGTGAGACCTTTAGAGCTCTCTAGGACTGTAGCTGGCTGTGTGAGGACTCGGAGGCCTGATTTCACAAGGTTCACCAACTGTACATTGATGAATGCTGGCGCGTAAAAGTGAGTAGCTTATGAAACTCACAAAAAAGGAAATTTTAACCCCAGGTTAACATCTCATGTGTGTGTGTGCAATTTGTTTCAGAATTGTTTGTCTGTCTGTCTGTGTGATTTGATTTAAACCCCATCTGTGTGTGCAATCCTGCTGTAAGTTTCAGGCGACCCTTGCCATTCTCGAATCTTTAAGTCAGTCTTTTGACTGTAATAAATTTAATTGAATCGCTTTGTTAAATTGGCTGATGCTTAAGTGCTGTTAAGAATTATACAACCTAATTTTGTGATTGATCTCAAAAATATTAACAAATTCTAAGCTGCTGTTAAACCAAAGCTGTGTAAAAAATCATATTCTCAACAGTGATATAAAAGACCAATTACGCATATATAATCTTTTAGACATAAAGAGTTGACCAAGTCTGGGACTAGGACTAGATCCAGCCACATCTAGACTCCTTTCTGAGGAAGGAATTTAGAAAGCATGGGGGCCCTTTCTGAACCTCAACACTCAACAGGAGGGTCTTCCTGACAGTTTTGTCTAACCCTATCCTCTATGCAATAAAAAAGTCAAGTGCACCTTGCCTTTAAGGTGTTAAACCACTGTCACATTTGCCATTGAACCTTGTTAACTCACTGGTTTATATCAATAAATTATATTTTTGCTTCTCTCTCACTCTGTGACAAATTTTTGTAGTCATCAGGATCCTAAACCAGGATTTGCAACAAGGGGATACGCTTACAATGTTAGAAGTGTACATAAGGTTGATTTAGCTATGAGAGGAAGTTGGGTTTTTTTAAAACCTAAAAATATAGAAAATTGTATCAAAGTGTATGCTCATTTCTGTCCTTACTGAGTACTTGGTTCATGGGACAGAATGCACACTTAGCGTGATGCCTAACTGAAATGAGCCATTAATATTTGGGAGGGCAAGGTTGCCAGGTAGAAGGACCTCAGCAAGATGGAGGAATGAGACAACATGAACATGAAATCAGCAGATGAGTGAAAGTCTTGCATCTGGGACAGAACAACTCTGCATTTATGCAGGCTGCAGACTGGCTAAAATGCAGCAATTCAGAACAGGACGTACAAGTCCTGGTGAACAAGAAACTGAACAAGTCAGCAATGCATGTTTAAGATAATTGCCTACTGGGCTGTGTTAACAAGAGCATAAACAACAACTGAAGGGAAATGCTTATTTCTTTCTACTCAGCATTCATGAGGTCAAATCTGAAACACTGTCCAGATTTGGAGCTCCCAGTAGGAGACACATAAACAAGTTGTAGTCCAGTGGAGGACCACCAAGCTTGTCAGGAGCTTGGATCACCTGTAATATGCAAAGAAGCTGAAAGAGCTGAGTTTATTTATCCTGCAGGGATAACTAAGGGAGGGCAAACTAATTACAGTGGTCCAAAAAGGAGGCAGGAGGTCATATTAAAAAGCTGGAACCAGACACTGAAGTGCACAACAAAAGGACAAGAGGCAATGGTAATGAGCTGCAGCAAGGGAAAGTTTGACTGAAGGAAAAAGCACTTCACCGTGATGGTGATGAAGTACTGGAGCAGGTTGTCTAAAGAGGCTAAAGAACTTTAATCTTTAGACATTTTCAAAAGTCAACTGGATATGGCCCTGAGAAACCTGATCTAACTTTGAAAATAATGCTACTTCGATCAGAAGATTGGCCTATATGATCTCTAGAGCACCCTTCCAACATAAATACAATTCTGTGATCAACATCAGAAGTGGCAGGTCCACCGTCTTCCTTACAAGCTGCTCAGCAAATATTGGTGAGATACAATCATGGAAGTATATGTGAAAAATGTACATGCGTATACTTTCTTTTGGATATTGTTCTAGGTTAATTTGGTATTAAACATCACAGCTGGATCCTGAAGAACTAGAAGTACACCATTTTTTTTTTTTAGCTAAGCAATAAGTCTTTTTAATTCCTTTGAGAAGTAGATGGATAGAAATGGATAATAATGGATAAAACCAAAACTGTTAAGATCCTCCATTGATGAGAATAATATTTGCATGCATTTAGATATAGCTTAGAAAGGTGGTTGGTACTTCTACTGCCCTGTATAACTCAGAATAACCAAAATGGACATAGAGACGAACTGCACTGAATAATTAGTTCTGATATCAGTCAAACAGAATAGAAATGTAATTCTGTTTTCTACCTCCTTAATTTGATTTTACCAGTTATTACAAAAACAGATTTCTCACTTAACAAGCAGCAGGAAGATCTTGAACATGTCGGACTGTAAGAAGAAAATCATTAAGAACACATGCAGTAATAAAAAGCAGAGGTACGCTGTAGAAAAGAATTAGGTTGATGGACCCTCACTGCTTAAGGGCAGGGGCTACATGATGGAAGGAGAGGCAGGAAAGAACCCTTCACAAAATTGTATCCAAGTGAAGCAGACAGCTTTGACTAAGAGGGAGTAAAGAAATATACATTACAGGCACTGTATCCAATTGTCTTGAGGAATGTAAAGCATTTCAGAAATACAGATTCTGATTGAATAGGCACCATTAGGAAACAAACCATATGTAATGAATGACTACAGGTTCGAAGGAATCAGGCAGACTGCCAGATGCCACATATTGCAAATGAGTTTTCAAACAAATGAAACTAGACAAATTCTAGCTACTAATTTAATTCTTGGTGTGCCTGTATGGCAGATACCATTAGTGCCATGTAGGATATTGGAACTTGAAAGATTTCATGTCTTTTAGCTGCAGTGTATTAATTTGGATCTATGACCTATAGAAAAGAAACACAATCAAATTCTATATGCAATTCAGTACTGGCATCATAGGAATATTTTTTTAATAGAGATCTTCATCTGCATGGCCTTTTCCTCTCTCATCAACACAGATCTTAAAATACCTGTGTCACATATAATTCACAAAAAAATTAAATTAATTTTAATGGAAAGCATTCTAACCTGGAAATGATTCCAAAATCCCTTTGTCTTTAGCAATAAAGTGGTTAACTGGATTAGAAGTAGAAAAAGCCCTGAAACAGTAGGGATACAGGTACAAGTGAAGGAAATAAGATACCTCCTTTCTCAAAGACTCCATTACTACCAGCTTGAGACATTTTTCTGATATTTTCCTATGTTACTTTTCTAAGTATCAGCATATAGCTTCAGCGCCAAAGTACTGTCACAGCTGAGCATCCTAATGTATCTCCAATGAAAGTGGAAATAATGAAATCCTGAAATAATGAATGCATTTTATAATATATTTAAGCATCAAAACAGATAGAAGCTTTGAAGGCAAATCCAAAGAGGTACAGGACAATGTAAAATGCTAATGGACCTAAAGGACAACTTGTGCATTTGTGTGTATTTTAATAGCTATTTAAAATATCTTGAAGTTGTACCCATTTTGGATTCCTTTTTTCCAGTTCAAAATGTTAAGTACATTAAAATAGAAAATAATCTTTCCACAAAGTTTAACCCAGCTGCGAAAGTACATTAACAGAATAGGAATGAGAAATGATCGAAAGAAGCAGGTCTTTCCTGCTAAAGTGCTGCCACTGATTTTTTTTTTAGTGGTATTATCTGCTTTTTGTGACTGTACAGGTGTCATTTATTGTTAAATTGATAAATTGCCTTGTCTATTTGTCTATTATTTGTGCAAAGGCATTTAGCTAAACTCTAGTCACTATTTGTATGGTACTGATTGAAAATTTAACAACTACACAAAAATCACCCTAAATTAAATTAGTTTGGTTTTTTTTTCCTTCAAACATTTGCTGACTCAATAAAAGATCTACTTACTGTGCCCTGCATTGCCTATGGACATATTTTTTAATCTGTTAATGGAATATTTCTTATTACCTAACAAATATTTCCAGGTTGAGATCCTTGCTCAATGTGAACTATTTAGAAAGACTGGTAAACACATTTGTTACTGCAGGGGTAGATTATCACACTTTTCACACCTTGGCATTTCTGGTCTACAGCTCATATAAAAGGCAACAGCTTAAATCTTTGTCATAGCCATCTGTTTAACAATAACACTTCAGTTGTAACATATAAAAGTTAATTTCCAATAATTTATTTTTTAATATAAGGCTGATTTATAATTACATGTTCCCACTCCACTACTATTGCATCTTTTTGTATTTCAGTGACATACAAGTTAGGAAGACATGAAATATTTTCTGTCTACGTTCTCATGGAAGTTGTGGAATTGCTTCTTAGAAGCTGTCATAACCTTCTGCTTGATCATGACTTAAAATTCCATTAAAGAGATCTAGGCTTACCACAGTTTGTAACTGATTCAAGCATTGCAGAGTTTATTAGTAGCATTTGTTACAAGAACTTCTGTATCTTTGGGGGAAAACGGAGACATAAATGTACTTAGGCATCCTATTGTTTGGGGATTGTGACATCCCTCCTTTGGAGCTATCAACTGTGAAAGTAGTACATATTCAGGGGGACCTTTGAGGTGCTACACAGAATGATAATATGATATGAATTCTTCAGACTGGTTATTGTCTTATGTAGGTTTCAAAACACAGGAAGGGAGTTTGAATTCCTGCCAAGTTCAGTTGAAGTTATGGAACAGGTCCATCATACTTTTTAACTGACAGTTTAACAAACACAGAAACAATATTTAAAAATTCATGAACTTTTAATAATCTTCACTGAATTGTAGCAATACCATATACAGTCTATGGTATATTAAATTTGCATTATTTAGTATTTGCATTCTCTCTATCCTTTTCCAAGCAATGCAATAAAATGCTAATTAAAACACACATTTGTCGCTGAGGAAGGAAACTCAAGATTTGTTTACAGTTTCAATGATTAATTAACTTCTGTATGTCGTTAGGTAAGTTGTGACTCTAGACATACTAATCATCGGTATAGGTATGCATCGGTATAGATATGCATCAGTATAGACATGAATCCCATTAGTGGGAATGTGCAGAAGCCACCTCAAAAAAGAAACAACTATCTTTCCAGTCATTGAAGCAAGATTTCTAGAAATAATGCCTTGATGATATTTCTAGAAACCAACTAGAGGAACACTTGAGGTTGAATGACCCTTTACATCTGACTGCGAAATACAAACAGTGCTCAAATCAGTCTGTGGATGCATTCTGTGTTTGGTCTTGTTCCTCTGGGGACAGGGACATGGAGTGGTTATGACATTTAACTGAGTTTTTCCACTGATGCTTTACTTCTTTTATCTCTCCTAAGCCTCTTTTTGGTGCATGTCCAAATTTATCATCCATTGCTGTTCATTAGTTTCTATATTAGGAAATAAAAAGAATATTGTGCACTAACTAAACAGAAATATAATACAGTTGCAGTTAGAGCAAACTAAACCCTATATAAAGAACGGCTCTCAGAGGGGATATAAAGGGCAGAGTAGAGATTGGTTTATATTTCTTCAGTACCTGTTTTGCTCTGTACTGCTCCATTTTGAGATTTATTTTTTCTCTGGGGAAGTCATAACACTTGCAGTTAAGTACATATGTGCTCTGTAAAATAATCTTCAAACTAGATGGCAATCAATCAGTCAATTTGTATTGAAATAAGTTACTTCAGGAAAAAGAAGAAGGAAAAAATTGCCAGTATTTTGCAATATTCATGAGATGGAAAATTCAGTTCAAATAGTTTTAAAGTTCTTTCATATTAAACAAACAAAACACAAGTAAAAACAGTTATTGCTTTTTAACAAGTTGGAACCTAAACATGTGTACTTTCTTATAAAATTCATTTGGCATTATGTTTTTAATTATCTGTAGAGATCAAGAGATTTGTGTGTTTGTTCATTTACTTCTTTGTGCTGGTGGAATAGGAAGGAAAGTGATGGGCAAGAATAAAAGAATTGAAGAAAAGCAAAAAACCAAACAAAACCAGTGGAGTTAATATTTCTATATATGCCTCTACACTCGCCCTACCTACTAATACCGTTTGTTCAGGCATTAATTGCAGTTAAATCTGATAAAAAGAAAATTTCACGGTCTTATATTTGAAGAGAACTTATATTTTAATGGAAGCTTTGATGTTGTCAAATTAGCATTTTCTAACAAAACCAAAATCATTGGTATTTCTCCAGTCAGACTTAGTAGCTACCCAGTAAGATACCAATAACTGGAAATAGCTCAAGAAGGAATCATGGCATGGCTTGTGTGAACTCCTGGTAGTAGATCCCATATGAAGCAATAAATCTGTGCATTACCTAGACCACATTGCAAGTATTCTATCTCTTTTTCTGATATGTCCAGCATGAGGTTTGCATTGTGGATTTATACCGTATGCTAGTCTTCATCCATTCTCTCTCACCTCAGAATATGTTGAATTCCATCATTTTGGATATGTAATCTAATGCTAAGATTTAGTAATATATGAGAAAGTTCTGTGTTGTTAAAGACTTTCTGAGGAGCAGAGAGAATAATTGTTTTAAATATATTATTTATTTTTCCTTTGTCTACCAAAGAAATCACAAAGAATTTACTAATATGTTAGGAGTTCACATATCAGTAATGTGAAATTCAACAAAACTGCTCTTTAATGGTAAGGAACTGAAAAAATATATTTTAAAATGCATTTTGAAATAACAAAGAGTGTAACTTTCCACCTGCTTGAATATAAGGGAAAACCTGTTTTCAAGCTCTGTCTTTCATGGAGAACTTGGTACAGGAGGCACCACAGAAATGCAGTCTTCAGTTTAGAATGCTACATAAATCAGCAAAGGTTCACCTCTTCACCAGGAGAGCCAAGATGGTAATTTTTCTAAATTTCTGAAATGGAGCAGTAAAATCTTAACTGCAAGGGTGGTGTGGCTCCTAAAGAGCAAATCTGATTCAAAGATGACACTGAGATCATGAACATAAAATCCTATTGCCAATAAATGGCACCATAAATGAGATGGGAGAAGTCAGCAGGTGATGGATGGAAACAGAATAAATGTAATTTTATCTAAACTTTATCTGCCAGCCTTTTTTCTTTCACCAGTGCCATTATCACACATATTTTATGATGGCCTTGTTAAATTGAAATCAGCATAAACATCAAACAACTAGAGGAATTCAGTTAGTCCTTGCCAAGTAATTCCTATTTATGTTGCCACAACCCTTTCTATAGAAAGTACTGCTGAAATTCAGTCATCTATATATGAGTTTAGAAATATATCTTATGTTTTCAGAATACTAAATATTGGCTTCTGACATTGCCTGTAGGACATTTTTTTCCTCTTGGTACTTCTAAGAACTGTGGAAAAAAAAGTAAAAGAGAAAATAAAAGATCTTTCTAGATTACCCAAGTTTATCAGAAAACTTTTCTGGGAATTGATGACCTACAAAAAGCAAGATTGCAAGAACTAGAGTTTAAACATTTGAACAAAGTTATTATATGCTGAAGAGTTATTTTGTTGTGATCTCTGAAAAAAGAAGAGAGGTTTATATTATATTTTAATTGTCCTGATAATTAATGATGAAATATTTAAATCAAATATTGGATTTTTTTTCAAAAGGTATACTCAAGATTCAGCATAAAATATGGTTTTGATATTGAAGTCGCCATGTTTTAGCAGCCTCATTTTATACTGGTTTGGAAATGGAGCTAAATAGCATATCTGGATTCTAACAGTTAAGGTTGAACTTATTTCTAACCAATATTTAAATTATTATATTAACAAATTAGCTTTTAAGATCGAAGAAGACAGCTAAGATATTTCACATTACTTTTTCTATAACAGTTAACAAGATTTTATTTTCTTTCATAAAACATGCAGATGTGAACACTCTTGTCAGCATTTGCAAACTTCAGTTCTTGAAGATAGTATAGTATTTTATTTTCTATTGTACACTTGAGTTTATATATATTTTCTGCAAAGGTTTGCATAAATAACTTATGTAAGTAAATATGAACTGATTTACTTATTTATGCAAATTTTAATCACTTCTGGAGGCTTTTCAACTGTTAAGTAACAAATTTCATCAAGCAGAATGCAAGAAATTTGGCCTTTTGAGAGCAGGCAGTCCTACCAGTGGTCGCTATTAAAGTATCATATTTATATTGTTACCATAGTTCCTTACTTGCATTGCAGTAGTATCTAATGTTGCAGAAACTGTGTTCCCCATTTTAGAATCCTCAAAAGTTACCATTTACACTATTTACTAACCTATTTCCACACTTCCGATGATACAGAAAATTTGTGAGGTGTTCAAACTGTTTAGTGATTGTACATTTTGCCCTTCTATTATGCTAATCCCTTCTATAATCCTAATATTACTAAACCATATTTAATTAGTTTATAAAAAAACAGACCAAGAAGTGATGAAGTCTGTATTTAGCAAGGAAGATATGATGCAATGGCAAATCCAGGTGATAAAATAGGAAGTATTTATTTAAGTCAAGGCTGAGAATTGGATTAGAGGGAGAACCAGTATTAAGCATACAATACAGTTGTCATGGTTTAACCCTGTCTGGCACCCCCCACAACAGGATGGGGGAGAGGATCAGAACGGTATATGTGTGAAAACTTGTGGGTTGAGATAAAGATGGTTTAATAGGGAAATCAAAGGCTGCACACTCAAGCAAAGCAAAGCAAGGAATTCATTCATTGCTTCCCATGGACAGGCAGGTGTTCAGCCATCCCCAGGAAAGCAGGGCTCCATCACACATAACAGTTACTTGGGAAGACAGATGCCAACATTCTAAATGTCCCCCCTTCCTTCTTCTTCCCCTAGTTTGTACACTGAGCATGACATCATATGGTCTGGAATAGACCTTTGGTCAGTTTGGGTCAGCTGTCCTGGCTGTGTCCCCTCCCAGCTTCTTGTGCACCTGGCAGAGCTGAGAAATCCTTGGCCAGTCTAAGCACTACCCAGCAACAACTAACATATCAGTGTATCGTCAACATTCTTCTAGTACTAAATGCAAAACACAGCACCATACCAGCGACTAGGAAGAAAATTAACTCTGTCCCAGCCGAAACCAGGACAACAGTCTTGATTCAAGAATCAAGATGCATAGAATGTTTTCTTATGCCCCATTCCTGAAGAGCCAGAGCTATTTCTTTAGAAATAAAAAATATAGGTTTTATTTTCTTTGTGTCATGGACAAAGTGCTTTATTGTTTATATCTAAGTAATTAGATATTCATTTACTGGTAATGTGACTGGTGTAGCCACCACTTCCCATTACCAACTTTCATGAGTGGAGACTAGTCTTTGTTTAAGCCATAGCATGATGTGAAGAGCAGAATGTGATGATCAGAAGAAAGGTTTGTCCGTAGAGGAAAAACATGCACCTAGCTATTATTACTTAACCATACTAATAGAGGGGGAAAAAAAAAAAAAAGATTTTTTTTTGTTTACTTTATATTTCATAGTGCTTTAGAAAAGAATTTGTATTACCGTGAACAAAATAATTTGTCTCATGTCAAGATCAAAGTATTTTATGGAGAATTATGCTCCATTTGAATCAAAGCATAACGTCTTTTGACAGGAATAAAGACTGTATTTGTAATCCTGCACTCAAGTCATTTGAGTAAATCCACCATGGACAAAAGACATTACTCAACTTTCAACTAATAACAACACAGCTATTGTGAAAGTGATTACCAGTGTCTCTGACCCACTTCTAGAAAACAGGTAATGTTTGGATATGAAAAGGGGTGCCATACAACCCTATACATTCAAAGCCACCTTGGTCTTTCAAAACTGGTTTGATTCCACCCTAACTGTATGCAAAAAAAACCCAACAAAACAAAACAAAAACCAAAAGAAACAACCTAACACAGGTAACACTGGCAAAAACAGTAGGCAGAGAAAAATCCGATAAAAAATTTATCAGGAAATAGTAGCAAGATACAGAATTGTCTGGGTCAGCATGAACTATCAAACATTACATCTGTAATGAAATAATGGTTTCCTTTTAATTCTTAACACTATAGTAAAGTTAGCTATGTATGTATGTATCTTTCAAAATTAATGGAGAGAGATAGGTATCTGTGGAAGGCAAAAGCATAGCTACTTCAGATATATGCACTGAATGTGCAATCCCTACACTGATACTTATAATAGGATTCATCTTACTTTAAGGTGGACATAAAGAAGTTGGGTAACTAGTGCAAACTGATCGTTAAGACTCCCTCGAAAGATTGTGGAGACAGATAAGTTCTTAACACTTAGTTCTCTATGAAGAAAGATGTTTAAGGTAGGTTGAACGACTCACCTTCCAGAAGTACGACTCTGCCTTTACTGTCTAGAGAGGGATCCCAGATATGTAGTTCAGACTAGACAGTCAACACACAAAGTTATGTGAGAGAAAGTTCTCATTGGCCTTTTCTTTAACAGACATTGTCAGAATTTGACTGCAGCTGACGGTTCTGCATATAGATATGTATAATCATATAGACATTTCCATGTAGTGATATCTCTATATATGTGAGGAATATATTGAATTTAGATCATCTATAAAATGCTAATAAGTGTTTACCTTTTTATTTTTTCGCCTCTTTCTCAGCTGTCTCTCTTCCCAGCCTACACCAACAACAAGTCAATGAATTAAATCAGTAACAAGCTCAATGATAACTCTCATTGCCCATCTTCTTCCCAGCAGGAGAGGTCTTCAATCCAAGAACTTCTTGACAGCTTTTAGAGAAAGATGTAGACCTTTTTTTCTAACCAAAAATTTTTCATCCCCTTCAAAAGTCCTGTCAAAGTTTCTCTTTCTGTAGGTGAGCTTCAGACACTTTTTGAAACAAGCTATAAAAGGTATAAATCTAATCTTCCATACACTACTATCTCAGGAAACAGAAGAGAGGAATTTTCCTAAGGAAGGTTGAATTTGATTTTGTTCTTCATTATTTTTGACACTGAATAATTGCTGAGTCACTGAATAGGAATTAAAATAAGATCTGGGCAAGATAGCATCCTCAGGAGATGTTCCAAGAAGTTCTGAATTCAATTGCAGTGAGATGGATGAGTGGCTATGTCAGATACAGAAGTAACAAATTAAAAGATGGTGGGTTTTTTAGCATTCAGCACTACAAAAAAATATTCAGTGATGAATCAGAGCTGTGTTCAGCAATATATAAATAATGTGAAAACATCCACATCTTTCACTTAAAAATGGCTCATTTTCTGTCCTGGGGAACTCATGTTAGGCTTGGGATGAAGTGAAGAAGCTGAGAGACTGAGGTGATGGACAGAGAACTCAAATTAGAGTACAACTGCAGTTTTCATTAAACAAATACACACTTTGCAATTTATTTAGTTGCAATCAGTTGGCAGTTGGCATCAAAGTAGTTCCCTAGAAAGAATTTATGAAAGGACCAAACTAGTGGGTTTACTGATATAAATAAAAGAAAAACATCAACAGCATAGGACAAGTTCAGTCTCTCTCAAGGATACAATCTCATTATTTCATTATCGACTTAAGTGCTCAATCCCTCTTTAAACAAAGTTGTTTTAAGTCATTTTTATTAGCTAAAATGGTACAGAAAACTGTCTCTTTCATGCCTTTGCTTGAGACTTTTTTGCCTACATATTTTCAAATGTTACTAGATTCTACTGCTGAGAATGTAAGAGAAAAGCTATGAAAAGTCTTGCAAATTTATTGTTAGTGATGCTCACCGTGCTGATATTGTACAGTGGTTCTGTCTTCTATGAAAAGTTGCATGAAAAGTCACTTTGTGAGAAAATCTCATGAAAGACCCTTGTTTCATTGAGATTGTCCCTGTATTAGTTGATTGGAGAGGTAGCAGCAGTAGGTAGGCCTTTATAGCAGGAGTAAAAGAGCAACAGCTGTTTTAAAAGCTGATCCATGAAAAATGAAGAGTGTGACTGCAGAACCATTACACTCTAGTGATTGTTCATGTGCTCTCTGTAACCATTGTGATTACCCTGAGAAGTACCCTTACTTTTTCTTGTATGCTTATGTGTCCAGAACAGTAATACACTTGTGCGCCTATAATGACTGCCTACACTAACTCACATTGTGGGTCTCAAAGCAAATGAACGATTCTGATGTAGCTGAACTAAACCTCAAAATTTTGAAAATTTCTCCACACATGGAGATTGGACAGATTTTTACAGACAGAGAAAACAGCACAGAAACATTTAAAGACCTACCTAACAAAAAAAATGAGCAATGTTAGACCTCAGAAGTTCTCTTGTCAACGTAAGAGTCAATATTAGCATTCAGGAATTTCTCTGTGAAGCCCTACTCTCTCTTTAGAATTGTCCCCCTCTGCGCTGCCCTGGTGAGACACCACCTGGAGTACTGTGTCCAGTTCTGGGCTCCCCAGTTCAAGAAAGATGAGGAACTCCTAGAAAGAGTCCAGAGGAGAGCAACTAGGATGATAAAGGGACTGGAGCATCTCCCCTATGAGGAAAGGATGAGAGAGTTGGGCTTGTTCAACCTGAAGAAGAGAAGACTGAGAGGGGAACTCATCAACACATACAAATATCTTAAGGGTGGATGTCACGAGGACGGAGCCACTCTTTGCAGTGGTGTCCAGTGACAGGACAAGGGGCAATAGGTACAAACTGAGACATAAGAGGTTTCAGTTGAATATGAGGAAAAACTTCTTTACTCTGAGGGTGACTCAGCACTGGAACAGGCTGCCCAGGGGGGTTGTGGAGTCTCCTTCTCTGGAGATATTCAAAGCCTGCCTGGATGAAGTCCTGTGTAACATGCTCTAGGAGAATCTGTTTTAGCAGGGGGGTTGGACTAGATGATCTCCCGAGGTCCCTTCCAACCCTAGTGATTCTGTGATTCTGTGACATAATTTAAAAAATTAGAAATTGAATATTTGTTGTGCAATATGTCCAAGTAAAATCAGCAATATTAAGATATTAAGATTTTTTTGTAAGGTAAGAAGGTGTTGCTTATAAAGATTTGACCATAGTTGTGAAATGCCATTTCTGTAGATTGTATTAGCCACAGCTCAACAAAGAAACACAGAAACATAGGGTAATGCAGGTAACAGAATATTCAGTGTCTTGAGCTAAAAATCAGGAAATCCAAGTTTTGACTAACTAATCATATCTCACACCTCCTGACTTACAGTTTTAGTGTTCACATTGAATATTTTAATAAAACAGTTGAAAAAAAATATTTCAATATTTCCCCTCATTCCAAATCCTTCTCCCTAGTTTTCATCGGGATTCATACATAGAACACAAACACAAAGAGCAGCAGTTTTTAATAAGGATAAACAGAATAATAGATAAGCAGTCACACAAAACTATGATGTTAGTCTGTCACAGGATCTGTTGACATAAATCATTAGCACTTCGTAAGCTTGGCTTATTTGTTTATTTCTTTAATATTTTAGATTTCTAAAGTCTACATATAACATTCAAATAACTACAAAAATAAATACTTGCTTTCATCTCTTTTTTATCCTTAGTGATTTTCAGTCTTCTTACTTTCTCCTAACATTTTCCCCCATCTTGCTTTTGAGAACAATACCTTTTTGTGAAAGATTTTATTATGGTCACAGCCTAAGGGACCAAACACTTTGAAGATAAGAGTGGACACTACTTTTTTTCATATCTCTACACCAAGGCAACTATTATTTCCCCTTTGTTTCCTCACTTGTGATTTCCATCATCTAATTAATAAATAATTTGGGAAAGAGTGTTGTAACTACCTGTTCTAAGCTTTCCCTTCCTTCCTGGTTTAGTGGCTACGAATCCAAGACTCTAGGATCAACTCTGATAAGACACAGCTGCCATCCCCAATTCACACTGCTAAGAAAGAGCTGAGAGAAAGTATGTGGAGAGGTAAGAAAGGCAAAATTACAACTGGGTTTGTTAAGATTGAATTCTTTGGTGCAGAAATATTCAGGAGGGAAAATACCAGCATAGACGGGTATAAAACGTAAAAGCAAGGAAGGATAATCAGGCTAGTGAGGAATCCTTGGGTCAAGTCATTAGTGTCAACAGAGCTAGTGGATGATGCCAGCTGAGCAACATTGAGGATTCATTCCAGGGAGCTGCAAAGGCTGATCCTCCTCCTCCCAGTTGATGTCACTTAGGGCAGCAAAGACCGCTTGGGTGTCTTAGAAGGGTGATAAGTGCATTAATCCTAAACCTATCAGCTCCCTAAAGACTGAAATACATTTTTGGAATAGGAATTTACATTTGTGTTTTTCCATCCTTCACATTTAATCCCCCCCCCCCCCCCCCAAATTTTCAAAGGTGTTAAATGTAAAAAAGTGTAATATCTGCCAATGAGTACAACAGACTATGCATCCAACTATGAATATTGTGCCACTGAAACAAAAATCCAAGGATCTAAAAAATAGAGAGACCTTATTAGAAATTAAGAAAACAGAAGACTCCCCCATTAATATGCTTAGAAAGTTACTGGTTCTTCTGAGTCTTTCCTATGGCGTTCCTTTTGGGTTCATTTGCTTTGCTGATTCACCACAGTTTTTCATTTAGATGGACTTCCTCCTGTAATCACTAGGTCTTTTTCTCACATTTTTTTCATTATTAATTATTATGCATATGTGTAACTTTACAGTGTGTGAGAAGGGTCTAACAGTCATAGACATTCCTTTACAGGATCAGGCTAAGCCTATTCCTGGAGCCATATATAGAAACTATCACAGATTCAACCTTCAAAACCTGAAAGTCTTCAGCTGTTTCTATGGTAACCAGTTGGATCACTGGATTGAGAGGTACAGCATATTCTGAAAAAGTTTCAAAAACAGGGACTCCATACCCATTTAATAGACTACTGCCACTAACAGCAGACAAGTACTACCCTCTTTGTTGCTTTCCTGTGCTTCTCCTTTGTTTCTTTCCCCTTAGAATTATTGTGGTTTTCTGTGATCTGACCAAGCAGCCATCTGTGAGACTTTAAGGACCACATGTGATAGAGCAGAGTATCTGCAGGATGCATAATATTATGAGATTACTTTAAATAATGCATTCAAGATGCAGTTATTGCTTGATTATTTTTTTTTCTTTTAGGAATTATTTGAATATATAAACCTCTCAACTCTCTTGAGAGTGGGGAGATCTTCAATAGGGATTGTTGATTCCTTTGTGCTGTCTAAAGAGAGAACACACTTAAGCTTTGTGATCCTTTGTGGTGGGTTGACCTTGGCTAGCTGCCAGCTGCCCACCAAGCCACTCTATCACTCCCCCTCCTCAACAGGACAGGGGGAGAAAATACAATGGGAAGCTTGTAAGGACAAGGAGATCACTCAGCAATTAACATCATAGGCAAAACAGACTCAGCTTGTGGAAATTAATTTATTGCCACTTAATCAGAGCAGGATAATGAGAAATAAGAACAAATGTAAAAACAACTTCCCTCCCCCTTCTTCTCAGGCACAACTTCACTCCCAACTTTACCTCCTCCCCTGGAGCAGTACAGGGGATAAGGGATGGGGGTTGTGGTCAGTTCATTACATATTGCCTCTGCTGCTCCTTCCTTCTCACACTCTTCCCCTGCTCCAGGGTGGGGTCTCTCCCACAGGAGACTGACCTTCACCATCTTCTCCAACATGTGTTCTTCCCATGGGCTGCAGTTCTTCATGAACTGCTCTAACATGGGTCCCTTCCATGGGGTGTAGTCATTCAGGAACAGATTGCTCCAGCATAGATTCCCTGCAGGGACACAGGTCCTGCCAGAAAACCTGTTCCAGCAAGCGTTCCTCTCCATGGGCTGCAGTTCCTGCCCAGAGCCTGCTCCAGCATGGGCTCTCCATGGCCTCGCAACTTCCTTTGGGTCACATCCACCTGCTCTGATGTGGGGTCCTCCACAGCCTGAAGGTGTATATCTGCCCCACTGTGGACCTCCAGGGGCTGCAGGGGGACAGCCTGCCTCACCATGGTCTTCACCATGGGCTGTAGGAGAATCTCTGCTCCCATGCACCTCCTCCCTCTCCTTCTTCACTGACCTTGGTGTCTGCAGTCTTGTCTCTCTCACATATGCTTGCTCTTCTCTCCCAGCTGCTGTTGCACAGCAGTTTTACTCTTTCTTAAATATGTTATCCCAGAGGTGCTACCACCATCACTGATTGGCTCATCTTTGGCCAGTGGCGGGTCCATCTTGGAGCCAGCTGGAACTGGCTCTGTCTGACATGGGGGAAGCTTCTAGCAGCTTCTCACAGAGGCTACCACTGTAGCCCTGCCAATACCAAAACCTTGATGTGTAAATCCAATACATCCTTATTAACACTGTTGATTTGGGGGGTAAAAAGAGTGAACAGTGCTTTCTGGCAATTTAATGAATTAATGATATCTAGGTCTCTTGTGGCTCTCATTAGTATTCTGATTTGCTCCTCCTGCCCTTGGACACTGTCTGTTCCTTGCTCTGAAGCCTTATCTTCACACAGAAGATACAATAATTTGATCAATTGTGTGATCAGCGTGAATGAGAAAGGTAAACAAAACAATACTTTATCACCTTCATGACAACGGCAATGGTCTGCTCTTCCTGATATTCTGTAGCTCTCACTAATAATGCAGCTGGACAGATGGGATTTTTGTTAGTTTTCTTTACACAGGAAATATCTACTTTTAAGTTTACACGGTGCATGCCATGTGGTTTCTGAACCACACTGTTAGGTGGGTGTTTATAACTTGCTGTCGACTTTTATAAAGATGTTAACAATGATGACTGTGGTAATATTTCTATAAATAATGTACAAATTGTTACAACACACGTTCACTGTTGTATCCTCCCAAATAGCAAATGTGTACATACTTTAGTTCAAGAAATTGAAACCATACCTACTCTATCATGAAAAGAAAAAAAAAATGAGACATGTCATTACCATAGAATTTATTACTATTATTATTATTATTATTATTATTGATGTTGTTGTTGTTGCTGTTGTTTTTAACATTAATGCCACAATTACAGAAATCTCAAAAAGACCCATTATGCATCTGGGCTAGGATATAACAGGTCCTATACAAAGCCAGAACACAAAGATAATAGGTATTAGGTTAAACCCTGCAGAATATGTAGATGCAGACAAGCATCTTTTTTTTTTTTTTTTTTTTAAACTATTATGTGTTTAAGAATGGGCCTTATGCAGACATGGTCAGTATTTTAAAAACTAATGCATCTCTAAGTAGTTTATTGTACCTGGGAATGTTAACACTGAATGGATAGACTGAAGTCTATCTGCAGTTACAGGATGAAAGGACATAGGGTTGCCCCACCAAGTTACAAATTTGGGACATGGTAACAGACACGAGAGCCACAGCTTTAGGAGTAAACAATATATCAGCAAATAACAATATAGTAACAAATGCAAATACAAATACAAATCAGTATTACAATTATCTGGGTGGTTTCAGTAGTACAATTATCCTGGTTGAAAGGAGAACAAATCCTGTAATTCACTAATACCAGGCTAAACTTAATACCTGAACATGCAAAGACTTACATAGCCACATTTATCAGGCAGGCTAGCAGGAAGCAGGTCATGACTTCTTTGGAAGAGCGACTCAGACTAGCCCACAGGCTCAGGGAATTCCAACTTCCCTGATCAGGTTGTCCTCTTTTACTGTTGAACCATGGAAGCACTATCTGGAAGTGTTAACCCGTACCAACTCTGTTCCCTTCCTGTGTCAGTGCTGTTCTTGGTGTGCACAGTGCAAGGAAATATCATAAGGCCATACTAACCCCACATTCATTTGTGTGCATGGTGCTCAGGAATATCATGTAAAGCAATACTAGCCCCACACATGGCTATGACCTTATTGGGATCATGGACATGTGATGAGAGAGCTCACATGACTTGATTGCTGTGTTGGAGAGAGATACAGGCTTTATAGTAAGAACAGCTGGGAAGGCAAGGACATGGAATTGTCCTTTATGTGAGAGAGCAGCTGGAATGCATGGAGCTCTGCCTTGGGACAGATCAGTAGCCAGATGAGAGCTTTCAGTTCAAAATTGTTCAAACAACCAGATGAAGCCTTACGTTCACAGGCCTTGGTCCTCATGGGAGATTTTAACAACCCTGATATGTGCTGGATAGACAACACAGCAGGGAATAAACAATCTAGAAAATTCATGGAGTTCATTGATGACAACTTCCTGACACAGTTGATCCAGAAGCTGACAAGGAAAGATGTTCTGCTATACCTCATACTTACAAAGAAGAAAGGAATGGTAACATATATGAATGTCAGGGACAGCATTGGCTGCAGTTACCGTGAGATGGTGGAGTTGAGAATCCTGAGGGGAGGGAACAGAACAAAATCAGGACCACAACCCTGGATTTCAGGATTTCACTTCAGAGATCTGCTCGGAAAATTCCCATGGGACATGGCCTTAGGGAGAAGAGAGGTTCAGGAGACATGGTTGATATTTAAGGATTACCTCCTCCAGGCTCAAGACACATCCATACCAATGCTCAGGAAATTAAAGAAAGAGGTCAGGAGGCTGTCATGGTTAAGCAAGAAGCTCCTAACTGAATTAAGACATAAAAAGGAAGTGTACAAGAAATGGAAGTAAGGGTAGATGCCCCAGAAGGAGTATAGAGGTGCTAGCCAATCATGCAGGGATAGAGTTAAGAAAGTCAAGGTAGACATGGAGATGAATCTGGAAATAAGAAAGGATTCTACAAGTACATAAACAGCAAAAGGAACACAAGGGAAAATGTGGGCCTTCTGCTGAATGGGATGGGGATCTGGTGACAAAGGACACAGAAAAGTGTTATTTCCTTCAATCTCTACTGGTAAGATTGGCCTTCAGGAATCCCAGGTCCCTTAAACCAAAGGGAAATTCTGGAGCAAGGAAAACTTACCCTCAGTGAAAGAGGACTAGAACAGGGATCACAACAAACTACACATACCTATACGTCCACAGCACGTCATTGAATGAGCTGGCGGCTGTCATTGACAGGATGTTCTTGATTTTCTATGAATGGTCCTGGCAAGTAAGAGAGGTTGCTGAAGACTGAGAGAGAGGGAAGATCCCTAGGAAGGTGATGCAGACAATCCTCCTGGAAATAATTTCTGAGCTCATGAAAGACAAGAGATTGTGACTAGACAGCATGGATTTACAAAGGGGAAATCATTCCTGACCAACCTGATAGCCTTTTACAATGAGATGACTATCTTGGTGGACAAGAGGAGAGTGGTGAGTGTTGTTTATCTTGACTTCAGTAAAGCTTTTGACACTGTCTCCCTTAACATCATAAACAAGCTGATGAAGCATGGGTTAGATAATCCACAATTAGGATGGACTGAAAACTGTCTGGATGACCCTGCCCAACTGGTTGTGATCAGTGGCACTAAGTCCAGCTGGAGGTCAGTTGTGTACCTCAGGGGTTGATACTGTGGAGAACACTGTTCAGCTTCTTCATTAATGACGTGGCCAATGGGACAGAGGACATCCTCAGAAAGTTTTCAGATGATACTAAACTGGGAGGAGATATTTAGGATGAGCCTGACTCTTCCCAGTAGTGCCCACTGACAGGACAAGAGGCAGTGGGCATGAATTAAAACACATGAAATTCCATCTGAACACAAGACAGTGGTGAAACACTATAACAGGTTGCAGAGAGATGTTGTGGTTGAGACATTCAAAACCCAACTTGATGTCGTCCTTGACAATCTGCTCTAGCCGACCCTACCTGAGCAGGGGGCTTGGACTAGATGATACCAAGAGCTGCCTTCCTACCACAGCCATTCTATGATTGTGATAAAATGACCAGATAAAATGACCTAAGTTACTTTGGTACAGTAGCTTAACAGAGGGCTTCAGAATTGCTCTCTTGGGCTCTATTTCAAATCTGCTTCTAAATTTCTATTTTGAAATGGATTTGTCAGTTTTTGATCTATTATATGAATTGTGCTAAGTGAGTCTTTCAACAATTCTAAATCTGAAGGAAGCAGTTTTAATAGAGTACACCTTTGCATATAGAGATTGCTGTAATTTACTAAATTTAGTCTTATGTCATTCAGCTATACTATTGCAGCTTTTGTCTCCACCATTGATTAATAAACTACTGTAAAATATTTCACCACTGCAAACTTATGCAAATCCACAATTAAAGGTAAGAGGGTTATTTTTGTCAATTCAATCAGATATTGCATCTATTTAAAACTGTAAAAGCATAATTTATAATACATAATTTATGATTAACAAAGACTATTAATAATTAAATGATAAGATGATATTATAGAAAGATCAGAAGAGTAATTTGTATTTTAAATACAGAGGTTTCTTTCTATGTGTCTCCAATTAAAAAGTCAGGCCATGAAATGAAATTATTTTCATCTTGTTCACTGTGTGCGCCTGTGAGAGGACATTCTCATCCACATAGTACAATCCTAAATGGCCCATATTTATCAAGTAAACAGAACTGTTAAATCACACAGTACAATAGCAAAACACAAGAATAAGTCAATTATACTGAACAGTGTTTTCAAAGTTGTTACTTCTAGTCTACTGTGTTACGTACAAGGTTGTTTCTCTGTTCTGGTAATACACTTGAAGATGAGTGTTCCTTTAAAAAAAGGCTATGTAATTACTCATTTAACCTGTTTTCATGCTGAGTGACATCATCAGCTGTGTCTATAGTTAAAAATTTTAGGGGAAATCCGAAGGTTGGTTTTGAAAAGCACACAGAGTTGCCCTGAATGCTTTTTCTGAAATATCTGATAAACTCGTGTGACTAGCAGATGAGTACAATCAGCTCTATTGGGGAAAATCAGTTGTCAGAGGCATAATCATAGAATCATAGAATCACTTTGGTTGGAAAAGACCTTAAAGATCATCAAGTCCAACCTTTAACCTAACCCTGTCATCCCACCACTAAACCATGTCCCTAAGCACCTCATCTATCCGTCTTTTAAAGACCTCCAGGGATGAGGACTCCACCACCTCCCTGGGCAGCCCATTCCAGAGCCTGACAACCCTCTCGGTGAAGAAGTTTTTCCTAATGTCTAGCCTAAACCTGCCCTGGCGCAGCTTCAAGCCATTCCCCCTCGTCCTATCGTCTGTTACCAGGGAGAAGAGGCCGACCCCCACCTCACTACAGCCTCCTGTCAGGTAGTTGTAGAGGGCGATCAGGTCTCCCCTCAGCCTCCTCTTCTCCAGACTAAACACCCCCAGTTCCCTCAGCCCCTCCTCGTATGACTTGTGCTCCAGACCCCTCACCAGCTTGGTTGCTCTCCTCTGGACCTCTTCCAGCAAGGCAACATCTTTCTTGTAGTGAGGGGCCCAAAACTGAACACAGTATTCGAGGTGCGGCCTCACCAGCACCGAGTACAGGGGCACAATCACTTCCTACTCCTGCTGGTCACACTATTCCTGATATAGGCCAGGATGCCATTTGCCTTCTTGGCCACCTGGGCACACTGCTGGCTCATATTCAGCCGGCTGTCAACCAGTACCCCCAGGTCTTTTTCCACCAGGCAGCTCTCCAGCCACTCTTCCCCAAGCCTGTAGCGTTGCATGGGGTTGTTGTGACCCAAGTGCAGGACCCGGCACTTGGCCTTGTTGAACCTCATACATAATGCACCTAAGCTTAGGAAATATTCAGTTCAGTTAAGAATTAAGGTGAAATACATAGATATGGTAAACAAAATTATATTTTAAGAATATTGTCCATGTGATCAGGAAGGCCAAGGCTCAGCTGGAGCTAAACTTGGCTAGGGATGCAAAGAATAACAAGAAGGGTTTCTACAGGTATATCAGCCAGAAAAGGATGGTTAAAGAAAGCGTACCCCCGCTGATGAGCGAGACTGGCAAGCTGGTAACAGCAGATGAGGAGAAGGCTGAGGTACTCAACAACTTTTTTGCGTCAGTCTTCACTGGGAACCTCTCTCCCCACCCCACCCGAGTTGATGGATGGCATGAGGGGGGTCGGGAGGGCAAAACCCTTCCTGCTGTAGGAGAAGATCAGGTTCGTGACCACCTGAGGAACCTGAACGCACATAAGTCCATGGGACCTGATGAGATGCATCCCAGAGTCCTGAGGGAATTGGCCAATGTAGTCGCCAAGCCACTCTCCATGATATTTGAAAAGTCATGGCAGTCAGGTGAAGTCCCTGGTGACTGGAAAAAGGGAAACATTGTGCCCATTTTCAAAAAGGGTAGAAAGGAAGACCCTGGGAACTACCGACCTGTCAGCCTCACCTCTGTGCCTGGGAAGATCATGGAACAGATCCTCCTAGAAGCTATGCTAAGGCACATGGAGGCCAGGGAGATAATTCGAGATAGCCAGCATGGCTTCACCAAGGGCAAGTCCTGCCTGACGAACCTAGTGTCTTTCTATGATGGTCTGACAGTATCAGTGGACAAGGGAAAACCAATGGATGTCATCTATCTGGACTTCTGCAAAGCCTTTGACACGGTCCCCCACAACATCCTTCTCTCTAAATTGGAGAGCTATGGATTTGATGGGTGGACTGTTTGGTGGATAAGGAACTGGCTGGATGGCCGCATCCAGAGGGTAGTGGTCAATGGCTCGATGTCCGGATGGAGACCGGTGACGAGTGGTGTCCCTCAGGGGTCCGTACTGGGACCGGTGCTGTTCAATATATTCATCAATGAGTTAGACAGTGAGATCGAATGCACCCTCAGCAAGTTTGTGGACGACACCAAACTGAGTGGTGCGGTTGACACACCAGAAGGACGGGATGTCATCCAGAGAGACCTGGACAGGCTGGAGAGGTGGGCCTGTGTGAACCTCATGAGGTTCAACAAGGCCAAGTGCAAGGTCCTGCACCTGGGTCGGGGTAACCCCCGGTATCGGTACAGGCTGGGGGAAGAAAGGATCGAGAGCAGCCCTGCCGAGAGGGACTTGGGCATGCTGGTGGATGAAAAGCTGGACATGAGCCGGCAATGTGCGCTGGCAGCCCAGAAGGCCAACCGTACCCTGGGCTGCATCAGGAGAAGCGTGGCCAGCAGGTCGAGGGAGGGGATTCTGCCCCTCTACTCTGCTCTGGTGAGACCTCACCTGGAGTACTGCGTCCAGCTCTGGAGCCCTCAGCACAAGAAGGACATGGAACTGTTGGAGCGCGTCCAGAGGAGGCCTACAAAACTGATCCAAGGGCTGGAGCACCACTCTTATGAGGACAGGCTGAGGGAGTTGGGCTTGTTCAGTCTGGAGAAGAGAAGGCTGCGGGGAGACCTGATTACGGCCTTTCAGTACCTAAAGGGGGCCTATAGGAAAGATGGGGATAATCTTTTTAGTAGGGCCAGCTGTGACAGGACAAGGGGTAATGGTTTTAAACTGAAGCAGGGTAGGTTTAGACTGGATATAAAGGAGGAAATTCTTTACAACGAGGGTGGTGAAACACTGGAACAGGTTGCCCAGAGAGGTGGTGGAGGCCCCATCCCTGGAAACATTCAAGGTCAGGTTGGATGGGGCTCTGAGCAACCTGATCTAGTTAGTGGTGTCCCTGCTCCCTGCAGGGGGGTTGGACTAGATGACCTCTAGGGGTCCCTTCCAACCCAAAACATTCTATGATTCTATGATCACTTCTATTGCTACATTGGCCTTCCTTCTCTCTCTGAGACATGATTTTAAACTAGGGTAGCCTTTAGTGAAACTAGAAGAGCTACGTTGGTGTGAAACTGTGGGGGGGAGATGATAGAATCACTTGCCCAGTGTCCTCATGTTTTTCTGGTTTCTTAAAAGACAGGGCAGAAAAAAAATATGAAAAAATCATGGTATATAGGAAAAAGTCCTGCTATTTCTAAGCAGTTACCTTGTAGACAGCTTCATCACTTCTTTGAGAAATTCTGTTTAATGGTTCTATATATTTTTTATTTCATAATTAGAGTTTTAAAAATCCCTAAGTCTTTTAAATATGTTAACTCAATCTAGAAAAAGAAAACAAAAAGAGGAAATTACAAAGATGACCTTTTCCACCTATAAGGAATTTGACAAGTGATAAAAGCATATAGATGTGAATATATTAAAAAGAAACACTAATGAATATGCAGATTTCCTATTGGTACATTTTTCTATTCCTTAGATGGCAGAAAAGCAGAGGAGAAGGCAATCTCCTTCTATTGTGGAAGTTCTTCAGTGCGAAAGATAATCTACTGGGTACTTGAGTGCTCATAATATAAGCAACCCTTTTTGTGACTTTTTATTGCTGTAGGTTTGTAATGGTCCAAGGCACTTTAATAATTAGTCTACAGGGAGCCTTAATAGACTAGGGCAACTCTTAATTAACTTAACCCCCAGTACATGAGTTGACCATGAGACATCAAACCACATTTTAGCTTGGAGGGTATGTGAACACAGACGAAATCTCATTTTTTTTTAACTACAGTGGTGCTACACTGTTTCCTTCTAGCACAGTGTGGTTGTACCTAAACACATGGTCCCATTCTATCCTATGGTAACCAGAAGCCTTTATTTTTGGTATAATTAACAATAAGTGAAGATGGCAATTTCAGCATAATTATTTTAAGCTGCAAAATTTATCATAGGGTGACATTCATATCTTGGTTAAGAAGTGATTCTACTTATTTTTTGCTATATCTCTGTTGTATGTTATTGATGCTTAAAAACGAACTGGACCTGTTTAAAATATGTGAAAACATGCTGATAATATTTTTAACTACAGTGGGTTTTAATTAGAAATATTCTATACTCCTATGGTTTGGTACTGAGGGAAGTATTCTAGCAGATGATTATGCTGCAAGCATGTTTTATATTTATTTTTTTTCTTTGTACTTTCTATTATATTCTTGCTTCTTATTGAGATTTGTGATAGCTCCTCATAGCAGAAAAAAAAAACTTTCTGAAGAGAGCCAGCCAGCAGCCTTTCTGTTTTCATTTCTATGTTACTATTCACATATTAAGTAATATTTTTGACAAAGTGAGTGTTGTTTTAGGAGTATTTTCTTGAGGTACCTAAGACTGAATGAAAACAGTGATTATCATGGCATTGTATGGAGTGCTACTGTGGGCAGCCTAGCACCAATGAAAGAAAAAATGTCAGTTTAAATCACAAAGCACTGATGTGAAAGACAAAGCTATACTATAAGGTACTTTTGTATCTGAATGAACACTGTTAGCAACAGAATATATTAAACATACCTTTTCTATTATTCTTTATAGAGACTTGTTTTGTTGTTGGCATTATTAACATTTGCTGCTGATTTCCAACCAAGTGAATGACAGATGTATTTAAATGAAATGAGTTAACAGAAAAATGACTGGCCAAAGGATTTTAATCCAAGACGTGGTACTAAGCTACTGTTTAGCTCTTGGGAGAAGAAGAAAAAAAATCATTTTACTTACCTCTCTTTACTCCTGCCATAATTTGTCTATCTCAGTTGCTGAATATTTTGGGGAACACACCTTTCCTTAAGTCATTCCATTAGTATCTTAGCCAACATCTCCAATGCCACAGATCATTTCAAAATTGTCATATTCAGGTAAATCAAGCCTTCAGCTGGACAATTACACATCTCACTGTCATCAAGGAAAGCATGCCAATTTAACAATTGCACAGGACTGAATCAATGACAGAACTGAGAACATAAATGTGTTTGTGATATATATTTATAAGGTTTGTAGCATATTTCCTGACAAGTGATTTTTTTAACATTATGGAAAGAATTAACTGTATTTGTGTGCATTGCATAGGGAACGATATTAAGTACTCAAAAATAGTATCGTTAGGAAAAATATACACACATTTGTTCCTGATATTACAGTCAAATTTAATTTGTCTCATTAAAACACTTCCCTTTTATTTCAATACTGTTACATGCATTCAACAGCACTGCATTTTATAGTGAATCCAATTTCTTATATTATTAATCCCCTTAGAAAAAGCAAAATTCAATCTCTTCAGAAACCTTGATATAGTCAGTTTAATTTCCATAACTATAAATCTTTTACAACAAATGAGTTTTAATTAGTTGCTGTCCTTGGCCATGTACAAGAGGAAGGAATAATCTTTCAATTCATCTATTGTTAGGTTATACTGAATTTAAAAGTCCCATATGTTTAAGATGTTCAGACTACTATCCTTCCAAATTAATAGACATTGACTCATAAATTTCTAAGTAGTTTTCAAGTGTTTCTCTTTGTTTCTGTTTTAGAAGAAAGCCCTTTTTTTTTTTTTAACTTGGTGGGCTGAAAGAACAACATCAGAAAATAATTCC
The DNA here is from genome assembly GCA_034008185.1 of Gorsachius magnificus. Classification (NCBI taxonomy): domain Eukaryota; kingdom Metazoa; phylum Chordata; class Aves; order Pelecaniformes; family Ardeidae; genus Gorsachius; species Gorsachius magnificus. The sequence goes on from CM067084.1 coordinate 61,777,751, forward strand.
AAAAAAGTCCAAAGATACACACAGCTATAAACTGAATCAAAATTTCCAGATAAACATCCCCAAACTTAGACTACTTGAAACTTTTCAATTTTCCAACCCATTTTTATTTGGAGTATAATAACGATGGGTGTTGGCTTGATAGATGATTTGACTGAATTCAGGAGTCAAGGAGCAGATTTGACTAACCCCCATCTTTAGTTTGCCTTATATTTTACCTTTCTCAGTTTCCTCGTAATCTTATAAGGTAATGCAGGTAGGAAGATATCTCAGAAGGTCAGATCAGTTTTCTCAGGTCTTTGTGCACTCATTCTTGAAAAGCGTCAAGGATGGAGACTGCACAACTTCCCTGGGTGGCCTGTTCCACTGCCTGATTTTCCCCATGATGAAGAAGTTTCTCAGTTCTCACCAGTGCATCTGAGATTTTATGTTTGGTTTTGTTGAGAGCACCAAGTAGAAGAGGGGCAGTAAGGATTCTATGTGTCATGTTTTCATATGACATTGAAAGAAAAACAGTTTTTAAGGTGAAATTTCAAGAAAGAGGTATTTCAAGTGACCTGGAAAGAAAATTAATAAATATTGTCTAAAATTCTGTTAATCTAAATCCTGCCTCTACAGTTAGGTTCATCCTTTTAGTGGAGAAACCAGAGACCATGCTTGCTTTCTAGTATAATTATATTGACCTAATTAAGTAATGACACACCAGGGATTAAAATATTTGGGTTGGTGGTTGTTGGGCTTTTTTCTTCATGGAACTTCCAGCAAGCTATTCCAATTAGATAAGCCATCTGTGAGCTAGAAAATGTAACACTGTGTACTACAACTATAACTTTTGTCAGGATGGCAAGTGAGATACTGCGTAATTAGTAAGGCAGCACAATTGTCACTCTTCCCCTCAAACAAAAGGCAATAACCTTTGTCTGTATGGTGCCAATGAGCCCCACGTGAACGCTTTGTTCACAGTCACATCATTACCACAAAGATGTGTCTACAGTGAGACCTGAAAGAAGACAAATAATGTTACAGGATTTCTTCATATGTGAAGAAGGGAAAAAGGATTAGTTATGTAATGTTTATTAATAATTACTCAGAAGCTGAGACTGACTTACCCTAGATTAGTGTATCTTCATTATTCATCTTACCTCCCATGTCACGATCCTGACACGCATTCAGCATCAAAAAACCTAGTAGGGCATTTTGATACCTAAAGATCCCTAGACATCTGAAGTACCTCTCCTCTGCTTGGACAGCATAAGTCACTTAAGAAAACAGGAGTCTCGCATATTCCCAGTTAGTATCGGAATGCAGTGCTTAGTTTCAAGAGGTTTCAAGTTGGCAGTGGAACCTTGTGGAACTCCATATGGGAGTCTATTAGCAAGAGTGCAGCCAGCTCATCAAGGGAAGTGGTTATTCGTCACTGTTGTGCTGTTTGGAAGGACACACCTGGAGCATTGTGTTTGTTTTTTGGCTCCTCAGTAAAAAAAAGATATTGACTGCCTGGAGTGAGGCCTTCAGGATGTCAGCAAGATGATAAAAGGAGCTGGGCTACGTAAAGAGTAAGATGCTAGGGGAGTTGGGTTAAGGAAAGAAAGCTAAGAGAGGATCTTATTGTTCACTTTGGCTACCTAGTGGGAGGTTACAGAGAAGATAGAGTCAGCTCCTTCTCAGAAGTGCACAGAAAAAAAAATGGGGCAGTAAACAACAGCTGCAGCAAAGGAAATTCTGATTAGATATTAGGGGAGAAAAAAATCACAGTGAAGGTGATAAAACACTGAACCAGGTTGCCCAGAGACATTAAGGAATAACCATCCTTGGAGATGCTCAAAGCCCATCTGGCCAAGGCCCTGAACAACCTGCTCTGACTTTGCAGTTGGCTCTGCTTTGAGGCCAGATCACTTCCCAGGGTTCCTGTTCAATCTTTTTTTTTTTTTTTTTTTTCTGTGATTATTATATGACTATTATAACTCCATGTTTAAAGTATTCTATTTTTAGCTGTGTTTTTAGCCATTACTGACCCTTTCTGGTCTAGCCTAATAGGTTAGCACTGAGGCTGTTTCCAGAGTTGAAAGGTTCACACAAGATTTTTAAAACTACTGGTCTCACACAAGGTTATCTGATCCACTGAGTTAGCAAACAGCTAGGAAAAGCCCTTTGAGAATGTAAAGGGCTGTTTCTATGGGAGGTCTAGATCAGATTGCCATGGACTAGCTGATAGAAAGTAACAGACCAAGTTACTTTCTAGTACTAAATTAGGGATAAAGCGAGGCACGGTACAGGAATGAGCAGAGGAAATTGGAGGCAGCACTGGGCAGCCATACTAGCAGCACTGGGCCAAAAGTACCAGACTGACAGAATGAAGAAAGCCACAGACAGAACTTGAGGAAAGACTCATAAGCAGCAGCAGCAACTGACCAGTTTGTGTACTCGGTGGCACTGAACTGTGAATAAAACATGAAGGCATCATACCCATTATCACCCTGCCACAGGCAGTTTTAGCTACAAGGGATTCAAAAAGTGGCATGACTGTGTAACAAGAACTATGCTAACAGGAACAAATAGCAACTACATGGAGATATTCTGGGTTAAATCATCTGAGCAGTTATGTCTAAGGTTAAAAAAATTGTTCAAGTCACAAGGTAACATGGCCTAGATAGATAATAAGACAGAATAAATCAATCAAAATCTCATTTATATAAAATTTCATTCATGTAGCTGCTTCTTTCAGTTAGTTAAATGCTGTGCAAATGGAAAGGTGATGCAGATGGATCTTATAACACAGGTTAGAAAGGTGGCAGATTAGTTTCAAGGTAGATAAAGTAATAGTAATAAATAAAGTATGAAGTAATGTGCTGAATTAAAAATAGAATCATGGAATCATAGAATGGTTTAGGTTGGAAGAAACCTTTAAAGATCGTCTAGTCCAAACCCCTTACCATGGGCAGGGACATCTTCCACTAGATTAAGTTGCTCAAAGCCCTATCCAACCTGGGCTTCAATGTTTCCATGGATGGGGCATCCACAATTTCTCTGGGAAACCTGTTCCAGTGCCTCACCACCCTCATCATAAAAATATTCTTCCTTAAGTCTGATCTAAATTTACTCTCATTCTGTTTAAAACCATTGTCCTTTGTCCTGTCACTATAGGTTCTGATAAAAAGTCTCTCTCTGTCTTCCTTATAAGGCCCCTTTAAGTATTGAAAGGCCACAGTAAGATGTCCCCAGAGCCTCCTCTTTTCCAGGCTGAACAACCCCAGCAACGATATCCTCAGAAGTAGAGTTTTACATATGTGAATATTTGAAAGACCTAGCACAGCAAAAGTATTAAGTAGCATTTTCATTTGCTTGGTACTGATTAACAAATGGGGCTCTGTATTTCTCCACATTTTCCCTTGAACCCTACTCATTGCTTCTTAATTTTATGTTCAATGTGTACTAAATACAAAAGTAAAAGTAATTCTGTGAAGTAAAACATTGTAATTTGTGCCCATCTAGAGCATAAACAATTTTCTATATTTTATAAGCAGATATTATTGTAGATGTCATCTAATGTTGCAACCAAGATAAACTCAGAAAAGTGAATTTTCAAGAACAGTATCTCATCTGTTTGGTTGTTTGCTTGGTTTTTGTTTCCCCTTTTTCATGTAACCCAGTGATTTATAATTGTTTTTGTCTGATTGTTTAAAATCTCCTTTACTCTCTCATTTTAGCTAAGTTTTCCCAATATTTTTCCATAATATGGAGCCTGACTGATATTGGAATAGAAAGAATTTCATGGTATATCTTTCAGTTTGCAGCTTAGTCAGCAAATAGTTTGGCTGAACTTTAAGGATACTCTATTATAGTAGATTTTTGTTAGGTAAAGCCAATCATAAATGTGTCTACGGATCTCATGGTTCTCTGTAAAGTGGAACTGCAGTGGAAACCAGAGGCAAATACATAAGAGCTTTTAGAGTTTTCCATTGTTCTGCGCAAATTTGTAAGAGCTTGCCCCTTCCAAATTAGAAAAGGGAGATGAACATAATCATAGAATCATAGAATCATAGAATCATAGAATGTTTTGGGTTGGAAGGGACCCCTAGAGGTCATCTAGTCCAACCCCCCTGCAGGGAGCAGGGACACCACTAACTAGATCAGGTTGCTCAGAGCCCCATCCAACCTGACCTTGAATGTTTCCAGGGATGGGGCCTCCACCACCTCTCTGGGCAACCTGTTCCAGTGTTTCACCACCCTCGTTGTAAAGAATTTCCTCCTTTATATCCAGTCTAAACCTACCCTGCTTCAGTTTAAAACCATTACCCCTTGTCCTGTCACAGCTGGCCCTACTAAAAAGATTATCCCCATCTTTCCTATAGGCCCCCTTTAGATACTGAAAGGCCGTAATCAGGTCTCCCCGCAGCCTTCTCTTCTCCAGACTGAACAAGCCCAACTCCCTCAGCCTGTCCTCATAAGAGTGGTGCTCCAGCCCTTGGATCAGTTTTGTAGGCCTCCTCTGGACGCGCTCCAACAGTTCCATGTCCTTCTTGTGCTGAGGGCTCCAGAGCTGGACGCAGTACTCCAGGTGAGGTCTCACCAGAGCAGAGTAGAGGGGCAGAATCCCCTCCCTCGACCTGCTGGCCACGCTTCTCCTGATGCAGCCCAGGGTACGGTTGGCCTTCTGGGCTGCCAGCGCACATTGCCGGCTCATGTCCAGCTTTTCATCCACCAGCATGCCCAAGTCCCTCTCGGCAGGGCTGCTCTCGATCCTTTCTTCCCCCAGCCTGTACCGATACCGGGGGTTACCCCGACCCAGGTGCAGGACCTTGCACTTGGCCTTGTTGAACCTCATGAGGTTCACACAGGCCCACCTCTCCAGCCTGTCCAGGTCTCTCTGGATGACATCCCGTCCTTCTGGTGTGTCAACCGCACCACTCAGTTTGGTGTCGTCCACAAACTTGCTGAGGGTGCATTCGATCTCACTGTCTAACTCATTGATGAATATATTGAACAGCACCGGTCCCAGTACGGACCCCTGAGGGACACCACTCGTCACCGGTCTCCATCCGGACATCGAGCCATTGACCACTACCCTCTGGATGCGGCCATCCAGCCAGTTCCTTATCCACCAAACAGTCCACCCATCAAATCCATAGCTCTCCAATTTAGAGAGAAGGATGTTGTGGGGGACCGTGTCAAAGGCTTTGCAGAAGTCCAGATAGATGACATCCATTGGTTTTCCCTTATCCACTGATACTGTCAGACCATCATAGAAAGACACTAGGTTCGTCAGGCAGGACTTGCCCTTGGTGAAGCCATGCTGGCTATCTCAAATTATCTCCCTGGCCTCCATGTGCCTTAGCATAGCTTCTAGGAGGATGTGTTCCATGATCTTCCCAGGCACAGAGGTAAGGCTGACAGGTCGGTAGTTCCCAGGGTCTTCCTTTCTACCCTTTTTGAAAATGGGCACAATGTTTCCCTTTTTCCAGTCACCAGGGACTTCACCTGACTGCCATGACTTTTCAAATATCATGGAGAGTGGCTTGGCGACTACATTGGCCAATTCCCTCAGGACTCTGGGATGCATCTCATCAGGTCCCATGGACTTATGTGCGTTCAGGTTCCTCAGGTGGTCACGAACCTGATCTTCTCCTACAGCAGGAAGGGTTTTGCCCTCCCGACCCCCCTCATGCCATCCATCAACTCGGGTGGGGTGGGGAGAGAGGTTCCCAGTGAAGACTGACGCAAAAAAGTTGTTGAGTACCTCAGCCTTCTCCTCATCTGCTGTTACCAGCTTGCCAGTCTCGCTCATCAGCGGGGGTACGCTTTCTTTAATCATCCTTTTCTGGCTGATATACCTGTAGAAACCCTTCTTGTTATTCTTTGCATCCCTAGCCAAGTTTAGCTCCAGCTGAGCCTTGGCTTTCCTGACCCCATTCCTACACAACCGGACCGCGTCCCTATACTCTTCCCAGGATGCCTGTCCCTGCTTCCACTGCCTGTGCAGTTCCCTCTTCCTCCTTAGTTTGACCAGCATCTCTTGTCTCAGCCATGCCGGTCTCTTCCCTGCTTTGCCCGATTTCTTACACCTGGGGATCGAGAGCTCTTGCGCTCTGTGGATCACTTCCTTAAAGATCTGCCAGCTCTGTTCTGTTCCCCTGTCCCTGAGGACCGTTTCCCAGGGAGTCCTTCCGACTATCTCCTTGAGGAGCTGGAAGTTTGCTTTTCTAAAATTCAGGGTCCTGACTACACTCTTCATTCTTCCCATTTCCCTCTGGAGCGTGAGCTCTACCAGCGCATGATCACTGCAACCCAAGCTGCCTCCGATCTTGACATTTCTGACGAGCTCACTTGCATTGGTGACCACCAGGTCCAGTATCGCATCCCCTCGGGTAGGGGTGTCTATTACCTGGCTTAAGAGAAATCTGCTGGATTGCCTACAGCTTGCCGTGTTGGTTTTCCAGCAGTTGTCAGGGTGGTTGAAGTCCCTCAGGAGGACAAGAGCCTGCGAGCACGAAGCCTCCCGGAGTTGGAGGAAGAACGCTTCGTCAGTCGGCTCCTCTTGATCTGGCGGTCTGTAGTAGACACCAACCACCAGGTTCCCTTTGTTGCTTCTTTCTCTGATTCTTATCCATAAGCTTTCGACCTGCTCGTGGCTATTCTTCAGGGCCAGCTCTTCACACTCTAATGATTTCTTGATGTAAAGGGCAATGCCTCCGCCCCTCCTTCCTCGCCTGTCCCTTCTGAACAGCCTGTAGCCATCAATAGCTACATTCCAGTCGTGGGATTCATCCCACCAAGTTTCCGTAATGGCGATCAGGTCGTAGCTTTCTAGCAGCACGATAGCTTCCAACTCCTCTTGTTTGTTTCCCATGCTGCGCGCGTTTGTATAGAGGCATTTCATCTGAGCTGTCGGCCTCGTCACCTTCATAGCAGAACACCCCTCATTTACTTTGTGGTGTTTCACGGGCTTTTCCTTGTTGGCTCCTACTACCTCAGGAGCCTCTGGCTCACCTCTGCCAGACGTCAACTTCTCTGCAGTGCCCCTGGCACACTGCTGGGCAACAGGTTGAAGGCTCATACTAGCCCCCAGCCCCTCTAACCTTTGCGTTTCATCCCCTAGCCTGTCACTGGCAAGCCCGATAGGTTCCCCTTCCCCCTTCACACCTAGTTTAAAGCCCTGTCAATGAGCCCCGCAAGCTCCTGGGCAAAGACGCTCTTCCCCCTTTGAGAAAGCTGGCTCCCATTTCACTTGAGCAAGCCCGGTGCCTTGTAGACCATCCCGTGGTCAAAGAACCCAAAGTTGTGGCGGCGACACCAGTCGCGAAGCCACATGTTAATAGATTGAGTCTGCTCGTATTGTCCCGTGTCTCTGTCCACCACTGGAAGGAGCGAGGAAAAAATAACCTGCGCTCCAGATCCCTTCACTAATCGCCCCAAGGCTTTGAATTCTTTTTTGATTACCCTCGGGCTACTTACTGCTACTTCATCGGCACCCACATGGAAGAGGAGCAAGGTATAGTAGTCCGAGGGTCGGACCAGGCTAGGAAGTTTCCTAGCAATGTCTCTAACCCAGGCTCCTGGGAGGCAGCAGACCTCCCTAAGAGCAGGGTCTGCCCGGCATATCGGTCCCTCCGTTCCCCTCAGATGGGAATCTCCCACTACTATCACCCACCTCCTCTTCCTCGTGGATGTAGTGGTGATATGACGGGGAGGTCTTTCCGATTTTTGTGTCTCCTGTGACGTGGATAGGTCTACACCTACCTCATGCACCACCTTGTCTTCCACCTCTAGAGCCTCATACCTGTTATGCAGAGGCACCTGGGGAGAAGTGGTGGGCAAGGGAAGGGTTCTCCTCCTGCCCCGACTGCAGACCAGTTTCCACTCACTGTTCTCTCTTGAGGCCCTTCCTTCATCCTGGAGGGGGGGGGATACTAGTTCCCTTTGATCCCAGGCCTTTTTTGGTGGCTGTTCCTGCACAGGTTTCTGGGACAACAGGGTGCGGCTCCACCAGTCAATTTCCTGCTCCGCTTCCCTGATGCTCCGTAGCCTGTCCACCTCTTCTCTCAGCTCCACCACCAGGCAGAGTAGGTAGTCTACTTGATCGCATCTTATGCAGGTGCTGCCTTTGCTGGTGTCCGTTTCCAGCGCCAGCTGGTGGCACTCCCTGCAGCCGGAGGCCTGTACAGCCGCATGCTTTCCAAGGCCCTCAGTCTGCGTTGAGGCATCTGTTCTGACCAGCAGTTTAGAGGTAGCCTTCTGACGGCGGGGTGCCATGGCCGGGCTTCCTCTTAGCAGCTGAGTTTCCTGAGCGTACCTCGGCACTCGGGGGAGGGCCCTCGCCTTGCCCGTGCCCCCTGCCCACGCGCACTGCCTGCGCAAACTGCCACGCCACGCCCTTCTGACGCACCACGCCCTGTTTGCCCGCCCTGTTCGCCACGCTCTGGGTCACTCGTGCTCCCTGGGGACTGCTTTTTCTAAAACATCTGGAAACATGACTGTAAATATCTTCCCTATCCAAAATATTCCAGTGCCACAAATAACCATGTCATCCTTCCATCTTCTTTTAGTAAAATATCAACTCTGGATTAATGAATAAGTTGATAGAAGGGGGTCGAGGGGAGAAGAAAGAACAAAAGAATAGACTACTAGTTTCAGGGTAGAAAATCTTATACTACTCATGTTATATATGGACCACCAAAATTTTTTATTAGCTGACTGCTCACAGTTAATGGTTTAGATGCACAGAGGCATTAGCAATTAAAGATTAGTTCTTTTGCCCCATAATTCAAAGCATAGATATGAAAATAAGGAAAAAATCAATTTATTCAGTTATAATTGGCATTGATGCTATTATTAATACATTTCAACTGTAACAAGAAAAAACTGCAACTAAGTCTCAGCAGTCCATAAATCCACATGCAAAATTTCTTTTTTTTCACTAGACTTAGCAAAACACCTGTTAGGAAGTGGCAGTTTTTATTACTACTCTAAGAGTTGTTCAGGCATTAGAATATATGAGGTTTGGCAGTACTGATTCATCAGGTAAGAAATCTGTTTCCTGCATTAAAATAGAAACACAGGAACAAAGGATTGTGATATATGGAGAGAAGTGCAAATGAAAAAATAGAAGAAAATTCAATTTCTCTGACATAACATGTATGAATGTATTTCTATGCTATCATCTATTGATAGTACTGTCTATTATGAGGTGAAAAAGCATTGAATATATTGACTTAAAATATATATAGGCCAGATAAAAAAGAAAAAAACCAAAAGATGAATGTCAATATTTTCTGATTAAACAAGTCTTTTGCTAAAACTAAAATAGTTAGATCATTCTGACTTTAAGCATATACTTCAGCTAGAATCAATAATGAATAACTACATTTGTATTGACAAGAATGTACTAATAATTAAGTTATTATCAGAGTTTCAGTGTATGAAATAAAAAGAGAGTATCTTTATTAATTTGTCTCATTATGAAAAGTAATTATTCTATCTTACTAGTTTCTGTGCTTAGCAGGGCACATATTAGACCAAGCACCATCAATAATCACCTGCCATACTCTATTCATTTCTTTAATGTAATCTTTTCTTTGTTCTGCAATTAAAGATTAATGCAGTTGTATAGTTACTAGTGGAATTATGTAATGGCAGTATTTTGTTCTTGCAATATGCTATTTGTCTTTACTCTGGAGGAAGAATTATAAGCAAATATTTATATAACTGAAAACATTACTTGGTGAATTTTGGGACATTTCAGCAAAATCCATAAGCAGATTTTTCAGTTAACAACTAAACAATATCCATTCTGATCTAATTGTGAAGCATACCTCTGCATGTTTCTACTAGTAATAAGATTTACACTGCTTTTATTTCTATTTGAACTGTAGAAATAATAAAATTGTAAGAAAATGAAGGTAGATTCTCTTCTCTTTCTTACTCAGTCAATGAAGTGATTTAATTAAAATGTCTTAAGTCAAAATCCTCTATCAGCCTATTCAGAGATGAACAGTTTCACACCTATTACACAGAGTTAGGTCAGTTATACTGGTGATGGTAATTCAGCTGGATACAATGGAATTTGTTTTGCAGACTCAAAGAGATAAGAAATATTTTGACTTATGAGAAGCATTAACTTGGATCACAAATTAATCAAGTTTGTTCACTTTTGAAAATGCATGAAGCCTATACAGTTTGAATTGAGACCAAGGTTTTACATGTGAGAGCTGGATTGTGGAATAATGGCCTTATTCCAAAACATATTGAGGCAATAAAAAGAAATTATCAACACACTGTTAAACCTACTTCTTTGAGTATTTCCTGATTATAAAATGGAAGTAAAGCACTTTCTAGGAATTCAAATGCCTTGCCTGTAATAGAGTCCCATATTCTTACAGTCCTAATGGTAATCTACCAGGTCAAAGATCTCAGATCTCTGATCCACTCTGAGCCGTTAATATAAAGATATCAGATTAATTTTACTTTTCTTCAGGAGGATTATTCAGTGGTAAATGACATTTCTGTAGCTCCTCCATTTCTTTTTTACACTTGACAGCCTTGCTTCAGATTATAGCATTAATCATTTCCATAAAATCACAATGTCTATTATCAGCTAAGTTGTCTGAATAACTGAAGAAAAGCAGACAGAGCTTAATATATTTTCTTAAAGAAAAGAAAAACTACTATTTCTGGAACAAAGTTTATGTTCTTTATACAATTCAGTGCACTGTTAAGAAATAGATTTAAGTAGTTTCTACTGTTAAAAGCAGTACTGGAAAGAAGCAGCTTTTTTTTTTTTATGAAATGCAATTTTAATTGTTTTTAAGCACTTTCTGTTGCATGACTCTTAGTATTTCAATATTTGGGTTTTTTTTCCCTATAATTTAACCATAAACCCTCTTTATTTGTTAATGAAACTACTTGGACTGCATTTGGAATCCAGGGGAACTGACTTATACTTAGTAATATGTTGGTTGGCACAGCTCAGGTGAATACTGCCCTAAGCCCTTCTCCATCTGACAAAGCACTACCCTGGCAACGGAGATGGCTAAGCAGAATATGTATTCACTCTTGGGCCATCACAGTTTGCAGACAGAATATTAAAGTAGCATTGGTCCTCCGTAGTCCACCAGCAGATTTGTGTCAGCTTCCTAAATTTCTTTAAGCAGCTTATACTAATATTCTAGGCTGTAAACATGTCAGGAGTGAACAAGTATCCCATTTAGGATATAAATATCCCATTCAGGATAGATTCAGGATACCCATATGTTTGGAAAAATATATTTTGTCAGATGGTCAAGGTAAAGAGCTAGGACTGCTTATCACTTCAGCTACCCCAGATACTTCTTGCTGTGAATTAGCACCTCTGTAATTCTCCATCAGTCTCTTTCATATAGGACAAGACACCATCAAATTCTATATTGCATATTCAAAGGGAGCTCAGCAACCAGAACTCTCTTAATCTCAAAGCCACAGAATATTAGACCTACAAGTTAACTTTTAGGAATCTAAGTGTATTTCATACAGTCTAATTCTGCACTTAGACCAAACCAAATGATAAGTCCCGTGTGAGTGAAAGACTTGACTCTTACCAGCAAACTCAAGCCAGAGAACATCAAGATGTCAGTGAGGGGAACACTCACAGATGAGACTGATCACACTCTCAAACGATTCTTTTGTCTCCGTGCTTCAAGATTGTTTATTTGTTTGTGAGACCTCCCATTTCATTCCTTCATCCTTTCTTTCATTGTCTCTTTTTGGAAGTGACACAATAAGAATGTTGAACATTTCTTTGCTCTTTTGTTTGTGGGGTGAGCTAGAGGAGGGGAAGACGCATAAAGAAGAAAATCTGATGAGGTTGCAAGTGCTATCCTGTGAGTTTGTGTGTACACACGGTAGACAAACAATATTTTCATTACTGGGAAAGAGACTCAAGAAAAAGTCCTAGGAGAAAGAAGAAAACAGACTGGGTCAAAGTTGCTTGGTTAATGACTTGATTTTCAGAATTACTGAGCCTTAACTTATCTTCTGAAGTCAATGGAAGCTGCAGGTGATTCACTTATTGACAATCAGGTATATATACATAGGTATATATACAAGAAAATAAGTTTTTAGTACATAAAGGCACTGTTTGCACCTGAAGTTTCTATTGAACTTAGCAAACAGGTCTATTAGGATTTGTGAGCCTACTGCAGGTAGCCAGATAAAAACATATGGCCTAAACACTGCTGGCTTTGCTCACATTTTTTTAGCAAAGGATTGCGCTTCTATTTGAAGAAAATACTAGGTTATTATCTTTATTTTAAGAATATTTATTTCTGTGGACTATTACTGAAGTTCTTGACAGTTTAGATATTCAGTCTTTCTGAACACCATCTGTTTAGATACCTAAAAGTACAGAAGAATTTAACCTTAACCTGCTGCTACTTTAACTTTTGTTGCTTGACACTGATGGCAGAGATCCTTCTAATCTTATTTGTTTCCAGCTTCTTATTGACGCCCCTTCTGTTTCTAATCTGGCATATTTTAAACAAGTCTCTGAAAATTTGTATTAATAAGAAAGATGTACATTCCTACTGAGCTGCTAAAGAATAACACCTGAAATGTGCCTCTTTTTGTAAAGTACCTAGCTTCTGAACAGAACGCTATGTTAGGCATCTAAAAATGGATATGCCAATAGTTGTTAATCCTTTAAGAAAACATGAAGGATAATATTAATGAGTTAATTATATGTTTCTACTTAAATTTTCCCCATAGGTAAATATATAACTGGTTTTATAGCAAAATGGTGCCAGTGCCATGCAAGGCCATTTTATTCTGTACTCTAAGTCAAGGATGTCAAGACACGTAAGTGGTAGTGGGATGCCAGGGGAGGATACATAACCAAAAGCCTTCTACTCCATAACCTCTCATCTTCAGGTGGCATCTTAAATCATTGTCACTGTCAGAAGGCTACAGTGAACAGTGGCATTATTTCCTCAGCTACTGTAAAATTCCACCTAGTATTTTGCATAAACTACATGGTAAATCATGGTAACACTGCAGGGTTATTTTGCAATAACACTGTAAATAACCTGTGTCTTCACCATAAATCTGTACCAACAGCAACAGTCTTATCAACAATAGCAACTCTGAGACTAAAATATCTTCCTGTAAAAATGCTCTTGGTTTTCTGCCTTTGCCTAGTGTCTGATAACTATATGTTACTATATGTCTAGTAACTCCTCTATGAAAATGAGCACTGAGTAAATACTTGAGAAGGGTAGTTTAAATACTTGACAGCATTTGTACTCAAGACTCACTGTATTTTCTCATTCAAAAATGAATGCATGCAGGAGCATCTTCCCATACTGCTCTTTTATTATTATTTAAGTTACTTCCAACAATAAAAAAGCAGCCACTAAGTTTTGATACAAAAGCAAAATTTATATCGGTCTGGGCCACAATTTCTTCCTCAGAGAATTTGAGGAATAAACAGAAGAGACAGAAAACAAATGGATGGTCTTGGATAGAGCACTTCTTTTCCTACACATTGCAGGGCACTAACAGTTCTATCGAGTAACTTTATATTCCTGTCCAGATTGCCAGTACTGGAAGAATCATTAACTTTACACTAGATATGGTAACCAGGGTATATTTTTAATGTTTGGTATTCTGCTGTGTTTATTAAAACCAGTATATAAAATAACCACCCATTTTTCAGGAGAAGGAGGTTTAACTGTCTTGTTCAAAATTCAATGTGCTCCTCAGAAAGCTGTTAAGGGAGTTATTAGAGAAATACCTGACGCTTTCTTACTGTCATTCTATTCAGTATCCCTTAAATACTACAAAAAGTATCTACTAAAAATTCAAACCTGTCCTAAAATTAGCATAACACCGTCTATTTTACCCATTCTGCCATTGTGTATTTTATTCACAGTTAGCTTTTGCTTCATTGCCAGCCATTCCAGAAATAGTTAAAAAAGTACAGAACTTTCAATTATTTCATGTTTCAATTTGCACATAAGGAGATTTTTTTTTCTTGTACTGACTTTAAAGATTCATGCATGCTTTTACTGAGTGGTTAGATTTTATTATTTTTTTTTTTCAGATTTAGCAAAGCCCTGCCAGAAGACATTTAATGCTGTCATCGATATTCGCTCTACTGTCAGGGATATTAAACTGAGAAGAAAGACCTGGCACACTGACTTTCTCTTGAAGCTTTGATAGTATGCTGGCTGCAGTTTAGCAGTGTGAAAATAGTGTTGCACTGCAAGCAAAACCAGGGAATTTTCTTCTTGTCAGTTTAGAAAAGTTGTGAGGAAAAAAGTCAGCTCAGACAACATAGGCTTTACAGATTAAAAAGACTGCAATTCTTGTTTCAATTTTTGAGTAAAAGTCTACCTGTGTTCTTTTGTCAAAATTAGTAATACTGTTGTAGGGCACTGGACATTAAGAGGCTATTTTAGTTTTCAGAATGACAAGGGCTTTCATCCGATTTCATTGCTTTACCTATTCAGTAGCATTGACCCATTAAAGAGAAAATGTGCAAAACATCTAATTTTAACTTATTCAGTAGACAGCAATGAACCTGAAAGAGAAGAACTGGTTTATAAGATATGTATTTGTGAGAGGTGTAACTACCAGCAACTGGACCTGTCTTTGTTCCCATTTCCTGTGTCTGTGCATGTGTGTATGTGTGTGTGCATGTGTAATTCACTAACAAACTTCAAGCTAAACTAGCAAGTATGTTGGAGGAGTCCTGCATGTGGAAAGATTGCATGCATGAGCCAGTGGCTTAGTAAAGAGCCCAGTGTCTGAGAATGGAGTTATATGGACGGAGAGGCCATGCTGATATTCAAAGGAGCTGTGGATATGAGTGTGCTTGCAAATTGAGAGGGTGAAGGCATGTGTGTTTTCACTAGTGAGCTTCAGTCCCAGTCAACCAGAAAGAAGGAACAGGGCTTGACTTTATATACCGATCTTTTATGTGGGCTTTGGTAGTGATATGCATGGGTGCTGCTAAAAGCAGTGACCTGTCTATGGTAATCTGGGTGGCCAGCCATGTGTGTGTATGTCTGTGTATGCTTCTCCAGGATACACCCTCAGCCTCTTTACTGGCCAAATTGCAAATAAGAGAAGCAGCCGTGCCCATCAGATGATGACAAAGAGACCCCCGGGGTCTCAGGATGATCTGGGCTTCGGGTGCAAGGAAGGGGGAAGCAGGATTCCTGGAACACCTGGATTTGGTGGCTCCCTGGTAGCTGAGGAGGGTCTGTGAGCTCTATCCAGCGAAGCATCTGAGCTGGCTGAGCCTGAGCCATGCAGCAGCTCCAGGAGGAAGCAGCAGGGGAACTACTGTGGGGGATGGAGGTTGATCTCATTGGGATTATAGACATATGGCAGGATTGCCTATATGGCTGCAGTATTGCAGGGCTACACAAGCCCTTTATGAAGGATAGTCTAGGAAGGAAAGGAGGGGGAGTAACTCTTGCTATGAGAGAGCATCTGGAATACGTGGAGGTCTGCTTACAGGTGGATGGTGAACCAGCTGAGAACTTATGAATCAGAATCAGTGGGCAGTTGAACATTGGCGATGGTCATTGGTGGTAAGTCAGGACAGGCTACCTGATCAGGCAGAAGTAGATGAAGTCTTCCTCAAACAACTGGAAGAACCCTCGTGTTTGCAGGCTCTGGTCCTCATGGGAGACTTTAATCACCCCAATACCTGCTGCAGGTATTGGAGGGCATATCAAGGAGGTTTCGGGAACATATCAGTAACAACTTCCTGACACCAATGTCCAAGAAGCCAACGACAGGAGATGCTGTACTGGACCTGACATGTAAAACCAAGGAAGAACTAGTTGAGCATGTGAAGGTCAGGGACAACCTTGGCCTCAGTGACCATGAAATGTGAAATTCAGGATCCTGATTGGAGTGAACAGGGCAAAAAGCAGGACCATATCTTTGGGCTTCAGGAGAGCAAACTTGGGCTGTTCAAGGACGGTGATTGAACACTGGGACAGGTTGCCTAGAGAGGTTGTGGAGTCTCCATCCTTGGAGATATTCAATACCTGAGAGGATGTGGCCCTAACCAATCTGCTCTAGTAGACACTCCTCTGTGCAGGGGGGCTTAGGGAGATGGTGTAGGTCCCTTTCCACCTCTGCCCTTTTGTGATTCTGCAATTTTTTGAAAGAGGAAGATGCTTGGGACTTTCTGTGTGACAGTTTTAACACATTATTAATGTGGATTTTCTGTACATAGAAATGAGGAGTTTTAATATTGCAAGTCAGCAGAAAGAAGTGTACCTTGATTTAAAGGCTAGAGGGTTGAAATATTTCCTTGAACAATTTGACACATTTCCTTGACAGTTTTAAAGATAAGATTCTAATATTCTAGCTAAATTGAGATGAAAAATATGCTGGCTGTATCACCTATCTAACCACTCACAAATATTTGGGAGTCACATTTCACAGAGGCTGAAAGTCATACAGACCATAATGACCAAACAAAGCAGATAAGTAACCTCCAATAGTGATCTTTCCTTAACCTACTAGCAAGCTTTAAATACATCTGGGGGATTCACACACACTACTCTGTTTCCCCACTGCATCTCCTAACTTCAAATCTCTGTTAAACACTGGTTAATTTTCTCCCTGACAATAACATCAGCCAGAAGGTCTCTCAACACAATGGCCGCGTTTTCTTTCCCTGCTTGGAATACCTGAGAGAAGTCTTCAGTACACACTAGCTGTGCTGACTGGTGACCAGGAAGATACTTCTTTCTGTGCTGCACTGGGGAGGGGAGGCAGTCTTGATTCTCATCTGCTTTATTCCTATCTGTTGACTCATATATACCATTTAACACACTGACATCAAACTCATTCTGTGGACTTAAAACAACATATAATGACATTGTAGTTGCTTCTTTGACGCTTTTCACTCTCAGATGTCAAATCATTGACTGATACAAACTGCCGCAGCTCCACATTGTGTCTTTCCTAGCACTCATAAAAATTTGGCTCTGAACTTTTTTACTGCTTTGAAGCAGAAGAAATTTTGCAAGCTTTATATTTTGTTTAAATAAGAACTGTGAACTACAGCTGGAAAACTTGTAAGTCTGCACTGGCTTTCTAATGCTGAGTTTTAACTGAAAACTCAGAGAAATGTGTTGCTGTGTCTAAGGTTTTATGTCATCATGTTAGAGACATGGTTTAGTAGTGGACAGGTATGTTTGGACTCAATGATCTTAAAGATCTTTTCCAATCAAATGATTCTATGTTTCTATGAAAAAAAAAAAGGCCCAATGAAGGTGATTAATGAAGGTGATCATACAGAAGAACAGATTTTCCAGAGAGGTTTTGAAATATCAGTTGTTGGAAATATTTTGACTGGTCTGGTCCTAAACAACCTGAACTACATTTTGAGATTTGAACAGATGATTTCCAGAGATCCCTTCCAGCACCGTTATTGACTCTGATTACAATTACTCTAGTTTAGGTTAGTACTGGACACAAAAGATGACTGAGCAGAGAATTGACAAACTATGCAACACATTTTATGCAGACACCCTTTATATAGTTGGTTGTGGGAGTTAATAAGTTAATAGCATTCAAAAATAGAAGGGTTTTTTTGCAATCTGTTTTTCATATCTACTTCAAATGAGTGACAAATAAACTCTCCTAACGGGTGGGGCCCAGTGGAGCCAGATTCACTGTGGCAGAATTACTTTGGGAGATATTTCCATTCTAAAGGGACTGTTTGCTGGAGAACAGTATTAGGAGTCCATGCGTATGCAACAGAAGCTGAAGGCTCCAGAAAGAGATAGAAGGAAAAGTTATTTCCTTCTAGCTAGATAGAATGAGACGCTATCTAATCAGGTCATTTTAAGTTGCAGCTGAGGAAGTTATTGGGAGAATGGTAGAATTTACTTAGGTCTAATTCTACTGTACTGAGCTGAAATATTAGTAATATGAAAGTATTTTGGCTTTCTGCATTTTATAGTTAATTATTATTGTTTGCATTTTATAGTTAATTATTATTGTTTGCATTTTATAGTTAATATTTGCAGAAAAAAATGTGTACCATTTCTTAAACCTCTTGAAAAATTCATTTTGTTTGTCAGACAATAGAGAAATAGTAGGCACCTTTTCATTAGAAAAACCTTTTTTTTCTTCTCTAACTTCATGGAATCATTTCAGTCACGTACAGATACTGCCACAACTGAGAGATCACTAACTGACATCTACAGACTGGAAAACAGAGCAAAGATTATGCTGAAAATCTACCCACCTGCCAGGTCTTAGAAAGCAATAGGGAAACTGAAAATATAGAAGCCAAAGTCCTGGCAACTGGGGTTGATTCAAATCATACTGTAAAGGTTTAAATGCTTCCTCAGTTGATATGCACCCATCAGATGATATCCACTCAGTTGATATCCACTCAGCTGTAGATATCCAACCATCCTGACACAGGCACCTATACAATCTGGTGTTAGGTTGTACAGTGAAAAGACACCGTTCCCTTCTAGTTATTTTATTCAGGCACAGGATTTCTCTCTGTTGTAGTTGGTCAGAGGCACAGCAATAGTGAAGTAATGAGGAAGACAGCATTCCCTGTAAAGGAGGCTAACGTATGGGAAAGAGATATTAAGAAATGGAAAATGTAGGACATTTATTTAGAAAGCATCTGCTTAAAGAATCAGTAAAATATAAACCTCAGCATTCAGACAGAAGTCTTTTTTTGCTGTCAGTTTAGAAAGATGTCAAACAGTGCACTATAGAGGAAGAGAGAAAATGAAATGAATAGAGATTATAATCCAAATTGCACGGGCAGGGTTATGTCAGCCCAAGCCACATTCAATTATCAAACTTGCATAGGATCCCCACCAGCACTTCCTCTTCTTCGCAGTGCAGGGCTACTGAGGCCAATCCCAAAGTCACAGTGCCAGTAAGAAAAATGTTTTTTTAGAATACTCCTCCTAGATCCTCCATGGCAGAACAACTGCACATCTGGCCTCAGATACACTGCTTTAACAGTTAAAGGCATGCTGGCAATGAGCCAGTCTTGCAATAAGTACAAGACTGTTGTGCCATCCAATGGCTAGAGACCATTGGAAAGAAAGTCATAGACATTGTCCAGTTGATACAGGTGAGTGTTTGCCCATACTGGATGAGAGAACCGAACTCTTTTTTTTTTTTTTTTTTTTTATGAATAAACTGTAGATGTTACTAAAAATTTCTTGAGCATACAAGATTCATGCCCGTGACTAGAGAGTCTGCCATTTGTGCATGGGCAAATATTCCTCCTCGTTTCCAGGGTGATAGTCTTTTCCATTCAAATAATTAGATGCATAAGGCAGGACTGCACTGAAAGAGCATGAGAGTCGCATTTACGTCTCCAGTAAGTCATGAAAATAGATTCAGTTCAACTCCTCAATGGTTGTGTAAAAATTTAGACAGTTTTCAGCTATGGACAGACCATATGTTGAATGACCTTGTGGATTTCAATAATACTTTGGGTGATGTGCATTTTGATCACACTGAATTCATTGAGCGCTGAATGAGAAGACTCTCATTCAGAGATTATAGTTTGAAATCTAGAAAAGGGGCCAGCTCTTTACATATGTATTTGAATTTTCCTTGCATAGTGAAGCTGAAAGTACTTTGATTCTTATCCCATCTCAGGTCCCACTATGTTTCATCAATGCATGCTAAATATTCTCATCCAGAACTAGACTTAGTGAATCTGTTCTTATGGCATGCTATGCTCAACATTTAATGATCCATAGCTGACAGTGAGTGAGGGCCACTGAAAGCAAAATGACTGTAGTGTGTGTGCACAGAATACTCCAGAGGTGGAGAGGTGGTTACTGTAGGATACTGCTAGGAATCCAATACCAGGTCATACATAAAGTGTATCATTCTATCACAATTGTATTTAAATGCAGAGGGAACAGTTGCTTGATTTGGCTTTGTTTCTGCAACCACATTGGCCTTTAATTCTGGTGACCATTAATTTGTCCAAGCATATCTGAACACCTGTTTTACTAGATGGTGGTAATACTACTTATTTTTAAGGTAGTCTGATTATTTTTATTATAAAGTGCTGCTTCATTTGCTCAGAATATTGATAAACTTCATCTGTTTGGGTATGTTTTCCATTGCCATTGATTGCTTCAGATTGATTTTCTCTGTGTTTTTCTTTTTTTTTTTTTACTTTAATGTCATATAAAACAGTTCATTTATTTCTGAGAATGAAAGTAGAAAAGAATATATTGTTCGCCAGTGCTAAATTATTGCCAGCCTTTTTTTAAGACTTAGAATAACATCACACGTCAGAGCAGTTATCTAGAAGGTGGTTGGGAGTGGCCTTTGTTTGAAAGATACACGCTTAGTCTTCTATATGAAACTCTAATCTGTTAGAAACTTTTCAAAAACTAAAGCTAATATACAATATAAAGATGATTAAAAACTATTTTCTCAGACATCTTTGCTTATGTAGAACATTCTCTATTCTAGTATAAAGGAGAACTTTTAAATTTGCAGCTCCAGGACATTGTTAACCAACAATTGCAGATTGTCAATTATGTGCTTCTAGAGATCCTAATACTGAGCTCTGGCAGAAACCGTCCAGTTCAAGTGAAATCCAGTCCAGACCAGAGAGGGTAAATGGGAGAATAGAATGGTAATAAATGGGTGGATTTAGCTTTGAAACAGGCAGATTGAGAACAAAATTTGAGCCCTGAGTTTCAACAACTAATTGGTCATGGAGACAAAGGATAGCAGTGGGAAAAATGTGACAAGCCAGAGATACTATTTTTTCACAGGTAACTTTCCATCTCATATAAAACATACTGCACAGCTTCAACAATAGAAATGCCCAGTGTTCTGCAGATGAAGCTATGCATAATTGTCCATCCCCATTTTATCCCTAGGCCATGAAACAAAAGTGCCATGGTGATCAAAATAAGATTAAATCTGCAACTGTCTATAACCACCTGGATGTTGGAGCAAGACATGGGGCATGACAAAAAATACAAATATGGCTTCTCTAGGGCACCTGATATAAAATATCTACGCACTAAGATGGCAAGAAAATATTTTTTGTTCTCCAAGATAGTAGACTATTGCTAAATTCCACAGTAGACTTTGAGAGTACTGTTTCTACGTATGGCTGGGGGAAACTGTGGGGAGAGATTAGGATTAGGTAAGAGTCAGTAAGAAATGGAAAAGTTTAATACACTTAGCATTCATACTTAATTGTATTAGCAGCATAGGTTAAAAGGATGATTCAGTCTGGAAGGAACGTGAGAAGTGTTCTAGCCCAACTTTCTGCTCAAACCAGGATCAACTGATAGATCAGACCAGGCTGTCCAGGTCTGTATCCAGCTGGGTCTGGAAAACTCCAAGGCTGGAGATTTCACAACCTGTCTGGGCAGCCTACTCCAATGCTTGACTCTTTTAATAGTGAAAATAATTTCCCTTATATTCATTCAGAAATTTATTTTCTTCAAATTATGCCTTTTTGTCATACTTTTAGAGACTAAACGGTTAAACTACAAAAACATTTTAAAGAAATAAGCTACAGCTAGAAAACAGGACAGATTTCAAATGACTTAGGAAAACATCATGTGTTTAAGAGCAGAAATCTAAGCCATTGGTCTCATATTATATGTAGATTCTATCTAGATGACAGTTATGCTATCTATATTCACTCTAGTACATTATTTGCTATAGTAGCTAGTGGTTTGAAACAAAATGGGACTATTTCTGTGATAAGATATGAGGACAAAAAAAAAAGCATTATATTTGATATAACTCTTTAAAACCAGGAAAACAGTTTGTCATGTATTAATGAAGGTGATAGAGCACTCAGATTCTAATTCCTCTCTGTGTGGAATAGCACTCTTTCCCAAGGGAAAACCATCTTGCAAAAGTTGGGGAAACTTCTTTGACCTCAGGGAGATGTGGAAGTGTTATGACAAGACCTGGATCACCAGCTCCAGTGAAACAAGACTTAGTCCTTCATCGACAAGGACAACTGGATTTAGCCCTGAAGATGCCCTGAACATTCTTTTCAATTAAGAATGGTGTGTTTAGTTGATCTTGGCTACACCAACACTGACTTACAGACTTTATTATTTTCTTTTTCTTACTATTAGAAAGATCTCAAAGAAAAGAAAAATATGCCTTGCCCTCTGCAGTACTGGTCAACTGCAACGAACCTCATGGTTTATTATAATTAAAAGAAAGTAGAGAAGTCCCTCAGGTTTCTGAAAATTGTTGTAAGAAGGATAGGTTCACACTTCTGATTCAGAAAAGTAAAACAGAAATTCATAAAATGGAAATTATTAATGGATTCAATATTACCATCTCACTGTTAATGGTTTAAATAAATTATTGGTATAGAGATTCCCTTAGCTGTTTAAAAGTAGTGTCTCCAATTATTCATGTTTAATGTTGCTCAGTGAATGAGGGTGAATCCTTGACCCTGTTAATGCCTTGTTAGAAATGAGATGGATGTCTAGAATTTTGGGGATCACACAGTTCTCTTACAGCAGCTATATAAGAGTACTTAGGTAAAAAGTGTTATAGAATAATTAGAAACACTGAAGGCTAGGGCTTTTTAGCTGGTGGGGATCTAAACAGAAAATTTTGAACATGTGCATGTATGCATATGGACACACGTGTCAGAGAATGTAATACAACAGAGGTTTAAAGAACAACAACTTACAGAAAAATACAAGTTATTCATTATCAAGATAATGCTAAGAGAGACTATTATTTGTTATGTGTTGGAAAAGAAATCATTTCCTCCTTGCTGAAAGGTCTTGTAACTTGTTCCTTATTGTCCCTTTTTACACTCTGCCTGAGTTACCAAATGCCTAGCTCTGTGAGCTTGGGGATAACCAACAAAATCCCAACTCAGACCTATGGCACAGGCAAGTGTTCTCATATGTCCTATGCATTGTGTAATACAGATTGTTGCAAAAGCACCTGCACACTCGACAATAGGAAGAGAACCTGAAAAAAAGATTTGTTCTTAGTTCTTGTACATTTCTTGTGTTTGACTCTCTTAATCTCTCTGAAAGAGAAGACTCTGAGTTGGAGGGACAGTATGCAAAATGGATTATTACCGAAATAAATAGACAATGTATGTTTTCCAAGAGAAGAAGAAAGCACTGGAATGGGCTACCGGCAATGGAACAGGCTACCTGGGGAAGTGGTTGAGTCACCATGCCTGGAGGTATTTAAAAGACAAGTAGATGAAGTGTTTAGAAGCGTGGTTTAGTAGTGAACAGGTATGGTTGGACTCAATGATCTTAAAGATCTTTTCCAACTAAATGATTCTATGATTTTATCAGGCTATCTTTCTCAGAGCTATATCTTTTGATTAAAGTGTAGCTCATAAAGTGGTTTGATATATAGAGTTGTATCAAGCTGTGGAAGAAGTCAGATCTGTTCTGTTGCTGCTACTGTAGACTTTGAACTATAGCAGTACTCTTGGTACTGCTTTGCATTTCAGATTCGGAGTTACAATTGCTCATGCTTTTATGTCCTTCCTGTCCTGCCAAGGGTTCCTTCCATTATTTTACGCTTAGATCTGATACATAAATATATGAGTAGTCATATGAAATTGTGTGATGATAAAGATACGTGTTTATGCTACTGAAAATAATTACTAAATTCACTAACAAGAGATAAAAGCAATTAACTTGCATTGTTATTTTGTCTTTTTCATTTTTTAATCTTTTACAACCCCTAGTTATGCTGATTGAATTCAAAGATGAAAATATTCTGTCCCTGTTTGGTATAACTGACAGTTTAGCTGTAGGAAAATCAAAGGAAAAAAGCTTGCAGAGTATTGCTGGACCCACCAGGAAAATAAGCATATGCAACTTGCAGAGTTGTAAAAGTTTTCTAACATTTTCCCTGTGTCTTCTCTCCACTCCTGCCCCAGTTCCCAGATGTGTAGGACTCCCAGGATGCACCTACATCACATGCGAGCATAGAAATCCCTGAGCAAGCAGAAACTTTCTCTGCTGTAAAACTAAGTGTAAGGAATAGAATTATCCCTAATCCCAATTCAGAGGGTGCTTCCTATTTTCCTAATTGTGGAGTGTGCTACAAGTGTAGGTGCCAACCTTAATAAGAGTGGGTAAAAACATGTCCTCAGTTTTTAAGAAATGAAGGCAAATTTTAGTTTTATATTTTGTTCTGCTCCATAACCATTGTAGTGATGATCATAAACAATTGAAACCATGAATTAATTATTTTATGATTATGTATAGTACAATTTTTGTGGAGTTAATTATGTAACAAAGAATAGCCCCAAACAAAATGCTAGCAAACTTTGTAATTATGAACATTTTCCAACTGGGAACAGGTGCTTAGAAGGCATTTACTGGCACTTGTGTGGGCTTCTGTGTGTCTATCAAGATAAAATTACAAAGTGAGTATGACAAGTGCTCTTCTACATGGGGCTCATTTCTTTTTTTTTAAATTTATCTGGAATTATGTAGCATTAATTTAGCTTTTACATAGATATAAAAAGTACACCGACAAGTTATGTGCAAAGGCTTACAAAGTTTCTGTGCACTTTTGTATTTCTCCAGCATTGTGATTCAACAAGTAATTAATACTCTTAGTTAAGTAGCTGGTTTAAGGGTAAAAATGTAATGGCTTTTGCTGTTGAGAGAATATCTAATGTGTCTTTTAAACCATAAATGAAGAAACACAGTTAGCTACCCCAAATTGCAGTGCCCAATAGTTTTCATATTTTTCATTACATTTTATGCACTTTCAACCAATATACTGTGAAGAGAGTTTTTTTCTTAAGATATTAATATTTATGTACTTTCATTATTGCCAGAAAGCCAACATCTTCTCAACGGTCAGATGAGGTTGTCTGCAAATTGTAGAGCTACAACATTAGTTCATTTATTATTAATAGAGCTCATAAATACTCACACCAACCAAAATAGCCTTAAACAATTGCACTTGAATATGATCTGAATTCTTTTCTTCCCCAGGGAGTTCTATTTTCTGGTATATAATTAGGTGTCATCAGCTGCAACAGGAAGAACTCTACTCCACCCCATTTCTTACAATAAATGACAGATTTTATAGCCTACAGCTACTAAAATATTTGACTAACTAGGAAACAAAAACAAGCAGTATGGAGAAGTTATTATTTTTGACAAAAATGTAATGAGGTTAGTTACTAATAAATTTCTTTTAAGTCTGCTTTTACAAAATTTGAAACACTGTTCTTGAAACAGATAAAGTCCAGCAGAACCCTGAAACAAATTCAAAGTTATTGCAGTGAAGAATGTTGTAAGTGACCCTGAAAAATATTTGAACTGTGAATTGTACTAGCCTTTGTATATATGAATGAACAGATTCAAAAATAGTTAGAGAAAACATTATCCACAGCTGTACAGTCTGCTCTTAATTTGCAGTTTTGCACTCCTTTGCATTGGGAACAAATTACAGACTCATAGAAATTTTCACTGGGGCTATATTTCCTCAACATACCAAGCTCTGAAGTGAAGATATTTCAGCATTTTCTGTTGGGTGACCTGTTTATGCATAAAGGAGGCAGAGAAAGGCAGGCCACATAGTGAGGTCAAGACTTTCTGCAGCAACTCAAGAAAGCCATCATACTTGTGAATCAGTCTCCTAAGATGTGATCCACTGTAGAAATGTTAGTTTAAGTCCAAATTAGACTCATTATCCTTGTCCTTTAAACACTTCCTTGTTACTTAAAAGTGACTCTCAACTTACGAGCTATGAATTAATAGTACATTGGATCACCAACATGAAATATTAGCTAATTATTTCTTAATTTGGTATTTAAAAACACATATTCACACTGTGGCTAAGACAGGAACAAACGTTTTTCATATGTAGAAAAATTATGTCAGGATAAAAATAAAAATGTCTAAGATTAGAGATGAGGGGGCAAATCTATCTTGATGAGGTGCTAAAAGGAGCGGGTCACATACAATCTTATTAATTCAAAATAATATTTAAAGTCAAATAGATTCCTGGAAAGAAAAGAGGTAACAAGCTCAGTGGAGGAATAATGACTTGTAAACCTGGCATTGGAATAAAAATATCAGCAGTTTTATGCCAAAATCATCCTGAGGCCTTTTTTTAGTATTTGTGATGAGTATGCAGAGAATATAGAGAAGAATAAATGTTTTTTGCCTTTACAAGCCAATTTTACTTAATTCTGCTCATGTAACAATGAAAATTTATATTTATTGAAGCTAAAAGTGGTTGTCAGAAAATTTCTCCAAATTAGAAGAGAAAAACAAGGAGGTAAGTGGCAAATGCCTTTAATAACCAAAAGCTGTGTGTTATTTCAGAATTCATCTCTGTGGCCCTGGTCTTATTGATGTTAAGTTTTATTTCAGTCAGACCCTAAGAATATATTTCTTAAGTGATTTGGAGACTGGGGGTCAAAATTGAATGTGTTTGTTTTCTGATATTTTAATACAAAATGAATCTTACATTAAAAAAAAAATCCTTGTAAAGGAATGGCAAACAATCAATAAGGCATCCTCTTGGCATACCACTATACAGAAAAGTAGTCTTAGGCTTGGTCCAATCATATTTGCAAAAAACCAAGATGACACGCAAATGAAGGAAAGGGAACCTACTGGGGAAAAAAATAACTGAAACAGAGATGTATCTGACATTGATTAGAAATGCTGAAGAACTTCTTAAACAAAAATAAATGTATTGCTTCTGTTGCTGAGATTAAAAAAAATAAGACATTTGAAATAGTCCCTTCATAGTCTTGTGGACTCCTTTGTGTACAACTATAATTGTTATTGTATTTCTCTTGTAAAGAAGTATTCAGTGGCAGAAACTTTAATTAAGAGAATCAATGACATCATTATCTGTTTTTCCTTGAAAAAGATAAGATCTTAAAACCAAGATCTTAGAATAACTTAGATTAGACTTTAATTTAAACAAAGAACTGTATCCATCTATTTTGCCAATACATAATGCTTCATTATTCTAACGTAAGTCGTTAGAAATAAAATAATGCTGTATAAACCCCAAAATGTAGAGAATTGACTTCTGGAAGCTGATGGGTACAGCCATTAGTAAAAAGAATTCTTCAGGTCACATTTTTCTGTGAGAACACAGGCTCCTGGTATTATCCAGCCTTTTCCTGGGTACATTCTGTTAATGATAAATTATCAGTGAACTACTTCTGTACATAAGAAAATCTATCCAAGATTTATTAAGCATATTAAGAATCATATTAAATCATGCTATATATATATATATGAACTGAAGAAGCAAAAAGAGTAATAAGAACACAAAAGACACACAAAAAAATTAATTAAGCTGGTTTAATAAACTTAAACATAGAAAAGGCAATTTAATAAAGCTTGGTTTTCCTGGATAGGAAGAGTAGTGGGGGTTAAAAGAGGATTTAATTTCTTAACTGCTTGGGGTTTTGCACTTTAAAAAGTATAAAATCTGATTCATTTATTGATTAAAAAAAAAAAAAAAAGCTATACAGTACAAGTATCAGGGTTGCCAAAAAATTAGTAGTGCACAATAGAAAAATCAATGCACAGTTAGTTCCAAACAGCTCTTCCCTTTCTCTTATTCACATTTACAGATGACAGAAGAAGGAATTTCATTTAATGTACATCTTTGCAGTGTATTTTGAAGAACATTTCTTTCAACATCAATATTGTCTTAAGGAGTTCTCATCAATCACTGTAGTCTTTATGCTATCTCCTCACTTAAGCTAGGACAACTGTTTGCAGGTCTGTGTTGTGGGACTGAAAATTGATCCAGAGTAAAAATAAGCCATTTTCTTTAGTTATTTTCAACCAAGGGAAATGAAGATAAGGAGTGCCAGATATGTAGGGACTGGCTGAGTCAGCACAGGCATTGAAAGAAGTGTTTATCAAACTGTAGCCTTTCATGTCTTATTCTGTCACATATGTGCAAAAATTTGAATTTAGAGGTAATTCAGTGATGAATGCTCATTGACTGCAGCAAGGCTAAATCAAAAACACAAATTAAAAAAAAAATAATTCTTTCATCATATCCTTTTATTTCCCCCCTCTGGTTAATATCAGAGCCCAGAGAAGGATCTTAAAATAATGTTAATCTAATTTTAAAATATATTTAATACAAATTTTACTTGGGCTACAAAGCATTGTGAGACATGGAATATTATGAAAACTTCTCTAAACAGAAGCAGAGACAATAAGAACCCTGGGAAACTATAGACAATATAATAAAAACAACTGTACCAGTGTAGCGCACAGCAAACAAAGACACACTATGTTTTCAATGTATCCATTTGTCTGTTGTTCCAGAGCTACAAATAAGTCTTGAAATGCAATCTTATACATCCTGGAGATTCTGACAAAGCATCCTCCTACTCTCAGGAAGTGTAATTATAACTCATATGGTATGATAATGAGCCTCACAAGTCCCTGAAGCAGAACCCTGCGTCAGCCTCCCTTGGTGCTAAACACATTCAAGGCTCTGTTGATCTGACAAAACCAGCTCTGAGACAAAAAGTGCAGACTGTAACATGCAGTAGTCTTTCAACATAAGAGTGCTTTAAAAAAATCATCATAGCGTTTATAAAGGGAACTTTTATGTGTTTTCTACTGCATGGGCACAACTCTCATAGTTGCACTTCAATTATAATAATCAGAAAAAGTATTAAGATAAATTTTTGTTATTTCATAAAATGCAAATTCTGACAATTAGAAGTAAAAACCACCTATTCCTTGAATTCTAATATATCACGATAACACATGCTGTTCTCATTGCATATTTTTGGCATGGAACTCTAAGCAAACAGATTGCAATAGTTTGCTTAAAACTAAAAAAGGGATCAGAAAGACAGCATGAATAACAGATTACCAGTGTATAAAGATCAATAAAAAATTACTAGTAAACAACATCAGAGAATCAAAAATTCAGCAGAAGTATATATTTAAAAGAAATTTAAGAGGTCATTTCAAATTTTTCAGAAATTTGGTTTCATAACACCTTGTGGGGGTTTTAGTGATAATCACGCTTTGCCATAAACAAAGTCAATAGCAACTTTGATTTTCTGACTGGTCAGCATGATTGTTTTAGAAAATTCCATATGACTATGTTATGATTACACTTTATCAAGACAATATCTCAAAATATTTTTCTGAGTAAAATGTATATTGATGTTCAAAAATGAAAATAATTCTAAGACCGTAGAGGATATAGGAAAAATACTGTTTCTTATCTAGGTAATATGCATAAAATACTTTCTTCTTATTTCTACAATTTTAAAAATTTATTTTCATGATTTTGTTTAAAAGGTCTAGTCATATATGCCATGATAAGAGTTTTATTTTGGTATTTCTAGTACTCTTTGTCCCTATAAAATGAGTTTTAGAGGTGAAGAAAGATATGAAAACACTTGACAACCTTGTAGATTCAAAAGAAGATCCTTCTGAACAAATACTCGGTGCTCAGGGTATCACATGACATAAGCGATCACGTAAGCTTGGCAGAGATAGCAGCACCAGTACCAGAAGCAGTACAAGTGCCTCATTGAGGCACTGTCTATGCCAATTAGCATTGCTAATTCATCTGCACTGATTTTAGTGTCTGAATTAGTATTCCTACACAGTGCTTTTCTGTGACAGGTGGCTATCCCGACTGACTTGACTTTAGCTTGAACATCTCTATGTCATTCTCCATGACAGGGTATAGATGCACCCACTGGCCCTAGAATGGTTGCTGGAAACATCTGTGAGATCCCTGTGGACCTGCCCTCCCTTACAGCCACTTCTCCTGTGTCTTCCTGAAGAGTCAGAGCCACCGCACGGACCATCTGTATAACTGCTGGAATCAGAATAACACTTTGTGTTGTACCATGTTACCTACTGGTTTCATTACATTTCTTTTTAAAATCAGTCAGTGCATCCTTCCCAGAGACTGGCACGATTGCTGGTTTGTCAGTGGTTTTATGCTTTTACTTATTTTTCTATAATGTATACAATCCTATTATATCAACTAGAAGAAAGCCATCATTCATTACTTAACAATTAAATCATGTCTTAAAATGCAAATATTTTTTGTAATTTAAAATTTAATCCTTTAATATGCTTCAATACTCCAGCTTTTTTTTGGCTTCACTTTACATTTTGTACTGTAATGTATATTTCTGTATTGCTTTGTGACATGTTTCTTTTCCGTTCCCTACATAATTGTAGTACTCAATGTACCATTGAATATTACTAAAAATGTGTCTGTGTACATGAAACAGAAACCCATACTGGGAAGTCTGATGTGTCATTTCTGTTCTAAAAGATTCTTCAAAGGAAACAGGATGCTAACCAAAATGCATTATCCATGGTGCCCAAGAGCCTGCTGCAAATAATTCCAAACCTTATGATTCTACTGTGATTTACCACTGACTTTTGTCTAAAATCAAATTGGGATCATGAATGGAAAGCTGCATATAATTTATCAAAAATTCTAAGTTTTTTAATTTATTATTTTTCAGCACCTATAAATCCAAGTCTTTAGAAATTACTTGTTAATGTACAAGGAATTTGGTCAGGCAATGACTTTTTCTTCATTTTTTCCATTGAATAACTACAAATAGATTTTACAGAATGTACTCATTACCTAAACTAATGACATTTTCAAGAATTGTTTAAAATATTACTTTTTCAATGGTTTGAGTGTACAAAGTAGAATTCAATAATTTGAGGGTACAGCAGCATGCACTGGGTAGTATCAACACTTACATTTAATTGCTCTTGTCATGTTTCTATGAAGTAATTAATTTCATTTGGATAGGAGTGAATTGTCTGGTCAGATCTCTTGTCTGACTCATTTAATTGCCTCAATAAGAGGACAGTTAGAAGGTTTTGAAAGTATGTTCCTCATTTGTGTTATAAAGTAACATTTCACCTCCAGTAAATACTTGATTTCTTCTGTGAATAATTACTGAGAAAAATAATATTAGATTATAAAATATAAAAGAAAGAAACACACAGTTAATGTGATTTAGATGAGTTGTTTTTCAGATTTGTTATATTATTATTATATCTCCTTCCAATAACAAACAAAACTGAAAACTCATAGAAGGTACACGAATACAATCAGAGAGCAGAAATGCCACATACCTTATGGACTATATAATAGGGTATAATACCTATATACCTATATAATAGGTATTAACAGATTGTTTTGGTATTTTTTAGTACAACAAATGGTCAAAGAAGCCTGTACTTTCTTCTCCTTTTTTATCCTGATTTTTTCCCAGTTAAATAACTTCAAGATAAATTTTAAAGCATTTTAAATTATTTTAAGGAATGTTCTTAGTGATAAGCTTGAAAACAGACTTTACAGGAAAATATCTTTAATATGTTTTAGACATTTTTTTACATTCTGTGGCAAAGTATTCTAAGAAAAATATTTACTATTTCTATAACCACTTCAGTTGTATACTGAAGGAGATAAAACTTTATATCATGGTTAGGCTTAATACCAAAAAAGAATAGGTGAAGCAAAGGTGACTAAACCAGGGTTATACACCAAAAAAAATCCATTAATCTGGTGCCTGATCAGGGACATTAAAATTCCATAGGCCATCTAAAGCATCTTTAAAAAGACAAATATGAAAGCTGGATACAGTAATTGAGGACTCATTTGCTTTGCACAGAAGCAATTGCTTCAACATAGGTGGTTGCAATGACAAGTACAGAGGCCTTATTGAAATTATTCTCTCCATGTTCCTTATTATATATGTGCATAGGGACCAACTACTGTCATTATTTGGACCTAGTCCATAACCTAAGTCACACTCAGTGAAAGATAAGCCCACTTTTCTCATTTCCGACATCAAAAGTGGTAAAAAGCAACCTTTATTCCCCTCAGAATCTATTCTTAGACGGCAAAGTGTTTAGAAGTAAACACTAAAAACATTCTTGGAAAAATGTATTTAAAACATAATTTTGAAAGTAACCTTATTTTTGCTTTAATGTTATTTTTAATAATCTTTAATATTATTACAGGAAAAGATGAGTTCTGTTATGATGTTTCATTTATTTCAGTGATATTTTTGAAAAAATGGTGAAATTTAGGGGTTGTAATTGAAGATATTTTATATCCATTGGGTATGTGCTGTCCGGATTGAGTTCAAGTAGCAGTCATAAAAAGCAAATCCAAAAATAAGCTGCATTGCTTCTACTAAGCCGCTCTTAAGTGTCTGATTAATGATTGAACCCACTAAGATGACATGTATTTTCAAGGGACTACCCCAAGAGTGAGGTATTTTAATGCATTAACCTTTCATTTTGTTTTAACTCAGAAACAATTTGTGAGTACATTGAAAATTGTATGGTGTTCTCCATGCATTGTAAGCAACTTGAAATTCACAATTAGAATGGTATAGATCTCATCCTGGTGGAGGAGTCACATTGCAGGTCAATGTAAGATGCCCGCAGAGTTTAACAATGAATAGTTGGGAGAAATCAGAATAGTAATGAAATTATGTCTGACTCGAAACATCCCACAAATGCCACAGATGGAATGAAAGGCATAGGTAACTGCAACTTAACGTAAAAAATATTCCAGTATCATTCACAGGAATGATTTGATATAAAACCCATTATGGTATTTTCTATACAAAGCAAGAAATGTATTTTTTAAATGTTAACAGATCCACGGTTAAGGTGGAACTTTTTTTTTCATTCTGAACCACCTCACACATCGCAGGTCTCCATCTGTACGTGATTAAGTTACCAACACAAAAGCCAGTTTATTTTACCTTTTCATATTTAAATTAAATGTCATTCTCTTAGTGAAAAAAATACACCTTTAAAGGCATAGATGAATCCAATCAACCAAATCAGACTTACGGTGACCATCACGGAAATTTTGCCAAGATTTTATCCATTATGATAATCCTTATTTAGTTAGTGATCAAAGATTTGTTTCCCATTTGTACACAAGTTAGTAAAAGTCAATTCCTGTCTTAGTGACATTTATTTTGCATGAAGACCTAAGAGAAGTTATAAATACAGATAATGTGGAATTTTTTCAAGAAAAGCACAGTCCAAGCCACTCAGAAAAAAAAATTTATGGTGAAATACAAATATATGCATTAGAGAAGATACACTGAAGTAACAGATACTTCTAAAATTGCTGTGCTGTAAGATTTCTCCTTCCATTCAGCAGAGTGAAGTAGAAAAAGGTTTACTAAAGTCTTTTATTGAAACTTTTTAAATTTATAGTATACAGAAAATAAAAATGTTAGTCCCTCACTTATACACTATGTTGCACTAAGTAAATAAATTAGTAGAAAAAAATCCTAAATGTTCCAATTTCAAGGCTTTTTCATATTTTTAATGCTTTTATACTGGTGGAGCAAAAAAATCCTTAGCATTTGGTTAAATAAACTGTTGTGGTTTAGCCCCAGTCAGCAACCAAGCACAACACAGCCGCCTGCTCACCCTCCCCCCTGCCGGTGGGAATTGGAAGAGGAAAAGCAAGAAAACTCATGGTTGAGATAAGAACAGTTTAATAATTTAAATATAATAATAGGATTAGTAGCATTAATAATAAAGTAGTTATTATTATTATTATTATTATTATTATTATTATTATTATTATTCAATGAAAAGGAAAACAATGAGAGAGAGAGAGAGGAACAAAGCCCAGGATAAACAAGTGATGCAACTGCTCACTACCCGCCAACAAACACCCAGCCTTTCCCAGCATAGCAATCACTGCTCCCCAGCCAACTCTCCCCAGCTTATATACTGAGCATGATGCCATATGGTCTGGAATAGCCCTTGGGCCAGTTGGGGTCAGCTGTCCTCGTCGTGCCCCCTCCCAGCTTCTTGAGCCCCTCGCAGAGCAGGGGAAGCTGAAAAAGTCCTTGACTGGTGTAAGCCCTGCTCAGCAACAACTAAACCATCAGTGTGTTATCAACATTCTCCTCGTACTAAATCTAAAACACAGCATTATGCCAGCTACTAGGAAGAAAACTGACTCTATCCCAGCTGAAACCAGGACAATGCAAAGGAAATTTTGAGAGTAACTGCAATTTAAAAGGTTTTTCAAAGAAATGTAAAATCCTAGAAATGTGAACTGCCAAGGAACTCAGACTATCACATCATCTTGCTTTGAGGCTGCAAAAAGTATATTTAGACCAATCTTAACAGTAATCTATCAAAACTACTCTTTAAAATCTCTAATGACAGGCGCTCAGCAAGTGATGTAGGTAACCTGTTCTTAACTGTAATAAAAAGATGTTCCTGACATATAACATAAATCTCTCCTACTGCAACTGATTTTATTTTTTTTTATTTTGGTGGCAACATTGAGAACAAATGATTGTTCTCCTTACAACAATTTGTATATTAGAGGACTGTTACCATGCCACCCCAAAGTTCTCTTTTCAAGGCTGAATAAGAAAGGCTTTTCAATTTTTCATTCAGCCTTTGCTCAGTGGTCATGTTTTCCACACCTATTAACTTTCGTTGCTTCTATCTCACACCCTCCTTTCCTTAGTACTTAAAACTGCATTCAGTAATCCTGTCAAGGCTTCACAATTGCTGACTAGAGTGAAATAGTTGCTCCATATGTCTCAGGACTTACATATTTTAAATAATCCTTTTTCTGCTGGTTTTCCAATATAGACCAATGTTCCATTTGCAACCCATTGTAATCCTTAGGCCCTTTTCTGCAGCATATCTGCCTAGTGAGTTATTCTGTATTTCGCATTTTCTTTTCCTTCCTGGGCAGTTTGTATCTGTCTTTGTTATTTTCTATTTTACTGCTTTGTACCTTTTCTCCAGTTTATTAAAATCATGCTTAATATAATTCTACTTTCCAGAATGTCTATAACCTTCCTGGTTAATGTTATATGCAAATACTAGTTGTTTCACTGTAAATGCAAATATTGCATAAATCTGCACTCAAGTATTTCTTTCAGTCTGACAGTGAACAGATGCTAAGATGTCTCTGCTAAGTGATTCAACTGATTTTACAGTAATTTCCATTGAGAATATATTTCCATACTTCTGACAGTGTCATATGGAATCGTCACATGTCAGCAGAGAAAAAATATGTAAATACTTCCCTATTACCCACTTAATTGTGCTGTCATGGAAGGGTATCAGATTGGCCTGTTGTTATTTGTAACTCTGTCATGATTTCAGTAACTCTTGCAGTTACTTTTAATCTACTTCAGATTTTCTAGGTACTCAGAGAGAAAATCACTGATTATTTATTGCAGTATCATTCTGTGTGTAAGCTAGGCAGATGATTCATAATACTCTTTTGCTTTTTAGTTTACTAGTTGCGTTTTTCCATTAGATGTCCCCTCAGCCTTTTTCTGTTCTAAAAAGTTCTCAAAGGTGACTGCTAATGGTTCAGAGAGAATTTTAGTTCATAAATACTTTAGGGAAAAATGTTGTTAACTCATGGTGATTTGAACAGATCTGGTTCATCTAAGAACTTTTCTGTCTGTTAACCAATTTTGGCTTATAGTTCTAGCACTTAGTTGCTAATATTAATTATGTTAAGCTTCTGGTCACAATTAACCTTTTTGGTGAAGAATGAAGAAAAAATATAGTGAAGATTTTGCAGTTCAATATGTCATCTGTTATTTGGTCCTCCTTTCTGTTAAGTAATAGACATTTGCTCTCTTTCATCTTTTCTTTATTTTAATGAATTTATGGAACTTTTTCATATTTATTTTTATGTAAGTTTCTTGTGGCATTTTTTGTTCCTCAGCCTTTCTAAGTTTGTTCATACCCACTTTCATCTTTATTGTTGGAGTACCAGAGTACATACCCATTTAATGGAGTGGATTCTAAAACAGATCAGAAGACTGAGTCCTGTTAAAGGCAATAAGAATCTCACCATTGACTTGAATGGAGAAGAGATTTCATCCTAAAATGAGAAGGTTTTAATAGGGCCCTCCAAGCAGAGCAGTCCCATGCATAAAGTCCCAGTCCACCACCAGAATGAAGGGCAGCATAGTCATGTTAGTGCAGCATGCCACCTGTCTAATTAGACCTGGCTCTCAGTAGGAAACACGGATTCATAGTTTGTCGGAGTCTCTGCATGGAGCTACTCCTTCCCACAAATTTTTTTTATTTATTCAGAGAAATTTATTGAGAGCTACCTAACTTTATTCAGAGTTAATCTCTGAAAACAGTGCCACTGAGTGGCATATCCTCAACATATCCTAAATAATCACTTACAGACTAAATTAATGCATATGATAAACATCTTGTATTATTCATTGCAGTCATGTATTACTGCACATAATTTTCAGATTTTTTTTTTTTTCTTGCTGGACAATACAAACGTTAAGATCAGTACTTATGAATGACAAAGTGTCGTGGTTTAACCCTGGCTGGCAACAAAGCACCATGCAGCCACTCACTCACTCCCCCCACAATGGGACAGGGGAGAGAATCAGAAGAGTAAAAGTGAGAAAACTCGTGGATTGAGATAAAGACAGTTTAATAGGTAAAGCAAAAGCTGCGCATGCAAGCTAAGCAAAGCAAGGAATTCATTCACCATTTCCCATGGGCAGGCAGGGTTCAGCCATCCCCAGGAAAGCAGGGCTCCATCACGTGTAACGGTTACTTGGGAAAAAAAATGCCAACACTCCGAACATCCCCCTCTTCTTTCTTCTTCCCCCACATATTGTCTGGAATAGCCCTTTGGTCAGTTTGGGTCAACTGTGCTGGCTGTGCCCCCTCCCAGCTTCCCGTGCCCCTGGCAGAGCTGAGAGCTGAGAAGTCCTTGGCCAGTCTAAGCACTACCCAGCAGCAACTAAAACATCAGTGTGTTATCAACATTCTTCTAGTACTAAATCCAAAATACAGCACTATACCAGCTACTAGGAAGAAAATCAGCTCTGTCCCAGCTGAAACCAGGACACAAAGCTGTAAAGTTTTAGAAATGTTTTTATTTAATATTTTCTGCCAGCAGGGTAGTCAGGCTAAATCATTATATTTTACTTTCTCTTTATGCAATTGGCCATGTGACAGTAGATACCCAGAGGACAATGCAATTACTTCATAGATATCTGTAGATCTTCCATGAAGGTTTTGTTAATATAATCTCCTGTCTACTGAAAAATAAAATTAAAGCTTTTTCTTTTCAGTGTGTCCATAGTGAACCAACAAAACATAAATATTAGAGGCCTCTAAATCATTTTCAACCTTGTACACTTTTTGAAGAAAATTAAGGAAAGGTTTGAGGCAATTGAAAGAGACTATGCATTCACTGAAATTTAGAAATTTATAGTTAGCTCTGCTTTAATTTATGTGTTCAGTCCAATTTCTTTCCCTGCTTGGTTATTTTAATCCTTAGTTTTTCTCTTTTTATTTGTTGAAAGAATCAGAGAGGCACATATTAAAGAAGATGGAGTTCAGGCCATCCACATGCTGCTTTAAGAAGGCATGTTGTACAGGTCCAGCTTCCTGGAAGACTCACTGAGAAGGATCCCACCTCTTGGCCTCCATCATTATATTGAGAAAAAAAGTATTTGCAGTCCTATATACTGCAAACATGGAATTTACTCCACGTGATCAGGTAACTCTCAGTAAATGCTTTTGAGGTGGTAATATTTAAATACAAATCTTTATTTATTTACCCTGATACTACTGGGAATAAAGTATACACATGAAGTCCAGCTCCATAGCTGTCACGAATTTGCAAGACCCCAGTGGCTCCAGAGAGCTAAGTGTATTTATGACAGTTCTGGAATTGCCCTAATGAGAACAGAAGACAATTGGAATTTCTATTAATTAACCATGTCTTACAAGAAAACATGCACAGTTAACATTTACCACTATAGTACTGTACTGCAGTACAAAACACAGTGACCAAGAGTTAATGTCAATATGAAAGAATAGTTTCTCCTCCTAAATTCTAATAAGCCCAGGGCTTTGGTGTAACCACCATCTATTTATCTTTTCATTGTATCTTTATCCTTATCAACCTGCAAACAGCATCAGAATGCTATACATATACATGATGGATTATTGCTATTATGCTCATGAGAACGGCAGGCATGAAGTATGAGAACAGAGTTCAGCCAGCAAGTATGATATAAATTATGTATAAGTAGCTTTTAGTGTCGAGCACTTTGAAAAGTTCAGCAAGTGCATGTAACTGAAGTAAATCAGCTAACCCTATGTCACCACAGGACTATTTCCTTTAAGAGTGTATGCAAGGCATTTTTCAACATGCTTAAAAAGTATGAAAGTAACTCATTTTAATTATGTAAGCAAGACACTGCTCTGGACATAGAAGGAGAAGGTTTGCAGGACCATAGTAAGGCCTGAGGACCTAATTACCACTCAAGTCTGATTTAAAATCTAATCTAAGATTTTATGGCTTGAACTACTAGGGTCTGACGTTTTGAGAGTCCAACTTCATCTTTTTCAATAATGTTACTGTTCAATTGCACAGAAATGCGTAGCATGATTGCTCAGCTTGAATTTTGAGGGTATACCACCTGGGATGGAACATGGATCTAGGATTTTTTTTTTTCTCCTTCAATGACTGTATTTATGCACACTCATGTTGCATTTTTACATGCTTCATATTCTGTAGATTACTGTGAAGGTAGGATGTGAAAGGCTGGGGACTGCTGAGAGGATAAGAGCTGGGTGCTCCCTTTTCTAGTTGTACCAACTCCTTTACTGTATGGTAGCCACTATACTTTAA
Organism: Gorsachius magnificus; assembly: GCA_034008185.1. Taxonomy (NCBI): domain Eukaryota; kingdom Metazoa; phylum Chordata; class Aves; order Pelecaniformes; family Ardeidae; genus Gorsachius; species Gorsachius magnificus. Next base: position 61,816,463 of record CM067084.1, read on the forward strand.
ATAATGATCATGCATCGTTTTCCTAATGTATTTAAAAACAGATGAGATCTTGAAAAATGATGAGAGTCTGGGTACATTTATTGTTAAAAAATGAACAATATTGTATTACCCTTTTTATGGTATATTTTTTATTGTATAGCTTTTCCTTGTTTTATTTCAACATAACAAATGATAGCGTTTTATTGTTCTTAATTTTTGACTACAAAAGCAGGCAGACTGGCTAAAGTAATAGCATATAACTAAAATATCCTTTCTTACAACCTTCATAGTGTTTAAAAGTGAAAGGGTTATCTGTTCCTGCAACACTCACACGGGCATGGCCACAGCAGCACACACACACATATGCACACAGAGCCCAGTGGGATTAAAGCACTGTATGTGACTCAACATCTTGTGGAAGATCATGAAATTATAGAGGAAAGTATCTTCTTGTTTAAAGATTTGAAAGAACCATTCTTAGAGAAAAGGGAGGAGGCTTCTGATGTTGGTGATCTTGCCCCTTTAGTGATTTAAAAAGACTAAAGGAAAGTTCCTCTTTCATCGGCCTGATGTAGAAAAGAAGTGGCTTTACCAACTCTAAATATTTAAAGAAGCCCTCATAAAACTTGAAAAAGGTTTGAATTGTTTCTTTGTAGGACTAAATTCTTAAGGGTATAGGAAGACATACATTGATATTTACCTCTTCTAATATTCTACTTCTATAATAGGAGTATCATGGGGATGTTTGTATCATTTTGTAGACTTGACAGCATCTTGCTTTTATATACTTTCAAAGACTCTATACCATGTAAGTTCTAAATAGAAAGCTTTTTAATAATCCTTCCTGTGTGAGTGTACATATGCAAAAATCAAAGGTGAAAGGCTACTGAGATAGATGCATGATGCATGTTTATTGATAGATCTCACTGTTGCCCTGAGACATCTGAGGTAAGGCTCAATGTGTAGCAGAGCTCACACAGCATGCTGAATCACACAAGGGATTCTACTACTGGTTTTGAATGCTTACAGCAATAGGGTGGAGATAGCTGAATTTGTGAGCTAGCTCATGTTTGAGCTGAAATCCATCAAAGTGAACATCCCAGAGCTTAAAGAAGTCTTCTTTTTATTGAAATTAAAGCACTGAAAAAGGAATCCATTTTTAGTTCTTAAAAATCAATTTAAAACAGTCTAATCTAATAATTTTAAAGTTTTCTTCTTAGAAAACAATATATTTTTGAATATTTTTAAACATTATCATTTTCTAGATTTTTAAGCATATCGTTAGCTTTCCTGTCTTGAGTTGCATAGACATTCTCTTCATGTCAATGTTTTTTAATTCTCAGAATATTATTCAGTATTTGTAAAATAAGACCGTTTATTGGATGAATGCTGAGGAATATTGTCCCTTGCTCACATATATATATAGCATAGCATTATTTATTTGCACTACAAGGGTACCTAAAGGCACCAGAAAGTGTTAGACATCCATTGTACAAAGCACTGCACAAATACATGCCAGTTCACAGGATAGCTGATAGCCTTCAGTCCTTCAGGCAGACATGACTATCAGCTCTGTCTGTGGCACCCTCGCATGCCTTTAGCAAGAAGTGAACTTTTAAGGCTGGCTCCCCAGCTGACACAGCTGAGAAAATGGAAACAAAGCCATATTTTTATTCCCCTGACTTTAGAATCAGCCAGGGGCAATCTAATCCATGCTGCAATTTACAACAGCCAGGCTGCCCAAGGAGCTATTCTGGCAGCTGAGAAGCACCAGAGGCTAAGGTCATTCTCCACTTCTCCCAAAAGAGCCTGTATGCAAGGGTTAGAAAGTGAACAATATTAAGCTTTGCTTTTGCTTTTTCAGCTGGAATGTCTCAAAGCAGCTGGAACAGAATTGAAGACTGTCACATTAGTATTGTGACTTCACTTAGTTTCATTATTGCAGAGAATAGCCTTTGAGAAATAAAAGGATGTTTTATTTTAGTCATTGATTCATTTTTCATAAATGTGTAAGTTTCAGTGTCTGGTAATTCCACTTATGGATACTTCATTATTAGTGAAATGCAAAGAAATTATTTCACCAGTTGTTAAAACTATGCAGATATTTTCTCTCATATTTACAAAATATTTTTATTGCTTGCTCCTGTGTGACAATTTGGGAAATCTGTCTCAAAACCACTGATGATTTCTGGTTGATGGCTGGGAACTTGTTATGAGTGTTTGCATCAGGATGCAGTTTCCATTTTGATGTAGGAATTTCTTTTTTTTTGTTCTTTCAAATTACAATGATACCAATACCACAGAAATTTAAAGAAGAAATTCTTTCAGCTCCAATAATATAACTTTTGTACTCTAAAAATGTTCAGGGGTAAACCAGGCTACCTTCTCAAAAATCTAACTCCTGACAATCACTTGTAGAGGGAAGAATACATTTTGAATCAAGATGATGCAGATGAGTAGTGAGTCGCATGTTTCAGGGGACTGGAGAAAAGGTTTCTCACCAGATACATTAGAATGAAGGAGCCTGAGGCCAAGCCCAGAGCAGAAGGCAGATAGTGGAAATAGTGGAGGAGATGATATCACTTGTTCAGATTATGAATATGGTCTCCAGAGGAGCACTACTCCACATGAGAGAATCTAAGCTGAAGAGAATGGAGAAGCTTGTGAGACAGAAGTTCAATGATCTTCCTTAAATATTCAGATTTGATTTGCCAGAAGAAGTTTCCAACTCACAAACTTTTATGGTATCATCTATCATGGCCCCTAAAGTGGCACACATTAACGTACCTGTGTACTGGTTTTTGGCTGGGACGGAGTTACATTTCTTGATAGTATCTTGTATGGGGCTATGTTTTGGATTTGTGATGAAAACCGTTTTGGTAACACAGGGATGTTTTAGTTATTGCTGAACAGTGCTAAGACAGAGTCAAGGCCTTTTCTGCTTCTCACATTGCCCTGCCAGTGAGGGGTCTGGGGGTGCACAAGAAGCTGGGAGGGGACACAGCTGAGACAGCTCACCCCAACTGGCCAAAGGGATATCCAACACCATATGACATCATGCTCAGCAATAAAACCTGGGTGAAAAAGGAGGAAGAGGGGGAACATTCAGAGCAATGTCGTTTTGTCTTCCCAAGTAACTGTTACGTGTGATGGAGCCCTGCTCTCCTAGAGACGGCTGAACATATGCCTGCCTATGGGAAGTGGTGAATTAATTCCTTGTTTTGCTTTGCTTGTGTGCATGGCTTTTGCTTTATCTGTTAAAGTTGTCTTTATCTCAACCCATGAGTTTCCTCACTTTTACCCTTCTGATTGTCTTCTACATCCCACTGGAGAAGAGCGAGCGAGAGGCTGTGTGGTGCTTAGCTGCAAAATTCTGGAAAAGGCCAGGAATGAGCTACTGAAATGTAGCTAAAGTAAATGTTCCACAGAGCTAGATGGAACCTGAGCAGAGTTCTTGAAGCCAAAACTTGGACCTCAACACCTCAATCTAGAAGCAGGCTTCCAAAGACAGTTTTTAGAGCATCGGAGGCTCAATTCCACTGAAAGACAGCTTAATAGCCTCAGCTGGGCAACTGATAGTGTCACATACTGGAGTCAGTTGGAAAGCCTAAAGATACAAGTGCAGGTACTGACTTGCTGTTATGGAGTGGAATACAATGTAAAAGGCCTTTGACCACACTTTTTCTTTCTTTACCACACTTTTCAAGTTAAATATCATGGCCACTCTAATTTGGAGACAGAGGAATTATCTTCTGCAAAACCCTATTAAAGAAACTCTCCCCGAATTTCATTAGGGCTTCTTCTGGAAACTGGAGTTGATGTAATTTCTATGTTTAGCACGATTCTGAAAAACTGAATCTCTGAAGACTGTAGTAATTAAGAAGGTCATGGGAGGATAGTATGTGAGGAACAAATGTAAGTTGTCCTTACTGCTTGACTGAGCAAAAAGTAAGACTTAGAGATGACACTCTGTTATGAGGCAAGGCAGAATGTTGTCAGTGGAAGTCTGGAAACAAAGATGCCCTGACATCACCACCTCAAATGTCACCACCACTACAAATCTGACCTTGTGCCCTGAGAAACAGAAAAAATATGTCAATGTCACTTTGCCCCTGTTTTTACAATGCAAGAATATGTATCACTGATACTGGTGCTATGCAAAAGAGTTCAAAGATAATGAAAATCTGAAGAATGAAGCCTTTATGTGAACAATTTAACTAATTGCCATTACTAAATAGCAGGCTGCTTTCATGTGTCCCTCTTTGTCACTTTGGTTTATGATTCATAAATGCCAAAAAAATTTCCTGCCATATACTCTAAAACTTACTAACAGAAAAAACATACCAGGTGACCTGAAAACTAAGTAGAAAGAAACTGTAGAGCTCCCAGTGAGGAATAGAGGCCCAGCTTTCCTGAATACCACAAATATTTGAATGTCTTTTAATGAATGCCAGAGTATTTGACACAGATTCTGTCAGAGACTCCAGTAATGCTGGGCCATTTGCAATATTGCCAATTTACAAACTTTCTTTTCTGCAAGGAAAATACTACTAAATAATTTGAAATAAAAAATAAAACTACTCTAAAACTTCTCATTTTCTTATAGCAGAAAAAGAATCTTAATATTCCCAGGCTGCATATGTCGTTGCAAAAAAAGACTTACTTGATATCACTGGGGACAAGTGTGGTAAATGATTCTAAATCTGTGAAGTATATGTATCTGCCTATGTGGGTATGGAAATAGAAGTGGTGCAGAAATGTTCTTGCTATAATAAACCAAAAGGGGATTTTTCGGTTGCTTTCTTCTCTGAGGAAAATGGTGGAAGTGCTAGAAGGCATATCAGAATATCAATGCATTCAGATTCTGTTGTTGCCCATACAAAGTTATTATCCAAACAGAAATTCTCTATATTCATAGTTTAAAACACATACTTTATTTCTGTTCAGTTCTTGGCAGATCTGAGTAGGTTCTTGCATAAATTTCCAGCATGAATGGAAAAAAACCCTGTGTTTACAGTTCTGGCTGCTATCTATTGTGCTGTAAGATAGCAAACCCTCTGTGCTATGCCAAGTGCCATTAATTAAAATGAAAACCCAAGCAAGCAGCCTCCACCAGCTGATGAAATGGCACCCTATGCTCTTAGAGAGTTTCATTCAAATTCATGATGGTAGTGATTTACCTATTGTGAAATTAATCTTCCCTAAATCGTTTAAAGATACCTAATACTAATCTAATACAGTCTTTTTATCATAGCAAATCAAATACATCATTAATATTTCTGCTTGGGTGGCTCAGTTACAGCATCCATTATCGTACATTGTAAAGCTAGAGACGAGAACAGTTTTGTAAGGAGCAGAATGTGAGCAAAGAATGGACTGTGAGAAATACTTAAGGGTCTCACAGCAATGACAGGAGCCTCCAGAACTGTTTGGTGTCTGTCTTTCAAAGGCTTACTGTAAATGTCATATCCAATGTGCACTGCCTTTACTGCTTCTGCATATGGCTTTGGGGCTACAGCAATGCTGGATGGAGCTGAGATGCCCTACTGGTGACTGAATGAATGGGAAGGAATACTGTACCAGTTCATCCAAGTTTGTAAAGGCCAGATCTCAGATCTTCTCAGGATCTTGGCATCTTGTATCTTGACCATTTCCTGCAGTGGTTTTCATGGACTTGCTGTCATAGCAAAGGCCAACAACAGTACTTTCAACTATCAACGTCTTCACTAGCAGCTTCAAGTGTGCATGACAGGAAGATGAAAAGCATGCTGAAGGAAAATATCATGGTACCACAGCTGCCTGCAGTGGCACTTCTCTGAAAGTCAGGTTTTATCTTAAGTTCATAGCCTGCGATAAATAGCTGCAATAACAACATTGCACATCATTAATAGTGACCCCGACCATTGCTAATACAAAACTGAGCAATTACTAGATCTGTAACAGACTGGATAGTAATAGCAGCTTGATCCTGTATCACTGTGAGTTCTTTCCAATGTGTAATGGTGCCATCAGGCAGTTAGAGCAGTCTTTGCATAGCCCATGAAGTCTGGAGTCTCTGATAATTATCCCAGAATTTCTGGTGTGTGACTAGTGATAAGGCTGCATTTACAATATTCAGCATACTTCCCTTCTATTTCATAGACTTTCTCTATACTTGCTGTGTCAAGAATCTTTAATTAATTTCTGTACTACCAGAAAAATATTCAAAAGAATCTCTTTGAACTGTTGTCTCACTCCAATAGTTGTCAAATAGCTGGACTTCATTTAAAATGAGATATAATCACTTTGGAAAAAAGTGAGCTGAGCAAGTTGTTAGCTGATAGGTCATTTCCAGTGATGCCCATTTAGAGTGTAGTAGAGGCGTCTGTTGTCCTAAGTTCGTTGCAGACTAACTCATTGGAAATCAGAACTTTTACTTTACTAAGAAGCCCATGTACAGGAGCCTATCCTATCTTTCTGGATTGGCCACCAAGTACCAGCACTGGTATGCATAAGAAAGACATATTAACCTAGGATTGATATGTTCCAGAAAATACCATGCGTATAGGAGGAAGGATGATCTGTCCACCTTAATGTCTTGCACCACACACTGAGGCATGTAATACCTACCAGAGTAGCCGGACCAAAAGCAACTGGTCAGTCCAAATTGAGATGCAATTGTATTCCTCTTCTTCTTACAGAAAAACTGAATTTAAATTTTCTTGTGTTACAATTCCCTAAGACTAAAAAGTTGAAGCTCACCCTTTGCTTCACAGGACACACACCGTGTTTGCTGCATACAGAAAGGGATCAGTGAGTGAACAAGCTTCCTTCTTTATACCATTCTTTCCTTTGAGACCCTGTTCTTAATTTACCCTTTGGAGAGGTTAATTTAAACCTGTGTTCACGTATGAATGAGAGGAAAGAAAAACAAATGAGACAGATTTCTATTTTCTTTCTTTATACCTTGCTTTCCCTCATCCCCCCGTTCATACGGCAGGTACAGGTTTCCAGACAATTTGCTCAGGCTTTTATATTATATTTGTTTTTCAAAGTTGTACAAGCTTATTAAAATTAAAAGAAACAAATATAAAATTACCACAGCATTGCTGCTGCTGGGAGATCAGCTTTGCCTGACAATCAGAAATGACCATCTTAATTAATTTAGGCTTTTAATTAATTCTGTGAAAGCTGTTTTTATTTGTTATCATGTATCTGTCCTTCCCTTTAAATATTTCTTGGGTTTGGTATTATTCTGAGCTTTTTTCTATTAATATAACTTACTTTAGGATTTAATTAGTTGTACAGAGTTTACATCTTGATGAGTATTATATCTGTACAGTTTGTCCTATGAACATTTACAAAAAGTCTATAGGTTTTAAGCATGAAAATAAAAATAGTCTTTTAACTTTTATAGAAATTGTCAATTTCCTACTTTTCTGAATTTGATTTGGAGACTCAGCAGTTCAAAAAATTACTATATTTAGTAGGTTTCCCTTTAACTTAATTAAAATATGCATCTTATTAAAAGTTACAAAGATTTTTAAGGTTTGTATGAACTTCAAATAAGAACATGTCTTTATTTTATGACCCAAAGCAGCATTCAAAGGATTGATGAAGGTGAACAGCTATAAATGGCATCTTCATTTGAAAAAGAAGTAAAACTTCAGTAAAGATCAAAAGGTAAGGACACTTTGGACCAGAGACTTCACTGCTCATAATACTGCATAACCTACCAGTAAATTAAATTCTAAACATAATGAATTGGCACGTCAAAGGACAGTTTTCTCCTATGATCAAAAAGGGACAAAATGCATTACATGTTCAAGTTCACTTCCTTTCCTTGATATAGAAGAAAACATGCACAAATATTGCAGGCCAATGCAGAAAAAAAACCTTAGGAAAAAACCTGTAGATTATCATAAATGTTGTCATAATATGGCAGAACAATAATCATAGAGAATTAAAATGATGTCTGTATTTGCACCCATTGCTCCCTTGTAATGAACAGGTATATTCCAAGTAAGGTAATCGCATTTTGACACCTAGGATATTAATGTCTTTCTTCCTGAAACAAACTGAAAAGCACAAATTGATTTCTTCAGGGTCTAAAGAAAATAAGAATTACAGATAAAAATTTTTACTCATGCAGTGCATATGTTTGTATACATATGTAGAAGCATGTGTGTTGTGTGTACAATGTTTTGGGCTTTAAAAGGAAACCTTTTAATTACCAGTGGTTGTAATCAGGTTCTCCCAGCTCATGGGAGTATTCAGAGACAAAGAAGAGGCAGTGAAAAATATTTTCAAGAGTCTAAAAGAAGAGACTGAGGAAACAAAAGATATTTCACCTTGATCTTACAAAATAATACCCCTTTGCAGGGCTCTTGCAGTGAAGAACATAAACCAAAAAATATCACAAATACTGCTCAAGTCTCATGGAAAAGTTATCTTTTGTCAAACAAAACTGGCAACTGTGTTGATATAGCATCTTCAGACTTCTCTAAGGCTTTTGCAATTGTGTCACAAGGCATTTTTAATTTCCTATAATGCAAGATTTTAATCAAGAGGGCACACATTAAATGAATTAAAAACAGGCTTATTGGCAGATATCAATGAGCAGGGCTGTTCCAAGCAAGGTCCCCTGAGAAAGATTCCTGGTTCAACAGTGTTCAGTACATTCTTATAAACAATCTAGATGATGAAATAAAATCTTAGCTGATTAAATTTGCATATGACACAAAGATTGATGGGATAGTAAATAAAAAGGAGGGCAGTTTACTGTTAGAATTTAATCTAAATCATTTGGTCAAATCATCAGAATCCAGCAAAATGCAGGTACAGATTAATGCACTTTGCAACAAAGAACCACAGGTTATACTACCAGATAAGAACTGTTATCTTAGAAAGCAGTAACTCATAAAAGATTTGGAGGTCACCTTTTAAGGCTGCTTCACCATGAGCTCTCAGAACAATGTGGTGGCAGGCATTACTGGAACAAAGTCCCTTGGGCACAATTTAGCAACTTTAACCTTAAACAACACAAAATATAATCATGATAATTAATATGGAAAATATGGAAAAGAATAAAAAGATGGTAAATTTATGGCAAGATGAGGTAACTTTCTAAGTAAAGTATATAGTTTTAGAATAATTTTGCAGTTTCTACAAAGAGCATGTTTATTCAGCTACCATTGTGATCCCCGGCAGCCTTTAGTCAATGAATCACTGTAAAATCCATTGCAATCAATCTTTTTATGCACTTTTGCTCTTTTATGGCTAAAGAAGTCTTTTTGCTCAAGACCAGCAAAGCTACCTATATATATTATATACAAAATGTGAGAGGTGTTGTGCAAATCTATCTATCTATCCATCTATCTATCTACCTGTGTGCGTGCATATATACTTATATATATATTTATAGACATATATATTTATATGCATGTCCACATACCCACACATCCCATAAGCTTGTTATTGCTACAACATTTTTTTTTTTATAACTACAATATTTCTATACATTCTTGAGTCAGGAAATATGCATTCTTGAAATACCTTCATTTAGGTGTTCTAGTATACAAACTGCCAATAGAAGACCTTTTTTCTTTTTCTTTTAGCAGAATATAGAGTCAAGAACGAATTTGAGAGAGAGCTCCTATGTAATCCACATGTAGTGAATTAAAACTCCTGTAAAACTTCAAGTCCTGTTTTTAATGCAATATGTAGGTTAGAATTAATAAGCTTTTATATTAAACTACAAATTTCACTGTCATTCTGTAGTTTCATAGTCAATAATATAAACAATTTTATTTCTTCAAAGTGGAATATCAGCAAAAAGCAAACAGTTATAATAAATATAGTGAAAAATGTCTGTCCTGTTCTGCTCCTTTTAGGACCTTTGGGTGGTGGAAAAAGCACGTTGTGGAATCCATGTCATCCTTCCCAGCAGCTCATCCTGAAAAGTGCATGTAGGGTCCTGGAGAAGTTATATGGGAAAGAAAGAAGGAGACATCATTCCACTCAATTTTACTATGTATATAGCAATGTATATATCAGAAAACCTACTGAGGAACTTTGCAGGTCAGAGTCTAACACATGATGATTTGAGCTGTGTTCTAATAAGGCAGTAGGAATAAGTGGTAGAAATCTCTGAACCACAAACTAGGAATTTGCAAGCCAGAACTCCTACCCATCTCTGGAAGGTGGCACACTCTATATTTAAAGTACATGTGCTACAGATTACAGACTGCTATTATTTTAAAGAATATTTTACATTTCATTTTTTTAAGTCTTGCTACCACTTTTATTTTGGTTTAAAAGCAGGGGACCAGGTGTTTAGATTTTTTGTTTGCTACTAGTGCAGTCTTTAAATAAATGATTGGGAACAACAAATTAATTAATCTTAATTAACTAATGATTGAATATATAATTTTTACTTTCAAGAACTTGACCAAAAATCAATATTTGAGCCTTGTGAATGAAAAAATCTTCAACATAGAAATTACATATCACTCAAAGAGGTTAAAGCTTTAGGGATTTGTTTGTTTATTTGCTTGCTTGTTTTTGAGGAAGGGGCATATGGAAATCTTACTTTTTCTGAACAAATTAAAATATTTATATCTCTGGACATTGTGAGAATGTATAAGCAAGCAACTGATGTCTCAGTTTAAACTTAACTTTTGCTTTGTGTGCCAGAGAAATCTATAATAAATAGCATAAGCTGTCAAGTTTACATTTCATCCATTTATAAGATTACATGTTTGTTTATTTTTTCTCTGGAAGGGTAGATGGGTAAATCATATTAAAGCCATACCCGACTGTCATCCAGCAAAACCACTCTTCTAGTTATGTAGCTTATTTTTCTCTTACCTCTTTGAATGAGTTTCAATGTCTAATAAAACTTTATTTACTGGGAGTGCCAAAAAATGAGTCAATAAATTTATTGAGCAAGATCTGAAAGAGAAATGTCAAAGATGAATAAATCTTAGCACAGTGTTTACTTTATAATTGTATTTTTTCATGGAATTCAATTCCTCTGTAGACTTTGAAGCATAACAGCAGCAAAAAAGTGCAGTCAGAATACCCAAGATGAAAAAATGTAAAATAATTAACTTAGTTTTAGACTAATAAATAACTGCAAACATTATGAATGTTGTGAGTATTTAATAAAATACATCTACTGTACTACAGTCTTAATTCTAGTCTGTTCAGCTCCATCCATACCTTTTTGGAAGAAGTTTTTTCTTTCTTTTCATTTTTATAGCCAAATTATTCATCCTGAATAACCCTCTTGCCCCTGTATGGCTTAGGTTTCTTTAGTGCATTTCATTTATATTGTACCATAGGCAGTAAAGTCAAAGCTGGAACATAATGCCTTTAGTCCAAGCTACAAATAAAAGTAAGTTTTATATTCTGCTATGACAACTTTGATAAAATCATTCAATTCCTGATGATTTTGAAGAAACAATGGTTTCTGGGATACAAACACACATGTTTTCACTCCCTATTTTAACCACAAATCCTCCTACTTCATTTGATATAAGCAAATTATCATTTTGACCTTCCTCTGCAGAGTTGTGATTTATTCGTTCATCAAACTTACTACATTATCATCTGTGATTACTCTGCATACATACTATGCACTACACACAGTGGGCACCTGCTTTTCCAGACATCCTGGATGCACACAGACAAGCCTCAAAATCTTCCTGGACAGCAGAAAGGATATGTATGAACCCTTGCCACTGGTGTCTGCAATACAGCTGCTGTAATTATAGTGAGATCTAGACACGTTTGAGTTAGCAACTAAGAAAACCTGTCAAATGTAATGCTTGAGTCAGTAGCTTTCACTGGACTTTGATGTTGTGAGAACTCAAGTTATCTAGCTAAGAATTAATGCAGATAGATTTGCATTACACAAATCATGGTGACGACTGCAGTATAGACATGATTTGTTACTGTTCAGTGCTTTTTACATGGTCTTAGTCTCAGCAATTCCCATTACAGTGCCCACATACTAAGTGCAAGCTAGGATTAATGAATTCTCAGCTGCAAAATATCTCAGGCTCAAAATGATAAGTGTTTGACAGCTTGTAGATAGGCAACATTGAAACTCTGTTATCTGACCCTCCAGCTCTTCTTGCTTCTTTGGTCCAAAAAGATGGAATATTAGAAAGTAAAACAGGAGTATTGATGGATCTTTCCTACAGGCACAATGAAATTCTATTCTTGACTGAGCTTTGTAAGGGCAATAATTACAACATTATAGCTCACAAAATATTTAAGCATAGATTTTAAATCAGTCACACATACAGCAAAAGGAAGTCTTTGACTTCAGTCATGAGAAAGATCAGAAATACATTTCCAACCTACACTTTTTGCTGGGGTTCAAATACATCTAAGAGGAGGATATAGATAGGTACACTACTGTGTCATCACTGATCAACCTTACCAGTTTTTGCTCCCTAGAATGAGGCCAATTTAGACACAACATAAAAATAAACATAATAATAAGACTAACACAATTTAATTTCCAATTGCTTTAACAAATAAAATAATACCTCCTTTAAAAAGTGAGGGAATATGGTGGATTTTTTATGCAGGACTTCTTGAAGTAAACAAAATAAAGGAATTATTCTTTATTGGAATGTATGCTATTACATATATAGAAGTGCTGAAAGAAGATGAATGAAAACAATTAAGTAGTGTAAATTTTACATGGGACTGCAAAGGGATATCAGAAACTACCCTTCCCTGCTGTTGTTAATATGGGCCTATCAACTGATAAAGTATTTCAGCTGAAATCATGGGACAAAATGGGTGAGATCCTTATCAAAATAGGAGAGCTGCCTGTTTTTCAACTACCTGGATTTCTGTCTTAGTCTGACAGGTGAAACTGTGAATAAACTTTAATAATTTGCCATATGCCCTACTTCTTAAGACAGTTATTCTTGAGTAGCTAATATTTTTATTCTAATGGATCAGTACTCTTTTTTCAAAACTGTTTTAACTGTATTATGACCTTCTTGTCAACAATATAATAGCATACGATCTGCTATGAATGCTTACAGACTCATCATGCTTCATGATTCACCGTTTCTGAACTTCTGTTTGAGAGCCACTTTATTAGGGTTAGCTGTAATCTCCTCTGCATCTCAGTGTTATTCCACATGCTCTACAGTACCTGTAATATTAAATTTCAGGTTCATTTGCAGCTGAATATTAGAATAATAGCTTCAGATAACTCATAATATTTAAGTCTTAGCTCTATATTGACTTATTTACGGTCAACATTTAGACCTTTAAAGGGTATTTTTGTATGAATAAAATATTCCTTGACACAAATCAGATACAGAGATGTAGTCTTGCATCTAAAAAAAAAACCAACAAAAAAACATATTCTTGAATACAGTGAGAACAGTGGAGCTATATTGCTCAAAAATCCACAGCTATGGTATCATCACACTTCAATCTCAAACACTTTTCTTTCTGATACCTTGAATCGTTATGCTCACAAATCCTTCTCCAGGATATACAGGAATTAATGACTCCGAGGTTAACAACCAGGGAAATTTCTAGCCTACATTTTTTGCTGCTGGACAGCTCTGGGCAGTAGTTGCATCCCTGATAACCTTTGCTCATGGCTTTCTTTCTCTCTTCACTTATGATGACAGGCTTAAAAATGAGATAAAGATTCATTACCGATTATACTTCCACCTTCCTGTTGCTACCAAATATAAAAGTCAAATTCCATGTAGGAAAATTTCATTTCCTGCAATGGGACTGGGCGTTATTTTAGGTGGTAGTGCAAATTAAAATATTAGAGGTTTTGATTGCTCCTTTTGTTTAGCATGGCATGTTTTAAAAAGCTCTGTAATTATTCTATTTTTAAAATTCATCCTCTGTATGCAGCCATTATAACACTTCAGCATTCAAAATCTGTGAAGATCAGATAGATGTTTTAATATTAGTGCATTACTATTTTTAAATCCATAAATCACCAGCACTCATTAGAGAAACATGTCTATGTAATCACACTCAGTTGTTAACAGCCTGGTTTTATCCCTCAAATGTAATATTTTTATTTGCATTTGAATTAAGCAAAATATCTTTTAGGTACAACTTCCTTACTTACCTCTGTGAATTGTTAGAACAAAAAGAATATCAATTCTATAGTAGAATTGTAGCTTGGTATTTCATTTTTCTATAGCAATTCAGTATAAGGTCAAAAACATTGTGAAGATAGAATTAGAATAATGTAAAAGAAAAATTTACAAGCAATGGGAGGCCCTCTACCTCTTCCTGTCAGCTCCTGTATTCATCTCGTATCTGATCTGTAACTCTCCTCCTGTTCTCATCCATGTTTCTGAGTTTTCCCATGCAAATCTGTGTTTTTTTAAAGACACTTTGAATCTCTGGTGTGAATAGCTTTGTGCAGTTCTGTTTCCCCCATACATATATATGGTCCTTAATCTTCAAATTCCCAACCTTTTTATTTTTAAAGATTCATTAATTCTATTTTATAATCATAAGAAGCAAAAATAAAAATTGGCTTTAAAGTCAAAGCAATATTTTTCCTCTCTATCTGCAGTGAATGTCAAACCATTTTAAGTACTGTAGCAATTTTCACAGCTATGTAAGGCTACTATAATTCCTGTCAGAGATCTATATAATAAAAATAAGATTTTTCAGGTCATGCTATCATCCATACCAAACTCAGGATATGTACAGTAACAGGAGAGAAACACTTTTTCACCTAACTTCTATAGAGACTTTGTTGTTTAAAGTTATTGCTAAATTTCATGGTTTTCCTAGGATAGCTTCAAACTGAAAATTGTGCAGATTCTTTTTTTTGTTACACAGGATGTTGGATACTTACATGTAGGAGAGCCCTTCTCCAAGGACAACAAGGTCAGGCCCCATGAGATATTTTTGACCTTTGGTGCAATCTTTCTCAGTCTTGTTCACCCTGGCCTTAGTACCTACAGTAGCCCCAAACCCAACATCACAACATACTGGAACAGGAAGTAAAAATTGGGCCTGGAGTTGCACTCCAAAACAGGATGGATGCTGCAAAATCACAGTAACCAGTAGTGGGGGAGATCTTCACCAACTAAGAAGTGTTAGAAGCCATCACTGCCTTTAGGGCTGAATGTAGGGGTGACTTGAGCCTCTTATTCTTTGCATTCTGAATAGCATTTTAATAACTTTCTGACAGTTCAGGCCATAAAAGCAATAATAAAAGATACCTAAATTAGATATTTGTTTGCTGATGAATAAATACTGAATTTTTTATGTGTGTGTATGTGACATCCTTATGCATCCATGAAATGAAGAATAATGTTTGGAAGCTGAACCAAATAATTAAAATAGTTGCATTTCCAGGCAAACATTATGTTCCAGTATAAATTAATCCTCTGCTACAGCAAATTGCCAAAATTGGTCTAGGCACTTTAATGAAAGCAGAGTGTTAACAGGCAAATATAGAATCCTCTAAAAATCCAGTCCTCAAAATGTTGAGCTACTGGTAAGAAAGCATTGTGGGGAGAAGAAAAGTCTTAAATTCATCCCTCTAAACCATGAAAATGCCTTTTTTGATGTGGGATGAATTCTCACCAAAGTACTAAAGCCATTTCTATGATTTTCTTGAGGTTGGTTTCTCCCTTTTATCAACAGGTGGGTAGCATGGGAAGCCATTTTGAATATGAAAGGCATTAATTGTCTTTTTTTTTGTTGCCTTAGCCACTGTAGATGTAGGCACCTGAATTCACTGTGATCCTTTCTGATGCTGCCAGATTATTATAGCTCTTGTGTATTGAATATCCTCTGTGAGGTTCTCTCAAGTTCATTTATTCAAGATTCACATCCAGAAAGCCCTGGAAACTAGATGGGCAAATAGATTCATTGTATTCCAATACAAATTATAGTAACTTCAATTCTGTGCATTTGTAAATGTGAAAGAAATCTAGATTTGTTTACTAGGAAGTATCCTGGAAGATAGAGCTTCCAATCTACTCTTAAATTGGACAAATGCAATATTACAAAGTCCCTTGAAACTCAGATAAGTGCTCTAGCTGCTGAGTTACTGGAACTGACTTATGAAGAATGGATTTCCTCCTTGCTTTGGTTTGTAAGGTCTAGTTAAATATGTGTGTTCCAAGAACATATGTGTACTGAAATTTTGAAGGGTTTTTTTCAGGCTGTTAGAAATAAACGTCCTTCAGTATTTGTGTGGTGACAAGCAGAAACAGGGGGAATTGCAATAATTTTCTGTTGAAAATTTAGGTGTCCAAGAAACTTAGGAACCTCCAAGATTAGGGCCTTCAGAAGATCCATGTCAATGTTTTATTTCAGTTTGGGAGTATGTTTTTGAAGAGAATCTCGCAATTGTACCCTCTTACCATCCTTTGGTTCACACTCTGACCATAGAAATTTGATTACATTGGAATACACATAGCTGGGAGACTCATTCCAACTGCTGATGACTAGCGGTAGTCTGAAGTAAAACCCACAAAATGAGTAGTTCATGGTTGTTATGTCCTCCATATCACCCATTTTGCAATATAGGTGTACTCCTACAATACCACACTAATTGTAAAGTGATCTTCTTTTGAAGATTTTAGTTTTGGACAAGGAACCCAAAGGATCCCTGCATTTTACTTCAGCCTATTCAGACATATTCTTGGAGGAGTCCAGAAGAGCCTGTTGATATCCAAGGATCACCTTCTTGAAGCTCAGAAAGGTCCATTCCAAGAAGTAGGAAATCAAGCAAAGGCAGCAGGTGGCCAGCATCGTTAAGCAAGGAGCTTCTAACTGAACTCAGACATTGAAAGAAAATGTACAAGAGGTGGAGGCAGTGGCAGGTGATCCAGGAGGAATATAGACCTGCAGTCTGATTGTGCAGGGATCCGGTTGGGAAAGCCAAGGCCCACCTGGAGTTGAATCTGGCAAGGGATGTGAGGGGAAGCAAGGAATGTTCTACAAATATGTAAACAGTAAAAGGGAAACTAGAGTAAATGAGGACCCGCTGCTGAATAGGGCCAGGAACCTGGTGACAAAGGACATGGAGAAAACTGGGGTACTTAATGCCTTCTTCGCCTCTGTCTTTACCAGTAAAAATCAGCCTTCAGGAATCCCAGGCACTTGAGAACAGGAGGAAAGTCTGGAGCAAGGAAGATTTATCTTCAGTGGAGGAGGACTAAGACAGGGAGCAAACAAGCTGCACATACATAAGTCCACAGAGCCTGACAGGTTGCACCCAGAAGTGCTGAAATCCAAAGATTTCTTATATAAAGTTCCTAACGTATATAAAATAGCATGTGAAGAGATAAGGGCTTTGTTTTGAGATGAGAAAGAATAATGAAAATGTTAGTCATGCTAAGCTGTTCTTCCACTATTTAAAAGTTGTCTTTGAGTTTTTGAACTCCTGAAGTTCAAAGAAAGAAGACACTAAGGTCAGCCATAAAGAAGCTAGAGCACAAAACCTAGTCTCCAGTCCTTTGTGTTTACTTTTACTGGTTTACTGGAAGTAACGGAAAGTAATCCATTCCAATGATCAGATCAGCTTGACCAGGAGAGGCAGGTAAAAAGATTTTCTCAATTCTGATCTTTGCAGGAATGTGTAATATTCTCATCCTGAAGACCTGGTGATCTCAGTTATTGCAAATTAACTAAGTTCTCAGTTTTCAGTTAGACTGAATCATTTTATTCTTATAATTGGTTTTTTTCCTTAATTGCAAGAGAAAACCCACAAATAATGGTTTTTGCTTTGCCTCTAAGAAAAGCAACTTTAGTCCATGTTTAACCTAAAGTGCAAACCAGTTGCATTCATTTGGATGGAAGAGGACTTTATTCTACATTTGCTGAAGACAGCAGTTATTTTTCATTTTTAAAGCCAGGCAAGAATGTGTTGTGGTTTAACCCGGCTGGCAACTAAGCACCACGCAGCCGCTCGCTCACGCCCCGCCCTGCCCCCCCACCCAGTGGGATGTGGGAGAGAATAGGAGAAAAGAAAAAAAAAAAGTAAGACCCATAGGTTGAGATAGAGACAGTTTAATAAGAGAGAAAAATAACAATAGTAATAATAATAATGGTAAGAGAATATACAGAATACATAAAACAAGTGATGCACAATGCAATTGCTCACCACCCACTGACTGATGCCCAGCCTGTCCTGAGCAGCAACCACTCTCCGAGCCGCAATCACTCTCCCTCAGCCGCCATCACTCTCCCCCCCGACCGACCGACTATCTCCCCCCGAGCATGACATCATATGGTATGGAATAGCTCTTTGGGTTAGCTGTCCTAGCTGTGCTCCCTCACAGCTTGTTATGCACCTGGCCAAGCAGGAGAAGCTCAAAAAGTTCTTGAGCAGTCTAAGCACTACTTGGCAACAACTGAAAACATCAGCGTGTTATCAACATTCTTCTAGTACTAAATCCAAAACACAGCACTATGCTAGCTACTATGAAGAAAATTAACTCTCTCCCAGCAGAAACCAGGACAGTGACTTTTTGCGGGTTTGGTTTTTAAATAACAGTTATTTAAGAAAAATGAAATATTTGAGAATTTAGTAGATTCCAGACAGCTATGGTATATAGATTGTATATCTATCAGCATGTAAAAACTGAATTAAAGTAAAAAAACTTTTCTTCAGTGATTTTCCTGTTCTCTTTTGTTACATATTCAGCTAGTTCTACCTGATAACACTTTATGGGTTATGCGGAACAGAATGTCAAATCTGTTGTAGTGCCTTTTGCATTTCTATTTATTTTCTAGTCAGCACAGCAAATAGAGAAAACAAGACACGTCAGTATTGCTGTCTGTTAAAGGTCAATGTAAAATGCAAGCATTACATTGATCAATGCAATATGGAATTTAACTGCTTTTATACATGGAAACTTGAAACATACTCAGGTTTTCTCTTAACACTTTTATTATTTTGCCCATATATCTACACTTATAAATAAATGTTTGTCTATTTCTTATGCAATTTAAGTGTGTTTACAAATAATACTGAGAAAATATATGAATAGGTAAATATTAAGAAACTATCGTGGCTTCTTATGGTAATTTTATCCATGCAAACATGTCAAAATGTGCCCTGCAGCTTTCTGGAAATTGGACTTCTAGCCACTTGTGACTGCTCCATCTGTTGTCATAATTAGGAATAAATGTTTCTCTTCAAAAGAGCCCCATTCCTAGATGCATAGGGAACTATAGGGTACTGGGGCTCGCGGGAAGACAGTACAATGAGAATGTCCCCACTTCTCATGGGCTTGCACAACATGCATCTTAGCTGAGCTCTGCTTTCAGCTGTTTACAACTGAGAGGTTAAGGGGAAAATAGCTTCAAACTCTTTTCTTACTCCAGAATTCAGAATAGATTGAAACAACTTCAGAGTCTTCAAAAATATATTTCTATATCTCCCATTACAAAAAGTAGCAAAGGCATAAGTCCTGTCACTTTCAGATGAGCAAGCACACAAGAAGAAAGGCTTTTCTTTTTCCATATGAAACTTACCTTTCCCGCCAGCCACTATATTGGGAAATTCAGAGACACAGTGGGTCTCATGGTTTCAAATTTCTTTCTTAAACTCACAGTTCATCTCCACTAAAGAGAAGTGGGAAGAAAAAAACAATGGGTGTACAGTGTAATTAACAGTAATTTTTTTAAGTCATCTTTGGAAACTTTTAGCAGACTCTTCCTTAAGAGAAAGTGATTGTGTGTTCTGTCCTGGAAGTTTCTATGAACCAAATAGAAGATTAAAAGAGAACATACTGTGAAATAGATTACCCTAACTGTGCTGTGCAGCTATCACTGTTTTATATTAGACAGCAAGAGCACTTATTTGATTACAGTTTTCTAAAGGCAAGATTCATGTTTACAAGTAAAATATCTGAAAAGGAAAGCAGCTTATGAAACAGTTTATCAGTAATAACAGCACCTGGAGCCAAAGGCTGAAAGAGACTTGGCCTCCTGTTTAGCCATTTCCAATGTCTCTCTAACCAGAAAATCAATTAAGTGACTTTAAACCAACACCAGCATATCTGCATAGCAGAGCAGAATTTAGCCCAGAGGTGTTGCTTTTCAGTCTCTGAGATGATGATCATCTGAGAGTTTGGCTGAGGGAGAGAAGCCAGCAACATGGTGAGACAATCAGATCATAAGCAGAAAAAGAAAAGGAAAGAAAAAAAGACCAAGAAAAGTGAAAAAAAACCCTGTTCTAACATGAGAACTAGTGGGTAAAGATGAGTTTGAAATTTTATTCTAATATTTTATCATGGAACAGTGACTTTAAAAAAGAGACTATGAGAATAATTTGAACTGTGTCTGAGTTCATCTGTGTCTCAGCCCATTAAACTGGAGTGTCTGTACTGTGAACTGAGGTGTGAACTGAGATAATTATACTAATTGTTCTGACTAGGAAAGCTGACTGTAGTGGGCGAAAAAGAAAAATTTTTAGAGGGTATAGAAGAAAGCAGGCAATACAACACTTTCCCAGCTAGAAGTATGCCACTTTTTATTATGGGAACTGAAATGTGGGCAGAAGAACAGTAAAGAAGAGAAAGAGGAACATTGTATCTTCCCTGCCTCGCACTGCAATTGTACTGCTTGTCCTGTCCTATAAGCATCAGGAGGCATTTGAAATCCTCCTAAATATCTATTTCTCCTCTCTGTATTTATCTCCATCCAATACAGCTGGTCACAACAGCTACTGAGTTACATTTGTCTGCTCTGACACCTTTACCTTCTCTGCTTCAGATGCATTCTGCTCAGCTACAGAGATGTACATGAGAGACAGGACAACAATGCACATTTTCCCCAAATATCCTGAACCTACTGCTTCAGGAATGAGCAAGGAAAGGGTGAAAAGGAGAGAGCAGGGATGGAGGAATTTAATGGCAATGCTGTGATTACTGTTGTGATCCCAGGCTGTTGTTCCATGATTTTGTTATCACTTCTAGTTAGCACTAGGGCTGAAATAAATGGTCCCACACATAGCTGTTTCTGGCCACTTGCTTTTACTTTTGTGCCAGTACAAGCATTTGTAGGTCCATTAAAGAAACTGGATGTAGGAATTAATTTGGAATAAAAATGTAAGGTTTTTCTATACTATTTCCTAATTTGCATTACTTCCTTGGTGCTATTTTTTCCTCAGGCTTCATTTCTTCAATGCTTTTGAAAGTAAATTCTGTACTATAAAGAAACATAAAACAGTGATGCTTCCATAAGATGTTATGGAACTTGAACTCCTTAAAAAGAACTGGGTGATCACTCTTGTTATGGGCAGAAGAGACAGTACTAGGAGAAAGGATAGATGGCAGCTAGTCACTCAGCAGTGGCTATCAACCCATATACTTTGACCTTCCCACAGCAGCAGCAAGTAAATGTTTCCAGGCAGTGGAGAAGCTGAGCTGTCTGCCCATATCTAGATCTGCCTCAGAAATGGCAGAGCTTTCCAGCCTTACTAACCAGGTAGGAATCATAATGGGTTTTGTAATCTAGGGCTTTTTTCACTTTCTTAGGACTTGGCAGTGGCCTCCTGTCTGAAGGATGTGAGCACAAGGTCTGAACAGAGTGGAGACTCAAAAATCCTATTCAGGCCCCTTTGCATACTTTATTCTTACAAATCTCAGAGTCCAAGTTTTTCTAGTTTAATACTCTTGAAAAATGCATATGGATAGATTTTAATGTCAAATATTTACTTGATGCAATGGTGAAATTAATAAGCTGGAACAATTTTTTCTACAAATCATCTGATTAGTCAGAAAAAATACCACTTGATTTTTGAAGTAGGCTAAATCAGAACAAGAATATTGTGCTCTGGAGCAAGTCGTTGTGCAAGTAAATGCACTGGATTATGCAGAGGGATGTAGAGGGATGAAATGAGGGAGAGACTGAACAGTTCCTTTCTTCCCTCTGTATTCAGAAACACTTGGTAGCTTTTGAAAACTGTCATAAATGAAAACATTATTACACTGAACAATCTGTACAGATCTTCCTTATGCTGCAGACCACAACAAAGAACATTTTTATGTGCCTATTGCTGATCTCGCTTTTGTAACATATTTGGGGCTGCAAACCAGGAGATGACAGAAACCTTGGAGATAACAGTGATAACTGCTAATCAGCCTCAGATATAGATAAAGTCAAAGAGATTGGCCTCAGGAAACATGATTAACAAGGCCATTAGCAGCTTGTGCTGATGATCTAGTTTATAATGCAATAAATAGAGAAGCCAATTACCTAGTGGGAGGTGAGGGCAGCACACAATTTGAGGACATCAGACACCATGTCAAAGGCTGAGCCCAAGGTGAAACTCCTTTGCATCGGGGCCAGGCCACCAGCCAAGGACTAGGACCCATCCAGTGGTCAGCATGAGTGTCCTGTGCCCTGGGTCTGCGCTGCCAGTCAAACCTGGACCAGAGAGGCAGGGACTATGGCTTGTATGAGTATGATTGTAGGACAGAAACACTAGACTAGAAATTGCTATCTGCCTGAGCCATCCTGGTTAATAAATAAATTCTGTCCATGGAATGGTCTGGTTCTCCACATGCCATGAAGTGGTGTGATTCTCTGTTTTTACCCTCCCTACCTATTCTCCGAAGAAATTAGCATTTTCATAGAAATCAAGTAGGAGATGGTTAACTAAACAATTTTCCAAAGGTAACACACACACAAGTAAATTATTAGCTTGTCTGTTTCAGTGAGAGAAAATACTTATATATGTAGGTAACACTTACCTACAAAATGGAAATGAAATCACCTATGAAAGAAATAGGTTCTTTTTACTCAGCAATGTGATTTGTCTTTTGCAGAGTCTTTGCAGATGTTGCAGAGAACATTCCAGTAGAGCTGCTTCTGCCCTCCAGTGCAAAAGAGTAGTGGCAATAGCCAGAATGACAGAAGAGATCAATGGAGGCAAGGAGCAGTCAAAGCCATTTCTTATTCTCTAAGAATTTATCTCTTATTTCATATGATAGTTACAAATTCACGTGTCCTCTGTCCCTGTTTTCATTCATTCTAACCACTTCAGTGGTCTATGTTATTAAAAGTAGTTGAGTTCAACCACCATCCTTGGTTCCTTCCACCTTTACGTTTATCCTCCATCCCCAAGGTTATCAGAGAGACCTCATCAGCCCTGGTAACATTCCAGTCATTTGTTCTATCTTCGCCTCCACTCTGACCTTTCCTTCTAAGGCTCATTGCCCTCACAAAGCAGTGAGTCTAGGAAGTAT
The DNA here is from genome assembly GCA_034008185.1 of Gorsachius magnificus. Lineage (NCBI taxonomy): Eukaryota > Metazoa > Chordata > Aves > Pelecaniformes > Ardeidae > Gorsachius > Gorsachius magnificus. Next base: position 61,839,661 of record CM067084.1, read on the forward strand.
ACTCTGGTTTTGGGATTCCCATCCACGTGTTACACCTTCGCATTTACAGTGTTCTGCTTAACTGGCAGGGGCTTAAGTCCATCATTAGAATTAACTTATATATATAATACCGCTGCACATTTATCAGATAGGAGCTATTTCAGAAAAGGAAGAAGGCACTTTGAGCCAATTATTTCACTCTTGTCTTACATAATAACCCTTCTACACTTAATGCAAGTTGTAGCAGAGATATCTGTGGTGTTGACAAAGCAATTGGAAAGCTACATCTTTTGGTTAAGAGTTACTTTTGACTTTTAGATTACAAGGAAAACAACATACATAGTTTTTATTTTTTAATTTATTGTATTAGTAAAAATCTTGAATTGTTTTATTTTAATGATATAGTACTGACAATTTTCAGCTGAAATAGCCGAAAGTGAGGACTAAAACTAGTCTCAACATACCTACTAGGGAATTTGTCTTTAACTTTTGAAGTGCCTTTGCTAATATTCTGGACCTTGTTGGAACTTTTCCCCTGCTGAAATGAAAGAATAATATAACTTTGAAGTAGTATAAGGATTGTTTAATCAAAAATCTGTTCTCTGCAGGATTCCCTATGATCAAAATGTGGCAGGAAATACTGGTCACCAAACTTTACAGACAGAAGTGAATGGCCTGGGTTTTCCCTTTGCTGGCTACAAGGCACTTTCACATAGTCAATAAAGATAACATGTATTTGCATGTCACAACTGGTAACAAGAATAGTTTTAACTCTTTGGAATAGTCAGATTCATCAGTCTGTGTTAAACATGCTTATTTTAAACTTGGTTTTGTAGATCCACCTATGTTGTGTGATGTTTAATTTGTAGTATCTGTAGAATTACACTATAGAAAAACACTGACATTTGAGAGAACATGTTCTCAGCTGGGATTCTGGTTTTGATAACTTGCCACTGTCTCCTGTGCTGTGGAAAAGATGCAACTGATGATTCAGAACTGCATGTAACCCAGTCATCTGTCAACTACAGATATGCATTACTTGCACTGTTACTTATTCAGATATGAGTTTCACAGTTTCCTGTTCTTCCTTTAGCTCCCAGCAGTTTGGATTCAGATCTGTTTCCCCTCACCCCATAAAAAACAGTAAAGTTGTTTAAGAATAGATATAACGTTTTGGTTGAAGGCAGTAAAATTGACCATGAAAATCTGGAACAGTTGAATGCAAGAAAATCTTTGCAATTACGTTGTTAAAGTTGGTAAGAAAACAAAATGAAAATATTTAACTTTCTGGCCCTTTGAGTATAGTATGTTCAGGGTTTTGTATCACTATTATAAAAAATAAGGATAATAAATAGCATCTATTGTTTTTTTCATGTACCTTTACTCTATGTACATCCAAAAAAATTTTCAACCCATTCTACAGACCAGAAATTCTGCTATTGCCAGTGCAATAATTCCATCTTCTTGTACAAAAAATCTTGATTAAAAATGAAGACTCATAACTACAGTTGTCTTAGCTAGATACTAAAAAAGGGGAGATTTCAATATTTCCAGCTATTAAACTTCACTTGAATACAGAATAAACTCCACAGTAAGGGGTGGATTCTGGGACTTACAGTGTGTATTATCACTGAGAAATATTTTATGCCTCATGGAATCCTACTATTCCTCTGTTGGGATACCTGCTTGCCTTTGAGCAGCATGTCTAAATAATTATCTCTAATTCTGTACCTGAAAGGCTGGCATTTTCTCTGATACAGATTTACCCCCAAAATTTTAAGACTAAAGTCTTAAGCAAGGAGTTTTGACTGTAAATGCATTGTGACATTTTTCTGTATTATTTGTTCCCCTGTCTACAGGTATTTATAGATATCAGTTTCTTTGTTATGACTGAGAAAAATAATACAGTTTCTTTCCCTCAAACTTGCATAATTCTGGAAAAATATGATGCCAGTCAATAGACAGCAACAGGAGGTAGGTGAAAAAAAGGGGCAAAGTTATCTTGCGTGGTTTATTATGCAATCAGATAAACATAATGTAAAATGTTTCTAAGATCGCAGTAACAAATTACAGTACCTTAGTGAATCAGTGTTTACATAATGATGGATGTACCAGTGCAGTCGGTTTGGGAAAGGAACACCAAGAAAAGAAACAAACATTTCTGAAGTTGTGTCCTAGAGAATAACGGGCAGGACTCACCTAATCTTTCACTGTCCAGAAGTTAAGCACATAGTCTAAGGCACTTGACTAATTTCTTTATGTGTTAGAAAGGAAGGAGATAGACTTCTCTTGAGGACAATTTATCCTACCTTCCTTAAATGTTGGTCTTAAGATAGGATGAATCACCCTCAGCAGTCATCTCTTTCTACTTCTTCCCTTGGACAAAAAAGTTGGCATGAATGACATGCTTGGGTTAGACATCTAACTGTGAGGACTAAATTAGGTGAATTGCATCTCACCTTTATTCAGCGCATAATTCTTATTCCAAGAGATATAGGCATTAACCTGGCCTCCTAAGAGCATAGTTTTCAAAGGTCTTTATTCAGGTGTAGATAGGCCTCTAGTGAGATTTGAAAAGTGTATAAATGAATAACAACCTCACCCTTGCAATTACATTGGCCCAGAAGCATAAGGGCTTTTAAACTGTTCACTTGCATGTACATAGTTAGTTCCTCCTAGATATTATTGAGATTTAAGTATTTGAATGGGACTTGACCACTTTACTGCATATTTAGACTCCTAAATGGCTTCAAAAATTTGGCCCTACTTGGATACAGCAACTCTGGATTGCAATATGTTGTCAAATTTTTATGGGTACCTTTAATCACTTTACCTTACGTGTCAAAAGCTAGCTCTTTTAGATGAAATAAACTCACATCAGCTATACTACTCTGTTTCTTAGTACAAATTAGATAAAAAAAATATAAAATAAAGAAAAAAATTATCTTTTGGAAGGGTTGATCAATCCATATGGACATTTGTGTTCCTTGCACACTGGAATTTGATCCGCTTCATTTAGAGCCAGAACAGGAGTCTATGCATCATGTTGCTTACTAAAGGACAGACACAACCTGAAACTGTTCTTAAGCCAAAACAAATTACTTTGAATCCTTGCTTTTCTTGAGTTCCAGATTCACATTATTTCATCAAATTATAATACATAATATATAACCGTCTATCTTGACACACATCATAGTACAATACCCTTTATATACCATGTTGCCCCCTTCAAAAGCCAGAAGTTGTTTTCCACAGGTCTTAGAAAAAGCAGGCATACAGAGTTGATAATCATATTGTACTTCTTAAAAAAGAATGTCAAGTTATTCTCCATTCTTCTATGTACACAGAGGAGAACTTTAATCCACAGGTAACTGTACTGAAATCGAAGTAATATCTTATGCAATTGTTTGAGTTTAGTAAGCATGGACAAATTGCACTCAGAATTAAAAGTGCACATTGCAAAAGAACAGAAAGAAGTAACTTAAGAAAAAGTGCATTAGTGCATCATAGATATATATGAGAAATAAGGCAATCTAGTGTTCTCAGTAATTCAGTTATGAAGCAGATACATAAGGAAACAAATAATAAAGATTCATAATCCACTACAATACCAAAATGATACTTTTCTGGAATAGCTTGATTTATTATTCAAGCAGATGTTCCTGAGACTCTTTCCAGGAGCTGCTCCCAAAATGCTAAAGCTTGCATGACACATTCTGCTCTGAAATCTGTCAAAAGGAATTACCCAGCCTTTTCAGCTTGGAAGAGTTAACACTTTTGGGGGGAAATTTATTGTTACTTTATTGTTGTTGACATTTTCTTTACCAATTGTCCCACAGATACAATATCAAAGAGATTGCAGAAAATCCCTGCTAAAAGCAAGAGTAAAACTTAATAAAATATTTCTTTATTTGAGGAAAACTATTATTGAGAGAGTAAAAAGTGCATCCAATTATTTGCAATAGGAGGTGATAATGACACAACTGAAAATGAAAAGTGGTAAAGCTTAGAGTCTTATTTTGGAAATGCACAAGTTGAGATCTACTCTGTTTTACCTATACATTTCATTTATGTCTACAGACTTTCTAAGTTCTGGTGCAGTCAGTGAATACAAATATGTGTCTTTGAATACTTCTAAAAGGAAAATTTATTAGCTAAGATTTGGAAACTAAATTAAGAGGAAAAATTTCCTCTTTAGACCTTCAGAGGCACTTTTCTCTCTTCTTTTATTACTAAAGATATTCAGACACTGTAGACTTGATTCAGTCGCTTTAAGATGGATCACTAATGTCTCTTGAAATGGATGTTAGCAATGGGGCCATGTTACCAATCTTCCAGCTGCTGAGCTAGAGGGACATAGGTCCTCTACAAGTCCTGTGTACTATCTGGTAGCCTTATGGCACTATCTTCTTCCATACTGTAAAGTGTTTCAAATGGTGCTTGACATTTACATCCTTATTTTTGAGCAAATGAATCAGCACCTTTAGGAATGTTAGGTCATTAAGGAATTTAAACGTGAATGTAAATTATATGCCTTGATTAAGTCTGTTGGAATCGACCCTCAGTAAATACCCAACTACTAAATGGAATAAAACTCCTGCTGTAAATGAGCATTAAATTAAACAAATGCAGGTGATAGACATATCTTCTAACTTAAATTAGAAATTTGGTGGACCTTACATGTAATTTCATTTAATCTGATCTTAAGTCTGTTGGTGTATTTCGAAATCACCAACACACAGTTTACAACGCAATTATATAGTACCAATCCACATTTTAACAGGCTTATATTTTATTGCCAATGAATTATAACATTTATTACCATCCCTAACAACTTGCAGGACTGAGTTGTATTTTGGCATACTGAGGCTCCCTTCCTTTCTCTTAGTTACCATTTGCAGGTTCTACTATGTATGTTTATGCAACTAAGAGCATGAAAGTTCTGCTTTTATATTTGTGTTTCTGCATACATATGCAGTGTACAGTAGATGAATGCAAATGCCAATTTGATAGTTACCCAAATATTTATGTTCTGGTTGTCTCACATATCAGAAAATACTTTTTTAATTTTCAGTTTTCACTGGAATGTAACTGGTTAGTTTTACTAATACCTGATCTAACTTAAAGAAAGCAATACATTTTAACACATGAAGCCTAGCTAAAGCTTTTTTTTTTTTTCCCTGGAACCTTAATTTAAGCTGACAGTATAAGTTATAATAAACCTAGCCCTTAACAGATGTTATTCCAACAGAAAATACTACACATTATTCTACATAGCTAAACGTATCTTGGGGTTAGGTGATAACACCACTGTGTCAGAGAAAAATCAAGGCATTCTTAAAAATCCTTCTCAGATAGCTATTAAGTGATGGTAGATACTTTATTCCATATAATATAATGGATATTTCACCCCAAGGCTGATTCTGATCAAGCTTTTTGTCTCAGTAATAGCCGCTGTAAAAAAAGTCAGATCATCCAGACATAGTCTAATTAGTCCTCAGTTTTTATTTCACAATGTCAGATTTGTTTCAAGCATTCAAAATGTAGGCAGAGATGAACTCTATGGCTGTAAGGGAAGAAGGTAGGGAGGAATATTAAATAAGAGGCTTTGAGAGAAAACCAGTGGGAGACTGAGGGTGTATAAAAGGGTTTATTGAGTTTCCAGAGGTACTTAGAAACTTTCAGAGATTCTGAGAAGCTGAAGGCTTTGCTTGCATTGCTTTCTTTTTAGTATTATTTATCATTCTGGTTTAAGTGTATACTGTGCTATAATATTCACACACTGATTATTTTTGGGTTCTTCCTTTTAGGAGAGCACAAGTGAATGGCAGAAAGGTTTATTGTCTTCTCTGGATTTTAGGTGGAGTCAATACTTGCATCAGAAACATTGTCCATTGATATTAGACTGTTATTGACAGAGAAAGGATTATCTGTTTTCTGTTAAATTAGATTTATTCCAAGAGCATCTTGTTTGTAATATAGCCCGTTTCCGCCCCATTGGCTTCCTCCTTATTGTCAAGGAAAATTGCAAGGCTGTACATATCATCAAAAATTCAATACAAGTATCAAAAGCAGCAGCAGTATAAAATTTTTCTTCTGTTTTCTGAAAAGAAAGCAAAAGTAAAAACAAACTGGAAAAAAACCCATATTTCTTTTTTCCCATTCCAACTTGTACTGCAAGGTATTGAAAGTATTTGAGTACTTAATATGGAAATACTTACAGTTTCTGAACACAAAGTATAGTGTTTTCAGTTTATATTACATAATAATGAGTATATTATTGAAAATATTATCTTCTATCAGTTATTATTTAAAAATTGTGCTCTTTTGCCCCAGTTATTTATCCATGCCATTTCTACAACATCTGTAAATCAGTATCACATTGAGATACTTCAAAAATAAGTTCATATATAGAAAAGTACATACAGAGTTGACTTTCTTATGGCAAAAAGATAGTTATTAAAATATATATTTGAAAATCTCTGCTACTGTTATTGAAATGAAGACTTGGTCTTAGATTTCTAATAAAATATAAACCAGAAAAAAAAAAAAACAAAAGCAAAACTTGAAATGAAATGGACTAACATTGCTCTATGAAATTATTTGATATTATTAACATGTGTAATGATTTCAGATAAGTATCAGAAATTCAGAGAGCAAATACTTAGAGAAAAATAATTTTGTCAGAAAACCCCCCACCTGTGGAATGCCTAGTCTCTACAGAGTTCTTGGACCTCCATCCTATATGAAAGAATTCCTTAACATCACTACATAATGAAATTTTTATTTACACCAGGAGATTGAACCAATCATCTGATTTACAGAGTCTGCATATTTCAAGTTAGAGGCTCAAACCATTCCTGCACCCCTTTCTGCAAATGGTTCAGCAGTGATTTATTTTAAATATTCAAATAATCATTAATTGTGCTCTAAAAAAGAAAAAAAAATGCAGAAAATATGTTGGTGCACTCTCAGTAGGGAGAGCTAAGAGTGGAGTGCTGTCTTTTCCAAGTGATACTATCCTTTAGCAAACATCTGAGCTTTTCGAAAACCTCTTAGTCTTACGTTGTATTGCTTTTCTACCCAGAAATTCTTCTCTCTGTCAGTGCCACTAGGATCTCCCCAGTAAACTTCTGAACTTGGAAGGCATCCAGTGAAGACCTGCAGAGTTTACTTGTGCCCTACCAGGGGGGAATCAAGATATGATACATATGCAACGTGTCATCCAGTTTTCTTAGAACTTGTAAAAGATCCAGCTGTGCTGTTAATTTGGTCAGGCCTCTGGCCTTCCACAGTACATCAATTTTACTTGATTTACATTCCAGAGCCTACGTTATATTTCTATGCCAGGAATCAGTGGGAAAAAGATCCTTACCGAGCTCTTCGTATTGCAAGAAAAAAACAAGAGCATCAAAAAAAATGTAATGGGTAGAATGCATTATGTAAACATATTTTCTGCATGCTTATTTATGAGAAAATTTTTCTAGAGGTATCCATCTGCAAGAAGAAGGATCAGAGAGAAAATACTCCATTTTTCAACATTTGTAGGTTTTATTTTAATTTAATTTTAATAATTTTATAAAACATAAAAACAAACAAAAATTGCCTATTTGGCTACTTGGAAAGTATTTTCTTAGTTGCATTGAGTATATAACATGGTTAATTTTATTCTGTTATTTTTAAGTTATTATTGTGCTGAAATAATTCTGGCAGTTGTTTCCACTTTTTTTTTTTCCCGATCTTGACAAGAAATGCCTCCTTGAAAACAAAACAAATTAAAACAAGACAGAACTTAAAAGAACAAAGTTAGCAAATTCAGATGGTCACTGCAGAAAGTTTTTACACAAATAGAGTTGGTCTTGTAGCAAAGTGAAATGATGAATTGTATGCATCTATATACTGAAGGAAGATATTTTCAAAAGTAAGAATAGGTACAAGAATCCAAATGCTTCAAAGGAAGAAAAAGCACTTTGAAAATTGGATAAAGAAAGGACTACTTACTTTTCCTTAAGGTAGTTTCAGAGCACAACTTTTTTCTAAGAAGGATAGTATATTCAACCACAGAGAAATACTTATCTAAAATACTTGCTATTATCTCTTTTGAATATTTTATTGGAAATTGGAATTACTAATCAAATTAAACAAGTGGAAATCAGAAGGGTGGGGTTCATGTTTAGGTACACATCAGTTTTGTAGCATACCTTAAAGAATAGCGGAGAAAGTGGATGTTGAGAGTTTTTGTTAGATTATGTAGCTAAAACACTTTGTGACACATCTTTCCTTATATTCCTTTGATATCAATATTCAAATATATTAAAATTTTAAAATATTAAAAGGATAATTGACTCCCTGGAGCACCTAGAGTACATTTAAATACATGAAAAATGTTTAGTCTTGTGAACATGTACAATATCTACAGTATCCCAATAACATAGATAAGAGAAATTAAATACATTGTTTGTAAACATGCAAGAAGCAGCTGGAAAGAACAAATTATATGAGCAGATATATTAAAAATAACAATGAAGTGTGTTTGTTACAAAATTAAAAACATTTAAAAAGCATTTGTGAAAATGTGTAGATTACATAATAATGTAAGTTTCTGAAATATTGAATAGTTACTAGAAAGGATACATAAGAGTTAAATTTCATTTTCTTTTGCAGCAACTACATTTTTTGCTTTATTGTGATTCAATACAACCCTTTCTTGTTTCCCAGCATCAAAACTGGATTGTTTAGTTATTGTTTAACTACCCAGAAATTGAGATTGACTCTGCAAGATAGTTTTGATGGAAATCATAAAATAAAATTTCACACTTATTTCATAGAAATAAGGATGAGGCAACCAAATTTTATTTATGGGTGCAGTTTTGAAGAGTGTCTTAATGGAAAGAGGAAGCCCAGGCCCAGTCTGTCCTTTATCCAACTGGATTTGAAACCCAGTTTCCCAAGGAACAGTACTGATCTTATTTCTGTTTCTCCAGCTGTTGCTTTTTCACTTGCCTGGGTTAATTAGGGTTTCCATATGCCCAGTTCCTATTTCACGCCATATGTGTTTCCTTTATATCTGTACTTGATATTTTGGCATTCTGATATTTAAAGAACCTTGAGCTCATTTGACAAAGTATCAAACAGGGGTAATGTGATTAAAGGGGAACTTCAGTTTAAGATTTAACAACTTGTAACAGGAATCTAAACACTCAGTTCTCATTAAAGTTGTTGATAATTTTGTATGCAAGTGAGTAGAAGCTAAATTTCACAGCCCAAGAATCTTCCCCTCAGTTGCCTAACCTTGCCCTGCCTTCCCTTCCCTTCCCTTCCCTTCCTTCCCTTCCCTTCCCTTCCCTTCCCCCCCCTTCCCTTCCCTTCCCTTCCCTTCCCTTCCCTTCCCTTCCCTTCCCTTCCCTTCCCTTCTCATCCCTTCTCTGCCACTGAAATGAAAGTCCCACTATTTGTTCAATTCCCATATGAAGAACTGTGCCTAGCAGATCTTTTGATGCCAAATACTTTTCAGAAAGTTCTAAAGTAATGAAAAACATATTATTGTGTTAAATAATATTCTTCTTAACTAGAAAAAGTACAGAGGAATATGTCTATCCATAAATCAAAGTTCTCAGTACTAATTCATGCTCAGGGAGTGACAGACAAAATCATGAACAATCACCACTTATTTCCAACAAACATAAGGGCTATTCAATGTGATCCAAGAACCATATTTCTGAAAATAACCTTGGAAAAATTGCTGATCGCAAAACCTCTTCCAGTTTTTTCTGTATTTAACGTCCTCTTTTTGAAATCACTATGTGACTTTATTTACTTTGCTTAACACAGTTTCAGTGGAAATGTGTGAATAATATCTATGATCATACGTCCAGGTACTTAAGAATCTTCAGGCAGCCTCACTTTGCACTCACTTCAGAAATCATCTCTGTTGCAGGAGGTGCAAGATAGTATCTCGGGATGATTAAGGAAAAAGTACGTTTCACTTCTATTGTTCCAACAGAAGTTTTCGGATGGAAAATACATCATGTTGGACACTGTACTATTGTCCAAATTTGAGTATCAGCCCTGGCTCCCTAAATATTAAGAAGACAGCAAACTTAGAACAAATACTTAAACCTCTTGTCAATTGATTACATGGACAGAAGCATGAAAACATAAAAATAACCTACAGTGCTAACAACCTGCTTTTGCTCTTGTTATACTGTATTTTGTTTAATAAAGTTCAAGTAAAAGATTTATACTAGCTTCATATTATATAAAATTGCCAAAACCCATGTTAATGACTGTCTGCTAAAAGTTTTCGTATTAAATGCCCTGCAGAGGCATCTGGACAGGTTGGATGAGTGGACCAAGGTCAATTGTATGAGGTTTAACAAGGCCAAGTGCCAGGTCCTGCACTTGGGTCACAACTACCTGATGCAATGCTATGGGTTTGGGGAAGAGTGGCTGGAATGTTGCCCAGTGAAAAAGGGCCTGGAGTTGCTGGTAAACAGCCAGCTAAACATGAGCCAGCAGTGTTCCCAAGTGGCCAAGAAGGCCAACAGCATCCTGGCTTGTATCAGGAATAGTGGGGCCAGCAGGAGTAGGGAAGTGATTGTCCCCCTGGACGCATCACTGGTGGGGCCTCACCTCAAATACTGTGTTGAGTTTTGGGCCTCTCACTATGACAAAGACATTGAGGTGCTGGAACATGTCCAGAGAAGGGCAACAAAGCTGGTGAAGGGTCTGGAGCTCAAGTCTTACGAGGAACAGCTGAGGGAACTGAGGTTGTTTAGCCTGGAGAAAAGGAGGCTGAGGGGAGACTTTATCACTCTCTACAGCTGCCTGAAAGGAGGTTGTAGTGTGGAGGGGGTCGGTCTCCTCTCCCAAATAACTAGCAATAGGATGAGAGGAAATGGCCTCAAGCTGTATCAGGGGATGTTTCAATTGGATATTAGGAAAAAATCCTTTACTGAAAGGTCAAGCATTAGAACAAGCTGCCCAAAGAGGTGGTAGAGTCCCCATCCCTGGAGGTGTTCAAAAAACTTGTAGATGTGGCACTTCAGGACATGGTTTAGTAGGCATGGTGGTGTTGGGTTGATGGTTGGATCTGATGATCTTGGAGGTCTATTTCAACTTTAATGGTTCTATGATTTTATGATTCTATAAATTATCCATTTATTCCCCCCTCCATAGGTTCATATGGCTGGGTGGTGTCTTTTTAAAAGTAAGCAGTATTTTTACCCACTGGAAATATATGCAATTATTAATGCAATTGATTTTATGCAGAAGGCACTGAGATACTACATGAATGCATAAAACCTTAGAGAATTAGGCAGTTATGACCTGGCCCAAGGGATAATGCTGTGTCCCGACATGAGAAAGACCAGTGCAAAATATTCACATCTCCCCAGAATTTAGGACTCTGATCTCTCAGTGATGCACAATATATTAGACTTAATATGAGTTACAGCACTGATTCAACACGTATTAAGGCAACGTGAGGTCTCTGAGGTTCTTTCTCCATATTTTGCAGAGTTCTGAAAAATGTGAGCTTCCATTAAACAAAGTCAAGTCTCTAGCTCTTCTGCATTTAAAAAGGGCTTTAATTTTATGAATCAATGTACTTATATATTGTTTACTCTGTTTCCAGATGGGCAGGAATAACAACTCCAACGGGGGTGAAGACTTTACTTACTCATCTTAATGTTTTACTGACAACAAAGCCAAGTATAAGGCAGTTGAAAGCTAACATTACAAGCTTATATTTCCAAATAGAGGAAGAAAAATAAAACAGAGGATGCTCTTAACCAATAATATAGTTCACATTTTGAGAATAACTTTGCCTTAGATGGTCTTTCAGAAAACTGAATGGATAATGTTGTTCTGAAAAGAAGAGGCTAATACTATTCCATCAATGTTTTCCATTATAGCAGTGTTCAACCTGTTCATCCGTATGTAAAAATTCCTTAGTACCATAATTGCAGTAAATGCAGATAAAGTCCTGAATATTCAAAAGAATAGAGCATGAGGAAACCTATCTTTGGAATTATTTCTTGACAGGAGCTTGATAACTTTAGATTCACTAGAAGTTTTTTCTGTATTTCAGTAGACTTTAGGTCAAGCCTTCAGTCTGCATTGATTTTAATAATGTTGCAGATATGCTGCAAAGTTGTTCTGATTTTGTATGTTGTTTCTTGCAGTTTGGACATGAAAATTTAGTGTTTCTTTGTGTGCTGACAGAATGCCCTAAAAGGAGAATTTGGTTTTACTCCACGTAACCAATAGGGTCACTGCACCAGCACATGAACTGACACCCCATCCCATTAATGTCATCCAGCAATACCTCATATCTGGTTTAGGATTTACTTATAACTATGATTAATTGTAAGCATTTATTTTTAGTACAGAAAGTACATGGAGTGATGAATATTGAATTTTTGAAAACTGTTCAATAGGATAGAAAGAAATAATGGTAATTTTAAAACACTGAACACACTCCAGAAGAAAACATTCAAATAGAAAAGTACTTTTTGTATAATGCCATATAATGTTGTATTGGATAAGAATAAAAATTAAAATATAATGTTATAATATTGTTCACTCATTTGATCGTTTGATGAGCATTTGCTTAAAAGGAAAACCAAACATCTTAGTGATCTGCAGATCATGGGGGAAGAGCTTCTCTGCTTCCATCTACTGGTGAATTGAAGGAAACACAACACAGGCAAGGAGCTTTCCTTAATGTGTATTCTTCATATCTTCTCTCTCTTGCCGTCTCTGGGGCATTTTGTTCTATTTAATTAAAATTCTTTTAAAATCAAGTTGGAGTAGGCATGGTAAAATTATCTCTTTTTATGATTAAACACCATGATCTGAGGGGAAAAAACATCAAACCATCTGTGGTGGGTTGACCCTGGCTGGATGCCAAGTACCCACCAAGCTGCTCTATCAATCCCCTCCTCAGCAGAACAGGGTGGGGAGAAAATAAGATGGAAAAAACATCATGGGTCAAGATAAAGGAAGTTTAATAATGCAAAAGCAAAGGCTGTACACGGAAGCAAAAGGAAAACAACTGATTTATTCTTTACTTCCCACCAGCAGGTGATGTCCAGCTACTTCCAGAGAAGCAGGGCTTCAATACACATAGCAGTCGCACCAGAAAACACACATCATAATAATGAATGCCCCCCACTCCTCCCCCTTTCTTTTAGCTTTTATGGCTGAGCAGGCGTCATATGGTATGCAATGGTCAGTTTAGGTCAGATGTCCTCGCTATGTCCCCTCCCAAGATCTTGCCCATGCCCCAGCCTACTGGTGAGGGGGCGAAATGTTGGAGACACAGCCTTGATGCTGTGCCAGCACCACTCAACAGTAGCCAAAACACTGGTGCATTATCAACACCTTTCTAGCTACCAATACAAAGCCCAGCACTATGAGGGCTGCTATGGGGAAAATTAACTCCATCTCAGCTAGACCAAATACACCATCATAACCTAACCAGATGCATTGAGAAGTGAAACTGGACAATACTGAAGAAATGGGGGAAAGGTAAAGCCAAATGGATTTGAGCTTGTGTTTCCTCCTTCTCTTAATGTGTGCAAAGGAGTCTCCACCAACTAACAGAACTTCCCACAGCTGAATTAGGGAGTCACCCCAGATCCATCACTGTGGCTTGGCTTCAAATTCTCCAGTAAGACACTGCAAAAACAAATGATTGCGAGGTGTTTCTCCAACACAATGGGTGTCAGGAGAAACTGAGCATCTTCATGATGACTGGTACCTGCTGTCACACATGTGTATGTATACATATGTGTACATAAATACACATACATATGCATACTGTCATTCAACATGGATAAGTATGACTGTGTAGTCATATGGCCATATTTACTGTTCATAGAAGGAATAATGTTCCTGGACAAAAAGGGTGATTTTTTTCCACTTTATCTGTTTCAGAGCAAAGATGTGAAGGTTGAATGATGGCCAATAACAGTAGGATGCAGAAACACCATTATTTAAATAATGGTAATCTTTACTCAGGAATGGGTTTGCGGAATTGATTTTCAAAGCAGATCAAAGGATGGACACTGAACTGCAAGTACAATATACAAGAGGGATACAAAGTACCGAGATGTTTGTTAGGAAGGTGAAAACACCAAGTCAGTGCTGGAGAGCCTGCTTTACTTACTGTTCATATAAATACACATACATATGCATACTGTCATTCATATAAATATACTACTGTTTTACTATTGTTATTTTCCAAATCAATTATGTATGCCTTTTGGCCATTATAGCTTTGTCTTTTTTTCTTCCTCTTTCTCATTTTACATCCATATACTTTTCTTGTGGAAGTAGTCAAGACTGACTGCTGACTGCCAGGATGGGAGGTTTCCCAGGTTGGGAAGAGCTTGGAAAGAAAGCAGGTAAAAGAACAAGGAGGAAAATAGGGCATGACCTTGTGATGTTTTCTTCACTTAAAAACAGATCACCTACATATTTAGGCTTGCTCTTCATTGCTGACAGCATGCAGCAGAAAGATTAGCCATATATAATTATGATTTGATGGCAGAAATCACTTATTTAATTGATGTAGTTCTGCACACGGCTTTATGGAGTGGGGGCGGGTGTCTTTTATTTCATTTTCACAGGAAGCAGGAGAGGACTGTTGTAAGTTAATGCCAATTGAAGGACAAGTAGGGATAATGATTTTATTCAGTTTAAGTCTTTGATCAAAATATAAGTAGAACATCTACCCTTATAATGTGTTTTTGAAGCTGATATGTAATGGCAGTTCTTTACTGATATGTTAGATATTTCAACCTACATGTATTTCTAGATCATGCAGAGTACTTTTAGTTGCTTTTGATGGTCTTATGGTGAGACTGTACTTTAAACTCAAGGTCTAATGACCAAAACAGCTTCTGTTTAGAAAATTCAGCTTCTAAAAATGAGCACTGTGTGATTATTCCAAATTGTGGAGAGATACTGGGGAATCTCCTGCTGCTCTTGGGCTTGTTAAAGTCACTGGTGCTCACACACCCTGAATTTGCAAGAGGTTATGCATTCCATTTACAAGAGAACATTCTGATTTCAGCTGGAGTTCATTTGCTCATCAAAGTAGCACAACTATGAGTTTTACTCATTTGAGACTGTTACTAGAAAGTTGCCTCCCGCTCCCAAAAAATTTAAAGTTAACGATTGTTTGAGAAATCCAAGCCTTCAGAAAATGATGTCAAAATTATCTCAAAAGTGTGAATGCTTATAGACTAGTGAAAACCAGACATTTTTGGGGTTAAAAACCAAACCGTATCAAAACAACAAAACACAAAACAAAGAACTTGCCTATGAATATCTTTGCAATCAGTTCCCCCTCCTTAGGGAGTTGTGAGGTGTACAGAAAATTTGCAGTGAGGAGTGAGGGAAGCACAACAAAAAGAAATATAAAAAACTCACATAACAGAATATTAGTGGTTTGATTTGTTTCATGTGCATCTTGTCTGCAGCATGACAAGGTAGATGTTGTAGCATAGCTAATGTTTCTTTGTGTGAAGCAAGTCTCAAAATATTTGAGAGCAGAAAGATTTGGAGCATATTCAATTAAAGCCAGAGTAAATCTGAAGCATTTAGTAGTTATGCTAGTGAGAAAACTAGATCCACACCCAAATATATGGATCTCTTTATTTTCTTCAAACTAAGCTTTGAATTCTGATACCAATTAGTGATTTTTTATGCTGTTCTTCATAGCTTTTTCCAGAACACAAAGCAGAGCCTTTCCAGGCTTGGCAATGTTTGGGTTTTACGAGCTATGAAAAGGTAAAAAAATACAGAGAGATACATAGAGATATATACATCCATATTTTTCTTTTAAGTGTATCTACAAAGCAGGGTGAAACTAACAGTGAAGTTTTGGTTTTATTTTAAGATTATACAGTTTCATCAAGGCTGATTTTTAGCTTCAAAGTTATGGAACATTGCTGGAGTTGTATGTGCTTATATTTTTGCTTTTTTCCAGGGCAAGGAGTACAGGCTGATTTAAAAAATGGAAGAAAGAAAGAAATTGAAGCTTTGAATTAATTTGTAAAATATATATGTTCCATATTAAATTGTCAGATGGTTCTGTATTTTTTTTTCTTTTGTTTAAATGGTACCCGCTGAGCAATCATGGCTGAAATGAGCAATGTTGGGCAGGCTAAATGTCTCACAGTATTTGGATGAATTGAGTAGATTCCACAAACGTGATAAGAAATAACAGATGGCAATGTGCTTGTTTGGGATGGGACACAACTGTTTTATACCTATACTTACAATGGAAGTTCATATGTCTGTAAGAGCTAAGGCTTTTGTATCATATTGTCCTTGTCTAAGAATGTAGCATAAAATATCCATATGTTAATATGCTACACCCAAAGGATGTTTTACTGGAAATGAATACTGTTTGAAGCAGTGTGCATTTGGTCATCAGTAGGTAATAAAAAAAATGTTATGTAGCACCTCCTCCAGGAAAGACTTATGTTGCCTGCCAGATGGGCCATCCCACATCTATAGAAAGTTTAGAAAGTGCTATCTTAAGAAAGGAAGATATATTTTACTATTTTACATGTATAATTTCTGAGTATAGAGTAATTTTTATCAGGACTAAAATAATAAATTAATTGAGTCTTTTGGATGTGAAGTTTACTATCTGAAATCAAATCAAAACAAGGACTGCTTAAAGGTAAGAGAACTGAAAGGAGGGAATAAATTTGGGAGGAGATTGCAGTGTTTCAAGTGAAACATAGTAACAGTACTACATTAAAGAAACCAGTGTGGAGAATCATAGAATACAGACCATATTCAGCAAATATTACCCACTTCAGTTGTGGTTTCTAAAAAGCAATGTTTATTGGTAAGCTTGATCTACCGTTATAAGTTTATTTTACTTTCAAAGTCTTGGGAATCACATAGGCAATTTGAATATTATACCCATGTAACAGGGAGCAACTTCTGCTTGTTCATTCTTGGGTATATAAGAAGTCAACTATATGTTGTTGGGTTTTTACTCATATTTAGAAAGAGTTCTCATCTCCACTCATAAAGCAGTACCGAGCACACAATACCTGTACAACTTATCAACATGTTATTTTATCCCTGTCTTCACTCTGTCATACACCCCAATAAGATAAATAACTAGCATTTCTTCCACTTGTTTGACTGAAAAGGTACAAAACCAAATCATTTTAAGTGAACTGCAGAAGGGCAAGGAAGGTTGTAAAGCACTGAGAACGACCAGTCACAATTCAGGTAGGAAACTGTGCTTTCTGGTGAGAAAATTGACATTAAAGACCATCAGTATATTGTACACCTGCTGCTGTTCCCAGAGGGAGGTTGGGGGCTAAAGAATTACTTGAAAAAATATGAGGGTGACATTTACTATTATTTTTTTTTATTGAGGTTTAAAAAAAAAGAATTAGAAAACAGTTTAATGAAAATATTCTAGCCAGCCTTGCTGGCTCTAATAAAAAATTTCTTTGTCATCCTTAATCATATTTAGTCCATTTACAAATAAGTCAACTCTACATCTGATATACATATGTTAAATGCATACTCTTCATGTTGCAAATTGTGCACGGTTATTCTTGCATAGGCAGTTGTAGCTGGAATAGTGAACTCTGAAAATGGACTTATATGAAACACTGATACTTTTTGTTTCCTTTTCTTTTGTATATATATTCTTTACATATATATAGAATAGTTTTTTGTTTAAAGGACCAGAGGAAACAAGTTTTGAAAAAAAAAATAAATAATTCAGAAATCATAGAGACTGCATGAAAATTGACTGTGGTAAAGGTGAAATCATTGATTTTTACGTAAGATCAGCAGATTGCTCTAGCAACACTCACCACTGTGCAAGAAGCCCCATCAGGAAGGGGACATGAAAGGTTGTTAGAAAATCTGTACAGAATTTAGATTAGCTACTTTAGTGTACTTATATAAGTTTTAATATCTTCCTTAATAATAAAATTCATTTATATCCCAGACGTCAGGTTATTGGTCTCTTGGCCTCTTCGAGGAAGTAATTGAGCACCTGTATGGGGACAATGGGAATTGAGGAGTTCTGATTAGTTTTCTCTAGTTATAAATTATTTATCACCTCATTCCATTTCCCTCTTACACCTATTGGGACGTTTTCACAGTCATGTTGCATAATAAGAAAGCGAACATTAGGATTCTATTTGCTATGGCTCACCCTCATGAGCCATTTAGCATTTTGTAATTCCACAGAAAAAGCTATCTGATCAGTGGAAATGAAGTGAGAGTTTTATAGATGTTTTCTGTTATATGATTTCTTTTTTAAAAAGGTAATGACTGACTCATTTAAAAATGGGTAGCTTGGCTAACAAATCCTAACCTGTGCTGTTATACAGGACACCTACTGCTGAAAGAGCAAATAACTTTCCTACTTCCAAAATACATACATCATAAAACACATACAAAATGCTTATATCTAGTCATGTTGAAAGCGAACACATTTTAACATAGCTTAATACATTTAAAGTGTACTTCTGCATATTCCATTTTGGAAAATAGCTTTCCTAGAATGGAGTGTTATAAAACATTGATCTGTAAACTTCTGTGATTTTTCACATCCTCTTCCTTCTGCATACCTTTAAACTTAAAGGAATAGACGACAGTTCCTTTCTGTCATGGGTGGAGTGAGAGGGAGACAAAAATAATGTGGTCTATTGGTTAGCAAAGTTCAGTGGTAAATGCGACAATAGTTTATAAGATTCAATGGCAAGGTACACTTGGTTATTTACTGCACAGAGGACAGGGTCAGACAAAACTGTCAAGGAGACCCTCCCGTTGAGTCATGAGGTTCAGAAAAGATCCCCTTGCTTTCTAAACTCCCTCAGAGAGGAGTCTAGGTGCGGCTGGATCCAATCCTAGTCCCAGACTTGGTCAATGGTTTATGTCTAAAGGATTATATATGCGCGATTATTCCTTTATGTCACTTAGCTAAGATTTCCAAGTTAGCATGCTGTTAGTCACTTAGCAAGAATCTGTTGTGGTAAGGAAACTCTCAACCTCGAGGAGTCACCTTGAGAGGCGTCCCTGCTCAAGGGGAGATCCTGGCGTGCAGCCCGCTGCCGTGCAGGAGAGCTCAAAGGGCTCTTGGGCTGCTTGCTATTTATGGGGGTAAGATAATTGGCTCATAGTCATATTTGCATACTGACTGTACTGAATGCAGGCACATTCCACAATAGCCCTTGGCTATTGCATTGTTATCTGTCTCCCCCCACATCCAGTGGGTGCATCCTTCACAACCACAGACCAGACGCATCTATCATCACCGCCACAGGTGGTTATCACTTGAAAGAGGTCAAAGGAGGGGGAGTCAGAGGCAAGGGGGGAGCACACCGCCACACTTTCCTACCATCTACAGGTGAGACAAGATGGTGAGGGGCATTTCAAAAGCTGTGAGTACATAGTAATTTTTGTCCTATGAATAGAAGATTAACCCTTTTTACTCCTTGACTCTAGTCCATCAGTTTGAACTAGGAGCTGTAGACCAGTGCCTTCTCAGACCTCTCATTTGTTACATAAAATTCAGTAACACAAAAACTGGTGTCACGTATTTGGGGGTGGATATGAGAGAACAAAGAACAAAACATCTGTAAATAGGAATTTGTTAGCTGGAAAAGAATCAATGGAAGAAAGTTGTGGCTTTAACACTTGACATGCCAATATGATATAATTATAGAAAAGGCAAATGCAATAGCCTTTAATAATAGTATGACTGAGAAAAGCGATGAAGTGATCATAAGCTGAATACTGTGTATGGTTCTAAGAGTTCATGTTACACAAGGGTCAGTTCAAATGTGACCAAGATCAAAGAACTGCTAAAGAAACATCATCAAATTAAAAGTCTACTTTAGAGAAGAGGTTGACCTGGCCATTCTAGCTCCAGGTCCTGCAGCAGCCTTCCAGGATGGAAAAGACACCAAACTCCCTGTAACTGAAAGCTATAAGGTGTGGAATGGATGCCTATGGTAGCAGGCAGCTGGATTTAGTGGCCCAAGAGGCCCTCTTAGTTCAGTCTTCCTATGTTTCTTTAATATTATTCTTACGAATTACCATTGCTGCATGCCTGGAATACTGGATATGTCTAACTTCCTCATGTGGGCTCATGTCTGCTGTGTTCAGTTCATCCTTATGTTACCTGGAGAAAGTGCCTGGTCTTCCACCAAGCACAGACTTAAGACCTAAGACAGCCAGTCTAGCTGCGTTTTGTGTCATGCTAATAGTAACTTTCGTTTAGTGGTATTTTAAAAAATACTCTAATTCTGCAAGCTGTGAAGTCTGTTAGAAAGCTTGCAATGACCTTAATAATTAGACCAGGCTACGCACATATCTTGCATAGTAATTATTGCTATATTTTAAGGGTGGCAGGAACTCCTCATAGATTAAAGTTTCATCTAAAGAGAGTATGTGAATTATAGTATGTTCTTCACCTCCTGAAGAGACAATGCTTCCCTTAGGCCACACACACCTTCTTTACTGGTCTTTATCACAATAATTGTAGAAGGCAATAGTGCTGAACAGTACATCTTGACATCCATTTGGCTTATTAAGACTAATTTGCATGATTTGATGCTTTTGTTTACTCCCCCATATTATAAAATTAAATGAAATAAAACTGTGCCTTTTATAATGTCAATAATATGATATACAATCATACAAAATATGTATACAAATATACATGTATACAAGTATACAAATATGTATACAAAATACAAAAATATGATATACAATATACAATAATATGATATACAGTCAGGGAAAAAAGAAATTCAATGTTAAGAAGTTACCAAATCCAGTCTTATGGACAAAGACTGGGAGAAAAGTGTTGATGATGAGTGACATACTCAGTAAGCTGATCACTAGAAACAAGGAAACAAATTGAATAATTCTACAGTTAATTTAATTTGCCAGAACACATTAATCACATAGGGCCCATGCTGCCCTCAGAGTAGTAAATTTAGTTTCAACTGGTACAATGGGGATTGCGAGCAATTATCCAAAGGCAAAATTAAGACCCTAATTTGGATATCCCCTGAAGCTGAGTAGCTGTTTGACTGTCCTGTTCTTTCCAGTGTTCTATAAGAAAATAGGGGTTTTTTGTGGAACAGGTAAGAAACCATCTCATTTGTTTTGCAGAAAGAATAGACACATAGTTTGCAACATCAAAAGGTAGCTCTTCAGAGGGAAGACTGCAGATCAGACCTTCACTTAATGCATTGTGATAGAGACAGGTAGGTAAAACCTGACACATAGTATTTTATAAGTGCTCCTGGTTTTCATTACCTCAAATCCAAGTTTATGCTCTAATAACATTTCAGTAAAGGCACTGTAAATTCTGAAAATAAAGAAGATCCAGATAATTTTTAAAGAAGAAGCAAACAACTGCTTCATTTTAAGAAATTACTCAATACCATTAATATATCAAAAAAACCACAGTGTGATGCCTTTTTATAGATTGGATTCACAAAATCCATCTGGAAGGAAGAAAGCGGACTCTGCTGAATAACAGGTGTTTAGTTAAGAAATATTGTATTATCTGTGAGATGCACATACTTGAAGACTGAAGAAAAAATTGTCTATATGTTGATATTAACATTTTACTTACAGTGTTTGCACAATGCTAGTCCTTATTCTAACACTAAAGGTGAACACAATATTCATATGGAATTGACTGATACTTGAGAAATGATGTTGAAAGATATATTCCATAGGACTTTTTTTGGTGGGTTTTTTGGTGGTGGTTGGTTGTTTGGGGGGCTATTTTTTTCTTTTTTCTTTTTTTTTTTTTTCTTTTTTTCTTTTTGGATACAACTATAACTCAGCTACGTGGAAAATTTGAGAATAAAAGGGAGTAGACATATACTGCATAAATTCATTGATTCCTAAACAACATCATTAGATTCTATATTCTCTTCAGATTTTTTTCTCACAGATGGTAACCGAGCTTCCTTAGACCAGAAAAACAACCTAATTTTTTGTGTGTTTTGTTTTTAAACAAACCGGCCAACAAAGAAAATGCATCTACCTTTAATTCTTATCCAAACTTGACTGCTTCTAATACTGAAATAGTTTTCTACTGGGTTGTGAGACTGTGTCAAACTGTATGGACCACCTTGAGAAAAAAGTGCTTTTGTTTTGAAAAAAAAAAAAGTAAAATACCTTTATATAAATGACATATGCACATAACAGTTTCTGTTCTGGAGAGAAATACATTAGCATCATTTTGTTCACAAACATGAACTGAGCCATAGCTTTTGCTCATACAGTATGGTATTACATTTATGATTTATGATTGCCACCTATAATAACTTTCCAGTCCTATGCAAATAAGGTCCCCCATATCTGCAGTCAGAAGAGGATCTATTATGATCCCTCTTCTTTCTTTCTGTTCAACAGAAAAAATGGTTAACAAAAGTATTTTTTAAAACAATTCTAACATTTTATTTTCTTATTTCCCAATTTTTAAAAAATCTGTTGCTGTTTGATGTACATTATTGGGTTAGCTTTTTTTAACTCTAACACTTCAGTTCAACCACTGAACTCATAAATCAACAATTTCAGTCATCTCCTTTCAGAAGCTCCCTTCAGCCATCTCCACTGCATCCTGAAACAAGAGTAGTGCTGAGTCATTCATTGGTGAGGCGAACATTGGTGGAGAACTGATTCATCTGTCAATTAGTTTCATCTGTCAAATCATTCTATAATATATGAATGTGCTGCTACTTTTTAAAACTGTGTGTTCATAAAATATGTTAGTGGATTCATGGGTCATTTACACTTCCAACTATAGATAACGAAGACAAGAGCATTAAGTTCTAAAATTTTCAGTTTTCTGAATGTGGGGTTCTTTTTCTTTTTTCTACGTATTCTTCTAGTCTGCCATATTTCAGAAATAAATTGTAGACTAAATTAAATTCGTTTCACTGATTTTCATTGTGCAGACTATAACTGTTCACCACTACTACAGATCCTTTCTTCCAAAGTATTGGCCCAGAGAATTCCTTCCAATGATATGGATATTACTCCCAGTAGAAAACACCCTATATTGAAGGAAACTTTATAGACTCAGACTGCTTGTTTGTCAGACTGTGCTATAAAAAAAAAAGAAATATTTTTTATAAGAGTGTTCCACTCTTCATGAAAGAACATATTAAGCAGCACTTAAAAATATGATATCTCTCTAAGCCCTCAGAGAACAGATGAATAGGAACACTAGAGAAATACTAGACACTTTACCAGTATCATATTTTAATTAACATCGATTAAAACAACACTTTATATATACCAAAACATTATTTCCCTCACAGGATACAGTAAAAAAACTATTTTTCAAATCAATTTTTGCATTGCAATAGCTATGACAAAATAGCAATAGTTCATCGTTAAATTGGGTAACTGCTAAAAAATTGTTAATCTAAAATACTAAGTATTTTACTTGCTTACTGATGGCTTTTCCTTGCTCTATTCTTCATGTTTTAACAGTTCTTCCTGTGATTCCTTATCCTAAGTAAGGTAACATTAGGATTTATGTTATACCTTGACCCAGGCGACTTTAGCATAAGTCTGGTTTTGTTCCCTCTCTTAGATCTGTGCTATGAGTTTATATTAAAGTATTAGTGAATGAAGAAAAAGCTATAATTAGGAAGGGTTGCTCAAATGATATTTTGTGTACACTTTTTCTTTTTTCACTGAATAACATGATTTTGTGGTCAAACAAAATATTCACAAGATATGCTCTATTTAAATTTAACAGGTGGATTGAGAAAAAAAATTATAATTAAGAGCTCAACAAAATTTATCCTTTCATATGATTTTTCCGCAACTGGAGGATTTCAACTTTTGATTTTGAAATAATATATAATTTTGAATTTTTCCAAATTTAAATTATCAAAATAATTTTTTTTAAAAGGGAATGTATACATTTGTAGTTTAATTCACATGAACATTGTGTGTACTTTAAAAGCAATTTTTTCTTATTATCTCAATACCATGCTCTGCTTAACACTACATGGCATTAACACCGAATTCCTTTCTGTTGACTCTAAGCCATAAGACAGGCATTAGGAGCATGCCTGAGGTACCACAAAAGCTAATAGGTATTTGAACCACAGACCAAACTACTATAAAGGAAACACCCCCTAATAATGTAAATATTGTACACTCAGCATCAATTCTTTCACCCTTAAGATCCGTTCCTCTTGTGCCACACCATTTGCTAATGTAGACATAGGCTTTGAGCTCTTATCTTATGAAGATGAAGGGGAAAGGGAGCAAATTCAACTGACACATAAACAAAGGTTATAGAAGAACTGTACCCAGAGGCTGATCCCTTTTCCCTCAGGGAAACAAATATAGGGTATTCTTGGAAACAGTACTTTCTGAAAAGAAATAATGGAAGGAAAAAAAACAACATGAGTTTCCAGAATGAGTATTCCTCAAAAAGAGCAAATAAAAAGGTGTAAAATAATCCCTGAGAAGATGTATATTGATGTAGGAACAAAGATCCAAATTCATTATACATGGCATACATAACATGAATTTTAGAATATCCTTATTAGAAGTCACTTATTTTTTTAATTGAAAATTAAAATCTATTTAAGAAAAGGACCATAAACATGCCAAATCTGTAAAAAATGCTGTAACATAAGCAAATAAAAAACCTTAATGTGTCTTGCTCTTAAAAAGGCAACAACTGAAAATTGATTTTGTTACACTGTGTAAGTAGCTTCACAGGAAGAAAATACATGCCACTAAAGCACTAAAGGGCTGTATAATCTAGAGGGGAAAGGCATACTAAAAAATAATGTAATGAAGCAAGAACTTAACTATATTCAGATCAGAAATAAAGCTCACAGATTTAGCAATATGTCTAATTAATGACTGGAACAAATTACTAGAGGCATGGAAGATTTTCTGTCTCTTTGTATCTTTAAAGACTGACCAACTTCCTGAATAGGAGACATTAGCCAAATACAAATTAAAGAACACAGTACAGGGTCACTGAGTCAAACTTAAGCACCTGTGATATACGGAGGCTTATACTGGGTTGAATTAATAGTTTCTTATGGTCTTTAGTTCTAAGAAGTGTTCAGTTTGGGGGGGAAAAAAAAAACAAAACTGTTCCAGTACAACTTTTAAATGCTCCACTATGTAGTCCGCTGAGATGATTGATGCCTCTTTCCTGTATTTCTCAAAACTCTGAATGATTTCATCTCATTTCAGTATAAATGGATCTTGCATGATGTGTAAAACCCAGTGAACAAATTCAGTACATTCTTAGGCACTTCTAATCAATTTTTATTTTGGCTGGATACATCTAGATTTACCCTCAGTAGGTGTTTTTCTATAAATTATTTAAAAATAAATAATGCTGTAGAGCTTTTTGTGAGATATATAACTATGGAAGTGAGAGAAAGGGAGTAGCAGAAAAACAGTTTAAGCCTTAAGATTTGTTGGTTTGTGCGGACAAAAACTCTTGAGCTTTCTATATTGATGAAGTGGGAAGATTAAACATATGTTTGTACTTGCTACCATATTTATTTGCATATGCTGCCTTCTAGATGACCATATGGTCCTTTTACCTTTTGGCAAGATGACATATTCTGAAGAAATACTACAATGTGATCAAAGTTTGTAAAATGTACTTATCCCATATTATGCTTTCTTCATCTGTTTACTGTACAGAACTGCAAAAACTATACATGGCATTGCAATTAGTTTTTCAGTGACTTCACTTCAAGTATGCTTATATGGATTCTATATGGTATGTCAAGCCCCAGATTTACAAAAACAATAGGATCCTTTGGAACTGCACCTTGGCTCTGGAATCTAGAATAACCAGTATCCTTAGACTTGAGGCTTTAGCAAGATAATCTCTCACCGAGTCTTCTAGCTTTAAATCAACAAACAAGAGATTGGGAATGGTCAACTAGGGCAACTGGCAGGAGCTGACAGCAATAGCCAACTAACTGATGTGTAGTCGTCTTCGACATGGAAGGAGGGGAACTGACTCTGTCTGGCATAAGCAGATGACATGTTCACTGGTTATCCATGTTTTTAAACATTGAAATAGCTCTTTTAATAAATTGCACTATGTTTTCAGCAATGTGCTGAATACACAGAAGACTCTGAGTATTACATTTTCCAGATACAATGAACCATCCATATCTTTGTGTTTCAGTTTGATTTACTTTTGTGTAAATGAGAAAATTAAAATAGCCTTTCTGAGAAAACCCTCTGTGTCTCTTTTGTATTATTATGTCTACCCTGAAAAACAGCAATTGCACCGGATCATAAAACACAAACGTACATAGAACATAAGTAAAAAAAAAATACTCTGGCCTTTTTTTTGTATAGATTGGTTTGACAGTAGATCAAAACCATAACATAATGACCACAGTGGCTTGGACCAAGTATTCATTTAGCCCACCACACTGTCTTCTAGATGATCATTTGATGTCCTCAAGTTTCAGAAAAGACTGTGAACAGCTAATCCCATTTACTTATTCCTTGCCTATCAGAAACTTATAGAAATCCGTCCTTTCTATTCTCTGTTATCTCTATTGCAGCATTATTAAGAACCCAGGTATTCTTAGTTTGGGGTTTTATTTTTTGTTATATGGAAGTTGTCCCAAGCTTTTATTTTTATTGCCCTTCTATCAGTCTTTTCTAGTTCTTTGCTTTTTCTTACACTTCACATAATAATTAGGTTTACACAGAGACATAATGATACTTTCTATTATATTTTCTATTCTACTCCTAATAACCTGTAAAATTTGGTTTCCTTTTTTTGACTGCTGTTGAGTATTGAGACAAGACTTGAACAATACTATCATAATACCAAGATTTCATTCCTGAGAAGTAATGGTCTTTTCAAGTTCATCAAATTAGGTAAAAACTAGAATATGTTTTCCTGTGGTTGAGAGTTTGTGTTAAAGTATTCATACACATTAAATATAGATAATTCACTAAGGTTCCTGCATACAGTCAATGGAGAAAGGCTATTTCATAGATGATTTGGATCAGGGGCCTGAATATATTGCCTGTTTTCCTAGCAATATGACTGCTTAAGACACAAGCTGGCTTAATAATTGGGCTGCCTGAGGCAGTCTTATTTTTAATGAGTGATAATTTACAAAATACAGTCCTGTTGAAATGGAATCCTATTGAACAAACGAGCAACAGAGCCCCAGCCAAATAAACTGCTTTTGAACATGTAGGTGTTAGTCTAGATCTTGTTAATAAAATGTAGATGTAGATTTACTGGTGTATGAAGGTCAGAAAGCTTTCCCATTAGCATGGCTGACTGAGGAATGGGCTTTCAGATGATGTGATGGAGTAGTTTTGTTCTGCAGAGGGCTCTCAAGCCCACATCACAGCTGGATTGAACTCGCTCCGAACAACAGTGTCAATTTGTTACTTTTGTCATGTAACTGTCAATCAACTTCCTTCATAGACAAGAAAAGGGATATGAATACGCTGAAATCTATTCTTTGTTACTCTCAGGTTCTGCCATGAAAATAAAGAGTTGTCGCAGCCAAGTGGGCAATAAAATATAAACCAACTCCGGTAATGTTCATTGTACGATGGTTTAAAAGCTACCTAGCCTTTACATTCAATAATAATATGAATCAATATGCTAAAGTAGCCAGGCATGAGGCAGTAGCTTGATATTGTATCAGGCTTGGAAACTCATAAAGCTACATTGTTGTTTATGGAGGATGCAGTTAATGGTCTTGCTCTTTCATTATTATTCAAATTACAATGCCTTAAAAAATAAGAAATCTAAAATAAAACTCATTTTTAGAGGAAGATGCTGATTTAAAAAAGCAAAGTGGCAATAAAGAAGCCAGAACTCTATCATTAGAGTGGTACAACATAATGCAAAATTTGATGTGCTTTCTTTTAGCTATCAGACTAAATATTTAAATGCATTAGACCAGAACAGACAATGAGAAATGGATGTACTGGTACCTGTACATACTAATTTCCAAAAGGACAACGCAATAAATAATGCCTTTAGTGATAATATATTATATAGATCTTGCTTAGGGGAAGAAAATCCTAGGTCTGCCTTGCACAACAATTGTTCCAGTTCTATTCAGGTGATCACAACAGAATTATGCCATGAATACAGTGGTCTCTGACTCTCAGTAAAATAAAACCCTCAAATGGCACCTAAAAAACAGATTCTGTGATAAAACAGTGAAACTTTGCTAATGTTAGGAGTGTTAATATTCTGCTTTCCTTCACAACTTCCACATATTTGGTTTATATGTGCCTTTTTCTTTTGAAAGCATTTTTTTCAATAGCAAATTTCTTATATACCCATGGAAGATAGACAAATGCATAGTCTTCTTAAAAAATATTTTTCCTAAGGTCAGCTACATTGAGAACTGCATGTGAATTCTGTTTCCCATTGTACTGTCTGTGTAATAATTCAGACTAAATGATAATGTATTATGCTGTAAGTCCATAACCTTAGAAAATAAGAGCCCAGTTGGTGCTTGACTTACAAGAGCAAAACAAGCTTACAGAGCACAGGTCTGTGTTGTTTGGCAAGTAGTCAATAAAACTGTACCTTATGACTTTCTTTCCTAAAGGTTCTAATCAAAACAATTTATTTCAGGCATGTAAACTCTGCTTTTCAGACTGCAGCTATTGTCAGTGTACGGTATCAGCATCTGCAGTAGCTGCAACCATGTTAAACTGAGTCCCAGAGCTCCCCCATCTGTCTCAGTAATAGACAGGTTTCCTGCTAGATCAATGTAATGTGTCAGCTACAGTAAAAAAGATGTGGCTTTCTTCCAGATTTTACTAGACTTTACAATAACTATTTGAATAACTGAAATCTTTTCCATTCTAAGTACTATATTTCAGAGAGCTATACAAAGGAAAATAATTAAAAGTATCATTCTGTGTGAGTAAACTGTGATGAGAAAGAAATGTAAATTAAAAGCCCAACTATACATAATGAAATTGGACAGAAAAGCACAGACAAATATTTTGCATATTAGAAATCTTTAAAGTGAATGTATGCAGCCACAGGGAATTGTTTTTCATTGTTACGCTCTTCCTGGTACAATTCTAAACTACGTTTATTTAGGGCTGAAACAGAGTGTATAAACATATATAGGCTAGTTATTTTTCTCGAAGCTTATGGCCATTTTATTTTAGTATAGTAACAGAATGCTTTTCACACTAAAGATAAGGCTTAAATGGCATATATTCTAAATCTACAGGACACTGATATTACATTTTGATGCATCTGCCTTGGTAAAACCTTCAACCAGATCCCAGTCTAAGCAACCTTTAAAAATAAAATAAAACAAAACAGAACACCTTTTTTGCTGCAGCTCCCCCTCCCCCCCCCCCCCCCCCAAGGGAGACATAGTCAAAGAAAATGAAGAGTCTCCTATTTTAGATTCTTGTAGTGCCAACACAGTGGGTGCCCACCTGCCCTGTCACACTGTCAAGCTTCAGAGGATTATATCATTCTCTAAATGAGTTCAGTTCTGATTTCTCCCAGATGAACAGCAAATATCTTTCAGGCTAGATAACTTTTCTTGGAGATTAAAGGGAAAACCAAAGAAAGTAAAATATAATGTACATATGGAGGAACACCTAGTTTACGGCTTGTGTTGTTGCACCAACTGTCTCAGACTAGCATTCCAGCAGGGCTCACTTCACTCCTAAAGGTGCAGTCAAAAAAGAAAATAGCCTCACTGATCTTTCATATTGACTGACCTTTTCCAGCTAATCTCCTGACAAGGAATAAACAAGAACCTTAATATTGTTGGACATTCCAGTTTTGTTACAGGAGAAACAATATTGGACTGTCAAAAGGAACATGGTAGCTTGGAGAAAACATTTTTAAGTAGTTAAACAGTTAGGTGGTTAACCTAAAAATAACATTAGTAACCAGATTCTTCAGTGTTTTGATGTTTTATACTTTGTTAGGACACAAATGGCAATCAGGCATTGGTATGTATATATGCAAGGGTTTGCAGGATTTCAAGTTATATTTAACTTTTTATGGGAATACCATACAAGAGAGCAGAGAAACTATCTGTGTGTCTGGTCTTCTGAGGTAGTCACTAACATCAGAGGGTCACTGGGTACTTACAAATCTTGTTTTCTTCAATTAAACACATTCTATACTTTTGCTAGAACAAACTGATACACCATGTCAGCCCATTGTTCTGTGGATCTTGGGAGTGCCCAGATGTGGTCATCACTATCCAACCTGTGTCAGAACCAACAAGGACTACTGTGTCAGTACCAACAAGGACTACCTATAGCAGAAACCTTTCAGCACGCAGGCATGTATTTGCTCTCTCACTTTGTCTCTTCTAAGCGTATTTTCATCCTCATATAAATTTTTCCTGGAAGATGTATGTTTCAGCAAGGTGAGCAGGAAAGCAGTTCTAAAACTCCACCACTGTTAATGGGAATTGCATATGTAGCTCTTTAACATTTTTATTGAAAATGGGCTTTATTAATTTTTCCTACATAAGTGAAATCAGAAATTTATTCCAAAAAATATGCAGCTGACAGTTGAAGTCCTAATAGTAGTGTATCCTACAGTTTGAAACTGTTCAAAAATGTTACTGCAGTCAGCATGGATCAGTTTAACACGTTATCTCATGAGTAAGACTTAGAAAAGCTACATTTATTTTATTTCTAACTTATTAAACAATTTCAGTACACTTTAATTCTGTGCTAAAGAAGCTATTTGCAGTACAAAATTATTACAACTTCACCACTGACACATATCTGAACAAAGCTACCTACATTTATGTTATTTTATACTGCTCTTTCTATATTAACATATGTACCTCTCCTATGAGGACAGGCTGAGGGAGTTGGGCTTGTTCAGTCTGGAGAAGAGAAGGCTGCGGGGAGACCTGATTACGGCCTTTCAGTATCTAAAGGGGGCCTATAGGAAAGATGGGGATAATCTTTTTAGTAGGGCCAGCTGTGACAGGACAAGGGGTAACGGTATTAAACTGAAGCAGGGTAGGTTTAGACTGGATATAAGGAGGAAATTCTTTACAATGAGGGTGGTGAAATACTGGAACAGGTTGCCCAGAGAGGTGGTGGAGGCCCCATCCCTGGAAACATTCAAGGTCAGGTTGGATGGGGCTCTGAGCAACCTGATCTAGTTAGTGGTGTCCCTGCTCACTGCAGGGGGGTTGGACTAGATGACCTCTAGGGGTCCCTTCCAACCTAAAACATTCTATGATTCTATGATAAAAGTGTCTGTCTAAAATCATTTCAGCAAGTCAAATCATTATATTTCAGCTGCTTTGCAGATTCTTCCTTTAGTAGTTGCTCTTTACCTCATATAATGTGAGTGATCAATATACTCAGCTCAGGTTCGATGATGAGATGTCCATTATTTTAAATTCATTAAGAAGAAAACAAGGAAGCAAAAAATATTAGAATATATTTCTGTGCTTTATAACAGGAAAGTTATGCAATAAATATAGTTGTTACTCTAAATCTTATATACAACGGAGAGAGATGCTGCTATGCCACAAAATCATAGCATCATAGCATAATTTAAGTTAGAAAGGACCTCTGGATGTCATCTAGTGTAAACCCCTGCTCAAAACAGATCCAACTAAATCATGTCTATGCAACCCTAGAGATGACTAATTTCAGTGATACAGAGAATATAAAATACCTCAGTATATGCAAGAAATACAAAGTCTAAATGAATGTATGCTTATGTAAGCCAAAAAAGCAATATCCCTTTCTATTTAGCCTTCAATCAGAAGCAAGTGAATAAAATTTATGCCAAATTTAGGAACACGTGATATTTTGCAAAATCTATAGGAAAAAAAAAGAGTAACTATTTACTGTTGCTGTTTACTTTTCTTGAAAAAATAGGCAGATATTTGAGATGCTTAAGGAAAGCTAGTGTTAAAGTAAAAACAAAAACAAAAAACCCAAAACATGTTGGATCCCTCTAAATCATGTCAGCTAATGGTGAGAAGCACTTATTTTTGGGGGGAGAAAGAGAGGTAACATAACTTCTTTCAAAGACCTCCACAAGCTGTATGTTGATTTTACAACAATGCATTTAGTATGTTAATTCTGGAAATGTCATGGATGATTCAAAGAATCTGATCTGGTATTTGCAAAGGTTATGTCCACATTAGCAACTAGTGTGCTACAGTAGAAGCAAGTTTCAAGGACAAAGCAACTGGAGCTGAGGACACAACACCTACACTAAATTTATTTCAAAGGGTTTATTTCATATTAGCTGTAGTCAGGTCTGACCTGAACACCTATCAGCAATTGCAGGCTCACTGGGTGGTTTTCTTGGAAGTCCAGCTGAGTTTCATCTACAGGGAATTCAGCTTGTGTGCTCTGAGATTGCTCTGCAGTACAAACAAAGGTGTGGTAAATGGGGACAACAATTTTGCTTTACAAATTCATTCCTCTTCTCTCTAAAACACTGACACAGGAACACCAAAAGAATCAGAATTACAAATATACCTTCTTAACTGGATAAATAGGAACATAAATTTCTTCAAAGTCCTGGAGGACAACCATAAAAAACTCTTTTCTGCACTTATATTTCTCCTTCTGTTGGTGCCAAAAACCTGTCATCTGGTTTAGAGTGTTAACCAATGCTATGCCTGCCTCAGCAGGGTCCTTAACCCTAGTGCTCATCCACCTACCTAGATTTAAAATCTCAGTGTGATCTGATTCCACCAACAATGTGAATTTCGTTTCATAAACTGACAACATGGCTGCTCTTGTTCAAAATAACTGGCGTGGCTTTTAATAAAAAAGTCAAGTTGTTAAAACAGTTAGGGAAGATATTTAAACCTGTGGTCCTTTCTTACCCATCTTTTATGATGACGGTTGTTTGTCGAATCTTTTACTAGATTTAATCAATTTACTAAATCTCTTTTACAAGGAGAGACTAGATGCAGCCTTTTGATGGGGGTTTGGGCTGCTCTTTGCCTATCCTGTGATTAATATAAAATCAAATTCTACTGAATATATTCAATGAATATGTTGTATTGAATATTCAAATATAGCTCTTCAATTCTGCAGAAAGGCAGGTCTGAGAGAAAGAGCTGTATTATGATCCCCTGCCAAAGAACATTTGCACTGATAGTTTGATGCGAAATACAGAAACTGGTTTAGGAGTAATGCCTTTCTCTCTCTAGGTGGGCATCTAAATCATAAAATGATACAGACAGGTTGCTATGATTCTTCTGCAAGGTGGGATAACATTAATGAGAGATATAAAGGCTCACTCACCCCTTCAAAAACATCTAATCAAATTTAGATCAAATTTAGTGATTATTCCTGAGAGATAAGAAAACATGTAGTCTTTTTCTAGAGCAGGAGCACATAAAAATTTTTGCTGCCTCATGACTGGCTACTCACTACTTTTCAGTTAACTGAGAGGTCAGATTAAGACTTCCTTTTCTCCTATATTCAAAAACTAGGTTAAGGTAGAGCTACCTATCATAGCTACAAGATAGACTCTGAAACAGTGGAAACACCTTTTTTCCCTCTGTGTTTCTTATTCATTAGTTTATTGATTCTCTGTTACCTTTCTTGGTGCTTTTGAGTCTGTTCCGAGATATCTGTTTTTCTCTATCCTTATTTAGGAAAACTGGGCAAGACTATGGATTGTAGACCTGGAAGAAAAGTGATAGTGGCTGGTATATTGACATTCACTATTACAATACCTAAGACCTTTTGTTGAATGAAATTTACCTTGCAGTCCTAAGTATAAAAGGTTTGCAAGTCAAACAAACAAACAAACAGCACACATCTCCTCCCTCTTTGGATTATTCTTCTTTCTATTGCTAAAAAAACACCACAAACAACCCTGTTTTCTACATTTTTCCCCAGAAGTTCCATAATAAGGGAATATTATGCAGCTGAGACTCAGCAGCAAGGACTAGGGACAAGTAATCCTCTCTGCCTCGTACTGCAAGACTTTCATATTTTAAGTTCATTAGTTCATAAAAAATAGTGTCCAGTAAAATCTAGCTGTAGAATTATAACAGCTTCAATAAATCAGTCTTCATCATAGCAAAAAGTGGCCTTCTAAACCCTTCAGGATTAAACAGCAGATCTCTCCCAAATACCTTGTCCTTGCTGCCACTGCTGGAATAGCTTAACACTACGGAGAAACAAGGCTATTCAATGTATTAGATGATACCCATAGGAACAAGAAAGTCCATTCTGCCAACTCTGCACTCTTTCCAGAAACAGACATGCAGACCTCATGATGTCCAAGTATAATACTCTTTAAACTTATACATTTCCTCTCTGATGCACTGTATATACAGATACGCTGAACTGTTCACTGCTATTCATGTTCTCAAACGGAAATTTTTGCAAGTCATTCATGGCAAAGACAGATTTCTGCCGCCTCCACACACCCCCCCCCCCCCCCGCATTTTTTGTAGCTGTGTTTTAATGAGTGAAATAGAACGCGCTCTCTAATTTCTTTAATGTACATATCTCTCTATATATGTATATATTTTGGACATGTTTGCTATTATTCACAATGTGAAAAATCTGTGAGGCTGGCCTGTAGGAAACAGTGAGGAAAATTTTCCCTTTACATTATCATCATCTTGTCAATAGAAACTTTTTGATTTTTGACAGAGACAGTAGTTGTATACATAATGAACCTATAGGCAGGCAAGAAGGAAAAAGATGGGGGGGTTATTCTTCACAAATAGGTGGCAAAGCTGTTCTCCATCTGATTCTTCACTTTGATTGTACTGTCTTGGAAGGGTTACAGGTGCTGGACTAATATTACCCACCTTACATTGTAGGTCCAGAGGCAGGACAGCTTGGCAAAGAGCTTTAGTTTGTGTTCCTGCAGTGCTGCTGAATACTGTGAGAGGTTTCTAAGTAGTCTGTCAAATCCACCATGATTGTACCAGTTTTTATATGCTTCATAGAAGGAAACAGGATTAGGCTATCGATGCCATATATATGTGTGTGCATGTGCAGAGACAGAAAGCAAAATGGAGAGAGATAAAAATAGTTGTCAAAAATAATACAATCCCATGCAATTGCTACAACTGTAACCTGACCAGAAAGCCACTGAAAGTAAAAAATGCTAATTATCAGTAGGGGTACAGTAAAAAAAGGTATAATACTTTCACCTGTCCTGGGGACTTCAGGTCATTCCTTTGTCATTTAATGTTTCTTTAATTGCTCATTTTATTAACTGACAGTTCCTGTGTTCAGCTGATACTCTAGTCAGGTGAAAATTTTTCTTTATCTTTTCTTTAAAGGAAGAAAAGAAAAGGACAGAGAAAAAAATGTAAAGAAGAGGTGTAAAATTAGTCACAAGCATCAAAGGATATTTACCTTACCATGCAACAGAGGCATTACCCTTTCAGAAAGCTGAACTTTTGGAAGTCACTTGGCTGGGAAATTAAAACACAGTCTCTCCTTGACATTTAATGCTGAGAGAATCTCAGAATTTTCTTCCACCTAGCTTCTTTGAATACTAGAAGTCAAAAGGGGCATTCTGGTTCCTTATCTGGCAAGAGCTAAATGACCAGCAGTGAATCAACGTGACAACAATTGGGTTTTTACAGGCTAAAATTCCTTTTGGAAGGCAATCTAGTGTTTTGCTTGTTTAAGGATAAAAGAGCTGGATACACTAAGTGAGTTGTTGGACTGAAAAAACTCACCTCCAGGAGCTAAAAAGTTGGTTCAATACTTCCTTGGATTCTTTGCTTTACTAAGTATTCTCTGACAGCTCCAAAGAACACTGTCCTGAACAGAAAAAAATGGTGATTTTACTCTGAAGTAGCAATTATCTTCCCCAAACCTCAGATGGCTCTGACACAGCTCATTAACATGTCATGCCTACCGGTTTCACTCCTTCACCCAGTCCTACCTTTTCTCCTTTCCCTGAAGAGCTTTTCTGCTTAGCACAGCTATGCACAACCCTTGCCAGCTCACTATGGGTCCTTCACACCACATAAGTGCTGCAAGAGCATTTTTGCTGTGTCTGTATGCATGCAGCTTCGCACATGTGCCTTTCCTTTCTGTGCTAATTGCTTAGATACAGAAGACCTGAAACTCCATCACAGCAGACTTTGGATTAAGGTTGATTTAGGTCACTGAGTAGCAGTGATGGGATATATGCTCTTCAGAAGCCCTCCGCAGTTTCCTGATGTGTTGTGTTTAATGAAGGGTAGTAATTAACCACGACCAACCTTGTAATTACTAATGTGCCATTGTCAATGAGACTGTAACTTCAGCTATTACTTTGTGAACACCAATTTAAACCATACAAACAAAAATAATTAAAAAGATGATGAAAAATCTAGGTATAGTGACTATCACAATCTTTATTACTAAATTGCCAATTTTTAGTAAAAACGAAGTTTGAAGCAAACTGACACTGTTGATGCACTGAATTTTTAACTCACAACAGTAACTGTTTGGTTGAGTTTGCAAATGTAGGTAACATTTTTAAAGCAGATTTCCCCCTTGTTAAGCCTTTTTAGCTTTCACTTTTGAAGTTTATCAGTTTGGACTTTGACCTTGATCACTCTGTCCACTTTTTGGTTTTAGGTCAGTTATTCATCCTAAAAGCAGTAAAATCCCTATGATTTTTAACTGAACTAACCAGAAAGAATAACACAGGAGGCTTTGATTTTGGGGTTGCGTTTTTCTTTCCTTCCTCCCCCTGCCCCAAGCTTCCTTTTTTACTTCCTCATCATGTTTTGGTAATGGTAGGCATTGCATTTCAAAGTAAGAGCTTCCCTGTAGAGGAAATCTATTGGGGTTGTTTGGTTTTCAAAATCACAGCTATTTTAACATTGACCTCAGTAACTATTCCATCTGAGTTTCCATTAAGGGTCTGCCCTCCTTGGAAGTAAAAGAATTCTTTTTTTGTTATTTTTTGTTTAATCCATTTCAAAAGTAGAATTAAGAAAAGCAGTCTTAGTGAGATATGCCAGAAAAGAGAAATAACAAAGAAGTGTACTTACAGTAGCATTCTGGGGCTTTTTCTTATATAGACAGGTCCAATGCCTAATGATGGCAAATGCAGAGGCCTAACAGAAGAGTTCTGATTCTGAAAGAGCAAGTTACCAAAGAGTATCAGAATTATTTATTGTTACTACTACAACAGTTTTATTATACCTATAGTACTAGTCTTGTGGCCTACTTTTGTCTGCCTGGTCTTGCTGTTCCTTTTCCTAAGCTCTTTCACTTGCAGGACTTCAGATTGCAAGTGTTTTCCTTGTTTCTAAGTGTGAGTCTGCTTATTTCTCTGTATTCTGCCTACCAGAATTACAATACGAAATTCAGCTTCTGAGTTTAGCTATGCCCAATATATTTCTGACACTGTTTGATTCACTGGATTTTTTTTTAAACCTAGTTTGACATTGACTGTGTTACCAAAGAAGAGAAAAATCATTGACATTTAGAAATTGTTCCCTGTTACACAATAATGTTCTTTCTCATCAGAGAAAATAAACAAGACACAGGTTGTCAAACAGATCTTTCAAAATGCCACTCAGAATTTTCATTTCAATTTTACTTATTCTTATCTTGAAACAAAATATTAGCCCCACTGAAGTCAGCATTCTATAAGGTCACCCACAAAACAGTTTGTGGGTGGCTTATGCCTCTTAATATCTTTTCTAAATATCTGCTCACCAAGTGCTGTTATCCTATCACAGAGGCTCTCTGAGACTGACCACAGTTAACTATACACTCTTATTCAAAGGAAAGGATTTAAAATCCTCTGTTGTAATGTCTTCCTCAGAATACACAATCTGCAGGAAATTTTTTTTTTTTTTTTGGTAGCAAAAAACCCCTGGAAATTATGCATTAAACACAAACCCAGGAAATGAAATCTAGTATCTGTAAACTTTCTGCAATAGCACTTCAGTAAAAAATAAAATCCAGTGTCTTCACTTATGTAGCTTTTCAAACGGATATTATGAAATTACTTCATTTGAGTCTATAAGGACTGACAAAGAGCATCTCTGAGAGGAGCAGGTTGTTTTATTTAGCCAACAAAAGCAATAGCTGAAAACTGAAGCCAATCAAATTCAGACAGGAAGTAAGATATTTTCTTTAAATTAGAGGAGCAACATCATTGCAACAATTTTGCTCAAAATCTTTTTTCTTCTTTGAAGCCTTGATGAAGAGCCAGTAAATCCAGGCTTGTCTGTTTTTTCCAAGTGTATCTGTTGGTTTAATAAAAATTATTATATCTTCCCACAAGCCCTGCTTCCTTTATGTCAATATTCAGTTGCCTTTCTAACATATACACTACATTTCATCCAAAAATGATAGCTTCTTTTCATAAATCATTGAGTGAAATACTATGGACTTGGTAGTGATTATCAAACCAAGATCTTATGAGTCCCTCTGAACTTGATTTCTGTTAATTACATATGTTAAAAAAACCCTGAGGGTATCAGGCCAAAAACTCTTGTTAGTAAGAAAACCAAGAGTGGGGGAATCTGTGTAAGCCACAAATTTCTCAATCATAAAAAAGTTATACAGATTTTTTTTTTCCCTAAAGTAGCTTTCATTATGAGAATTGTTGTATGCCAGACACAGCTAATGGCCTGTCTCTCCATTCTTAATTAAACAGGACCTATAAAATCTAAGACAGTGAGTCCAGATTTCCACAAAATACACAAAGTGCTCCTTATATTTTTGAGACTTTAACTTTCAAAATTAAAATCCTAGTATTTGTGATTTGTTTGAAAATAGCAAATAAAAACCAAATTTCTATAAGGTGTCCTCATGTCCTTCAAATATTAGGCATTTGTACAAAAGGAACTAGAGATGAAAATTAGCTCAGAATTTCCTTGCGTTCTGCTGTAGTTTTCAAACATTTCACTTTCCAATTTGGGAAGAAAACCTGAAGATTCAAAATTTAAAGTTCAAGTTTTCAAATGTATCTCACAGCTGCAGATGAAAACAATCAAGAATCTATGAGGTAAACTCCTATTCTCCCAGAAATGGAGGTACAGAAGTTGATGACACTGCCATACTAGTAAACTGGAATTTGGGATCTAGGATCTGCTGTTCCAAAACTGCTCCTGAAGTAAGGGCTTACAGACCCCTAAAACAACTGCGATAGCATGTCTGCTGCAATTATTTTGAACTCTTGCATATCCAAATGACAGGGAAGACATTACATCATCAACTGCCAAGCCACTCAGTAGAGCTTAAAGACAGTGTGGGAGGATGTGTCATAGCAACTGTATTCAGCAGCATCAACAGTGTTGATCGCTAGCAAAGAAAGGGCAACTGAGGGTTAAAATGCAAAGGTGAAAAAGTATTAAAAGTATTCCAAATTCAATATGTAGCTATGGACTGCAGAATTGGGAGTAGAAGGGAAGGGCCTAATGCACTGGATTTGCTAGCACAGTTTCCAGAGTTTAAACTGGACCCCACAAACCCTGAGCTAGCAAAAAACAGGGCTCTTGTTCAAGTCTTAATTCAAACACCAGGTCTAATACTAATCTCAAGCACAACTAACAACTTGTGTCCCCCAGAACTACTAGTATTATAGCTGTGACAGGAGAAGCCAAATAATTTGGTTTCTTCCACAGTTTTGGCAGGCCTGTATGGAGAGCCTTTCAGTGGACATGTTAATTTTAATATTAATATTAGATCAGAATGAATCACAGAGTAAATATTAAGGCTAGAGCGAGGTTTGCATTTAAAATTACAGTTTGGTCAGCAGACACTGTCTGCATCCTGCTAAACCTCTAGAGGCAGGATGGGATGTGCTGACAGACACTGGGAACTGTTTAATGCCATTTCCTGACTTTTATCAGGTTTATCCTGAGTTTTATTCAGTTTGTCCTGACTATTAGGAATGGAGACAGAATTGGTTTTAAGAAGATGTACACATACAACTGGATGAAAATCTGCATTCATCATTGCACAGTAGTCACATCACAAAACTGGCTTTCTCAGGTAGTGAAAGGTAAGCAGTGGTTCAGTATTTGTTCCTGAATGAGTCACTGAGGTTATAGTCAGCATTGTAGGTACAATTGCAATTAGTCTTGGGAGAAAAAGAGTTAGAATAAGTTTATTGCAAGTTAGCAAAGACTAAATTAAGGAAAGATGTTTGACATTGCAAAGGTTTTATTGTGGGCTCTATTTTAGGGTGCAGTTATGACAGTAGGTTGCTATCAGGCGTATATTAAAGGTTGGAAACAGCATACAGTTTGGGGACAAAGACTTTGATTTGCTGCTGTGTTCTGCAAAAGTCACAAAGAGTAACTTAATTTTGAGAGGCTATGGATAGGGTCACTATTGGACTAGATTAGGATTAGGTATAGAGATGCAGTGATCAGGAGAAAGAGGTTTTGCTACATTTCCAAATTCTGTGAGGCCTATAATGATATCAAAAGATAATTACTCCAAATCAAAAATGAAACATGAATCATCACATTACAAATGAGCATAGAGGTAAAATTAGGCCTAGAGCCATTTGTGATTTAAGAGCTCAGATTAATGCCCTCACAGGGCTCAAGTTATATGAGTGAATACATCCCACCATAATATGTCACAAGTAGACTTTCTTAGATTTCTTTCTGTCATGTATATGATAATATGTTTCTATTAAAATTGCAAACATAACACGGAAAACAAGAAAAAACCTCACCATTTTGCATATAGCTGTATAAGCCTATAGTAAATCAACTGCACCAGAGCTCATGGAAAAATCATTTCTCAGAATGGGGAAAGAAAATTCAGAAAAGATGAATTTAGCATATGTTAAACATGTCTCACAGTTTGATTACTGAGTTCATTTAACACGTATTTCTGAGCTCAGCTTGACTTTCTGCATAGCTTTGAAATTTGGTTTTACACATTTTATGTTTGACACTTCATGTAAAATAAGAATCACATTCCAAGACTTACAGAGTAAACTGGTGCATAGAAGCAGTGAGAGAAGCAGAGTTACTCTGAGTATATACTGATGCCTCTGAGATCAGATTATGTCCCACTCTCTTGGAACAGAATTATGAGAAAGACTGAGCTGAGAATAACCTTTCGTACATATAACTGTCTGCTCTTCTGAATACATTCTTCCTAAATCTTGCATATTCTGACAGAACCACTAACCAAGTGTTTTCCAGTGACATCACTAGTAATAAAGGGCAGTACTATTCCAAATATTTTCTCACATTTTTTTGCAATTGTTTGTCTGTTTATTTTTATTTAAGATGTATAATGTGGTTGTGAGATAGAAATGAGATACAGAATATTATCTTGTTGATAGTTTTGAAAGTTTAAATAGGAGCTATATGTTTGTCTATCATCTTTCAAATTTTAAATAACCTCTTAGTATGTGCTTGAGACTTTGTGTTGTTTGCATGTGTTCAGAACTCTGATTCTCAAATTAAATTTTCATTAATTTTGCCGCTATTGTTTATTCATCTAAAAAGTCATTGAAGGTTCATTAATGCCATTTTCTTGCTTAAAACTATTTTTTCATTTAAATTGATGAACAAAACCAATAATTTAAATGTCCAACCACACAACATAAATGATGTCTAGTCAAGGCAAATAGTTTGAATTTAACCAATAGAAGGAAATATAATTGTTGAAGTGGTTTAAAAATTCAAATAGCTAATATATTTCCAGGAACCAGAAAGCACAAACATCAATGCAATGAAGGTTTCAACTCACAACATAAACTGTTTGAAAATAGTACTCTATAGAACACATAAGCAAGTGTAAATAAACCCGTACAAGACTATGAGCCAAGTAGGTGGCTATGTGCCACAGTGCCTCAGGGCTTCTGCTCCAGCCTTAAAGAGGCACTGGTGCCAGGGAATATAGCATCATCTACATTTCTGCATATGCTAGCCAACACAGTAGAAGACTATATCACAGTATATTGTGTTTTTCCTGGAACAAGCTTGCTCTTCCTCATCATCCATTATAATGTAACCCTGCATAAGCCTTAAATTTGTAACTTTGGATAATTTTAAGCTTATATTAATATAAATTGAAGAAGTCCTAGTAAAAATTTTACATGGTGCTTGCATCATGTCCACAGACACACTGCAATTCATTTTAGATCCTAGAATATATATTTGGTTCTTTTTCATTATTTGCATTGTCTGAAACTCCACAAACTGGTTGCAAATAGTTTACTTTGTGTACTGAAATTGCAGTGGTTACTTGGAATTGAGCATATAACTCAAATTTATTGTTTCAGTTTTCTAACTGGATAGCTGTATGTTACAAACATGGAAAAATCTTAAAAAAAAGGGGGGAGGGGGGATGCCATTAATGAATTACTGAAGATAGGCTCTGAATAGGATTTAATAAATTTTAAAAATAACTAACCCTTTGACCTGATCATATTTTTCATATGGGATTATTCTTGGGGAAAAAGTCATTGAAGGATTTACTATGAAACAAATATTATTTCTAAATTTTTTGAACTAGAACATTTTTTAGACTGAGATTACACAATTCATATGTTCTAAAGGATTCAAAATGGGTTTTTAAGAACCTCAGTCCCCTGCTGCCTTATGCACTTATGCATTCCACTGAAATTTTCTAACTGCATTACTTTTATTGATATAAAGTAATTGCAGGTACAGAAATAGGTCTGCTTTTGAAGATAAGCCAGATCTTTCTCTGTGATCCCTAGGTCTTCAGCAAGTATAGGAGAACGTGCACTTAATTTCTCTTTGAAATTGTTACAATGTGAATGAAAAGCAAAGACAAGATTCAAGACCCAGTGTAAGGAGAACACATGACCTATCATAATGAACTTTTTATGGGAAATAAAATAATTCTATTTCTATTTTAAAAAAGAAAAAAAACCCAAAAGGTACATTGTACTCTTCAGGAGTGAACCCCAGAACCTTTTTAGCGATTAAAAAATCTGATAAAAAATTATACCTCTTTTTATCTCTGTGAAGACAATTGTCTGGTGCATGCAATTAGCATTGGTGATCACTCCTAGCCTTTGATACAATTAAAGGTATACTGTGGCTACGTGAGTGCTTGTTTACTTGCTGTTTTGTCCCGAGTTAGTCCTCACATCCCTAAGGTGAAGAACGTTAAATGACATTCAGGTTAAGACAAAAAGTAAATAAGAACATTATTCATACCAGCTAGAATAGATGACAGAGTAACAAATTTTATAAAGACACAGATAAAAAAAAAAGAAGAAAAAGCCCCCACATTTAATACAATTATGTCAAGATTGCCTCATAAAAATATCTCTCACCCTCTCTCTCCCCAGTTGATTTGCTGCTTGCTTCTTACAAGATGGCAGTCACTATTTCAGACTTGTGGCTCATGCTGAATTTCTATTTGGAGACTCTGATAAAAGCACCCATCCATGAGAAAGAATGTCCTTTCTCTCACAGAACACATTTCAGGACTTAGCCCTCAGGGACTACCCTCACATATTCGTCTTGGACGAGCGTGTTAGCTCATTTAACCTGTTCTCCTTTCATTTCTTCCAGGGAGTTCAGGCAGATTTAATATCTCATCCCAAAGTTAATTTTATTCACTTTTATCCAGGAGTTCCTCTGGCTGCATTTCTTAATTAAAATAAGTATTGGTCTTCTTCAGATATACAAATGACATTCTCTAGACTTGATATGATCTCCTGTGATTTACTAAAAAATGTGTTGCCTCAACAGAGGTTAAACCTCTTCCTGACAAGAATCCTGAGGGCATCTCCTGTTCCATGAGTTTAGTTAAGGTAAATTAAGGACTTCAGCTGTCTGAGGCCAAGGTCAGCTCCTTCACTGACAAGGGTTGTTGGCAAGTGGGCTATAAGCAAGGGTCTTCCTTTTTCCTAGGAGCTGCTTTTAGTCAGAGGCTTTCTGGCTTGGTCCCCACCTAAGCTACATCACAGCTGGGACAGATATGTCTGTACCTAGTCCTCTATCTGCCTGCCCCAAATCTGAACATGACTTTGTTGTGTGACCTTGACTCATCACAATAGACTTGCTGGATGATCACTGGCTTGAGACTGGCCTTGATGCCTATTTCCAGACATGATTCTGACCCTGATTTTCCTGGTTCAACACCCCGACACCTTACAGGTGAGGCCACTGCTCCAGCTGCCTTAATTCCATCCTCTCTCCCAGCTCACCTTCCTTCATGGAACAGCCTGCCCTTGGGACTCCCTGCCATGCCCTTTCCTTTGGTGGTTCAAATGATGTGTTTCACTGTGAATTGTGTTTGAATCTCTTAGTCCACATGAATCTGTGAACTATTACATTTGATAGAAACTACAGAAGCAAATAGTTCAGCACTACATTGGCTTACCACTTTTTGGGGATTCAATGTGTTTGAAATGACTGAGTCTCAGTCCTTTTCATATAAAACCAACTATTGCTGCATCCTCCATCGCAGCATCTAAGCACCAACTTCAGTTTCGT
This sequence comes from Gorsachius magnificus, assembly GCA_034008185.1. Classification (NCBI taxonomy): domain Eukaryota; kingdom Metazoa; phylum Chordata; class Aves; order Pelecaniformes; family Ardeidae; genus Gorsachius; species Gorsachius magnificus. The sequence continues at coordinate 61,884,114 of CM067084.1, forward strand.
CCCTAAATGACTGTGCATCTGGACCTCAGTTACTTCTTGGACCTTTACTGCATGTAGAGTGCAAATGTCAGGCAGATACATATATTTACGTATATCCTCTACCTTTTGGTATGAGAATATGCATTATTTCTTGTAGTATAGCAACTGGTAATGCATGAATTTTGTCCCAGTTTACAGTATCTGAACATTTTGAACAGACATAAGAGAGATGTTACAGGCCGTGTTCACAAGAAGATGTTAGTCCAGATTTGCATCTAACCTCAGATATGTACATAATGCTATTCATGTTAGCCGGAGGACAGCACAGCACAGGAGTAGAGAGAAGTACAATGACACAGTGGGGAACAGCATAGATTAAAATAGCAAATGAGGGGAGAATTTTCAAAAATTATGGAACTAGCGAAATGCATAAAAATAAGAATGCTTGAAAGTCAAAGGAGAAATAAGCCATTCTTATGAAGGAAAATAACGTTGACCCAGAAAAGTTTGATAACCATTACCACCAATATCTGGTAGAGATGCAAAGGGACAGTTTAATAATTTATTATTAAAAAGCACAGTTCAGCTACTTTGTCTCCTCTACAGTGAGTGCTAATGTGTTTCACAAAACTCAAAGATGAATGATATGACTAATTCCATATCTGATATAAAGTCTTATAGTAAGTTCTCCTTCTAATTACACTGTTTGTAGAATAGAAAAAGAAAACACAATAAATCTGCTTTTTAGTATGTGCACACACTTAAGAGACAGTAAAGTTAAATTGTGAAAATATATATACATAAGGTTAAATATGAAGAGATAGTATTATATCCTAGCTTATAACTGCATCATAGTCCCTAACAACTGTTACAGAAAAATCTGTATTTTCCACCTTTTGGTACTTTTATAACTTTAACAGTAATTCCCAAGATTGCTTTGTCCTATATCTTTCCCAAAAACTACTTTACATAAGCAAGTACAAGATCAGTGTTCCTGTTCCAGCTCCACTATATGCACCTAAATACATGCCTATAACTGAGTGAAGACATCTACTTATTCAAGGGTCATATCCACGCTGCTAATTCAGATTTCAAATAAAGTCACTGATGAATCAGATAAGTACTGATTTGTTACCTTGACATCTAGCCAAAGACTAGGATTTCATGCTACAAACCCCTTTATGGATTCTTAGATACATCTATGAGCACTTCTGAGAGGAGTTCTTTCTGCTTTCAGTAGTTCTACTTCTTCAAATTAAATATATGCTAAAGAGATTTGCAGGGCTCAGCTGTAGAAGCAGCTAAAAGTTCTACTTACCAGAAAAAGAGCATTTATATTTGGGCAATTCCTACTTCAATTACTTTCTGATGGAAATTCAGCTTCAAGACTCTCAAGGAAATGTGAACTTTAAGGAATTATAGTTTTTTGTTCATTTAAATGGGCCAAGAAATACTATTTTATGTATATGATTTTTGGTTTTGTTTTTGGTTTTTTTTTTCCAACTTAAAAGTCTGATTTTCCAATCTCCCATACTCAGTAAGGGAAATAAATGAGCAGGGATGGTTTGGGCTAGAGGTTCCCAGAGGATTCTCTTGCCAAAGAGCAGCTACTCACAGATGTGAAGTTAGAACCTCCTACCTGTGTGCAACATATGTATCACTTTTAATGACTGGGGATCCCAAAAGGATAGTATGACTGTCATATATTTTATTGAAGACACTTGGATTCTGTGTGCATTACCAGGTTTTATGGCATGCATTCAGAACACTACAACTCCTTTCCTGATTGCTGGCAGCTCTGCCTCTGTTGCTAGACTGGGGAGAGCGTAAGCATGGGAGAGACTCGGCTTTAAGTTATCTCAGTATCCACAAATCTTTGCAGGCAATTAAACAGGAAACAACCTGGATATTTCTTATCTACACAACATAGAAAGGAAGTTGTAGTTAAATGTGACCTGAACATCTTCTGTTCTCAAATAGCATACAGTACCTTTTAAAATCTGATTTAGAATGACTGGCTTCTTTTGTCTTCCAAAAGGTGAAGAAAAACAATGAAAAATCTATTAGACATGCACAGTCTGAGTATAACGTCCAGGACGTAAGCTATATTTGTTTTTTCCAGATGGTTCTTCAAACCAAGGCTTAAATACGAAAAAATTTGAAATAGTACAAATAGCTCTTTGAAGATTACTTTTGTATATGCCTCAGAAAAACATAGAATGGAAGATAAATAAAAATAACTCACTGCAACACAGTATGAAATCTGACACTTCAAAACAGCAGGTTCTTTTATCCCCAGGGAGATAAACAGAACTGTTGAAAACTACATTAAGGATATTTTATGGTATAGGCTTAACATCTAGGAAGGAAGTTTGTCTGTCTGCTACCAACTTCTGAATTAGGCAAGCAACTTCTTACAGCAAGAAAATTCATGCTTATTTAGCAGCACTTTAAGGATATTCTTCAGTATTTTAGCTTGTAATGGGAGTCAGTCATAATTTTGAAACTTTTGAATGAAAACCAAAATTTATGTATGGGTTATTTTCAGTTTAGCCTAGTTTCTTATTTTCTACATACTGCTTCTTGTCTATGCATTTCTACCTTTTAGGTTTTAAACATGTACATGAATTCCAAACATATTTCAGCAAAAATTCTCACCGATTTAATGAAAATCGCTATATGCTGACTGGAGAAGAAATGCACAAAATATCTCCTCTGAGGTAAAGACTTCAGCATGATTGTACTGTATTATCAATGTGAATACATGAGCATTTGCAAAAGACAGAGAAATTATAAATTGAACAGCAATTGAAAATATTAAAGCTTCTTCAGCATAGGTGAATGCAAATAGAAAACATGGAATCAAACAAAGGTTCACAGTTTGGATTGTTCATTAAGAGACTTGTATGTATGTAGATTAACTTGGAATTATATTTTCAGGTTTCCCATATCAGTTTATATGAATGTATGAATTCCATTATGAGATTTGCAAATCAGTACAGAAGCAAGCAAGCAAAGTGGAGATTATGTCTGCATCTCAGTTATACAACTGGTGGCTCTGTAGAACAGAAAAATTTAATTAAACTTTAAACTAGCTGGCCCAGGTACCAAAGGTTGTGTAGACACATGGTCACAGAACACACTGCAGGCTAACTTGCTCCAGTCGCCTCTGTATGACATTGTAAATTAGGAGTTACTTTAGAAACTGAACGAGTATAAAATTTGTGTGTAAACACACATACCATGATCCATGAAGCATCTATTTAGAGTCTTTGCAATGGCTACTCTCCAAATAAAATTTGCAAGCAGGGAAACCCAGGCCTTTTATCATCATTCCCTAACATAGTCTTACCTAGTTACGACAAAGGACACAGGCACTGTTACTAATTTGCTATTCCATATCACAAATGAAATATATGAGATAAGATTAAGTGAATGTTTCCACTATGTTAATATTCTTGTATGAGAGAGAGGTTGATTACTCTTGATCCTGTAATTGCTCAAGCAGAGGAAAGACTCCACTATATAATATGCCTTTCTTTATAAATACTGCAAACGACACCCTGTGGTGTGATGGGTGTCTGTAAGGAGGTCCAGTTATTTAACAAATCTACATGTCTTACCTTTTTTCTTTTTTTCTTTCATTCTTTTTCTTTTGTGTGTGTGTGCTGGATTGCTATCCATTTTATCTGTAAGCACATGTTCTTTTAACAGGTTTATTGCTATAGCAAGGACAGAGCTGAGTGGCTGAGTGGGCTGCAACATAATTGCAGATGGGTTGCACACTGTGAAAAAGCTGATGTTTTAAATGTCAAGTCAATTTTAAGGGGAAAATGGCCAAGAAAAAAATATAGATTTATGATTTAAGGACACTATTTTTAAACAGGTGATTGCTGATAACTGAAATAATGTTCAAACTTCAAGCAATTATGAAGCAATCCTATGATTTTGAAATTCAAATTGGTACCTTGTAAGGGAGAGTCAACTTTTCTTTTCTTTTAATATTACCAGATGGCTGGGTTTAGAAACTATGAAAAATGATTTCAGTAAATAATAATTTTAATTGCATAACCCCCTTTTTAAAAGTATGATTTACTTTCTTCTTACTTACATTCTAATTTTAATTACTTGGTCCTACATTCTAAGAATATTAAAGTTGAAGCAGAGCTCTAAACAGCTTGAAAAAGGGAAAGTTCATAATACAACTTTAATTCAATTTACAAATATTGTCAGACAGAACTTTGTTAAGAAGAGAATCACAAGGCAGGAAGAGAATACACATCCCCATGGTTTTTTAGCTTAATCATAATAACAATCATATCTCATTTTCTCTTTGCTTTCAATATAAATACACATAATTTCTGCAATCATAAGCACTGATTGTAGCAGGGATCCAAAGCATGTGGTCAGGTCTTAAATGTCATTCTGCATGTGTACAAGCAGGTGAATTCATGTTATAGAAATTATTTCAATTTCTAACAATCTTATATTACAGGTCCTTGATTTCATAGTTTAATTGCATGGTAAAATTCACATTATAACTATTGAATTGCAAATGTTACATGCAAGAGTAGTTTGGTGTTCCTGATTCCTATAGAAGTACATCTAAGGTAGCATTATTTGAACCCATCAGTGTTTGGTAGCACCAGGGTGCCAGGAGCCCCAGAAGGTGGGCAAGGAAGGGTTGTGGTGGGTCTGGAAACCTGTATCCTACTGCATCCCTGGAGCAGGGACTGGTGACTTTAGCCTGAAGAAGAGAAGACTGAGGGGGATCTCATCAACACATACAAATATCTTAAGGGTGGATGTCATGAGGATGGAGACAGACTCTTCTCAGATGTGCTCGGTGACAGGACAAGGGGCAATGGGCACAAATGAAACATCAGAGGTTTCAGTTGAATATGCAGAAGAACTTCTTTACTCTGAGGGTGACTCAGCACTGGAACAGGCTGCTCAGGGGGGTTGTGGAGTCTCCTTCTTTGGAGATATTCAAAGCTGGTCTGGATGACGTCCTGTGCAACATTCTCTAGGTGAACCTGCTTTATCAGGAGGGTTGGACTAGATGATCTCCCGAGGTCCCTTCCAACCCTTGCCATTCTCTGATTCTGTAATTCTGTGACCCCAGGCTGGGGGTTGAAATGGGGCTCCCAATAGGCTGGAATGGGAGGGTCAGACAGCCTTGTTGGTGTTCTCAGGACCCTAATATTTAGAAGAGGCAGTAATGTGAGCACCTGCCTGTCCTGCACCACCACACTTCTGCCCCTGAATATCTCGCCTGGGATAATTCCTCACTTGCTTCCTTTTCTTGTTTAAGAGGATTCTCAATGTGTCTGCATTTATGCCCACAGACTTTCTTTTCAGCCCAGTGCAGATGTTTCAGGTTCAGGTAAATATAACAGTCTCGCAGAGTTTGTCTTTTAAACACAGGGTACTGAGTTTGCAAGCTATAATAAACCATGCAAAACATTGGCTGGTCAGACACAGAAAACAGATTTTATACATCTTTTCAAAGCCACTTTTGAAATAATGATAGCATATACAAATAAGTTAGAGGAAATTCAGCTTATGTTCATGTATTCCAGAAATTTTAGGGGAATTAAAATATACACATTTAAAATTAAGAACAATTTAATAACACTTAATAGTTAACTAGTAATTTCCTTTCCAAGTATCCCAAAAACTTATTATGCGTTTCTGTTTAATAATGAAATCTTCGTGTTTGTGAGATAAAATGTGACATCTGATCTGCCATAGCCCTATAAACCAGTTTGTACAGAAAGAAATGAAGAAATATTTCTTCCTTTGCAAGGTCAAAAGTTTGCACTTGTAAGATAGAAAGGGAAAATGTAAAGTGAGACCTGGCTAGAATTAGAGAATAACCATTTCTTTACTACTGAAACATTCCAAAGGATGTCTTTCCTGGTTAGGAGTGATCAGTCTGTTACTCTCAGGGCCTGTTTGAATTACAAAACTGGAATGAGGAATGTATAAGCAATGCATTACGATAGGTAAACCATGAACTTTTTTTTTTAGTCAAGTATCAAAAATATTAGAAACATGCTTCATTTACTTTGATTTTATATCACTTTTTTTTTCTGCATAATAAGGAGAATTTGTCTATAGGTTCCTTGTGCTTCACCGACTCCTCTTAAAGTTATGTATGTCTTTTTGCAAATGCTTTCATTTCAGAACCAACATTTCCTTTGGAAACTGCTGTATTTCTAAACAGTCTATGGCTCAAAACAATTTGAAAATATGCAGAGCAATTCTGAAGGATATAACTTTACAGTCATTGTAAGAAAATCCATTGATTTCTCAGGCTTAAATGTCCTTTTTTTATATAGTGTTGCAGATTTCATTTTAGGTTCATTATCTTGGAATTTTTTTTCAACAATTTATCCCTTACTAGCTTGAACAGGTAAAACATTTAGCAAATTAGTTTGAAAAGTAAAGAATTAATTCTGGCTTCTCTGGTGATATTACGACATAGATAGTATTCAAAATATCTTTTTCTATTTCCTCTGTAAGATCTGAAGTTCATTTTGTTTCTTCTTTAAATTTGTCTGTCGAAGAAAGTAACAAACACTGCATATTTTACTATTTGCTTTGGACAATATATGGCATAACTTGATACACCTCATTGACATAAAATACCATCAAATTGCGAAGTGGTGTTGTATTGGGGTTTTGACGGTTATCAGTAAATACCAGAATGTTGTGTAGTACCAATTCCTATGCAAAATATGTGAGCAGTTGGTAACCTAATTCACACAGAGATATAAATTCTAGGTATATGTAAGAAGAGAAATACAGTTTTTGCAAAATCCTCTTCAAACTCCTTGGTTTTGCCTAGTTTGAGTTTAATTTTTAAAATGTGTTGCCACTGTCATGGAGAAAAAAACCACAAACCATACTTCTTTTCATTGTCTGACTTTTGTTTCTTAACTTCATGATTTTACCTAATGTAGTTAAGGAAGAATGCCATAATATTTCCTGCAGTCATATGCTCCTCAAACCTGAAGGTCTTTCCTTCGTCGTCCCCACAGCAGCTGAAGAAAATGAACAGCTATGAGTCACTGGTACTCATAAATTACTAGCCAACTGTACTAAATAAAATTTGAGACTCTTTCATCAGGGCTACTCCATTAGTCTGTCCTGGGGAGATGGATTTAGGGTTTCAGTTTTTTCATCCCATCAGGATAATAGCAGCAGTTTAGAGTCATTTTAACATCCTATCTGTGTCACTTTTCACTGAGTCCTTCAAACTGCTTTGGGTATTATTCTTCCTTTGTCCACTGGTGGTTAATTCCCTTTAATCCCAAATCTTCCCAACCTCTGAAACACTTCAGCTGTACAGAATTAGCCTCTCTCTTTCTAAATTACTCTCCTTCACACCTTCATAGTCTGTCACACTGTATATTCCACAAAAGAGGTTCTCCTCCAGAAGTATTCATTTCCACTTTTCACACCATTTATACATATGAAAGTGCCGAGAGCCTAACCTCTCTGTAAGTAATTTCACTGAAGAAGTGACACAATGGGTTCAATTCATTTGCTCCTTGGTGACAAGAAGTCAACAATCATTTGAATTGCTTTGGGATATCCTGCATGATGTCTATCTATGAGTGCAGAATGGTACATATCTCCTTTAGGCTCTTTGTGAGATATGTCAGCACCACTTAAATGTCTCAGGCCATCTCAGATGGCACTAGACACCTTCATTTACAAGGCAGAATCAAACACTCCACTTCAGCAAATCATTTTTCTGTGCGACTTGGATAAATGTTTAAAGTTAAATACAGCTTCAGGGTACTTCTGAGTATGGAAGGTATAGTCTGGAGGCTGTTCAGTAAAACCTTCAATTTGTCCTCATATAACTGATAAAATGAGCACCAAAATATCCACCTGACACTTTTTCAGGAAAAACAACAAACATTGTTCTCCTAAATCTACAGTGGAGAAATAAAACATACAAATCACAGAACAGAACAAAGCACTCCAAACTAAGAAATGAGATTGTATGACCTAATAATCAGGGCATTAAGCTATTCACAAATGGTTATTGATTTTGTTTGTTCAAAAATGCCAGTATAAGAAAGTAGATAGGTATTCTGGTTTTAGAAGTTCTCTCATTTGCTATAATTACTTAGTAGGGTGTGTTCTCTACTGCTTTTTTCTTTTTTTTTTAATTACATCGCTTGTTTTACTGCCCTGTTTTTGGAACAGTGTTTCTATGTTAGCAAAAAAACCCAAACCAAACTAAAAAAAAAAGCTCCAATATATTTCATTTACACTTTGTCTTCAAAGGACTATTTATTCCTGTACTGGTGTTGATTTCATTTTATAATGGGCAAAATGTCAATAATCTTCAGTAAGAATGGTGGAATGCAGCCTCAGGATTTCTAACTTTCCTAATGCAGCCTTGTAAAGGTCTACACTTGAAAAGCAAGACAAAACACTTGTTGTCCCGCTGACATAAGCATATTCAAATTCCAGTAGCAGTAATAACTCCTGTTCCTTTTTTTCTACAGAAAAACTTTCAAGGAGGACTTGTTGATGTTTTCACTGGCCAGTCTTAAGGAGTTAGAAACACAGGAGGGAATTAAATAAAAATAAAATAAAAAAAGATAAATTTTCCTTTGAAGATATTTTTTTAAAACTGCAGGTTTAGACTCCCTGAAAGGTTAGCTTTTCTGTGGTACTTAGGTAACAAAAAGATAAGGCCTTGCAGAAATAGCTCCTTGTGAAAATAAAATAATAACATTTTAGATGGGCTCTATATTTATTTAGAAATTTAAGACATACTATGTTTTAGATGGGAGAACTGAAGCCTAAAAATGAAAATTGCAGTCTAGGAGCTAATCAGTAGTAGAACCTGTAGTTTTAAAACTAAGTCTGGCTGTCTGGGTTTCAAGACAGTTTTGTTGATATATGGTCCTATGGTATCCTACATAACAGGTTTTATTTGTTTCTCCTAATGAATGCAATAAAGAGGACACTATTTTTGCAATAATATAAGTTTCAGATATTGTAATCAGAATCTGAGTCAATAGAGGATCAATAAAATAAGTTTTTTCAATTACATTAGATCAACCTTCACAGTTGCATCCTTTGAAGCCTGAGAATTTTAGTACAGCAATTTAATTTTTTATCATATCTAGTAGGTTTGAATGTGCTAAATTGGAAACTAAAGGTTAACTTTCTATTCCTTTGGCTTTTTGGCACAATTTTATGGTATTTCTAATGTTTACAGTAGGTTACATCAGAAAAATCACTGTGCTTGTTTAATTATCACATTTATGATTTTAATTTTGTTTACTCCAGCTGGCTTAGGAAAACTGTATAGCTTGTTAAGGAGTGCCGCAAGAGCTTCACAGACTTCAAGTTAAATAAAAAGCATGTTTGTAAGGATGTTATTCTCAAGTCAAAATCAACCACTGACTTAAAATTATTGTGTCTTTTTCCTCAGATCTCTACTGTGACATGTGCCTATATTACAGCTATTAATCACACATGTGATTAGTACATTGTTTCATTACAGTTCCTATTTGTTTGTCTCCATTTTGCCATTCCCTTCTCTTCTCTACATCTCCATTTCATAAAAAATTCTCCTCTTTTTTTATTAGTATGTTTTATTTTGATGTTCACTTTATTTTTTCCTATTTTCCCTTTTTATTTATGTGGTTGCCTCCTTCCAGTTAGTTGGTATCTACTTTGCATGCTGCCTCTCCCACAGGACCCAATGCTGGCACAGAGGAAAGGTGTGAGGAGGAGGAGGAAGGAGAGAGAGAGAAACCACTGTGTACTGACCACAACCCCCTCTCCCTGTACCACTCAATTCCTTGCTGAAGGGACTGAGTGTGGCCAGTGATGACAGTAAGGCAGGGAGGAGTCTGGCATGAAGGAGGGAAGCTGAGCCTGGGAAAGGGGAGAGGAAAGGTACAGATTTAATGTTTGTCTTTTTGTTTCCCACTACCCAAGTCTAAAAATAAATATTTATTTAAATTGTGGATAAATATAGTCAATTTTCCCAAAGCTGAGTCTGCTTTTCCTGCAACTGTAATTGGTAAGCGATATCCCCATCTTTGTCTCGACCCTTAAGATTTTTCATTCTTGTTCTTCCTGTTTTCTCCCCCACTCCTGCCTTCCTGGGAGGGTCTGGAGGAGTGAGTGAGCAGCTGGGTGGGCGTTTGGCTGTTAGCCAAGCCCAGCCAACTGCACAATGTCAGCTCAAGATGTGCAGAAGCTTTTTTCTGCACCCTGCAGAAGAAATTTTACTAAAATTTTATTGCAGTTACAGGCTTCAAAATCAAGGGTTATCCTGCACTATTTCTGAAAAAACATGGATGGAAATACCTTCATTTCTGGAAATGTCTGACCTTAAACCAAATAAGAATTGCTCCAACATACTAAATTATATTTATTTCCACTTTTTTTCTTTTTCTCTTTTCCCCACTCTTCCATTTTCTTTCTGTCATTTTCTCTTAGTTTTTCATTTTCTCTCCTACTTTCTCTCCTCATTTTCCTGTGTCTTTAGCATCATGTAGGATACTAAATTTTACCCCCATGTACTATCGTGGACAAGATTTTAGTTGTCTGTGCAATAAGCCACATCTTTAAACGATGTATGTCACTCTAGCTCCATTAGTGTCATTGTAACTATGTTATTATACAGCAACTGAGATCTGGTCCAGAATTCCTCATGGTACTTAATGGAGCTTTTCCCTTCGTATGTAATCAACTGATAAATTACATTTTTGTGTTCAGACTGAGGGCCTCTGAATAATAAACTGCCACTGTTTTCTTAATCACCCCATGATGTAATTTAATAAAATCAATGTTATTAGTCTTGTCATGTTTAAGTTAACATAGTTTGTTAAAGTATAGCTCTTGAGGTAATTTTTTAAATATAATAAGAAAAAATGAAAACTAACTTTTGCTGATTACAGCATAGTAGATTTTTTCCTTCCATTTTTCCCTTGTGATATATGCTGTAACATATGAAAGTAGTTATTTTTACTATTAAAATAGTAAACACAACAGAATGGAACTTATATTTACATAAAACATCAGATGCTCTTGTATACAGATAACTGAAACAGATGACAGTTTATTGTCAATGGCATTACCTGAATTGGTTGTGAATGTCATAGCATGAACAGTATGGTTTGAATATGCATTGGCATAATGTACTGGCAATTCTGAGGACAGCAATCTTCATAAACCCCAATTAGAGAATGCTATGCCAAATAATCATAAATCTTGAATGAATCTTGATGAAGATTGGTAGACCATGATCTGTGCTTTAACAGTAGTATGACAAAAAAAAATATAACAATTAATATTCATTGGATTCCATGAAAACAGAACTAGAAATCTTTTGAAAAAAAATAAATTTAGTCTTTCTATGAAAGAAACATAGGGACCTACAAAATAAAATTTGCCATGAATCCACCAAAGGAAAATTTTCTGTGCCTGTAATTATTCAGAATAGATTTTTGTAATGAAGATATGTTTTAACCATTTTTCCTTTGTTCTTTTGTGATTTGCAGTTTTCATTGTTTTATCTTTGTAACATGAATTTGTTCAGTCCTGAAATCTCGCTATAGAAAATGTAAGCAGATACCTCTAAGGAATGATAAACTGAAACACAGTTGGCATAAACACATTTGGTGCTGACACCCAAATGAGTGGTGTGTGGGCAGCAAATTAAACACCAGCTTGCAAAGCAAAATGGTAGTATAACAGAGCAGGGAGGTGATCATCTCTCTCCATATGGCTCTGCTGAGACCACACATACAACCCTGAATGCAGTATTTTTCTGGGTGTTTCAGTACCAGGGTGATACTAACTGAATCTCTATTCTCAAACATGTTCGTTGATATAATTTAAGGTCTTTTGGAGACTTCTTTATTTCTGTAAGCGATACTCCATAATATTACCCTTATGCTTGCATTCCACAGTGGCTATTTTTACTATGTGTACATTTCAGTATTCCACTGAAGGATATATAATGAAATTGTGTCAAAACAGTTTAAGCATTGTTTTCTTTTAAAAATTAACTAATTACTTCAGGAAATATACTTTTAATTAAAATAAAACCTATTTTTTTAAACAGAATTCATACTAAACTTTTCACAGAACACAAGCCCCTGTGCCTTTTGTCCAACATAGAAGCATAAAGGACCTACTTCTATTTATGTGTTTGTTTGTTTTCTCTAAGTGCTATACTTTCCAAAATGAGAGAAAATTGAGGAAAGTGGTAATTCACCTGTAGCGATCTTCATTTTGAGCTCCAGATTTGGTCTTACTATATATGTAAGTAGTTTTGAGGCTATTTTGACTTATCTACAGCTGGTGTAAATTTTGTTATTAATGTGAGGTCACTAAAGTGGAAGAGTGAATTAACTCCCATTCTATTCTGTTCCACTTGTATTCTAGTCTAGTCTAATTTAGTTTTTATTCTCTCAGGCCGAGAGGATGTATAGTCACCACTTTAGCAGCTCATCACCTTCTTGATGACACGTTTGTGTCAGGACACTTTGCACCATGAGAACAAAATAAAGTAGCCAGATTAGGGACTGTGATGTTCCCCTCCACTAAGAACAGAGTTGTTTCTTTGTTTTGTTTTTAACAATAATAAGGTTTTCATTATTAGCATTGCATCTAGTGCTTAACCAAGGGTGGGTCCACTCTATCCTTTCATTGCTGGGATATAAAGTACGACCAGTGTAAACTTAACCTACAAAAAAGAGGAGATATGAGGTTGAATTAGGGACTATAAATATCAAACTTCAAAATAAATTCATTTTCTTCATAACACAATGTGTCTATTTTCTTAGCATGAACCTAAAACATGACCCTTGGGCCAAGGTACATATTTATATTTCAGTGAATAACTTGTAGCCTCAGCTGCCCATTCATGATATGGAGAAAATATTTTAAATGAATACCTCTCTATAAGCATATTATGAAGGGAAGTTCAGTAAGCAAAAGCAATGGTTACAACATTATAGAAATACCAAGATGACCAAAATGTACTTATGCTCTAAGGACAGAAAATACTTAGATGTTTTTATTGTACATATTTGGATATTAAATGGGAATATTAATGTCTACTTGTTTTGTCAAAGAAAAAAAACCACATACTATTTCTAGGCCCAGATCCTGCAAACGTCTGCCTATCTAAAATCAAAGATGTAAGAATCATCTACTCTTACATACATTCTAGGCATCAGTGCTTTTGCAATATGCAAATAATGTGCATTTGCATTTTAAATTGCATTGTTACACAACTAATTTGAATTAGAATAAGCAGATTAACAATAAAATTGCATTATGTGAGGTAATGTTAGCAATCACCTACATTGCAGGCAAATTGGTTCCTTCTACTAAATAAATGGGCAAGACAAAATAAGTGAAGGCAAATAAAGCAGAATGTGTAATTTTATTGAAGCTCCAAAAAATCTTGGTACTCTTTAGATTTTTTTTAACATATGTCCTCTTTATTTTCTATTATATTATTGAAGTAGGTATCAACATTCTTTCAAGGACATAGATAAACCGTAAAGGAGTAGCTGTACCTAAACATGTTTGGAGAGTAACTGCTTAGTACAAAATGTGCACTTTTTTTTTTTTTTAATATGAAGAAACCATGGGTTTTAAAAATAACATGCCTTACTGAAACAACCCTTTTTTGGTAAATTTTGCCAGATTAAGGATTTTAAATATGTGGGGGTTTGGTTTTATTTACATACAATACACCAATTGAATTTAGTACTGTATTAGATCTAGCTAGTTTAAAGGTTCCTCCTAAATTTTTAGGTAATATGATCTTTGAGGACAATCTTCCTTCAGCAATGTGATTTTGAGCATACTGTTTTACCACTATCTTGTGGCCTTTGTTATCACTGCAGTCAAGGCACTCAGGGTCCCCAGTTCTTCACAATTTTCTGTGCAGAACTTTGAGTATGGAAGGGAGGGCTTGACAACTTTGACTTATTTCATCCTGCTGGCAAGAATGGTTCAGCCAGTTATCAATTACAAGGTTTACCTGGGGAAAGCAGTCATTATCCAAGTAACTTTCTTGTTGGTAGCTTTCTTACATAAACATGCAGGACTTCTTGTGAACTTTTTGTGTTCTCTTTCCCCTAAGAAGTAAAGACACGTCCCAAAAAACTCTACCACAAAACTACAAGAACAAGTACCTCTTGATAACTATTGTGACTTGTACTTTTTCCATCATGGGTGAACTTTGATTTAACTTCACTGGACAACAATGACACAATCCTATTGTCTGACTCTCTGACTGTTCCTATGGCCCTCAAGGTTGGAGGGCCAAGACTTTTCTGAATTCTAGAGAGCTTTCACCATTGGTAGTGGAAGATACCGTAAAACCTTTCTCTTGTAGTACAAACTCTTTACCTGGGCTGTGAATATCTAATGATAGTCCTCTTATTAGATTCAGTGGAGGATGTATGGGGGCACTGCTTATAGTTTCTGAAGACTTTAGTTTGCTACACCCAGACATTAAAATGCCAGGTTGAATACTTTAAATCACACTTCATGTAACTGTTTTTTGAGTTACAAAACCATTATTTGTTGTATCATCCCAAATAAATGATATGATTATAAAGTCTAATAAACAAAATAGGTAAAGAAGTGAAAAAAAAGTTACCTTCAGTCTTACCGACTGGTTAGAGTGTTCTCCCTCTCCCTTTTTCAACTGATTTTTCATTTCGCTGTTAAGAAGATGATAGAAAGAATTTCAGGCCTTACAAATTCCTGTTCTTCATCTTGGTAAAGTAACTTGGTCTTTATTATCAGTAGGTTTTTGAGACTTCCTAGTGTTACATGGATTGTTTCATTCTGTCACGAGAGGGTTTTTTTTTTTTCATGTTTTCCATTATATTGCACAAGAGGCAACCTTAGAGTAAAATTTACCCCTTTCATGGAAACATGGAAATGTTTCTTTGTCAGACTAGAACTCATTCTATACTTACCTTATTGGATATTATTCATTGTTTCAAAAACTTTTAAATCTCTTTTCTTCCTTTGATAGCTACTTGGTATTGTTAAGCGGCAAATGTATCTTTCACGAAACACTGCATTCTGTATCAATCTGCATGTTAAGAATGTACAAATATCTTAACAGGCTAATTGTAGTCATTATTGGCTCTTGATTGGCCACAGACAAGATAGTGAATAAGCAATTTTGTGTGTAAAAGGGGATTGGTGTGGCTTACCTCCAATCTTTTTGGTTTATTCCTCCTACAAAACCAATGTTGTTCAATATAAAAAAAAATTAATTTACTACAGAAAAAAAAAGACATGTTTCATTAAAGAAATAACTGTCATAAGTCAATGTGTTTGATCAAACATGTTCTTCAGGGTTTGTAGTTTACAGGCTAGAGTGCAATTATATGGCAAATATTCATGTCACTGCTTTTGATTTCCAGACCAGGTATGTATCAAGTGGAATTGCCTACGTATTTGCAGCATTTAAGCAGGTCTAGAGCAGAGTTCATGCTCATACCTGAATTTATAGAGATTCAAAAATCTTTCTTCTGTGACTACCATGAAAGAACCATGCTGTCCCCAAGCTAAGCATCAGGTTCTATTGCTTCTTCATAAGGCAACAGTCTTTTCTAAATAAGGGCTATAACGAATGGACTGAATTTTCCATTTGCATCTTTCACAAATTAATTCACAATTAAATGATAATATGTGTGGTAAACAGGGTCTGTGAAGTTGAACAGAGGCTGCACATTTCTGCAGGATGGAGACTAGCACTGAGAGGCAGCACAGGGGGATCCATTGCTAGGTTTCCTCAGATAAGGATGATCGCAGTATTAAAACTTATTACAGCCACTGTGTGGAGATTACAGTGTTATCTAAACAGCTAGCGAAATAAGATAGTCATCTATATTCTAGATTTTACTTGAAAGGGTTACTAGAGTCTAGTTACTTTAACCAGATGACATGGGTCTGTATTTCTCCACAGGCGTATAATTTCCTGTTGTGTGTTCAGAAATATTTTAATAGTTTTCTTTCATCAATCATTCTTTCTCTTTTTGGTATTTCATATTATTTCAAACATTATAGATTTAGAAGTTGGTGCTAGTTTCTTTTGTGAGGAATATTTGCTTTTAAAAATAATTGTCCCCCTTTAAAATGCATTTTTTCTTTTCTAATAGTAGGTAAAATCATTAGAATTATCCTTATTAACCTATTATTAAGAAACAAATTGCAAGTTTGCACACTCAGTTTAAATGTTAACAGAAAATATAAAATTAAAAAGATATTGTTTAAAAATGGAACACATAGGTAATACCTGTCACAATCATCTAGTGTTGTACAAATCTAATATGTGGATGAAGTGATGCCAGCTTGCACCTTGGAGGACATTGACTCAGAACACACACTACCAAATTTATGTAAATGAATCCTGACTTGATTAGTGAATGTCAGGATCCAAAGAAAAACCAAAAATTAAGGAAATTTAATTTTTTAAATTTAATTTAAGAGGAAGTATTAAGCTAGAAAATGTCATATGGTGCAAAGGACATAATTTGACAAGGAGGTAAGCAAATAGGTAACAAGTTTTCAATATTCAGTACCCTTTTGACTAGACTAGATCATTATCTAGTTACTTAAAGTTCACAGAATTTGGAAAGAGAATAAGAGCTTGCCATTTGATGTAGAAACATGTAAGTACTACATAACTACATTAATTCAGATTTACAACTGAGATCTTTTCTGGTTATTCCAAAGGTTTTTCTACAGCAGTGGCAACTGTCTTGACACATGCGCACAAGTGCACACAAGGTCAAAGTTGTAGTACAAAAATCCCTGAAGGATCAATTTCAACTCTATAATGTGGTTATGTAGGGCAAGAAGAGATCCATATGTTAAATATTTGTAAAATTAGGTTGACATATTCAGCATGGAAAGACTCTAAAACTCTGTTAGGACAAATCAAAACTGTGTTGGGGGTGGGTTAGAAGGGTGGAGTCATGGGCATCAACAGCAGGTTTCTAATACAGTGGTCACCCTTGTGAGTCTTGCTTATTACCAAACCACAATTATATTTTAATGTAGAGTCACTAAATTTTCTTAGGTAACTTTGGTCATTAGCTAGACCTAACCCTGCAGTATGCACATATTTTCTATCTTGACCCCTGTGCACAAACAAAATGTATGGCAAGACATACATAGCAGAAGACATTTGGTGGCTCAAGACGAAATAGAGAGTTAGAAACTCAATTTATTCCATTTTCTTAGCTGGAAGCAAATATGTTGCAAGGTAATCTTTAGTGACCATCACAGATTGAATTAGTTGCTTCTACTTTATTTTCAATGGACATTATCCACCATGAGTGACTACTTGTCTTTTACTTAGCTTTGTTATCACACAGTCAGCATAAAAAACAACAAAACACTGATTGACAGTAATTTGTCAATTAGATCTGACCAGTGCCATAGGACTACAGACATAATTTCCAGTAAGCATGAATTTTTTTGGCACATTTCATCAAGATTCTGTAGTAGTATTATTTTCTTCTTTTATCTTCCTAAATTTGTCGATGTGTCAACTTTAATGTTGTTACACACAAAATTTTGTTGTGAGCAAAGGGAACATATCTTACATATGAAGATGAGAATTTATTATTACTCTAAAAAAAATTAATTATACAAGCAAAATACAATTGTCAGGTGTAACTATTATTAGTCTAATTACCACAATACTAGCACTCACAGTCCAAATCATCTGTTGGTTACTGAAAAATATAGATACAGAAATTTCCTAGTACCTACCCCTCTGTTTTATGTTAGGTTCATCTTTCCACATTCCTTTGGGTTCTATTGTCAGTGTTACCACTCTTCCTTCAAGAGGACTAGGCTATGGGTGGGATTCATGGTGCATTACCAAGTCTTGAGTTCTTGCCAGGTAGTATTGTATCACTATGTTGGTAGTGGGGGGTTTCTTCCTTCTTAATCCTGGATCTGCACATTATCATTTGGTTCCTAACACAGCCTACTTAGGTTCCCACTTCTATATTATACTTTTTTCCTGTTATCTTTGTTTCTTGAAAGCTTTTACCTCACTACCAAGGTTGCACTCCTTCAGTGACAGCTGTCTACTGTGATTTCAGTTCACAGTCTGAGGCCTCTGGTATAATTATGTGTATGTGAGTACACTGCCACAACACAGTTTTAGCTAGGGTCATAGTTCACTGTACACAGAATATCTGCTTAATTTTAGTATCCATTATTTAACAATAGTTGTCATGCTACACAATTGCCCAGACCTAAAGGAAATTTGGGCAATAGTTACCTGACCATTGAACAATCATCACAGCTGGAGTAAACTAAAATCAGCTCAGGCTAAAAGTGACCAAACAAGTCCTGAAACCTGCACTGCCACATCAGTGCTGTCTATAGCCTTTTATTAGCAAGTCAAAACAATACTTACTAGGTTCAACACAGAATAGAATTTTTAACAAGGCAGAGAAAAGCAAAATAGATTCTTCACAGAGAATGTGGTTGGTCACTGGAACAGGGTCCCCAGGGAAGCAATCATGGCTCCAAGCATGTCAGAGTTCAAGGAACGTCTGAATGATGCTTTCAGTCATATGATTTTGGTTTAGGTAGTCCTGTGAGGAGCAGGGAGTTGGACTTGATGATCTATATGGGTCCCTTCAACTTGAAATATTCTATGATTCTATGAAAATAATAATTTAAATAAGAAAATTGAAAATGTTTACTTCTGTTTATTCAACATTTTATGTTCTTTATTGGTAAGCAAATTAAAATGTTCATCTTTCAGATATTCAGATCAGTTAAAGCAGATAATTTTAAAATAGCAGGAAAAAATTAATCATCTGGCATAATTCTTCTGCTTTCGTCTCTTACAAAGTAAAGCTGAGGTTCTCTTTCTTTGTAACCTATCATCCCATTCATCCTCTTTCTGCTTAGGGTTACTCTGATCATTTGCCTTTTTGTCAGAACACAGGTTTTCCTTAGGTAATATTTCACATTAGAAGCTCTTTAGCTTTGCTGAGTATTATTTGTCTGGTTTTTGCTCATTCAGAAATGGAATTTACTACAGCTGGTTGTTACATGATTCTAGAGAGTGTAGCAGTATCTAGGCTACCTACACATAGATCTAAACATATCTGGTAAGTGGTGACAAAACCAATATGTTGGTTGATGCCTGTATCTTCATTTTGGCATGTTTTTAACCATGCTTTTAATATGCTTACCTGAGGCAGGCAAGCAAAGAAACGAATTTGAAATATTACTCATGGTTATGCTTTAGACAGTGATGCAGTAACTAGAGTATTGGGCAAACAACCAAAGCACTATGTCCGCTTCCCTGATCACTTATTTTATGACCAAAAAAAGAAATATCTTCCATTTACTTAGATTTTTTTTTTTTATCAGTTTGGAATCTTATGTGTACGCTACCAGTAAGTGTAGCAATGTCAAATATCTCTAAGCTATAATTTGATAATTATAGCTAGAGAAGTAAGTGAAGTTGTATAGAGCTAGTTGGAATGATCTCTACATGAAACAAGTTACAGGAATATGAAAAATATAGTTTATTCATTCCATTTTCTTTCCTACATGTCTTATGTCGTTCTTTATAATTTTCAATTATAATTTTTTAATTATAAATATTTTAATTATAAAATTATAATTCTTTAATAATTGGTTATTATATCATCATGCATATGTGATTTTTGGTAGGATTGACATCTTCTGCAGCAGTAGAAATAATACATAATAATAGCACAAGGAAGGATCCAAAAATTGGCTGGAGGTTGCACCTTTTTGAAGGCCAGAACATTCGTTGCACTTCATGAGATATAAATTTCCATTTAGCGATTTCTGTGGTAATTCTGAGTCTTAAGGTTTGACTTCAAACACTTCAAACACTATCTTTTAAAAAAGACATGTACTTTGATTTAAAGATTTTGAGTAAGACCAAACCCATCATACAAGAGTTGTTCTAACAGCTAATTATGTGTGTTAAAAAGTTGAACTTTATTTGGTAAATCTGTCTAGTTATAGCTCCTAAACAGTGGCATTTTTATCCACTACTCTCATGGAGAGTCATAATCTGAATGCGTTTTGATTACATGTGATTAACATCTTTTTAATGAATTAAGTATATCAAATATCTCAAAATATGACAAGCTTCCAGAATTCTTGTGTTTGGCTAGTTCCTTTTTTCTACTTCCCCCAGTGTTCCACATTCTTTATGAATTCTAGGACACAATGCACTATTCCATTAATGGCTTCCCTAGTGTTAACAAAACAGTGTTACTAGTTCCCTGCTTTTATTTACTATTTTCCTGTTCAGATTTTAAAGTATCTCACAAACCCTTTTCATCATGCTATTGCAGTGGGAATTCATGTCCATGATCCAGTTATTGTTCTCCTTGATACAATTTGCCATTCCATGTTGTTATTCATTATTCTGTTTTTATTCTTTAATCTTAACAGCATTTTGTCTTGTTTTCAATTATATCAGTTTATTGAATGGTGCTGATTGTTCCATTAGCCTTTAATGATTGACCTGTTCGCATTTTGTATGCCTCATTGTGCTATTAACCAAATAACAATGAGATAAACAATTCCTTAATCCATAGGTAGGTTTCATTACTCCTTAAGATAAAGGAACAGTATGCTTTCTCAGTTCCGAAGACTTCGGTTTTGAAATATGCTGACAGCTGATGCAGACATTTACCCTAGAATTGAAGAATATTAGCCCACTGATATTCTCCATATAATATATGCAGGCATAAATGACTGTAAAAGTGGAAGGGAAGCATGGAATTAGACATTTTCAACATTATGTCATCTCTTCTACAGCTAAGTTTTTTAAATCTTTTGTTTTCATTTTTTAAAAGAAACTAAATAGCCAAGCAGAGTCTTATGTAAAGCCAAAAAAAAGTAATTGTAATGAAATAAAATAAAATGACAAAGATTTTTTTTAATAAGAAAACTCTTACTGTATTCGCAAGCTTATGCAGAGGTATCTCCCTTATGAAGTATTTATAGACATGTTTTATTTATAGAATGCTGTGGCAGTTATATCATGCAGAGGACTGAAAAAATGGCAAGGAATTTTGTATTTTATAAAAATGTAGCCCTTAAGACAAACTCATTATGCCTTTCTAAAATTGATAAAGAACATAATGAACTCCAGCACCTGCTCATTTTCATAAAGAAACATCAATTTATCTCAATATTCTTCAGTTCTACAAGAGAGAAATATGCATGTGGAGGACATGAGACAATCCTAACTGCATTGAACAGATGCTTCATGCTTTAGTGTTTTAAATTATGTATGATACATGAATGTTTCTTTTCATTAATGTGCAAATTGCAACTGAAATTTTGCACAAGTTTTGTGTGTCCTGTATCCCAAGGAAAATTACCAATTAAAAAGTGATTGTTTTATCCATATAAACACAAACATACACACACAAACATGCATTGATGCTGTTCATTAGAATGTCAATGCTTTCAGTAGATTGAACTTTCTCATACAGCGGATACTTTTAATGTGGCCATTCCTAATTTCTGTCTGAAAGGTTGTTGCCTATTCATTTGTAACCTAGGGCAGTATTTGGTTTTGTAGAGCATCAACATAGAGTTTTCCTCCTTTCCCCCAGTTTAAAAACGAGAACCTATTATGTTCTATTCTCTTCAGAGAACAAAAAAAACCCAAACAAAAACAACAAAAACCCCCACAGTACTTTCCTTAAAAGCAATTCTTTTCTTGTGAACAACAGTGGACTTGAACCCATTTAGAGCAGTGGTAACAGTATCTGTCAGTAACAGATCAGTCACACCTGCAGTTGCCATCATGTAAGTAATTAAAAATGACAAGATATCCAATTATTATGAAGTTATTATGCATATTTTCAACTAATAGAACATTTTAACATCTAGGTAGGTATTTTTTAAAAAGAATTAAATAATTAGATTGTGAAAGGGAAGACAGTTACCAAAATCCAGTTCTTACCAATAAGCTAAGTTTTTTTACCTTTAACCCTAGTTTTACATTATTTCACAAATATTTATTCTTGCAATTTTTTGTAAACTTTAGTAGCAGCTCCATAACTTCCTGAAACATTTTGAAGTCAAGTTTCATGGTGACAGTTCTATTTTCACTGAAACTGTAGGTGTGATATGAGAACTACTAAAGAGGTGCTATTTTGTTCAGCAGTTTTTTCTCTCTTTTGTGGTGAAGTTAAGTGCATGCCTACATCCAGGCATGTAGTTATTTCTATGAATGTAATGGCCATTCTCTGATATATAACATGGTATTTGTTCTTAAGTAGATAACATTTCCATAGGTATTTATTGTAAGTTGACAATAGTTGTTGACATTTAATTCAATTAATCATAAAGTTAAAGCTCTTGCAGCACAATAATCATTAAAAGCCTTTCTTCTTAGCATCAATATTTCCCATAACAAAATATATTTCACCAATATGTTTCAGGAACAAAATTCTAATTTGATTATTCCTATACAAGATTCATAGTCAATATACATTATTTGGCTTTGAGATCTCAAACGGCTTGGTGTGTTAAAAACCAGATTATT
Source organism: Gorsachius magnificus (assembly GCA_034008185.1). NCBI lineage: Eukaryota > Metazoa > Chordata > Aves > Pelecaniformes > Ardeidae > Gorsachius > Gorsachius magnificus. Next base: position 61,906,717 of record CM067084.1, read on the forward strand.
TTTCCAATAATTAAGGGATACTTTGTATTTGCTGAAATTAGAAATGAAGAATTTGTTAAACAAAGCTTAATATAAACCCTATTCAAATCAACAAAAGGATGTCCCATAATTCAATGTGCAGTTGATCATGCCTCCATTCATTTTAAATCTAGGGCTTTTACTAACCCTGCCATCTAGCACAACTCACAACCCAGAATTAAACATCTAGAAACACTTATGCAATACATAGAAATACTAGATGTCCAAAACAGAGGTTCCCAAAATGCAATATGAACATTATTTAAATTAAAAGCCAATCTGTGAATTGGGGATTGAAGGGGAGGGAAGACAAAAAAAGCCTGGTGAATGGCTGAGATGTGCTGAATGTTGCTGACTAAGCTGACGAGTAGGAAAGGGAGACTAGGAACAGAAGAAACAGATTTATATGTCCTTGTTTAGTAAGAGACATGTACTTCCATGACACCCTTTATTCAGCATTTACAGCTGTGAATGTCTGCTTGCACACACTGGATTAGTATTTTCTTTTCATACATTGTATGCACTCTATTTTGAAGTTGTTAGGAATTACTTACTTAAGCTACTCAGTATAAATCTATCACTATGTCCAATGGTCAAAGGCAAAATGTTAAAATAACTCTGCAGCTTGTCAGTTCTCAGTTTACCTGAAAGTTATGTGTTCAGATTTCATAGTAATTACTATTTCAGGGTGTATTCAAAACAGAGATTATACCTCTGAATAAACAATAAACCAAGGCTTAGGTAAGTGAAGAAAAGGAGCAAAAGAGGCATTTGTATTTAAAGCCTGAAAATCTGGGGTTTGTAGTGAGGATAACATTTTAAACTGTCTCCTACATGGTTGGTTGATGTAGAAGTCACAGACACTGATCTCAATATTGAGGTGACACAGTATGCCATAAGGATGTTCCTTGGTCCCATTTAAGAAAGTTAGGACAACTCCTACATTATGAATCCTTCTCATATGTTGAATGTTGGACACTGAAATACCAGGCACAGTCAATTCCTAGACTATTTTGTGTGTACAACCCAGTACAGTCATAAGCATTGAAAGAGTTTGGTAGCAACCAGGAAGATTTTTGTTTGTTTGTTTTCTAGCAGTGGTGTTTAAATATTTACTTAAACATAATATACACAGAAATGTTTAAATGCAGAAGGGCATTTAGAAATCCATCTCACCCAAGAATCTAGTCTTTCTTTCTATGATTTTGCTTGACTTGTATATGAATATGGGAGACAATAAAGAGAAGTAACTGTGTTATCTGTGAACTCGTAAGATCACATAGCTGTTAATTTCTTACTGGATTCAAGATGCCTGTACATGGAGCAGCTAAGAGGAACGAGATGGTTCCACTCAAACTATGTTATGGATCTCAGCATTTTGACACAGGGAAGAAGCTGATAAACAGGATTTGCAGGCAAAATTCTCCTGCGACTTCTAGAGTAGTACAGTAGAGTAGCACAGTTTCATACAAACTATTTTTATGAACTGTATCTACCAGGAAAAATTCTGGCCTAGAAAAGTGTTTCTAAAGGACAATAATTTTGTATAGGAAAACAATTTTCTAGACTAAAATTCAGCAGATCATTTCAGTTTTCAACACAACGTACTTCATTTTTGAAAACACACTCAACCAAGCATTCATGCATGCTAAAAGTGAAGATGGCAGACAGGACAACAGTCTGTTGTATTGCACAGTATGCATTTTAAGAGAGTATACAGAACTCACACTTGTTTCATGTAATCTGTGGTCCAGTATGTCCTGAAAAGCTCATGTAAATGTCTGTGGAGGAAAGCAGTATTTAAAAAATACAGTTCTGAAAATCTGAAATTAGAAATAAGACAGCAGACCAATGAGCTGTAATTTGTCATATACAATGGCTGCAACCAGCTAACTAAGATTAAACTGTACCATTCTGGAACCTCCTGTGAAAACAGCACCTACATTTACTGCATTTTTTTTCAGTTAATTGATAGAAATTCCATAGGTAAAAAGGTATAAGTTTATCCAATAATAACAACATGAATTTTGGATGCAGGACTATACCATTAACAAGTTTGATAAGATGACATAAAATATATGTATTTTATGTTCTATCCTCATTTTATTATTGTCCTAAATTATTATATATTATCTTTTACCCTCATTCCCTGAATTGCCTATTAATTTAAACAACTGGTGTAGTGCACTTTAGGAGAGAGGGATGAGGAAGAGAGTGAGGAAAGAACTGTAGAGTTCCATGAAAAAGTAATTGAAAGTAAAAAATGAAGTAACAGAGAAGTCAGAAAGTAACTTTGGTGCACATTTTTATTACTCACCATTTAAAAGACACAAAATCATAATGATTATTTTGACTACAAAAACAACTCATTGATTTGCCTTATAGGATAGTCAAGATTGAAAATAAGTTTATTTAAAAAGCTTGAATTCATGTAATTTCATTTCAGTCATCCTACAGTTTGGCATTTCAACTGTTCTCTTACGTGGTTAGGTGTCTAGTAGAATGCTACCAAATTAACAAATATTCCAGAAGCTTATAAGGTTAGTCTTTCTTTCATGAAACTTTGGCAAGCAGGCTAGTGAGACAAACTATTTTATCTTGTTCTGTCTACTTTAAATATATAATATTCTAACCTATATTGAAAAGCTTCCTAAAATACAAAGCCACTATCAAGGTGTTCATTCTTGATCAAGCCAAAGGAAAGCCATGAGTGAGCTACAAGTTGGTTTAAAGCTGACATTTTATAACAGGCACACTAGATCAGAGCTAAGAAAACTGTCTTCGTAGACCTCAGAACTGTTGACTATCTTGCCTGTTAACAGCTCAGTCCTGGAAGTGACCTGTGACTTACACATTCAACTCAAATACAGAAGAGCAGAGTTTGAAGCATAGTCATTCACACCCCAGAAAAGTACTGACATTGTGGGAACATACATACGTTTCCAGTTCTTTACAAAAATGGTGGTCTTCTGTCAAGCTTCAGAAAGAGGACATAGAAAACATGAAGATAGTGCCTTGAATTTTGCCTTAAAGTACTTTGTTAGCATGGTGTGCTATCAGAACTATTTTACATATCTCCAGGAGTATTAGTATTTTTTGCAAAACCTTGTTTTTATTCATAGTTCTTCAGAAGCAATTATGCACTTACGTATCTTGTATACTCAACCGATTCCCATTAGGGGTTAATATAATAGAAAGACTTTGTTAGGAAGACGTCAAAAAGAATAAACTAAAGGAGCCTTTCCTCAAAAATACTAAAAAAAAATTGAGGTTGGAACATTGAATTGGAGTTGAATCTGTACCTCCTATATCCGATGTGAACATCTTAAACACTGAGAAGCTGGAAAGTTGGGAAGATTGGAGTCAGGACAATCTTTTAATTTGTTTTCAATGTAGTCTGGTCCTGTAATGCTTTCCAAGAAAGCTGACCAGAACTGTCCGGGCGGGTAAAAAGTCTATGCTCAATCTGCAACTCCCAATGAAACTAGTACTGCACTGGGTACCTCACTTCTCATCACTGTTGATGGGCTATTTAGGTGTTTAGTGAGCATGTTGGAGAACACTGAGAGTCTCCAGTTCCAGACATTTTATACATCTCAAATTGAGAGCAGCATCTGAATAGGAGTTTTTAGGATCTCAATTTGGAAATCCATCATTAAAATGGAAATTAAAACATGTATTCACAAAGTAATTCAGGACCTCATGTCCCACGTATTTCAACAGGACACAGTCACTAAATATTTCAGGCACAATCTTCTGATTTTTTTGCCTTATGCTAGCAAAATGGTTAGGGAAAGAAACACCTACTGTTTAATCTGTTTTTGTCCTCTTTTCTGAGCTTTAATTTCTGGTCCCTGGGACCAAATGGTCCTTTGAGCTAAGCTGCAATGCTTTTTCTGCTGGGATTTTTATTACTTCTGTTAAACACTAGTATCTAGGTACTTTTCTGTTCTGTAGTTATTTACTAGTACATCCCATTTTAACTAATAGATTTTAACAGATTTATATATATCTAAACTCCAAAATTTGAGCATATTTATGAGAAATTACTGTGGTCCATTTATAAAAATTATTAGAAAAATATGCAAGGCATAATTGTGCAAGGCACTCAACTATTGTTTTTCAGCACAGTTCCTCAGAAAGCATGTTTATGATAACAATAACTCCTTTAACAATTTCATATATTTACATTGGTATCAGGAGATTGTAGAAGTTGCAAATGTACAAAGAGTTTAAAAAATGTTTGGGGAGGAGTTTCTAACACACAGATTCTCCAAATACTGTAACAAGCTGCTGTAGAAAGATGAAGTAGGAAAACCATGCAGTGAAAACATCTGGCCTAGCTGTAAGGAAAAACTCTGAAAAATTCTCCAAAGGACTTCTGCGCTGGATTACAGACTTCCAGTGAAAGCATGGACTGTGATGAAATACAAACACACACACACACAGAGAAAGAATTTTACTCAAATCCATCTGCAGATAATATAGAACTTTAAATAAAATAGGTAAATTATTAATCTTCTATTTGTTTCAGTGAATATCTCTTCAAAGAGAAGAAGTATGTCTCTGGTCCAGTGCATCCATTCTATATCTCTCAAGACCATAACCAAATGTATACATTCAGCAAAAAAGTTAAATTCAAGTATATCACGAATATGCAACCTATTCTTTGCAAGGGAATTTTCTCATAAATATGTGCTAAGGTGGCCTCCAAAGATGACTAGGAATTTAATTTAAATTTGAGTTCATTTTATTTCAAGGTGATAAATTTGAGGTAATTTGCTTTGTCTCCTTGTAACATGCACTTTTTCTCCAGAACATGCTAATGGTGCTATAATTTTAATTCTGCAAATGTTCAAATTTACCTCTATGTAAAGGGCTCGACAAAAGAATAATTCATTTTAATTTTTATGTGTAATTTAAAAGATTTTCATGTTATTTCTCTGCACAGTTAAAATATTCAATTCTTTTTCTATATGTTCCAGTTAGTGTGTATATTCATAATTGCTATTGGCATTAGCAGTGATTATAATACTCATTAAATGAAAGGCTACTTTACATTTAACATAAAATAATGGTTTGAGGTATTTGTTTCTTAGGAGTCCTATACCCTTGAATTGACGTTCTCACTTTTTATCTTGTTTGCAATAGAACTATGTTCTTGACAATGTTGTTCTTCCCTCTTTTTCTGTTGTTTCAATTTCTTCAACTTCTAAATTCTTGACATGAGCCTCCTTGCAGAATATCACATAGTGGAAGAGTGGGATCTGACAAATGGCATCACATGATAAGAACATTCATGAGCGTCAAGCACCTGAAAGCTGCATCCTCCTAGAAATGTTGGGTTATATCAGAAGAATATTTAGTCTGTAACATGGCAACTTTGAGGTGGTTACATGGCCTGAAGCATTCTCTTAAAGATTACTTTGTACAAGGTTTCATCAAACCTGAGATTTACAAAAAAGTAATCAGTAGACACAAAAGTCAAAATGCACAAGTCTAAAAATTATGCATGTGAAGAAAAGGAAAAAGAGTATTTCAGCTACAGCTGTGCTTAGACACATGAGTGAAGTGAACTGAAAACTGTAAAGATCAAAAAGCCATTTCTGAATTGCATTTAGGAAGCCAGAAGATAAAGATTTAATAAAAATAAAATCTGCTTCTGCTTTGGTTTCATATTTTACTGTGTGAAGGTCTTTAACCTAATACCATTTAATCTTTTTTTGACTCAAACTTTTACTGAGTTTTCATGTCGCATCTTTGATCAGCACAGATTCCAGCCTATCTGCGAGGTAAGTAGAGGTACAGTGTGATATACAGTAAAACATACAGTATCAGAAAAACAAAGCTTTATTACTATGATCCATAAGACAGTGTAATTTACATATGAAAGGAAAAATAAGGCAAGTTTTATGTTACTTACTGTTTGTTTTCTTTTTGAATGCCCAGGGAGAGTCGATTTTCAGATGATCTTCACCATTTATGTTGGTTGTCATCTGACTATGTAAATCGTAAGGTAGCTCAGACAAAGACATAAAACAGCTGTGTTACTGAGAGTGGAGAATAGAAATTTTTTAAGTACAACATCAGTCTTCAAGGAAATCATTGCTTAATTGAAAGACATAGGTCTACACAGTGTGTGTAACAATATAGTTTTAACACAGAAGTGGGAGACGTCCTTGAAGGCCACAGGAAAAAACATCATAAAGAAAATATTGAGCAGGAAGTGTAACAGATATGGCCATTTAAATCCAAGAGAACAGAAAGCGAAAGCATAATTCTCTCATAACAATGTGGAGTCTTCTATTCATTCCATCTGCTGAGAGTAAAAGTCAAGATATAGTCAAGAAATTGGCACCCAGCTACACAAATCAAGATATTTTTGGTTTAACTCAAGACCTTGGTTTAACTCAAGAACTATTTGGCCCATCAGGGAATTATGGTGACAGCTGCAATGGCAGTCTGTGAATAGCAACCTTCTACCTCTCAACAAGATCTCCAATTTTACTGTGAAAATCTTTTCATAGTTGAACAATAAAAGAAAATTCCTCCTCTGTTTCAAACACTGAATCACTATGGCCACTCACCTTGAAACTTGGCACTTAAGAAAAAGTTGTGGAATCCCAGCAAGGAAGGTATGAAGGAGCATCTGAGGTGATTATGTAGCATGAACTGGCACTGTATTTGCCCTCTGCAGTACAAAGAAATACTCCTGAACATTTCAGTATGACTTTGCTCGTATAGCACAACTAGATGGATAGAGGACCAGACTTTTTACCCATGAATATTGCTTCTGTACATTAGAGAATTTTGCTCTCAGTATAATGATCTGTAAATCTCAAGTCACCTCCTCATGTGTTTACGTACAGGAGGAAGCAAAGTGCATTTAGTTTTACTAGACAAAGTTTAACTGAGGAGCTGGTCAGGCATGTACGTTACTCTGATGGTGTCTGTGCCAGTTCTCAAAGGCTGTTTGTTCAAACACATGTTATTCCATATCCATTTATAAACCACTGTAAAATAAAATCTCCAGAGTTTACCCCAAACCTGGAATTATTACTTACAGTACTACACTAAAGTAAAGGAAAATGTCATACCTATCAAAATAAAATCAAATCATTAACTTGAATAGGTTAATCAGGGGATCAGGCCTAGCCAACATGGGTTCATGAAAGGCAGGTCTTGCCTAACCAACCTGATTTCCTTCTACAACAAGGTGACCCGCCTGGTAGATGAGGGAAAGGCTGTGGATGTTGTCTACCTGGACTTCAGCAAAACCTTTGACACAGTCTCCCACAGCATTCTCCTGGAGAAGCTGGCGGTTCATGGCCTAGATGGGTGTACTCTTTGCTGGGTTAAAAACCGGCTGGATGGCGGAGCCCAGAGAGTCATGGTGAATGGAGCTAAATGCAGTTGGTGGCCGGTCACAAGCGGTGTCCCTCAGGGCTCAGTTCTAGGGCTGGTTTTGTTTAATATCTTTATCAATGACCTGGATGAGGGGATTGAGTGTGCCCTCAGTACATTTGTAGATGACACCAAATTGGGTGGTAGTGTTGATCTGCTGGAGGGGACGAGGGCTCTGCAGAGGGACCTGGTCAGGCTGGATCGATGGGCTGAGGTCAACTGTATGAGGTTCAACAAGGCCAAGTGCCGGGTCCTGCACTTTGGGCACAACAACCCCATGCAACGCTACAGGCTTGGGGAAGAGTGGCTGGAAAGCTGCCTGGTGGAAAAAGACCTGGGAGTACTGGTTGGCAGCCGGCTGAACATGAGCCAGCAGTGTGCCCAGGTGGCCAAGAAGGTCAATGGCATCCTGGCCTGTATCAGGAATAGTGTGGCCAGCAGGAGTAGGGAAGTGATCGTGCCCCTGTACTCAGTGCTGGTGAGGCCACACCTTGAATACTGTGTTCAGTTTTGGGCCCCTCACTACAAGAAAGATGTTGCCTTGCTGGAACAGGTCCAGACGAGAGCAACCAAGCTGGTGAGGGGTCTGGAGCACAAGTCATACGAGGAGGGGCTGAGGGAACTGGGGTTGTTTAGTCTGGAGAAGAGGAGGCTGAGGGGAGACCTTATCACCCTCTACAACTGCCTGAAAGGAGGCTGTAGCGAGGTGGGGATCGGCCTCTTCTCCCTGGTGATGGGCAATAGGATGAGGGGGAATGGTTTGAAGTTGCGCCAGGGCAGGTTTAGGCTAGACATTAGGAAAAACTTCTTCACCGAGAGGGTTGTCAGGCTCTGGAATGGGCTGCCCAGGGAGGTGGTGGAGTCCTCATCCCTGGAGGTATTTGAAAGATGGGTAGATGAGGTGCTTAGGGACATGGTTTAGTGGTGGGATGGCAGGGTTAGGTTAAAGGTTGGACTCGATGATCTTAAAGGTCTTCTCCGACCAAAGTGATTCTATGATACCCTGTGATATATTAGTATCGTATCATCAAAGCATTATTCCAAACATTCAGTGTGTATATGTATTCCCCAAAATAAGCCATCTACATAAAAAACAGGTTACAAAGTTAATAGTTTGAATCTCTAGGGGTGTGTGGCTGTGTAGGTGTGAACATATATGTATAAAGAAAGGAAATTGTTAGCCAATGTCAACATTTTTTAAAATAACATCTTTAGGAATCTCATATTGGTTTAGGAAAATGCTCATATTAAGTGTAGGAAATAATATAGTGAATAAAACAATCTTTGTCAAACACCATATCCCAGAGTAGTGTCTATTTGCTACACTCTGTATGGCCAGGAATAAAGGAAATTATTTACTTTAGGTTCATCATTAGATGTAAAAGGGTAGGGTAAAATAATGGAGCTCTGCAGAACTTAATCTCTGAAAATATGTAAGGCAAAGGAAACATTCTCTAGTGCTGTTTCATTCTCTAACTGGAAGTAATAAATGTCAGTATAAAGAAAAATGTGCAATATACAGCCTTACTTTTAAGAATAGTTGTTTCTACAGCACCATCTTTCTACTTGTTTTCAATTAGCTCACGTAGACAACAATATTGGCAAAAGCATGGGACAGAAGTTAAACTGTAACCCAACCCAAAAATAAGTATAAAACAAAGGCACATCTAAGCAGACTATGTATAAAACATTTAAGAGACAATGTATAAAACACCTTGTTAATAACTAGACAATGGTGTATGGGTAGTTCTTACAACACTGGACATAATGACTGATTCACTGATTTGTCATGAAGGGCACCTGGGGCAAAGGCCAAGAAAAGAGATTGAGGGAGAGGGAGAGTATTGGTGAAAATGTGAAAATGTGAAAAGGTGTCCCTGACTCAGCAAGTCTGAAATCAGGCCAGACTGGAGAGTGAGCAGGAGTCTGACAATGTGAAGAAAAAGCTATCCTGAAACAAAAGACTTTCAGCATTACAGGTCAGAGTTAAAAACGAACAGCAAGAAGGCTTGTATCTGCAGTTGCTGCCAAAACAGTATATCAACAGAAGATGGAAGAAATGCAATGGATTCTACAATCTTGCAAGAGTTTGCAAATCCTCAAAGAGTGTGTGAAGCAGGGATTATGAAAATAGGTTATGCTTTGAGTGTACTCAGCAAGCATAAGCCAAAGGGACTGTGAATGTGCTTATAAATCATTAGGGATTTCCATAGGAATCCTTGCAGAAGGTTAGTACTACAGACCGCTTAACATCAATCTTGTTGTTTTTAGAGTGTAAGCTTGCAATATTTCCTTTAATAATTTTAATATGACTTTTAAGGAGGTTGAATCCAATTAAAAAGCATAGATGTAATGGCCTGTCTTTATCTCTATCTTTCTCTCATATTAAGCAAAAAAAATAAGAAATTGAATTTGAAATGTTCTTTAGAAAATCAAGAAATCAATAAAAGGAAGCAAAATAAAGATAAAAGCAATACTATTAACACACTTCAGGGAAAAGATCACATACAAAGATAGAAAGGATGAATTATTTTACTTGGCAGCTGTGCTGAAAAAAGACTGTGGAAAGATGTGGAAAATTGCTGTTAGAATCTGAGTCACCTGTATAGTGACTCAGGGCAAAAGTCATTTTAGTGGGATTTGACAGAGGTGTAAAATGTAAGGCACAGATGGTAATTATTCTGCTCTACTTGGCACTGGTGAGGTTTCAGTTGTAATGCTGGTTTTTTGGCCACTGAACTATAAAAAAGATGTAGACAACATTGGAATCCAGAGTAAGGTAACAAAAAAGTTTAAAAGCTTTGAAAATTTCCCCACAAAGCGAAAATAGACCCCCAAAACCTGGCTTATTTAGCCTTGAAAAGATTGAGAAAAAAACAGATAGCAGCTCTCAGGTATTTTAAAGAGAGTATGTTCTATGTCTACAGAGAGTACACAGAGAATAGCATGCTTAAATGGCAACAAGGTGTTTTTCTTGTATGTGACAAAACATGTTTCACATGGGTCAAAAAAGTTTAGGTCTGATGTTTGATAGACAATTTAAAAGTTGTGATTCTATATGTCTGCAATTATATACATCTGTCCTAATGAGAGGGTTGAAATTCAAAGTGAGCGAAGATTCAAGAGGATCAATGTCCATTTCTAACAGCATCCCTCCAGGCTATATCAATATTTCACTTCCATTACTAGTAAGGCTGAAATAGTGAACTGTTATGACTATACAGTTGTATTGGTATCAAAGCTACTCTGGTCTTATCTGCTAGCATATGGCAAGAATGCTTTTATTTATCATAATAAAGCAAGAGATTCCTATATAAATTCTCTTCCCCATCATAACACCCTTGAACTTCTTCCTTAGCTGCTAAATCATAACCAGAATTTTGAGATTTTGCAGATGGGTTTCATTCATTACACTAATGAAAGTGACAGTGAAACATTTCATTCAGCTTTTTACATCACTATTGAATGCCAATCTTTTTCACCCATAATGTGTGAAAGGTTTTAAATATGTCAAAGCAGTTTCAAAGCAGGTATTTTTTTCAACCTGGAGTTGAAGCTTCTGGATAAAACCCTTTTATTTTTTCAGCTATATTATAAACCATTTTACTTTTTTCTTGCTCTACTAGATCAAGGTCATTACGTCACAAGAAAACACCAGACATGTAAACAAACCTGTTAAGCAGGGGTTCACTTTCATGCTTATATGACAGTTCAAATGAATGTTCAGGAAAAAAGACTTGCATTTCCAAACACTTTGGAAAAAGCGGCAAGTATTTTTGATAGCTACCTCATATCAGAATGCGAGGCAAACCATCATGTTCACAATCCATATCACTACAGAAAGCTGAAAACACATGTTAACTTCATCAGTCAAGCTTCGGTAAGGCTGACTCTTTCCACTGCAGCATTGAAAACACTTTTTATATAGCCTGGCATTTTCTTGCTGCCAATGGGTGGTGTTTTTTGTGAATACTACAAAGCTCTTAGGAAATATTAGTGACTATTTTTTGAATTCAGCAAGACCAGCACAGAAAGACTTGTCATCGCTGAATATGCACTATCTGTGAAATTCTGATGTATTGGCCCCAGTCCATATCGTTTCGCTCTACAAAACTGTTACCCACATTGTGTGCGTGTGTAAAAATATATATATATATGTCCATGATCAGGTATGAAAAGAGTAACAAAACAAACATAGCTTCTAATGGTTCACATTCTAATTTTTATTTAAAATAATAAAGAAAATTATTGACAGTAAAACCTGTATACTGTCATCTAGCTGCAAAGTAGAGTAGAGATTATTTTAACAGTAGCTGAAAACAGTGTATTTTTGGCCATGTCTTGAAAATGTTGTGTGTTGGTATTATCTGCAAGAGCTATTAAATTAGCTTGCTTGAATACAACTTTTCATCCACCATAGGAATTTCCATTTTTCTGCTGCAAGGTAGTTACTGGTCTCCTGTGACTTTGTGATCTTTTCTAATACTCGTAATTTGGTGGCTCATACAAAGAAATTATTTGAGCACTTCAGTATTCACAGGAGCAGCTGAACAGAAAATTTTCTTTCCTGTTGTCATTTTTTTCCAGTTCATTCAATTTATGCTTGAAGGAATTCTCCCTATTGTCTTTGAAATGATGGTGCCTTCTTTCAAGGTGGTGTCAAAGATCAAATAGTTTCATTTTTCCATTAGCAAATACTTTGTAACACAGCTTTGAAATTATTGTTCATCAGTTGACATAGTCTAAGTGAAGCCAATTTAAACATAATTTGGTTTATATGAGCTAGTTTTCTTTTAGGGTTCTTATACCATTCATCCTTTTGCTTTTAATAGTAATAGAAGTTGAGAGATTATTTCAGTTTTGGTTTTTTGATTTATTTTTTTTTTCTGAACAGTACTTACAACTGTTCATTGCTAAAAGACAGTAAGGGTGAAATCTCTGTCTTCACTGTTCATTTCTTTAGCCACTGGGCCACTGTTAGTCACAAGATGCACAAGCACAGTTTTTGGTAGCTAAACTACTGGACATGACTCAAAGTTGACAGCCCTGTTATAATAATAGGAAATTAATAATTATCACTATTGGAATACAAGGAATACGTCTACTGCCATGATGTCATTCATGCCAGCCAAATAAAAGAATAAAAAGCTGTTGATGTAGAAAACCATGGCTATGGACTCTTTGATTCTAACCAACTCTGTAACCGTACCTCCAAACAACTAAATAATAGTCTCGAATCAAAGTTGTGACAACTGTGTGAAAGAACAAAAAGGACCTGCTTTTCTTACCACTATTGAAATTGAGTTGTTCCATTGGATTTTCCCTTCCCCTCATTTGTCCCAGCAGTTTTCTGTTTTTTAAACCAAAAATAATTAAGAATTTTTCAGACAACATGTCTTCTGAACCCTGGAGTCACATAAATGGTCAGTTTTTAAATTACGAGAGATATTCATATAAATCTGAGATGTGATTGAACAGCAGACCCGTAGAACATCTCGTATAATTTCAGCAAATTTCAGATAGCTAAAGTTTTATTAAGCCTCTACAGATTCCTAAGAAATAGTCCATGGGTTTTTTTAGATCAGTTAACAACAGTTTGAAAACTACAGGACTGTATGAACCTTTAAATTACCCTCCAGTTCCGCTTTTTTATAATTCTATTATAAACATTCCCCTAAGTTAGTTTTACTGGAAGATGTGATGACAAAAAAGGTGATCACCTGCAAGTCAAAACTGGTTTTGCAGGATATGATAGATTTAATATAGTATTAGAGAATAGCTGTAGATTACCCAACATGACTTCAAATAATATGCCAGGAAGTCTGGGTTTAGACATATAGCCTACATAGTATGGGCTACTGGAAATCAGTGTCAAAATAATAAACAGATATTGAAAGCCTACAAGGTGAAGTAGTAAGGTATTTAGTGTTATTACCTTGCAGGAAGAGCATCAAAGAGTCACTGATTGACACCTACTGATATTCTATTTAACAGACATTTGAGATCAAGAATATCTGTAACGTGAGAAATTGTGTTACCTGAACTGGGAATTTACAGATGTTTAAAAAAACAGCTGAAGACAATCAAAAGCGTCAGTATAATGTGGGGTGCCAGGAGCTGCCACACACGATTTATATTCAGAATGAGGTACAACATCAGTATTACCTTATGAAGTTGTCTGACTGCCTTATGAAATGGTCATCAAAAAAAGCACATAATAAGGAGAAATAGAGGAAATGTGCTTCAGTCTCCAAGAGGCAGGTAAAGAAAGGCTCCTGGTAACAGGGCAATATATTGCTATATATTCTTATAGCAATCTATAAAAATAACATACTTTGAATTATATAAGTGGCTATTATTCTGCAATACAGCAGAAATCCATGAAATAATTCAGTGATTACTGTATCTTACATAAAATATAGATACAGAGCCAATCACATAGTTTCTCCTTTGGAAGAAATTCTTACCTGGGACTAATGTTTCCTTCTGCAGTTCTAATACATAAATTAGCAAAAGACTGTTTAAAAAAAATCAGCAATTTTTATCTGTAGAAGATAAACTCTGACTTCTCAGGATTTCTTGGTTCAGAGTACAAAAATCACTTGAATAATTTTATGACCAAATTATTTATCTATGAAACTCTCATTACAAACATCAACCTTTGTGAAATTCTGCGTTCGCATATCTATGTATACATACATACATTTACATATATATACACACATACATACAGATATACATATATGACAAAATTATGTATATATATTATCCACATGTACCTCATATATACATTTTTTTATACCTAAACTGGTAATTTTTTATAACTTTATAGTTTAATAAGAAATAATAATAAGGGAATTAAATTATTTCTATCTGAACTTTCTAAGTTATTTCTTTATACTATGGAACATACAGACATTCCAGTATGTCTGTCACATCCAGAATATTTTCCACTCACTGCAAAATAGTCACATTCCTGACTTTTAAAATAAATCAAGACACAGTTTGGAATCTATCAAGTTCTAAGATAGTTATATTTAGCATAGTGGCAACTTAGCAAATTCTTACTTGTGTAGTTTAAGAAGCATCATTTCATATACCATAGCGACTAACAGGTATGTCCCATCTCTAAAATATAAGAAAGGAGCCACAGTGAAGAAACTTGCATGACTTTCATAGGTGGAAGATCTTGAACGGAGGGCAGGGAATGGTAGGAAGTCAGAACTTTGTCACGGGATTAACCAAAACCCATTGGAATTCTTGGGGTTTTTTTCCTTGAGACTCATCCCTTATCATTCCGGGTCTGTGCTCTTCTATGCTTCACAGTATGTCTCTGCTTCTCAAGGCCTCTGCTATGATATCAGGTCTGTATTTCTCTGTGCTACCTCATTATTTTAGAGTCATAAATATCTTATTCTACATAGAATAACTACTTTATCTATATAAAAATTTAGTTGGACCATAGAAAGTGAAATAAAAATAAAACAAATTGGCTGTGGACACCTTGTCAATTAGAGAAATTGCTTTCAGAGAAAGCAAGTAAAATAAAGCTACAGGAAAAGTTCAAACACAGCAAGCCTGACAAACCTCAGTCCTGAGGCCCTCAAAAATCAGTAAAAAGTTTATGGTCTGTTTCTAGCAATGGCAATATGGTCCTGTATTCTGTACTACAGAATTTTGTTCTACTAGCTGCTTGTTTATTTCCATTTCTACCCATTTGCCAAGTCTGTTCTGTCTGATCGTTTTTCTCATAAATCATAAATTGAGTAGGGGTAGCAACTTGCAGAAATAATGTCACAGTGTATAAATATTTGTTTTTATCAACAAAGCCTATGGGTGTAACAATGTCGATCCAACATTCATTATGTTTGGTAGCACACTTTTAAAGCTATGTGCCATATGTTCCCTTCCATTAAAGAGACAGGGAAATTCCACTAATCCAATGCAAATCAGAGTAGGGTATAATCATAGTAAGCCTGCAAAAAGAAGCAAGTGACACCACGTGAGACGTGATTGTCTTGAATATGTTGTATCCTTACTGGTATTCATCCCATGATAACACCGCCTGGTGGCTTCTCTAAAGAGGAAAATGTGAATAGCTGGAGAAAAAAAAAGGCATAAAATATCACCTGGGAGGCCACAGTCTGTTATGCCAGCTTCACTGCAAGTGTTGGAAAAGCAGGGAAGGGCAGAAATTCAAAGCTTTTTCACAAGGTTGACTGAACAACACTGGAATTCCTTTTATTTCCTTGCAACTCATTCCTTGAGTATTTTTCCTGCTATGGGGTCCTTCATATGTAGGCCTTTTGCTTTCAGAGCAATAGTACAGTGGAATTCCTAGAAGATTCACTACAGGAGTTCTTAGTCTGGACTCAAATAATAAAAACTTCAATTTTATTTTGAAGAAGTACAGAAATCTGCATGTGCTTTCAGTGAAACTTTCTTGAAATGAACAAAATACATTCTTCTGTAATCAACCACTTTATTAGAAATATGAGGTATTAACTTCACAACCTCAATATTTGGAGAGTTTTCCTAATATCCATTCTAAATCACTGTTTATTTTAGTTTCATTAATTTTTTATGTTGTTTGTATGTGAAGGGGTGTCCTTACCACAGTGGCCATTGCGATGATCAGTGGGGTTGCTCAGCTAACGTGGTTTAAAACAAATTTAAGGAGCAGACTGTCCTCATGCGTCAAAAGGGGAGTCAGCAGGGAATAAGACTGGCCTGGCTGAACAGAGAGTTTTGTCTGGAACTCAGGAAAAAAAAAAGAGCTTATGAGCTTTGGAAGAACGGGCAGGCAACTCAGGAGACTACAAAGATGTCATGAGGCTATGCAGGGAGAAAACTAGAAGGGTCAAAGCCCAACCAGAACTTAATTTGGCTACTGTGGTAAAAGACAATAAAAAAGTTTCTATGAATACATTGACAACAAAAAGGAGGGCTAAGGAGAATCTCCATCCTTTATTGGATGCGGGGCAAAACATAGTGACAAAGGATGAGGAGAAGTCTGAGGTATTTAATGTCGTCTTTGCCTCAGTCTTTAAAAGACCAGTTGTTCTTGGGTACCCAGCCCCCCAAGCTGGAAGACAAAGATGGGGAGAAGAATGAAGCCCCCATGATCCAAGGGGAAATTGTTAGCGACCTGCTACACCACTTAGATACCCACAGGTCTATGGGGCTGGATGGCATCCACTCAAGGGTACTGAGGGAGCTGGTGGAAGTGCTCACCAAGCCACTTCCAATCATTTATCAGCAGTCCTGGTTAACTGGGGAGGTCCCAGTTGACTGGAGGTCAGAAAATGTGACACCCATCTACAAGAAGGGCTGGAAGGAGGATCCAGGGAACTATAGGCCTGTCAGTCTCACCTCGGTACTAGAGAAGGTTATGGAGCAGATCATCTTGAGTGCCGTCACATGGCACATACAGAGCCACCAGGTGATCAGGTCCAGTCAGCATGGGTTTATGGAAAGGCAGGTTCTGCTTGACTAAGCCAATCTTCTGTGACAAGGTGACCCACCTAGTGGATAAGGGAAAGCCTGTGGATGTTGTCTACATAGGCTTTAGTAAAGCCTTTGACACTGTTTCACACAGCATTCCCCTGGAGAAACTGGCTGCTGCTCATGGCTTGGATGGATGTACTCTTCATTGGGTAAAAAACTGGCTGGATGGCTGGGCCCAAAGAGCTGTGGTGAATGGAGTTAAATCCAGTTGGAGGCCGGTCACAAGTGGTGTTCCCTAGGGCTCAGTATTGGGCCCAGTTCTGTTTAATATCTTTATCAATGATCAGCAGTTCTCACTGTTTCCCTTCCTCTCTCTCAACACTACTAAACATTTTTCTGCTTCTGGTTGGTTTTGCTTATGTGTTGGGTTTTTCTTTGAGCTGATTCCTTCTTTGTTTAAAAAGTCTCCGGTAACCCCTTGTTACTGCATCCTTGCATGATAGTAATTTGTAGTTTCTTTTTTAGCATCCTCTGCTTTTGACAAACACCATCAAGACAGAAAGTTTTGGATGCTGTATGCAAACACACTGTGTAGACTGCATCCTTGTTGTATCATCCGTTGTTATCCAGATCATTTTACCAAGAGGGGAGGATGTGCAGACACCCCCACAGTCTGAACTGCTGTTTCATAGTTGGCTCATGGTCCTTTTAAAGCCTCCTATTCTCCAACTCATACTTTTGATTTTATTTCTCTTGAAATATTGTGCTTTTTAGTACTGTTGTTACCTTGTCTTAATTTTAGACTAGCCTTTTGGTTTGTCATGGTTATTGTGCATTATGATCCTGCCCTGCTTCTTGCCTAGGTGTATGAGGAGACACAGCTAGCTTAGTGTCATCCACAAATTTTATACAGAACCTCCAAAGTAACCTCCCTGAAATGTCCAATTGACTTAGTCAGGAAATGCTGAAAAAGAACAAATTTTCAACCAAATGTGTACCATCCTCCAATCAGTTTTACTTCTAGCTTTTATTTCCATAGTTTCAGGCCATTAACAGATAATTTCCCATCCAGTTTCTATATTCACATCCATGTAGTTTTCCACAGAACTGTTTCATCTAATACATTAATTTGCTTCAATGATATATTTACAAACAGTGTATAAAACAATTTTTATTGAAATAACTGACTGATTAGAAAATACATATTTTGTTCGGGCTCTAGCTGTATCAGTCTATGAATTAGAACAGTCTTTTTCACTAGCAGAAGAACTCATTACTGAATTCTCTAATATTTTTCCATAAATCTGTATGTACAATAGATGCCTATAGGAAAGCAGAGATTGAGTCTCATTAAAGCTCTTGCTAAGAAATATGGACAGACCTTAATTATTTTCTTTCAGGTTCCTTGAATAATAAAATCTGCCCAGATCATATTCCTCTAAAATATTTCAAACTCCAAGAAAGGAACCTGCTGTAATTTTTAGTCCTAATTAATACTTTGGGGATATTTTAGTGTTCCTGGTTCCAATATTTTCTTTTTGTAGTTACAAAAAGAAATTGAAATTTTTTTAATGCCATGAACATGTACAACTATGAAATATGGGGGTAAATATAAAAGGATAAATTAACATCACTACTGCATTATCATTAAGATTATCATTTGTTATTCTGATGTGCAATTTGTGTAATAAGAATGCAATTGAACAATAAATTGAAGCTTTTGCTGATTATCTATTACCTACATTATGAACTAAAGATAACTCTTCATAATGCTTTATAAAGTTAGACTTTCAAACATACTTAAATAAAAATAATAAGAATAATTTATAATAAAAACTTCACTTGTTGATTTTCAGTGCAGTACAGAAAACACAGATAAAGGCATAGCCAGTTCCCTTACACCAGAAAAATTGAGGCAGCAGTTTTCTGGATCAAACTAATTACTGATTTACACATTATTCTTATCTCTAACTGGCATTTCACTTGCTTCAGTGGAAAATGCATGCAATTATTATGCACATAATTCCTAGAATACATAAAGTTAGTTTTATAAAAATTGCTATGTATAATTTAGGTAATATTCATCTATATTTGAAAACTCATTGTTTTAATACGTGTGTATATTTTTAGAAATATATCTATATATTTTATGGCTGTTTCTTTGGACAGTTTTAATTCTTAAATGCCAGTGTCCTGGTTTCGGCTGGGATAGAGTTTAATTTTCTTCCTAGTAGCTAGCATAGTGCTGTGTTTTGGAATTAGTACTAGAAGAATGTTCATAACACACTGATGTTTTTAGTTATTGCTAAATAGAGCTTAGACTACTCGAAAACTTTTTGAGCTTCTCGTGCTGGGCCAGGTGCAGAAGAAGCTGGGAGGGTGCACAGCTAGGACAGCTGACCCAAACTGACCAAAGAGCTATTCCATACCATATAACGTCCTGCTCAGTATATAAGCTGGGGGAAGAAGAAGGAAGGGGGGGACATTCTCAGTGATGGCGTTTGTCTTCCCAAGTCACCGTAAAGTGTGATGGAGCCCTGCTCTCCTGGAGATGGCTGAGCACCTGCCTGCCCATGGGAAGTGGTGAATTAATTCCTTGCTTTGCTTTGTTTGTGTGCACGGCTTTTGCTTTTCCTATTAAACTGTCTTTATCTCAACCCGTGAGTTTTCTCACTTTTACTCTTCTGATTCTCTCCTCCGTCCCACCGTGGGGGGAGTGAGCGAGCAGCTGCATGGTGCTTAGTTGCCAGCCGGGGTTAAACCATGACAGTCAGGTACAGTATTGGGAAGAATAACAGAGAAGAACAGTAAATCATGTTTGCATTAGAACTCGTGTAAGAACAAGAGGTGAATAATAAGTTATTATATCCCATGAATTAGTCTAGATGAGCAGTAAATTATTCTAATTAAATCTCCCATTCACTGCATTTATTATCTGAGATTATTAGAAACAGAATTATGTTCAAAAACTCACCCTTTTTTAGTTTAACTTAATTTCTTATTTATTATGATCTTTTAAGTGCCATTGCTGTTAACTATTTTACCTCCAAGAAATTTCAACCTGTATAGTGATTATACTCTGGATTGTGACTTGAACTGTAACATGTAAGCAACATTATATTCAATGCAAGATTAGTTAGTTGAACTAAAACTGTGTAAGGGCAAGAAGAGTCAGGAAGATAGCCACTGAACAAATCAAAGAGAAAGATCAGCCACCCAGATACTTCACTTTCCTTCCAGTGCGAGAAAGTTTATACTCACGATTCAGTACAGTATATTTGCTATCATTTAATTTGGTCTAATTTTATTTCTCTTGAAGTGATGCGAGGAAAAATTTCAATTTACACACCTGTGAAACACACCTGTGAAAAAGGCTAGATTATGATGATGATTGGGCGAAAGCAAGGAACCTACGTCCTGAAGCACCCAAGTAAGCTAATCAGTCTAGTCATTATTTCTCCTGATATTTCCTATCAGCTTGTAAAAGGGAACTGATTTACAACCTTTTTCTACTTTTTACTTTTTACTTTTTAAACAGATTTCACTTTTGGACTTAGAAAAGCCCAAACAACTTCTATTTTCTTTTGTCTTCAACTAACCCTGTCCCCCAAATTGTTTAATATTTTTCTCCTTCTGGTACTCCTTGCACGAGAAAAATGAGATTCTTTGGAAGTTGTTTTAGACAATAGTGCACATGTTGTTTCAAACAGTGGTGTAAAGATGAGTTGCAGGAAAAGTATAAGTTTGGAAATGTTGTTTAGGCCATTCTACAACAAAATCAGCCTCTTGTTTAGACTGGAGAAAAATCAGAGAAGAGCAACAGTTCTTTTGTTTCAGTGAAAAAAGATGTGAATGTTTTCTGCATTTTATCATGTTGAAATACATACTAAATCATTAATTGTACATTCTTGTTTCTTTATGGCACATTACACAATGGTGTAACAGACTGCAAATTACACTACATATTTGCAACACATACCAAATGTTTCTATACTGAGACTTAGACTGAGAACAGTAAACCGAGATGTAAGCCAATGCAAATAGACTCTAAGATCAAACTCAACTTCTAATTTCCCATTTGCCCCAGAAATTAATGTTCTTTAAAAATTGGCTGGATAAATCTATCTGAAACAGTATTTCTAACATGCGTGAGAAAGAGGGTGGGGCAAAGATTAAAACTGTTGACTGTGCATTTTGAAAATTAGCCTTTAAGTTTGACATTGAGCAGGCTTTCACCTGACCTTTCAGAGACCTTCCATTCATGTTGGATGCCTGGATTTCATATGCAGTTTATTACTCCTTCAAAGGTAATGGTTATGTTTAAGATTTCTAGTCTGACTTCATAACCTATTTCATTGGTGAATCATATGATGGTTTACTGCAATAGCCTTCATAAAATAAGGAGTAATTGCCAATCAAATGTTTTCAGTGGCTAATGGTCTTTTTTTTTTTTTGGTTTAATCTCAAGTACAAACAGAGTAATTAACATCTGAACACATTAGCTGTTTACTAGTAAACAATTTCAAGAGGACTTGTTTTGCTCAATGTAATCCTCAGATGAATAAATGTAATGAAAACAACAAGAGATTTTGCAACTGGGTGTCATATTAGACATTTCAGACTATATTGAATGTTAATTAATTTTGTGTCTCACCATTATGCTTTGGTAGGACTTGAGTGACCTATTGTAGCTTCTAAGTGGCTCCTGGTGCTATGGGCACTGTTTTGTCATGTAATTTTATTTTTTTTTTTTAAACCTTTGCAATAAGTGATAGGCATCTGGAGAGGAAGCAGGAAAATTTTATATGCAGACATGACCAGAAATAATTGGGTAAACTCTGCATACCCTTGCAGAATGATTTCCCAAAAAGAGCACCGTCAGAAGGATTCTCTTGTCAAGATACTTACTTTCCTGCTTCCACTGATATACCTGAAAATTCATTTCCTTGGTGGTCCTCAAAAGCTTGAGGTACAGTTTTATATTTTCTGTTCTTAACCTCTCTTCACTCATTCCTCTCCAACTGCTCTGAAGTAAATGTCCTCATTAACATTTATGTTAAACCCTAAGATTTAGATACCTGTTTATAGGTACTCACTGAGATTTTTTTATCCTATTCATTTAACTGTCTATCCACACATCCCATATGTGACTGTATATTTCCCTCTTATGCACAGTATTTATGAATGAATATTCTGAAGACTGCTAATTCAGAAGTTTCATGTTGGATGTGTAGCCTTAACAAATTAAATTAGGATAATCTGGATACCCTCAGGGGAGAAAAGAATTAAGAGGCCTTTAGGTTCACCATTAGTCTCTCTGTCATTTTTGCTGTTGTGCTTGGACTGTGTGAGGAATGGAAGTTAGAGTGTGCCTGCAACTCTACTTAACAGCCATGATGCCTCTCTGTTTCACCAGCCCTCCTTTTCATCCAGGTCTGGTTTTGCCATGCAGTATGGGCGGTAATCCCTACATTGAAAAGGCTCACCTCTTCTAAATCACACTTGGGCTGCACCTGGCCTTGAATATATTTTCCTTAGCATAGGTGTTTCCAGAAATTATTTAATCTTAAAAGTTGTCACTTTTAAATAATTAACAGTTGGATAGAAACAATTAACAATGGGTAGATTAACAGGTTGTTTGAAAGAACTCCCAAACTGAGTACATAGAATAATCTAAAAAGGAAATCTTCAAGCAAAATAGAAGGAAATCCATGACTGATATCCACTGTCACCAAACAGTAGCAGAAAGGAAAATGTTTCAGTCTTGAAGTTCACAGACCACTTAGTGCTGTCTATGTCAAAACCCATTATTTGAACTTCATCCTGTAGTAAATATGCAGCTACTGCAAATGGTTTTATAGAAATCTAATGTACTCACATGCCAAACAAAAAGTTCACTTATAAGGCATGACGATGCAGCAAGTATAATTGCAGTTACCTGATGGATATCAAGCATGCCCTGGTGTACATATGCTTTCTATCCAAAATTTGTATGATGATACTCTTCAGCGTTACCATTAGTGTACAACAGCTCATTGTATGGTAACAGAATCAAAAAGAGAGAAAGAAAAAAAAAAATACCTGTCTTGTTGACATACAGTGATGAAGAACGTTATTTTTATTAGAGAACTTTGCCATTACGATGAATTTGCCAAGGCACACGTAAGGGTGTTTTCTTGATCTGACAGCGCACTTTTAGATTTAATGGCAATCTCTAAAGTAATTTACCCATATAAATAAATAAAGCTAAAATCATAAACATTCTGTCAGACAATAGTAAGATCAGTAGTGTCTTTCTGAGATCATTTCAGGACTTTGGGATTATACTGCCCTCTCATATTGAACCTTATTGGAAGTTTATTGCATAGGGAAGTACAAAGTGACTTCATAGACACATATGACCAGCAAGATGTACAGAGCTGAGATGAAAAACATTTGATAAAGATCCTGAATGGGAAACATCATTTATTATGATACATTTTTATTTCCTGTATTTTTCCAACTGTTTGCTATTCTCCTTTTCCCGATATTTTCTTTGCTCTTGGTGTTTGTGAGTGCAAAATAACCAATCTTAAAACCACAAAGTAATTCAAATATGGACTTAAATGTAATGTAACTTAAAAGCCTCTCTTGCAAAACAAAATTTTAGTTAATATTAGCTATCAGTCAGAAAAAAAAGTTAGATTACTCAGACCTAATAATATTTTTCATGCTGAACCTAAATTACATAAAAGCAATATTTAGTACATTGATTTAAGCATTTAACTCAATTATAGGACAGGGTATGGGAGACAACAGAAGAAAATAAGAAGTGTGAAGGTAGGTGGATAGGACAAGAAAAAGATTTGGAAGTATATGGGAGCTGAAAAGATACAGTTTATGCTTATCTATGATGACTTGTGAATAGAGGAAGTAGAAGGGTTTAAATTTGATTGTGTGATAAGACAGGAGCTAGCAATTTTCCGGTGAATGTTTGTGCTGCAGGAATGTAGCATGGATGAAATTGCAATGATGTGGAACAAGAGACATCAAGAGCAGTTAACAGTAGAGAAGCTTGAAACACAGTAACAGCAAACTGAGACAGATCTTCCATGGGAGGTAACAGCGCTATAACCACAGTATTTAAAATGTGGTATGCATAGGGTCTTAAGAATGTTTTCCCAGGAAAGAAAATAAATCACAAATTGCAGAGGTCTGCTTTTTGTTTTTTATCAGAAGCCCTTCATTTTTCTCTCTTTCTCTCCCTCTCAGTCTTTGTATCAGCCTCAATTGGCAGAAATCAGCATGAGAAATATATTTCAGCAGTCTTAGTTCCACTATGTCATGTCATTCTTTCACTGAAAATTTTTTACAACAGAAAAATTTGTATGACTGTTCAAAAAGAATCAGTTTGAATCACCAACACACTGAGTGAACTCATTCAAACAACTGATTAATTAAAACTATATATTGTTTTTCACTTATCTGTATTTAAGTAACAATGTTGTTTAGCTTCTAATTTTTGCTAATACATTTAGGTCAATTTAAATTAATCAGTTAAATATAATCTAAAATATTTTGAAAAGCTTCTAGCTAAGGTGAACAAATTCCTGTTTAATCAAGAATGCTGGAAATGCTTTCTCCTTTGTTCCCCAATGGCAACTTGCCAGATATGTATTCTGTTGAATCCACCAGTATCTGATGTTATAAATACATAGATTGTTACTATTTTAAAATCTAATTTTCTTTACCCTTTTAATGATTCTTTCTATTACTTAGCTGTCTATCACTACCAGATGTAATGTCCCAAACTCTCAGGAATCAGGACTGCTGACTGCACATATTCTAAGATGATGTACATAATATGTAGAATGTATAGTTCATGCTGGAATAAAGTAGAACAATTAGGAACAGATCTTATAGTCATTAAACAAAAAATATAGGACTGGATTTGTAACAGAGATATTCAAGTAGCAGTCGGATACCTCCTGCTTTGCAGGAAGAGTATGGCCATGCCTATTCTTAAGGTCTCTTGGATTCGGCTAGAAGGATTAGATACACAGCAAAGTGTGAAGAGATATGGCCAGCCTCAAACAGAACACATGTAAGCCCATATCAGCATCACACAAAACCACAAAGAGAGTAGGTGATACAACTGGAGTTGGTTTCTGCCAGTTTGTCTCTCTGGGTGAAACAACTGCCAAGACAGAAAACCCACTTAGGAAATAGGGAGGATAAAGAAGCAAGCATCATGTGTGGAAAGCTGCAGTGGAACAGGGTTGATAGGGAGAGGAAAACCAAATATCTCTGTTCCAGAATTGACAGCAGAAAACACATTCCTCCATGTTCTTCAAATGTGGATAACTACAGATCTGTGAACCAGTATAAAAGTAGATTTAGAGAAATTAATAGGAATAGTGATGTATATCATAGTAGTCTAAAGAGATGATGAGGAGATGGGTGAGCAGGGGGGATATTTATTTATTTAAGCAATTGATATAGTTGGAAAAAAATGGACAAACTTCTGCTATACAAAATGAAAATATTACCGCTCTCCATAAAACTTTTCTTTCAGACAATATGTGGAGGTTTTATTGATTACTTGGGTTTGACCTGAGAATAGATGATACAGAACATCTCAGTCTTGTTTGTAACTGGTGCTATAACATTTTAATTGTGCACGCTTGAACGGACAGGTATAATAGAGCCGTTTGAAATGCTCTTGTGACACGAATGGATTAATTACTATTGCAGCAGCTCTCCTGATCAATATACCTTATGATAAAAACATCAGTCATGCTGCATAAGTCTGTATTTAACAATGAGAGTAAAAAGGAGCAAGAAATATATACATGAATCCTAAATATTTCATCTTTGACTAAAATTGTATACTGGGACTGTCTCTTCTAAACATACATTACAGGAGCCTCTGGTGGAAGTAGTTGCGGCCTCAGTTCTGCCTGCTGATGACATATAGTATAGATGATAAAACCTTACCACATCATTCGGAAATGCTTATGAGGAAAAACTCATATAGATAGGATAGATCATATTATGTTCTTTCATGATTTTCCAATACAGTGTAAAGGAACAGATTACTATCAATCAGCAGTAAAATGAAATTACAGGAACACTTATTTTAAAATAATTAGATCTGAGAACTTGTATAAAGAAACAAATCAGATCCACAGAAAATTCATATTATCGTGGTCTTTCTGAATTACATGGTACCTTTTTATTCAGCCTATGCTCAGCTATAACTTTTAGTCATTCTAAATAGTGTAATGAAAGAATATAGGTATAAAATTTGCTTGAAGACTGCTGAAAATAAATACTTAAAGATATTTTCACTAACTTGTCTGAATATTGTTTTCAAAAATAATATAAAAAGGGACCTTCTATTCTTTATTTTCCCCTAATTTTAGGCTCTTTATTTAACTTTAAATTCCACATAATTCATATGGTAACTTCCTGAATATTATTCTTACAGCCCATTGACATTTCAGAAAATTTTTTACATGTATAGATGGATTCAAATTTAAATACTAGACTGGGAAAATGCCAGTTCAGTAGGAAATATAAATTATGGGGGTTTTAAAAAAATACTTAACCAGGGCTGTCTTAAATTTCTTTAAATATGAATTAAAAATTGTGTCTTATTTACTCAGAAACTTTGGGAAAGGTAGCTTCAGTTATAAAAACAGGTATTTTAAATGTGTGCACATGTATGTCATTTGCTTACTTCAGAATTCATGTAATTATTAAAAAAGGACATAACAACATAGATACACATTCAGCCCACCTATATACGACATCTAACTTTATGTAGACTGTACTAATATGTGTACTTCTTATAATGGAAAAGTCCTTAAAGGTATCATAAACAATATAAGCAATAATCTGACTGTGAACATTGTTGTAAAATAAAAATATCCAGAATAAGAACATGTGGACACAGCATAGAAAGAAGGCATTCTTTTACAATGACAACTGACCTGTTGTAATAAAAATAAAGGTTGTTTTCTGCTACTATAACTCATGTTGAGTGGAATTATTCTTCCAAGAGTGGTGTAGTTGAAAGTAAATCAAATATGGATGATAATTCAGTATTTACTCACATGAAAACACACCAATTTATAATTTTTCCTAAGTGCAAAACCCACAATGACCACCAAAGAACTAAAAATTCTATTGGATGGACCCATACAATGACTACTTAACTCACAATGTGGATTAATAGTATGGGAATTGTGGTTCCATGACACAGGAATTTTACTAGTTATAGATCTTAATACAAAATAAGATGGTTTATTTTAATTTTATTTAGATAATATAAATTCTCTTTTGTTTAAGTAGCCCAGCAGAAAAACTCTCATTTTTATATAAGGCAGAGAGAAAAGAAAATATAATGATCATGTTTGATATTATTATGGATGAATCTGTATAACTACAGGTTTAAATCTGTCAGTCCTGCACTAATGAGACAAAAGACTGTTTGCAATGAAGATGCTGTTAAAAGCAAAATGAGTGCTGCAATGGTCTTTTAGCTCTAATTGTATTGTGCTGACATTTGGTGTAATTATCTGCAGTTGAGTATAATTTTATCTTTCATGCCACTCAAAGAAATTCTGGAGTAAATTGAGGTAGCTATCTGTTTTCAGTTGAATTTGATCACTTTATTTTACCCCAGTCTCAGAATTTAGTTAGAGAGGTCTGAAACCCAGTATTTATCATAATCTGCTTCGTTTGTTCAGTCCCCATGCGGCAATACCAATTAGAATTTTATCAAAGTCATCCTTACAGCAATAATGATAATCCTTTAGCATCTATCTGGATTAGGTCTCTGTTTTATTCTACTAATGAATACTCTAGAGGGGTCTGGGCAATTTTACAGAACAAATTAACCTTAGAGCATAGCCATTTAAAGTGTTCATTATACTGGACACCTGCAAAGTGTACTGGGTTTAAATACAATTTAATAGACCCTTCTAGGCCTGTTTTAAAGTATCCTGAAGAGAGTATGAATAAGATGGTATTTAAATTATGATTTTTAGAATGTTTTTTCCTAGCATTTTCAATAAATATCAGATGTGCTATATAAGAAATATCAGTTTTGGAGTACATCAAACATCATCATGTAATTGCTGCTTTTGAAATTTAAAATGAAAAGTTTCAAAACACTGAAATCTGGAATGAATTTGCCTCTTCAATTCCACCTTTGTGTATAGCATGTTCAAAATTCATGTCCTACATGTGATACATTTTGTTTCTTATTCAAAGGCTCCTATTATCACAAAACGTATTAACTGTAATTCTGAAATAGCTTTATAATGGAAAGGGACTGAGGAAGAGAGGGCAGAAGCGCGGAGGGAATGGAGAAGCTAATTGGTATTCTCTGTTTTAAACTATTCATATCCCCAAGCCTCTCTAAATTAAAAAAAAACCCAAACCAACCCACAAACCAAAACAAAGCCAGAGTCTCTTCATTATCTCATTATGCTACAATTATAACATACCCCAGTGCCAAGGCCCAGGAGTGATTCATTTACATTGTTCATCAGTCTAAACTTTTGCCTCTAGAACCAAATGCAAACCCAATCTGAACACATCAGACAGTACTTGTATGGCTATTAGTGTCATACTAATTCAATAGGCAAATAATTTGGTCTTTATTAACAGTCATAAGAGTTAAATAAATAGACTTTATATTTGAATTTTGTAATTCAGCCTCTAAAATCATGAACAGCTTTTTTCAGACATGACCAAGTTGTGGTCCTTCCATGTTATAAAACTTGCTGGCAACACTACATTGCAGGAAGACTTGCTACATACTTGGATAGAATGAGACAGAAAATGCAAGCAAAACCCAAAAGCAAGTAGCTTTGCACATCTTTTTAATTTATTTCAGAGCAGAAAAAAATAAGCAAAAAATTAAGTATATATTTTGGTGTGAAAGCGTATACATAAAATTAAGCCAGTAAGGGTTTTCCTCATTGAAATCCCAAATAAGTTGCTGTGGTAGAAGGCAGTGACAAAACTGAAAGCACAGAGGAGGCTGGGTTTTCTAAATTCAGAAGGCACTGGTGGGCAAACAGTGGAATGCCAGGACAGAATTTCTGAAAAGAACTCGTACAGTTATTCTAAAAACTCTGTTGGCATTTTTCCTTAGGCCTGAAATAAACTAGTTATCTCACAAAGGTTTTCTTCACTCTGTTAACAAATTCTCAAACTTTTGTTTATATAAACAATATAAATTTTCCCTGCGTTCTCTTTTTCTGATGTGCTACATATTTTAACATACATTTTAGGTATGAATTGATATCTATTAATCTATGTCTACTGTTTGGGGGGGGGAGGTGTCAGTACATTCTAAAAGATTGTTTGCATCCTCTGCTGCTGCTGAAATCATGAAACTGTTTTTGCTTCTTTGATCTACCCAGCTCACAGTGATGCACCAGCCACTATTCCGCAAAGCAAGAATGTACAGAGAGCTATTGCTAAGAAGATCTGGAGTTTCAGTCAAGATTATACTTATCTATAAGTCTTTTTTGTGACTAATGTGATATACATGTAAAGTCCTAATACAGACACAGCTGAGTTAGCTCAGGTACTGTGACATGCAAATGAGACTAGTATGAAGATGAGACAGCTGTGAAATGGCTGTGAGTGCTCTGTAGATATGTCATGGGGGGACTTAGAGTGGGGTTACAGCAAGAAAAGAACCACATCACTCAGTGACATAATCTGAATTTTATTTACTAAGCAGGATGGGTTTAGTGAGTGGATAGCAATGTCTGCTATAAAGTTGCTGGTATAAGATTTCTATTTTATGACACTGAAACACAACTTGCCAAGGCTCATGTCTCTCCAGTCCAGTTTAGACAGCCAGTGTAGACTCAGGGAAACAGCATCTTACTGCTCAACATGTTTGAGTCCTGGCTAATATCCTGGCCCCTATGTGTTACCCATACTGGGGCTGGATGTCCATGCATAGAGCCATTTTCCCCCCACTCCCAGGGGGCTATTGTCTTAAAAATATTTTTCTTTTAAAATTAGGTTGTCAGCAGAACCATCAATGCTCTTGCTCCAGGCCAATTTCTTTGGCTTTCCCTATATCTAAAGCTTTCCCTGTATCTAAACAACTAGTTGTTGTTTCCCAACTTACTATCACCTTCTGGTTTCCTACCCCAAATGAGCCACAAAGATGTTAAGTCCTGTGTTTCTATGCTTTCTCAGATCATACCAGAGTACAGTGTGCCTTTACAGTTAGAAATGGGCAGATGCGATCTTAGCTTCATTTTATTGCATGATGCTTTCAGGAAGTTTTTATTCCATAACAAACCATATAACAAAGATATAATCCTAAGTGGAAAGCAACTGAACCTTTATAACACAGCTGATCTGTATATTTTCTGTAATAGAAGTGGTTTCCTACATGTACAGAGAGAAATTTGTAAAGTTTACACAGATGTGAATCTCTTACTCTTTCTAGGAAAATTGCTAGGATTTTGTCCTACTCGAGCATAGGGGCTGCTGTTTCAGGGCCGCATCAACTACCTGAAAATAAAACTGAAAATTTTACTTAAGGTTTGACACAATATTTTAATTTGTCCGGGCTAGGCTTGTACTGCTGTTGGCTGTTTTTCATTTCCATGCAAATAAAAATACCATCCTTTCCAATTTATTTTGACCAAAACATCTTTCCTGTTTTTTCAGTTCAGAAACACTATTAAGAAAAACAAAAAAAAACCAAAACCCACATTGCTTTCCCAGCTGCAGATAATACTTTAAAATAAATTCTGTTGTGAATTACATTCTATGAAAATACTGAATAGATCTGACTAATAATATTATAAAGGTACTAAGTATCCAGGTTCTGATTTTCTGAGGAGTAAGTAATTAGTGGGGATTCAGCTACCATCTCTTCCTTGGTTCTGATCTTAGTACACACTAGAAATACATAAGGCCTGTTCAGAAAATCAGTGTAATATCTACAACAGCAGTACAAAATTAGGCATATCTCTTTTTCTCACTTCCTTTTCTTTCTCTTTACACCAGGTGTTCCTTCTTATCTCTTCTGTAAGGGTCATCAGGGCATGCGTTGTTACCCTTACCAATTTTTACTGAGCCTGAAGATATTCCAGTACCAGTGGGATTGATAGTTTCTGGATGCTACTTTTACGGAATACAGTGGCTTTAGCTGACAGTAGAACTTACCCAGTTCCCACCATTTCTCTAGGTGACAAGTCAGTTCTATTTTTTTCTCCTAATTTCAAATACAGTTTACTCATTGACTCTGGGCTGTACTTTGACAGTAAATCTTTGCTCCTCAGTACAAGAAAAAAAAAAAAAAAAAAGAAAAGCGGTTTTGGAAGGGCTTATGCTGATATTCAATGGCCTGATCTTTGGGGTCTCAATTTGGGACATGGTAAAAGGGACTAGCTTTCAACTTGTGGACACTGAGTGTGGAATTCAACTCCCTAAATGTAGACTACCTGAGATGTGCTAGGGCATCTGAAGTAAGACTAGGAGGTATGACATGAGACCTACAGGTTAACCATACCTTCCTAAGGTAACAGATGGAGGCCTGATGGATCTGGAACTCCTCAAGTTGCACTAGTTACCTGTGCTTAGGCAGCTAAGTGCCACACTCAGATGGTCTGAAAAGCCAGTGCTTGGCAGCTGTCCTGAGCTGAGCCAAAAATGAGTTGAAGGAAATCATGACTAATAACTTCTGAGTATTCAAACCAGAGGTTTTATTTAGTTTTTTTCTCTGTAAATAAGAAAAAAGATTAAAGATAAAAATCACAGAATATATGCCTTTGTTATGAGTATGCTGGCACAGTATTTCTTTCAAGTTTCTTCACTTACACCTTGAATTTTCTTAGGCACTCTAAGATCCTCTGTTACTGCATTTCATCAGTGACTCATTAAATAATCCCATCTGCCTGAAGCAATAACTACTACAGGAATAAAGTGATTATCCATTGTTGCCTGATTTGCACTTCCTCTAAATCTAATGAATTTAAACACACTTCACTTGGTGTAAAATATCACCATAACATTAAGTAGCTGTCATTTAAATATGTTCATATAGTATCTATAATTCAAACTAACATGTTCTGTAATATAAAATCTGGTCACTTAATGCAGCATGGAAAAGCATTTTGAACTAAAATGAGAAAAAAATTAAAACATTGTTTTTAAGCTGACTTGAAGGTACAGAGCATTGGTAACTAATGAGAACATATTGCTACTTGTCTAAAATTATTTCACATTATGCCTATATAATGAGAAGCCTAGATTCTTAGAAACAGCACAAGATACATGTCTCAGTCACCTAACCTGCACTTGCATGAGAGTTAAGTGAGTTTATTCAGGCATTAGATTGCATGTTCATTCCAGAAGCCAGTTTGAAAATCCAAGCTTTTTTTTTTTTTTTTTTTTTTTGCAATCTTACTTCCTAGTAGAGAAAAATAATTAATCTTCCCAGAGTACAGAGTGCTTGGTTACACTCACTTAAATTCTCAGTTTACACATCAGGTGGGGCCATCTCCAGCCATCTTCTCCTACCTGCTTCTACACAGGCATTTTGTGATCCAGCAAGGATCGCCCCATATTTATCTCAAGATGACTTTTAGGAGGAGCAATGAAAGTAATTGTCCAGATCCTAGGCTGTAGGGTGGAAAAGTGTAATTCCACTGTAGCAGTGCAAATCAAGTGCAGTAGCAACACACATCCAGCAACGTCTGAGTTTGAGACACAGGAATGCATATCTGACCTCTGTAGGAGAAGAGTGAGGTGGAGCAGAAAACAGGTCATTATCTTGCACTATTACTGTTGTTCCAGTTGAATAAATACTTCAACAAGTTTTGAAAATAATGTACAACATAGTGAATTGCCATTTAATAATAAAGAGCTACGCAGTTAACCATAGCCTGTATTCAATATAACAGCAGCTAAAGTTGTGATAAACCATTTTGACAAACCCTGGTAAATGAAATATCTGCACAAAATATTTACTGAAGCATACATGTAAAAGGAATACAAGAGGCTCGTTCATCACCTGGCAGAACACTATAGATGAGCTCAAGAAGAAAAGATTTAAGCATCAGAAAAATACCTAATTTACACACCCAAAAGCATCAGAAAACTTGCTAAACACTCCTACGACAAATTCCTGGAAAACACAGCAGAAGAAAGACCAGAAACTACACACCAGCACAGACATAATTATTTTTTATTCCAAGGGCAAGGAGCTTGCCTCTGATCTGCCCCCCCCCTCTAGCACACTTATTAAACTACTAATAGTAATAAAAATACCCTAAAAACAAATCAGCCCACTATGTATAGTGCTGCAGAAGCTAAGATGAGAAAACAAGGAACAGATGAATTATATTAGTCATTTGGCTCAGTATTTCATTGGAAGGTTTTCAAATCCTGCCATGATTAACAGTAGAATAGGCTACCCAGAAAACAAATAAACTAAATGCAAATTTCATTCTGAAGATGATTTTTTGTGTAACTCATGAGGTCCAAGAGATTTTATATGTATGTGTGTATGTCTCTATCTTAATGGCAAACTTCCATCTCCATCTTAATTTGGGTTGAGAGATTCTGAGTATTTGTTGTCACTCTGGTTCACATGGTATGTAGCTGTACACAGGAGTATTTCACAGCAGGCTGAAAAAGAAAACGTTCACAACAAATTACACAACACTGCATCGCTTTTCTGCACCCACCTATGAAATTTTTACTAAATAATCTCTCCAATATTATTCCAGGAGATTTATAATTACATTTCAGTCAATGCTTTAAGCAGTGCCTGAAAACAGTTATTTACATTTTCTTATCACTGGCTTTGGGTTTTGGTTTTAGTTAATTCTTACATAGCAGCTGATGTGGTCTTGGAGTCAGAATTACATTTCTGACCAAACCACAAACTCTTCAGGGTGATATTTAATATACAAGAGGACTTTGTCAAGCCTAGAGAGACACAATAGAATCATCTGTTTGTGAAGAACTTAAAATTTAAGGAAAAGAGTCTATCAACTAGCACACTCCTAGGTAACATTATTTATTTGCTGCACACTCCATTTTCAGCAACTAAATGGTATTCAAAAGATGACGTAGATAAATGCTTTATTTATAAGATAACATTTTGGCTTTCTGCAGCTGCCTCCCTTATATTGTACTCTGAAGATGGTGGAAACAGTAATGTTACAGCATAAATAAAATGCTTCTGCAGAGAACTTTGAATAGTGTTTTTTCTGCTAAAGAATGGTATGCATGTGATAGTATTACTTGCAGAAAATGAACTTGCTGCAGCTGAATTTCAGACACCAATCTTCTCCACAAAAGAGAGTGAAGGGAAAAAAATAGTATGTATTTTCATTGTATGCATAGAAAAGGAAACAAAGAGGAGCCAAGACAAGGCTATTAAAATTATACATTGAAAAATATGTATTACTTTCACAATCATATTTTGCAGAAAACCCTGGATTAAACTGGTTTGGCAGAGCCAGAAGCCAGTGTTAAGTGCCAGTATCAGTGGCTGTCTCAGTCCAACACAACTGCTGTTTCCATCTCTTTTAAGTTGTGTTTTAATGTGCATTTATGTGAGGTGCTTTATAGTTCTTCCTTTTTGCTTTCCTCAAATTATCACCTTTTTGGTCACTAGGCTGCACACATTTGTGGCTTGACATGGCCAATTGCAGCTGACACTTCCAGTCACCCAGTGTTAGCCCAGTATTAATTAAAACATCGTACGAGACTATTATCATTTTTCTTTTTCATTGTAATGGATCTTATGCTATTTTTAAAATTCTGCTTCTTTCAGATAGAAATAAGTCCTAATCTTACACTCCTAAGCAGAAATAGCAGGTTAAATTAGCAATCTTAGTGCCATTTAATGTAGTCCTTACATTAATCTTCCCTCTCCAGCCCTTATTATTGGATTACCCTTTATCTTTAAACTTCTCAGAATGTCAAAGAAAAAAACAGAACACCAAATTAATTGTTTGTGATATAAGCTGCACATCAATTTTCAAAACACCTGAAGCTAACATCTATACAGAAATAGCTTTTGCAAATCCAAGTCTGATTAAAACCCTAGCTGATCATTCAATGCACTCAGAAGACACCTGGAATAGCAGTTATTTCTTACAAGCTCATGGGTCTAATTACAGACCAACATACTCTTCTAATAAAAATCACATGCTAAAGAGTAGATTTACTATGAAAAGTCACTACTCAATGACTGTACATTCTGATATATCCCACTAATTCCCTAGCCATATCAGATCAAGGTTATGCTTGCTTATTTTCATGACAATAATTAGAGTTAATTGCTTATTGTCTCAACTACAGCACCAAACCAGCTGAGATCTAGTATTGGAACTTATTCCATCTGGTATCTTAGTGTCAGTGATGCCATGATTTGAAGAGATTGGATCAAAACCCCTTAACTTTATGTCAGTATAGTCTGAATTTCATCATTATTAGTGAAAATCCATTACCCTGTAAAAGGTTAATAGCAAGAAAGATGTCTGACAGGTCTAGGTAGGTTAAAAGTCAAGGTAGACTACTGCATTGTATGTCTAGTTTGCAAGAGATAAGCATATATTGCTTTTTATGTTCTGAGTTACTGCAAATCTCTTAGAGCAAAAACCCTAGACACTAAGACATTATAATAACATTCCTGGAGCAAAACCAGACTTTAAATTTGGATTTTCATGTCTCTTGGTACAGAATGCAAAAGGAGATATTATGTGACCTGGGACCACTGAGCCTTTAGAACCTGCACTCTTCCATCCTCAGAAAATTTATAGTTTTGTTCAAATGCATTTGTGTGTATGGATGTTCTTGTACCCATGTGCTTACAAAACGTATGTACTAGCAATATGGGATTCACTATCTTGCAAATACAAGATTTACTAGTGTCACCAAATAATCAAAAGGGAAAAATACCATTGATGACCCTTGCTTTGAGTATTTAATCTCTACAGTGCTGGAATTCACTGCAAAAGCTCCACTTTAGCAGATTACAACACCATTCTCTCAAAAATCAGTATCTCAGTAAGACAAGTGTGACTGCTTTGCAGGCACTGCCTTCAAACTAAGTTATCAAGGGCTGTGTTTGTGAATTAGCTGTAGAACAATGCTGTGTACCTTGCTTAGTAGAGAAACACAAAATTGTTTAAGAATTGTTTAATTCAGGTTAAAAGAATTTTGTCATTAGCAATTTGTATAACATGAATGGAAGAAAAGATGTCTGACTGCAAAACAGTTTTCTGCAAGAAAAATATTGTTTCTTTTCTTTTGGCAAAATGTTATGAAAATTGTTTTCCTGTGAAATTCCCACTGAAACAGCTGAGCCTTTCTCTGCTATACAGCTCAGCTGTCAATGGTTACTGTTTGGAACTGCAAGTATTACTTTAAAAATCATCTAGTGTGTTAGTCATCTTTGCAGATTTTTTCACCTAATCACATCTACTCAAAAAGCTATGACTTTTCTACTAGTTCTCATAAATTTTGCAACATCCCCCCCTAAAAAAACCCTAAATTTATTATTTTAATGCCAGCTTCCTATAGTACTAGTTCAAGTTTTGAACTTCTGCTTTTAGTGTGGTATTTTCTAAACTAGCAAAAATGGTAGCTCAGAACAGTCTTTTCTTCTAATGAATAGTAAGTTGCTTATAAATTCAATACTTGTCATGATTCAAAATAATTAATATTTACTATTTATCCTGTTTCTAAATTTTTGCATAAATCTAAGAGTTGGTACTTATGTTTGGAAGCTTCCAACTTTTCAAGAGATATTCGTAATTAAAAATAATTAGTTTTACTAACTGACAGTAATGTTTTCAATTTCTAGTATAAAAATAATTTTGTGTTCATTCTGGTTGCTACGACAACAATATGGATTAGTTGTCATCCCACAGAATATTCTTGGAGCCTTTCATCATTTTGCAGTTTGATTTTACTTGATAGAAAGGGTCAGTATTTTGAATTCCTTAGTTCTTTAATTTGTTTTTGGAGAGACTATTTTTATATCATTTTGGGAAAATGTAATTTGATGGAAAGAACCTAGTGAAAAATTAAGACAATTTGTGACACACCCCCTGTAAGCAGCAATGTTCTGTTCTTAAATAGCTGGGTTTAGCAATCTGGCATAATTATCATTGTATCTTTTAAATCAGTGGCAAAGAGGCACATTCAGTGTCATACCCATTTTAATCAGATTTGTTAGAGAAGTTAGACTTTAAACATGGTGATGATCATTTTTTACAGCCTTTCCAAAAAAAAATTTAAAAAAAAAAAAAGGCCAGATTTAGATGTGTTGACTGTATTAGTATTAAGAAATCTTAAATTCAAGAAGTAACAGTAACTCCAGAAGTCAACACAAAGGTGTTGACATGGTGATTAGAAATTGTGCAGAACATGCTGTGTGCTGAAGGGCCCAATATATTATTTATTTTTAAGCAGCACAGTAGGGATTTACAACAAATTCCATCTTGAACCGGTTAATAGAAAATGAAAAAGCAGAATGGACCTGAAAGCCTATACCTTTCATGGTCTATAAACCAAATTCTGAGCTGTAAGAAGAGGTTATTGACAGACTTGGATTAATAGTCTGAGATCATCTTCTCAGGTTAAATATGTAACCTCTTCCTTTTGTAAAATGAGAAGAGTCTTTCCTTTTCTTTTAATACCGTTAATGGTTGTGCCATTGTCTTTTTATTTATCAGCTCAGAGATTAGACCAGTGAACCAAGAAGTGAGAAACCTGTATTCTGTACAATCATCAGCTTTAAAGAATTATTACCCATTGTTTTCAAATCCTCAAAGAGGTACTCACAGTACCTTCTCCCCTTGTGCTGCTGAACTGTGCCATCCTGGGATATATTTCAAGACTTAAGGGATCAGGAGGCAAAAAGTATGGGGATGAAAGCATCTACAAATCTGAGACAAAGGCCTGGCAGAACGGATCCTCTGGCTCCAGCTCTGTCAAGGCTGTTTTATGTATTTCCTTTAATAACTACTTAATGTCAATTGCATTATCTGAAACTTCTGTTCTCATGGATAGTTTCCAAACATAACAGGGTTTTCACAGTGCTTGGAAGTCAGATAAAAAATATCAGCATTATTTTTTAGCAGGAACAATAATGAATATAAGCAGTGAATATAAACACAAAAAAAAAAGAAAAAAGAAAAAAAAAGAAGATTGAAAGGAAAAGGGAAAGGGAGGGAAGGAGAGAGGAGGGAAAGAGAGGGGAGGGAAGGGGAAGGTAGAAGGAAGACATATTTCTTGTCATCAGGATGGAGAGCTGTGCCAGCCAACAGTACCACAGTCTCTACCTGCCTGGAAGTATTTTTCCCCAAAGAAATCATAGGCCTCCTTTATTTCAACTGATAAACTACTTTTATAGTCTTAAATTTATTCCATATTGGCCATGTTAGTTACATGCTGTTTGCACAGTTCATATACCACGTTCTATAACTGAGAGAGTCTGAATGTAAGAAAACCCCGACAGTCTATTTAAGATTTCTTTATTTTCCTCTAGGACCACTGTCTCCATTGCACTACAACTATGCTTATAACCGCTGATGCAACATTTGAGCCTAAGCTATGAAACAGTCTTGGGGTAATCAATGTGAATAAAAAAACATGGTCTGAGGTGTTGTACACCTATATGCAATACCTGCTGGTAGTGAATGTCTCATTTCCAGCATATGCTTATTTGAAGATGGGATTTTAGAAAAGTTGTTACTGTGGTACACTCAGTCTTGATGTATGAGCACAGTTTAGCTAAATGATTCCCTCAGAGAAGTGGAGCTGTGGCCATTAGCTCAACTTGAGCTACAAATGTGGCAGTTCACAGTTAAAAGAATTACAACAAAATAATGTTTTAGGCAATTAATTTTTTACTCTCATTCTACATCACCAAGATTTCCATAATTTAAAAACCATTTGTTGGCATGGAAACATCAGCTTAATTAAAAATGGATTAAACTAATTAACCTAAAACATATCATGCTACAGAGTGTTTGATTTAGAATACATTAGAGGAAACAGAACATTTTTCATTATGATTTTGTGTCTTTTATCTATTGAAAATGTTTTGCTTCCCTGAGAATTTACATGCTTGATCTTTGGGTTACCTCCCAAAGGTAAGGATACTGTTGACAAGTAATGTTCTTGTTTCACAAAGGTGGACCCTATGTGTATATATGGTCTATCCCTCATGATAGTTTTGCTTTCTAATTGTCCATCAGACACCACCATGCAGCATTTCATCTTCTTTCCCAGCTGCAAATTTTATTTCAGATTTGATGTCCTGACATGCCAGAAATTAATTGGGTTAAGCAGAAAATGAAGATATAAAGTAGCAAAATGATCCATACTCTTTCTGCCAATTTGTTAAAGTACACTATGGCAGAAAAAAAAATAGTAAGTATCAACTAAATACCTTCCCTGGAGAAAGGAGTTGTAAAGATTAACAACTTCTTTCCCATAGCCACCTTCTCTCACTATAATCCCATCATGCTATATGAACTTCCACTTCTATTAGGGTCAATAAGCAGTTTTTTCTCGTGTACAATGTCCTTTTCATTTAAATCCAAAAAGCAGCTGCTGCTTCATTCAAATGCACAGGTTAGATAATGTCAAAATGTCCTATCTATGGCATGTAGCATGACTATAAATGCAGAGTAAAAAACCCAAATATCTCAATGCTGCTTGAATTCTTGGATTTCACTCCTCAGTTCTCCTTACTCTTCTTATTCCCAGCTGGGGGCTGAAGGAGATAGAAGATTGAAATCCCATTTAAAAAAATATAAATATTGCAGTGCTCTCTTGGGTGGTTATAGATGCTTGTCCTGAAACACTAGGGTTTCATTTCTTGCAGGATGTGAAAGTTCTATTTTATTGAGCAACTCTGTGTCAACCTTGCCATTCAGCCCTTAATAAGGCACATAGAGAATGCTCTATGCCTAGCAGGTGGCCTGGGGGTTCTCTGTCAGCATTTTTGTCATGAACTGCAGGAACAGTAAAGCCATTCATACAATTCTGAGAACTCCAAACACTTTAATATTGCTCCGGGTTTCCACTTAAAATGTAAATATCAGCGACCTTTCAGAAGGCTTTTTATTTTAAAAAGACCTCATTTGCATGACTGGTTGGTGAGTGACTTCCATACTCAAAACTATTTAAGGCTACTGGTTTCTCTTTGCTAGCATGTGACTTGTTGGCTACAGCATCATAATAATACATCAGGATCAAAAACAATTCACAAGTTCAGTGGCATAGCATGAGCATTTGACAAAGAAACACATAGGAAAATCCAATGTGCCCAAGCCTTGGGGTGGTTCAGATGAGGCTTCCAACAAGCAGAGAATTTTTCTCATACTCAGTACTAAAAAAAGTAAAGAGTTGAAAAAAGTTCTACGCACTTACCAGGGATTTTATCCTGTGTGCTCATCCAAAATCCTGATTGTGGGTCACTGAGGAAAGACTGAGAGCTTCTGACCCTCTGCTTTGAAAGGAAACCCCAAACTTGGAAAAAGATTAGATGAGACTCAGTTCCAGTTATTAAGAGTTAGGGCAAAATATCCATGCCTATGTGACCTAAAACTATGGCTGTGATTTTAACGTAAGAAGTGTTTAGGACCAGAAGTTGAAAAAAGGATTTAAGCATCTAAGGGCATAGATAGTAACTTAGCGGGGTTTCACAAACATCTTGAGCACCTGGACATGTAATTCCTACATGGAGGTGCTACATTCTATATCAGCCCAGCATATTTTTGTGATACAACTTAAGCTTTTATATCTCAGAGACACTTTTGATAGTTTATTCTAATCACCTTGCTAAAATATCTGAGGAAAAGATTATTTCTGTACTAAACCCATTCTCCAAATACAGCATGGATCCTTCAGGTGACAAAAATTAAACATTAATAGTAGATGGATTTGGTAATGCTTCTTTCAACATCTGTATCCTTAACAATTACATGTTTTAACAACTGCATATTTTAAAAATATCACTGCCCACATTTATCATAGAATCATAGAATCACCTCGGTTGGAAAAGACCTTTAAGATCATCGAGTCCAACCTTTAACCTAGCACTGCCATCCCACCACTAAACCATGTCCCTAAGCACCTCATCTATCCGTCTTTTAAATACCTCCAGGGATGAGGACTCCACCACCTCCCTGGGCAGCCCATTCCAGAGCCTGACAACCCTCTCGGTGAAGAAGTTTTTCCTAATGTCTAGCCTAAACCTGCCCTGGCGCAGCTTCAAGCCATTCCCCCTCGTCCTATTTATGTCACTGTGTACATTTTTAAGACTTTTTTCCTGAGGGGAAGAAAAGGATTGTTTTCTTTTATGGCCTCAGAAGTAAATTGTAATAAATAGTAATAGAAGTAATACTTAAATATCTGTTGCTTTCACTACAATATATCCCCCCAGGTAATTTTGGGGACCAAAATTTCATGACCAAAATTTATGTCTGTGTAACCAGCATTTTTAGTTGATTTTGTTTGGTTGGTTTTTTCTCACCAATCAATTTGGAATCCAATTTCATATATAATGAATTAGAAATTACATAAATGAAGAGTACATGCAGAAGCATGAATAATAAAAAGGTAGCCTAATTTGGCTAGGTTTTTACCACTTCAAAAGCCTGAAGATTTGGCTGAAACATAAATACCTATATTTTCTAATAAAATAATTGATTATTTTTCTCCTATAAAACATAATTCATTAAGGAATACTAGCATAGCTATCCATAATTGTGTGTATATTTACTTTATGATTCAAGAAGGTTACCCATTTTTTAAAGATAGACCCATTCTTGCATACCCTGTTGAACAGATACCTAACATCATGTTTATGATTTTAGAGAAATAACTTAAACAACTATGGTAATATAGTGCATTCTATCCAAGATGTGGAGCACATCTTGTTTTGATTCAGATAGACAGGTGGATAGATAGATAGATTGTACTGGAACCAGACCATTCAATCATTTGTGATGGAATTTGGTACTATAAATGCAAACAAGCTGGAATTTACAACCATATAAAGCATATTGCACCATTCCTTTAAGTTCTTGCAGCTTTTGAGGTCTTCATATGAAGATACTGCTTGTTTCAATAACACTTTCGTTTATCAGCCCAGCGCAAGAACTCTTTCTTCAGGCTTTTGCTCAATCCCTGTAAAAAAAAAAAAGGCCAGAACTGCAGGTCTCATTTGGATCAAAGTTATTGTTATTGGTAAGGTATTTTCCTTAGATGAAACCTACCAACAATCTTGAGGTGGGAAAAAAAGGCACAGTTACAGCAAGTGCACAATAAAAAAAATGTTGGCTAGATGGGAGCATTCTATACTTATCAAGGGTGGGGGTGTAGTCACAGACTACTCAGCACTAACAGGAAAAGTTGGGAAGCATAATGTTTCCTCCAGATTTGTTTCTTTCATTTATCCTTCCAGTGCTAAGCATTTGGGCACAATATGTTATTTGGGCCAGATGGACATTTCAGTCAGTTATTACTTCGGTTCATAAAAACAGTACTTTGACAAAGTGTTTGTCCTGGATCAGATTTTACAGTTATAAATGAAAATATAAGATGGGGTTAATATTCCCATTCTTTGAAATTGTTAGCAACCTTGTGAGAACATTAATTCAAAGATTAAGTAAATCCACTTGCATATGTAGGAACAAACTCTGGTCCCCATGAAGAATCAAACTTCCAAAGCCATTCATGGCAGTATAATTTAATTCTCAGACACTTAGCTACAGACAGGAAACAGAACACAACAAAATTAAAATTGCATTATTAATCCATAGAATCTGGTCATAATCTGGATATAATACACATTGCTCCTTTTGAGGTGAATGATTTACAAAGACAACCACAAGGAGAAGACACAATTTTGCCAGAAGCTCATTATCTGATGTCAAAGCAAATTTTATGTTTTATATCTGTGGCTGACAATGTTCCGGCTTTTGCTGAAA
Source organism: Gorsachius magnificus (assembly GCA_034008185.1). Taxonomy (NCBI): domain Eukaryota; kingdom Metazoa; phylum Chordata; class Aves; order Pelecaniformes; family Ardeidae; genus Gorsachius; species Gorsachius magnificus. The sequence goes on from CM067084.1 coordinate 61,949,586, forward strand.
AGGCTGCATTTTCTACTGCAGTGTGCCTCTAATAAAATGTCACTGCAGAAGGAAGAGAAACCTGCTTAGACTCTCTTCTTTTAAGGGATCAGACTCTTAAAAATGAGCTTTAAACACAAGGCTGGACACTGGGGGGTTTTGTTTGCTTGTCAGCTTGCTTGTTTATTTGCTTCTTTAATAATCACTTCTGTATTTGTTTGAGGAAGACAATGGGATGATCAAAAATATCCTAAGGCAAGCGTAAAAGTTTACACAACCCTCATATTGGCTTTGTTATTTGTTGACTTATATCTGACCATTATACTTTGATTCTGGCCTCACTGTAATTTTACATTATTTTGACTTTAGTAGCATTATGCAAAATTCACAAAGATCTGAGAGGAAAAAAGTATTACCTTGTTTGTTCAAGGAATATCATAGAATCATAGAATGTTTTGGGTTAGAAGGGACCCCTAGAGGTCATCTAGTCCAACCCCCCTTCAGTGAGAAGGTATACCGCTAACTAGATCGAGTCACTCAGAGCCCCATCCAACCTGGCCTTGAATGTTTCCAGGGATGGGGCCTCCACCACCTCTCTGGGCAACCCGTTCCGGTGTTTCGCCACCCTCATTGTAAAGAATTTCTTCCTTATATCTAGTCTAAACCTACCCTGTTTTAGTTTCAAACCATTACCCCTTGTCCTGTCACAGCTGGCCCTACTAAAAAGATTGTCCACATCTTTTCTATAGGCCCCCTTTAAGTACTGAAAGGCTGCAATCAGGTCTCCCTGCAGCCTTGTCTTCTCCAGGCTGAACAAGCCCAACTCTCTCAGCCTGGCCTCATAGGTGCTCCAGCTCTCGGATCACACTTTATATATATATATATATATATGTGTGTGTGTGTGTGTGTGTGTGTATATATAAGTGTGTGAAAATATATATATAAAATTGTAAGAATTGTATGCTCCAAAACTGAAACAATACATACATTTCACAAGTATAACTAAATTTTAGTAGAGTTTATGTTATTAAAATTGCTGACATTTTATAATACAAAGGAATAACTTTTAGAAGGATAAAATGATCTCTCTACAATTTGCTATAAAGCTTTAGTATTCCATGAGTTAGGTACAGTATCTGCACAGTGATTTGACAATACACGTTCTGTAGGGTGGAGTTCAAAGGCACATCTGTTTTTCATAGCTTCTTGAAGATTTACATTCTGCTACTGATTTCTTCTAAGTAGTTTAATAACTGTAAAATGGCACTACAGTCACATACTCCTTTTTTTTCTCTGTGCTTTCAAGGGGAAAATTAATCATACACAGGAATAAGTGTTTAGGAAACTGAGACTATATCTACATTATCAAGTAGTGTTCCATGAAAGAAGCAGACCTGCAGAGTGAAGCAGCAAAACTTTCTTACATTTTGGAATATTCTTACTTTTCATTTGAGCCAGGAGGACAGTTTGCCTCAAAGTACTTAGAAGAAAATTTATTTTTCCAATGACAACTGCTATACAGCCTCGTGATGAAGAACAAAGAAGCACCTTAAATTTGTAGATGTACAAACAGGTGGATAATAGATAAAATCAGAGAGATTATTTTCCAAAAACTCTTTTGGGGGCCAATGCAGAATGTGTTACATACTGCACTACGCAAAACCCTAAGGCAGAGAAAGAGATATATGCTGACTTCCCTTTATGGGGTGCAGACAAGTGACCATATCTGAGACTGGATCCAGATATAAGCTTCTTGTTCTTTATATTCCACATGTCCCCATTTCACCCTGATATTTTCCATATTATCTGAAAGAATAAGGGGGCAGAAAGGGGACAGTGCATATACAATGCTGAATACAGAGATAGCTTAAATAGTTGTATGGCACTGGGATGTACTAGATATAAACAAAATTTCAGTGAGTTTCCCCCCATGCACTGTACATTCAGCACAGTGGGTCTCATTTTGGCCTGTCTTGATACAATATGAACTCTACAGTTAAGCTTTTCAAAATTTTTGAAAAATAATATTCTACATAAACTATCACCGTACCTTTAAAATCACAAGTAGATGAGATAATTAACTTGACTGCCATGTCTACAACTTTTTTAATCCCGTTTATACAAGATAGCTTCTTTTTAATTAGTTCTTGGCAGGCACTGCAGCTATGATAGTAATTCTAAACCATATTCCAGTGAAGTGTTCCAGCAAGTTTCTATATCTTAAAGCTGCAATACAAAACATGCAGCAAAAACCATTGTCCTGGTTCTGTAAAGCTATCTCTGGTGGCTAATCCACCAAAGATGAGGATTGTGTGCATATGTGCAGTTATGCAGGATCATGCTCGTAATTGTAGGTACTAATTGCAGGTATTGAGATGCTTTTTACATTGATTACTGTGGGTTTAGCTACAACCAAGAGCTCTAATAAGTAGAAAACATGCAGAAGTGGATTATTCAGTGTGCAGTTTCTTTTTTGTTTTCCTGTTTGTAGGAAGCAAGTATACGACTAGTGTTTTACCCTGGAAATTATTCTGCTTTTCATCACCAACGATCAGCTTTAGCATAAATGCTGAATCTGTCCTATCAGAAGCATAGATCTGTACTTCTAACAGCATTTCTTTTGTGCATAGAAACCATAATAAAGCAGAAGCCAATTAATGATGGATGTTGAGAGGAAGCGTTGGAGATTTCTATACCCTACCCCAGCTGAGAGATACAGGCTGTGTAGATAGGAATTTACAAGATCTAAAATAGAATTGGAAGATGCACAGAGCTCAATAAAGCATCATTCTGTACGAATTATTGTGTTCTTTAGGCAGCGATGAAATATCATTGTGACAGCTGGGATTTTATTCTGACTTGGCTTAAACCAGTTTCTATACTGAATTAGAGGACCTCAAATTAGCTTTCTCATTGTGCAGACAATCTCTACACTACTGGGCAAATCCACAAGTATATGAGATACTGAGAAGTTTCATTCATTTTGCTCATGTTTCAGCTTCTACTAGTGGTGTCTCCTGCCTCTCCACCCAGAAAAAGATGAACTCAACAATTCATGATTTCATTAATTCAAATTCCATACCATAGGCAGCCAAGAAAATAAGATGGTAGATATGGACTTTCAGCCATGTGGTTATACTTAATCCGAGAAAAGCCTAAAGAGCATACTTGAATAACGCCTGGATAAAAATGCTCCTGCATTTTAGGAGCATGTACACATGCAATTTTTGCACTTTTCTGGTAAATATAAATGCTATCCTGTACACTCCAAATCATATGTTAATGAAAGTACACTAATATGCTAGTAAACTCAATCAAAATAATATACCAGTGATTTTGTACTTCTACTGCAATCAAAATGGATTGCCTGTTTTCACTCGTACGGTATGATTGCCTTTTCACAACAGAAACCCCACAATACAAAGAGTTATTGTCAGATTTAGCATAGATTTTAGCAGAGAATGTTTTTATTGATGAAACTTGCCAAGTTGCATCAGTTTGCTTCGGTGTTTTCATTCTATTTGTATGACCCAATTTTAGCTCATTGATGATAACACATTTTGATTTAAACCCACTTTGATGTCAAGTCAGTTTGATTCAAAAATCCTGTTGAATTTAACTCATTTCAGTGTTTCTTGATGTGATGTTTTTGTACATCATCAAGTATAGGAAGTTTATCTTTACATTTTTCTGAACTAGCAGAGAATGGTTACCTATAAAATTGCCAAACATTATAAATTTTTTCTCTAGCCTTTTTCTGCTCACTGATGAATAGCTTTAACTATTCCATGAGATTTCCAATCAGTTTTAACTTCATTCTTAACTTCCTAAACATATTCTTTAGTTCTCACTTTCATTTTAATTCATTCCAACATTATCTCCTGACAAGATGCTATATTATTTAGACACCAATTTCTTAACAAACAGAAGGAGACTATGCAAACTTGATGTGCCAAGAATGTATGTTAGTGCCCTGAAAACTGCCAAGTTTCAGAGATGATGATTTGCCTTGTTAATTATTTTGACAAGACTCTCTATTGCAATAGCCTTAACCATTTTTTTCTCCCATTCCTAGATATCCTTAAAACTCACACCTAATATTTTCAGATAAACATCAAGCTCTCTTCTGTCTTCTACTGGCAGAAATATGTGGAAGCCTGGGGCTCTAGGATTTGCAAAGAATTAGAGAGAGAGAGTTTTAGTGCTGCAAGTTTTAGCTGTAACCTTTGCAATTTTAAGTCTGAAAATTATCAAAACTATTTTTCAGGAACATAGTGTTTTGCATTAAAAATCCTGTTAGACACAGTCAATAATACTTCTTAACAATTTTTTAAATTTATATACCATATTCAAGGTTCTGATTTAATAGAAAATCACACTCAAGATAATATGAGGAATGTATAACATTTAGAAGATAAAAAAAAGCTTTTTAAAAAATTTCATATCTTATAGGAAAATTGATAATGCATATTCTTCATTTTACATCAGAATCAGTGTTTGTTTCTTTAACTTCATAATATTTTCTGAGCAGCTCAGTGTTTCACATCTGGTTTGGGACAAGATAGTCTACCTTTTATGTCAAATGCATGCTATCCATTAGCATGGAGCCAGTTCACTTAAAACTTACTGGTTTTTTAGGAGGAACCAAAAATGGAGACCTCACAGTCCTTATTGGAGTAATCAGCAGATTTCATATTCAAAAGGGACTACTGTCACATAATCTGACAGCCTCTGTTCCCAGAACCCCTTGGTTAGTTCTAAAGGTATCTCTGAATGTTCTGTGCCCTGTTCCTATTTTTTCTATTGGACCTCCCTGTACAGTTGCAAGTGATTTTGAACAACCTGTTATTCCAGTTTCTTTTCCTACATGTTACGTAAATGTATCAGTTGCCTAGATATAGCCTTCTACTTACCTTCAAGATACTTTATGTATTCCCTATGGACTACAGTTCATGACACAGTGTTATTTCAGAGGACATAGTCTCCCACAGGTCCTGTGACATATCTGTCAGCGCTGTGTGGACTTCTTGGACATCCTTAGATATCTCAAGGATACAGTCGAGACCGTGTATATGGTGATAAAATCATGCCTTAAACTCCAAAGTTATGGTATTTTCTTGGCAAGATAAATACTTTGAGGTTTTGAATTCTACATTATAAGGAATATTTTTCAATATTTTAATAATTCTTGTTGACCTTTGATACATCAGGTCCCAGTTGCTACATTTTCTCACCTCCCAATCTATATGGTCTACTTTTCTAATGCAGACAGTACATGTCTGACTTTATTCATACTGTTTGCCCTCTTTAATCAATAAAGATGGTTTCTAACAGTTAAGAGTATAGAATAACCAGTAGAGTTCATCTGGATTTAAAACTGTTCTATTTCACACACATGTTGAAATTGTTTCTATCATGCACTCCTTTCTTCACATTCATTCAGCTCTTTAATGGTGATTTCTTCAGGGCTAAATAATGAAATTAAGGCTCAGATTTGCATGGGTTTCATTTTTGAGCCTTGTACTATGATTCCATGTTCCTTGAAATGTTGTTGCAACCTTGATCTTAGGTAAATATATTACTTGTTCTCCCTCCAAAGCTGAAATGGTTCTCAAGACATAACACTAGTTCTAAAACAAAGTCTTTAATCCAAACTCAGTAACCATGATACTGTTTGCATCTAAAGTTTCTTGTGTTACAGGTTAGTTGTGACAGCAGTCTCTCTTTAAAGGTGTCAGTGGATGTGTTAACGTGTAATGAATTCAGATTGTGTGACTGCTACCTTAGTTAATCTCAAAGTCAGACTAAAAGGAGCTAAAACACAAGAATATTTGCTGGAATTCTGTCTTTTTCTGGAAAACAAACCAAAACAAAACACAGATATTATTGTAGAAACCTTTAATAGATGGTCAAGCAAAGGGAAATATCTGGTTTATGCTGGGTATACATAAGATGTAGCAACATCCAGATGAAAACAAGGAAAGCCAGGTTTTCAGAATCCTGCAGTCAAATTCTCTGAATTCTTTAAAATGAAATGTTAACAATGAAACATTAATATATAAAAGTACTATAAAATCATTTATATAAGGGTGAAAATTAGGACATGTACTTTTGCCGCTATCAATGTGGGGCTGTTCCTTAATAACCTTTCATAACAATTTTGTTGTAATCAGGAAACATAATGGTTGTCACTTTGACAGAAACCATTGCCACTTAGGTTTAAGACATTAAAGTATATGGCAGAGATTTCAGATATGTAAGATTACTTACACTTAAGGAGAACACCCCCCCTGCAATATTAGCAGTAAAAGTCATTAAAGTCTTACAATTAAATCAGACTCTTTCAGTAAGGGCAACAGTTCACTTGCCTATTAGAAGTTAATCATGTTATTCTTGAGAACTTTTTTGACCTAAAATCTCTAACCTGAATGACTGGAATTCTTAGGTAATACATGTCTCACTATCAACAAGTTATGCTCCTGAAAGGAAACAAAGGAAGTAAGATCATTAATTTTAAACATATTTTTTAAATGTATGGCAAATGAAAGCCTAAAATGTTGCAGTGAAACTGCAGAAAATTCCTAATTCTGCATCTCTAAGCTTGGATCATATTGTACACCTATTTCTTGTCACAGGCCCAGCTTTCAGTGTGCATGACTGCTGCTTCTATGTCAAATTCAACTGACTGTTGCAGCTCGGATGCAGAAGAGTGTCTAATTTTGATAGCAAACAGCAACATTTCTTCTCTCCAGTTCTTCACGGAAACAGATAAACACAAGCAGCAGAAATGAGTGAGGCAAGTGAGCTATTAACCTAATGGATAAAGAACGGGGAGCTCATTGCTGGAATCTAAATCTCTGGGGTATGGCTCTTTGCAGCTCTAATTTACCAATTTGTTAAATTTCAAATACAGCTAAGAAATATTATAGCCAATTAGTTCCACTAGGGCTATAAGGATGTATATTTAAATACCCCACTTGTACTGCTTTCCTGATAAACTGAAATATGTCTCATCTCTTTCCAGGCTGTTCCACAATAGCAGCTGTTTTTTAAATTCTCATTTGGGATAGAAGTTAAAAGTCCTTGAAAATTAAATTAAATTCATTCAATTAGGCTAAAGAAACATCTAAACCAGCTATTAGTTGGAGGAATTTTATTTAGTTTATTTCTGTCGAATTGGAACTTCAAAGGGACTTCAAACTATCAAAACTGCTGCCATGTGAGCTTAAACAGCAACTGTAAGTTTAACTCTGCATTATTTATTTATTTATTTCATGTTCAGACATACAGAAATATACATTTCATGTGATTCTGGAAAAAAAAGTCAAAAATAAAAGTACAGTGTTGGCTAAAGAATGTTTTATAAAGATACCAAGTGCATTTTCACTGTTCCAGTGAGACTGTTATCCACAAGACTATCTATGTTCTTCAGTCTCATATTGTTTATATTATCTGCAGCTTTCAATGTTAAAAATCAACAGTCCTGTCCTTTTTGGAATTTTGGAAGATGTGTCTATTTCTTTGTCCCTCTAAATATATATCTTACAGGATTGTATCTGAAGAACTTAGCATTTCAAATGAAAACATGACAGAGACATGCTTAGCATACCAAATGAAAGCATAGAGAAAGAGACATGACAGAATGCATAGTTGTCTTGTTTAACCAAGCACAGAAAAAAGAGATGCAAAGGTATATTAAAATAAATAAATAAATATATTTTTGAAAAGCCCAACCCCAAATATTACTTGCAGTCATATCCTTGAAAATATTTCCTCTTTTTTATTCCAGCCAAAGTTATTATGTTCTCATATAAGTCAAACATGAATTTTTATCCATGTTTTAAGTTTTAATTAGACTGGCATCATTTACCATAAAACATAGGTTACACATTGTATATAATTATATATATACATATATATATGTATTTACCAAAAATATGTTATATAAACATTCATAGATACACATACTCATGCACACACACACACATATGTATGTACATGTATGTATGTATTGGGCAACCAAATGAGCTACCTTTACTTGCTTGGTAGGTTAGAGAATTTAGAGATTATAATTTGCACTTTCAGGATTATTTAGGACAGTGGCTACTCTTGAGTAGAGTATCTTCCCAAATTCCTTGAAGGATTTGAGAGTCTCTGTTTTGCACAAGATAGTTATTTTTCAAACTGATTTCCAGGGACCTTCTTTCATATCAAAATGAAGCTGTTTCTAAAAACCCACCCCAACAATTGCATTCTCCTGGAGTGCCTTCACCTTAGACCATAGTGTTTCAACAGGCTCCTGTATCATCCTTTTTCACAGCAAAAAAGAAAAGCTAGAGGGAAGCACTGATAATGTGTTTTCTGTCACCAGAGATTCCTTAGGAAGAGGAGACGGGTGGACCAAGGCCAGGCAACAAGGGTGGGCCGGCCGGGCCGGTTCAGTGGGGACCAAGCACAACTGCCTCAGCCAAAACAAGACTCCATGGGCAGGAGATTGCCAGGCTGGTGCTGAGCTTCAGGGTATGCTGCACACACCAGCCATACTCATTTCTTTTCTACAGACAGTGGCTTAATCTGAAGCCTTGCATGGTGCAAGTGTTATACAGGTTGTTATCCAGAGTCTCTAAATCTTTTTGTAATCTGGAAAACTTAATTACCTTAAATACAAAAAGACCCTAATTAGCTTTTTATCTCAAGACACATACTTAATATGAGAAACAACAACTGACCATCATGATACAACTTTCCAATACTCAATTTTTTAATCTGGAGAAATTTGGTCTTCAGTTTATTTTAAATTTTGCAAAATTATCTTTGGTTCCTTTGCTTTTCTCCAACTGTGCATGAAGGCAGTGCTTTGCTCCAAATCAAAGAACAAAACAAGCAGTAACATCTGCTTCTGTAACAGCTGATTCCTACCTGTGGAAGAGAGGAAAGAGGTTCCTCTAACAGAGCTTGCTTGCAACTCAGCCTCCCGTAGAGTCGGGACTATGCCTGCCTGATGTAATTACATGCCAGCTGACAGTAATTACATGTATATCTCATAACTGAAAAAGGAAGCATATGAGAAAAAGTTATTTTTAGCTCTTCTCATCTTTTATCTCTCTTTTCTTATTTCTTCATTTATAAGAGAAATTTTACTTGATGGACAAAACCACCGTGGGTAAGGTAACCGGTGGCTGGTTGAAAAAAAAATGAATGGAGGTGGGGTTTTTTTGGGGGGAGCATGGTGGTGAACTTGTATCTTTAGCGTAGTCTTAAAAGGATTTATTTGCAAAACCTCTGCTATTATCCTCAGATTTTTTTTAGGTATTCTAGTTTTTCAGTCTTCTAACCTGGATGTTATCAGCATGATAAATAGTTAGATTAGCAAAGTGTGCATGAATGAGTAACTGACAAAATGCTAGAATAATTAGATGCTTGGTAATATGTATGGAATTTTTCATTTTAATTTTATTTGCCTTTATTATGGGCATTAAATGTGTGTTCAGAGAGGAAATAAATGCTATGAGTTTATGTGCACGCATAATGTAAAGTAACCATTACAAAAATCCATAGCTACAAACAAAGAATTATAGGAAACCATTAACAAAAAACAGTGTTCTGTAATGGTGTTGTAGCTCACACATAAATTTAACTTAGTGGTGTCACACTGTCCTGGTGTTCTTTTGTCCCAGTGACAGAAGTATTGGAAATTATGCTTTTCAATCTCCTTTTTTTCTATACTAAGAAAACACTGTTCTTACAGTTTTCACGGCTAGGTCACTTTTATAAAACTTTAATCATTCCTATTACTGTGCTTTGTCTTCTGACTAGTTTGTCTTAACGCTTCCTGTAGTGTGCTGGTCAAAACTAAGCACCCTATTCTCACTGTTATCGTAGTATCACATGGTAGGACTCATTAATATATCTCTGTATGTTACATGACAGTGTTGTTACAAGTATCACAGAATTTCATTTTCCTTTCTAAAAAAGCATCACCAATTTGTGATTCTTTTTTAAAATCTTTCCATTTGAATGTTAATGACTGACAAAAACTTCTTCTATTTTTATGTGTGATGTTTCCAAGCTAATTGTGATTGTGTGTTTTGCCTTTATTGTATTTCATATTCTTTACTTCAGACTGTTTGTCTGATTTATGAAGATCATTCTACCTTCTCGAGTGTTTGGAAAACCTCATGGCTTTGTATCATCCATGTAACTTACACTTTTATTCTCAATGCCAACATCTCAGTCTTTCATTAAAATACCAAATAATGATTGATGAAGTACAGATTTCTGTGATCCATGGCATTTATAATGGAATTTGACAACACATTATTAATAGCAGGTCTTTGTGCAGGTTTGAGGTTTCTTTTTGTCTTGTCTTGTTTCAACTATGGCCAAATAAAACATAGCACTAATTTAAAGAAAGCACAGATTTACCTTTCCTGTGCTATTGCTCTGGAGAGAATTTCTTTTTGTAAGGCAAAATGCTCTACTTACAGACACCAGGAAATGTCTTAGCCATATATTAATGCTAGTGTCTTAGCAATAATGGATTATGCAGTGATAAAAAGAAAGCATTTCCCACATACTATAATACTTAGATATTCCATATAATGTGCTAAAAAGATTTATCTTGAATTTGTGATTCCAGAACTCTTCATAATGCTACAGTTTTTAAATTTGCACTGAGAAAAGAGAGCAACTGGTAATGGAATACATTCAGAACATGATAGGTTGAAAATTAACCTTATTCTGCTATTAAGTTGGTCATAATCAATAGCTTTCACAACTACTATAAAATGTCCCTAATTTCAATCTATGTGTCCTAAAAATTAACATCTAGAATAAATTACTTTTTTATTATTATTATTGTGGGGCACCTTCTCCTTGGAATTACTGTTAAGGTCACATATAATAAAAAATATATCTTTAAAGTACAAAATTAATTTGATAAGGAATGCAGAAGCCAGAAGGTAATGATTCCAGGTAAGCCTACATTTCAAATGTATTTGACACACCAGCAATTTGTCTGGATAGTTCAGAAACTGCAAGTGCTGGGGAAGTATTTCATACTGCAAATTCACTGCCTTTTTTCTTGTTGAACTATAATTAATGACAATCCTATAGATCAGATACACATTGTTAAATTTCACAAAGAGGCTAATAGTTTCTTCATTTATGAAAATAGGTTGCTTTAAAATGCACAGCCTGAACCTCACTTTACATCCATGGGTTCTCAGGATCCATTCTATTTCACAGAACTTTAGGCATTTTTTCAATGAAAGACACCAGGACTACATCAATTAAAGAGTAATTTGAATATATATGCACACAATAGAGAGACAAAAGGAGAGAAGAATCAACTGTGAACAGAATGGAGTCTTTTCATAAATACAATACAATACATTATTTCTTACAGGAAAAAATTCACTTTACCCTGAAAGCCCAAGTAATCATTGTATGAGAGAAAATGTGTGAATGGGATGAAAAGATAAAAATCAGACACTCCTCAAAGTAAGCTAGGGTAGGGGGCTGTAGCAGGACTTCCCTGAGATGGCTATAGCAACTAATCCAACATAGGAATTAGGGCATCATTCATACTATGGCATTTAGAGAGCTTGTTGCACTTTCCTAGGTTTTATTGCATGGGTTTTAGGCAGGTCTGGTCAGACCACCTAGGCTGCTTTTCTTCCTGACTTAGGCTTGATACATCATAATATATCCCTCCTGCCCTGGGCTCCCTGCTACTTCTTTGTGCCATGATTACAAGACCATATTACAAGGGTTTTCCATTTTTGTAAGTTATGTTTCTCTCTATCCGGTTATAAAACTAGAGGTTCAGTTTAGACCAGATTTTGAGGCTTCTGAAGCTATTCCCAAGCAATTGGGACCCTCTCCTTTAACAAAAGTTGATTCTGATTAGCAAGAGATATGTTATCTATATACTTCATATGAGAAAATGGCATAGATAAACATGCCAATTTACAAGCCAGATTTTGCCTCGGAGCTATGAAAGGAAAGTCTAATTTTCTAATGTCTCATTTTGACATGGCCTTGTTACATACATGGAAGTATTACTTACAATTATTCAGCCAAAAGCAGAGTCTTCATTTTTTACCTATTAATTCCCATTAATTAATGTAAAATGTGAATAATCATGTAACTTGTTCCATTAGGATAAATCAGACCCATGACAACTGTAGAAAAGGAATGTAATCACTACATTAATATTGTATGTAATAGATGTTTGTGAAGATTCAGTCTTCTGTCAAATATTGGAAGTTCGTCCACTCACCACGCCTTCATTCCTTTTTTCCTCCTTCATTTTCTTTATCCTTTCTTAAATATGCATTTGTGAAGAAATCAATAGTACACAGCTAGAAGACATCATCTAGGCACTGCAGCTCAATGTTTTCTTGCAAAGTGCTGTTGATCCTTACAGCATTTGATATGTAGCTGATACTGAGTATGTGTAATCCTCACAATTATATTTAGAAGTAAAGTACAGTTGCTTTCTGACAATCTCAGAGAAGTTTTCTGAGAATGTTTGGATGTAGGTTACCTGTGATCAGAACCAATACAAAAGGCAATGGAGTTTTAAGAAAGGTAAAGAGCTGATGTTTTCTTTTGGCAACTAGGAAATTTTCATTTGGTTTTGGTTCAGAGGACTTCTTTCTCCATATCTTTCAAGCCATGTATGCGAAAACCCAAGCTTTTGATCTGTGTGCATTATGTTATAAATTGCTATAGAGAAAGATTGTCCAGTCAGTTACTGTATGTTCCATCCCTGCGTGCTTACTTGATTTCTTGTTCTGGTACAAATGAGAGCCATTACAAAGTCATTGTAATGGCTTTTCTAAGGAAAAATTATATTGAATTAGCAGATAATTTACTCTTGGATTGGTTTTCAAGTTTTGTTCTCAAAAGAACACAAACTGCTGTGGACTATAAAAGGATTTGGCATACAGCTGGCAGGAGGTACAACATATAGAGGGAGAAGGTAATAACAGGAGTAAGAACACAAAGCCAAACAGGAATTGGAATATGAAGCTGCATATATTATCCGAACATACATTTCTGTATTAAACAACCAAAGACCATACATTAGTCTGTGTCTCTGCCATAAGACACAGATCTAACGTATCTGTTGTATCTCACCCAAAAGCCTCCTGAGAAATATACTGATTCAATAGATGACATTGGTAGCCCTCTACCAGTTATTAAACCAAGAAACTTTGCTGAAGGAGTGCTGCCCATGACTTTGAGTAATTTCTATGACTTCAGTAATTTCTATGCCTGCCTATCTCCAAAACAGTTCTGTAGTGGAAGGACATGAGTCTGTGGAAGGTGCTTCCTGCAAAATTTACTGCACTTTAGAAAGCATCTGATGTGAAACTGATGTGAACAGCTGTGCTGCTATTTGCTACTTATGTGCATCCATATTTATTTCAGCTGTTAGTACTTTGAAATTCTAGCCCATGATTCCTTGTCCTTTAATGTACCACACTTTGCCTTGCTAGGCATGAAATCTAATATTTAGGTTTGTTTATTGGTTTGTTTGCTTGTTTGCTTGCTTGCTTGTTTGTTGTTGATGGGATTTGGAGGATGCATAGGATAAACTGTTTCTACAAAATACTTCCAAACATGCATAAAATAATTTAATCTCAGTGATCTACATTATGAAAATGCTAATGGAGTCACATTTGATCTAGTGGACTAAAGAGAACCATTGAAATTTGACCTTAATCATTCAGGATAGTAGCTAATACCGAGAAGAGTAGTTCAGAGATTTAGGAAAACTCCCTCTGAGAATTCAATGCAGGAAATTTTCTTATCTTATATCCCTCAATGGACGTTTTTCATTACCTTTGTACAGACAGCTATGCAACATCCAAAAGGTATTTGACAGTCTAATTTGGAGGCATAAATGCTGCTACCATGTGACTAATTTTCTTCACCTACTGATAATGTCTGACATAGCACACTTCAGAAAGTTGCTGTGCATGCAAATAACATGACAGAATAACAATCCTTACTTATAGTATTGCACTTACATTGATAAATCATGATGTAACTTACTGGTAATAAATTATCAGCAAATGCAGTAAAAGGACATCGCTGTTGTGTTAGAGAGAATCTAAACTACCTGAATCAGCAAACAAGATTAATTACTATTGTTTTTATTACACAGAAAAATACTTGCTTTCAGTTGGACTGTATAAAAATGCTTTGACGTTTGCTTGTATTTATTCCTATTAGTGTTCATGAGGATTTTGTACTTTCCTTTAATGAGATACCAACACCAGATGTATACTGAAAGAAAGAAAAAAAAGTTAGCTATAGTGCTTGCAATTTGTTTTACTAATTGTACATAATCACAGGATATTTGGTCCCTGTGATTTGCATATTTTCTTCATTGTTCAGGGACAAACCCCAGGGACCATTAGAATAAAACAGAGGCAATACCACTGAGCATTCCCAGCATTATAGACAGCAGATCCACTGACCTGATACACAGAAAAATAAAATTTCAATATTTCATATGTGACTGAATAATCATAACAGCAATAACATTCGAGAATGTATTAATTTATGTCATTGCTGAATAATGTGTGTCATACACAATGTGTATCTTACAGTTTCTCTTAATATTATACTTATTACTCAAGTACCTTTTAACGTGTTCTGTAATTTTTAGCAGGCACTCAAGAGGGACAAGAAAAGGAAGAAATAACAGAAATGAAGAGTGGCATGTGTGTCAGAAAGCATTATGTAGGTAAATTTCTACCTGGATATTAATTTAATAATGTGAGTAAAACTTGGTGCAATTTCTTTCTTTTCAAAACAGCAATTGCTGCTGAACAGAAATGCTGAAAAAGTTCAATGAATAAGGAAAAGACTTACTAATGAAGAATAAGCAAATAAATTAATTTGTACACATTTTCGAATTGTCATTAATCTCAACCATAGTGTGAGGTTTTTTTAAAAAAACAGAAAGAATGCTTTTTAGAAGAGAGGATGAGAGAATGTGCTCTCATTTAAAGAATTAGTTCTGTGGGGTTTTCTCTACAATGCAGGCAGGACACTTCTTGTTCTGCTATTTAAGGCTGAGAAGGATCTAGAAGTTTGTAAGCCAAAAAGCCCCGCTGTACAGCAGTCATAATAGGCCTAGCATATAATAGAGCCTGATCTTCTGCCTGAATATCACTTGACAATGTAAAAATATTTTGCTGCTCCTGGGACAATAGTTCTAAATATTTTATGATTTTAACTAGACCTTACATTCAGTTGAAAGTAATCATTGTTCCATGGCTGGTACATACATAATCATTTCAATGGTAAATATAATCTTTGCTCCAACACTGAGGGGAAAGTAAATTCGTACAAAAGAAACTTCAGCACTGAAACTACAAACAAAAGCACGTTTAACTCTTCTCAAATTCCCTAGCTGATTGTATTGCCATCTTTTTAAAGAAGGAATGATACTTGACGGTGGCTGGAGTGGCAGATTGTACTGTTTTGTGACAGATTTGATGCTTACAGAAATAGTTTTTTCTACAATTCCAGAAGTTCATCCCACACTAAAATCCACCTATTTCAATAGTTGTAACAATAGTTTCTTGCAGCTATTCTTGTATTGTTACATAAATTTTTAGATACAATAACTGTATAAGGACTCTCAGATTTTCCAGTGAACAACCCCCTCCTGAGAACATTATTGTTGTCTAAAAAAGCATAACATCTCTCCCTACTTTTTGCTTTAAAGAATAATAAATAGAAATTCCTTACTAAAGAAAGAAAACAAAGTTTTCAGATTTCATCTTTCTTCTTCCAGATCTTTTATCCTTAAACCCATAAACTTCAATCCCTTAATTAGATCTGAATACACAAATATTCAAATAAAGTTATATTGCTGATGTGAAGAATTTCCAGGCCTTGGTCTTCTGATGTGGACTATTCTGTATGTACTTTTCAAAAAACAAGTTGACAGTTTCACTTGTTTTAATTATACTGTGGAATATGAAGTGGCAAAAAATATGCTTTATAATTAATTTATAAGATTTGGGGAGGGATGTAATTTTTTTCTGTAGTCCTTACTATATGTGAATACTTGCTCTGAATTTCTGAATTTAAATTGTAATTACCTATTGTTTTATCAGATCCATAATTTTCCATTTCACGGAAGATAAACACTAGCTGCTCAATAATGCACATAAAATTCATCTCTGATAGAAATCTAAGCAACCCGTCCTTTTTGGCAGTATCACAATCTGACCTGCTACAAAGATGCTGTGCCCTTCCTGAGACAGAAACAGGAACATCCACCAGAAAAAAAAAAAAAAACAAAATCAAGGGGATCCTGTATCCGCCCCCCCCCCCCCCCCCAACCAGGTAGAAAGCAGTAACTTAAAGGAAAGGAGTCAAGGGAGGCAAGTCCACGCTTGGGGCAGCAGGCAAACTCCCTCCTTGCCCACCTTGCTTTCCCAGGTTCCTCTCTACAACAGGGATGAAGCTCTGGATGTGGAAGGCCAGTCAGCTGATTATGTGGATGATGGTCCATATATACCAGAGGTGGTGCCAAGGTCAGGAAGGCCTAGCCCCTGTATCACAACCACCTCCACAAAGAAGAGAAGACGGGTTATATTTGTAGGTGACTCCCTTCTGAGAGGAACAGAGTCCAACATGCAGGACAGACCTCCTCTTAGGGAAGCCCACTGCCTCCCTGGGGCCCAGGTTAAGAACATCACTAGGAAACTTCCTAGCCTGGTACAGCCCTCAGACTATTACTCCACTCTTGTGAGACCCCACCTGGACTACTGCATCCAGCTCTAGTCCTCAGTACAGGAAAGACATGGACCTGTTGGAGTGAGTCCAGAGGAAGGCGACAAAAATGATCTGAGGGCTGGAGCACCTCTCCTACAAGGACAGGCTGAGAGAGATGGGCTTGTTCAGCCTGGAGAAGAGAAGGCTGCAGGAAGACCTTATTGCTGTCTTTCTGTACTTAAAGATGGCTTATAAGAATGATGAGGATAGACTTTTTAGTAGGGCCTGTAGTAACAGTACAATGGGTAATGGTTTGAAGTTAAAAGAGAGTAGATTCAGACTGGATATAAGGAAGAAAATTTTTATGATGAGGGTGGTGAAATACTGAAACAGGTTGTCCAGAGATCTGGTAGATACTTCATCCTGGATACATTCAAGGTCAGGTAGGACAGGGCTCTGAGTAATCTGTTTTAGTTGAAGATGTTCCTGCTCATTGCAGGTGGGTTGGACTAGGTGGCCTTTACAGGTTCTTTCCAACCCAAACCATCCTATGGTTCTATGATCCTATGATATTCTTTGGAAAGCTAGTAAGTTTAAGCAGCCTTGCAAGTTCAAAGTAGAATTCTGTTTATTATCTGAGATACTGAATTCTGATATCAGCCAAAGAAAGAATGGCTATCCATTCTTCCCCCACTATCTCTTTGTTCCAGACAAGAGTTCCAAATGCAAAACATGTTTCAATTTGAAATTTGTCATAAGTTTCTTTTAGAGACTAATCAATAAAACACTCCTTACTTCTTCAGAAGCTAAAATGGTTAGAAAGGGAGACACAGTTAATCTGGCATAAAATACTCTCTCATTAGTATTGGGGGGTTTTGGCATACCATTCTAATTATTTGGGATCAAAATTTGCCAGTTTTTCCAATATGCTGTAACTTCTTTTAACAGTCTGCTCCACATCAAAATCCTGACATTAGATTCTCATATATATTCTGCACTGCTTCTGGAATTTTGCTGTAAATCATGACATTTTCATTAAATTCTATTGCTATATTTAAGAAGTTATTGCTCATTAGAAAATATTTATTACCGTAGCATGTGTAAAGAAGAAACATAGAAGTGTTTGAAAGTCCTTTGTTCTTCCTGTGATGGAAGGAAAAGTTACTGCCTTTGAAAATCATAGAATCATAGAATGTTTTGGGTTAGAAGGGACCCCTAGAGGTCATCTAGTCCAACCCCCCTGCAGTAAGCAGGGACACTGCTAACTAGATCGAGTCACTCAGAGCCCCGTCCAACCTGGCCTTGAATGTTTCCAGGGATGGGGCCTCCACCACCTCTCTGGGCAACCCGTTCCGGTGTTTCGCCACCCTCATTGTAAAGAATTTCTTCCTTATATCTAGTCTAAACCTACCGTGTTTTAGTTTCAAACCATTACCCCTTTTCCTGTCACAGCTGGCCCTACTAAAAAGATTGTCCACATCTTTTCTATAGGCCCCCTTTAAGTACTGAAAGGCTGCAATCAGGTCTCCCTGCAGCCTTGTCTTCTCCAGGCTGAACAAGCCCAACTCTTTCAGCCTGGCCTCATAAGAGAGGTGCTCCAGCCCTCGGATCATTTTTGTAGCCTTCCTCTGGACCCGCTCCAACACTTCCATGTCCTTCTTGTGCTGAGGGCTCCAGAGCTGGACACAGTACTCCAGGTGAGGTCTCACCAGAGCAGAGAAGAGGGGCAGAATCACCTCCCTCGACCTGCTGGCCACGCTTCTCTTGATGCAGCCCAGGATACAGTTGGCCTTTGGGGCTGCCAGTGCACATTGTTGGCTCATGTCCAGCTTTTCATCCATCAGTACCCCCAAGTCCCTCTCAGCAGGGCTGCTCTCGATCCTTTCTTCCCCCAGCCTGTATTGATACTGGGGGTTACCCCGACCCAGGTGCAGAACCTTGCACTTGGCCTTGTTGAACCTCATGAGGGTCATACAGGCCCACCTCTCCAGCTTGTCCAGGTCTCTTTGGATGACATCCTGTCCTTCTGGCTTGTCAACTGCACCACTCAGCTTGGTGTCATCTGCAAACTTGCTGAGGGTACACTCGATCTCGCTATCTATGTCATTGATGAATATATTAAACAGCCCCGGTCCCAGTACGGACCCCTGAGGGACACCACTCGTCACCGGTCTCCATCCAGACATTGAGCCATTGACCACTACTCTCTGGATGCGACCATCCAAGCAATTCCTTATCCACCAAACAGTCCACCCACCAAGTCCATAGCTCTCCAATTTAGAGAGAAGGATGTTGTGGGGGACCGTGTCAAAGGCTTTGCAGAAGTCCAGATAGATGACATCCATTGGTTTTCCCTTGTCCACTGATGTTGTCACACCATCATAGAGAGCCACTGGGTTCATTAGGCAGGACTTGCCCTTGGTGAAGCCATGCTGACTGCCTTGAATCACCTCCCTGGCCTCCATGTGCCTTAGCATAGCTTCTAGGAGGATCTGTTCCATGATCTTCCCAGGCACAGAGGTGAGGCTGACAGGTCGGTAGTTCCCAGGGTCTTCCTTTCTACCCTTTTTGAAAATGGGCACAATGTTTCCCTTTTTCCAGTCACCAGGGACTTCACCTGACTGCCATGACTTTTCAAATATCATGGAGAGTGGCTTGGCGACTACATCAGCCAATTCCCTCAGGACTCTGGGATGCATCTCATCAGGTCCCATAGACTTATGTGCGTTCAGGTTCCTCAGGTGGTCTCAAACCTGATCTTCTCTTGCAGCGGGAAGGATTATACCCTCCTGGTCCCCCTCATGCCGTCCATTGACTTGGGAGGGGTGAGGAAAGAGGTTGCCTGTGAAGACTGAGGCAAAAAAGTTGTTGAGTACCTCAGTCTTCTCCTCATCTGCTGTTACCAGCTTGCCAGTCTCGCTCATCAGTGGGGGTACGCTTTCTTTAACCATCCTTTTCTGGCTGACATACCTGTAGAAACCCTTCTTGTTATTCTTTGCATCTCTCACCAAGTTTAGTTCCAGCTGAGCCTTGGCCTTTCTGACCCCATCCCTACAAAACCGGGCAGTGTCCCTATACTCTTCCCAGGATGCCTGTCCCTGCTTCCACTGCCTGTGCAGTTCCCTCTTCCTCCTTAGTTTGACCAGCATCTCTCGTCTCAGCCATGCCGGTCTCTTCCCTGCTTTGCCCGATTTCTTACACCTGGGGATCGAGAGCTCTTGTGCTGTGTGGATCACATCCTTAAAGATCTGCCAGCTCTGTTCTGTTCCCCTGTCCCTGAGGACCGTTTCCCAGGGAGTCCTTCTGACTATCTCCTTGAAGAGCTGGAAGTTTTCTTTCCTAAAATTTAGGGTCCTGACTATACCCTTCGCTATTCCCATTTCCGTCAGGAGCATGAGCTCCACCAGCGCGTGGTCACTGCAGCCCAGGCTGCCTCCGATCTTGACATCTCCAACAAGCTCACTTGCACTGGTGACCACCAGGTCCAGTATTGCATCCCCTTGGGTAGGGGTGTCTATTACCTGGCTTAAGAAGCTGTCCTCAGTGGAACCTGCTGAATTGCCTACAGCTTGCTGTTTTGCTTTTCCAGCAGATGTCAGGGTAGTTGAAGTCCTCCAGCAGGACAAGACCCTGCAAGCACAAAGCCTCCTGGAGTTGGAGGAAGAATGCTTCATCAGTTGGCTCCTCTTGATCTTGTGGCCTATAATAGACACCAACCACCAGGTTCCCTTTGTTGCCTCTGTCTCTGGTAGTGCAGAAGAAACTGTTTTAAGGCTGTACCTACTTTTAAATTTCTTCTTTCTCTTCTTTCTGTGTCTTTGGCTTCCTGGGAATGATTCAGAAGTGGCCAGAAAATGGAGTTTAGGAATGTTTGCCTGGTAGGGATCTTCTAGATCATCTGAGTCCAGTTTTTCTCAATCATAGGCCTCACAACACATTGTAGTTT
Source organism: Gorsachius magnificus (assembly GCA_034008185.1). NCBI lineage: Eukaryota > Metazoa > Chordata > Aves > Pelecaniformes > Ardeidae > Gorsachius > Gorsachius magnificus. Next base: position 61,970,263 of record CM067084.1, read on the forward strand.
TGACTTTTGTCTGTAACATCCAGTCCACATTCCCTCATGTACCATCCACTAACCTGTGCTCTGTAGCAAACCTAGGTCCCACAATTACAAGCACAAACTCAGAATTCTAATTTGCCATTAGAAAACAGCAGGAGATGAGGAGCATTCCTGGTATCCTAAGTCCCCGCTTTAGCAGGAATTTTATAAATAAGACAACCAGATAAATCAAGGAAGCAGTTAATCTCCCATACTACAGAAGAAAGCATATGCAAAATATCCAGTATCAATGAAATATAAATCCCTGTCAGCAAGACAAGAGGAAAATCCCCCTTTTAACTCCAAATCTGGAGATCAGTTTAACTGTGGACACACTAACACTGTTGCAATACACTAACAGGCTACCTGGCATATTTTAATATGATTTACAGATCAGTTCACTCCTTTCCTCTGTAGCAGACACTTATTGTCAGGACTTGATAGGAAGGTAAATTCTGAATTCCTCCACGTTCTTCACTGCCCTTGCATACATGAAGTTCAGGTTGAGCATAAGCAGAGACCCTAAAGTATAGATAAACTTTTATTTTTCCTTTCCAGGAATGAAAATTTATAGAGGGCTTTTAGGAAATCTGTATAGCAGCTACACATGTTTGGTGTACTGATTCTCTATGGCTAATTAGCCCAGATCCATCTAATAACTTACTCTTGTGTGATGGTACCTCAGAAAAATTAGATATCTGAATGCAGAATTGACTCATGTCCTTCATATGTCAGCTGACCTCAGAAACACCTAAATACTGCAGTGGCCCTAGCTTCTGACACTGAAGGTTCTTAGGTCCCTAAAATTCACCCCCTGTATATACTTTCTGGTGGTTAGGATCTAATTTGCCCTAAGGACAGTCAGAAGTCATAAAAAAGACACTTTTCTGCCTGTCTTCTATTGACAGGGTCTGATCTGATAAAAGTACTCTAAGAATATCTCAACATAGGGCTTCTAAAAATATAGCACCTTCTTTAAACACATTATGATTCCTGTTTCTACTCAGAATTTTAGCTTCAGAATATTTCTGTAGAGTCTAAAAGATGTGATTTCAGTCTCTGTGTTTGAGGGCGTTCGAAAAAATATGTCCAGTTTTTCAATATGTCCAACTGTAAAAACCTAAGATGAAATAAATTTGAGAGCAAGCATGACTCAAATTTATAGCTTAGAGTATTCCTTTGGGAGATGCAGGTTCAGTCTCTTCACAAAGCATACAGGATTCAAGCCTTGAAGAGGAGCAATAATTTAATAAGTGCTCTGACCTTTTGGGTTTTACTTATTTTTTTAGTGGTTCCCTATTCAGTTTATCACAATTTTAAGCACCTAATTTCTACAAACAATATCAGTCTGGATAAGTGCCTAATCTGGATGTTGATTATCCAGAATAGCACACTGTGATGTTAAAACATAAATGCAGGGGACTTTTGACAATCTTTGGGGAATAAACCAAAAGGTGGTGATACGGACCAATGTTAGTGTTGAACTATGATTTGTTTCCACTGTGTTTTCTAAATCTCATAATCATTAACATTTCTGGAGTCCTTAATATAATCTGAGAACTTTGATAAAAAATTACATTTTTAATAATTTATAATGCAGGGAATGCAGTACAATAAATTCCAAAATAAAATGCAATCATACTGTGCTAAGCTGAACACAATGAACTTTCCCATTAGAAATAATGGAAGATGAAGAATGAGAGGTAGTATGAGATAAAACCAGAGTGAATATTCAAAAGCAAAGAAAAATATACATCCAGAGTAAAAATCAGTTGTGACCTTGAAATGTGACTGAATTGTAGCTGTTTTTTTGGGGGGAGGGGTAGGCATTTTTCCCCAAATGCAAGAGCCAGTTTAAAAAAATATTACTGTCATTTAGAAAGGCATTAATGAGCTTTTATTATCTAGGGTTAGTTTGATCAAGTATGGTATTGAAATCTTATATTAATCTAGAGCTTCAGTGAAAGACTTTTTTTAACGCAGCTAAGTGGATATTCTCCTAAAATAAGCAACACTGACTCCTTTTCAATTGATATAAAGTGGACATTGATGCAAATTATACATAATTTATACAATTGTCTTTTTCCTCCACCAAGCTTCTTAAGTTTCATGAATCACATGGTGCTTTTTTATTTTCTCAGAAAACCTTAAATACTCAAGACCCAAAGATTTCATATACAAGGCCTCAGTCCCATTAGCTTTAAGTCCTGTAAATAGCTGTTAGATGTCCAAACATTCATACAGAAGAAGCAACACAGTTGTTTCACTTTATTATCAGCAGCTAGGTTTGTATTTTATATAGAAGTTACACGCTTCTATCTCTCTCTTTGATTTTCCTATATTCACTACGAACTTTTCACTCTACTAATAGCAGGGAAAAGGAGAGGGGAGACAAGAGGCAGAAAAGTATCTATTACTGCCACGTATAATATCTCAAAATTGCATGCTGAATTAGTAAGATTGGTTCAAAAACAGTTTTTAGAAACTGAAGATATGTCTGAGCTGTCTGACATGCCCTATTCATACAGCATTTATGTAACACTTACAAGGTTACTACTGTTGCATATTTGAACAAAATCCCATTTTGTACTGACAGCTTTCTCTTCAACAGATAACAGAAGATAGCAATGTGCCCTCCTAGCCATAGAGTGTTGTAAGCTTAATTACTTTCTGCCTGGTCTCATCTCGCACAATCAGTATGATCACAGTTATCCTGAGACCTGATTTGCTATTCCTTTTGGTTTATTTGTACCTAGACTTTGGCCCCTGAAACAAGCTCAGCTTCCTGCATCCTGTGCCAGCTTCAGAGGTTAGAAATGCTTTTTCTCACTGCATGCCCATTCTAGAGTCTACCAGAAATTCTCACAGAAATCAGAATGATGAGTTTTACCCTGCTCCAGATGACAAGGGAATTGAATTTATTTTCTTAATTCTTGATCATCTGTACCTCATAAAGCTATCTTCTGTAAATGATATGATGCTCCAGATGTGTGTAGCTATGGAAGCATTTTGTACTGGGCCCAGATCCTGTTGATATGCACTGTTTTTTTCTTCCAATAGGCTACTTTTGCAGAAAAAAACCTTTCATTCTGCGTTTTTATGAAAGTGAGATGATGAGCTAAATGGACCAAAGCCGTTCTGGGTCTGCACAGGAGAAGAGCTATAAAAACCAAGAGATCTTTACAATCAAATGCTGAAGTACCTAATGTGTCTGTGCAGCAGCTAAGAGCATGATGGGAGAGACTGAATTATTACTTCAGATTCAGGTTTCTTAGTTATCACTATAGATATATAGAATTCTTTTAGCTACCTAATTCTTTCATTGAAGTGCCCTCCTGCAGAGAGGAAGTTTGGTAGTGTGCAGGTCAATATGAGTCTTTATTTTTAATGATTAAAGGTAACTTCCGTCTCTAAGTAATATTGTGTTCCAATTCTCAATGGTAAGTTAGCTTCTAAAAAATTCTTGTTTTCTGTTTTCAGGGTTAAATATTAATTTTGAATCTACTGAAACTTAACTCATTTACCCACACATTTTTTGAGATACTCTAGGGTAAAGAAGGTATCTACATAAGGTAGCAGATATTACAATGCTTTTAGGAAACTTACACGCTTCTAAGTTTGGATCTGGGGACCAGAGAGTTTTCATACTGTCAAATACTATTAGACATCTATATATGACCAACTGACTCAAGACATAAGTGTTAAATAATATTTTAATGCTCTTTTACCCTACACAAAAAATTGTTTACAGTCCCTACAATTCCAAAGATTGAATTTAAAATAAGTCTCTGCTTGGAGGAATGCAGTTTGTGATGAACCCCTGTTATTTTAGTTCTAAGTTATAACACAAATAAACTATTGCCTGTACAATGTATAATACATGTTTTCTTCTTACAGTCTTATTACCTTGGGTGAATATGTGAAAACTGTTGAGCCTTGAAAGTGTCATTTACTGTTTCTGACTGATAAATTAGTTAAAATAAACTGAGAAGTGTTTTAAATAATTACACTGTATGCTTATGCTGAGGGAAGTGAGATTAAAGATAAGATGGCACTTCCTTTCTACCTAAGGATGCCTTCATTTTATTTTTTCTTTTTTACATCCAATTCTTCCCTGACTACAGGGAGAGAGGAGTTCTCCGCAGGTCTCCCCAGCAACCTCTCTCCAGCTAGCGCAAACAATGGCATTGACACTAACATGGAGCGTGACCTGCTGCAGAAAGTGTTTTAGGACAAGCCTAACAATATAAGAGTTTCAGAAGTATTTTGTCAGGGACCAATGATTCGAGTTATTATTAGCCAGAGTTCCTGTCTATCATTCATTTGACTGGTTCGTGCAGAATATAACAAAGAGGAAATTCAGTGCTTTGGGTAGCTATGAAACATATACAGTTTCCTGTGATTATGAATATGTGCTCTTACCATTATTTGATCAATTGAGGTCCTGTAGATATCTTGATTGTGGAATATGAAATACCCTAAGACAGAAAGGTCCTCCTGCTTTTAGTGAGTCTGCATGTAGAATTCAGCAGCATGGACTCAGAAGGAAAAAAGCAGAGATGTCTGTATAGTGTAAGTCTGAGTAAATACCACCTTTCCAAAACGATGACAAGTGCTTAACTGTAATTACATACATTTCTAATGCATTTTTTATCTGCTGCAAACCCCGGTGCAAGGTTTTTATTTTTTTACTTATTGTAAATCTTGGGCTGAACTTTTCTCCTTTCTACCGTGTGATAACTTCAAACTTATCCTCAGTGCCTTGCTGATATCAATTCTGACCCAACAGCATCTTGCTGAATTGCATGAGGCCCTGCAAAGTAGCTTTTATGTTTTAAGGTACAACTACCATAATCTCTTAAGATATCTGATAAAATTTTAATCTCTCTGCCCTTCTTTTTTACAAGACTGCCCAGGAAAGATGCCTTGACAGCATCTTATTTTATTTACTTTCCCAAATCCCCTATCTCTGCCATGTTTAATCGTTTATCTTCTTTCTCCAGTTTTCTTCCCTCCCCCCTCAATCTTTTCTTTCCATTCATCTTACTGTGGCTGAAGTCCATCTTTGCCTTATCCTAATTATTGTGCAGACTATATTCCATTCTCTAAACACACACTTTGTCTCCTAAAATGCTCCTGTACTTTGTCATTAGATTCTCTCAATGTCATCACTACTTGTGCTTTTCCTTGTCTTGATTACTTGATCATTGATGACAGGAAGGATGAGCTGCAGTTTATTAGATTTACTCTGTGGGCTATGTTGTTGCTAGGTGATACCCCCTAGCCACTGCTATAAATACTTAATAATCTTAAGATTAAATTTCCTTTTTACTTTTCATTTAAATAGTGTAAGGCACCTGGACTTCAGTGATTTAAAGTGCATTATAAAATTCTTTGGATTAAGAGAGAATTCTGATTGGCTGCTAGATTATTGCTAAGGGATGGATTAATTTGTGTGAAGTACGTGGTTCTGCACTGCTGTTCAGTATTTCAAACTGCTAACCTCATCTTTTTCCAACAGCTTGACATACCTTTTTTTCAGAATAGAGAGAATAAGGTATAACAGAGCAAGCTATTTAGTAATCATGAGGTAACCCTCAAGAAGGATTGAATGTATGAGACTGTGCTGGGTTGTATGATTGTCCTATTGTAATCACATTCCTTATCTCACTTTGCTTCTTAATATTCATCCAACTAAAATTAACTTCACGGTGCTAATTAACTAATGTATGGTATTGCAAATGTTTCTGTGTGAAATACAGTACCATGAGTGTATATAAGAGTGTGCTATGGTAGTTGTTCTGAGATTGTCTCCATAAAGTCATAGTCAGCTTCTGGATTGTGTTGTAATTAGGAAGAAATTTATCTGGTTTATACCAAGATTTTTACCAGAAACTGGAATCAGAATGGAAAAATCTCATGTGCTTATCTAAGCTAAATAAAAATTGAGTGAATAATGATTTTTCTATTACTTCAATATTTGGAGATCTTGACTCTAAACTTCAACCAATCAATAGTGAAGGCTATATACATTTTAGAATGTCTATTACTCTTAGCTCATTTCATCCTCAGTAATTAACAATTTTACCTGTTGATCCTTGTGATTGATTTAATGAATAAAACCTAACACTACAGTAGCATTTCATGGGGTTTTTATCGTTTATATTAGCTGTTAAGCTACATTAGTTTTTCACAGGATACCTGTTCAGCATATTACTTCTCATTTCTGTCATCATCAGGAACTCCTTGGCTGTTTCTTCCCTGAACATTTTTGTCATTCACTCTTTGTTGCTTCTTTCCTGCCACTTACCTGCTCTTCAGGGCAGAAAACATATCTTGTCTACCACATAGAAAGTAGAGTATAAATATGTAATATGATGTAAATAATGCTTCCTACCATTAGAAAAAAACGAGTATTTTAGAGGCAAAACGAGGTTAGGAGACCAAAATTTGCAGAAACTTGTCTTACACATTTTCCAGCATATTTTCCACTAACAAAGGTTGCAGTGGTGCCTAAAATTGCCAGGGCTATCTACTATAATTGACTAAATCTTCTATTTCCTATCTCAAACATTCATAACTGGAGGGATATTTGTGGAACAGCTGTTTCCAAAGCAGTCATTCATAGTCTGAGACCATTACTTATAAATCCATCATGAAAAAAGTTTCAACTATTTTTGTTTTAATTGGGGCTGCTTAACTGATACCACCTTTTTTGTCTTGCAGAAATGTCATAGCCAAGAGGATGAGACTCAGCTGCACTCAGAAACCTCAAACTCAAAATTAGATTCTAAAATAAGCTTTGAAATATTTGAATCCAAGGCATGCAAACTGTCAGTGTAACTTTTGTGAAGTAGTTAGCCTGAAAAACCTAATACATCTCTTCTGATTTTTTCATGACCTTCTCAAATGAAAATCTCTCCCAAAAGTTTCACTGCTGTTGTTACCAAAATATGATGTGCTGTTACCAGAATATGATTTCCCTGAAGCTGAATTCACTGTCTAATTCAGAATACATCATATTAAATTTCTAAAATATCTGAAAGGAGTTTGCATTTCACGTTGCTTCCAGTTATGTAATTACTGCTGATTGGAAGAAATAAAAGTAAACAATGCAAAGGTGCAAATTACTCTGTGACAATATCACAGACATGTCTGTTCCTTTACTCTGATATTCAACTCTGGTTGCAAAAGATATGGATCTGGGAATAAAGTCTTATTTCAAATATCTTGATCCCAGTACATAAAAATGAAGAAATTTAGCTACATCATCCATCTCGGAATTTTTCAGCTGCCTTCCATTTCATAATATTTTGATTTTGGGGAAATTCTAGATAACAAGTTCAAAATGTGAATGCGTTTCAAACAGGGTTCTCAGAATAAATTTTTAGAAAAATGAAATAGTCGTAGATGTATGTTTATCACAACAATGCAATTGTTATGGGCAGGTATGCAGGGTCATTTACGTCACTGAAAGTAACTTCAGGGATGTTTTTCTTCTAAAGAGTACGTAATTAGAAACCAGTGAGGTTTTGTCTGTGTGTTATTGCAGTAAAGCTGAGTCAACTCTCTCTAAGCTCCAATGTGTGGAAATAAAAAACTATGCTCTGTATTTTGACTTTTCAGTCATTTTAGTTCCTCCCATTTTTTCTCCAGTAAAGTGTCTCTTTCTGAAATAGTTCCTTTTCCTTTTCTTATCTGACTTTTTTTTTACTTTTTCTTTGCTTCTCCTCCTGTTTCTTTTTCACTTTAGGAATTCAAGCCTGAGTGTTTTGCTACACAGTTTCAATACATGGCTATCAACCCATTTAAGCATGAAAAATGAAATAACACATTCTGTATCATCAGAAATACTTTGACAAATTACTCTTCTTTTCAAAAACCCCATAAGTATTGAATGAAGTGTCTAAAATCGTGATGAATTTTTTATTAACTTCAATGGTTTATACATGTCCAAAGTCTTTAAATCATTAACTATAAGATATTATTATGTTTCTTATATTATTAATCTGAATTTGTTGTTCAGTTTTATTTAAAATTCAAACCTTTAATTTTTATTTAAATAGACCTTCCACTATGCGCTTTTTTATTATGATGAGTTTTTCGGTTTGCAAAGAATACAAAATACATTTTTTTTTAAGAATTACATTTGGCTCTGACTTTCAGGTCAAATTAAAAATAAAAGAAAATAAGAGAATATCTTCATACTTTTTCTGTGGGCTGTTAATTGCTCTTGATCTTACTTTTAGATATTTGACATTATTTTCAACGAGGAAAAGTTCAAACAAATTTTGATTAGGTCTTTGCTCTCATTTAGGTTAAATCCTTGTTTCAAAATCTTGTTAGTATAAAGGAACCATAAAATAAACACATTTTAAGGCCAATTATGTTGGTACAGGAAAATAAAGTAGCCTTTTAGTCTAAATGATAAGTGGTACTCATGTCTGTTGTTTCACCCAGACCCTTCACTTCAAAGATACCTATTTTTTCCTTCCTACTTTGTCTTCTATTCTTGTTTAGTCCACTTAAGGGCTTTTGAAATATTGCTGAAATATCTGGTTTACTGAGTACATTATTAAAAATATCGTATAAATAATAGTCTTTCCTACTAGAATATGTCCAGAGAAAAGAGGAAATCCCTGAGCAATAAATATTGCAGATATTTAAGAAAATGTAGTGAGGATTGTGGATGCAATCAACATGAAGCCACAGAGACAAAATCAAATCTGGCCAATTTTAATTGACTACACTGGGGCAAGAAGGTAGCACACTTAAACCAGAAACAATTATTTGTCTTTTCACAATAACACTGCTCTCAACATACAAAAACAAGCAGAAGAAGAAAGACAATAGAGAGGGGGGAAAAGTTTGTAAAAACAGAATAAAATTTATCAGTTACATGGAACTAATGGGAAGTTTTCTCTGAGGGCTGTTCACCATGAGTTAAGAGACATAAAAAGCTGAAGAAAAATGTTCAAAAGCATAAACAGTCTTCAGGGGCTGAGCCACAAATGAATTAAGCAGACATCCCACCAAATGGGTCATTGAAGTAAGATGTAGAACTTAAGTAATTTATGAATGCTTAATCCTTACTAGAGGTGCAAATGCAGAAAAATAAAATTACAGAAATAATTCAGACCTTAGTATAGCGTAGCAGAATGATATAGGGAACGAAAATATATGGGAGAAGCATGCAAGATAAAGGAAAAAATCTTCCCAAAACGAAGAAAACATGGAAAAACTATAGCATAAGAATAAAATGTCTCCATATTTTTATTTTGGTTTATTAAAAAGAAGGCTGAGAATTCATTTGGTTATGGTGCATAAGCATTTCCATGTGGGAAAAATAATAACTGTTAAGGGACTCCTAACCTAAGAGATTAATACACTCAGTATAAAAGGCAGAAACATTTAAATAAGAAACCCAGCAGAATTCTTTAACATTGAGTATTTTATCTCTGGAAAAATCTACTAAGAGACGTGCTGAATTTTCCTTCAACTTGAAGTTTCTATATATTTTTATACCATGTAACCTGAACTTCAACACAATTTATTAGTCTTAGTACAATGTAACTGGGTAATATTCAAGGGTCTGTCTTAATTTAGAGGTCAGACAAGATGATCTAGTCGTCATAAATACATATATGTACAGTCAGGAGAGACTTTAAAATATTACCACATCCTATCAAAGAAAGTAATTAGCAAATACCACACACCCCCCTAACCTTTAAATAAATAAATCTCAACAAAAGTAGAAGAAAATAAGTAAAGCAGGTGGGATAAGGCAGAAGCAGAACAAAAATTATATCCATTGCGTAGTGCTTGATGTTTTCTGTCAGGGATTAGAATCCCACTGTATTAGATATAGCAAAAAAGAAACAACAGAATGATAGAGACTGTCCCAAATGGGTTCTATTCTCAGCAATTGACAAAACATAACCACTGAACAAACAGGGTTTTCAGGGCAAGATAAGGTTACTGTCCAGGCAGACATGTGTGAATAATTGGATGTGACAGTGGCTCAACCATCATATGTGGTCATTGACCTAATCAATGGCAACATAACAATTAATTATAGGAATATTTTGTTACATATTTTCCCTTACACTTAAGAAAGCCAGTTTAATTATTTGTATTTGTCTATAACCCATGGTACACAAAAATAAAATTACATGGTCATGTATATTTACCACTTTCAAGCTTACTAATGTAAATTAAAATTCACGAATCAAAGGATTACCTTGATTTTCCCCAACAGATTTTCCCCTGACATTGCTTTAATGTTTCAGGTAAAGAAATCAACTGATCAGCAATACTTCCCCAAATTTGCTGACCATAGGTTAGCATTACAAACCCTTAACTCTGATGGGCCAATTCGGTAACTAACCTCTGCGTTTGTTATTCATGTTCTCCCTACAGATATTATCATGTCATCTTCAAAGCCATCTCTTCATTATGTCAAAATATTTCACCTCAGATATGCAATATAATCTGATAATAATGGGACCTGCTTGTGGTAAGATCAACTTTTCACCAAGGGACATGACAGAAGAGAGACAAAACTTCTGACCAATGTTTTCATTAAATAGCTCTAAAGGCAACAGCTAATCTGAATAGATTTATAATAGCTAAGCAGAATGAAGGATGAGAAGCTATAAAACTGTAACTATAAATACAATAGCATTCATTAATGACTTGGGAAATAATGTTTTTGTCTCTATAATAATTATACCATGAGCTGACAAACCTTCTGGAATCTTGCTTCAGGGTTTTACTTAGCAAAGAATATAGTTATTACTCCATAAACAGGTAGTAAGCATTCTTAGCCCATTGCCAAATGATATGCCTAAGGGGAAATTTCAGGCAGAAAACAGAAATCTAATAATTTCAGCATTACCTACTTCATAAACTGTTATACTCAGTACATTATTATTTTGATCAAAATTTTTACTAATGAGCAATAATAAAACTCAGTTTAGAATCCCTGCCATTCATGGTGTGACATCAATGTAAGACTGAAGATTGTTTTTGTTCATTTGAGTAGAAAGCATGTACAACCCTAGAAAACAGACAGTCTTTCTTATCCCTATTTTCTTCATTGATTGTGCTATATCAGGATTCATCCACAGGCTATGTACAAAAGCAGTGAAGCTAGAAGTAATTCACAAGGCCTTAGAATTATCATTAGCTCTGAAGGATGCAGTGGTGATTTGAATACGTGTTTTTATTTTAAATAATAATAATCTAAACATGTTGCAGTTATTTCAGACATCACATATATTGATGTATTTTTTTCAGGAAAATGGTAAGTACTTTTTAATATATAAGGCTTTAGGGTTTGATACATAAGGTTTTAAGGCAACATAAAAAACTATTTAAAGACAAAATTTAAAAATATTCTTTTAACAGATGCTAATCAAAAAATATTGCAAATTACCAAGTGTCATATTTAACACTGTATTTAGTAAAAAAATCATGTTATATAATTAAAATATTTATCACTTTTTTTAGAGCCTGAGGCATTGGTGTTCATATTTTCAGATTAGATTAACATGCTCTGTTTCATCATAGTGTTTTGTAGAAAATAATCACAGGTCTATACATTTTTATTCCACTACATACAAGATCACCATTAGATTCTTTATATTGGGAACTTTAACATGCTTTACTGTTTTTATGTTAAAAGAATGTTAGGGCATTAGGACCAAGGAGATATTTAGACTCATATTTCTCCTCTACATAAGAAAAACACAGATAATAACATAGAGAAGTCATCTTTGTCCTTTTGTATGAATTCTTGACTGAATCTTTGTAAGAAGGGATGTTCCTAGAATTGCCAGACAAGATAGTTGTTATTGGGAAGCTTCTTGAATTCTGAGGTAACATTTCTTATTTTAGATCTCAGAACTCCTGAAAATCTGTGGAGTTAATTTTTCATCCACTGAAATGTCATTTTAAGAAAATCTATGTCACATTCCCTCTTTTGAAATCCAGAAAATCATGTGTATGGTGAAGCAAGCTCATTCCTAATCCTCATAGTTCAGGTGGAAAGAACATTCAGCCTACTTTTGGTTCACTTTTCGTCCTCTCATTGCAAGGAGGGATAGTCAGCATGAAATAGGGGATTTACTTTTCATTCTTAACACATGTATTTTCACATCCACTCTGAGATTAGCCAAAATATCGAAAGCACAAGAAAGCATTGAAAAACTGTGGAGGAAATAGTCATAAACATTTGGAAGCCCATGTTCCTGCAAAATTACATTTTAGGTCAATTCCTGAAGGTGAAAAGTACTATGAAATCGAATAATGATCCACAGAAAATAAAGACTGTTACAGAAATTACTGCAGAACAATAGATTTAAATATGACCCTGTAAAAAAAAAATTTCATTCATGAATTGAAAGCATGTTATGTATTGCTGACTATAAATTTAATATAATAAAAATTTATTTTCCCATCTTTTCCATGCTAAATAGTGTCATTAGCATCCATAGGACAACCTAAATGGGTAAGGTAAACTAGATTTGTCCCCAGTTTATTTTCTTCTCTGACTTATTTTAATGCAGACATCCTCGAACACTTTGTATAACCACTTCAAAAATTTAAACAGAACCTCAAGAGAGGTTGTGTAATTTTCAGTTCACTGAACCAGAGAATAGTCTCTCAAAGCTGTTTCAGTGTTGTCATTACTTCCACCTACAAAAGAAACAGTGACGACTCAAAGTCAGAAACAAGAATAAATAAGCAAATACCTTCATAAAGGAAAGCTTTCAGAAAGTGCCGATTCAATGTTTTTCTCTGTTCTAGAAAGTTTTACCTATGTTAGATAACTGGAGCTTAATTTCAGTATCTTAAATATACTGAGTGTCTTTCAATATATTTCATCACTTAGATACAATAATAATCACACAATTGATTTTAGTCCTAAACTTTTCTATTAAAGAACCAATTAGAATAAACACTTTTCTGAACACCATAAATTTAAAGCAGGCCCAAACTGCAGTTTCCAAGCCTACATAAATTAATGATGTATCTAAGGAAGCTATAGGTTTGATGACTACTTGTGTGTATGCTTTCAAATAGGAATACAAACAGACATTTCTTCCTTAGAGAATAAGGTCTTTTGAAATCTGTGTTTAACTGACCTGAAGGCTGCACACATCCTGAAGGATGGTTTCATGAAAATTACATTAAAGAGGAGCTTATGTTTCAAGAAAATTATACTTTGACCACAAATTACTGACTGGCTGCAGTTCTATTTGACTAAATCAAATTTGAAGCATCTTATTTTCCGTAAATGAGAAATCCTTGGCAATATGCTTTGTGCAAGAAAAAAAATTAACCCTTTGAATTATATATCCTGTGAAAGTTTGAAAATATTCTGCTTTTTATGTTTAGTGTGAACATTGTGAATGAGCATGGTTTCATACACTAATTCAAGGTAACTAGTCAGGACTCTATATCCAATGATGCCATAGGTACTTGATTATACACATATATATATGTGTGTGTGTGTGTATTCTCGCATAACAAATGCCCCCATATGTTATGTGGAAATTCGTGAAGTACTTTAAAGGTGTTAGGCTCATTCACATTAGCAAATTGTTGCGGATGGAGTGAGAGGGAGGCAAAAATATTGTGGTTTATTGGTGTAAAAGAGTGAGTTAGCAAAGTTCAGTGGTAAATGTGACAATAGTTTATGAGATTCGATGGCAAAGTACACTTGGTTATTTACTGCACAGAGGACAGGGTCAGACAAAACTGTCAGGGAGACCCTCCCGTTGAGTCATGAGGTTCAGAAAAGATCCCCTTGCTTTCTGAACTCCCTCAGAGAGGAGTCTAGGTGCGGCTGGATCCAATCCTAGTCCCAGACTTGGTCAACGGTTTATGTCTAAAGGATTATATTTGCGCGATTAATCCTTTATGTCACTTAGCTAAGATTTCCAAGTTAGCATGCTGTTAGTCACTTATCAAGAATCTGTTGTGGTAAGGAAACTCTCAACCTCGAGGAGTCACCTTGAGAGGCGTCCCTGCTCAAGGGGAGATCCTGGCGTGCAGCCCGCTGCCGTGCAGGAGAGCTCAAAGGGCTCTTGGGCTGCTCACTATTTATGGGGGTAAGATAATTGGCTCATAGTCATATTTGCATACTGACCACTGTGCTTAGATGGGCACATTCCACAATAGCCCTTGGCTATTGCACTGTTATCTGTCTCCCCCCACATCCAGTGGGTGCATCCTTCACAACCACAGACCAGACGCATCTATCATCACCGCCACAGGTGGTTATCACTTGAAAGAGGTCAAAGGAGGGAGAGTCAGAGATGAGGGGGGAGCACACCGCCACACAAATTCAGTGAAAATTCATTACATTAACAAATGCAGCAAAGAACTCATTTAAGATTTGTTTTTATATTATCTTTAAGGAAGAGTTTCCTAGAAGTTTGCTTCCTTTTGTTAGAAATTGTTATTAATAATCACAGTACCTCTGAAATGCTTAACTAGCATTTTTGTAAGTCACACAGAATTTTATTCCTACATGAACCTTAGGTCCATGACAATAGTCATTAGATAACCAAACTAAAATGTCTGAGGTATCAAAAGATCCATAAAATGAGGGAAATTGTCAACTTGATAAACTTGACCTAGTCCAGCAGGGAACCACCAAGCCAGACGAGGGCTGGACCATTTGGCCCTTGAGAAGAGGCTGAGGGAGCTGGGTTTGTTCAGCCTGGAGAGACATAGCTTTTGGGGGGATCTAAGAGTAGCCCCCAGCACTTATGGAGAGGTTGTTGAGAATATAAAGACAAGCTTTTCACAGTGCTGCATGACAAGAGGATAAGAAGCAACAGGTGTAAGTTAAAATAAGAGTGGTTCAGACAGGATAAAAGAAAAAAAATCCTGTAAGGATATTTAATATTGGAGCTGATTTCCAACCAGTGCTGGCATCTCTTTTTTTGGAGATGGCACGGACAAAGCTGTGGGAAATCTGGTTTGAAATCATTTGATGCTGCTTTGAGCAGGGGATTGGATTAGAGACCTCCTAAGGGACCTTTTGAAATCATGTATGCTACAACTTTTCTGCTCCACAACTTGATGCACCTGCCAGTGCAATTCAAAATGTAATTTTTTTTTATCAGACTCACAGAGTATGCAGTGGTAGATCGTGCTCTTCTCTTTCAGGTAATTCTTTTAAGTACATGCAATGTCTTCTTATCCTCTCACTGCATGTAGGTATTTTAGATCACCTTTTTCCTAGTATGTTAAATCTTATACTACCAAACTTTAATTTAATTTTGTTATGTCATGTCATGTCATACTAATATTTCAAATAACTATTCACCCTTTTACATTATTTTTTCCACTGCTGTACAGAAGATGTTTAAATTAAGTTTCTCTTAATATAAGGAGTTGAGGTAGAAATTTTCAATGTAGGTTATCAGTGAAGGTACATTATTGTTTTGTTTGGGAGCTCTGCCATGCAAACATATTCTTACTGAAGAGGTGAGTAAATAGGGAAATGGAAAATTTTGCTAGTGAGTCAAACAATTGAGATTTAAAAAAAAAATTGGCTGCAGATAGTTGCACAAAGTTTTTTTATAGGAATGTTTATTCAGTAAGGCAGCAAGTGAATAATTTAAATAGATTGAAAATATGCACTTAGTTAAAAAGATAGCTGCTACACCTACCCTGTGAGGTAAATTATCTGATTCTACTCAGTAAAGACATCTTACATTATTATGAGCTGCTATATAAAAATATCAGATTCATGTAAATAGCAATGAAAAGGAGAGGAAGAATGTAAAGTATTATTAGCAAGAGAATTTAGAAACCCCACAATATTTAATTACACTGTTGTATAAACTCATGGTACATTCACATCTTGAGTGCTTCATGCTGTTCTCATCATCCTATCTCAGAAAGGTACAGCCTGCGAAAGTACAAAGAAAGGTGACAAGAATGATCAAAGACAAGGAACAGTTTTCATATGAGGAAAGATTTAATAAACTAGGACTCTTCATCCTGCAAAACAGACAGCAGGGGGTAGATGTGGTAGAGTTGCACAGCATTGTGAAGGGTACGAAAAAATTGATTAGGGAACAATTATTCACTCTCTTTCAGAGTCCAGGAAATAGGAGCATCCAATGAAATTATCAGGCAAAAGGAAGTGCATCTCCACACAGAGTAAAATTAAATTGTGGATCTCATTATTATCAAGTGCTGTGGAGACCAAAAGTGTAAGTGGGTTCAATATGTGATTAAGTGATTTAGTGAAAAGTCTATCAAACTCTATAAAATACAAGGAAGCAGATACAACTTCTCAGTCAGGAAAAATGGCTAAAAGACATTGCCCTATCTTTATGTTCGTTCTCAAAACAACTTCTTAATGCTGCTGTGTTCCATGTTGCCTTAGATGCCCCTTCAGTGCCTTCATTTGTTTAGCAGTGCTTTTTTTTTTCAAATACAGCACTCAATATCAATCCAGCACTGCAAAACTCAGTATTATTATTGTTGTTGTGTGGGCTTTAAATTGCTTTTTTGTTTAAATAATTTGAATATTGATTGTAGAAATTGATCATAGGTTTCTGATTGCATTTAGACCTTACTCATTTCAGTACTCAAGGTTTCAAGGTTCACAAAATCGTGAAGGAAAAAGATAACCTGAATGACAAATCCAATGATGAAAAAAATAGGGAATATTTAACAAAACAAGCAGGAAGCTGGTTTAAAACAGATACAAGTTAGTACTTCTTTCTTTCTGGAAATTTCTGCCACAGAAAATTTTGAAAATAGGCAGCACCTGCAGATTCGGAAAGGGATTAGACAAATTGGTGGACAAGACAATCATAAGTGGCTACTAGTTTTGAAGATGCTCTGTAGCATCCCTCATAAACAAGCCACAGACACTGAGGGAATGCAAGGGGAATGAAAAGTGGTCATCAGCATCTCCTATTGCTCTGTTGGCAACAGAAAACTAAGCTGAAAGTACCAATGATTTTACTCAGCAGGACATTTCTTATATTGCTACTCCAAGTGGAACAGTTCATTCTACAATGTCATATTACAACTTTTTGCCATTGAACAGCATTTTTCAATAAATGACTGGTCTAAAACCTTCCAGAGTTCGGGAAACCTCAGAAACCAGTTAAATTATCCCAGAATTGAAAGGGATTTAGGCATGGAACCCATGTGGTTTTTCACCAATGGTCCAAAAAACAGCTTCTAAAATACTCTACTATCATTTGTATTCAGCCAGGGTGGCTACAACAATATAATTATCATTAAGGAAGTTTATTACAATGTGTGATTTTGTGTTATTTGAGAGCAGGACCTATTTCATTTCCTTTTTTCCTGCTTTTCACCTCTCTCCATTTCCTGCAAGACAGATTTTGTGTTGGAGGAGTAGAATCAAATGTGGAAGTAATATCCATAGTAACAAAACATTACTTGATACATCCAAAAAACGGACACATAATCTTATGTATCCATCCAAGCATAGTAGAGTTTAGAGTAGTGTTGATACATAGAATAATAAAAACACAGGGCTAGAAAATCCACATGGCAAATTGTAGTTCACCTCTTGTCACCAACAATAACTAAATAATTTCTGGGAGATGTTTGTCTAACTTGTTCTGAAAGATTTCCATTGATAAATATTCTGTATTTCCTTAGAAAATCATTATTACTATTTTCTTCTTAGAGTAATAAAAATGAAACAAGTAAGGCATTCGGGTAGACACTATCTGGAATAAAGGTCACCCCATGATCAAAACAGCTAGCAAGGATGTTAGACATATTGTATGAGACTGCTTGGATGGAAAAGACTTTTCCTGGATGAGATTGAAAGGGACTGAAGATGAAAATGGATAAATATGCTTTCTACCGATGCATCAATGGAACATCAGGAAGAGAGAAAAGATATCTGAGATGTAGAACACAATACACATAAAAACAGAGGTTTAAACAGGCTGGTTTTCAATATTGGTTGAAATATAAAATTTATAAACGTGGACAATGTGAGGATTCTGGACCACATTAGGCGTAGCTGAGCAGAAGTCAGTGTTTCCAGTTTTCAGAAAAGGTACAACTTTTATTTTGCTTTTTATCTATTTATTGGATAATATTTATCAGAAACTATTTTTTTTTAGGTAACAGAATAGCAGAAGTTGTCAAGACTTTGCAGTTGCCCAGTGTAAATTTTTTCATGGTTAACTCTCAAGAGTAAAATTAATGTGTGTTTCTGCTGATACCTTGTCATGGATTTACATACATTAACACCTTGTTGAAATGATCATATAAAGGTCTGTCACACTGAACAATAAACCTTGACAAGTATTTGACACCAAACTTAACCTGTAGTCATGTTTAATGGAATAAGGTTAGCAGTGGTGTCTCTGAGCATTTACGCCAACACTGAGGTCTGTAGGGTTATAATGCTACATTGGAAAGCATATGTATTAACAGCAGCCAACAGCTAACAACAGGTACTTGAAAAAAACATAGGATCACAGGATAATTCAGTTTGGAGGGGACCTCAGGAGGTCCTTAATCCAATCCCTGCTCAGAGCAGGACCAGTTCTGAGGTCAGACCAGGTTTCTCAGGGCTTGATTGTGTTGGGTCTTGAGAACCTCCCAAGGATGGAGGCTGCACAACCTCTCTGGGAAGCCTCTTCCACTGCTGAAATGCCTCCTTGGGGAGAAAAAGGCGTGCTCTGCACTCAGTCTGAATTTCTGTCTTTTAATTTCTCTGCCAACCTCATATCTCATATTCTTACTTAATGATTCATATTTATATAAACTACAGTTGACATGTAAACAATTGAAAAGCAGTTAATCATTTATTTTAATTTCTAAAAGTATTTATCAACATTCCTTGCCAAATACTGTTAGACTGAGAAGGTATAAGACACAGCATAAACACTTAGTTAAGCTGTTGATATTCTCTACACAGGATGTAAAGTGTGAATAAGACAGAAACAGACTGGGCAAATTTAAGGAAATCTATTAAGGGTTATTTTACACAACGATATTATCTCTAAAGTAGTTTGTGCCTAAACCACAGACCACTGAATGCTCAGGGAGGCAAAATGTCGTGTGTCTATTCTTTTATTTTGTACTTTTTCCTAATTTTCCACTATTGATGACTGTTGGAGGCAGGATATTGAGTAGGTTTACAGTAAAACAGTCATATATCTTTGAAATCATCAAATTCTCCATTTCACTACTGGGTACTACTGATCATCTGATCATTCTCAATTAATTCCTGGGTTCATTTTCAGGATAAATGAGCTGATTGTCCTTCCTGCAAGAGGAATAATAGACGTGGATAGCCTGGAATTGCCTCTAACAGGCAAGATCACACTTTTTTCTTCCTACCTTCCCAAGAATTTCTACTCCTCTTTCAGCTCAGTCTTCACTCTCAAACAATCCACACCCTCACATGCTGCACCATACGTCATGCAGCCCATGTTTATAGCATCATTCTATAAATTAGCTAATTACCTTAACTATAATTATAATTATATAAGAACAATTACATTACTCTGAATATTTTGGCTACAGAGCCAATACACATGACCCAGAGAAGACCTGATCAAATGCTAGACCATGTGGGTGCACCATAGTCTTCCTGATGCAACTATCCCTGAGCTGTGTGGAGATAAACCACACCAGACCACTCAGCCTACAGGGTAGGGAACACTTTCAGTCATGGACATATTTAACAGTATAAATTTAATCCACATGGATCTTTAGGCTGGCCCAGGAGAGTAATTTTGTTCCTCTTTACATGAGTTTAATCTGGAATTACAAAATGTGCAATGTGTGCACAAGCAGGAAGGCATCTGGCACCACCTACATGTGCTTGTTTGCTGTTTTTTTCTTAACACTTCTACTAGTACCACATTAGCTCTACATCAGGCTTGCTTCTAAGTCCCAGGGTATTTTTTGTGCTTGCATAAACCGTAGAACTGGTATTTATGATGTCCATGAAGGAGATGGAAAAGTATGGGTATGCCAAATATCAGACGAAACAAAGAACTTTGTCAGAAGTGGAAGGATTTTTTTTTTTTTTTTTTTTTTTTTTTGCTTTCACCAAAGCTTCCTTTACATTTGTGAGAGACACCTGTCACTTGACTGCTACTGAAGAATCTTCAGTAATGCTTAACAAAAGTGTCTTTAAGCGCTCAAACTCAACCTGGAAGTGAATGTTAATTAAAATCACTCAAAAATTGCTTTGTACAATAAAAGCATTTCCTTTGCCATGTTACAGCCCTTGATATTGAAAAACACACACAGAAATGACACAGACACTTCAATTAGCTCTGAAAGCTTTCCTAAATTGTTAGAATAAGGGTATTGGTTTACAGATTTGCACCACGTATTTAAATGTCAGAAGCATAACTCCGAACTCAAACAAATGACAAACAATTTTCTGCTAATGTGCAAAATATGCAAGTGACACAGGGTTTAAATACTCTGGGTTTTTCTTTTATTTTTTTTCTTACCAAGCACTTTCTACTACCACTTTCAACATTATCTGAGCTTATAAAGTGGTGTTTAGTTTGTTGTTGTGGTCATAAAAGCAAAGGCTGCTATAATTTTATTTATATGTGCAAATTTTATGTATATTTAAATTAAATTAATTTAATTTTCTCTGTAAATTATAAATTAAAATGTCTTTTCTCTGCCTTTTCAGCTACTTTGACAATGATAAAAACAGCTTTTCTTTTCTTTCCTTTTTTTTTATTTTGTCATATCAAAGTTTTCTAGTTGGTGTTAACAGATTCAAGACTCATCTTTGGTTCTGCAACCAAGCCCCACTATCTGAGATATCTCTGGAAAATTATCATTCCAGTCTGTACTTTCATAGGCTGATGCATACTGAAAGAATAATCTTTGTTACTTTGAGACTTGTGAGAAGCAATGATTCTCAGTCAGTGAGATGGATTTATTTTTGAGAAAATAAGATTTGTCACATATAGGTTGAGTCCCTAAGGGGTTAACTGTTTCCCAGCACTGTCAAAAACAGTCTTTGAGGCAGCCTTGGATAGGCTGGGGCAGCATCAGCTCCAGTGCTTCTTGTTCCAGGAAGCTGAACCCAACAAGTT
Source organism: Gorsachius magnificus (assembly GCA_034008185.1). NCBI lineage: Eukaryota > Metazoa > Chordata > Aves > Pelecaniformes > Ardeidae > Gorsachius > Gorsachius magnificus. The sequence goes on from CM067084.1 coordinate 61,991,388, forward strand.
AGAGAACTTCTCCCAAGATAAAGAAAAAAGTTTGAGAATCCAAGAGCAGACACCTCCTAGGAAACACTGTTTCCTGAAGCAGGGCCTCTTCTGTTAATGTCAAATCTTCATTCTATGCTACCATGTCATGAGAATCTGCTCTGATGCAGCACAGTTATCTGGAAAAAAAATGTTTCTCCCAATGTAATCCACTTGTTTGAAGGGTAAATGCAGTTTACACCACCCCTCCCACATAAACTTTCATATAGAGGGCAGCTATACAACATCACCAGCATCCTGCTGGTCTTCCCTAGAGCTCACGAGTATGCCAAGGGAGTGTGTACGCTGGGTCACTCACTTTTTCATATGCTGCCTTGTCTTCCTTTTGAATAACTTTGTTATACACAAAAGCAGTAGAACAGATTATTTTTCCTTTTTGTCTTGGGCAAATCCAGGGACAAATATGTTAGGCAATTTGAATACGTGAGCCACCTAGACAAGTCCTCTTCAAAATTAAAATCTTATTTAAATATACACACCTTTCATATTTTGTTTTCTTTTCCTCTGAATAAGCCATTTCCTGGTTTGAACAGGAAATCTGGAAAGCGGGGGTGGAAAAACATATCTGTAGAAAGCAAACTGAATTTGTCAAGCACTGGCAAAATGACATCTCAGAATGAAATTGGGAGCGAGACCTCAGTGTAGAACAGAATTGTTCTTCAAATGGTTCCACAGAAAACATTAGAAACCCTGTTTGAACATAGCCTAATGGTATTTATTAAGGGACATTAGGAGTAGACACCACCTGCTGCAGCTCCAGCTCAGGACCCTCTTGTCCAGCCACTGGAGACCAGCCCAGTGCCTGGGGACCTGGAATCTCTGTCCAGGCTGAGGGACATGTCTGCTGCTTTCCCATTTCCATGTTCAACCAGTAGCAAAGCTGCACACATGTCCCAGAGACACACGTGCACACAAACATGCATACACACAACACACAGAGGACACAGAGGTCACACAGACTGCCAGGGACAAGGCTCTGCCTTCAACAGCACCTATGTACGGGACTTGCATAAAACACCAGCCCAGACAGCCAAGTGCCCTACTCCTCTGCAGCTAGCAGACACAGGATTCACTAGTGAAATCAGGCACTCAACACTCACTAGGTTCACAACGACGCAAATCTGTGGATCCTCAAGTACTGACACAGACCCTGTGTCCATCCAACACCCCTGCCCTGGTCCTCAGTCTTCTTACCTGCTCCTCAAGTCTTCTGCTCACTGTCTGGTCCAGTTTGGTGCTCACTAGCAAACAGACACATGCACTTACACGCTTACCCCACAGGCACTCACACTCATGGCTCCCGCAAACACCAGCCCAAGCCCTCTCCCTGCCTGATACCCCTGCCTGGACCCAGGGCCTTCTACTTGCCAACTGGTCCAGTCTGAGGTTTGCTAGTAAATGATGAACACCCCCCCCCCCCCACCCCAGAGTTTAGGGAAAATACAGACACTTGCTGCCCCACCCAGCAACCAGCATCAACAGAAGCTGGTTTTCAGGGGGGACATCATTCCTGTCCCAGTGGCTGGCACCAAGACCCCCACTCACTCCAGTGGGTGGCACAGAGACCCCACTGGCTCCAGTAGATGACTCCACAGGCCATGGGTGGCCACACCCCCATTCCAGCTTCGGGTGCTGGCCCCAAATCCACTCACTCTGCCTGCCTCACTCTCCCCAAAGCTGGCACCTAGTCCTTGCAGCACTCACACACAGCAAGATCACATAGAAAGGTCATTAAAAAAGTATTTAATCAGAAGATTGGACAGACTGTGCTGTTCAGTCAGACAAGCATACTGAGCAGCTGCGTTTTACATGTGACCGACCCCTTTCGTACCCCTTTCTGTCGATTCCCCCTTTGTTCCTCCCTGATCCCCTTCCCCTGCACATTACCCCATCAGTTTGCGTAGTATCACCAACCCCCTGCAACACCCTGGACCCTCAGATTTGCAACTTTATCAGTTGCACAGTCCCAGTTTGTGTGCAGTTTCCCATCAACTAGTGTGAGTGGTGAGGTTTGTTTCTTCTCTTTGTCCCATTAGTTTTGTCCTCTGTATGTTTTGTTTACTGATCCCCTCCCCCCTTCTCCTTTTCATTGCATTTGATCCTAGATCAGATAATCTCATTGATATAAGCATCCCCATATTCCATATACCCTTACCAATTAATGTGACTGACCAGGTTTGGTTGTCCTTACTGCCTCCCTTATGATTTGTTGGTCATGTTTGTGTCTCTCTATGTTCTTGCTTATGGATTCCTCCTTTCCTCATTACCCCTTTTTGCATTGAAAAGGTTCTTGACTAGACAACATTTAAGGAGCAGATCATCTCTTCTTCCACATACCTTACAGTACTCAATATTTTTAATGAAAGTTATAGCCACAAGCATAAAGTCATTCCTGCACAAAGACTGTTAGGGTAAAGGGTGTATTTTACAACAGGTAGATGTCTACTATGTCTACATTCATTCCGGTTAGTCATAGACAAACTACTTTTACATTCTGTGAAAGGCATTAAGCATTTCTAGATTGCGACTTATCTGATTTTAGACAATCACTCCCTAAAAATGCCTAAATCTCTCCCTTGGATACAAAGATGTCTACATACAGTCATATAATCTTCAGGACATGGTTGGAATTCACGAGGACTGGCTAGATTGGTAAACTGAAATGTATTCAGATAAGATGTGTTTTAACAAAAATTATATAAAGTTCTTCATCTAGGACCATGGAAAGGAACCCACAACCACAAAGTGGAGGTCTGGACTGTAGAGAATATTAATATAAAGAAATACCTCCTCATCAGAATGTCATGGCAAAAGAATTAATGAGGACCATGAATGTGAAAAATGAAATAGTGCTTATTAAGAGATTCTATCACTACATAAACTGATATTGGACTAGTCCCTCATTTCTGCTGTGCACAAATTTTAAAGGATATTGGGGTGGGGGAAGAAGATCGAGTAGAGAATTGCCACAAAAACTAACAGGAAGATGGAAAGAAAGAATCAGTCAAAAGGAAATTGAGATATTTTTTACATAAATACTTTCACAAGGAAAAAACAGCAATTTATTAGTTAATTTATTAATCTCTTCATTAAGAAAGACCTATCTATCATTTAAAAAAAACCAAAAAGCTCTGACACTAACAGGTGTCTCAAAAATGGTAATAAAAAGTTAGTATAAAAGAAAAAATGCCCTTTAAGCATTGACTATGGCTTTCTGGTCATAAAGGAGGGACTTTCTATAACAGCAAAACCTTTTTAACACTCTAGAATGGCTTGAAATATTCCAAGGCTTAAAATGGCTTTATACTTTGTTAATGGTCATTTAGATAAAGGTGGCAAAACTATATAGGTTCTTTGAGTGTGATATAAAAACATGGATTTCTGTTTCCTAAAGCCTATCTTTCCAGAATACCTACTGTGTTATAGAGAACATTCAATCAGTAAGCAGGCTGTCTTTTCCCAGAACTTGAAGACGCTGAATCACTATAAACATTGAAGATTAGCATAGGAAAGAAAGCAAAAACCTGAAAATTACAATTTTAGTTTCATACATATGTTTTCCAGAGTACTCCACATTTTAGATTATACATATATTTGTCCAGCAAAATGGAAATTAATGTTTTCTAGGTAGGCTAAAGATAACACAGTCTGTGATGTCCTATGCAAAACACGTCATTAGGTAAATTGACATTCAGTCCAGAAAACTTCTTCAAATTGCTTTTATCCAGAAGTCTAAAATAGTATATATTTTATCCAGAGTGCTGTGTAAGAAACAGTTTAAAAAACTGGTTAGCTCATATGTTCTTATTTATGGAAGGTTATTAGACACCTGAGTGAGTGGACTGAAACTGTATCTTAATCTAGATATAATTCTAGGAGGCATTGGAGAAATGTGACAAAAATCAAATCCTCATTGAGCAGAGTCTATTTCAGGGCTTATACTGAATTCCAGGAAACTTAAAAAAAAATCCCAAGATTTATCAGTCATTCAGCCTAATCTTTTTTTTCTGTTTAATATTTTGGTTTTAAGGTAGAGTTAAAAACATGGAAACAGCAAAAGCAAGTAGTTTGCTTCTTTCTTCAAATAGCTTTGAAATTTCCAGCATAGTGCACCCCTCCTGGAAACTGATTATGAGAGATCCTCAAAATAGCAGATGCAGGAAACAGTGAATAGTTTTAGTTGATCTCTTTTTTTATTTTACTTTTTTGACTGGCTTATTACCTTACTGGGCCAATTGGCCCAGCAGGTGTTGCTACATGTCATTCCCGAGGAGGCTTCCTGCTGGCAAATTGGTTTGAAATCAAGAATTGCATTTATAATCTTGACAATAATACCTATGAGAAACATGCTAGTGAAGGCTGGATGAAAGGCAGATAATCTTTTTTTCCAAAGCTTAGTCACAAGAGTTTTCAAACTATGTTCCATCTTATTTCTAGCAAAGAACTTTTCATATACGATACACCAGCCAGAAAAGCTAGGCCTTATATACTCTTTTTTAACTATTGAATTTGTACATGCATTTGATAAATCTGAGGGTCAGGTTCATAGTTTTAAGTCCTGCATAAACACTGTGACCTCTATTATGTACATGAATATAGCAGGAAAAGACAGAGATACTTGTAATTCTATGGATTTTGGAATTAACTTGTTTCTTGTGACTTCTTATTGCTTATATAAATAATACACTTTTAACCAAACTTTTTTAATATCCCTGTAGGGTTTTTTTATCTTTTAATATATGGTTCTCTTAGTCAGTCCCTGTCATCAACATGTACTCAGGCAAAATACCTTCTGAAATAAATGAGAACTTTGCTTGTGCCTGTGTAGGAAGTTTGGATAGTTAATGCAAAATATATGTGAAGATTTGGGGAAGAAAAATAAAATAAGTTTACCCTAGAAGAGGAATTTCAGTTAATTTCAGTTCACAGCTCCTGTTTAAAGCATTCAGTCTCTTAGAACAGATAATGCCTGTAAACCCTAGGTGAGGGACTTACCATTAGTAAGGAGGAACGAAAAGCTGTGTAGTTTTCCTTGCACTCTAATCGTACCCAGATGGGCATAATAATCTTTTAGGTAGGATTCATTTCCCTAATTTTAAATGTCTACAGTCTAACTACCTTAAGCTACTTATAGAATATAGGATGGAATTCTTTTGACTAAAGATGCACTTAGCACTAGGGTCACTATCTCAGATGCAGAGAATTGCATTTAATGTAAGAATTCTGCCTTTAGGGACCATTTCCAGTTTATGCAGATTATGTTAATCTGGGCCAGTGTAAGGCAGTAACCAGAGTCCTTGATACTACTTTTGTTTTCCACTGCACTCTGTGAGAACAGAATGCTGCAAGTAACAACTCATGAGGAATGACAAACGGAGACACTTATCCTTTAGTCCGGTACCATTTGATCCAATAATTTTCTGACCTTGTATGGACAGATAGCCCAAAGCAAAGTTTTCATATCCAAAAATCCAAAGATAAAATTTCAAAGGCAATATGGCACTTGCTTCTACTGTTGACTTTAACAACGTTTCTTAGTAGCTTTTAAAACAAGCTTGCTCATGTACATACCCATTATTCTTCTTCCTTTTCGACTGGAGCCATCACCGTAACAGTCTGTTAGGACTCACAACCATTCTTTTGACTGAAATTATGCATAAATGTTTTCATAGAATAACTGTAAATCTCATAGGATGGAGTACATAGCCTTCCTTAGTGCTGAAAGGAAATGAGATGACAATCTGGCCATGAAGGATGGAAAAGTACGAAGAAACAGGCACTGAGAAAAAACCAAATCAATTCCTTTGATATGCTGGTGACATCATGATGGAGTTTGAAGAAAACAATCATGATCACATTGTTAAGTGAGATTAAGACACAGACAATATACAGTGATAGTGAAACACACTGAGAATGTCAAAGTAAATAATCAGTGTAAGAAAGAAGAGAAAATTTTGAGTAAATTTTGCTTTCATTGCCTTTAAATCTGGTTCACAGACAGTATTCTAAGTCTCTGAAAGATTAACAATCCTGCAGAAGTATAAGTTTGCAATATGAAGAGTCAGTCCCGTTGATTATCCAGATAGTATGTTTTACATGCCTCATTTAATATGCTGCTCTAAAACAGTTCTCAAACTGTCAGACAAGTTAAAGTGCTCAGCAGCATCTGTTGCAAAATGCTAAAATTTCATGCATGAGTTGACATGGCTCCATGAACTCAAATATATCTGTTTCAGTTCTTATCAGCTTTCCAGACACTGCATTTATGTAATTGAAATACTAAAACTAAAAGATCAATGTGTTTTAAACTCCTCTGAAATGCACTGCTGAAAACTAAATCCAAAAATGAGGTCAGAACTGGTTACACATTCAGGCACTCCTGACTGTGACTGTGCAGAACTAGAATGTCTCCACAGATTTCTTTGTGAATGAGATTTGCTTGAAAAAGATACACCTGTAGAAACCAAACTTGAGAGGAGGAAGCTTGCTGTTGACTCTACCTATTGTGACTCACACACTGATGCAAGAAATACTGAGCTCTCCAGGAGAGAAATGTTAGGACCCTGACTGTACCAGTTATCACCCTCCTCGGTCTCATTTGGGGTCCCCACCCACACACCCTCTTCCCTTTGGACATTAGAGCTTAGGTCCTGGCCCAGGGCCCTTGTTGAGCTACATGGTACGTATGCTGTGTCCGACCTCAAGCTTCTTCACCTTGTCTTGATGATTTGACTTTCTGATTTAGCACTACTGCTCATCTGGTAATCAGTGGACTCTTGGCTGACCCAGGTTACTGCCACCAGACCTGCTCTCTCTTCATGGTTGGGATTGTGTCCCTGCCTTGCTGTGTCCCTTGGCTCCCATCATGCCTTCCCTTGTGAAGATGCTGCTTGTTCCCTGAAATAAACACCATTACCTCTCAATTTGGAAGGAGTACACTGAAAGAGAAAATACCTTTTATCTAGATTTTAGCTGTATTTTATTGATATATTGGTCGGAGTGCTCTAAATAAAACAGAGCTAAAGCTTTGGCTTCAGAGGAATAGACACAATTCCCTTTTCAGTACGGAGTTGTAAGGCATACCTATCCCAGAAGCCTGAAGACAGCCGAAACAGGACTGCATTCTGCCAGAGGCAAAATGGGTTCAGCTATGGAGGAAGAAAAAGACTGGAAAGTAGCTTCTGGACTCTTTGGGAAGTCGTGCTCATGGCTGGGTTCCTGCTACAGTACCTATATACTATTCACTCTGCAGGCAGGCAGGCAGCCCTGAAGTTTTACTGGGTTAAGTTTGCAAGCAGCCTAGCTGGGACCGTCTGGAGAGAGCTTTGCTTACGGAGGCTCTAAAGAAACAGCTCCTTACATGCAAAAGTCCAGACATCCTATTCTGTTCTGCTAATGAGAGCCAGAGTGCTAAACTTTTAGCATATCATGCTAACAATGTAAGGAAGTATCTAATGTTACTCGGTCATCAACTTGTTCACTTACAGCCAGGAGGGAAAGACTAAATTAAGTGGGAAAAAGACTGAGGCACAATAGGTAGTAAGAGTTTTACATAATGGTTGAAAATCCTGTATTTCAAAGCGTTTATGCATCATTCTTCTCCATCACCAATTAAAATTGGGGTATTTTTGAACTCTGGAATCAGAATATATGAATAAAACAAGTTTGTTGGTTTTTTACTTTTTTTTAAACAATGTTATTTTCTTCCCTTCATTCCAAAAACTTCTGAATATTAGTTCAATAAGACTATTTAAGTTTGTGAAACAAACCCCCAAACAATTTATTTTGAGACTTTATATAGTCCAGTAGGTTGGCAAAAGAACTGTATTTCAAGAGTACTGATTTTTTTTTTTTATTAAACAAAACGTTTAGAAAAAAAAATTTTTTTTTTTTTTAAAAGAAATTATATGGTCTAGCTATTTTACCTTCATTTACTGGGAGTACTTTGCTAGACATTAGCAAATAGGAAGTTTTATTTCATATGACATGTTGTACACCTTGCAGAAATCCTTGTAAGACGCCCTCTGACCCCCAGGCCTACATGTCAGATTTGTGCACAGCATATGAGGTCTTCCTAAGTGAACTCCTCATGCACACGCAGACAGTGTTTCATACAACACTCCAAGGGAGACAGCAAAGAACTGGCTTCAGGAGCAAAGCTGGCACAAGAAGGCCTTGTGCAATCAGCTCACTTACATGCCTGTTTTGACAGATCAGCCCTGGCATGAACATTGGCTTTCCTAGCTAAATTAGCTCTTAGCCAAATGTAGTGACAGCTAGAAAAGAAATATTATAGGAGGTGAATGTACAGGCAAGGTAATGAGAAGCCTTCCCTGTCCTTTGACCTCCAGCATCTTTGGGAAAGGTGACCTCCAAACTGGGGAGAAGGGGAAAGACAAAGAAAAAGAAGCAATATTTGGTCTTCCTGGCAAATAAGGTTAATGGAACACAGATGTGCCACATGCCCATGCAAACAATAATATGAACTGAAAAAACAATGCTTAAATTTACCTGCTTCTTACTGGAAATGCTTTCTGTTTATTATAAAATATTTAATAATAGCATTTAATTTAATTGTAGCAATTAGAACCTTTTTTGGATTTGTCTTTATCCTAGCAACATGATTTAATTTGCATTAATGTTTTGCTTGCAAACAGTAAATATTTGAAATTCATTTGACTCTATACCAAGAAGTTGTCAGTTTTTCTCTGTTCTACAGTTTGATTACAAACAGGTCACATTAAAATCTGAAAAACAAGGATAACTAGATGGACTCAAAATTTCCTTTGAACAGAATCAGTTCAGTTCAGATGAGAGGCTTTCTCCCATGAGATACATTAAAATTCTGGACTAGGCAATTAATGGATCTTTCACAATACTTTTTGACTCATATTTTTTCCATTTAATCACATTGAATTTGATCCTAAACCTACTAAGCTTATACCCATGCTTAAGCATGGGAAAGCAATGGTTTTCAGCTTTGGCCCTGACTCAGCATTCCTTTCCTATTCTGCAATTTTTTCTTGACTTCTAACCAATAGAAATTGAATCACATACTGTTCTGATGAGGTCTTAATGCCAAGAAACATTAACGTGACAACTGCATCTCGTTTCAGCTACTCCTCAAAACCCTCTGAGGAGTTCTTCAAATTTAGCACATCATGAACTACAGCAATAGATTCAAAGGGATTTTTTTTCAGGGCTCAAACACAGCACTGAGTTAATGTAGTTTAATGAGTTACTATTCCTTAACTGATCCATGTCATAAGCAGTTAATGAAAGAAGTTTAAGTTAGTGTATTTTACCTCCTAACTACAACAGCTCGAAAGAGCATGCACAGATCTGTTACTAATGGCCAGCTAGTATGTGGCAATGACTTTATTACATTGTGGTAAACCATGAGTGTTGATTAAATTTAAATAAATGTTGGAGGCAGCACTATGGCAATGCTGTGGATCCAAAGCATCTCTATTGAGTCCGGGGAGCAAAAGGTCGTATTAAAAATGTTCTTTTGTTCTTTACATTGTATTTTGTGTTAGGAGAGGTCTTTGGGTGAGCTGCTAAGGATATAGAAGCAGCATGCAGTTTCCTTTTCTTCCAAGATGCTATTCCCCAGTTTGGAAGTTGAAGATTGGGAGCAGATATGCAAACCTGTACATGTGACAATTACTTCCACCACAAAATTTACCCATGATGGAAATAAGGCTGTTAATCTCAACTAAAGATTCACCCTTTGGGTGCTGCACTGGGTTTTTTTAAAGTAATTGAACCCTAAATACTCCTGTTAGAATAAGGAATTCCTGCCAAGATTCTGAAAAGTGAAACTTCCAAAGTCACAGTATGATGAAATTTATCTCAGATGTCTCAATTTTCTTCTCTTCATCAGTGCTCTTTGGTCTTTTCCACTGTTTACTCTCTTCAGCAAGCACATGTCCACCCAGACCACAGTGAAAATTGTAATCTAGAGCACAGGTGACCAACAGCTGTGCTCTGCACTCACACACAAAAAAGCAGCATGTGAGACAAATCATTGGATGCATTTCGTATTTAAATTCAGTGATTATGAAGTATGCATTTACTATTAGTGCTTAAAAATCTTATCGTCTGCCAACTTCTCTATATTGTGTCTTTTACCACTGCTGTTTGTATCATAACCATTCCAAGATGATATTCCCATGTAAAGAACTTTTTGTTTATTTTTCTAAACACCAGCCTGTACACATTCCCTATGGTAAGACAAATAGCCCAGTAGTCACCTATAAATCTGTGTGGCATTAGAAAGTGGGTGGTAAGCAGCACAGATGAGATGCAACTATATGAAACAGATTTGTTCTAACAGGCACCACAAAGTGTTTGTATTGCAGATGCAGCACTGTTATTTGAAGGTATCCAGTGACTATCTGCATAAGTCTTCTATGGATCAATCTTTCTCTAGCCAGAAAAAAATCATGACACTGCTAAAATCCTTCAGGTTTTACCACAGGGACTTCTCCATCTCCAAACTGCTATTCCAGTTCTGCTCTCATCTCTGAGCTATAGCCTACTGCCTGGTCTTCGCAAAACTGCTGAAGCTACTTGGCCGTGTATGAGTTGGTCTTTACTACCACTGGACATCTGTGTATGGCTCAGGCAAGAGTAAGGAACCTACTGGGCTGGCTTTGTTTGCCCTTTGTATTTTGAATCTGAATTCCATGCACCAAGCCATATGAAAATTTTCTTGTTCATATATTCCTCTGAGGTGGTGGTTGCCTGTCAGACCTTCTACTTTTTATTTATTGGTACTAAATTTGTCCTGCATTCTCCTTAGTTTACTGCTCAAAGACCTTCAAGGGCCTTGAAGGGTCTGCAAGAATGAATTAATGAGTGGACACTGATAATTCAGAAGCAGAGGAACAGGTATGCTTTTTGGCTATTTATGAATCTTCAGGGATATAAGGTTAACAACACTTAAACTAAAAACCAAAAGCAACATAAAATCTTTGCAGATTGCCAACCATTTTCTTGGGATAAAAAATATTTTTTTTCACAAAACTGGAGATTGCTTCATGAAAACACCCTTTTCTCTACTCTACCCCTCCAATTTATACAGTCAATGAAGAGTAGCTGGATAAAGTTAAGTGGCCCTCATTTTAGTATGATGTTCCTTTTGTTTTCTTCAGGAAAGAATTCAAGTGTTTATAGCTATATCCCAACCATAATTCCCCTTCTTGAGTGCAATATGAGGAGAGAAAAAAAATTGTTTACAGAATCCCTTCCTCTCTCTATTTATTTATTGGCACTCTTGGTAGCAAATGTTTTTTACCCGAGGCTGAAAAAATTCAAAGCAAAGTGCAATGACAGAGTCCCTGTGTACAAGGCCCGTACAGAAGATTTCAGAAACTAAAAGCACGTGCAAAAGCAATATTTGCTCTAAACATGAAAAATCCATAGGCTGGGATTTGTTCTCACTAAGTATTATACAGTTTAACTAACAATTGACTCATAGATATTTGCTCAATCTTTTCAAAGGCAATTTTCAAAAGAGATGGGAGCTACAGCTAAAGTTTACTATTGTAGTGGAATAATTCTGTGTAAATATTACAATTTTAATTATATTGGCTGTTTTGGATTCACAGAATATTTGTGAAGCAACCCCAATTTTGTGAGCATGTTTATCATTCAGACAGTGTGACAGTATCACATGCAAACACTTAGAGCCTTGAGAGCCTCTGAGATTTCACAGAATCACAGAATCACAAGGGTTGGAAGGGACCTCTGGAGATCATCTAGTCCAACCCCCCTGCTCAAGCAGGTTCTCCTAGAGCATGTAACACAGGACTTCGTCTAGGCAGGCTTTGAATATCTCCAGAGAAGGAGACTCCACAACCCCCCTGGGCAGCCTGTTCCACTGCTCCGTCACCCTCAAGGTAAAGTTGTTTTTCCTCATATACAACTGAAACCTCTTATGTTTCAGTTTGTACCCATTGACCCTTGGTCCTGTCACTGGACACCACTGCAAAGAGTCTGGCTCCGTCCTCGTGACTTCTGCCCTTAAGATACTTGTATGTGTTGATGAGGTCCCCTCTCAGTCTTCTCTTCTTCAAGCTAAATAAGCCCAACTCTCTCATGCTTTCCTCATAGGGGAGATGCTCCAGTCCCTTTAACATCCTAGTTGCTCTCCTCTGGACTCTCTCTAGAAGTTCCTCATCTTTCTTGAACTGGGGAGCCCAGAACTGGACACAGTACTCTAGGTGGTGTCTCACCAGGGCAGAGGAGAGGGGGAGGATAACCTCCCTCGACTTGCTGGCCACATTCTTCTTAATGCACCCCAGGATACCATTGGCCTTGGCAACAAGGGCACACTGCTGGCTCATGGTCAGCTTGTCATCCACCAGGACTCCCAAGTCCCTCTTGGCAGAGCTGCTTTCCAGCAGGTCAGCCCCCAGCCTGTACTGGTGCATGGGGTTCGACCTCCCCAGGTGCAGCACTTGACACTTGCCCTTGTTGAACTTCATCAGGCTCCTCTCCGCCCAACTCTCCAGCCTGTCCAGGTCCCTCTGAATGGCAGTGCAGCCTTCTGGCATATCAGCCACTCTTCTCAGTTTTGTGTCATCAGTGAACTTGCTGATGGTACACTCTGTCCCCTCATCCAGGTCATTGATGAACAAATTGAACAAGACTGGGCCAAGTACTGAGCCCTGGGGAACTCCACTAACTACTGGCCTCCAACTGGACTCTGCCCTGCTGATCAGAACCCTCTGAGCCCTGTCATTCAGCCAGTTCTCAATCCACCTCACTGTCCACTCATCTAACCCACACTTCTTGAGCTTCCCTATGAGGATGTTATGGGAGACAGTATCAAAAGCCTTGCTGAAGTCGAGGTAGACAACATCCACCGTTCTCCCCTCGTCTATCCAGCCGGTCATGCCATCATAGAAGGCTATCAGATTGGTCAGGCATGATTTCCCCTTGGTGAATCCGTGCTGGGTACTCCTGATGATCTTCTTTTCATCTACTTGCTTGGAGAGGACATCTGGAATGAGTTGTTCTATCACCTTTCCAGGGACGGAGGTGAGACTAACCGGCCTGTAGTTCCCTGGGTCCTCCTTGCCCTTTTTGAAGACTGGAGTGACATTGGCTATCTTCCAGTCCTCAGGCACCTCTCCTGTCCTCCACAACCTTTCATAGATGACGGAAAGTAGCTCAGCAACGTTGTCTGCCAGTTCCTTCAGCACCCATGGGTGCATTCCATCAGGACCCATGGATTTGTGGGTGTCCAGATTACTTAAAAGATCCCTAACCTGATCCACCTCAACCAAGGGAAGGTCGTCCTTTCTCCAAGCTTGCTCGCTTACCTCCAAGGACTGGGGATCCTGAAGGCCAGCCTTGGCAGTGAAGACTGAAGAAAAGAAGGCATTCAGTAGCTCTACCTTCTCTGTATCTTCTGTCACCAGGGCATCCATTTCGTTCAGCAGCGGTCCCACATTTCCCCTAGTCTTACATTTGCTGCTGACATACTTGAAGAAGCCCTTCTTGTTATCCTTGATATCCTTTGCCAAACTTAGTTCCAGGTGAACCTTGGCCTTTCTAGTTGGTTCCCTACATGCTCTGGCAGCATTCCTGTATGCCTCCCAAGTGGCCTGTCCCTCTTTTCACTTTCCATAGAGCTCACTCTTTTCTTTGAGTTTCACTAGAAGCTCCTTGTTCATCCATGCAGGCCTCTTGCCTCGTTTACTCGATTTCCTACTCACAGGGATGCACTGATCCTGAGCACAGAGGAAGAGCTGCTTGAATAGCAGCCAGCTCTCTTGGACTCCCCTACCTTCAAGAGCCTTAGCCCATGGAATTCTTCCAAGTAGGTCCCGGAAGAGGCCAAAGTTAGCTCTCCTGAAGTCCAATGTGGCAGTCCTACTTGTTGTTCTGCTTCCACCTCTCAGAATCCGGAACTCCACCATCTCACGGTCACTGCAGCCAAGCCTGCCCTCTACCTTCACATCCTCGACCAGTTCTTCTTTATTTCTTAGCACAAGGTCCAGTAGTGCTCCACTTCTTGTTGGCTCTTCCACCACCTGGATCAAGAAGTTATTGTCGATGTTCTGCAGGAACCTCCTGGACTGTGCACACCTTGCTGTGTGTCCTTCCAGTTGATATCAGTCCAGTTCCAGACTTTTTTGGTCCTTATTCAAGTTTGAAAACAGCAACTTATGTTGCACACGCTAATTTTCCTTTCCTAGATGGATCTACGAATACAAGAGAGCTTGAAAAACGTGAACATAGCTCCAGTGTGAATAGAAGAAATGCCAGAACTGAGGAAGCAGAATGAGGAAGTTCAGTCCTTTGGGTCGTGTAATGTGTCTGTGGCCAAATGTCTGCTAATGTGATGGAATGGACACCAATTTAGACCTAAAGGGAATGATGCACACGCTGAGTGCCACAGCTTCTCTCCTGTTCCTAACATGTTTCATATAGGATCAAAAATCTAGACAGAAGGTGGAGTTTATCGCTAGGAATATGTTGGATGCCAGCATCTGGTAAAGGATGGGGGAAATAGATTAACACACATTTAACCCCAGTGTTACTCAGATCATTGCTTCTTATTCATGATGCCTAATTTTCTTCCGGGCATGCACATATATTCTGCATATGATAGTGTCATTTCTGTTGTTACTTTTGAGATAAGCAGTGTCTTTCTTAGTTCAAGACATTCTACCTTTTCCATTGTACCTGTTAAAAATCAAAGCAGAAAAATACAGACTTTAAATTACACCTGACTTCAACAAAATTCTGTTTGATACAAAGATTAGCACACCCTACTGGTTAGTATTTAGTAAGACAGTAATCAAATTATTATATCTTCTGTCTCCTTTAGTCCATGTGTATAACTGAAACAAAATACTATTTAAAGACAACTAAGAACAGTATTGTGAGATAAAAGGGCAATTCATAGGGTCAAGAATGCTGATCAACAGGCTTGAAAAGTATTAAATGGTTCATATGGTGACTAATTAATTTCAAACAGTTCATTACTCAAAATAATGTTTCACAATCCAATAAATTATTAGAATTAGAGGTCCTCTCTGCTATTAGTAGTTTTACAGCATAAATAGATGGTTTTGAAAGTTCTTGGCACTCTACTTGTTATTTAATTTCTTCCTACTGGTAGTCTTGTCAAATTTCCAGACTATGCTAAAGTAACAGAAAGAAAGGCACAAAGGAAATAACCTTGCATTCAAGACCACTGGCCCATCTCATTCAGTATCATATTTCTAATAGTGGCTTATGTCAGATAGTCCAAAAGATGATAGAAAAAGCTCCTCATATTTATTCCCACGTCGCCAAAGCCATTTGGAAGCTTAAGTCACATTGATACTAACCTTTGTGAATTTAAGCTCTAAGGAATACATTGCCTTGAGCATATCAGTTGACTTGAGATAGCAACAGACTAAAATAGATGTTTATTCCTAACCTGTAGCAATGACCAGTTGGCTTATTCACTGGAGCACAAGGGATAATGCTTTTTCGGAGTTCATTTGTGAGTTACCCGACCTACCATGTGCAAGAAGAATGATACCCTTTGCTCCTCTGTGCAAGAAAATATAAATAGGGATACTGGGATACAGAAACCCACTGCCTAGTTGTTGTGCTTTGTGCAGATACCACCTTCTGTTAGGATTCTCAGGTGCCTAGTAAAGTATGATGTTATTGAAGCCTTTCCTCTGACAAATTTGGTTGAAATTGGCTAACAGCTTCAGAAATTGCAAGAAAAGAGTATATTTTTTCATAATTCTCTCCCACATAGTTATTACGTACATGCCATCAAGACTTCAAGCCTTAGAAAACTGAAATGAAGATAGATACATCCAGTGTTTCAAACACTGAGTGAGAGAGCATATTTGTGGTAGTGGATCATTCATTCCTAGTTGATAATTTCTTAGAATCCTTTAATACCTTCCATTGGTCCAAGAGACCATGGGTCTGTAATGTGGGGGGGGGGGGGAGGTTGTTCTATCTTGTCTGTTGTTAGCATGACAAACTCTGTCAATATTTCACAATTCTGAAAGTCAGAGTTCAAGCCCTGGCATTGATGGATGGGAACAGAATTCGCCATAACATGCTTGACAATTTCTTAAAACTTGGAATTAAAATCTTACATTACTGTTACTTAGGTTACAAACCTGAGCAATCAAACTGTCTCAGCACAGAAAGACTCAAAGCACCAAATTTCTTCGCATCTTCTGTTTGTCACCTTTTTTCATATTCTTTATGATGCAGGAACACATTCAGGTTTGGGGATTTTCCCTCTCCCCTCCCTCCCACCCCGGCCCGAACATCTGGTTTTTTTAGTGCTGAAGACAATGCATGAAGGAGAAGAATAAAGGATCAGTGAGCAAGTGTGGAATTTCCAAGTCTTACATCCTGACATTACAACACAGATGAATTTATTTCACAGGGTTGTTCTTCATTTTTCCTAACTTCTGTATAAAATGAAAGCAAAATTAATCCTTTTAGCAGAAAGCTATTTCAGAGTATGGATAATAATTTCTGAGGTACAATTCAGTGAACCATATGATTCATATTAACAAATATGGATCTTTTGACATGGGCCAAACCACCTTCTGAATGACAGAAAAAGTCCTCTCCTTAGTTGCAATCGATTCAGCTTTTGTAATTAATTTGCTAAATGATAACGCAAGGAATACAAAGGAGAATATAGAATTATTCTATCTACTTTTCATAAGTGCAGTTTCAGACATAGTCAGGGGATACTAATCTAAGTATCTTTTCCTCCTGGAAGTAGAAGTCTCAGATTTGGACACTTGGGCCAAATGTATTATAGTATTGTTAAATAAACAGTAATATGGAAGACTACATCCCAGTTGAATTGCAACAGCTATTACAAATGAGATGCTCCAATGAACAGGGCATGATGATAGGAATTCTGACCAGCAGTCCCTCTATGAAATAGCAGCTACATTTCTGAGATTATTAAAAAGAAAAAAAAAAAAAAAAAAAGGAAAATTATCCTAATGAAAATGTGGGACTGTATTGGGTTTGCATGGTAAGGTTTTGGTAGCGGGAGGGCTACAGGGGTGGCTTTTGTGAGAAGATGCTAGAAGCTTCCCCTATGTCCAATAGAGACAATGCCAGCTGGCTCCAAGGCAATTAGCAACAGTGGTAGTGCCTCTGGTATAACATATTTAAGAACAGGAAAAAAAATCCTGCTCAACCCCCTGCAGCAGTCAGAAGAGAGGAGTAAGAATATGTGAGAGGAGCAACTCTGCAGACACCAAGGTCAGTGGAGAAGAAGGTAGATGAGGTTCTCCAGGAGCCAGAACAGAGATTCCCTTGCAGCCCGTGGTGAAGGCCATGGTGAGGCAGGCTGTCCCCCTGCAGCCCATGGAGGTTCACAGTAGAGCACCTATCCACCTGCAGCCCATGGAGGACCCCACACGGGGCCCAAACTGGAGCAGTCTGTTCCTGAAGGACTGCACCCCATGGAAAGGATGGACCCATGCTGCAGCAGTTCATGAAGAACTGCAGCCTGTGGGAAGGACCGATGTTGGGGAATTTCATGCAGGACTGTCTCCTGTGAGAGGAAACCCAGGCTGGAGCAGGGGCAGAGTATGAGAAGTCCTCCCCCTAAGGAGGAAGGAGTGGCAGAGACAGTGTGTGATGAACTGACCACAACCCCCATTCCTGGTCCCCCTGTGCTGTTGGGGGGGAGGAGGTAGAGAAATGAGGAGTAAAGTTGAGCCCAGGAAGAAGGGAGGGGTGTGGAAATGGTGTTTTAAGATCTGGGTTTTATTTCTCATTATCCCACTCTGATTTTGATTGGTAAAAAATTAAATAAATTAAATTATTTTTTCCCAAGTTGAGTCTGTTTTGCCTGTGATGGTAATTGCTGAGTGAGCTCCCTGTCTTTATCTGAATCCATGAGCCTTTCATTATATTTTCTCTCCCCTATCCAGCTGAGGAGGGGAGTGATAGAATGGCTTTGGTGAGCACAGGAACAGGTTGCCCAGAGATGTTGTGGAATCTCCATCCTTGGAGATATTCAAAAGCCATCTGGTCCTGGGCAACTGGCTCTAGGTGGCCCTGCTTGAGAAGGAGTAGGTTAGACAAGATGACCTGCAGAGGTCCTTTCCAAACCTCAACCATTCTGTGATTCTGTGAAGCTGTCAAAAACTATGTATCAAATTTCTCAAAACTTATTTTGTTCTCAAAACATGCTTTTAGGGACAAACCGTTGCCCTTTTTCCTGGGTTTTCTTATTCACTTCTTTCTACCATCTTCAATTAAAACCTCAAAAACTTTCTGATTGCTGAATTAAAGCTTAAATTTTAAGGAGGTTTTATGGAACTGTGCAAATAGTGCAGCCACCGAAACCCAAATACTATTTTTTTTTGACAGGATGTCATATCACGAGAGAAGATCTTTATACTACTAGCAAAAATCTAAGGATCACATTAGTGTGGAAGACTAGGAAGTGCTGCTTTCAGGTGTGGCTGCTTCAGCTGGATTGGTGCACAACATGGACAAAGGCTCTAAATTAAACCCATGAGCTGATTGCAGATGACTGCTGTACCACAGAATACTGCCATGTTGTCTTCTTGCATGTTCTTCTGAGAGATAATAATAACCTTAAGGCATTGTTATTAGAAAGACTCAGACCCATTTTGCCAGTTTTTTAAGTCTAGCCTCATTATAAAAAAAAATAATTAAAACATCAGTGTGTTATCAACATTCTTCTAGTACTAAATCCAAAACACAGCACTATGCAAGCCACTATGAAGAAAACCAACTCTATCCCAGCTGAAACCAGGATAATCATCAATTGCAAGTCCAGCTCCTGTCATTCTTATGAGAAAATATCCTATGTTGATCTTTGATTAAATATATGCAATGCCTCAGTTCCACTGATTTTCACAACACCACAGGGATATTACTTTTGACGGTCAGCACTAAAATAAGAAACTGTAAGTGAAAAGAGGTATTTAAAACAGTAATATTTCCTTTGACAACTCTAGAAAGACCAGCAGAGGAGGGCAAACTGATTTCATACAATATCTGGTATGCAGAGAGGCTCTCTTACTATCAGGTATAGGAAGACAGTGTGTGAAATTAAGGGGCTCCACAAAAGCATAGGACGTACCTCATGGAGACCCAGTTACATAATCCAGAGTCCACATGAGCTGCCAAAAGCCTGATTTCAGGGAACAACTTTACTAAAAGTGGGGTTTCTTCCTATACAATTCTCTAAAGGAGAATTGCAAGTGACAGTGCATTTCCTTGTCACTTACGTGTTTTCATTTAACACTTTCAGCACTGGGAACACACCTGCCTTTGTGCATTTTTCTCATTCACTATTTTTATTTTTGCTGTTTCTTTCTGTTGTCCTCTTCATAATTGGTGGGTTGAGGTATGGGGGTTTTGCTGTTAATAATTTTGGGGTTTGTTTTGGTTTGGTTTTTATTTGTCTTCTTTCACTTGTACTTCTGTTCTGCCTGTCTAATCTTTTCTTCCTCATTAACATCTTTCCTTCAAAAAATTAGTATTGGGCTCAGCTTCATGGTGATGAGTTACATTTGCAGAAAGAAACTACATAGTTAGAATTCTTCATTCCTCCTTTGAATATACATACTGCCTAGAGACCTAGATAATTAGAATATAGATAAATATTTTCAATATAATTAGTGATAATTAGGGTATGCCCATTAGAATCAGGTAGGAGACAGAGAATGCCTCTAACAGATTTCCCTACCTGGCTGGATTTTTCTGGTTTCAGCTGTCTACTTTCCAGTTAGAGGAACATGGAATATTTTTATTATTGTTGTTACTCCAGCTAGATAGTTCTTTCATAGTCTCCAAATGTTATTTACTTTTGTATCAATAATTTCCCATGTCTCTTCAAAAGAGCAGTCTATGAACAGTTTTCCCTGTTAAAGTTATAATACATTTCTAAGCAAGTCACTATCTTGTCAGTCAGCAGCAGCATAGCTTTCAATGATTCACAGAGTAGTTTCATGAAAAGTACTGTCAGAAAAAAAAATATTATTTATAAAATAGTTATAACTTTGAAACAGAAAGCTTACAACAAACTCAAATATTAATTGTTAGGTCACTAAATAAATAAATCAATAAATTAATCCAGCAAGCACCTACCTACAATTCAATCAAATACTACTCGTAATCCTTCCACACACACAAGTATGCATAACTGCTAACAGCAGTGCAGTCAGCAGGGTTTGTTTAAATTAGATCAGAACTATTGATATAATTTTTAGGCAACAGATACAGTCAATTACTACAGTTCCAATTTCCTTTGATTACAAAGGGACATAAGACAGGGCTGACCACTCTCTACAATACCAAAAGTACTTGTTGGAAACACAGGATTCGTGTCTCCTACTTAGAGAAATGCAAAAGCCTGTTTTCCCTGAAGAGAAAACAGCATATCTTTTAGCTTCCTTTGGCTGTATTTTCATCACAATTGCTTATCAAATTCTACTTCTTTTCATCTGAACATTCATTGATAAATAGAACAACTAATCAGAAGAAAAACTAATTGGAACTAGTATGGAAAAAAATAACTTTAAGCTGTTAATACAGGAGAAAAGTCTTGATTTTCTCTGCTGTCTGAAAAGATCTTTTTTGCAAAGCTGGAATTGAAGAGCTTAGACCAAACACCTTAAATACCCAGAACTGGGTCAACATAAATAGAAGGAATGATGAAAAATATTTTACTTAGAAGCATAGCATGTTTCTTTCAGAAAAATATATGCCAAAATCCTACACCACTTAAAGGATTTTGCATTTATATCCTCATACGTATAGGATGAGGACATAGCTGGTGTAAACTGGATTAGCTCCCTGAATTCCAGGACCGTTAAGTCAAATTGTCTTCCTTGTGAATTATTTCTTCATTACCATCCTGATGGACTAAGATGCATTTAGCTGACAATCAGAAAAAAAGATGCTGAAAATAAAGTCTAACATTCCTTTCAAAATATCTCCTCCTTAGAAGAAAAAAAAAAAAAAATTGCTTGTTTTCTTATTAAGTATTAGTTCTGATTTGTGGCAAGGTGTTTTGCTATGTGTTCCTGACATACCTGAAGTCTCCGCAGTACTGAAAGTCAAAGTAATTCATTGTAAGCTTTTGATAAGATTTATATAATGCTAAGAAAAATACTGAAAATTAGAGTGGGTCATTACCACTATAGTGAACCCTGTTGTATATATTGACTTCTCAAGGACAAATGAAATATATTTTGGTTTGGTGAATTACGGTGGTATAAGACAATTTGCCACTCCTTATCATGCACCATTTAAAAGTGAGAATCCAAGACAAAGAAAAACATATACATTTTTCATAGTCAAAATACTAGCTTTGAGTGGAGAAAGTGATTGCTGAAGAATACGGTGATATGCTGCATGATGTATGAGTGTCTTAAACAACAAAAGATTCCTTAACAGGTTTGCCAGGCTTTGAATCAAGACTTGTGTTTTGCAAGTGGAGCAGGAGTATGTAATATATTTTTTAGCTTTCCCTTTTTCTCCTTTGTGCAGGCATTTAGAGGTGATGAAAGAAAGAAACATGATACCACAGGCTTGAGTAAGCCATTGTGTGGGTAGTTAAGAAAAGTTTTTCATTTCGTTTCTGTAGAACTTTTTTTCTCTTCTCTATCAAACTCAGGCATTTAGTTTTTCTATGTTCAAAGTGGGCAGCTTCAAAATAGTCAGTGTATTGTTATTTCTTTTGCAGAGTATTGTAATAATATGGATCAAAAAGATTAAACTGATATCAGGTAAAACATGGGAGAAAACTAGAAACCTTCTAGCAAAAATGTCCTGTGCATATACATGTGAAGAAAGAGCCCATAGAAATGACTGAGAAAGGGGATAACAAAGCACAAGAAAAGCAGACATTAGGTCAAGAGTAAGATCAAAACCATTCATATCAGAGCTGTGTTAGGCTAACTTTAAATGATTCTCAAAATCCCACCACTGACTTTTTTTTTCCTTTTTTTTTTCCCCCTGGAATCTAGAGAGATTCAATCCACTGAGCAGACTTTTAACTACCAGAGTGATGAATTGACCATTTGACTGAAGTCCAGACATAAGCTGGAGCATCTCTTTTACCTCTGGGTGGCTGTCTTTCAAAAATTGTAGGCTGAATTCACCTCTGTGCTGCCAGGCTCAGGAGAAATGCCCAGGGCTACCTGGTGCATCAGACGGATGCTTGGCATAAAGTATCCTTTACAGGCCAGCTCACAAGCGCGTCTCCCGAGTGGTGCATCAGGGACGGTACTGCTATTTCTGCCTTGTGGCTCCAGACTTGTCAAGGTGTCAGTGACACCAGTGAAAATGAAAACATGTTTTCTGACACTACAGAGACCAAAAGCAAAACAGCCAGAAAACTGAAGCTTCTCAAGGCATGGAGAAATGGAAAAATTCTCAGCTTTTAGACACTGGGCTTTTGTGATACAAGCCTGTTCTGTTGTAACTGGTGTATTTACAGACATGCCAGTCTTGAACTAAATTATACCCAACTTTGTACTTTGGTGATGAGTGATTTTCCAAGCATTTTTTTTGCACACATTTTTAGTATTAAGTTCTAGTTCGGCCTCAGACTGAAGCCCAGTCTTTTCCTAGTCTTACTTTCACTGAAATTTAGGATACGTCATAAAGACAATCTATAAGGCAGCAACAGAAGAGAAAGACTGACCACATTTATGATTCTCCTTGTCACATGGTCATAGTATTTGTCGGGGCACTTACAGACAGTTTACTCCCAGATGTTACCAATACCACAGACAGGTAGACTGTTTTTTAATAGTACCTTTCCTAAATGTCACTCCCAGTATCGGAAAATAGTACTGAGATTAGCCAGTAGCATCCTTTTAACAAAGTAGAACTGCCATTAGGCAGTAGGCATACATCCAGCTCACCAGCACTTTGACTCATGGCTCCCTCAAGCCTTCCAGCCAATTAAGAAAGATGTAAAAGGCTAATCAACTCTAATTTGTGAGCTTGTTTAATGTCAGGAAAAAAAAAAAAATTTCCTTCTTTTTTTTTCTTCTTCAACAGCAGAATATAGGGTTTCCAGAAGAATAAAAGACATGACTTGCTAACATACTGGCCCTGTATGACATTTCCAAGAAAACATAGTCTGCGAGTTGAGCTAGAGCAATTCTGGCAGCTAGTGCATACAATTCAGCAGCAGTCACCATCCAAGAGTAGGCAGGGCTGCTGTGTCCTGCGGTCTTGCAGCTGGCGGGCTTCCACACTCACTCCTTTCCAAAGAGATAAAAGCATACACTGATGCTTCTGCCATCCTCTCTACCTATATCCAATACCTCCCCCCAATACTTTTCTTATTGTTTAGTCATACAGGCAGGCTGATATTTTATATACACATACAGACATATACCGTGTTATGGAGGCATTCATTAGCCCATAATCAAAAGCCATCTAAAAACAGCTAACAGACCCTATTTTGGACCTTTGTTTCAGCTATGGCATAGCCAAATTGCATGTTTTACTAATCTGTGCTATTTTATGCCTTGCGAGAAGGTTTGGCTGTGCCTTTTGAATGCTTTTTTGAACATGATTTTCTCTTGTAACCTTCACCTGTACCTATTCTTTAGGTTTATGACTAGGCTGCTGGGTACCTCCCTTTTTTTTGACAAGCTGCAGCAACAGCAAAAATTTTCAAGCCTCTGACTTGAAAATAAAATGTCAGTCCACCAAGTTGCTGGTAGGGAGAGCTGGTGACAGAAAACCCCAGGGTATGAGTGAAAGCAGCCTTGTACTGTGACAACTGCAGATTTCAGTCTATCAATTACATTGACCTTAACATCAAAGCACCTTCAGGTAAGAGAGTTAGGTAACAGCAGCAATACTGTAATCTTACCCCATTTCATGTTGTTGTAACAGTTTATATAAATGATCATTTAAAAAAAATATATATATATATATTCATTTCTTCATCCATTCAAAGGCGTTTTGCTTTCTTCCTTCCCCTTGCCCTCCCCACCACCACCACCAATTTCCCACGGAGGCAGCAGGCAGATGGTACCCTTTGTTAACAACAGGACATTTTTACCAGCCTTTTTATTAGATATAAATACCAGCCTTGGGAGAGGAGAACACTTCTTGAAGGGTGCTGTGTGCTTTAGCTGCACCCACTGTAACTGGTGGGAGGCTTTAGCTACCTGCACTGTTTGCTTGAATGCTGTAAAACTTTGTCATAGGAGACTGACTCAGGAGATGCACAGATCACAACCGATTTATTAGAACACGTATTTAATAATTAAGCTTTTATTATTACTAGCAGGTTGTTTGACATGGTTCACACAATTATTTCCTCACACAAACTCATTGGCATGCAGCTGCAGTAACAGCTGGAAGGCCAAGCTCAGCCTTTTACCAAGAAGGGGAAGGCCATACTGAGTTGCCAGTGAGTCCTTGGTAGGTGGTGATAGAGTTCCTCAAAGATTCTTTGTTTAAGATGTATATATAATCCTGTAGGATTGGATGTGGCCTGAGTTATTCTGGACAAAATTTTAATAGTAAGACTGAATTCAGGTATTTTGCTGAGTTCCTCAGAAGCGGTGCTATCATTTACATATCTAATCATAAGCCCCACCTAATCTTGTTATTAACAAAGACTAGATACTTTCGTGTATCTTCTTTACTAACTACATGCAAGGTGTTGGCAACACATTTCATATCAGAAAATAACTGCATTGTGACAGAATTTCTGTACTCTGAGACTTGAACTGAAGGTCTCTATATTGGTCACTTTATGTCCTGCTGAAGATGGAGATTGTAGTTTTGAAAAGATGATGATGATTTCCACTTTCTGCAAGTCTACTTGTAGGGATTGTGTGTGATGCAGTTTACTTCTTGACACTAGCTTCTTCATTCTCTGTTCAGTATTCTCACATTGTGCTGTACTGCTTCACAAAAACTGTCAAACAGCACAGCTGGAGTTAATAAACTGAGGAAGGATGCCCATTACCAGTTACAGACATCCCTGTTGTTTGATGCTTTCAGTATTTCATTATCTCTGCATCAGCACTGGTAGTCCTGCAACTGAAAAGCCATCAAAATAACACAGCTTGAAATGATAAATGAAAGCAACAGAACAACTGCAGCACAGAGCATGCAATTCTGTGGGCTTTTCTAGGTGAACAGAGATTTGTATCTGTGCTGTGGCAGTCTTATGCTACCACACAAAAGGTTTATCCAGACATGTTTGTTGGCTTAAAGCCCTTGGACTCATTTCACATAGACAATTTTCTGTAAGTGCTAAGAAACCTAAGAAATCACATTTAATTGTTCTTCCTCAGAAATAGATTTTAGAAAAATATAAAATTTGGGGTTTTTCCTTTTTGTTAAGAAAAGAGAGGAAAATCCAACAAGGTCCAGGAAAAGTCCCTATCAGCCACAAATAATCTTACTGCAAAATGATTGCCACTTAATTGGAACTAGTCAAATTAATTAGTACATTCATTCCTGAACTGAGGTTAGGTATGTGACTCAGGAAGGTACCAAATTCTCAATGAAGAGTTAACATAATGGATCAGGATTCTCTGACCCAGTTTAACAATTAGCTGGAGGTGACGTGATGTGAAATTTAAATGTACACTCCAGTGCAGGGAGTTCTTTCATCCTTTTCACAGAATTTCGCAGAAATTCTTTCATCCTTAATAAACATGACTAAATTTAAAACTGGAATGTATATTTCATTTTATTGTTATAAATGTTGTCTGTTTAGTGCCAACAGCATGTTTCCAGCAGCCTAAAGTGTATTGCACTCACCATTTGTCAGATCTGCAATGTGTTCCTATACATGCTGTATATAATTAAACATGTAAAGCAGAAAACTGAAATTGATAATTAGCCCTCAAAATTTTGAAGCAGTGTCTGGGAATTAAGCCACGTAGTTCCCATTATAGTCCAGAGAAATCACACGGCTAAAATTCTTTCACTGCTTAGGAGAACAGGAGACAGCTTCTAAAGTATTCTTACTCATGAGAGAGTAATTTGCATTTTCTGATTACATATAGATCAATGTATTTTCATTATGCATTTTTCTATTTCAATTTGTATGTTTTTGCAAGAAATTAAAAGTTATTTATTGTAATTTCATTTTTCAACCTTGAAGAGATGATTCATCACAGCTCTTTACTGATAAACAGCAAAAAAGTCAAAATTCACTTTAAAATAAATGCAAAGCAAAAACCAGGCTAACAGATAAAAAAAAAAACTAAAAAAACCCACCAAACACAGAGCAAAAAAAAAAACAACCAAAAAAACCAAACCAAATTTTCCACAGTTAGTTTTCCACTGATTTCTAAATAATTGTCCTTTTGTTAGTATTGGAAAACATTCTCTTTTGGGCTATTTTGTTAATGTGTATCCTAACAAGTGCAGTTAATAAGATGGTTTTCTAGAGTAGGGAATTTCAGGGATTCTTACAGCTTTGTGAAGACTCAGCTTGCTTTGATATTTGTTGAGCAATCTCATACATTTCCACTGCAGAGAATGTAATTATAATTCTTAAAAAAGAACATTTTTTCTTCTCACAATTTTGCATTTGAGCACATGCAGTATTTATTCAGGACCTGGGTATAAATTGCTTCCCATAACTGTTTTCTAGTTTTCTTTCCCTAATAGGTCTTTGCCTCTACTATTTATATAGTATACCTGGCATGTGACAACATAGGTAGTCTGCATAAGCCTAAGTGTACAGACCTGGCTATGTTTCTACCTGAATTTAGCTTTCATCTTTCTTTAAATAGTGGAAGAGAAGACTCAGGAGTTAGATATTAACTAGTTTGATACTGAAGTACTATTCGGAAACATTAAGAACACTTGGGATGAATCTAAATTAAAGTCAACCTTTTGTCTTCTGGGCCAAATATGTGTGAACAAATTAGTTATATAGTTCCATACACTTTTATTAATATTTTATTTGTCTGCTCAGATATTGAGGATATATTTGAAAATCTTGGGTTTCCATAGAGGTTTTATCAACATTTCAGTGTTAACAGTTGGGTGTTTCTTATAAGGGGGGAAAAAAAAAGGAGAAAACAAGCAAAAGCAACAGATTTTTTAGCCCATAGTCAAGAGTTCCAGAAACAGAAGAAAACTATGCCCCTATTCACAGTGATAAACACCTCCTTACCATTGACAAATAACTGGGTTTTGACACATCCTTTTATACTATATACACCTCAGATTTCCTGACTCAGAAAGTCAGTGAACTGACTTGTGTGAGACTGACTGCAAGCTGCAGAGACACCTTTTTTTTTTTTCCTTTTTGCAAAGTTAATTTGAGGTAATTATTTTTCTTGTACCTGAACTGATTGCTGAAATACATTTTCTCTCCCTACTCCACCCCCAGTCACTTTTTTTGTTAATCCCCTGCAGGTATTTAGAATTAGCTTTCATGTTGTGCCGTAGTCCTACTTTCCCCAGGCTTTGCAAATTCTTTTTTCTTAATAAACTTTTTTTATCATTTTTGTTATCCTCTGTTTTGGATTCTTTCCAATTCAGCAAAATCTTTTTTGTATTATGGAGCCTAAAACAGTGTAAAGCACTCAAATACGGTCTCACCAATTCTGCACTGAGATAAAAAATTAATTACCTGCTCCCCTTCTCCTGACCTAATTCCTCTCATTATACTGTACATGCTCAATATGGTATTTGGCGTTTTGCAGCATATCAGTCTGTATTCTTCTGCAGAGTTTATGGTTTGCTCTGAGCCTGGTCTTTTCCTGTAGCCATGGAAATTTCCAAATTAGTCTTTCTCTATGTTACACATTAGGCTTTTTCACACTTTACATTTAACATGATTAAAGGTCAGTTTTACTGTATTTAGACCCTGATCATAGAAGGGCACATTAGGCACTTCCCTATAGTCTAAGGTTAGAAAAGACAGAAAAATGATGGTGTAGTTGGATGCAGCAAATTCTTGTGATTCTGTAGTTATACTGAAAATGCAGATATCTTTTTTCTGTTGGAGCACACTACTAGGGCTATTTTGGAGAAGAATGACCTCTGCTTTCCTAAGAAGTGGGGCTGTAACTTCATTTTTTTTATTTCAATGTTTATACTGGCCTATACTCTCCTCTTAAACTTTATATATCATGCCATCAGATCAAGCCTTCTTTTCCTGAGTTCTGGTAATTATTCTTACTTCACCTACTGTTGTATTTTATCTTTATAGAAATAAGATGATTTGTTACAGAAAATCCCTTTAATCACATGGATCACATCACCTTGGTCATGAAAGTTGAAAGAATGGCACTGTACTGAGGGAACATGAGTATCCTTCTTTCTTCCTTTACTGGTTAGTCAGGCACACCTTAAGCAGCAGTGTAAATGCTTTCTGTTCTCATGCTGTTACTCCTGCCGCCTCCAGGACCTTAACTAATCTACAAAGATTTTATCACAGCGTTGTGTAGCAGATGAAACCCTGTGTTTGCACACTTAAAGGAAAAAGCAAATGTTTGGCTTAATAACAATTACAAACTTGACTGAGTGACTTTACTCATTAATAGAGTAAGTTATAAGGAAACAGGATTAAAATATTCTTACATAGATCTGTCCGTCAGTTTTTTACCATCTCTAGTTAACATATTCTATTCATATGTGTTAGCAGTGTAAAAGTGTCTAAATAGTTAGAAAGATTTTGTTTGGGACAGGAAAACAAAGCCAAAGGGTGTCACACTCTTATAGCACAGAACTTGTTGCCCAAAAAGCAGTTTATTGTACAACTTCATGGTCATTCCTATGCAAACTGAAAAGTATGCCTGATGAATAGCATTGTACCAGAAATTATGGGATCCTTAACCTGTAAAAGTTGCATAGACACATCATTCCAGAAAACTTGATAAATTTCCAATTATGAGCACTGTGGGCAGGTAATTGCTAACCCAGAAGTCATCAGAGCCTACAGATTTTATTATTAGTTCAGTTTTATATTGATGCTGTTGCTCTTGACCTTACAGTCATAACTCAAGCAACACAGGCCTCTCAAAGTTTGGTTGAGTAGCCTCAGCTCTAAGTTATCTAGGCTTTCTTGCTCTTTAGTCAACAGAAAGAGACAAGCATCTCCCAAGGGGTAATTCATTTTTTCATAGACTCTTACGCTACTGTTGATGAATTATTTCTGAGAAGCAACTCTTTTTCTGGTGATTCAAGAGGAAGCCTGGATAGTCTAATTCAAACCAGATTCCCAGCTTTTAGAGAGTAAAGGGAGATGTGCAAGAGTGACACTGAAAGTCAGTGCAGGGAGCAGTGTGACCTGTTGGTGTGACACTGTCATTTTGCTAGCTGGCAAAAGACAGCTAAAGCCATGCAAACCATTGTATGAATTGGCCTTGTTTGGGTGTTGGTTGAGCTGTGTTAGCAGCGTGACTGCTACCAATTCTGGAAATGAATTTGAGTAGTTCGTGGCTCTGGCAAAACTGCAGATGACTTCTGCTGAGCCCAAATATCAAAAAATTATTTGGAATTTGGCAACAACAGAAGACGTTA
This sequence comes from Gorsachius magnificus, assembly GCA_034008185.1. NCBI lineage: Eukaryota > Metazoa > Chordata > Aves > Pelecaniformes > Ardeidae > Gorsachius > Gorsachius magnificus. The sequence continues at coordinate 62,020,959 of CM067084.1, forward strand.
AAATTCCTCCCGGCTTCCATTTTGGGAGTATCTTTCTGATTATTGAGATTATAGACACAAGAAGTAAAATATGTAGGAATAATAATATATGTATGTAAATCTATATGTGTAATAAACTTTATGAGCCAGAATCATTATTAATCACTGTCTTTTCACTGTGAGAATTTATACCAACAGCAGTCTGTTTTTCAGACTCTCTTGAGGAATTTCCAGTACCCCTACTTTAATATTTCGAGTAAGCTCAGGAGGAAGATATTTAGCCCAGTCTCTTTCAGGCTATGAAGGATCACAGAATCATAAAATCTAAAATTGGGAAAAATATACGGTGTTGTTAATCCAACTCTGCCAGCACAGAATACATCTCCATATTACATTTACAATCTTTTCACCACACTTGGCTTTAGTTTGACAAACTTATCTGAGGAAATGTTTTCATTGTTTTATTGATTTGTTCAGTGATTTTCAATAAGCCTTCTCCCTCTCCTTTTTATATGACCCTGCTCGGCATTGCTCCCTCAAATATTCATAGACCTGTCATTATAACCCCTTCTAACTTTTATTTAGCTGAGATTATGTATATTTAACTCTTTTAATCTTTTTTTCAGAAGTCAGTACTTGAAGTTCTCCAATCAATGACCATATTCTAAATCTTTCCTTCCTTTTGGTCAGACAAGAAGTCTAGTCAGAAACTACCTGGAGTGAAAACACTGTTTCACATCTTTCCTTGATCAAATCTAGTATAACAGAGAGCAGAATCTGTTTCCTGCAGTGTGATAGAAACAAATAAAAAATGTTCTATATGATATCTGGATGATGGCATTCAAAGTTAAGTTCCTCAAAAGGAAAAATACTCCTACATGTACCATTAGTAACACTACTGTCCAAAGTAAAAAAATCCAACCAGAGATCAATCCTAATCAAAGACAATACCATTTTATTTTTTTTTTAATTTCAAGCTCTTGTTCTACTCACTGCTATACATACCACATTTCTTGTGATTTCTTGAAAAATATTTCAAATTCATCCTTGTTTTAACAGCTTAGAACTTTCCTGAAGTCAGAGGAATTATGCAGTCTCTATTATCTCCATTGCATTAACCCTGCCTTCTGTAGCAAATTGTTGAATTTTCTTTGATAAGAGGTTAATTTAATATGATTTCTTGCTTATGAACTTTTGCTGCCTGCATTTTTCCTCAAGGTGCTAAAGGATTTATTGAAGTATTTCTCTGATCTCATACCTAGTACTCACTTAAGAAACTTGTAAAAACTAATTCTATAAATGACCCAATCTACTCCCTGAATTCTCAAAGATGACATTCAATACTTCTGATTCTGATAATATCTTACTAAGTCTATTTATACAATTTGGCCATGTTAATCGCTTCATGTATATAACATTTTAAAGCTGCATCCTTTGCCATTATTGCATGTTTTACAAATTTTTCTGTATGCTCTGGATCTAATACAAAACGCTAACAGTTTTATCTTTCTTCTCAAAAAAAGAAAAAAAGACGTATGAAATATATTTAAAAAACAAAGTGTCATATTCAGAACTCCTGCTAGCAACAGTCCATCTGCCCGAAGCACGATTATAGACTAAGGAAGAGATAGTGTAGAAATCCAGTGTCAGAGACTATCCATTAAACTTCAATTTACTGGAAACTAAACAAGAAGAAAGAAATAAATCAATGTTTAGTAATTAGACACTAACAAAATCCTGCTCGTTCTGAGATGCAGCCAAAGGGAATCACTAGGTATGTTAATCATCCTCTGCTTCCCCCCCAAGTTTTACAGGCGATAGGGTTTTATAAACAATTTTATTCAATAACTATATACAGGAAAAAAGGATAAAGAAATAAAAGAAAACAATGTAATTGGATTAAATTTAAAGTTTTAATGTAGTTAATATCTGATGTAACATAATAAAACAAGCATGTTTTATAGATGGTGTTTTCCGACTTGTTTTATTTTGTTTCTGGGTGTTTCTTCCCTTCTATGTGTCAATTTGATCATACAAGAAAACAATTTGATCAGAGCTGTAAATATATAAATATCAGAGTTAGATTCTACTTCTTCAGAACAGTGTAATAAAATGTGGACTGAAGATGGTCATAAATAACAGTAAGAGATATTGAGACAAGGCTTTGCAATTCAAAATGTCTATCAGGGCACTGTACGGCTCTTCTCAGTATGGTATTTGAACACCTCAGACATCTGGTGCTTTATCAGCTCCTGTAAAAGATTCCTAAAGAAACCCTCAAGGGAGAGAATGCCTACAGTATGAAAATGCTTTATAGACTCAGGTTCCTGGCCCCTACCTGTCAGCATCATTAATAGCACCAATTTTCAGCTGAATTGAGAAATGCAAAATGCAATTAATCCTTTACTTATACATGAAATGGATAGTTTATGCGTGCACAAATTTCCTTTAAACTTTTAAACCAGTGATGATGAGCAAATACAATTTTATCTTTGGGATTTGACTTATAGCCAAAAATGTAAAGGAATTCAAAATCAAACAGAATCAAAATCCTTCATTCCACCCATGTCACCCCATATTATTCCCCCAGTCAGTATTTCAAATGTGAACCATATCCAGTTTGAAGAGTCATATTGTGTTAAGTTACTGTATGTAACACAATATGAACAGTGTAATAGGCATGAAGCATCAAAGAAATGATATATCTGCTGAAAGTTGATGCAATTTTCATTTGATGATAAAAAGTGCGATGAATTTTAACCTGTTACTATGAGGCTTATTGATACTTTCAGGTTATTAATGCTCTGAAAAATGAATTACATTGTTATGTGCATTTGAGTACAATTATAATGTGCCTCAGCTCCAGTGGGAATGATGAAACTTCCTAAAAATAATCATGTAATTTCCTTTTCTTCCTGCACCATCCCTTCCCTGTCAGTGTGCCATTATATTACAAGAACTTCATGTACTTGAGCTCAATATAAGCAGAAACAAATTAATGAAACTTTACCGCAGTGTGGGATTTGAACCTATTTATTATGGGTCCACTGAATTATTAAGCAATTCATCTGTCTAGTATCTGAGAAAGAACCTTTTGATTAAAAACTCTATTGAAAGGTGGTTTTAGTAAACTGTAATTCATGAAAACTTATTGAGCTAAATACACTGGTGATTCACAATTATAAACCTGGTTTATGTTTTTATATATCTGTTATGGCTACGTCATCAAAGTAAATAATTTAAATACATTTATACCTGTTATGTAGGTATGGATGTATGTAACACATGAATGTGTAAGTTTGTGTATGGTTTTATAGGCACATGTAGTACACACACACCCCTATAGGTAGAAAAGAGAGGGAGAAAGATGAGATTACTCTTATTATGGCCACGGTTTTATTAATGTAATGTTGACAGATATTGCTATGGCAGATTGCATCCACCTCTTCAGCAAACTGATAAGTAGGAACAAAAGGTTCTACTTAGGCAATTTTCCGTGAGGGTGGGCATGTACACTGGAATATAGCTGAGAAGAAAATAATGAACTCCTGTATCTGTTTCCAAGTAGCCATTGAGCAACACCAATGGAAATGAATGCTAAAGAATCTGTGTTGATGCTCATATCACCTTTGGTAGTCTTGGCTACACCTAACTAGTTGAGGAATGTACCCAACAATCGATAAAAGCCTAACTCCATTACTGATAGGTGTAGCTCTTCAGAAGTGTAGATTTTAAACACTTTCAAACAAGTGATGACGAGGCCCCTAAAGCAGAAAAAAATATCTTGAAACTAAGACTCATATCAGTTTACATTCAAATGCTACCCTGCCTTGCCCAGTCAGGTCCTGTTTGAGCAATTTCATACTCTCTTAAATTTTATAGACATCTTTCTTTTTTTAGTAGACCATTTAGTTTCAACACAATCTGGGAAATTTCTGATAACATTGGATAAAGAAAAAGCTCATAAAAATGCTTTAACTTGTTCATCTAAACCACTTTTGGCTTCGGTAATTTCTCTATGGAGGTGGCTGAGATGATCCCTCAGCAGATTTACTCCTTTAAATTTGGAGAAGGATAAAGACTCACATATTATTCTTCCTATCCAAGAGCTCCATTAACAAATTTTTTTGCACTATTCCCCCCCCTCTCCTTTGGTTTTGGTTTTTTTTTTTTTTTGGTTTGGTTTGGTTGGTTTGGTTTTGTTTGGTTGTTAACAGTAAATATTTAAGTTTGTAGTATCATCAATAATCAAAGTAATTTTGGTGTCTTGGATAAAAGTGTATATGAAGAAGACCCATTTCACTCTAGCAAGGCAGGGGTGGGATTTCCAGAAAATGAACTTCTATTAAGTACCTACAGGACAGAAATTATACTGATGAGCAAAGACACAGTCCGCATAACTCTGTCAGTGATGTATTTTCTACTGAGTAAATTTAACTGACCTCTGTCAATACATCTCACTGTCGCAGCGTTCTGCAAGACATATTTAGACCTCAGAATGGCGTATCTGCTTCTTCTCTCTCCCTCACCCTGTCTTATTGCCATGTATAGTTTGAGCAGTCTTCTCCAAGATTGAGCTGAAAGCAGGTATCCACATCCACACAGCCCAAACACTACACAAACAGGTTATCCTAATATATTAGGATACACCTGGCAAGGGCAACTTAATCTATTGCTGACTGGAGTAATTCATCTTTGGAGTCAGCTGAATCATTGTGAGGAACATATTTAATGCTTGCTGTCTGCCCTGCAGCAGTTACATTTTTATTTCTGGGTACAATTCACTATGTTGTTTATCCTGGATATAGCCTCAAGTCATCTAAGTCTCTCAGATCAGAAACAGAGCTAGTATTGAACTCTCTAGGACAGCAAGATTTTTTTCAGTACAAGACTATGGTTTCTGTATGACCTGTTTCACTGTGTTTTGAAAGGTTGTGTGAAATATACTCATTAAAGGAACCTGAATTTGGCATTTTTCGATAGCTCCACGGCCAGCTTAAATCAACCTAAATCAGGCAGCCATTAGAAAGGGTAATTCTGTCTATAATTACCTTCACCTGCTCACCAGGGCTTCCTTGCTATTCCCTTGCATTAGCTTTACGAGTTTTGAGCTATGGTATGAATCATATATCAAAAAAAGAAAATAATCGGATGGGTATATGACCACTCTAGCTGTCAAAAATTGAAGGGGAACATGGGCATAGGTATGAGAAGAAAAATTTACCTAAGTGCACATCTTTCATTAAGCATAATCCAGGTCAAAAGTGGGACGTCATGAGCTCCTACTCATTTTTCCAAGTGCCTGCTTAGTACCAAATATAACATGAAAGTAGCTGCAGAATGGGCTAGATCAGAAAGGTGAGCCAAACAAAAAGAATTAAGAAGGGCAGCATCATATGAGGAGGGATGACAGGAAGGAGAATGAAACCACCTGTGTTAGTAGTAGTCCTCAATTAGATTAGATTAAACATAACACAAAACTTCCCCCTTTGATCAGTCTAACGTGATTGTGAAGCCTCAGGGCTAAAAGTTTGATTATGTCTTGATTCAAAGCTTCTTCAATTAAAGTCAGCTGTGGAGACAGTAGTTCTAATGGATTTATTTCCTATTAACACATTTACAGTGAGCACCAGCATAAGGTGTCATTCAAGTTGTCAGTGATACACGTAGTCTCAGGTAATAGCAAGCAACAGATGCATTAGAGAAAGGTGCTGAAGACAGAGGTGCAATAAATGCCTTCTGACCACCATTTCATAAGACTCCTGACTTGGTCTCTGTTGTTCAATACACCCTTAAATACTAAGGTATGACTTTTTTATTTCCAGCATTTTTCTGGCCACTGATATGTGGTGACAGGGAGTTCTAAAGTCCAATTTGAAATTTACTGCCTTCTAATTTAAACAAATATCTCCTATTCTGAAAGATAGGGCATGGAGAACAGGTGTTCCCCATCACCTGTTTTTTACTGCTTGGGGTTTTGTTTATGCTTTTACCATATCAGCTGTTTCTTACCTCCTTACTAACATAGAAGTTCCAGGTTTTTCCCCATCCTACTCAGGTGAGAGATTTTCCTGTACTCCATTTTCACCGTTCATCAATAATGAAGTACTTTTCTTGAAATGGCATGAACAGTGTTACCCAAAGTATTCAGGATCAAAATACAGCGCTGACTTTCTTGAAGGAATTACATTGTTTCCTTATATACTGAGTCTTTTCCTTATGAATAATCAGGATTTTAAGTATTTTTAAATGTAAATGTAGATTAAGCAAAATTCTTTATTGAAGTATCTACAGGATAAACTCATCCATTTCCAGTAAGGCTCTCTCCATACTTCATTGCACTTCAGATTTGGATTTTGGTTGGCAGACAAACAATTCATAATATCTGGCAAAATTCTGTAGTAATGATTGCCAGTGTTGAGAGTTTAAAGTTAATGCCAGTTTTTATAATAGAAATCACATTCAATATAGACAGCAGAGGCTTCAAACAAGCTATTGAATATAGCTAGGAAAAAATGTTTCAAATTATGTAGTATATACACCATGTAATACATGGAAATTATATGCATTCTTCCAGTGCTGGATGTAAAATCAATCCTTTTGTCAAGTGCTCCTATTGTAGACTGCCATGTTGGAGACCTACATTCAAACAAAGGACTCGGAGGGTTGGGCACTTAGCTTCCAGGGAGAGGAGCCTTCTGTCATTCGATAACTCTCCTCAGTTGCAGATGACAAATGAGCTACTGTAGGTAAGACACTTCAGACAAGCTTCTGAAAGCCCTTTTGATAAATTCTCACATCTGAGGTTAATGACAATACCTAAGGTGTGGGAGTCATGTAATAAGCGTAAATCTGACTTGGAAAATTAAAAACAAAGAGCAGGAAACAAAGAAAAAAGTAGCACTAGTTTGAAGAGAATGGCACTATAGTCAGAAGGAGTAAATAATGAGGAACAATGTGGTATGATACATGAGGACTTAGATGATATAAATACTAAAAGATGAAAGCTAGTTCAAAGCAGCTAAATAGAGAGCAGTGACATGTTCCAAGGAACAATGAATATTAAGGAGAAATTAAAAAAAAAAAAAGGATATCAAACAATTGGGCGTGTCATTAAATATAAAAAATCAAAAGGTAAAAAGAGTCTAAAAGATAATTCTGTGTGCAGCATTAAATATGAATGATCAGTAATAAGATGAGAAAAGGAAAATCTATGTCTAACATTAAAAACAAAGGAACATTAGGAACATTACCAACTATGCCTAAGTAGGGCAAAAAGGAGTCAGGTACAATTTATTAATATAAACAAAATCTAGAAGAAACAGACTAACTAAGAAGTGAACAAAGGAAAAAGAATACACTTTCAGTTAAAAAAATCTAGAAGGTTATTCACTCCTAGGAGGTAGGAGCACAACAAAGATATACACTTTTTATTGTACAATTAAAAGCTCTGCTAGGCTGTAGCTTTTACTCACTGTACCAACGGCTCAGCTAAACTACCACTGCTGTGAGCTTGAACATCGTAACTAGAGCTTGGGTTTCCCATGTACTTATTCAGAGGAGACATTTGAGGCCCATATGCTGATTCTGTAAGAAAAGCCAAAGCAAAAGAGACTGGGTTTGCAAAAATACTTGAAGGACCAAAAGTTACAGACTAGAAGCACCCCAAAATCTTACAATGAGATCTCACAAATACCTGTGAAAATCTGGACCATAAGCAATGCTAGCAGATATTTTAGCACTATGGGTTCTAATGGATGAAGTCCATTAATAGTAAATCCCATCAGTGTTAAATCCTACTGCTCCTGTTATTGTTAATTATGACCTAACAACATTAAGAAATTGACATTTCATTTTTTCTCTTCTTCAACACAGATAGTCTACTCTTTCTTTAAGAGAATTACCCTGTCATAGCTAGAGTTCCTAGGTTCTTCTTTTTTAAAGTTTTGAGCCCATGTGCGTTTGTCCATGACAAATCTTTCCTGGCATATAATTTATGACATTACCATAAAAAATTCACTTGGGACTTAATTTTGGAATAAATGGTGGGTGATTAAGAAAAGCAGTGGGGTTTTGTTTGGTGTTCTTTAATTAAAAGGTTGGAACTTTTCTTGCCTTTCTCTTTCTAAATTAGAAATACAGAGCACATATTAAAAATTTAAGCATTAAGAAGTGAAGAAATTCTGTCTGGAGTAACTGAAGTAATTACTGATGGTAGTAACTCTCAGGAATATGGTAACTGCATGAAATTCTTCTATCTCCCTGTCTAGCCTCTCCTTTGGTCCATTTTTATATACCACTTACTAAAGGGACAGAGCAGCTCAGAAACTGTGATTTGTTCCATTTTCTGGAGGCAGGAGGGTTACCTGCAGCTTTAGTTCGGTGTTTTAGTTCAGTGCAGCAAGTTCTGTGAGGCTGCTGGTGACCATATTTTAGCATCCTCAGTCCAGGTTACTGTGAAAAGTTAAGTATGCCTATAGTGATAACTCAGGCTAGCTGGGCAAGATTTTCATGGGTGTAATGCAAGGCACAATGTTAACTCCGGGATTATATTTTGCCCCAGTCAAGAGTGTGGGAGTATTATAAATTCTATATTGCTTATAGCAGGCAAAGCAATATGGTTTTCTCTAGAAGAAAAAAAAAAACAGAACTATTTATTTTAACATAAAAAGTAAACCAAATTCCCTTCACCTCCACCTCCCCCCCCTCAAAAAAAGATAACCTTTCAGATTTCTTTAACTGCTAAAACTGAAATTTCCAATACTAAAAAATTAAGAATTAGCATTGTTTGAGGTGGCCTAGGAAGATTGTTTTCAATCTGTCTTCTTTTTTTAATCTGAAAAACCTGTAAATCAATAAAAACAAATCTGCCATACAAAAATGTTTAATAACATCACTAAAGGCCAGCTCTCACTAGGTCAAGGTATTGAAGTTAGAAAAAGCCTTGTATGAAGATGAGAGAAGCAGGAAAAATATCTTTCACAGACACAAAGGAGGGATAAAGAAAGAATAACAAACTGTTAAAGTGGCTGTGAATATTGTTCTTGACACCACCTCTGTATCCAAGAGTGAATGCAGATGAAGGAGAATGGTACTTGGTCACCAGGTCCATCTTGGATTATCTTGGATCACACAATTTTGTACGGCTCCCTGATACGGTGGAGGTGTAGCTTAGCATGGAAAGGAGGCAGAAGCTCTAAGATATACTAAAACTAAGATCTTTTTAAATAAAATATCATTTTAGCTATGTTCTGTAGTGAATGGAGAGAAGAAGAAGGCAAAGAAGAAAAAGCAGGTGTTCACAAAGCCTGATTCTGTAGGACTGTACTACATCTCTATGCTGTCTTACGCTGTTCAGGCTCTTTTACAGAGCTGTGATCTGTTAAGAGTCCAGAAGGAATCCAATAAGCATACTGCATAACAAGCGACAGCACGCTGGACACTTTAGACTCCTGAGAATGAGGGCTTTATGGGATGAAAAAAAAAGACGTGATCTGATACCAGAGAGAAAGAAAATATAACTCCTTTTTAGCAGATATGGAGCAGAGCCAGAGTCATATCTCTGGGCTTAACTGTACCTACATGCGTGCAGCACAGACCAGAATGCTTCAGTCAGGACATCTTTAGTTATCACCAGAAGAGATGCTGGAACCTCTACCTGTATCTGTGTTAGTCAATTAAACTGTGCAATGCTGTTTAATTGTTAGCATGGTGCCTGGCACAGTTTTTTTGTCTTAGCCAATTAGCATTTTCTAGTGAATGCATGTGCTTCATATATATTATCAAGCCATGTTCACAAACCTGTACTACCTGCCATGTCCTTACTAACAGATTGACCTCATTACTTGCTATGAGAATAACTATGGTTATTGTATCTTGCCCATATGGGTCTTGCAAAACTGAATTTTCCTTGCCTGATCATCTTGGTGGTATAAAATATCAACCCAAATGATGTCTTATACCCCTGGAAAACATTATACTATTCTTTTTAGTCATAAAAAAAGCCATAGCTGACTCACTGCAATCATCTGTAACAATTCACTTTGGCAAAAATAATTTTAATGTCCTGTTGCCTTTGACATTCATGTCTCAAAAGGATAAAGTAAGATGCTGAAGACCAATACCTGCAGCTGTTTCATTTCACACTTTATGCTAATACCTTTGCTTTTCAAAATGTGACTGAGCTGCCCATAAGTGGCAGTTGTAATTTCAGGTCTATATAGACTCCCTGAGATCTATTTAAAGTCCCTTAAAACGATAGTATTCACCTGCTTTAAGGGTTCAATATATTCTAACTCATCCTCATATCTACATAACAATAATTTTATCATTTCAGTAGACTTAAGTGTCATCATTCTTTTTGCTATCTCTCAGCAAAAATGTACTGCTTCCCCTCCTACTCCTTCTGAATTTTTTTAGTTTTTCTTAAATTGCACAATTGCTCTACATCATAAGCAATGCTGTGGTGACTGATTTTTTTTGTGTCTGAGCATACATATCTTCTAATTTTCTACAATAGCTCTTGTGTTTTGAGAGATGATTTTTTTCCTTTTTTTTTCCTTTTTTCCAGATAATAGGTAAAAGGAGCTGATAATGATACTCAGCCCTGCCTAATATCTAGAGTTCTAGCTAAGTTCTAAAGTTAAATCAATCATTAGATACCCTCTGCATGAACATCAAACCTCTCTCACTTCAAAGGTGATAATTTTTAATCTGCTAAATCTAGCAGATTCAGATGTAATCATCCATACATGATCTAACACTTTAGGAAAATCTAAAGAGCCCAGGACCACCTTCATGTTATTCTCAGCCTTTTCTCAAGAGATACTTATGTAATTCCTTGTTCCACTGTTTCTGTCTTGTATTTAAGTCCAGTTTATTAATTTGACAGAAAGTTTTTTACAGTATATATAACCTTTCCAGAATGATTCATGACAACATCTTGAGAGAACAAGGGGAAATGAGAATGAACAAAATTATATCCCCAAAATTTTTAATGAAGAAGAATAATGAGGAACTGTGAAGATCTCACACTCTTTTCCAGGTATCAAATAGTGTTGAAGTGTTCAACTGTATACTCAAAAAAGCGTATCCCTCATATTTTAAATTAATTCTGCTTCTGAGGTACGCTCTCACAGTTTTTTTTTGTTCTTCACTTCACTTTCTCCTCAGCTAACTCAAACACAGGAAGAGTTTCACCACAGAATCACAAAATCACAGAATGGCTGCGGTGAGAAGGCACCTCTGGAGATTGTGTAGTCCAGCTCCCAGCTTAGGGCAGGGTCAGCTACAGCAGGTTCATCTGGACTATGTCCAGCTCGGTTTTGAATATCTCCAAGAACTGAGTCCACAGCCTTTCTGGGCAACCTGTACTAGTGTCTGACCACTCTCACAGTAAAAGTGGTGTTCTGATGTTTAAACGAAATTTCCTGTATCTCAGTTTGTGCCCATTGCTTGTCCTTTCATTGGCTACCACTGAGAAGAGCCTAGCTCATATCTATACCATCCAAACAGGTATATACACACGCTTCCCTGGGCATTCTTTTCTTCCGGCTGAACAGTCCCAACTCTCTCATCCTTTCCTCATGTAACAGACTCCCATTCCTTAATCATCTTTGTGGCCCTTTGCTAGAGTTGATCCAGGATGTCCATTTCTGTCTTCTAAAGGAGAGCACAGAAATGCAGACAGCACTTCAAATATGTCTCAGCAGTACTTAGTAAAGAAGGGTGACCCCCCTCAACCAGGGCGTAATTCTCCTACCTGTGCAGCCCAGGATGCTGTTGGCCTTCATTGCTGCAAAGACACATAGGGTAAGATATCTAAAGATATCTCCTGTCTGAATAACCTATCTTACAGATAGGAAACTGAGGGTGATATCTTTTAAATATGCTTAGCTATATATAACTAATTTCAATGGGAATTTGGCACTTACAGATTTCAGAGAATGTGGACCAGCAGAAGCTTGTTTATTGTCACGTGGGAAGTTACTGCAAAGAAGAAAAAAGTGTCAGATCACCAAAAATCCTATTCCTAGACTCATCTTCTTACTTTACTAGATATATTTGACGTTAATATAATAGATTGCAAGCTACCGACATTATAATAGGTATCTGGAGTTGACATTAATTTAGATGTACTTTGAATCTTGGTAAATCTGAAAGCAGAGGCATGGTTAGTTCCAAGTGAAATAAAATACCAAGAAAAACACCACCACTATTTTTCAAGCAAACTGTTTACATGCAGAGCTATGCAGCAGCAGGAGCTCTGACCGAGGAAACATACAAAATACAAAAGCTGTCACGTCCTCAAACATTTTTCTTCAGTCTTGATTTTACAGAAGAAGCTACATAAGATTAAGGTAATAATTTTTTTATTAACTTATAAGAATAACATTTTTAGAAACATTGCTTGTATTAAGAAGCCTGGACTAAAACTGAAAGGTGCCACCACAAAAATAAACTGCAGTGAGAAAAATAATTAGCAAATTTTTGTGCTGCATAATCCAAAGGAAGGTACAAATAACATGACAGAAAAAAATAAGAAATTAAAAACCGTATTGTATTAGTAATGCCTTCTCTATATTAACCACAGTGTTAACCTATTAATGAATTTTGTATTTACTGGTAGAAAAGATCATTGCTAGCTTAATTCACAAACCTCAGAATAGTCATTAATATGATACATCTACTCTAATGAAGCATTCATATGTCACTCAGAACAGAATTATTTGATACGCAAGTATTCACATGCTGTAGTGAGTTTTGAGGATTGATTTATTTATTTCTAAATGCTGTCTATATAGGAAAGAAATATATACATAATCATATACTTTGACTTTTGACTTGCCCCAGGCCGGGTTCCAAAATTGCAAACATCCAGGGATTTCTCCCACACCAAAGGGGCCACAGCCAAAAGCTGTACCTGTGCTGCACCGGGCCAGGTGACCCTACCAAAAGCCCCACAGACCCTGGGGCTCACAGCGTCTCTTCCCTACTTAAGGGCCAACATTCACGCTTTGATCAGCTGAGGATTTGACCTTTGACCTTTGACCCCCACTAGAGAGAAGGCAGTTTTCCCAATAGAGAATAGGGTGTTGAGGTGATGAGAGGCTGCAAGCTCAGGCACAACTCTTGTGTTTGAAAGAGTGATGATTCAGAACAATTTCAGAAGTCAAAAGCTAGAGAACTAAATAACTAACTCCAACAGTATATTGCAATGGCTGACTTTAACTAAAGTAAGAAAACTCAGGGTTCAACAGTTTTTGTAAATCTGCATCCTGTTCAGGGGCTTCAATTCACTTGGGGGTGCTATTGGAAGTACAGAAGTATAAAATAAACTTCATATCCTGTTCCTGTGATCATACATGCAATATAACAGAGGGAGGGCAGAACCAATAAATTAGAAGGAAAATGTGAGAAGCCACCAGATGGGTTTTGAAACCTGAACAGTAGTAAAAGAAGGAAAGTAATGGAGGTCCCATTTATATTATTTGCCACCTCTTTTATTTTTTCCTTCCTCTTGGATGAAGCAGAATCCACCTCATCTTCAGTCCCTGGAGGTGGGTGGCAGTGCTGCAGTTTCACAGAGATGGCAGGACAATGTTTGCAGCCCACTCTGCTCCTGGCCCTTTTCTACTCCACCATGAATTCAGTCAGCAACAAGCACACCAATTCTGTGAGTTATCTTTAGGATTAGATGGAGGAAGAAGCACTAGGAATACTTGGCTGACAAGAAGATTTTCAATACATGCAGTGGCAAAGCTGAGCTGGAACTACTCAAGCTCATTTTTCAAGCTGAATGCGTTAGTCTTGCTTGTCAATGGTGAGCAGCTGTCTCTCTCTGAAAGACTGTATTTTTAAGAGACTACTAAAAAGCTTAAAGCTGAACCCATTCCTAAGCTATTAATTAGTTTGGTCCAAAATACTAGTCTGTCTTAATTAAGACAATTCCATATGGACCAAAATAGGTTTGCTAACTGAATTTCAGTCTCAATGGAAGCATTTATGACCAGGAGTATGGTATTAATGAGACCCCTTTTATGAAAGTGGTGATTTTCTCAAAAGCTAAAGAAAGGGAAAAGAATAGTACCTACAAACAGAATGCTGTATCTTCCACATTTTTGTGAAATGATGTATTTTTAGTCATAATAGGTTTTTATTACATTCTTACCAATTTAGGCCACTATCATTTACCTATTGTGCTATGACAGCAAAATGGCATTTTTTTAATACCACACTCACTCAATCTCTCCTGAAGTCATCACTTGACAAACCAAGGATGTAGATAAGTAGGATGTTTTCCAATTGCCTATATTTCCACAGTCAGAACATGGTATATTACTACCACTAAAAAAAAACGATTGGCACTTTGACAAAAATCAGTACAAAATAACTATTTTCTCTCCAGCAAAAGTGGGGCAGTGAAATGCCACAGAGTTTGCAGGGTGCTGAGTCTCCATCTTTCTGTGTGTTTTCTATTGAATAATAGAATGTTCATGGATATCTTCACAGTACCCATCTAGGGTGGGAGCATAGCCAAAATCCATTTCATTTGGTCACAAATCTTCTGTATAGGATTTGCAGTTCTTCTGCCAGACCGAGGAGGCTGTGTTAACTCATGGTGTGAACTGATTCTCTGTCTGCACATTTTCATTACCACTGAAATAACACAGTTGCACTTATGACTTACCAACTCCTTGTTGTCTTAAGCAAAACTGTTCATTTGAGGAAGAGGGAGATGGAACTGTTACTGTGAAAGGAATATTCTATGTTTGTTAAAGCTTTGAAAATTCAGCTTTGCTTGATCAAAAAATTAATAAAATCACCCTTGAGATACTCTGAAAATCCCATACATTTGTGCTATATACCTAATTATTTTGATAAACCTACTGTTTTAATAAGATACTTCCCCTTTTTTTATACGATGTGTTTAGTTGCAAAAAAATACACACATTTATATGTCCTATTTTAAGGTGATCTTATAAGCACAAATTGGAAGCAAGCATAAAAAAAATCTTTTTAACAAAAGTTATGAACTTATTTGCAAAAATATTTTCAAAATGAAACTGGGAAACCACTGAGAAACAGGTTTTACATATCCAGTATCTTCAGTCCTTGCAGACTTTAGGAAGAACATGCATTACACTTTGGGACTGCCTGACCCAAATGATTTTCATCATTGTTCATCCTGGAGGAAATATTCTGATCCACTGCATTAACTGTTAAAATTTCTCACCTACACTGCAGACAACTCCCCATGACAGTACTGCAACACCACAATTTCATGTGATGACACTGGTCTTGTCAAATCTGTAAAGGATGCCTTTTTTAAATAGCTGTATGTTATATGCTTTAAACTCTGCAGAAGGTTCCCTGTTTCCTAAAGCAAAGGGAAAAAAAAAGAAAAAAAATTCTAAAAATTCTAAAATTCTAAAAAATTCTAAAAAGGTAATCTCATTATGTCATTCAAATCCGGAATCAAAAATCTTTATATTTTGGAAAAAAAAAAAAGATTTCATGATTCATAGTAAAGGAGAAAATCACTAGCTCTACTAATATGAAATATTTTTTTAAAGAATTACTGAGAGGAAAAAGCTGTGCCCTTGAAATTTCCAGCCAATCTGAATGTGATGGAGAGAGAAATTGCAGATGATGCTAAGAGAGGGGAAAGAAAATAGATTAACAATGATGACTGCAAAGATTTATCTGAAAAGGGACATCTTTCCAAAGAAAGATATATTATAAACTGTCTTCTTATTAAAGTGGAAGAGAATCAAAAAATTACATAAATAAGCAACTATCATAGTGGCAGAGAGTATTATAGTATATTAAGGTGATAAAATATCCTCCCTTTTCCTGCTTCTCCAACATGGTTTTGTCTTTTTCATGATAGATAAAGAGAAAGGCAGGTAAACAGATAATTTTGTTTCACTGTCTCTTGCTGCTGACACTCAAGCGAATGTGTTCCAAAAGAATGTAGGTTTTTTCAGAGAGGACAAGCCTATAAAAAGAAGCCATAAAGGAGAAAAGCAAGTAAGTTTATGTTAAAGAGGATTCCTCTCCACTTTCAGAAAATATTGGTTCTTTGTTTATACTCTGTGTATTCCAGCAGCTAAATGTAGTTTTCTATGAAGTAATTAGGAGGAAATATTTTTATACAACACATAGGATCTTTTTTCTTGAAAAACATGGGTTGTTAGTTTTTTGTCTCTAAGCTCTGTGCTTTGTTCAGATTCAGTGATCTAGTTCCTATATAGTTTATGTTCCACTATACAATATCCAGACCAGGTTTTGTGGTGGGTTTTCTTGAAAAATTATTGTTTTCCTTTCCCTCTGTTTGCTTCAGCCTTCAATTATATCCTTTTTTGGGGGGGATTTTAAATTTCCTTTCCCTCTGTTTGCTTCAGCCTTAATTAATCCTTTTTTGGGGGGGTTTTAAGACTGTTTGGGGACCTCTGTATAAAGCTTGTCATGCACCTAGCTCAGTGGGATACCTAGTAAGTTGACTTTCCAAATACAATAAGAAAAAAAATCAAAGAAACCCCATTTCTGAATTAAAAAAAAAAAAGGTGTAGGCACCCTGCAGGTAGTCAGACCTAAGCTTCCTAGTGCCTTAGGGTCATTTTTGAAAATAGGAATGGGTCACTTCTTAAAATAAAATGGGTTTGAATTGAAGTTTACAACAAACTGCCATTAAGCAACATTTGCAATAACTAACATCCAACATATTTAGCTTTTCACACTAACTTTATAACAACAGATTAAGTATCAATAATGTTAAAAAAGTCCATGGTGCAGCTTTGTTCTTGCCTCCTACTGTTCACCTGTAAAATCCAGAATGTGGTGTGTAAGCACAGGGGTTTGGTGGCTAAGAGAACATAATGATAATGATGTGGCAACAGGTCTTTGAGACTGTGGCCAAAAAAACAGACTCTGGCACTGATTAGTTCTCTAATGAGGGAGTAGCCTTTGTGTTCGAGTCCAGATAATAATCTTCTCTGTTACCTCTATATGAACAGATGTGATCATTTTGGTGTGATTCTTTTCCTTTGTTTTTAAATTATCTTCTAAAGTTCATGTTGTATTTGTGTAGGCTTCTCCACAAGTAATATGCAGTTTTCACAAGGGCTACACATTTGATGTTTGAGTTATAGCTGTTAATTGTGATTGATGCAATGGAGTGCGCAGCTTTATTTCCATTCCTTTACTTGATAAATGTTTACAAATTTCAGATAAAAATATTCACTGCATGTATTTAAGACAATAGTTTTCACCTGTACTGAGTGAAATGGGTTTTTTTGCCGACAACTCATGAGATGAAATGTCACCTTCAGAAAGCTTGTGAAAAATGACCTGTGAGGGTGGATCTTTCTGTCTGAATTCAAGTTTACGTAGTTCCACCAGTGTATCCATCCAATTTCTGGTGACACAGGAAATGTGCAGTGATATGTGTACCTTTCCTGAAACTATTACACACCACACCTCTGGACTGGCTTTTTTGCTGCTGGAAACAGGGGCTTGAAGCACAGAACAAGCAAAGTGCCTGGATACTGTATTTGCCATTTGAAAAACATTTACTTGTAGTTTCTGTATGATGTCTGAGCTAATGTTTTTCTGTGCTTCTTTAAGAAATCTGAAATCCCCCAATGCTGTTTTGTGGCAATGTGTAGCAAATTATTTTTATTTTATTTTAGGGCGCGGTGCCTCTTGAAAAGGCAGTTAGCTTTTTATTCTAATGGCAGGTGTAATGGTGCGCTCGGTTTCTCATGTCAATGGCAACAAACCAGTGGTGTTGCAGGAGAACAGACTAAAACACAACGGACACACCACTTTGCTGGGTCTGACAGCATGAATTCTAGATGTGGAAGTGCTGTGGAGTGTGCTTAGACCTTTCGCTTCTGATGGCCTTTGAATTAAATTGTTCACGTCAGATCATGAAAGGACATGAATGCTGGAACTTTGAATGTTCACTTTTGTTTTTCTACTTCTTTCATGAAGATAAAAGTATTTGGTTTTGACATAGACAACAACATTAGGAGCTGTATTTGTTCTCTTTCTCTCTCTTTTATCAAAAAGATATTGATTACCTTATAATGGTTTTCAGGTTATAGAAGAACAAAGCTTATTCTGTTATTCCAACTTCCTTGGAACTGCTCTGTTTGTAGTTTACACTTGCCTGCAACATTTCAGTCAAACAGCTAGCACTGCTCCTACTCACTTCAAAGCTATGAGATGATCAGTTGCCATTATATCAAGGCTTTATATTCCACTACATTTTATCTGCAATAGTCACATAGTTTATTGCCTTATTATTGGGTCAAATTCATTTATCTTTATTCAAGTTTTCTGAGTAAAATAATGGCCTAAAGTGTTCATCTTTTGACCAGCTGTTATTGTTAAAAAGATATTTCTTGTGATGCTGTGGGGAAAGCATCCTGAACAGGATATTATCCTTAATTGCTTCCATATTTTAATTTATTTTAACTTCTGAAGACAGCTGCACATGCACATACACACACACAGACACATGTATGCATGCACACACACAACTAAGACAAATATGTTCAAGACAGTTTTGAATAATGACCTGTTCCAATATAGATGAGTCTCCTAGTTGTACCTCAAAAATATATAGGTTTGATTGCCAAAGCTTTTAATTTGACCATATTTAATTTCAACATGTGTGGTAGGAAATTGAAAATGGAAGTCCATGTTGCAAAAACTACAGTGTTTATCTCCCTGTTCGTGAAGGAAGGATGCAAAGATCCCATGCAGTGCTTCAGCTTGACTGTTCTGTGCATGGTGAGATTCACAGAAAAAAAGAAAGGCCTTGCCATACAGCAGAAATACCATGAGGGAACAGAAGCAAAATGGTAGCAGGCAATAGCATATACAGTTGTGTAAGAGAGTGTTTATGAATCACTGTTAAACTTATTGACTCTAGGTAAATAAATTAACAATCATTTAAGGTGAAATATAAATGCAGACAAAAGGGAGAGGGCAAGATAACCTAGATATCACAGGTTTTCCTGTTCAGATTGGTGGAGTTTGACAGTTTTATCAGCTCTCCCCTTTAAAGCAAGGTTGCATTAAGTGGTGAGCCACAAATCCTCCTTTAGGAAGAGCTAAAGACCACTGGCTGCAACTCAGCTGCACCAACCCTGGGGTGGGAAAAGGTCTGGAGGACAGAGGATTCCAAGCAGGGAATACATATGCATTGGAAAAGATGTGAGCTGACTCCTCTGTGTTTCTTCCCATCTTCAATGACGAATACATGGTGAGTTTTGGGAACCCTTGCCCCTACATTGCTTGCTCTGTGCTTCTTTCCTGAAGTCTAAGGAAGTACATAATAGGACTGTGGGCCAGGAAAGAGAAGTAGTAATGTTTTAACTTGGCTTTTTTTTTTTTTTTTTTTAATCAGAGACATCTGTTTTCTCATTTTTACAAACCTTGCTTTATCTTGCAGATGAGCAGAGTAGAAATACATAGACTGACTTTTTTTTTTCCAGAGTTATTACAGTCTGATGTACACACACAAACACACAGTCATGCAAGTGTGCATTTATAATAGGTACATGTAAATATATCTAATTCCATGGATAAGTAAATTCAGATGGGGTTTCCTACATGCAATAATTAATTATGCAACATCTGATAATTATTCTAAGAAACATTCTCAGTTCATGTACTACTGCAGAACTGTTCAGAATGGGCTGTGATTTACCATAACAAGCATTCAGAAAAAGCAGAAACTAAATCAATTGACACTGATTGTACTGTATTCAGTGATGACAATCTTATTCCATCTGAACACTGTCAGGTTCCTTCCTTTCCCAGGAAAACCATATGGGTTTTTTTAATAAAAAAAAGCTTATTTCTGCATTCCTGTAACAGAAAACATGAATCTTCAGTCTTCTTTAATGCATACAGTAGGAAGATTTCTCAACAGAAAGGGAAAGTCTATCTTTAACATATTCTACATGTGTGGATTTCAGCATATTTATATTCATACAGACTCATATGATGGATTCTTTTATTTTATTAGAAACCTTTTCCTTAAAGCAAGCATTTGTATTTTTAACTTTAGGTAAGGTTCTAAACATTAGCATTTGTGTGCATTTCATTCAGCCTACCTCATCATTTTCTTGTTTCATGCCCAGGGCTTAGCAGTTGGAGTTTAAAAACAGCCAGCTTTAATGTCTATGACTGACATGTAATTTCTGCTTACTTTAAAGCTTTTTTTCGCTGACTTTGCCTTTTTTAATATTCTTTCCTGTCCATAATCACAAAGCTACATAAGCTCTTTTGTGGCTTAATAAATATTGTCAATTTTTTAAAGCTCAACATGGTGTGTATTCTTCTTCAAAGATAGTTATTAAGCATATAAAAAGAAGCTTGTTAAATTTGTAGATTCATTTTTGTTATTATTATTCCGACTGCTTATATTTAAATGAGGAAAGATAATCCATTAAAGAGGCTGAACTGTCAAAAATACTGCCATATCTATAATTAAGTATAACCTTCCTGGGTTTAAATAACATTATGGTTATGACACAAACCAGCAAAAGCCTCTAAATTTGAACGTAAATGCCCTACCTTCCATTAACAGTATTGTTTTGGTTAGAAACGCAAAGCCATGTGAATGCAAAGGATGTATTTAGCTCACAGCTACAACATTATTATCTCCCATTTTTAAAAGTGAACAATAACAAGTAACACACCTGCTTGTAATATTTATGTTACATCTTAGTGCTTTCAGTTATATGTTTAATGACATGCATATATCTTAGTTCTGCAGAAGTATTATTGAGAATAGAACAGTTAAAGGACCCCTCAACATAGCTATACATTCAACTTTGTTTCTTATTATCTGATCAAGTACACTATTCTGAAAGATACAGCACAAGCGGTTTTCCTCTTCCCACTGCTTAAGAAGAAAATTATCATTACAGCTGGGGAGATAGATTCTTTTTCACCCCTAAAAGTTTGTTATTGAGTTGGGGTTTTTTAAGAAAAATATTTTGCAAAGCACTTTAAACTTTCCTGCAAAATAGAAGACACACATTGCTGAATTATTTAGATTTTGCCATCATTCAGTTGGAGCTGCTGGCAGAGCTCATTCATTATTTGCAAATGTATACAAGCTTTAGATTAATAATAGCATTATTTTAATGAATCTGTTAAAATTTTGCCTGCCATGACCCTCACTGCCCCACTGCATGGC
This sequence comes from Gorsachius magnificus, assembly GCA_034008185.1. Classification (NCBI taxonomy): domain Eukaryota; kingdom Metazoa; phylum Chordata; class Aves; order Pelecaniformes; family Ardeidae; genus Gorsachius; species Gorsachius magnificus. The sequence continues at coordinate 62,042,161 of CM067084.1, forward strand.
AGAATATGTGTGAGTAGCTACCTGCTAATAGCATATAAGACCGAAAGACAAACAAAATACATAAAGCCAGCATCTGTGAGCTTCATACCTCATCCCTCCCACACAGCAGTTAACTAATAATGGATCTTCAGGTGGTAAGCTGTAACCATTTGATTTAATGACCGCATGCACCCTTTCTTCTCTTTCCTACACAATACATTTGCTTAACACGTTTATGACTTATTTTTCCTAATTGTAAACTATTTCACGTAGAGCGCAAATCACTATATTAGTCTGTATTATGACTGATAAGAGATTTAATACAAAAATTTAGTGTAAAGCATTTCAAACAAGAAAGTGATGGAGGAGAAAAAGAAATGAGTGGCAAAGTATTCCAACTGAACATTGGAAAAGAAAATTATGAGAAGGCACTCAGTCTCTAACAGAATTTCCCCAAAAGCCCATCCTGCCTTCATTGAGTATTTGAATAAGGTTGTTTAGGTCAGGGAAACAATGACGCAAGACCTGCTAACACAGTAAACTGCCCCTTCCAAGTTGCACTTCCCTTACTGCATAATGGGTTCCATCTCCTTTCTGAGTTACCTCCTTTCTTAAAACAAAGAGTAGAAATGAACTTTCAGCAATTTAACTTTTATTTTCATGTGTAAGTTTAGTTAAAATGAACATTGGTTAGTGCATGCAAAGTATAGTACTATGCACTAGTCAAATTGGATACCCTAAAAATTGTTTTTCTTTTAAAGTAGCTGTTGGGCTTATAATGATGTATATTGAAAATATATTGTTCATTTGTTAGAATACAATAGAATACAATGTTATAAGTAGTCACTGCAAAAAACCATTTCCATAAGCCTCTGTACTTACCATTGTGTTTAATATATTACATCTATGTTAAATTGTAGTGTATTTCAAAGTAAAATAAAAAAGTTCAGGAGTTGGAAAGAAGAAAACTAATTTAAAGTCAATCTTAAATTATAAAGATACCAAACAGCATTAAAAAAATCAAATCCCTTTTTCACAACTTCAAATAAAATACATTTTAAGATCCATGAAAAACCTTCCAACTCAAACTTCAGAGCAAACCTTCATACTACAAACCGAAAAAGTAAAGAAAGATCTGTTTTCTTTACTATGCTGATTCATCGCTTCCAAGGCCAGAGAAAATATCACCACTACTGTGTTTTCTTATCTAGCTAGAGAATTTAATCTGCTTCTGTAGCTCTTAATAGTCTGTTTAACTAGCATTTTAGCAGCAACGTTAAACCTAGACACAATGTTGGTCTCCATCCTGCAGAGACGAATAGGAAGGTTCATCTTTAAGTACATGCATAATAATACTGACTCTAGGCTATTCATGCACATCAGGGTAGGATCATCTACATTTTTTTGTATATTTGTTTTGCTCAGGCATAAAGACAGCTTTACTATCTGAAGTTCAGTGCTCTGATTTAGGAAAAAAAATAGATTGGGATGCTAGTGCTGTGCACAAAAACATCTCACAAACACACAATAGGGTGCGTGCACATGTACATACGTGTCTTTCAGATGAAGGTTAAGCCTACCAAAGCATCTTGCTCTCAAGGATTTTCTGAAGTCCATCCAGAAGTCATGCTTATCTAGTACATTTAACTTGACTTTGAAGCAAAGTAAGTTTTGATAACTATCTCTGAAGTCATGAATAATTTGTCTTGGTCATTTTGAGACTCTTGTTTCTTTTTTTTAAGTGATTTTCCCGAACTGGTAGCATGCTAGTTATAGAATTAACTTATTCCTTAGCATAAGTTTTGAAACTCTACTGATAAAGAGCTCGCAAGAATTTTGAAAAGTCAAGACAAGTTGGGAAACAGAGAAATAAAACCACAAATGTAGCAATCTTCAAAAAAGGTCACCAAAACAGCTTCTGTCAGTTACTAGTCAGTGGCAGAATGGCTGTATTACTAATCCCATACCATGACCTACAGCATGAGACAAAAAAATCAGAGCACATCAAAATGAATAAGACCAAATATAATAAGCAGCTTTGACTTCATACAGTTAAATTATTTATGGAGAAATCAAACATATTGTACTGAAGATTTTTAATCCAATGCATTCGTAAGAATTGGGTACTTCTTATGTTTCAAAAAAGAAAAAATATTCTCTGATTGCTCTTTGATGAACAAAAAAAATTGAACAGTGGATGAAGACAGAAAAGTACAAAAGTCTGATGCAGCCTTGAATAAGTGGAGAAGGTTCCACCTTTTTCTCATTTCCCTGTTAGAAAACATACTGTATTTGGTCTTAAGTCTGCTCTAAAATATCTCTATTATTTTTTTGGAAGAAACAAAGTATAATACATCATTTATTGCATTACATTGCTAATTTAGTCCTAGAAAAACTAATTCTTTTTTCTTCCTTAATGCAAGGGTTAAGTACTATTTACTTCTGCAGTGACACTGGAATCAAGTAAATAACTCCTGTTATTGCTAACCCAAAAAATAAAACAGTTTTAATATCTGGTATTAGAGTTCCTCCTGTGTTCCTCTGAGGCTTTTTCATACCAGAAATTGAACTAAACTCTATTATGGAATCAAAGTAAATAACATCCCAGCTGTTATTTGTTGTCACCCCAAAACGAGAAGTTATTGTAGCACAAAAATAATCCAATTTATTTTAAATAACAGAAGATGTAAGTGTAGGAAAAGTGAAATACTGTTCACTGACCTTTTTCCTTAATTTTCATTATTTTTCTGATTTATGTTAAAGATCAATGGTAAGCCACATGTGACTTAGTTACATCCCCTGGAATAGTTTGAATCTGCAGGAAATAAAGAAAAACTTAACAAGCTCAGAACTGTGAAATGTTCACTTTGTCAAAAGATCATTTCCATATTTAATCAGACTATAGGGATGATTTTTAAAATGTCATGGATTTTTCAGACTGACAAGTTCCTTCACATTTGAATGTGTTCCCTGTTAGAGTGAAAAATCTTTTGTTTTCCTTTCATGAAGCTTCTCTTCTACAAATCTGACTTATTCAGTACTAGCTGCCAAAGCAGTATGAGGGCTTTATTTGGAAGGAAGCTGAGATGATGTAACAAGTTTGCTTTTCCCACCTGCATTGCCTGAGTAAGTCCCAAAAACTTCCAATTCCCTCTCCTTTTCACATGGCTCTCAAGGTATCAAAACCACACAGCATATTGATGGGAAGAAAAGCCCTTGCATCTGTAGAATCGAAAACCATTAAAAAAAAATCAAACCAAACCAAAACAACAAAAACAAAACCCAAAAAACTTCCACTGACAGGATGAGCCTTACAGGTTACTGTAAGTGTAGATTTTTTACTACTGAGTAAATGTTTCTCTGTCCAGTGTATTTAAGATTTAATTCTTTTCAACCTGTTTAATATCAGTCATAGTTTGCCAGCAAGTTTCCAAAAGTACTTATCAAACAGGAAGAGGGAAGATGAGAGTAACGAGTCATACAAATATGTAAACAGAAGTGTGATACTTTGACCTTCAATGATAATGGTCACTGGCTGACATCTTAAGCAGTGATATGACTGTTAAAATGTAAGGAAACCGAATTGTGTTAATGAACATTCTGATAAAACCAAATTTTCATTTTATCTGGAATCTATACAGCTTTGGTTTTTCGCCCCCCCAAAAAGTTGACTCATTAAAATATTTTGATGGAATATTATCAACTGCTTTATCCTACAAAACCCAGGTGTGCATTCTTTTACTAGAGAGTCATAAACGTTGGTACCATTCACTTACAGAACAACATGAAAGCAATAAACCGCAGCTACTCCTTCCCTTTTTTGCTATTTCCAGAAGACCATAGTAAGAAGAAAATCAGACTTAGTGAGTTTTAGTACCCTCTTTTATTTTGTACCCAAATCAAATTTATCTTAATAGAGAAATATTTTATTTATCTTTTTTCCCAGCTACTTTCCACAAAGAAATATTTTTGGAAATAGACCTCTCGTGATTTCTCCAGAATTAGTTTATAAAATGTGGAGCTGGATAAAAGTGGGGGTTTCTCCTTTTCTCTGTATTTTTAGTATGCAATTCTTCTCAAACTCTCTGAAGAATGATCTATCAAATCGAATAGCTGATGCACTTTGAACACTTAGCTCCAAAAGATAGATGACATTTTTTTCATCAGTTTAAAATTTATATGCTACAGTATCTGTCACAATAATAATAAAATCTGACAGTGCAGATCATATGGGTATTTTGCACAGCAGAGGTAATGTGTTCTTTGGAAGATAAAATGACAATTTGTTCAAATCATAGATTTTTAAATTTTAGACAAACAAGGTAGCTCTCACTCTACATATCTCATTCTTTCAGAATAATTTCTTTGCTAACGATACTATGGCAGGATCCAGACCACCCACATTCTGTCTCTCTGGGAATCTGACATACTGTAGATGTCCAAGAAAATGATCTGGAAAGCCTGCTCTGCAGAGTTGTTTACCCCAGAGACACCAAAGCCTTACTAGGTGCTGCTCTGCACAGCCTGTGAGTTCCCATGATCGCTAAACATCAGCTTTAGCCCATGCCCAAACTCATCCGCCATCAGCAAAGGGAGGCCCCTGGATCCTGCATCCTTATACAGGGGGCCCAGCAGGTATGAATACTAAATACCCTCACCCCTTCCATAGTGAAGGGGTGTTACTCAATGCAGAGCTCAGCAGTCATAACAACTTTGATTTAAAAAAAAAATGTCGATGGAAGAAGAGCAAGTTGGTTAATCTTTGAATAACAACTAATAGTAAGGTCAGGCTGCCAGGAACTGGAAGATCTATTATCTCTGCCTGAGGGAACTTAACTATAGCTCCTAATTCCAGTTGCTGCCTCACCAAATTATTATTATTATTATTATTATTATTATTATTATTATTATTATTGTGTAGCCAGGAAAACAAGACTCCTGGAGACAGTACTAAAACAAAAATAAAAGGGTCTCTGACATTATCTAGAATTTAAGACACTTAGTTGTCATTAAATTCTGACAGGCTGATTAGCTCTACAGCTATACCTAAAGAAGCATATTCCCTCTACCACCCGAGGTGAAATCTATGTATAGCACTTGCATCCATTTACTAAAGCTCGCTTGTTTGTACCTATTTATTTTCCAACAGAGGGATGCACTGCACAATTTAGACACACCTGAACATCACAATTTCCTCATTTCCTCTATTTCTGAAACGAGTTCAGTTCTCCACCCAGCTATGTCTTTAAAAACAAAATCAAACAATACACTGAATTTATGTTCTTAAAGCTGTTAAAGGAGAGAAGGGTGAAGCTCTTTACAGAATAAACTCAAGTCTGTGTTGTTGTTGTTATTTTCTTTCCTAGAACTTGCACTATTTTTGTCAGTTTGCACTGTACACAGTAACACAAGGACACACCCTCAGGTAAAGGTTGAGAAACAGAGGTTAAAAAGAAGGTTAAAGACACACCCTCAGGTAAAGAAACACATTTTCCTAGCATGAACAGAATTAATCACAGATAAGTCTAACACTGACCAATAGTATTTACAACACCATTTAAGACACTTAAGAGAAACATAAAACCAGAAACTTTTGGAAAGAAAATAAAAACAGGTGATTAGTGTTTGCATTAGTTTCCATTTGCATCAGAATGTTCAGAGCAGCCACCACATTTTTCTAGTTGTGCAAAAAATAAATGGGTACCCATTACAGTTCTTATTCCTATTTCAACCTCCATAAAGACAGCCCACTGTAACTAACTAAATCACAGTGTAGTCATTGCTTTCAATTTTAATTTCAGAATCTATACCTTCTACCCAAGTTTTTAGACTAAGGAATTAAAATCCAAACATAATATGATCCTCAAAAATTGGAATGCGAATTCGTATTTTTCTTTTAACTTTTAACCTATTTCTTTATTCCAAACTATTTGTATTAAAAGATGGTCACAAACATTTCCCCATGCTACCTCATTAGTTTCAGGTTTATCCAAATAAATACAGACAATTCAATATTATATTCATTCAATATTTGGACATCCAGTATTGCACAGATAATGTTTTGAGATCTCTTAAAAATTGATTCCACAAAATAAAAAAAAAAAAAATATAAAAAAAGAGAAAATTTAATTCAGGGCCTTACTGAGGCAAAGTCTTTGCAAGTTTTCAAGCTATTTGTCTATTAAAGGAAAGACTTGATAAGGTTCAGATGGAACGAGTTTTCCCCTTACATTTGTAGTTTATTGGTAGAAACAATATTGTAAATTGCTTTAAAATATCATCCAAAGAGACCTGGACAAGCTGGAGAGGTAGTCTTGTGTGAACCTCATGAGGTTCAACAAGGCCAAGTGTAGGGTCCTGCACATGGGTCGGGGTAACCCCCGGTATCGGTACAGGTTGGGGGATGAAGGGATTGAGAGCAGCCCTGCCGAGAGGGACTTGGGGGTACTGATGGACAAAAAGCTGGACATGAGCCGGCAATGTGCGCTGGCAGCCCAGAAGGCCAACTGTACCCTGGGCTGCATCAGGAGAAGCGTGGCCAGCAGGTCAAGGGAGGGGATTCTGTCCCTCTACTCTGCTGTGGGGAGTTCTCACCTGGAGTTCTGCGTCCAGCTCTGGAGCCCTCAGCACAAGGAGGACATGAAACTGTTGGAGTGGGTCCAGAGGAGGGCCACAAAAATGATCTGAGGGCTGGAGCACCTCTCTTATGAGGCCAGGCTGAAAGAGTTGGGCTTGTTCAGCCTGGAGAAGACAAGGCTGCAGGGAGACCTGATTGCAGCCTTTCAGTACTTAAAGGGGTCCTATAGAAAAGATGTGGACAATCTTTTTAGCAAGGCCTTCTGTGACAGGACAAGGGGTAATGGTTTTAAACTAAAACAGGGTAGATTTAAACTAGATATAAGGAAGAAATTTTTTACAGTGAGGGTAGTGAAACACTGGAATGGGTTGCCCAGAGAGGTGGTGGAGGCCCCATCCCTGGAAACATTCAAGGCCGGGTTGGATGGGGCTCTGAGTGACTCAATCTAGTTAAAGATGTCCCTGCTCACTTCGGGGTGGTTGGGCTAGATGACCTGTAAAGGTCCCTTCCAACCCAAAGCATTCTATGGTTCTATGATCTGTTAGGGTTCCTATGCCCCATATTCCCATATCTAAAATCTCCTTGTCTGTAAGGTAATATTTTTTTAATAATTTTAAAGTAAAGCCTCATTTGCCAGTTCTTCCTGCTGCGCCTCTCACACTTACTCCCAGCTAGATATCCTGAGCTGGATAAAAAACAAGCGTGACTGTGAAAGGTTCTTTTTTGAAGTCATGGGTACTACTTCATCCACAAAGGAAATGGTACCTATGCCAACTCTTAGTGTAAAGATATAAATGCAACTTCTGAGTCAACAGTGGTTGAAATTAAAGAAATCCTTGCATCTAAACCAGAGGATTTTCTTAGTTACCTGGGAGTTTTGAAAAATGTCCCTATGCTGTATCCTAGTCCTTGGCTGCTGTTAGTTTTATCTAGACTCATGCTATTTCATATCTCTGGAAAGGTCTATGGCTCTACTTAAATCAAGATATCTTCCCCAACTGGTCAGTCTTCCCTGATGTTTTGCTAAATGTATTCCAGACAAATTTGTAATCTTGAGCCAAGCAATTGATAGCACTCTTGTCAAAAAAAAATGCATGATTGTCAGTAATAATTTTGACTCCACAAGGTGTTTTATGGATATGAAATAAGCCCCTGCTGTGCTCTAAAATTCACAGGGTGAGAATTTCAGTTCCTGTGAGCCCAGATGTACTTTTGAAAATTATAGATCTGTGCTATCTTAAATTACTTACAGATCTATCCCAATACCACGAAGACAGGGATATCTTCAAGGGAGCTGTACTCACTAACTCAGTTTGAAAGACCTTTCCAAATATTTATAAATACCTCTTTTCTTTGCTTTTCAGTTAAGATTGGCATGTGAATTTAATCAATTGGTCTTCAGTAAACTTCACACCCTTGTTCTGTAGTGGTCTGTTAAGCTGTTAAGACTTGTGAAGCTTTGTAGAATTTCAGATACATTGTTTTTGCTGACAGTGGCTGCTTCCAGTGTGCCATAGCTCCATATATAGGAGCGACTCAGGCCTGAGAGAATTAAGTAGAAGAGTAGATTTTAATATTGCTATGCACAGTCTTTAGGAGAATTGAATTGTTAAAATATGAATGCATCTTTAATATTTAGCAGAGGGTCCAAACATTTCTATGGCTAATGTTATATACCAACCTTCAGGAATTGAAGTATTGGTGATCTAAATGACCATCTAAATCCCTAAAACACTTGAATGGGAAGAGTTGTCCATGTTTAAATAGATCATCTAAAACACCATACGGTGGTTGGGAGGACACATAAGCCAGGCTTCAGTGTCTACAGCAAAAAGGTGACAGCTGATATACTGCCCCTGTCTGGACTTAAAACTAGGAGCTGTAGGGCTGGCTGTCCATACTGCTTGTATAGGCAAATAGTAATCTTCCAAAAATGCCAAGGAATGGCATGGACTGAGGACTGTTCCTAGTAGGGGGAATTTTCCCAGTATGTGTGATGGTGAGCCTCTTTTGGAGAACAAGAGGGACAGCATTTATTCAAATTACTGTAATCTGCACCATACAAGTCTTAAGGATGGGGAAAGGAGCTCTGTTTCACGACTTTCCACGTCTAAGTGGGTAAGCAAGGTTGTGGAGGTAATGGTGTTGTATGTAGTCATCTAAATTTCCCATAAATTATCCTTCAATTACATAAGTATCTGTGTCTCAAAAAGACCTTAGCCTTTTGTCTCAAAGATATATATATACTAAAAAATTATAAGTCTCCAATTAATAGAACTTCCTCAGTAGGTACAAGACTTTTATACACCATATTATGGGGTGTCTGTTGTTTGAAAGTTTTCATTAATTATTACCTCATTTTCAAAATATTTTAAAACAGTAGGTCCTATAAGTTCTTCTAGTATGCGCATTGTTATACTCCGTTTTTATACACACTATACAAATAGTAAGTTTAGTTTTAATTTTTCTGTTACTGTTTTGAAAATACAAGTAATCATATAGGTCATGATCCCTGGGTTTAATTAGGTGACCATACTAAAAACATTTTATAAAAAGACTTAGATAAATAAAACAAGGTCAAAATGCTAACTCATTTTCCAGAGAAGAAATGTTTTCTATGTGTAATTTTTGCTAGCAAGGCACTTAGGTTGCAATAACTTGAACCAAAAGGAGTTACAACAGAACACTCTGAAGTAGAAGAAAGATTTTACAAATGTGATATGCAATTTTAAAGGAGAAAAATCTAATTTACCTGTAATTTTGCTATCTGGAAATGTTTGTTTATGATTTATCTTTTTGTTGCAGCTGGAATCAACTGTGAAGGTAAATTGCAAAAGAAGCAGTTTACTAACCCAGTTTATTCCCATTACACAGCACTGCCTCATAATGAGTAATGGGAAAACAAGTCTCATTTTTTTATGCACGATGGATCCATCTATGTAACCTTTACAGCCCAAATATATATATACGCATCTATGAATACTGAGCCTGTTCTGTTTTAATTTTTATTAAACTAAGTTAGACAAAGTAAGTGTCACTGATGGTTTTTATGGTAATGTAAAATGCTTGAAATATGGCCTAAAATCACTAAACTTCATGTTAAAATATCATCTTTAAAAATTAGGTTTCATGCTTTCTTTGTAGGACAAGGATAAACTCAATTGGACGGGCTTAAGTAAACATTTCGTCACGCAAAATATTGCAAAATTTCCTATCAAGCTATCAAATCAAAAAAGAAACAGAAAAAACCTCAGAGTGAACTGTTCCTTGGAATAGCTTGGCTCTTGTAATCATTCAAGGTTTGGGGATTTTGTAAACCAGAACCTGCACCTCTACCATTTTGTTTATGAGCTACCTGCGTACTCATCATCCTTAAATTTGTCTAACCCCTTTTTGAACTCCGGCAGTTTTGGGAGTCTTTTTTTCTTTTGACACTCACAATATCCCAGGATAATGAGTTCTACAATTTCAACACTAGGGCTAAAAGTTGTGCAGAAAGGTGCACAACGTGTTAGATACGAAGATGTTTTTTGATTTAGAGGTGCAAGAACTGTCCAGAAGGTCAATGCAAGGCCTGCTGCACATGTTCATTTTTGGTTGTGAAGGACAGGATGCTCAGACAAGACCTGGGGAAAGAATGCAGGACAGAGCAGTCAACATTAAATATTTAAATATAGAGGGTGATCTGGAGAAAATCATGTAGGATGATTCAAAAACTTTACTTACATTCAAACAGACTTGTTGAACCAGTCTGTCAAGCAGGCTGTCTAAATGTCCTTGTCATAATTCCAGCCTGGAGGCTGGAATATCGCCCACAGGGCACGTGTTTACACCTCTACACCTCTTACTCCCCTTCCCCCCCCCCCCCCCAAGGCTCTTATGCAAGTGAGTTATGTAAAGATTTAAAGGAAAGTCTATTTATACTCCCTCACACACCATCCTTTTCACAACTGAGAATGTTTTGTTACACAAGATAGAGTTACAGATCTGGGTGAGAGCAGGATGAGGAAGGTAACAACAAAATACAGGCAGCTGGGAATGGTTCAGCTGAGATCCAAAGTGCAGGCAATGAAGAGACTGTATGTCAGAAGGCTGCCAAAAATGGCAGGATCTTACAGAGGAAAGGTCTGTCTCACACAATCTGCCTGAGGGACGTGTCAAGCAGCAAAAGGAATGTGAAGGAAGGGGCAGTGAGATAAGTTGCTGCTTCTAATCTAAAAGTAGAATGGTGTTCCCTGGGAGATAAATGCATTATTCAGAAGCCATTTCAGGCCTTGTCCAAGGCTGGACTTGAGAATGTATACAGGAGTATACATACAGAAGAAACCATTTCATTGTTAGTTGCTTACTTTTACAATGCATTAAAGGAAGGTGGGGAGGTTTTTCAGCATTGCTAATTTCCAGTGGCATTTTTTGAAATGGAGATGCTGGAGCTCTCAGTTACCTCAGCCTTTTTTGTGAGGGTGGGTGAGGATGTTGGGGGAAAAGGGAGAAAAAAACCCCGACATTTCCTTCCCTTCATGTAGAGACGGGAAAAGAAAACTGAAACTAGACACTGAATCACAAAATACCAATACTATCGCTTTTGTTTGTTTTTCAGGCAAAAAAAAACCCCTGGGCTGTGGTCCCTGAGATGCAATGGAAATAGAAAAATATAGTAGTTTACGATGGTAAGCTTAGTGGTGGAGAATGCGATGCTTAAAGTGACGATGTAAAGCAGATGATTAGTGATGTCCAGTAAGAAGGTCAACTTTTTGTGGATACCAATATTTCAGTAGTTTTATTTTTTTATATACATGTTAAAAAAATAATAGCTGAGTGGTATAACTTGTTTACAGTATAAGGAGAAATGTTTTCACACTGTGTGAAATCCATGATGTTGAAAGTTTAGTTCTGCCTTCTGAGCTCTACAGCTTTTGTTTCTCCTGGATATTTCAGCACCTTATCTCCAGTTTTTTTCAGCTTGTTTACTGAATTTTCAGTCTGCTTGCTCAGGAGATTCTTAAACCAGAGCAAGCAGACTAAAAACTCTGTAAATAAACTGAAGAAAATGCAAGATAAGGAGTTAGAGTGTTCAAAAAGTAAGAAGAGCTACAAATACCTTGGCAGGGAATTAACTCTTCACAACATACACATATGCTATATGCATGTGTACTTTCATCATGTGCATTAAGCAGATTTTATACACAGTAGCAGGTGTGGTTTGTCCTACATACCATGCATAGCAGTGCATCAGCTACTTACTGTTTCCCATTTAATTAAATAGGAAAGCCATAAGTAAACTGCTGACAAAGACACAATACCACAGACAGGCTCAGTGGCTGCCAGTGTATTTAATTAATTTAAATACAATACAACTAACTGAGTAGAGAGAGGGAAGAGCAAAATCCAAGTCATTTTGAATCCAATTATTCTCATATGTGTACAAATGTAATAGCATGCTCCTAAAAACAGATTAAGAAACTATAAATAGAGTTGTGGAGGAATACATTTTAAATGTTCTCTAACTTTTCTTTTAGAAGGTTCATTCCACCCAAATTGGCTTTGTGGGGTCTTAAGGAATAAAAAGCTCCCTCAAGTACCACTTTTAATTCTCTCTTCATCTGTAAAAACAAGCCGAGAAGTGGTTTAATTTACTGCTGATCACTGGGGGGAAAAAAAAAGGAATGCAAAATTGAAATGACAGTCACACACAAAGTTAATAGCTTTTATCACTCTCAGAAGTAAAGTGAAGAGGAAGTATTACTTCATGTAATATACAATCTGTGTTCAGGTTTATAGTCCTTAATAGTTAAGGTTAAGTCCTTAATAGTTAAGGTACCGTTCTGCAAATATGCATGGGTTTAAGACATACAGGTATCTTACCAAGGTGATAGCAGTGAGTCTAATAGTGTATTATATTTTACTATTATCACAGATTTATTTAGTGCTTTTCATGCATAGATTCTAAATTCCTTACAAAACAACTGAGTGACTGTGATTAACAGCTAGCAAAGGCAAAGAGCAGAGAGCTTGGGAGTTAGTGTCTTAGAGATTAAAATTCTCCCAGAAGGTGAGGGACAGATCTCCGGAGTCCTCGTCCAGTGCACCTATTTGCACACTGCTTTCTTCAAGGGTGTAAAAAAAAAAAAAGCAAGCTGAAATAACACACTAAGTGGCATGAAATAAAAGCTTATTTACATTTTGATCAAAACCTGACTGATGAGCAATGCAAAAAAGAGCTATTTTTTGTACATTTCAATTCCTACTGAGGTAAAAACTGGGCAATTACTTGTCAGAGTTCATGAAGTGTAGTAGAATAAACACCTTATCCAAAGTGCAAAAAGTTGCACAAATGAAAACCCCATCCTAGAGTGCATTTAATCTCCATATTTAGAGCACTCTTTTCATGAGTGAAAAGGGCTTCAAATCCTTCTGATTAATTGGTCAGGGGTTTAGCCTTGATAAGCTATAGATAGGAGATAAGGAAAAAGTCACTTTTAAAATCTAGCTCTTAGCTGTTGCTTAAAATGGGTCTCAAAAAGACAGAATATTTAATTTTTGATCTAACATGGAAATTCAGTCTAGCAAAATCAGTTTAGTCACTCAGCTGATCAATTTCTGCACTTTAAATTTCTTATTCAGAATAACCCCATTACCTAAAAGAATAAAAGCTAAGACAAACATTAATAGTGTTTGAAACCTGATGTTGTATTTTTCTTACTTATGCAGTAACTGCTTATATTCATATATTTTATCTGGGAAGTGAATGATCTAGTATCTGCGAGCATAAATTCTATATGTGTATTCATAGTTACTACCGCACGTTACTAACTGGGGATTTTTTGTGCTGCGTGTTTCAGGAAGCAGTTTCTGCCTTTAGACTGGACATAGTTTCACTGAGCTGTAAATATAAGTCTCTAGCCAAACAATCCAGATTTCGGGGAGGGTTTTTTCCCTCCTCCTCATCTGAGGATAGAAGATGCAATTAATACGATGGGACTACAGCAGATATCCAGTAATGCTATTACCAACTGGCTAGCTCAGCAGTATGTTTTCAGCATTTTTATGGCACAGAAAACATGGAGGAGATCCCTTTTTGTCAGACCAAATCAGCTGCATACTCCAAAGAACGGCAATAAGCATACACAGGGCACCAACAGAGTTAATGCTACTATCAACATGCTTTTCATTTGCTCATCAAATCTACAGCCTGCTTCTTCCATGTATAAAAGAGTCTTTTTCCATTTCCATTTGTTACTGTAGGTAATAGCAATAATTTTCCTACGGCTATCTTCCCTTATGAAAAAAATTCTCTTAGAGAAGGATAAGTAGTATGACATCCTCATTAATACCAGCTGAATCAGTTAAAATCCAATGAATACCAAATGTACTAATGAAAACATATGAATAGCAAATAGAGGTTATTGTTACTTACACCAAACAGTGCCTTATTTATATATGTATCCATAAACCAGCCTCATTAGAGTATGACCCTAAAGAATGAATTTATGCCTTCCAGTCCATCAGCACCATCTACTGCAACCTGGCATAACAACAGTCTTTGCCACAATAAGCACAAGTTTCATCTTGTTTTTCTTTCCTTTGTATTGGGTCAAGCTGCATAGTGCTGTGCCTTCTATTGGTATGCAGAAAGGTGCTGATGACACACCAATGTTTTGGCTACTGCTGAGCAGTGCTCGAACAGCATCGAGGCTGTGTCTTCAACATTCCCCACAACTACCACCAACGGGCTGGAAGGGGGCAAGATCTTGGGAGGGGACATAGCCAAGACACCTGACCCAAACCAACCAAAGGGATATTCCATATCATATGACGTCGGCTCAGATATAAAAGCTAAGGGAAAAGGAAGGGGGGGGCATTTGTCTTTTATGACGTTTTGTCTTACAGAGCAACAACTATACGTACTGAAGCTCTGCTTCCGGGAAGTAGCTGGACATTGCCTGCTAATGCAAAGTAGAGAATAAAATCTTGTTTTCCTTTTGCAACCTCACGCGGACTTTGCTTTTGCTTTTTATTAAACTGCCTTTATCTTGACCCACAAGTTTTCTTTCTTTTCCATCTCATTCTCTCCCCGCCTGTCCTGCTGAAGAGGGGAGCGGTAGAGCGGCTTGGTGGCACCTGGTGTCCAGCCAAGGTCAAACCACCACATCCTTACATCCATCATTCTTGGAATTTTCTTTTCTTTCCCACTTATTGCTCCAATGTGGCCTATCAAAAAAGGTCTTCATTTGTCACTTATGAAAAAGTTTCTGGAAATGTGACTTCTTTTTCAAAAGAAATAATCCTGCAGACTTCAACTGGTTGAACTCAATAATTGTAGACATTTTGAAAATGCTTAAGGTCAAAATATATTTTCAGTCTCTCCTGCTTTTACCTCTCAGGATGGAGGAGAAGAAGGGGAAGAACAGGGGGAAAGATTTAAATTAATTATAAACTAAGTCCCTAAACTCCATTCCTGCAAATAAAACAATAGTCCTCTCTCATGTCTAATCGGGGTTGAATAGGAAGGACTTGGCAAAATTTCATCAGGTTTATCAAGTAGATCCTAGTCTTTCAACATGGTCCTCCCACACAAAGTATTCATAGTTTTGCTCCTAAGGCAGAGAGTTCCCTTTATAGCTCTAAATACCATCAGGAAAGAGGCTTAGCCCATCTGATAAAGGCTGGAGATTTGCTAGCTGTCATCATATCTAATATTAGCTGTATAACTTTCTCTTTTGTCTCCTTCCTTTCTTCCCTCCATTCAAAGGTAGATGAATCTGCAAATCTCTGCAGATTTTTGTTACGCTGTACGGGACTCGCTGCCTTACAATACCACGAGCTAAATCTCACCGGTTTCTTCAGATTCATTCTGGCACAATACCAATGGCTGCAGTGACTGTTCTGACTCCAGAATCACGCTTGGGCAACCAAAAAAGAAACATGCTTTCAGACGTGTTTCAATAGCACCTGTCACATCCTTTGTGACACGGTGCATAGCATGTATGAGCTCACGCTGAGGAAAAGAGCCGCTGTGGTGAAAAATAAGTTATGAGAAAGAAGGGATCTACCTTTTCCTCATATAAAACAATGTAAATCTTAAATTTCCCCCTTCAGTTCACTTCACATTACTCCAGAATGAGTACCCTAGCACTGGTTACACTGGTACCTCAGACAAACCTGTCAAACAATCCACTTATTTGTGACACAAAAATATGCCTACACATGCTCGCTTTCGTGAGTTTAATAAGTTTGATCTGCTTTATTTTGCAGATGTTAAATCATTTTAAACTGGTTTGCTTGTGAGAATACTTTGTATGTAAGACATACATTTTAAAAACATGTTGTTAAATAGTATGGATATAGAAAGAAATGAGGTCCTCAGCATGCTGCATACAACAGAACAGCAACCTTCCAGGGAAAAGAGAGTGAAAAATCACACAGTCATAAATTGAGCATGTTCCTTCCTTCTCCTTCTCATTCAGGCATATGATAACTTCTAAAACCTTTTCCACACTTTCTTTTAGTGATTGAGGATTACAAATTCCTAAGATTACATGATTCATTATGTGCCATTCTGGGTTATACAACTGTTACTTCCTTCTCAGGCAGGCAGGCAGGCAAATCAAGGAAAACTGAGGAAACAGAAATACATAATTGCATCTTTCCAAAATAAAAGCAAAACAGACTAATTTTTGATGTGAGCTTTTCATTCTTAGAAGTCAGATATTTATTTTTGTTACAGTCACGAAGTATTGGTGCAGGAACATTTCCTTTTCAGTATGTCCTTCACACTATCCCCTGCAGTCTCTTGATACTTAATATATTCTTTTCTTTTAGCTTCCATCTCCTCTTTTACCTGTCCATCAACCCTCTATTCCATAGATCCAAGCATGGTTTTCAGGTTTTTTTTTCTTTTTTTTCCTAGACAAAAGGAGGTTGTGTTTTTGATTCTTTTCACTGCAGTAAGAGGAGATGGAACTTTAATGGCTTTAATAAAACTTCTCCTATACTCCAGTGTTAAGTTATCCTTTCCACATACAGTATTTTGCTGTGTTAAAAATTATTCTCTACAAAAGGTAAAGTTTTCCTCTGTTGATATTGATTAAATTTTTAATATTCATTAATTAATTCATATTGGATATTTTCCGTGTAGCACATACATTAAATTACCATTATGACTCAGGAGTTTAAACGAGCTAGTCATAATCTTGCAACTAAGGACATCCAGGCAAAATACTCAGAACAAAATGGTGTAACACTTACTCAAGCACTGACTGATTTACATAGCTCCAAATGCCAAACAAATGTATTAATATTACAACATTTATATTATATCTTTTAAAATACCAAATTTGTGGTATGTATTATGAATAGAAGTCCATATCTTTTGTCCAATTTGAAATTGGTGGGCCTACTACAATACATTTAATTCAATGGAATATGTCTAATTTAAATCACTGTAAGATAATATTTTAAGCAAGACTACAGTTGGTGAGGTGGGCAGGATCTGGAGCAGATGAAAGCATTTTCCTTTCAAAAACTGACAGAGCTGGATTTTCATTCAGATATTCTCTGATGAATTTAGAGAATAAATTCCCCAAATGATGTAACGTGGTCTCATGAGGGAAGAGTCCTTCAGTATTTCAAAGAATCACTAGGTCAGCACAGCCTGAGCAATAAAAAAAAGGTTTTATATTAAAAGTTTGTCAGCATTAGTGCATGGATTAAAATACCTGAGATACAATTGACAAAGGCATTTGAAATGACAGCAGATATGTAAGAGGTTCAGACAAGAAAGCTCAAAAATATCATTCAGGTTCTGTAAAAGAAATTACTAAGTAGACCAGGACTCTTCAGTCTGGAAAAGAAGTTAATTACAGTATAGAGTGAATGGAATATAGAATATACTATATGGTATCTGAGTGTCACGAGCTGACTGGATAGGTATTAGTTGTTCTCCATCTTTTACAATGACAGAACTATGAGGAATCAGGTAACAGATACAAATAATAATTATAACAGAAATAACAATAATGACTAATAATTCATGGAACAGGAAGCCTGAGAGACTTGTTGCTAAAGGTTGTTATAGGTGCTAGAAGTCTATATGAGGTCGAGAGAACAAAAAGATCATGGAAAAAACATCCACTGAGAAATGATAAATATCGCAAAGTCCCCCAAGCTGAAAATTGGAGAGTGGAAAATTGGAGAAAGGTACTCTTTTCCAGACATCCTCTTAGAGACACTCTTGAAGAAAGGATAAGGATTAAAGAAACCTATCAGAAGTGGGAAACTTTAAATTGTACTGAAAATTTGGATGTGCACAAAACTCATTGTAATAAGCAAGGTGTTACATTAATCTTGGGTGTGATGCATCCCTGAGGTCCTTTCCAAACTCTGAGTCCTTTATTTCTCTCAGAGGTCTTTTTTTTGGTCTTTTTTTATCACCAGCTTTTATCACTTGTCAATAGATCCTTTAGGTCCAGCCAAGTTCATTTAAGCTTTCTCTGCAGGCAGAAATGACCCATGTGAATTAATCCCAGACAAACACCAACCCTTCTGCTCCAGTCAGATTCTACACAAATCATTACCGATCTCGTAATACATGCTTTAGCTTAAATTATTAAAGCAATTTAGTATTAATGAAAAGTGACAAATTTTCAGTAATTGACATGCAGCCACCAACCACTTAATACCTTATTTACCATTTTTTGTAAGTCTGAGTATTGCTCATAATGTTTGGAAATGGGGCCAATTATAATCAGATGAGCCTAATTTCAAATTAGTAAAGATTTCATGGGTCTTTTTTTTTTTTTCTTTTTAATTGTCTAGTGAAAGAGAATGGCTTCTTGTAGGTTAAGTCCTCAACATAGACAGTGATGTTAACACATGAGTTGTGATGTTCCTGCAACTACATTGAAATATGCCTTGCTTTTCCCAGATTCACTATGCTGGAATGGCAATTATGGCCATGAACTTGTAGACATGTCCATAAGTGAAAGCAAAGGCGCACCTCAAAACCTTTCCAGTTGTACTACAGGGCACAGTCACTACAGAAATCAAAACAAATGAACAAAAAACATAACAGTCTTTCTCCTTATCTTCCTCCTTTTCACTATTGCTAGACATTCTTCACAACATGAAGCATGTACCCCAGTGATCCTGAATTCATCTGTTGTGTTTTGACCCGGCAGGCAGCTGAACACCACACAGCTGCTCACTCACTGCCACACCCCCTCAGGGGGATGGGGGAGAGAATCGGAAGAAAAAGTAAAACCCATGGGTGGAGATAAAGACAGTTTAATAAAAGAAAATAATAAAAATTATTAAAATTATAACAATTATAACAATTATAACAGTAATAATAATAATAGTAATAGTAATAGTAATAGAATATAGAAAACAAGTAAAGCACAATGCAATTTCTCACCACCCGCTGACCGATGCCCAGCCTGTCCTGAGTAGCAACCATTCTCCCCCTGGCCAACTCCCCCCGAGTATGATGTCATATGGTCTGGAATAGCCCTTGGGCCGGTTGGGGTCAGCTGTCCTGGCTGTGCCCCCTCACAGCTTCTTGTGCACTTGACAGAGCAGGGGAAGCTGAAAAAGTCCTTGACTGGTGCAAGAACTGCTTAGCAACAACTAAACCATCAGTGTGTTATCTACATTCTTCTCATCCTAAATGCAAAACACAGCACTATGCCAGCTACTAGGAAGAAAATTAACTCCATCCCAGCCAAAACCAGGATATCGTCTTGATCTGTTTTCTCCATCAGTTCATCAGCATTCTGGGAGCAGTGGTATATCAGATTCCTCCTTATTATCTGGAGCCCTTTTCTGATGCCTAAATTCATTCACGTTGGCAGAAAAAAAAATCCTCTGATCAGAAGCCTATGTTATGCAAAGCTACCAAACCCTTCTACAACAGCCTAAATGAGACATTGATTCAAACGCAACTTAATGAGCTAACAATTGGCTTTAGGTGGACAAGTGATGCTAGAACTGCCCAGGTTGGAAGGCACCTCAGAAGGTCACCTGGTTCAACATTTTGTGGGGAAAGGAGCCTAAATGAAATTGTCTAGCTCTCTGTCCAATGACATCTGGAAAACCTCCAGTGATGGAGATTTTACCATGTCCCTGGTTGTTCTCACTATAGAAAATTTATTTCTTGTGACAAGATGACACCTCTCCTCGAGCAGCTTGTACCTGTTCCCTTTGTCATCTCCATATGGCTCTTTATGAAAAGAGAGCCTCCCAGGCTCTTTGCAGTGGTGCCCAGTGACAGGACAAGGGGCAACGGGCACAAACTGAAACATAAGAGGTTTCAGCTGAATACGAGGAAAAGCTTCTTCACTCTGAGGGTGACTCAGCACTGGAACAGGCTGCCCAGGGGAGTTGTGGAGTCTCCTTCTCTGGAGATATTCAAAGCCCGCCTGGACGAAGTCCTGTGTAACATGCTCTAGGTGAACCTGCTTTAGCAGGAGGATTGGATTAGATGATCTCCTGAGGTCCCTTCCAACCCTTGCCATTCTGTGATTCTGTGTGATCCTCTTTATAAACACCATTTAAATACTGGAATACTGTGATGAGGTCCACCCTTGAGCCTTCTCTTCTGCAGGCAGGAAAGACCTAACTCCTTCAGTGTTTCCTCACAGAGCACGTTCTCTTTGATCTTTGATCATCTTTGTGGCCCTCCTTTGGATCCTCTCTGGTCTGTCTGCTTCTTTCTTGAATTGTGGGGACCAGAACTGGACACAGTATTCTAGGTGCAGCCTGACAAGCACTGAGTGGTATGATCACACCTCTAGCTCTGCTAGTAATACCCCTGTAGATATACAGATCAGGATCCTATTTGTCTTCAGTGATGCGGTGGCACACTGCTGACTCCTGTTCAGCTTGTTGCCCACCAGGACCGCCAGGTCCCCTTCAGCAAGGCCGCTCCCCAGCCACACAGGTCCAAGCCAGCACTGGGCTCTTTGGTTGTGTCATCCCAGGTGCAGGACCATGCACTTGTCTTTGTTAACTGTCATGCTGCTATTGTTAGCCCACTCTACCAGCCTGTCCAGGTCTTTCTGTAAGATGACTGTCCTTTCAGACGTGTCCACCTCATCACCCAGTTTGGTGTTATCAGCAAACTTGATGAGGGTGTTTTCAATCCCATCATCCAGACCATTTATGAAGATGTTGAACAGCATGGGGCCCAGTATTGATCCCTGGGGGACTCCACTTAAAATCATAGAATCATGGAATCATTTGGTTGGAAAAGACGTTTAAGATCATAGAGTCCAACCATACTTGTCCACAGGACTTGCAGTCTGAGTAAAAACCTTTGATCACCACCCTCTGAGTGCAGCCTGTTAGCCAGTTTTGCAGATTAGCTATCCAGTATCTTGCCAGTTTACCAGGACACGGCCATGGGACACTGCCAATTGCTTTGCTGAAGTCCAGGTAAACAGTATCCACATCTCTCCCTATGTTGACAGAAAATGTTATTTTGTTGTAGAAGGTGATGCCTAAAGAGTAGCAATCACACATGACCATGTCACAGCTCAACACAGAAGGTAGAAGTCATTGCAGAGACAAAATGAAACACAGGCAACCCTAGAAGTCCTACTAATGATGAGCAACATCCGGGGGGAAAGTATACATGAATAATTCTGGATCCTACCTATACCATCCCACATTCATTACCAACTCTCCTAGTCTCTCCTTAGAACTTAAATCCTCTCCCTTTCATACTTTCTTTGAAAATTTGTCCTAAACCACCAAAATTCCTTATCATAGCTTTAAATATCTCTTCCTATATTGCTCCCACTAATCCTCCTCTTTTCTGCAAGCATGTTGTCGTGGTTTAACCCAGCTGGCAACTAAGCACCACGCAGCTGCTCACTCACTCCCCCCTCCCTCAGTGGGATGGGGAAGAGAATAGGGAAGGAAAAAAAAGGTTAGAGCTGTGGGCTGAGATAAAGACAGTTTAATAAGAGAAAATAATAATAATAGTAATAATGAGAATGGTAACAGAATATACAGGATATACAAAATGAACGATGCACAATGCAATTGCTCACCACCCGCTGACTGATGCCCAGCCCGTCCCGAGCTGCAATCACTCCCTGAGCCGTGATCAGTCCCTGAGCAGTGATCACTCTCCCTGAGCCGCGATCAATCTGCCCAAGCTGCGATCCCTCACCCCGCGACTAACCGACCGACTAACCGCCCCCCCCGAGCATGACGTTATATGGTATGGAATAGCTCTTTGGTCAGTTTGGGTTAGCTGTCCTGGCTATGCTCCCTCCCAGCTTGTTATGCACCTGGCCGAGCAGGAGAAGCTCAAAAAGTCCTTGAGTAGTCTGAGCACTACTTGGCAACAACTAAAAACATCAGTGTGTTATCAACATTCTTCTAGTACTAAATCCAAAACACAGCACTATGCTAGCTTCTATGAAGAAAATTAACTCTATCCCAGCCGAAACCAGGACACGTGTCTATTTGCATTTTCATTCTGAAAACAGGTTGAACATTTTATCTTGTATTCAAGTTATATCTTTCCAAACTTAAAAAATAAAAAAAAAATAAAAAATCACTGACTGTGGGAGATATATCTTCTCTGCCATTCCTCATCTTCTCCCAAGAGCAGGATTTAATGTGTTATTGGCTAAATGTAGGTCATGGTCAATAGCTATTACCCGTCTCCTTGAGCTGTCCTCTTGCTTTGGCATACAGGGAAAATAACAGGCATGTGCAGCATCCAAATTTTTCATCATATAGGCTCAGTTATAAGAACTCATCCCTTATGTGAACACCACTGTCACCCAGAATCCTGTTAAGTGCCTTGCCCTTGAGGGTCAAGCGTTGATCATCAGACACATGCAGAACACAATCAGATTTATGGTTTCAACTCCATGCAGTTGTATAACTGTCTACTTACTTCAAGAAACCTAGAAGGGTTTTCAGGAAAGTGAACCTTAGCAATGCTTGATACACAATTTGAGGTCAAATAACCTCAAATTAAAAAAACAAAAACAAAAACAAAAACAAAACCAAAAAACATCCAAACAAAAAACCCACTAAATATCCCTATTGTGTGTGTGAACTTTCAAAGGAACTGAATGCTTTTAGAGCACATCAACAAGTCAGTCTTTAAACTGAGTAATGGAAACGTTCTGTGCTACAACAAAGGTATAGCTGTTTGCACAGTATAAAGCACAAATATACTAAATTATAGAGTAAGAAGAAATATGATATCAGCCAGTCTTTATCTGACAAGACCATTGCACATTAGACTGCAGAACTGTGAAGAGCTTCAAAGAATCACCTGATAAAATTGCAAACTAATCCCAGAAACTTTCAGACCTAACAACCTTCACACAAGGAAAGCAATCAGAGCATAAATTCCTCCTGCAAGCCCGATCTACTGACACCCAGCTGGTTCACAGTATTCTGCTTTATCAAAAACTTCCAGGTTTAAGGAGCTGTAATTAAATGGATCATTACAAGTATCATGTAACCAGAAGAAACTCGGGGTCTTGTGGACATACCAAAAAGTCTAGTGGAAGCTGTCTTTACTGCATTTCTGCAAAATCGTTTCTTACACATTTGCAGTATAGATGTAACTACTTACTGGTACACATAGTTGTAAATAACTTCACAAGTTACAGGTCAGTGGCAATTCTACTGGGTCTTAAGACTGAAATTTTTTTACTGGGTTCATGGCCAGTCAGTATTGACAAGAATTAACTTCAGTGACCATTTGAGCAGATACTTTGGTTTACTTTCATTCACCATGCATTTAGAATTAACTCCTCTGACTTTTAGACAATGAAGTAAAGAGCTGCAGAGAGTAATGTAGTGTACATCAAGTTTTATCAGTTGAAAAGACTAAAACACTGTGATGCACACGTTGGAGCACATCTAATGTAGTACCATATATTATATATTACCTTTTTGCATTTTACGTTATACTCCACCATCATTCTACTCAAGCAATGATGGAGAACATTTCTTGTGTCATAAAAGAGAAAGCTACTTAAACAAACAAAACAAGTGTCATATAGTCTATTTCAGATACTGTTCCACCATGAAAGAGTTTGGTTTGTTTTTAGGGAACTACAAGACAGCATTTGCTGAATCTTATGAATCTTACTATGTCTGAACTAGGAAAACTATATTCCCTCTCATCTTGTACAAAGTATTTCAGAACCACTTTGATTCAGCAACAATTTTGAAAAAGAAATAGAAACCCTAACAAAATGTGAGTCTTACGGATAAGTGCAAGCTGTAACAAACATCAGGGAAAAAATACTAATATCCGGAAATAAGTTAAGTGGCAAATGTAATTTTCTTTGGAAATACAAAAGCTTTGCATACTTCTGCCTGGGGAAGAAACAATCACCTAGAACCAGCCAAGCAACTGTAATTCTTAATTACATTGTAGATTTTTTTCATGTTGTTCTGTTTAGTCCTATTAGAACTCATTTAGCTGTAGTTTCAACTTTCATTCTCTCACAAATCTAGTTTGTACCCATTAATTACCACTGTCATGAAAGAAACGCAGCCATTAACAATGCCAAAATCCAAATACATGTATACGCATAAGCTTAGGATGTCACACTAATTGTTATGAAAGCTTTGACACAATCCTCTCCTGAACCCATGAAAATCATTAGCTCAAAATATTGTTACTGGAAAAAGACTTTATAGCTACTTACACCAAGTGAGCAATAGGAGGCCAAATGCTTTCAAAACAGGTTAACGAGTTATAATAATTACTGAACAACTATTATCTCACAAACTGGAAGAAACTTCCCCTGGGGTAATTTCTTTTTACACTATGAACTTTGAAATTGGAGCCAGGCCTGGAAAAAGTGGAACAAACTAATGTGACTGATATAAGCACCAAAGTTTAGTTCATTAGATCTGTATTTAAGAGAGAAATACAAAACAGTTCACAATGGCCTACATATTTATTTTTCATTACATAAATGTAAAATAGCTGTAAGCATGCCTAAACTAAGACAGTGACAGACAGTATTTGATAGTGCAAGTGAAGACAAAAAGGCAAAAGGAAACCCTGTGGCAGATGATGTATTTTTATTCAGATGTATTGGCATAAGAATCAGATGTTTGAAAAGGTTGATCCAATATTTATATCAACCTCCAAGAGCAGTAAAACTTGATAGTCACTAAACTGAGAAGCACCTTAAAATTAACTAAAGCAAGACTACAAATTTTTACTTTAGTCATGACAGCACCTAGAGGTCAGATATGTAGCACCAGAACGTCAGACCAGGCTACCTAAGGTCTAGGCTTCCCATAAGGTCAGAGAAGAGTGAGACAGACTGTCCTGGTTTCGGCTGGGATAGAGTTAATTTTCTTCACAGAAGCTAGCATAGTGCTGTGCTTTGGATTCAGTGCTAGAAGAATGTTGATAACATGCTGATGTTTTTAGTTGTTGCCAAGCAGTGCTCAGACTGTTCAAGGACTTTTTGAGCTTCTCCTGCTCGGCCAGGTGCATAACAAGCTGGGAGTACAGCACAGCTAACCCAAACTGACCAAAGAGCTATTCCATACCATAGAACGTCATGCTCGGGGGGGTTAGTCAGTCAGGTCGGTCGGTCGGTCGGTCGGTTGCGGGGAGAGTGGTGGCAGCTCGGGCGGTGTGATCGCGGCCCGGGGGGAGTGATTGTGGCTCGGGACGGGCTGGGCATCAGTCAGCGGGTGGTGAGCAATTGCATTGTGCATCACTTGTTTTATATATTCTGTATATTTTCTTACCATTATTATTATTATTATTGTTATTATTCTCTCTTATTAAACTGTCTCTATCTCAACCCATGGATCTTACTTTTTTTTTTCTTTTCTCTGATTCTCTCCCCCATCCCACTGAGGGAGGGGGGGGAGTGAGCGAGCGGCTGCGTGGTGCTTAGTTGCCAGCCGGGTTAAACCACGACAGTCCTATTTTGGCGCCCAACGTGGGGCTCGAAGGGTTGAGATAATGACAGATCTGAACATTTTTAAAATGCATTTGTGATAAGCATTCGTTATATTAGTCTAATAGTCGCTGGTCGCAATGTTGTTTTATTTGCTCTCAGAGTTGCTGTCCTTGTTCACAGCGTTCTTTTATGTAGCACCTTACCTTCTGTGTGCACTCCCTGTGCTGCTGGCTATCACTTTTCGCAAGTGGATTAAAGTTGCTGTCCTGCTGTATTGTATAATACTGTCTTATGCTATGATAAAAATATTGGTCATCACATTAAGCTCATATTTGTACTCAGTATTGCTGTCACCTCTGTATTTTGGGAACCATCTATTGGGAATTATGAATAATTACACGTTTTACTTTTTATCCTCGGAGAGCCAGCCTTTGGGGGAGTCACCTTACTCCATCTTCCCCTTCTTCTCTGAGCTAATTACAACAGTTCTTGAGAATGTTGAATATCCTTGGGATGTTCCAACTAGCATGGCCCTATTGCTAGGTCTCCTGAATATAGTTCAGCTTTTACTCAGGGTTAGACTCCTACGTAAATTATATACCATCCAAAGATCGACTCCTGCAGCAGGCCCTGCAGCTACTCCAACCTCAGTGACACCCACTGTAGCTACTCCAACTGCAGACACAGGCACTGCAGCCACTTCAACCCCTGTGACAGGCACCGCTGCTACTCCAACCCCTGCAACCTGCACTGCAGCTACTCAAACCCCAGCAACAGGCATTGCAGCTGAGACAGGGAGCGAACCTGTGCCGGTATCAGTTGCCCCTATACACAAGAAGAAATCTTGGAAGCGAAAGTCAACTCGTTTAGAAAGGGAGGATGAATCAGGGCAATCACAAAAGGAGGAGGAAGAGGAAGAGCTCATAAATGAGACAGAAACTACACGGTCTCTATCCTTGGGTGAGCTGCGAGATATGAGAAAAGATTTCAGCCGTTGTGCAGGAGAGCATCTTGTCACCTGGTTGCTCCGATGCTGGGATAATGGGGCCAGTAGCCTGGAACTGGAGGGTAAAGAAGCCAAACAGCTGGGATCCCTTTCTAGGGAAGGGGGCATTGACAAAGCGGTTGGAAAAGGGACACAAGTCCTCAGCCTCTGGGGGCGACTACTGTCAGCCATGAAGGAAAGATATCCCTTCAAGGAAGATGTCATACATCGCCCAGGCAAATGGACCACTGTGGAGAAAGGCATCCAGTACCTGAGGGAATTGGCTGTCCTGGAGGTGATTTATAGTGACCTGGACAATGACCAGTTGCCTAAAGATCCAGATAGTGTCCAGTGCACACGACCCATGTGGCGGAAGTTGTTACGGAGCGCACCAACATCATATGGCAACACATGGGCAATAATGAGCTGGGAAGCTGGACGGGGACCAACAGTGGATGAAATGGCTAGCCAGCTCCGGGAATAAGAAGAAAGTATCTCTTCTTCCCTCGTCTCTGCTGTGGAGAAACTGTCCCAAAAGGTTGAACGACTCGAAAAGCGTATACCCTACACCTCTCCTGTACAGACCAGTATCTCAGCCATTAGAAGTAAGCACCCTTCTGCTCAAGGAAAAGAATATCAAGGGTACACACCACGGGGCACTCTATGGTTTTACCTGCGTGACCATGGAGAGGACATGAGGAAATGGGACGGAAAACCTACCTCAACCCTAGAGGCACGAGTACGCGAGTTGCAAAGGAAAACAAGCACAAAAGGGGGCTCTTCCAAGAAACTTGTTGCTCCAATTTCCAAAGACGGGGTAGATCGTCATTTTTTCAGACAGAATAGAAGAGCTGATCTTAATTCTGATTGTGATGAAGGAACTTCTGACTCATATACACAAACCATGAGCAACAGTGATCAGAATTAGAGGGGCCCTGCCTCCAGCCAGGTGGAGGAAAGGGACAACCGGGTCTACTGGACTGTGTGGATTCGATGGCCTGGCACGTCAGACCCACAGAAGTATAGAGCTCTAGTAGACACCGGTGCAGCGTGTACTCTAATGCCATCAAGCCATATAGGGGCAGAATCCATTTGTATTTCTGGAGTGACAGGGGGATCTCAAGAGCTGACTGTATTGGAGGCCGAAGTGACCCTAACCGGGAACGAGTGGCAAAAGCACCCCATTGTGACTGGGCCAGATGCTCCGTGCATCCTTGGCATAGACTACCTCAGGAGAGGGTATTTCAAGGACCCAAAAGGGTACCGGTGGGCTTTTGGTATAGCTGCATTGGAGGCAGAAGAAATTAAGCAGCTGTCTACCTTGCCTGGTCTCTCAAAGGACCCTTCGGTTGTGGGATTGCTGAAAGTTAAAGAACAACAAGAGCCGATTGCCACCACAACAGTGCACAGGCGGCAATATCGCACCAATCGAGACTCCCTGATTCCCATCCATAAGCTGATTCGTCGACTGGAGAGCCAAGGAGTGATCAGCAAGACTTGCTCACCCTTTAACAGTCCCATATGGCCAGTGAGAAAGTCTGATGGAGAGTGGAGACTGACAGTAGACTATCGTGGCCTGAATGAAGTTACGCCACCACTGAGTGCTGCCGTGCCGGACATGTTAGAACTTCAATACGAACTGGAGTCAAAGGCTGCCAAGTGGTATGCCACAATTGATATTGCAAATTCTTTCTTTTCAATCCCTTTGGCAGCAGAGTGCAGACCACAGTTTGCTTTCACTTGGAGGGGCATCCAGTATACCTGGAATTGACTGCCCCAGGGGTGGAAACACAGCCCTACCATTTGCCATGGACTGATCCAGACAGCACTGGAACAGGGTAAGGCTCCAGAACATCTGCAATACATTGATGACATCATTGTGTGGGGCAATACAGCAGAAGAAGTTTTTGAGAAAGGGAAGACAATTGTCCAAATCCTTCTGAAGGCCGGTTTTGCCATAAAACAAAGTAAGGTCAAAGGACCTGCACAGGAGATCCAGTTTTTAGGAATCAAATGGCAAGATGGACGTCGTCAGATTCCAATGGATGTGATCAACAAAATAACAGCCATGTCTCCACCAACTAGCAAAAAGG
This sequence comes from Gorsachius magnificus, assembly GCA_034008185.1. Classification (NCBI taxonomy): domain Eukaryota; kingdom Metazoa; phylum Chordata; class Aves; order Pelecaniformes; family Ardeidae; genus Gorsachius; species Gorsachius magnificus. The sequence continues at coordinate 62,070,712 of CM067084.1, forward strand.
AAACACAAGCTTTCTTGGGCATTGTGGGTTTTTGGAGAATGCATATTCCAAATTATAGCCAGATTGTAAGCCCTCTCTACCAAGTGACCCGGAAGAAGAACGATTTCAAATGGGGCCCTGAACAACGACAAGCCTTTGAACAAATTAAATGGGAGATAGCGCATGCAGTAGCCCTTGGGCCGGTCCGGGCAGGGAAAGATGTAAAAAATGTGCTCTACACCGCAGCCGGAGAGAACGGCCCTACCTGGAGCCTCTGGCAGAAAACACCAGGGGAGACTCGAGGCCGACCCCTAGGGTTTTGGAGTCGGGGATACAGAGGATCTGAAGCCAACTATACTCCAACTGAAAAAGAGATATTAGCAGCATATGAAGGGGTTCGAGCTGCTTCAGAAGTGGTTGGTACTGAAGCACAGCTCCTCCTGGCACCCCGACTGCCGGTGCTGGGCTGGATGTTCAAAGGGAAGGTCCCCTCTACACATCATGCAACTGATGCTACGTGGAGTAAGTGGGTCGCACTGATTACACAACGGGCTCGAATAGGAAACCTCAGTCGCCCAGGAATCTTGGAAGTGATCACGGACTGGCCAGAAGGCAAAGATTTTGGAGTATCACCAGAGGAGGAGGTGGTGCGTGCTGAAGAGGCCCTGCTGTACAATAAATTGCCAGAAAACGAGAAGCAATATGCTCTGTTCACTGATGGATCCTGTCATCTTGTGGGAAAGCATCGGAGGTGGAAGGCTGCTGTATGGAGTCCTACAAGACAAGTTGCAGAGACTGCTGAAGGAGAAGGTGAATCAAGTCAATTTGCAGAGGTGAAAGCCATCCAGCTGGCTTTAGATATTGCTGAAAGAGAAAAATGGCCAGTGCTCTATCTCTATACTGACTCATGGATGGTGGCAAATGCTTTGTGGGGATGGTTGCAGCAATGGAAACAGAACAACTGGCAGCGCAGGGGCAAACCCATCTGGGCAGCCGCACTGTGGCAAGATATTGCTGCCCGGGTAGAGAACCTGGTTGTAAAGGTACGTCATGTAGATGCTCATGTACCCAAGAGTCGGGCCTCTGAAGAACATCAAAACAACCAGCAGGCAGATCAGGCTGCTAAGATTGAAGTGGCTCAGGTAGATCTGGACTGGCAACATAAGGGTGAATTGTTTCTAGCTCGGTGGGCCCATGACACCTCAGGCCATCAAGGAAGAGATGCAACATACAGATGGGCTCGTGATCGAGGGGTGGACTTAACTATGGACGCTATTGCACAGGTTATCCATGAATGTGAAACATGTGCTGCGATCAAACAAGCCAAGCGGTTAAAGCCTCTCTGGTATGGAGGACAGTGGCTGAAATACAAATATGGGGAGGCTTGGCAGATCGATTATATCACACTCCCACAAACCCGCCATGGCAAGTGCTATGTGCTCACCATGGTGGAAGCGACCACCGGATGGTTGGAAACATATCCCGTGCCCCATGCCACTGCCCGGAACACTATCCTAGGCCTTGAAAAACAAGTCCTGTGGTGACATGGCACTCCAGAAAGAATTGAGTCAGACAATGGAACTCATTTCCGAAACAGCCTCATAGACAAATGGGCCAAAGAGCATGGCATTGAGTGGGTCTATCACATCCCCTATCATGCACCAGCCTCTGGGAAAATTGAACGATACAATGGACTGTTAAAAACTACACTGAAAGCAATGGGTGGTGGAACATTCAAACATTGGGATACACATTTAGCAAAAGATACCTGGTTAGTCAACACTAGAGGATCCGCCAACCGAGCTGGCCCTGCCCAATCAAACCTCTTACGTACTGTAGAAGGGGATAAAGTCCCTGTAGTGCATGTAAAAAAATATGCTGGGGAAGATAGTCTGGGTTTCTCCTGCCTCGGGTAAAGGCAAACCCATCCGTGGGATTGCTTTTGCTCAAGGACCTGGCTCTACTTGGTGGGTGATGCGGAAGGATGGGGAAGTCCGATGTGTACCCCAAAGGGATTTGATTTTGGGTGAAAATAGCCAATGAACTGAATTGTATAATATTAATTGCTGTATAATATAGTATGTAATCATTTTTACTATTGCTGTATATTCTATCAATGGTATAGCAGTAGGAATCGCCCAGACTAAGAAGAATGAATTTTGAAGAAACCGAGGAAGTGCAGCGGATGGAACCAGAACTGACTTCAGCAAGCAACAACCCAACACCAGACCCCATCTCTCCTGCCCTGAAAGACTGTTACGACAGATGGAGCCCAAAACCATGGACTAAATGAACCCAATGGACATTTCAGAGGGATGGTCCACAGACTAAGGGAATGATATCTGTGTATATATATATCAAAATGGTGGTGATTAATTGGAATGTATTGTAAGGGTAGGACCTAAGCATGACGTAAATGGTATAGAATAAGGGGTGGAATGTCCTGGTTTCGGCTGGGATAGAGTTAATTTTCTTCACAGAAGCTAGCATAGTGCTGTGCTTTGGATTCAGTGCTAGAAGAATGTTGATAACACGCTGATGATTTTAGTTGTTGCCAAGTAGTGCTCAGACTGTTCAAGGACTTTTTGAGCTTCTCCTGCTCGGCCAGGTGCATAACAAGCTGGGAGTACAGCACAGCTAGGACCCAAACTGTCCAAAGAGCTATTCCATACCATATAACGTCATGCTCGGGGGGGTTAGTCAGTCAGGTCGGTCGGTCGGTCGGTCGCGGGGAGAGTGGTGGCAGCTCGGGCGGTGTGATCGCGGCCCGGGGGGAGTGATTGTGGCTCGGGACGGGCTGGGCATCAGTCAGCGGGTGGTGAGCAATTGCATTGTGCATCACTTGTTTTATATATTCTGTATATTTTCTTACCATTATTATTATTATTATTGTTATTATTCTCTCTTATTAAACTGTCTCTATCTCAACCCACGGGTCTTACTTTTTTTTTCTTTTCTCTGATTCTCTCCCCCATCCCACTGAGGGAGGGGGGGGAGTGAGCGAGCGGCTGCGTGGTGCTTAGTTGCCAGCCGGGTTAAACCACGACACAGACAAAAGGAGAGAGAATAAGAATAAGGAGGAGGAGGAGGAGAAGGAGAAGGAGAAGAAGAAGAACAACAACAACAACTATCCAGAGGCATTACATATAATGTGAAAGTCATGATAATCAAGCCAATAGGAGAGAACATCAAGCAAGAAAGAGGGAAATCCTACAAATTAATAGGTACTCAGCTTGGTAATTGCTCTTACACTTGTTCAGGGAAACAATCTGCTAAGATTAGTGTTCATTTTGTATTATACCGTCTAGAAGTCCCTCCATGTCCATTGTCAGGATGTAAGCCTCTGGTTCAGGGAGAAATGAGAGACTCTCTCTGTCATACACACATACAAATACTATGGCTCTCAGTCTTACTGAATGATGAACCAAAACCTTTCAGGCAGAAGGACTGATTAAGAAGCCAGGTTCCACTTCCTAGGTTAGCACCCTAATCAAAAGGATACTGCACCCTAATCAGAAGGTTATTATGAAAATATAGGTGGTTTCGAATAAACATTACTGTCTATGTTTCTGTGGATGGACTGAAACTGTTAAATGGCATTGTGTTATTATTCCTTACTTTTATCATGACCACCTCCATGTTTGTGTGATGATTAATTCACAAGCAGTGGGAAAGCAACTCTGTACATTCAAGTTACCAGTGAAATAGCCGGTGAACCTAGGTTTCTCAGGAGTTAGGAAATGGGGAATACTAGGCTGTTTATATAACTCTACAAGGGCCTGGTTCAGGTTCCATTAAAGGTAATAGAAAGCTGTCCACAGATTTCAGAAATGCAATGAATCACTGAAGAGTGCTGTCCTGCCTGATAAGTATTTTGATCTTCATAGTCAACATCCATTTATATAGATTTTTAGATGTAATTGATCCTAATGCCTATATACTCATATTAGCTTGTCCAGTTAATTCTAAATGGAAAGAAAACCACAATTAAATTGCATGCTCAACTTAAAATAAAAATGTTTCATTATTTACTTAAATCCTATTAGCTGCAATTACTTCAGCATACTAACTTTCAACATATGCTAAAAATGATTAAGGATTTTTTTTTTTTTTTTTTTTTTTTTTTTTTGAAAGACTTTCCAAAGTGAATAACAGCTATCAGGGAGAATACCAGGTATCAACTCAGCTTTTGGTAAATAATTCATGAAGAGAAAATTGTATGGAAACAGTCTGAATTGCTTCATTAGCCAGAAGAGTTTGTACCCCACATATCACTCTCTAGTTCATACCTCATGATCATAAGGGACAGTTTCAAGTCCTTATAGAAGAAACTAAAGCTACTAAGGAAAGTACTAGATTTACTGGCATTTGAACCAAACAAGCAGTTTCAAATTCATAAGTTCATTGATAGAATTACTTTTTTATTGTGTGTTTAAACCTATGCAGATATTGATCAATTTTATTATTTATAAACATAGCTTTTTTCTATGTTATCTTTTTTTCACCTGACCTCATCTGCCACCACTGTGCTTTTAACTTAGCTCTGTGGACCAGCTTATGATGAGATACTCAGAATCAGACTGCAGCTCCACTAACCTTTTTTGGTGGTGAAGCTGATTTAATAAGTCTGTGATGCAATGCAATCATCACCCCCATCAGTTACAGTTTGCCACCAGTTCATTTCTCCAAGTACTGCTACCTATTACCACAGTATTTATATATTATAAATACATTTCTATATGTTATTTATATAATACGTACATAAGTATATTGTGTTTGTGTTTGTGTGTATATATTGAAAAATATATTATAGACCAAGTTAAAGCCATGATACTGGTTTAAAAAAAAAAAACAACAGGAAGGGAAGGGGAGAGGGATGTGAGTAGGAATGACTAGCCAAAACAGAGAATGTCTTATGCTCTCTGACAAAAAGAAAAGGTGTATGAAACATATATTACCTTGCTGTTGAAAACTATAACTTTACAACTACACAGTATATAGGAAGAAATTTAGGGACCGGTCCTGGGAAAAAAACATTCTATAGCAGGAGCAGTCACTCTCTGGCCCTTTCTAATCTTTCCCCAATCTTCAGTTTTCTCTTTCCCACATTGGTCCTTTATATAAATACCATTCTTGTTTAATTACTTCCTATAATTCCTCCTTAGATTTAACTCATTTTTAGCATTTTCTAACCTTTATACCTAGGAAGTTTTGGCACTGCAGACCTTAATGTAGCAGAAAAATATTTGAGCTATGCATAAACAACCTGCAGTATCTTTACAGGGCTCATCTAGCCTGTGCTGCCATGGCCAAACAGTGCCAGGGAGCTCAGTTAACTCACTGGCAATATCAGTTAGACAAACAGCAAAGCTGTTTCCCGATCTAATGGTTAGAGAAGCGCATGTTGTTAAACCACTGAATCAATCCTGACATTGTTTCTTTGGAATGAATACCATATGATAACCTAATATTCCTCATGGATATCTAATCATACAAATAAATCTCATTATGGAAACACCCTATACCTAGATCTGAGCACAGTCACATTCTCTGGTTTCAAAGTTAATGAATGAACAGCCTTTGCCTTATGGAAGGGAGAATATTTCTAAAGGACAAATCAAGAAAATTTTGACAGAAATGATCTGCTTATGGTGTGCAGCTGTTACATGTAAGTTTCCAGATGAATAAAAACTTGGGTAAGTGTGATTTTTGTAGACTCGGTATGATCTGTAAGGTGACAGGAAACAATATGTGTATCTTTAATATGGAACAACAGATGAAATCACTGCGAGCCTTCAGAAAACATCATTGAGGCTAATGTTTTATTGTTAATGATCCTGTGGCTTACCATATGTCCAGGCAATAAAGTTAGCTAATGCACTATTGTTTTTCCCAACTTCAATTCCTTCATAAAACAAGCTGATAGGAATATAACTGTATCAACACTAGAGAAATGAAGGAAAACTACAGAGGAGGAGACACTTGGTTTTGTTCCAGGGTATCAGTATTCAGACTATATTACATTCATTAATATTTACAAAATTTACTTCCTGACAGTAGCTGTTTGTATAAATTCTGACCTCGATTACAAATATGACCTATATGAATATGCAAGAAGGTAGCATTAGAGATTGCTCATTTCCAATAACAACAGGACATGGGATTAACAAATTGATGAATACTGGATAATAGATTCAATTAAAATTTCACAAGTAGTAAGGAAACTAAAAAACGCAAAAACATGCTGAATGCAAGAAAATGCAGGAGACAAACACCAATGAATAATGATGAAGACTCTTGGTAATAACTTCATGGTAATTTCTAAGCAGTAGTAAATGTCACACAGTTTTAGTTCTAGAAATTAATAACTTCAGATAAAGAGTCTAGAGACAAAATTTTTCTCATTCTCATTAGTATAAAAACAGAAGAGCTCCAGTATCAGTGGAATTACCCTAGAACTACCTTGGGAATAACTGGGATAAACTTCAGAAAACTAAAATTGTATAAAGTTTGTTTTCTTTTGTACTTCTGTGTTCTGTGTTTTCAGATCAAGACTTTTTCTCATTTCTTCTTATTTCATAATTCAAAGAGTAAGGGTATATATACACAAGTGAGCATGCCCACACACAGCCACATGCATACACAAGTTAGTTGTGAATTTTCCAAAGGAAAAATGTCAACTTCAGAAAATAAATCAACATTTTCTACTTTGACAGTCATAATTAGGAATTCCTCACAGCTGTTTTGGAAAACTATCAATTTTAAAATGTTGAATGTTTCTGTTAAAGTGAATTTGAAGCAACTACTAAAAATTTTATTTTTACTTTTGCTTGAATATTCTATTATAAAAAAAAATCACTCTTTCTGGTCTGAGTAAACTATAACCTCTTCTGGGTTACAAAGAGAAAAAAAAGCTTAATTGAATATCTGTGTAATTACACCATTTGGTAAAGTGTATAATTAATTATTCCTCTCATGTGGTCTAATTTCCCACTTTGCCTTTCTGCCAATCCAAACCAATAAAATGTCCCATAAAAGCATTAAATTATAATGGTTTTCACTGAGGTGGAGCAGGTAAGGAGGTCACGGAAACCGGTATCCAATTCTCCTGAGAGCCTGTAGGTACTTTTCATGCTCTTTTTCAGCTGCTGGTCATCATCTTAAAGCTGAGACTGGTGCTAAAAGAGAGGGTTGCTTCTTTTCTGCTTCATTCTACTGTAAACAGCTTCATTTGGCTCTTTTATTGCTTTTGGTGGAAGCAAACACTCTTCAGGCATCTTTATTACAGAAGGGGACAATTAAATAGCTAAGCAAGGAAGTCTGCTTAGATAAGACTCTCCACACCTTCATTCAGAGGAAACAGCCAGAAGCTGAGGCTTCAAAGTTGCACTGACATAAAGTCAAGAAGCAGCTCGCTCTCAGTCAGGCGTTGCTCAGACAAGGGGGATGTCTCACAGTAGTCTCACAGCTCTTGGTGTCTGCTTTCCAGCTGAGATCATGGCCCAAGGCATGAGTTCCCTACCACAGAAAAGTTAAATGGTATAGATAGAACAAGCAACAGTCTGCGCATAAAGGAAGGGAAAACAGAATATGTACAGCCTGGGGCAACAAAAAGGTTGCTACTCTTTTTCAGTTCAAATACATCAAATGTGGATGCATTTTGCTTGTTAGCAGGCATGCTATGTATGAGTTTGGGATGAGAGTTCAGTTCCTAACCATTAAGACCTACCCAGTATTTTTCACAAGAAGATAGACTGATCTTGGATACCAGGATCATTTACGAAACTTCATGTTACTTTCTAAAGATTTTTCTCTCTGTTGTTTTAAACAGTCATTTTAACACAAGGTGAAAAAATAGTGAACTAGGAATGAGATAGTATTTATTTCCATAGAATCCATCCAGACAAAGGTAATAAGTTCATCTTCAGTCAATGACTTTTCAGCCAAGAATAAGGAAAACATAACTGCTTTTACACATTACCCAGTGAGTGCTGCTACCTATTCCAAATACTACGATGAAAAAACTCTTGTCTCATATAGATGCTTGCTCACACTTAGCTTTAGGAAACTCTCAAAAGTTTAAAGGGATACTACTATATAATTGTTTTAATTAACTGCCATTTGTTAGAAAAGCATCCCCACTTACAAGTTTAATTACAGTGTTAATGTAGCTTTAAAACTCTGCAATAATTATCTCTTTTTAGGAGGATCTCATCACATAGGCCCTTTACTGGTGTTATTAGAGCCATCTGCTTTGTCCAATAACATTAATTGCAGCCTGGGAATATTTATGTCTTCTAAATTTATGCAAAATGCCACTATGGCTCATACAGAGTCTTCAAGAGATGCAGAAAAACATATATAGATCAAGTAGTTAAAAAGCCTCCATCATCAACAAAAGCACCACAAGAAATATGCTGCACCACACCTGTCAATAAGCAGTTGTGCATTCCTGTGCATTCAGATAACTAAAGTAGAAAGATCATTCCTCATGTTATAATTAGTTATAGATCTTATTTCTTTTATCTGCTCTCCATATGATTAGTTTGTATTCACAAGACTGGAGTCTACAGTTGCCTCTTTCATGCACTGTGGCACATTCTGGTGTCAGTGTACACTATTTTTAGTTCCTGCACACTTTAAAAGATATATTCTCTTATGACTTGGGCTGTATCTTGGTTTTCCACTCCTTATCAGACAATACAGATAAAATAGATATGCCAGTTTTTTTCAATTTATGCCCAACACTCTCTTCCATCGCTTCTGGTTTTAATACCATTCACCAGTAGACAAAACAGAACTGACTATGCCTCATCCTAATGTGTATGGAACAGCTACTTGTCATCTCAGCAGCTTTTCTCCTTTTCTCCTTCTGCTGTTTGTGCAAATGTCTTCTTACTCTTAGTTCAACACTTTATTAAACATTTCTTCCACCAACCACAGCAAGTCACCCTGTTTATAATTCAGATAATAAAAAAAAAAAAAGAGAAGTGAACACAACTTGAGGACTGAGCATTCAGGTTTAATATACTTACATTGCTTATCTGGGACTTAGTTAGATTGCAGAATCTTCAGAATGAAAGTCAGGGTGTAGAAAATCTATTTTTCTCTCTCTTGGTACAGCTCTGGCATAACCTAATTTATGATAGCTGGAGATAAATTCAGAACATTTAAGCCTTTTCATATATGTCTGTAATGTTAGCTCACAATCTGGTTACTACTTTTCACTCACAGTGGACATAATTTTGATGTATTTTTATTTTTCCTCTTCCCAGCTTTTGCAGAATGCTGATGTGCGCATTTACTTACAAATACCATCTTGAGATTGCCAATGTTCTCTTCTAAACAACTTTTTAATAAAGATTTCAAAGAATTCTTTCTTTTTTAAAGCTTCATAATCATTAATTTCAAAGAATTCTTTCTTTTTTAAAGCTTCATAATCATTAATCATGATGAATATCAGACTTAAATTCTTCATTGGATTTGGAAATGTATTTTTAGTGTTGTAGTATTTGAAAACCCAATGTTTATATTGTATATTTGTGTACATTTTGTAAACCCACGTATATCACTTCTCAAACAAAGTTTAGGATTTGCCAACCAAATATATCCATGATCTGAAAACCTATAATGTATCTCCTTCAGTTTCTTGACAGAGGCTGCAAAAGCAACAAATACATGTGTTTCTCAGTAGACATCATTGATAAGTCTACCACAATCTCATGTCGTAATGACTGGACTAGGCTTCCTCCTGAGTTTGTAGAATTTCCAAGGAAGGTGAAAGTTTTGCTATAAAACCAGAAGTTTGATCTTTATGCATTTAAATGGCAGTGGGACATCTGGCTCTACACTTTACTACATTCATCTTAAAAAAAAAAGAGCAAAACCAAAAAAGGAGCAATAGGAAATTTCTGTTCAATAGCAGAAAAAAATGGCTTTTATAATTTATTGTTTACTATCACAAAAAGAAATATGTCAATTTTTTCTAAAAGTTAGCTTTGATATTTCCACATTTAAGCATTCTGGAATTTTACACTGCAAAAACCTTTTTTTCATTAGAGTACAGAACAAAAGCACTCTTTTAAATACTAGCATTTCCCACAGAAGAAAAGTATTATTTTCTATCCAGTTCTAGGACATATCAGAATTATTTAAAGAAAAGTATTTCAATCATTTCTGTCCCTATATTTATATGATGTTCTTTGTGGAATAAAATCAAAGGGTAAAAAGATGCTATATTTTATAACTGTAATGCTGTAATACATTCCAAGAATATTTATGATTCTACTAAGGGAATATGGGTCTGAAATATTACAAAACATTATTTGAAAAATCAATTACCTACTTCTCATGCTGTATTTATTCAGTTACTTTTGCAGCTTTGCCTGAGAGAATGCTTTTATTTACTTTTACAATTTGATTGTTTTGTTTACACTCAATACATTGATTATGATCCATGCTCAGCCCTTGATGATGTTAAATATTTCATATTTTTCTTAGAGCAATTATTAATTTCTCATTAATCGATGCTTTTAAATATCCGTCTTCACTATAAGACTTAAGAACTTTACAGCATGAGCTGCTTGTACCCTGAATGTCTTACAAATCTGCATCTCAATTAGCTCATGTTGATAACACCCTCTGTTCCCTTTGGCTTCTGTAGAAATCAGGAATACTCAAAAGCTCAGAAAATGTACATACAACACTGCAAGATCAAGTCCAGCTTTTTACTGCTCGTGAGATGCTCACATATAAACCTTCCAGTCCACCATCTTGATAGGTCCCAACTTCATCTTACTCTCTGTTCTGGTGGTAAAAGATGGGACAGAAAAACTAACAGAAAGAAGGGAAGTGTTATTAATAGGGAATTATGGTTCTCAGGGAACTTCACATGGTAGCATACATGTGTATTAACATGCATCAACATTGTGCAACCCTAATTTTCCACTCTGATTCCTATAAAGTTTCCATTTACATTTAGGAGCTGTATTGATTTAAAAATAGAAAATGTAAATCCTTCTTATGATATACTTTGACAGGGAATACTCTTCTTTTTTTTTTTCTTCCCTAATTTAAATACAGATAGGTACTTTTTGAGGCCTCCAGCATTACCTGAAAGTTGCACACAAAAACATTTCAGGTGAAAATATAAATTATTTTATTATTTGCATTAAAAAATTCAACTCTGTACATCTCTTCCTTTTTCCTGCAAGCAGACCAAGGTCTGCTCTCACTCCCTTTTTGATTGTATTTCTATTCATTCGGTTTTGTTTCCCCTCATTCAGAACTCTTTGCCTTGAAACTTCCCAGCAACTTTCCAGGTCAGGAAGTAATTATTGCTCCCATTTCACATGCAGCAAACAAAAATACAGAAAATGCAGTTACCCAGACAAAGCCACTAGAGAGTGGTTCCAGGAAATGAACAGACTTCTCTTGACTTGAAGTCTAAACTTCTATCTAAAAGATAATTTCTCAGTTGATTCTTGACTTAGCAAGTTAATGAAACACACACTTAAAGCAGTATAGATGATTCCAGTATCTGAACTAGCTCTAAGTGAGTCTATATTTTATCTTGGCAAGGGTGCATACCTTCAAACCCCACTGTCCATACAGTTTGGTTACAAGTCCTTCTTGGGATTCATGTTTGCATCTGTAGAGCCCTCCACACAAGGGGGCTGGATCTAAAAAGGGATGCTGGTTACTATGCAGGCAGATATTTACCTGATAATGACATGAATGCTTGAAGCCCCACAGACTCAAATTTTCTTCTGGTAAATATTTTTGAGAGCTTTAAACTATTCCTGATCATCACGTTCACAGCCATCAAAATCCTGATGGACATAGATCATGCATATTCTCCAGCTTTCTGCTAAGTCCAGCTGGTAAAGTCAGTCAACACATGTTTCAAAAAGGTACCCCCTCCTGATTTAAATGGCAGGCCACCCACTAAGTTCCCAGGTCTGTTGTTTAAAGAAAATATACAATTTTTGTTCTATATTTACCATTCCTTTACCATCAGAAATCTCTTTATATGGTCATTTACACAGCATTATTAGGTCAGTTGCTCTATTTGAAAGATAAATGTATTGACTTTATAACTTTAAAATAAATTTCCCAAACTTCAAAGTATTCTTGCATTTCCTTCTAGACTTTTTCTTTTCAAATTTTAATCATCACTTTTCAATATGGACCCTAATACTGACACAATATGTTGTTATTGGTCTCAGAAATCATGTCTGCAGAATAATAATCTTCTAAATGTATTGGCTACTCTCTTATTTGTATTATTTCTGTTTAGTCTTTAGATCAAAGAAAAGGTGTCATTATAACACAAATAATAAAATTATATACTTTCTGATGTGGTTTTGAACTGTTAAAATTAGAGAGCTGCCTATATTTGAAGAATGGGACACACTCCTACCAATTCAGCATAAATAATTATGCCTTTTTAAGAGTATAATACAACATATATATTTGTATAATATTCTAAGAAACTATCTGCATTTTGATATTTAATGCTCTGAATTACTCCACATCATATAATATCTTTCTAAAAAGGATGTTACATAAATGACCATCATTTGCTATATCAGTTGTGAAATAGAGTACATTGTTGCTTGCATATGAAAAATCACAGCTATAGCTGAAAGTCCTTTGGAGATTTATTCCCAGATTTCACTTCATAGAAAATTGTTAAGTAGAGCCAAGATTTCAGAATGGGCAATCCATACAACAGGATCTGAGGTGTGGCTGACAAACTGACAGTGAGTTCTGAAATGCATTATTGTAATGTGTTGACTTTCTTGTCTTTGCTGTAGTTGCAGTTTTCCAGCCACACTCAATGTAAATTGATGAGTTTCATATAAGATATTGTAAAAATACCCATTCCAATGTTTGGACTGCTGGCCAAGCAATTCTTTCCCATTCAGCATCACTAGTGTAATGTTCCTTCTCTTATGAATTTCTATTTTTATGAGTTTTTGAAGGAAACTTGCCTAGAAAATGCAATGTGGGGCTGCTCAAACAAGTCTAATAACTCTGGGTGTTTTGATTTGATCAGAGCTGCTGGTGTAAAGACAAAAGAAGTTGTCATGGTCTCCTCAGCACAGTGCCCTGTCAGCTACAGGATTTGGTTTTGTTGTGTAGGCAGAAAAAACTATGGGGAAAACAAAACTGAGTTTTCAAGATATTAGATGCTTTTTGCACTCATCGAACAAAAAAGCTTTGAGTGAAAGCATCCCTGTATGCATACCCACTTCCTCAACAAACAAACAAGCAAGTGAAAATATGGTAGAAAGGTGTAATTAACAGTTTGTATCCTTCCTATAAATGCATATGATTGCTACATGATAAGCGTCAAATATAGATGGCTTAAAATATAAGTAGGATTGAGACGTGAAAATAATATAGAAGAGTAAAGTCCTGTAAACCTGCAGGTAAACTACTTGCCAGTTTTAAGTACCCCCGATCAAAAGAATAACATACAATACAAACTGATGAAGGGAGAACACAAGAAACACCCTGCAAAGTAGTATTTCATTCTGTTAGGCACTGACTGCAGACATAACCTTTAATCAAACACTTTGGAGAAGTGCCAGGAAAAGGGTGAGAGAAAGCAGAAAATTCCTCCACAGAAGACTGTATGGCTGAAATCATCACTAAATGAATTGTGATAGAACTAACGGAAAGTAGGTTCGTGCTACATACCTCCCTCATTTTTGTAAAAGTCACTGGTTCGGTTTAAAGATAGTTCATGTAAACACACAGAAATGGCTTAGTGGTTGATACCAAGGACTATCTAAACCAGTGACCTAGCTCACTGGTGGCCAGAATGGAGGCATGGGGAAGCATAGGAGCAGGGCAAGCCCAGAGGTCATTTCCTCCAAATATCCTTCCAGTCTCCTACTAAGGTGACTTTGTCTATTCTTTTTTGACCCTGGTTTAAAGGCTAACAAATGAAATACCTAGGTGTTATTTGTTGCTCTTCAGGACACTAAAGGCAAAGGCTTTATGCCACACTGAGCAAAGTTTTTGTCCCTAGCAAAAAATTTTGAAGGTATAAAAAGACAATCAATGGTTCAAGTAGTAATAAAAAAGAAGAGTAGTCAGGAGGCCATTCAGAGACCAAGTAGGACAACAAAGGTGTTAGAAGCAGGTATAGATAAAAGAACCAGTAACACAGCTGGAAAAAGCCCAGCAGCTAATGTGAAAAGAAATGCACTTGCTAAGGCAAGGCATTGAAGGAATTCAGCACATAGCATGCTTCTTGTGACCTGTGTGGACTGTGTGTTGGACGAGAAGAAAAGCACATCCTTTCCAATATTCACCAGAGAATGATCACCATATTAGCTTCTGCCAATTGGATCCTTTGAAGAATCCTGACAAATACTGAATGCTTTGCCTGTTGCCAAACTGTGATAACATATTATACAAAGTTCCAATGGTTTACTAATACCAAGTGAAATGTTTGGGTTGTGTATTTGGCTTGCGTGGCAAGGTTTTGGTAGTGGGGGGACTACAAGGGTCCCTTCTGTAAGAAGCTGCTAAAAGTTTTGCCTATGTCCAATAGAGCCAATGCCAGCCAGCTCCAAGTTGGACCCCATGCTGGAGCAGGCTGACGTGCCCAAAGGAGGCCGTGACCCCATGGAAACCACACGCTGGAGGAGGCTCCTGGCAGAACCTGTGAACCCATGGAGAGAGGAGCCCCTACTGGAGCGGGTTTGCTGGCAGGGCTTGTGACCCCACAGGGGACCCACACTGAAGCAGTCTGCTCATGAAAGGCTGCACACCACAGAAAGGATAGACCTACACTGGATCAGTTCATAAAGAACTGTAGCCCATGGGAAGAACTCAGCTGGAGAAATTCATGCAGTACTGTCTCCTGTGGGAGGAACCTCATGCTGGAGCAGGGGCAGTGTGTGAGAAGTCCTCCCCTGAGGAGCAGCAAAAACAATGTGTGATGAACTGACCCCAACCCCCAGTCCCCTGCACCTCTTGGCAGGGAGGAGGTAGAGAATTTGGGACTAAAGTTGAGCCTGAGAAGAAGGGAGTGGTAGGGGGAAGGTGTTTTAAGATTCGGGGTTTATTTCTCATTATCCTGTTCTGATTGGGATTGGCAATAAATTAAATTGATTTTTTCCTCAAGTCAAGTCTGTTTTGTCTGTGATAGTAATGGCTGAGTGATCTTCCTGTCTTTATTTCAACCGCGCAGCCTCTTGTTCTATTTTCTCTCCCCTGTCCAGCTCAGGAAGGGGGAGTGATAGAGCAGCTTTGGTGGGCACCTAGCATCCAGCCAGGGTTAACCCACCACAACAGCCAACCAGACACAGTGAACTTCAAAGATCTACTTCACAGATAAACTGTGTCTCTTGGTCTTTTTCTTATTTTAGTAGCAGCTTGAGCCTACTGACTTTAACAAATATGTTACAAATAAGCCATTTTGGCTTGGTTTTACCAAAGCCATTAACTCAGAAATACACATTTTCTTTCAGAAAGACTTTTAGAGTAAAACCAGTGGGAAAGTCAGTAAAAGAACCTGGCACGCTCCATTTGAACTTGTGATTTCAAAGTCAGGACTCATACCTCTACCATTTTGGAGTCTGAAATTCCAAACAATTTTTAAATCATTTTTTTCTTTTATTATATCCAGAAAGGCTGCTGAATTCAAGAAATATTTTTTTAAAAAGAAAAAGAAAAAGTCAGGATCTGGTTAGAAGCCCAGATAGTAGACTACAGAAAATAAGAAAAATTTTAAAATAAGACTACATCCAAGGTAAAACAGAGTAAAAGCTTAGTGGGAAGCATGCACACAGAAGCATGTTGCCTAAAAATGTGGAAAAGAAAATTTATTTCTAGGTAACTGAAAAAAAGTGCAAATTTTATTCCTTCTCTCTGTGGCCCCTCAACAAGGAAATGGTAATAGAAAGCAAAGTCTTCATTCTCAGTATTTCTCAGAATCACAATGATACAAAACCACAAAGAGAGTGAGCTTCCTGGAAATAAAAGCATCTACTTCAGAAGAAAAATTTATTGAATGAACCATGTGTGAATCTGAGCTTCCAGGAATCTTGAGTGGCTAGATCTGATGATTATATCACAAGCCATCCTTTTTTCTAAATAGGCAAATGGTATTTTAAAATACTAAGATGTTTCTGTACTTAGGCAGTGTTAGCAGCAATGTCTCCTTTTAAGTAGGTGAACAACAGAAGAAAATGTAAAACTACTGTTTCTGTATAGATGGAAAACTACAGTTGCACAAGTGACACTTATGAACTAAAAACCAGCACACTTCCACAGGCAGTGTGCATGGTAGATGCAGAGTTTTCTGACATGTGCCTCTGCTTTAAACAACTGCAATGCTTAATATGTTTTGGAAAGCTAGACCTAGTTAATACTTATTCCACATTTCAAATTTAAAGCACATAAAAAAGGTCTTCATAAGGCTTTAATTTACCAGTGCCAAGGAAACAAATGAACAGTTTCTACCATCACAGTATCTTAGTAGACTGCAGCAAATGTTTGGAGTGAACTTAGCACAACCTCCACCACATACACAAAAGGTAGAGTAAAAGAAGCAATATACACATATTTTGGTAAATTATTCTGCTACAAAGAGCAAAAGAACTAAAAGCCAACTAAACCTAAAAAATGTGAAAAATCTCATTTTTCATGGTGCTTCATTTCCAAATACCCATATGTTTAAAAAAAAATAAAGAAGGAAATTTTTAAATCGGAGAATATTTTAAGTCAATGAAAGGTTTGATTAAAAATGCTTTTAACTTTTATTACCTTCTCTCTTTTTTTTTTTTTCTTTAAGGTAGACTCAAAATGAAATTTCTACAGTTATTTTTCTTCTGGCAAACCAAAGGATCCAGTCTGAATCTTGCCCAAGATCCAGTCTGATAATCTCAGCTACTTTAATGGCTGAACGGAAAAAGGAATTCACAGGCAGAACAAAGATCTCAGCTGCAAAGCTGCCTCATATAATAGTGAAAAACAGTGCTAAATCAGTCCATTTTCTTTATTTTTCACACATTCAACCACAACTGATTTCATAGTTCCTTTGCTTTCAAATATATCACAAGAAAACCTTGCAAGTCTGTTTGCATGATCTTGAATTATGTTGAGTCATGCTGAGCATTGAATGATGCAGAGTTCTGCTGGCCAGTGCTGCAGCAGCAGGGTATGGTTCCTTGTATGAAAAGAAATTGGGAGTCAGAAGGCCAAGACTTTATTCCTTTCATTGAATTCCTGAGCTGAAAGCAGAGAACTGAAGGCAGGGATGTCCTCACTCTTCCACAGAACTTGTAATGTAACTTTGACGTAGTAGTTGGTCATACATAAAAGCAAAGGCAGAGTGAATTAAAAAGAAATAATTTTTGAATTTCCATTAACAAATGTAGTTTATTTAAGATTGTATGTTCTCTTTTGGGAACTATAAATTTTAATTACAGTGTCTGGGATTTTTGGCTAAGAAAATTTAGAAGATGAAAGTTTCCAGACACGATACTTCCCTACATTTTCAAACAGTCAGGGCAACTTAAAAATTTAGCAAAACACCTCAGTAAGATTTCTACTTTAAATAAATATGCATTTTTATTTAAATACAATTTTACTATATTTTGACATTTTAGGCAGTAAAATAGTGTCTGAAACTGTTCAATTTGTGCTTTTTTTGCCCAAGTTGCTATGTTATTTTCTAATTTTCTTCTAAAATTTTGCTATTCTTAATTGCTTATTGCATAGATTGCCCTTTGAGAAAAACTTCAAGTGGCATGTAATTATAATACAGTATAAAACCATCTACATAATCACATGCATAAAGAGACACATCCAAAATAAAAGAGCAGGAGCAATGAAATGGAAACCTTCTGTGTTCCAGTCTAGCACTGTATACCTTAGAAACACTTACAAGCAATGTATGCAAAACTAAATTTGGCATCTAAGCCAGTGTTTGGACTTTTGTGTTCAGAGCTAGATAGTTTTGTGCTAAAGGGCATGGGGTTTGTAAACACTGCATAACTAATAGGCTGTCCTAAGCATTACACCTAAAAGTTCGCAAGTGTGTCTGAGGATGAGCTGGTTTTCCTTTGGATCATTTTAATAAAGTGAAGCCTCGGAAAAGAAAAGATAGATTAATTCTGCATCAAAAAGGGGGTTAGTCATTCATTTTTGTGTATTTTAATTGAGGGTGCCCATTAAAATAAAGATTAACAAACAGCTATGTAATTTCATAGAAAACAAAAATGTTAAACATAGCAGGATCAGTTGCAGTGTTTCCTGTTGTGCTGAAAGCAGACAGCATCTATCTTAAAGCATTTGCAAGTGGGATCTTTGCTTTTTAAAAATGAAACATGAAAGAATTAAGTACTTCTGATACATATTAAAGATACATGGAAAACAGTTTTGGAAGGTACTGTTAATATCTGCTGCTTCCCTTTAGTTTGAAAGATAATTAGAACACCTTCAAAACACATATTTATTTAACAAAATTTCATATTTCTTGTTTTATCCTCAATAAGCATGTAGGTCTTTACATATGGCTGATTTATGGAGACTGTTTCACAGAAGGAATTGTCACTCGCTTCTGTTTAAATTGGGGTCTGGAAGGCTATGTGTAACAGCATTCCTGATAATTGGTTCTATTATGAAGCACTGTCATGGCAAATTTTCCAAGCACAAAACAGACTGCTTAACACTACCTCCCAGGAAAAAAAAAAAAAACCCACAACACTATCCTGCTTCAGCAGCACAAATTTAAATTCTAATTGCATAGAGTAAATGCAATTATACCTCACATAATGCAGGTGCCAAACCCGAAATTTGGAGTATGTATTTTGAACAATACAGAGTTGCCACAGAGCTTAAAACAAAGACATGAAACACTACGGTTTCAATTCTTCTCCAAATACAAAAGAAGAAAAGAATCCATCTGTCTTTTCAAAGTGTACTACACTGCTACACGTTTCTTTTTAACTCACTTTCTAGCAGACCTTTGCTACTTCATTAAAACATTTTCCAACATGTCCTATATATTTGTGCTATAGCAATCCATAGTTTATTCATGTTGAGTGGCTAACCTTTCTCGAAGTAATTTAGCAATGTTTCATAGAATCATAGAATCATTTAGGTTGGAAAAAGTTCCTTTTGTACATCTCATCTGAATGACTCCGAAGGAGAACTGGGCAAGAATTGACCTAAACATAAATATTTTTAAAAATTAAAAAAGGAACACTTGGGGATTTATTTATTTGTCTTGGTTCTGGTACATCAGCTTTACTTTGATTCTAATTTTCATGCCTTTTTCTGTCATCCAGATCCAGATAGCATCAGAAAGAAACAAGGCATTGTAGAATATTTTTCATAATATTTCAAGTGGGACTGAAACCTAGAAGTTTCCCAAAGGCTGTCGCATAACATGATCTCACAGTATAACCAGCTTAATTTATAGTTGCCTTCACAAGTATTGAGATTCTCCTCTGAACCATCAACTAAAACATTCATCATTATTTAGGACATGAAACTTTACTTTGAGGAATGCTTGATAGTTTGGACAGATATGAAAAGTCAGCTAAAAAAATTCTAAAAGAGGTTAAGTTTAAGTAAAAAGATACAAAAAGCAGTATTTCAATTTACATAATTCATTTGGATAAATTACATATTTCCTTTTAACATTTCATCACTGTATTTCCTTATTGCAGACAACATCTTATTATATTCAGTCAAGAATCATAAGGTCTCAGGAGGATCCGTGCTTACAAAGTTATATGCCGAGTACCCTTCATTAGCTTCATATATTAGTGGTCATTCAGATAAATAATAAAAAATCCTCACATTTGGTTTTTAACAGTAGTCTATAATTGTAAATGAGCATACAGCCTTACTATAAGGTTTTTCAGGGTAAAATCCATATTTTTTACTTTTATCTTGCAACTGAAATGGAAGCGATTTAAAGTTTAGATCTGCAAGTGATAAAAGGAACCCACAGGAGTCTGTAGGCAAAGCATAATGCACTGCAAAACAATTTTTTTCACCTTGGGGATTCCTAACTACATTCCTTGCCAATCAGCTGTGGGGTAAGTTTAACAATACAGATACCTTACTTTCTTAGCCAAGTAGGAAGTGGTTATCTGCCTCGCACTCAGGACATTTATTGGATAAAATCAGAGGATGACCAAGGCTTATTTGACCACTGCATCATTCATAGTGATGTTGAAAATGAAATGCTTAGCAAAAAAAGCTAAATACATTCACAAAACTTTTAAACTAATCCTTGAAGTCTGAAGACAGCTCAGATAAACCAATCTTTAGGCCCAATAAAACTAGGGCATAATAATTTAACATAGGAATAAGCAGCTACACACCTACTCCATCAAAGTAGTGCTGCGATCAAAGATAGGATATACATACTTGCAAGTCCACTTACTTTGTAAAACCAGGAATGTCATTAAGCAATCATCATTTTTGTTTTTCTCTATCATTTGAGAAAAAAAAATTATTTTTGCAGGCTTTTATTTCTTGAGGATTCTTATTCATGAGCTAAAGGTACAGCACACAAAGCT
Organism: Gorsachius magnificus; assembly: GCA_034008185.1. Classification (NCBI taxonomy): domain Eukaryota; kingdom Metazoa; phylum Chordata; class Aves; order Pelecaniformes; family Ardeidae; genus Gorsachius; species Gorsachius magnificus. The sequence continues at coordinate 62,091,252 of CM067084.1, forward strand.
CTCAGAACACCATTTAAACTAGTATTTCATTCACTTTTTGCAACAACAGCTTTTCTTACAGTTAAGCCCAAATCATTTTGACTTCCTCACATTGGAGGATTCTACCACTTTGCTATACAGTCTGGTTTTAATCCTATCCACTATTCACTGGACTCCATATTTTTACTTACATCACAGTATTGTCAAGCACAAGTGCAACAGGCTGGCTAGGCTGCTTCCCCATCCTTTCCGTGTGGATTTAAATCTTCTAACTAACCCATCTGTTTTTTTCCTTAACCATTACCAGTTGCAAAAGAGTATATAGCCTTAAGCTATGCTAAATCCTCTGCATTTCTGCACATTGCCTTTCCTACTCATCTATAAGTGCCTCTCCCTTGACCTAGAGAATTAACTACTCTTCTCACTTCAGAGTCCCAAACACCTCCCTCACAGGATCCCTAACAAAACCACACCCCCCAGGCCTACTCAGAGGCCTAAATTAATTATGCTAATCAGACTACCCTGGCTAACCCAATTAAGTTTAATTAGCTGATGCCTTTCTTCCTAAAACACCTTGCCTTAGGGACATTTTACCTCTGTTTTTAAGCTAGCTAGAGAAGTCAATCTCCTCTTGCAAACTTACCCCTTGGCTACAGACTTTCAGCAGGGAGAGTCTCAGAGAAGAAAGCCTTTCAAAAGCCTTAATGAAGCTTCTTCTTTCCAGAATACTTAAAAGTGGACTGTAGTCACATTGGAATTTGAGCTGTGATCAAAAGCAGCTTATTTAGCAAGTCCAGTTTCTATGTGAAGCCAGGAATGCCATTCATAAGCATCCTTTCTTGGTTTTCTCTGTCATTTGAGAGATATTGTAGATCTCTGGTCATATTCAAGAACACCTCTATCTTGAGATAGCTGGGCCATTGACCATCTACTTCCCACCTGATCCTGAAGCTGTGCGTTACTTCACCTATGCCTGCCTTCAACTTCACTGCAGGAAACTTCATCTTCTTGTATTTACTAGATCTGTCTACACACTAAATGCAGTGATGCAGAAAGTCTCCTCCATGGCTGATCCTGGTTAAACTTTCTCCTGCATGAGACTGAAACTAACTTCCCTCATTCCTCTGTAAAATATAGCTGAGCAAAAACTTTTCAAAATTTCTATCAGAACAAAGCCTAAACAAAGAACCTGAAAAATTTCTACCAACTGGAATTCCCAACTGGTGTTACTTCAGAAATACTGAAAAATTATATTTTCAGAAAAATGCAGGCCTTTGGAGTACTTCAGATAGTCAATTAAAGTCAATATTCTTTTTGTACTATCTGTAGACTGTTCTCTATATTATTTCCAGTGATAAATTGGGAAAACTTTTATTTCAAATCACAGGAAATTTAAAAGGAAGCTAGAAGACATCCTTCTTGAAGTGCTTTTTTCTCATAAAAATGGAGTTGTGAAGTCAAAGGAGGAAGAGAAATAAAATGGTGGTGTATGTTGATCAAATTATTTTTTCACCAAAATTGAAATCCATAAAGAAAAGTTCAGAATTGCAAAATGCATTCAAATTTTGAAGGTTAATTGGGTTTTTTTAAGTTGTAAAAGTTGACATTATTTTATTCTGACTGTCAAACATTTCCTATTGTAAATAAGGTTAATAATAACTGAAAAATTTTGGTTGGTTCAGTGGAAACTTTTAGAATAATGGAAAGAATTTTGCCCAACGAAATTAACTGTTTACATTTTTACTCAACAAATATGGGAAAATTCTTTACTTTGGCAATGATAATAAAACCTTGGTATTGTATTTATTGGGTTTATCTTCAAAGTTAAAAGTAGATATTTTAATGAACATACTCTTATTTACAAGCACTGAAAGAAATGTGATTTTGGACACACAGACACTAGTTAAAACAAATACTGGAGTGACCGGTATCATATGGTAAATTATGATCTAAGAAGATTTAGTAAGTGATTGATACAAGAAATTGGGAACTTCGTTACAAATATTTTATCCCATTCAAAGGTCTGTATTCTAATGAAAATATTGAAAATCAGGAGAGATTCCTTAAAATATTCTAAGGAATATAATGCTCTGCAATGAATAATAATACAACTTAACTTCCTATTAAAGCATATCTTTGCCTCACATTACTGTCTGCTTAGCTTTTCACCAGTACAATCAAAGTAATGAGAGGGATATATGGACTTATTCTAAATATTTCTAAATTAAGGTGACAGCTTCAGGTTTTCATTTGTGATTTTGTTTGGGGTTTTTGTAATATGCAAAGGTACAAAATACATCAATCTCTTAGGAAATATTTCAACTGATTTCAATAAGACTTTTGACTAAGTGAAGGTTGCAAGATTAGCTCCTTGATTTTATATTCCAACAACACGAATATGCTTTGCAAGTATGGCTTCTATACAGGCATGATTCTTAACAGGCTGTAAAATCCAGAATAGTTTGTAATAGTTCACTACTTTGCAGAATGTCAACTATTCATAATTCTCCAATTAAATACATTAGTAGTATGCTCTTAAACAGAAATAGGAATCTCTGACTGAAATAAGGAAGACCCTTATAAAGCTAAATGTTACATTTCCAATTATAACACTTGGGAAACAGTGATAGGAAAAAATGCTGGCTGTTACATACCAGAAGAAACAAGTCAAAACTGACTTTCTTGGAGGTTTTCTTTTTGCCCTTATCACAGCTCTACACAGTGGCACCTTCTGACCTCTCATGTTGAAGATGTTCAGGCTATTCAGCTGTTAGAATAAACTGCAGCAGCAAGTATGAAATGAATTTCCTATTGAAAACATGTTGATAAAATGTTGGCAGGTAGAAGTAGTGGCACACGATGGAGAGAAAACGACTTTGAAAATACCCAATCTAATGTTCACATTTGGAATTAAACAAGTAGTTGCCTGAAGCTTCCCTTGTAATCAGGAAACTGCATATCTTGCAAATTGTATTAGGAGATGGATTCCTCAAGCCAAATAAACAACCTGCAGTGCATATGAAGTATAGATAGCATGTTTCCAAAACTGCTTATTTGGGATACAACCATTATTACAATCAAATTTTGCTGTGGATTAGCTCCCTTAGCTCCGCTAATGTCAGGTTGTCTATAGCTTGTATTTAGTTCTTAAAAATTAGTGTAGCACTGAAAAATAGAAGATTAAAATTATGACATTAACATAGCAAAAGTAAAGTCACAAAATAGGTAGCATACCACTGAGTCAATGATTTGTTGTTACTTTAAGCTAGGATTTAGACTTCTTAGCTCAGTACCCCATCTACTTGAGAAAAGAAATCAAATGTATGATGCCAGTACATAGAAACTACATGGTATATACTGATGTATATGATGTTCAAGTGGCAGAAGAGTTTCCTATGAAATGCGTATGTTTCTAGTTCCAAGGGGACTGGGTGAATCTCTAAAGATTCTTCCTGAAACTACCATTAACACGAGTGTCTTTCAAAGGTTTAGAAGATGGCTATCCTAAAGATAGTAATACAGCTTTCTAGATAATCTCTGAAGTTACTTGTACTGTATGAATCCCCTCTTTCTAATGGTTTTATGTAGGCTCCAAAGTGAGAGGATGTGGTGAATCATGCAGTAAGTCAAGGAATTATTAGCGTAGTGACTCAAAGATCAGATGGTACATATTTCTCTCGAAGGCAGAGGACACTAGTGGAGAGGAATAACACAAAACAAATGACTAGAGTTCAGAGGAGCTATTCTTTTCAAGTCTCTCTCTTCACCTCATAGTTCCTTTTAATCCCTCACGGGTGTTTGTATTTTCTGTGATTTTATATCACAGTCAAACAACAGTGAGTTAGAGAATGCAATTTAGAAGGATGGCATGCTATAGCAACAAAGGATGTGGCAGGGGAGCTGCAAATGAGAAGTATTCTTCACTCAGTGTTGACTTCTGAAGATTTGTAGGAAGAAAGAGTAGTCCCCAAGACCTGGAAAGATCTGCACACATATTACTGGTGAGATACAAAACCTCTCCCATTGACAAGCTTCCCTGAACTGGCTTTATTTTCTGATGTCTTAACTTTGCAAGCAAGAGGCTGAAGTAAATTTTCAAGCTCACTGAAGACAACAATCTGTTGTGAAGTTCCAGTTTCAAAAGTTGGTATGCTACTGTTTTCATCAGTCTTTAACCGTCATTACTAGTCAGTAGTGGAATTTTCAGTGTTAGTCTATATCTGCTCTCATCTCCAATCATCTGCTACAGAGGAGGGATAGGAATTAGTCTTGGTGAATATTCTTATTTCTCTTGTGTCATGACTCAGTAAGTTCTTTATCGATCTCTAGAACTTCTATAGAGAAATCCTGCCTTGGTGATTTTCATGCGTGGGACTAACCAAACAGGGAATGTGGCTGGATGCATTGAGTGGTTGGATGTGAGACACAGCATGGACTAACAAAATATACCTCAGAATACTTACAAAATGCTGAATAAACCACTCTACATTGTGCATTGCCAAAGAGATCTCTGTCCTCCCTGCTTTTTTTATGATATTCCACTGAAAATGGGATCATATTGTACTTTTTTTTTTTATTTTACTTTGAGCACTATTTCTTTGTGAGGCCTTAAGGAACATGTATACACTACATTTAAAAGATTCTCACATACAGCAGCACCCTGTCTCTTCAACATACAGTCCTTAAGACCCTACTGCAAATGGCATCCACATTTTCACTCCTTCAGGGTATTTTTCTAATAAATGACCGAAACATCTTTTCTTTTCATTATCAATACAAATTAAAAGCCAAGCATATTTGGGGATTAGTTGGTGTAGCAGTTATGACAGTTTTATAAAACAGCAAGTCAAAACTGTGGAGCTTTATATGTGGAATAATACGATTATCTTAGGCTGTGCTTGCATTAGCAAGGAATTCAGCGTGATAGGAATAGATCAAGAGGGCAAAAAAAAAGGTGCTGAGGACCCTACATCTACATTATGCAGTTTGTTGCTGCACCTCCTTTGCCCTTGTCTAAGCAGAGACTCTAAGCCTAGGAGACAGGCTTAGCTTGGGAAGATACTGCATGAAATCTGGAGTGTCTGTCTGAGGTTTTCAGTTTGCCATGAGCTGGTGTCATGACTTCCTCATAATCAGATAAAATTCTGAGAGCCTCACCTATATTTAAGAAAACAGTAGCACCTAACAATCCTAACGTACCTCTCTGCAGAGAGAAACAGCCACTTTCAGAAAGAAAATCATTCCACTGTGAAACCACTGCCAGAGAGGTACAGACTAGAATGTGGATCTTGCTGTGTAAACTATGGAAGCTCAATCAACTAGCATAGTTATCTAATACCTAGAAAGTCAAATTTAGGAAATAAGTATCCAAATAGCTCCTCCTTCATTACTAAATCATGTTTATGTTTTAATTCATGTTAAAGCAGTTGTAAAATAATAGAGACAATGTTCATTCAAACTGGTAAACAGTATTTTTTTAAAAAAAAATTTTCACTAGAAAAATTATAAAATATGGAATGTACAGTCTGGTATACAAAGGGGGAGAAGGAGGGATAGCAATTCTAGGGGAAAAGGGAAAACACACTGGCAAAGAAATGTTAAAAAAACTGGGGTAAAATAAAAAAGAAATAGTGTGAACCCAAAATGTTTCATTCAAACTCACACACAATTATTTTCTTAAGCTTGTACAAATTTTTAGCTCATTTTCTTTTTTTCATTTTAGTCTAGGCAATGAAACATAATTAAATCTAAGTTTTACATTTTTCCATTTTCATTAAATATTATTTTTACTTGACTAAATTTTCAGATAATTTAATCTCTGTAAAATTTATCTTTATTATTTATTGGAAAATTTTGTCCCACTTCATTGGAAACATCAAATGTAAAGCATATGTACACATGTGGACAGAATTTATCTGGTTTTTGGAGAGACAATTTTATCTTCAGTCTTTTTTGGTTAAATTAGTGCTAGAGAGGTGTTCATGCTCATTCTAACCTTAAAAATATCTGCACTTTGGTGAAAAAGAAAATGAATTGTATACCATACACATTTGAGACCTGTTATTTTCAATAATAACATGTGATAAAAGCATTCATTACAGACTAGAAATAACTTATTCTGACAGTTTGCCATGGTAGAGTTCATGTTGAGTGTTGAGATGCTGACAACAAACAGAAAGAAAGCAAATACAACTGGCTCTTTTCCAGTAGATGGCATTCATCAAAATAGTATATTTCCAAGACATATTATTATTTCTCCTCAATCTGCAAGTTCAAGGTATCATCTTAACACAAGACAGAGTCAAACAGATATTTCTCTTAGTTGGCAGCACTGTTCATTTCCCACCTCTGCAATAAATCTAATCTATTTTAATAGCACTTCTCCCTCAACTTGCAGGTCAGACTTAATTTTCAGATGTCATCCACGGGTTACTAGAAATATGCAAAGCTACCTGAACTTAGGAGTTAAACAGCTTTTCTAAAGAAACATGCTTTTGTCAGCCAGACAAATGTTCTCTCGCATATATTTTTGCAGATTACAGCACAGTTTTGATAATAAGTATGGGTCAGATCTTTGGTGAGCGTAAATCAGAAGAGCCCTTCCAAGCCCTAGGCTAGTTCTAGTCCCAGCTAAGGGAGTGATTTACACCATCTCGGGACTTTTTCAGTCTGTGTATTTTATTGCTTCCTTCTCAGGTAATATTCAAAGTAACAGTTCTTATATTTTTAATGCTGTTGCTGTAAGGAAATAATAAACTGGAAAATTCTAGTGAATTAGACAGGCAGAAATAATCTGGAAGGTTTAGAATAATCAGAAGTGTCTGCAAGAATAACATTTGTTGAAGAAAAATGGGAATCTACAAAATTATGGAAATGATAATGTTTTAAAGAACACCTACAGAAGCTGTGCTACCCAAAACATTTAACTGCTTGAAAAGCAGTGACTTGTGCCCACACCTGTACCAGCACAGCATTCCAGCCAACTTCATGTTGTGGGGTGGCTCTGATTCTAAACAGGACTAGTCAAGGACTGATACTTTTATTTACACCTTTAGTCTGCTGCAAGTGCTGGAATACATACACAAATAGTGGACACGATGCTGAAGGAAGATTTTTGAAAATAGCTTTGAATATTTTTGAAAAAATGGCTGATAAATTTTAAAATCACTTACAAACTCAATCTTCTTTTCTAAAGGCTAATCTAACCCAGCATATTTTGATTCAGCCTATACTGTACGATGGAGAATAAGATTGCTGGCTACATGCTGCCATGCCTACTTTAGAAACAAGAGAGTTACCTCAGCTGGTGACACGTTTTGTCCAAGCCAGTCAAGTCTTGCAGTGAGGCACAGTCTTGCACTAATATAGCTCTTATGCTTTTTAACCCTACCCTACTTGCTATAGGTGTTATGCAACATGGAACAGTGGTGTTTGGTGTGAATACTGAAATACATGAAAAATATTCCTGTAAGTTCATCTTGTAAAAGTATTTTCCCTCCTTTCTCTTTATATCTCTTTCAATTAATTTCTATTTCTTGAATTTTAATGGTGAAGGTCTCAGAAGATATTGTACGAGGGATTTGTACAGGGATATTAATCCTTTCCTTTTGTTTCCCAGAAATATTAAGCTTGATGTATCTAAGGACCATATTTATGTTCTCTGAAGCTGCATTGAGTTGATGGGTCTTCATGATATGGTGGTGGTTAATGAATTTTTCTCTTTCCAGCTGAAGACCTACAAGCATATAGCAAGTATTCACATTAAGCCCAACGCTGGGATTCATGGGGATCTCGTCTAAGCAGACATCTAGTTTTCCTGCAAAAGCTGCATAGTGAGAAAGGCACCTCTAAAAGCCAGTACAACCTATCTATCTTGGATAACTCTTTTAGCATGGGATAAGTGTCCTTGTACAGACATTTCTCTATGATTATTTGAAGGAGCCCAGGTGAACAGCTTAAAGTAGACCTCTAAGCTTTAGACAGGTAATGATGGGTAAGAATAAAAGGTCAAATTCTGTGACCTTTTATTTTGTACTATGAATTCTTATTCCAATTCTATTACTCTAGTTCTCAAAGTCTCTTAACTCTTCACAATATTCAAGTGCTGCTTTGTATTTATAGTTCCTCTCACCTTTATGCCATCAGCAAATTTCATTAAAACATTTTTGCTTTTTATGCCAGGGTCATAAATGAATGTATTAAAAGACATCAATTCTGAATCAAGCTTTGAGGAACTCCACTAGTAACCTACTTACAACCAAATACTTTCAGCATAAGATATTTTTCTATTCTCTTTAGACAAGGTCTTCCACAGTGTAAAAAAAAACCTGTGTTACTTTGCATCTTTCTAGGCTAGAAATATCAGAAATTTATAGACATTCAGAATTAGACGTTGGAACACCTGCTTTCTGCAAATTAGTAAAAGGATGTTTAAATGATCTAGTCAAGGACTCTGGACTGCAGTGCAGTTGTGTACACATGGGCATCTAGGGCATCTAGTGCCCTGACCCTCAGCTGCTGTTTAACAGGTCTCCTGTAGGTTCTGTGCCATATTTGCTCTCTCCATAGGGACATACAGGGTACCTTAGGATATATCAGATGACACCAGAGGCCAGCGCTCAGGCAACAAATTTGTGCCTTTTTTTAATGTATTGGGTGTAGTCAGCAAGGTTTTTGTACAAGGTGGGCTGCATGGGTGGCTTCTGTGAGAAGATCAGTGGCTTTCCTGTGCCAGACATAGCCAGTTCATGCCAGTTCCACAACAGATCCACCACTGGCCAAAGCTGAACCCATTCACCACTCCTCACTCATTAAAGCCATGCCAGGAAATAGGATGCCTAGGTTTTTCTGAGCGCGGCTCTACATTCACAGAAAAGTCTTTTCAGAATTAAGCTGCTCTCTAGCACTGTTCATCACAAGTGTTGCTCGCTTGCTGAAGATGAGACATTGTACAGGAAAAAATGGGGAAGTTCTTCACTGATCCTAAATAGTGATGGGCAGTGTATCAGTACCACAGGAGTATCACTGTGTATGTAGCCCCAGTTTTTATCTACTTCACTCCTACCCTAATGGCCCAAATCTCCTGAGACTCTGCCTCCGCCCTTCCCACTTCTCCATTCCAGGCCTATAGCAATCTGGAGCTATGTTGCAGGAGTGTTACGGAGTAGGTATGAAAAGAGTTCTCTTTTGCCTTCACTGCCACCTCAGTAAGCAGCTTTTCTTGCTATCTATAGCTAAATATCAAAGCTGATTAGAGCTTGTACACATGTGGCTTCACTAGACGGACAGTGGGCTCCAAGAGAGGAGCGGTTGAGGGAGACAAACTGGTTGGCATAGGATGTTCATGCATGTGAGTTTCAGGGTGGGTGATAAAAAGGCAGTCCCAGAGCTTCCAGCAGCATATTCTACTGAAATGTTCCCTGTGGAGTGAAATAAATCAAAAATTGCCTTCAGGCTTTTGGTGAGGCAAAAACAATTGTAGAGTGGGGAAAATGTGTCGCTTGAAGAGAGATGGCTTACCTGCTCTACAGTCTCCTAGAACTCCATCACCCTTTTCCCAAAAGGTTTAATATCATGAAAAGTGCTGATAACGTGATTTTGATTTTTTTCTTTGTAACATCATGCAAAATCCAGACTTTATCATCCACTTCCTATTCTTGGTTTTTCAGAGTCTTTTCTCAATTATAAGTGATTTCTTTGGGTTCTGGGAATTCCTTGGGTTCTTCTAATAGCTAACAACATCCCAAGGAACTGTCTTATAAGTGTAGAAATTGACAAATTTCTTTAGGAAAAAACCCAACAAAAGCCACAAAGCCAGAGAAAGCATTTCCATTTTTCCACGGTTATTTTTCCAGTGAAGGGAAAATGGAAGGAGCTCTTCTATTCATTCTCATTCAGAATGAAAACTTTCTTGAAATATCAAAATTTCTTCCAGAAGGGAAATTCAGAGTGTCAGTCAGCTCTGCCTGAAAGTACCTTTCTGAATTCATTCAACCTTAGAAACAAGCCTGTGATTCTTTACAAAGGTTCTGAAAAGCTGTATTGTATTTTCACTTTAAAATGCACATTAAAGCATTACATATGCTCCAATGTGCATTCTCAGCAACAAAAATGCTTTTAACCCTCAACTTTTAAAAGCAGCTGCAGGGATTTGCTCCCCAGAGAAGACAGTCTTAAAAAGGCCAACTGAATTTCTAGGTTCCTGTGGGACCATGCTAGGCTTGTTTGGTTTGTCTCTGGGGTCTTTCATACAGTTCGGCTGAGGGAAGTGCAATTTGTTCAGTTATGTTTGCTGATCATTCTTTTTTAACCAATTCAGCAAGTACAAATAATTAAAAAGTGGAATAACTAGCCAACATAGGAAACATCTAAAGTGTACCCACTTTCATTCTACAATCACACCTTCAAGAACTGTATTAATCAGAACGTACCTTGCACATATAAGGAAATAAGGATTATAACATTTTTCTTTCCCTCAGAAATTAAACATTCACTGCTGCTCACTAGTCTGAGTTAGGTTTCTCTGTTTAGCTCTTATAGGAAACAGCAAGAAGGAATTGTGGTTTACCTGAAGCTGTTGGTCACCCGTGTCACCAAGGTACCTCAGCCAATAGCAAACTTTCAGTTATGTTCTGTGCAACTATTAGAAGAGATTAAAAAAAGTCTATGGAAAAGTACTTAAAGTTCCTTTTTTTCTTTTTCCCCAGGATTTGGAAGGATACAGTAATTACTTTAGCACATAATCACAGTTGGTATGAATGCTGCTTTAGTTGTCATCTGTGAAATACAACAGAAACTGCTTCATAGGAAGTTCTTGTGATTATTGCTTTGGAGTAGAGGAGACAAGTCTCAACTAAAACTGGGATCCTATTTCAAAGGCATTGAGCAAACACATTACAAAACAGTCCCTGATTCAATTATTTTTCACTTTAAGTAAATAAAATAGATAATAGCTGATAATTAAAATGGTTATATGACTTACTAAGCACAGTCAGTCTGTCAGAGGCAGGAATAGAACTTAGATTGTCAGGTCTTAGTTCGGTGCCCAGATGTGGTTTGTGGAATAATCCTTATTTTTTTTATTCAACATTTTCTTCGCTGCTCTAAAAATACAATTATAAGACTCAGGGAGCATTTTCACACTGAACTGTAACAGCTCTAGCATAGTCAGAGGGAAAGGATAACTTTAAAGTTTAGCTTCACTTTTAGGTAAGGCTGGACAGAAAGCCAGGAGTGAGTCTTTGGTTTTCCCTTTTTTGCCTCTAAGATGGTCTATTCACTAGCATGTCATGGCTTTTACCTTCTATTCCTGGCACAACAGTTGCAGTAGCCTAATCTGAAAGTGTTAGAATAAATTTGACTGGATTCCCATCCCAAATGACAGAATACAGTTTTACTTGAAAAATTAAAGCATTATGAAAAATAAAGCAATGCACAGTTTTAAAATATTTTTTCTTCTTACTGAAGGCAGAGATTTCAAATAAATCTATCTTCATGGAAAGGAATAGGTAAAGTTCTGAGTAGTACAATAGCAATGCATTGTTATAGTAATAATTGTAGCTAGGATCAAAATGGTACAGAGCCAATTCTCATTATGACTTGAAAAATATACTCTGACCTACTAATAAAAATAAAAACTTAAATATATAAATCAATAACATAGTGATATGTTTTACTTCAGCTTTGAAAATGTTACTGTAGTGGTCCTGGAATGCAATGTCATAGTCAATAAAAGATGCATCACAACTTTATTTATGCTTCCCTCTTCCCCAGTTATGTATACATTATCTCTAACAGATCTGTGAATATAACAATCTACTCAAACTGCATTATTTAGTCTTATGGCACAGTCAGTATTTCAGACTAACACTAAAATACTATTTGTTATGTTCATGCCTACTACCTTGGCCAAAAACCAAGAAAGAATGCCTAACTGTCAAATACGTCAGCTTCAGATGTGATTTCTATCAAAAATAAATAAAAATAGCTAACTTATTGTTATGAAAGGTGACATAAATCATTAGGGAAAACATGAAATGGCAAGCTTAGTACAGTTACTGAATAAAGGTCCTTAGGACCAGAACAATTTTTTTGTCATATATTTACAATTGCATAACAAGAGATTACAGATCCACAAAATCAAATTTATAAGTACTAATGCAGTAATATATAATCAGTAACCCTCTTGATCAAAGTATCAGGATGTTACACTGCCTCCTTAGTGTGAGAAAAGAAAATGTGATAAGGAGGGATGGTGGGTTTTACTGCTAGTACCACACCATTTGAGAATAAATAATAAACAAGGAGGGGTTTGAATCAGGGACTATCTTTCAAAGTGTATTTTTTTACAGCTCAATAGGTTTTCAAATCTGTCAGTATCCACATAATGGATTTCTTATAGTCACTTTGGCAGCTGAGAGGGAAGTGGTAAGAAGCCTTAAAATCTGGAATTACAAATGAGGACACTCTAACTAGGGTTAGGCCAGTTAATGAGATAGGAGGTCTTCATAACTTTCATAAAACCACAGTCAACTTAACAGTTGTTATGATTTTATAAACGCGAAATTTAAAACAGTTCTTCTAAAAGAAAAGTTGTTCCACAATTCATGGAATATGTAGACCACACCAAACAGTGAATTAATTTTAAAAAAATTATTTGTGTTTCACTTGCCTGATGTCGTGGTTTAACCCGGCTGGCAACTAAGCACCACGCAGCCGCTCGCTCACTCCCCCCCCCCCCCCAGTGGGATGGGGGAGAGAATTGGGAAGGGGAAAAAGGTTAGAGCCGAGGGCTGAGATAAAGGCAGTTTAATGAGAGAAAATAATAATAATAGTAATAATGAGAATGATAACAAAATATACAGAATATACAAAACGAATGATGCACAATGCAATTGCTCACCACCCGCCGACCGATGCCCAGCCCGTCCCGAGCAGCGAACAGTACCCGAGCAACCGACCAACCCACCAACCCCCCCGAGCATGACGTTCTATGGTATGGAATAGCTCTTTGGACAGTTTGGGTCCTAGCTGTGCTGTACTCCCAGCTTGTTATGCACCTGGCCGAGCAGGAGAAGCTCAAAAAGTCCTTGAACAGTCTGAGCACTGCTTGGCAACAACTAAAAACATCAGTGTGTTATCAACATTCTTCTAGTACTAAATCCAAAGCACAGCACTATGCTAGCTTCTGTGAAGAAAATTAACTCTATCCCAGCCGAAACCAGGACACCTGAGCAGCATAAGGAGGCACCAACTGAAGTATGAGAAGGTGCAAAAGATGGGGAAGAATTATATCAAATGATCAAAGAGGATATAGTGAAACACTCTGGAATAAGTTTAAGAAAGTAAAAAACCAAACAAAAAAAGAATGTCTAAAGACTCTGTTGGCAGTGAGTTCTACTAAATAGTAGAACAAATAAGAAACAACAGAAACTATAAATGTCGGCACTTGTGGCATTTAGAACTCAACAGGAAAAATATTAGCAGGGGAAACATGATTTACTGAATACAGAGAGAATTTGGCAATCTGGAAAGCTGGATTCTAAAATGTCATCTTGCCAGAGTGCAGGCAAGACACTGTAACTATTCTTACTCTCCTGACTTCTGACTGTCTTGTTGGCTTAGGCTATGAGCTTTCTAAGGTTTAGACTTCAATTTCTCTTTTACATGTGCTTATAGTATGCCCAACACAACACAGCTTCAATTTCATTTTGATCAGCCCCTCTTTACCACATGGAAAAATAAATAATAAATATTGTTCTCAATTATTTTACAGAGCAGAAATGTGATGTAGTGAGATTCTAAGAATTTTTAGGCATTATATTCTTTAGCATGATGACTCAATTAAAATATTATCAGCAGCATTTTTATAAAAGATGATCAGTATTTATTAGTTTAAATATAGACTTGATAAAACAGAGTAGATGAGACTAGCCTCAGGACTAGCTACAGAATATATACTTCTACAGACAGGGGAGATAATTTTATCAGTTCGAGGATCTGCTTCAAAGAATACCATGGGCAACAGTCCTGGAGGAAAGAAGGGTCCAGGAGAGCTGTTTGATTTTTGTGGATCAACGCTTCCAAGCTCAAGAGCAGTCAATCCCAAAGTGCAGGAAATCAAGCAAAGGTGGTAGGAGGCCTGCTCGGATTAACAAGGAACTTCTGACTGAACTCAGACAATCAAAAGCAAGCATACAAGAAGTGGAAGACAGTTCAGGTCACCCAGGAGGAATATAGAGACACTGACTGCTTGGTCATGCAGGGACCATGCAGGGATGTGTTCAGGAGAGCCAAAGCCTACCTGGAGCTTTAATCTGGAGAGGGATGTGAGGAGTAACAAGAAAGGATTCTGCAGGTACATCTGCAGCAAAGAGAAGATGAGGGAAAATGTGGGCCCATTTCTGCATGAGTAGAGAACCTGGTGGCAAAGGATATGGAAAAGGCTGAGGTATGACTTTGCCTCAGTCATTAATGGTGACATTTGCCTACAGGAATCCCAGGATCCTGAGAACAGTGGGGAAGTCTCTAGAACAAGGAAAACTTACCCTCAGTAGAGAAGTGCTGAGGGAGCTGAACAATGTCACTGCAAGGCCACTTCTGGTTATCTTTGAAAGGTCATACCAGTTGGGAGAGAGATGGGATATTCGTGAGGACTGAAGGAAATAAAATGTCACATTTTTTGAAGAAGGGTGAGGAGGAAGGTTTGGAAGACTATAAGGTGACCAGTCTCAGCTCGACCCCTAGGAAGATGATGGAACAACCAAATCTGAAAGCCATTTTCAGACATATGAAGGACAGAAAGGTGACTGGGGTTCAGTCAGCATGGACTTACAAGGAGTCCAACCACAGTGAAATTACTAGTTCAGTGGACAATGAGAGAGCAGTAGATATTGTTATCTTGACTTTAGTCTGCTATGTTGTTCTCATAGATTAACTGATGAAATACATGCTTGATAAATGAGCAGTGAGATGAACTGAAAACTGGCTGAACTGCTAGGTTCAAAGGCTCATCAGAGCATGAAGTCCAGCTGGAGGCCAGCCACTCATGATATACCCAATGGGTCAATACTGGGGCAAATACTGTTTAACATCTTTATTAATGACATAGATGATGGGATAGAGCAAGTTTGCAAATTACACAAGACTGGGAGGAGCAGCTGATACACCAAAAGGTTATGCTGTCATTCAGAAGAGCCTCGACAAGTTGGAGAACTGGGCTGACAGAGATCTTACGAAATTCAGCAAAGGGAAAGGGCAAGTCCTGCACCTGGGAAGGAAGAACCCCATGGACAAGTACAGGGACCAAGTGACTGGTAAAGGGCTCTGGTGGACAGCAAGTTGAACATGAGCCAGCCATATACCTTTAGAGCAAAGCAAGCCGACAGCTTCCTGCTCTGCATTAGGAGGAGTATTGCCAGCAGGTTGAAGGAGGTGATCCTTCCCCTCTATTCAACACTGGTGAGGACATACCTGGACCACTGTGTCTGGACAGTAGAGGAGTACTCTGGACTCCTCAGTACAAGGGAGACATGGAGCTACTGAAGAGCTCACTAAGATGTTTAAGGGACTGTCTTATGAGGAAGAGCTGAGAAAGCTGGCGACTGTTTAGACTGGAGAAGAGAAGGGTCGGGAGATCTTATCAATGCGTGTCAGTACCTGACAGGAGGGAATAAAGAAGATGGAGCCAGGCTCTCCTCCTTGTTACCCAGGAAACGGACAAGAGTATATGGCCACAAACTGAAACACAGGAAATTCTATTTAAGGATAAGAAAAAAGATTTTTACTTTAAGGATGGTTGAACATTAGAACAGGTTGCCCAGAGAGGCTGTGCAGTCCCCATCCCTGGAGATATTCACAAGCTGTCTGGACATGGCCTTGATCAGCCTGCTCTAGTTGATCCTGCCTGGGGGGATTGCACAAGATCTCCAGGGGTCCCTTCAAACTTCAGCGACATTCTGACTCTGCATTTTATGCAGCTATTACAATCTGAAAGGTAAGAAGCATACAAAGACAGCTTTTCAGCTCCAACACTTCCAATGATGTTAAGTAAATTTACATTTGATGAGGATCTGGCTAAGAGAGCTTTAGAGCATTAGATGCAACAATTCTCATATAAGCAGAACTGGCAAACAGCATAAGAAAATGAGGCTGACTCAAGGAAATGTGCTGACATTTAAAGCATGCTTCTCACAGCAAGCATTCAGGTTTAAGGAAGGAAAAGTGAACTAGCAATTACCATTAATGGGAATGGTGGGAAAACATAAAGGAGTTTGAGGAAAGTATGTGCATGTGGAAAGATGTGAGGCAGAGATATCCTACACTCACTAATTTAGCAGAAATGTTAAAGGTTTTAAAATAGATTAAAAAACACATGCAGAGAAGCAGCCAGAATGCTGAAAGCAAGGAGCCAAAAGACAAAATAAGAAGACTTTAATGATAAGAAGGATGATATGAGGAGTCAAAACTATTTCATCTAATAAACTGTTGCTGTTTTTAATCTTTATTTCTAATTTGCCTTTCCTTTAACATCCATGAAAATAGCCAAATGCTTTACTTCTCCCATTAAGGGTCCTGGATGTCACAGAACTGCAGGAGAAATTCAAACAATAATTCTAATTCAGTATAAATTTAGTTGCTGTATATGTTCAAAGAACACAACTTATTCCTTCCTGTATGCCTGCTGGCTTAGAGAAGGGGATTATAAATCCCTCCAGCCATTCATTTCCAAAGTTACTATTGATATGAGGCATTATGCAGTATAGCGAATGAGGAGATAATCACGTAAATGTTAACTGTTTGCTGACAATTCTTGACTGTCTGTGTACCTCAAAACATCAGAATTTATGAATTATTCTAAAACCGTTCGCTTGAGATTCATTCCTATTTCATTGTTAAATACATTAAATTTTATTTCTAACTCTAAAACATCTGTATAATAAAGCAGTTTAGAAAGTATCTGAACATACATTTATTTTAACCTTTTGCCTTTTATTTCTCTTGATGATCTGAGAATTTCAAGAGAAAATAAAAACTTGGTAAGGCAAGAAGTGATATCACTAGAGACAGAAGTTTCCTTCCTTCAATTCACTGAACTGTAAATAAAACACTATCCTAATAATTTTGGTTTTTTCTATTTTTGATTCCATGTATGGACAGGAAGAATTCTTTAGACATGGTGAGATTATTGCAAGTAATTCAAATTAAGTTTCCTTCTTGCTTAAAAAAAGTGAAGTCTATGTACTAGAGCATTGCCAACATAAAATAAATGCAATGTGCCTTAATTTGACTGACTTTCTGCAAAACACTGTTGCTTACAAAGATGATGTTTGATAGATACTAGTTGATATTTCTCACAGCATAAGTATCTCACTGACATTTTCATAAATCTTCCTCTTTTTTTAGTTATTATAACAATAGGAGTGCTTGAAGGCTCTGGGAAAGGTTTTGATGCCATCTTCACAGTACAGCTAAAGGGGAAAAAAACGCAAGCTGTGGGGGCTTTTAATATTTTGGTGTGCTCATACTTTAAAATCACAGCAAGAACTCTAATGCAGCTTAAAGGAAATAGAAGTTTATGAAACTATAGTCTTTATCAACAGCTTTAGAAACACCTCATTTTTCATTAGAATAATAGCTAAAATTTGACCTTTGAAGTTCTTTTCATCTTACAGGGAAAAGTTAGCTTTCTTTCATGGGCTTATCCTTTATAAAGAAAGCAGACAAAACATCTGTTACTAATTATTATTTATTCGTATCACAGTAACACTGAAAGGCCCTAACACAAATCAGAGCTTCCATTGTACTTTATGCTAGAAAATACATTCAAGGAGACAGACTCTGCTTCAAAGCCTTCACAGGCAAGGCAGACACGTTCTTTCTTCTGAAGACTAGAGATGAGGTATTGTAGCACAGAACAATTACATTTCTCCAAGTTGCACAAAACGTCTGTGGTAGAGACAAGAATTAAACTTAGATATTCTATGGATAATCTTAATTCTTTTATCACTGGATGTCCCTTCATTTTCAGTAGAAAATACTCCCTGGATAGTGGACCTAACCACGGAGGGTAAAAGGAACCTTTTTTTGACATATAACTAAATCTTTTGTACCAGTTTAATCCATGATCAAAATAGGAAATCTCTTCCTAAAATGGGGGGAGGTAAAATGCATTTTGGATTTTTTTCCATTTGTGTAACAATACTTAATTTTTCTTAATAATTCACACCATGCACGTTTGGATTTATGCTTCATTAGGATTTCATTTTTGCACTATTTCTTCTGCTACAAACCCTGTTTCACAAAATCTGTGTTATTTGATTTCCTAATAGGCTAGATATTCATTACAAAATATGGATCAATACTGATACAGACTTTCCTTTCCTCTATATAATATGCCTTCAATATGTATGAAATACTCAATGAATAAATTACAAAAGACTTTCCAAATTGTCTATTGATCCTGATGCAGTACACAGTAGGGACACAAAACTGTTGAAAACTTGAGTGAAACCAAAAGAAAGAAGATCCAGAGCTTGAGTCTTATAAAACTCACAAAGTAAAATGAATGACAGGACATTTTCTCCAACACCTTCCCAAACTGGCTGAATGTATATACCTGAGCTATCATTAATAATAATTTGAGGTCCTTTTTTACCACCCCTACTGCATTAGCAGGGACTCAAAAACAACTCATGGAGGTAGAAGTAATAAATTATTACATTAATTCTACATCACATGCAGGATATTCTGCACTAAGAAAGAGGAAGACATTTTTTAAAATATTGAGTGTCCACATTTTGTGTCCAAATTCAAAGGAGTCTAATGTTCAGATGATTGGTTCAAAACTGTTTCTGAAACTCAGATTAATTAAATGTATCTCTGCAGAAAACTCAGGTGCAAACATAAATTTATATACCACAGAATCACAGAATGGTTGAGATTGGAAGGGACCTCTGATGATTATGTTGGCCAACCTGCTCGAGCAACATCACCTAAAATCAGTTGATCAGGTCCTTGTCCAGACAGCTTTTGAACATCTCCAAGGAGCGTGACTCCACAACCTACTTGGGCAACCTGTTCAAGAGTTGTCACCCTCACAGTAAAATTGTTTTTTCTTCACATTTAAGCAGACCTTCAGTTTGTGCACATTGCCTCTTGTAACTTCATTGGACAGCACTGAAAAGATTCTGGCTCGGTCTTCTTTACATCCTCCCTTCAGATGTTCATATACATTGACAAGATTCATCCTTAGCATTCTCCTCTTCAGGCTAAACTGTTCCAGCTCTCTCAGCTTTTCCTCATAAGACACATGCTCCAGCCCCTTACCCATGTTTGTGGCCCTTCACTGGGCTCCCTCCAGAAGTTCTCTCTCTTGTACAGGTGAGCCCCAAAACTGGACACAGTACTCCCGATGTAGTTTCACCTGTACTGAATAAAGGGGAAGTTTCACCTCCCTCAACCTGCTGGCAATACTTTGTCTAATGCAGCCCAGGATACTGTTAGCCTTCTTTTCTGCAAGGGCACATTGCTGGCTCATGTTCAACTTGCTGTCTACCAGGACCCTCAGGTTCTTCTCTGAAAAGATGCTTTCCAGCCCCCATTGTATACTGGTGCCTGGAGTTCTTCCTTCTCAGGTGCAGGACTTGGATTTTCCCTTTGCTGAATTTCATGAGGTTTCTGTCAGCCTATTTCTCCAGCCTGTCAAGGTCACTTTGGACAGCAGCACAACCCTCTGGTGTATCAGTCACTCCTCCCAGTTCTGTATCATCAGCAAATTTGCTGAGGGTACCCTTTACCCCATCATCCAGATCATTAATAAAGATATTGAACAAGATTAGAGCCAGTACTGACCCCCAGGGTACACCATCAGTTACTGGCCTCCAGCTGGACTTCATACCACTGATCACCACCCTTTGTGCCTGGTCATTCAGCCAGTTCTCACTCCACCTACCTCATTGACTGCTCTTCCAGCCCCTACTTCATCAGTTTCTCTATGAGGATCTTATGGGAGAGACAGTATCAAAAGCCTTGCTGAAGTCAAGGTAGGCAATATCCACTGCTCTCCCATCATCTCCCAAGCCAGTCATTTTGTCACAGTTCTCCGGGCACTCCTTCTTACCCTTCTTGAAGATAGGAGTGACATTTGCTGTCCTACGGTCCTCTTCCAACCACCACAACTGTTCAAAGATTATTGAGAGTGGCTCACAATGACGTGGGCCAGCTCCCTCAGCACTCATGGCTGCATCACATCAGGGCGCACGGACAGTGTGCTTAAGTATTCCCTGGCCTGATCATCTTCTACCAAGAGTACATGTTCCTTGCTCCAGCCTTTCCCCCTGGTCTTTGGGCCCTTAGATTTCTGAAGGCCACTCCTGCTTGTAAAGATGGAGAAGGCGGCAGTATTCATTATCCCAGCTTTTCCACATCCTGTGTCACCAGATCCCCTGCCCCATTCAACAGCAGGCCCACATTTTCCCTAGACTTCCTTTTCCTACTTATTTTACTTACAGAAGTGTGTGTGTTTCTTCCCATTATGTGTTTCTCCTGATTCATTATTTCTCATTTGTGATGTTTATTCTGAGAGTATTTCCTCTGCAGTGAAAACAAGCAATATAACCCATAATTTTTTTTCCAATATGGCCACAGTATCTTATGGGGGAAAACCAATATGCTGCCTTTCCAGGAGTCATTTACAGCATTTCTGTATTTTGAAAAAGGTCTGTTACTACACTGATATTAAAAAAGACAAAACCAAATCTCTTCAAGGCTGCTTGTTTTAAATCTCTGATTTAAAGATGAAGTCAAGTTAGTAAGCTTGCAGAAAAAAAGATGCTATGTTAAATGATATTTCTTCAGCTTTTTTTGGCATGGCTGACTATACTCAAAACTTGTCTTTCTTCCCTAAGTTTGACCAGATAAAGCTAAGATATTTTGAAAACAGTGCAGCTAGGCAGCAAATAACCATAGGCACACTAGATTTTTTGACATTAAAATGGATTTGTTTTATACTGTTATGTCAAAAAAAAAAAAAAAAATAAAGCTAGGATTCCAGCATTCGTCCTATCTAGTTGTGCTTTTTAGCACCTAAAATGTGAATTTCAATTCATTTATTTTGAGGTCTGTAAGAAGAAATTTATAGAGACAAATGTGTTATATATATATATAAAGATTGAATGCAATACTTCAAAATTTAATGAGTTGTATGAGAACAGGTTTGTCAAAAAAAACCCCAAACTTTAAATAAAGGTGAGAAGAGGAGGGAATGAAATCAATGAGAGACCTGAGTTTCATAGGGAGATAATTAGGAAGAAAAAGTGGAAACTTTACAGAGATGACTAAGTTACTGATGTTAAAATAGGTGTGACTTTAGAAGGCAGCTGGAGTCATTCTTCCAAATCTGAATCTTTCCCTAAGAATTAAGTGAAATATATCCTCCATGCAAAAACTAAGTAGAAATATAAGGAAGTTTCCTTAGGACTATTTTTACCCCACTGATTAAATAGATGACAAAAATATATTATCAATTAAACCATCTACTTCAGATTATTTTCTTCTAACATGTAAAGTTTGGAGTATAGATCAGCTGAAAAGTGTATCTCTTCAGACCTTAAATTTAGCCTTGGTTATTTTTTTATAAAGATTTCTCAAGTTTTATATTGTTTAAGTTACCTTAAATTATTGTTCCACCATTATTCTCCCTTGATCATGGAGAATAAGGTGTTTTCACGTTCCTGTGATCCCTCCCCTTTTCCTTGGACCCACCATATTAACCCTGGCGAGCTATTGGTATAACCACTTCAATAGTCACTCTAAGGAAGCTTAATAAACAGTAACATAGCCCAGTATTTTCTCTCCAGCAGAAGGAGATGCTATTTAGGGAACACACACAAGCCCTTCCACTATTTGCCATCCATTCTGCTCACTTTCTCCCAACATTCACAGTAGGAATTTAAGGGAGTACATCTCTGATTTTAGTATCCATTTATCAACCTGTTGTCCAGGAACTTGATTAATCCACTTTTTAATCTGCTTGGTATTATTTACCTCCACAATCTTCTGTGGCAACACATGCCAAAAATTCACTAACCACTATGTAAGGCAGCACATTATTTTATCTGCCTTAAAACTCTCATCCTGATGGTTTCAGTGAGTGTCATCTTATTCTAATATTGTGGGATTTGATGAATAATGGCAGTGTATTTGCCTTATCTACTGTCTTCCTGACTCTGTCAATATTTACCATGTCTCTCTCTCTCTCCAGGCTTTTCTTCCCAAATGGAAAGGCTCTAGCATTTTATTCTTTATTGTAAGACAGTGTTTCATTCCCATAATCATTTCAGTTGCCTTCTCTGCATCATTTTAAACTAGATTGCATCTTTTTTGGAGATGCAAGGAAAAGCATTGTATTGAGTAATCCAGTGCATCAATGTTTTTGAGAGAAAAAAAAATGTTGGTTTCTCATTTAGTCTCAATGTTTTTCTTTATGATGCCCAATATTTTGTTTTTTCTTGAGAACAAAGTGCACACTGAGCTGATTTCAGAAAACTGCCAGTGAGAAGTCCAAGATCTCCTTCCTGAATTGTGACTTCCACTTCCAAGTTCACCAGTATGTAAGCATGATTTAGGTTGCACTACCTCCCATTTACTCACATAATGCATCACCTGTCATTTCTTTGCCCAATACTTCAGTTTTGTGATGTCCTCCTGGGGTTTCTCACTATCAGTGTCACATTTAACTGCCTGAAAGACCTCAGTAACTTCCGCAAACTCGAATATTTGATTACACATTCCCTGTTCCAAGGTCATCCATGAAAATACTGAATAAAAATTAACTCATTGCTGATCCATGGGGATCAATATTCTTCTTCCCCCTAAAAAGGGATCTAAAAGTAAATTACTGAAGAGTAAGTTGTAGTCTATGCTTTATCTTCCTATCCTGTAAAGCCATTAAAGTAGCTTTCCTCCAAACCCACAGCAACTTAATTTCTTTAATGGCCTTTGGTATAGAAGCTGCTAAAGGATTTTACTTTCCAAATCCATACATATTAAGTCTTCTACCTCTCCTTTACCCACCTGCTCACTCACTTTCACAGAACTTCATGTTGCTTGGCTCCTAACACAATGAGTTTACACCTGTGCTTTGTTACATCATTCTATATTGTAGATCATAATTTTTCAAGGAATGAAGTCAGACTCATCCCATAATTCCCAGGATTTCCTTTAAAGTCCTTTTTTTAGATAAAAGTTATGCTGGCAACCTGGCAGTCCTCTGAGAAAGTGGCTGTTTGTAGTAGATGGTTTACACAAGTTCACGAGAAATTCATCAATTTCTCAATCTGAATTCCTTCAAAACTCGTGGCTGAATGCGATATGGTCCTAGTGACTTACCCACATTTCTTTGACATCATGTCATCATTGGATAAAACATACAAAACTTCCCTCCTTTGGGAGAGCTGTATGGGTTACAAGTCAACTTGCTTTTCATTTTTCTAGCTCCTTTGATTCAGGAATTCACCATAGAGAGCTAAGTTTAGTATTTGAGATGGAAAGCATTTGTGCTCGCAAACATATGCACTGAGCTCCAGAGAGTCTAAACCAAGTTGGTGAGTCTAAAGAGAGAAGTAGCATAATTTTTTTTTTTTTTCAGGAAAGGAGGAAATGAACCTGGGTTCAACCTGTCATATTAAAATAACCAAATCTCTAAGTGAAAAGGGGGATTTATCCTCTAGCTATGCTTTAAAAGAAAGCAACAGCTATCACTGCATGCTCAGTAATCAGTAAGCCTGAGGAAACTTAGCAGATCATACACCTCAAAGGAGGAAGGCAGTAGGTGCCTAGTTTCTGGATCCTTGATTTAGGGTTGAATTGCTGAACTACCAGGATTGAGATACTTCTGACAACTGCAGCAACAGCGATTTAAGCATCTGCGCAACTTTAAGGTCAAGAACTGAAGTGCGTACAGATTACAGACCTGTCAAACATTAAAGAGAGCTCTGCGTGAGCTCTGGACCTCACAGGTTTAGACTAAGACTTCAAAATATGCTGCTCTTCCACTTCAAGTACTTGAATTCTTTCCAAGATCCTGCCTTCAGCAACTTTGCCAAAATTTGCTTTGACTTTGCCTAGCAATCACCTTTTTGAAGTAATCAAATAAATGTGAAAAAACTATAAATCCCAGAATAATTTATGCATTTTTATCCTGTAAAAAAGGCCTAAAAACCAATGAGACTTATATTTGATGTTTTATATTGCTTAACTATGCTTGCAATACAATACTTAGGCATTAAAATTCCAAAAAGTTTTTCATAGTTTACATAATCTGAATATTTTGGTTTCCATTTCATACAAATCTAAGGTAAATGCTTCTGTGTGTATGCTTCTCCTCTCCCTATCTTTCAGTTATTTCACAATAGTTTGAAGTGTTCAAACCTGTTGACCGCTCTTTAAACTGCCCTTTACTAAGATATCTCCTGGGAGTTGGGGGTGGGGGTGGGGTGAGGGGGAATGGGGTGTCTATTGTATTCAAATAAATTTGTGTGGAGTCAGTTCTTCTCATTTCTTTTAAATGGTTCAGAAACTTTTCAATGAAATGTCAAGGACTCTTGTATGCTTCTTTAAAAAAAATAAGTAGAAAGTTTCCAAATGGTGTATTATGTATGTATAACCCGTATACATAGGGTATATATGTATACCTACTGTTTGTATTAGGAAGGTATTTCCTTAATATTTTTCCTTCCATACATTTATTATGTTGTTTTCCCCCTTTATCTTCTCTATTTTTAAAATCAGAAATACCCTGACATAAATAGCTCAGAAATACTTTTGCTTTTTCATCACAATAAGAACTTAATCTAATTAACCCATTTTAACCTAATTAACTTGGATAGTACTACAGAATGAATGCATAAATGATAACACTGTAGTATAAACACATAATAATAGTAATTAATTTACTGCAAATATTACTCATTAGTTCCTGGCATTATAGCAAGTCTTCTGACATTCATTAAAGATGTTGCTCACCCACCTCAGAAGAACACACCAAATAGTCAGTGGTAGTTTGTTCATTAACTCAAAGTATTATAGAAACTTGATACTCTTCTCCACGTCAGAAAAACCCACCAAATATTTGGTGACACTTTGTTCATGCATTCAAAGTATTAGAGCAACCTGTCACTGCTTATCTCAACTTTGTTAATTCAGAACGTTTCCCTACAAAGGCACTATGATTTGAAACTGAGAGCATCTACTGCTTTAAATCCTTGTCTAGTAAGGCACAAAGTGATAAATTCTTTTTTTCTCCCTTTTAGAACACAAACCTTGATTACGTTATAAGCAGACAAGCTGATAGCCTTTGAGTCCTAGGAACCATTGCAATCATCCAGTCTGGCCTCTTACATTCACACACCAGAGAAATTTCCCTAGTAATTTCTCCATTATAATCCATATAAACCCGTATCTCCATAATCCATATAAGCCTATATCTCCTTTCATAGCTAGAACACCTCTTTCTGTAAGACACTGAATTTATTTAAAGTTTTCAGGCAGTGAAAATCCACCACTTCCCTAGATAAGATTTTGTAAAGATTAATTACTTTTACTTTTAGAAATTTGTACTTTCTTTTCCAACCTTGAATTTATCTAGCTTCACCTTGAAATAAGATCGCTGGATCTCATTATACCTTTGCAGCTAAATTAAAGAGCTTGCATTCTGTAGTATCTTCCTCATGAATGTGCTTATAGATTATACTCAGTAGGTTAACTGTATGCCACGTATATCCAGTGATATAACTTCAAAAACTGTACTCTACCCCACATTTTAATATCCAAGAATAATTTTATGATGATCATTTAAAATGTTGCTAGATCAGCATGACCTTCATATAACATTCAAATATAGCACTTCTATATTCTTAAGGAAAAAAATAACTTAATATTCACTTTTGGGCTTTGTTTGACACTGAATCTTGATGCACTTGACCCTAAAATATCGACACAGTTGTTATCTACCTTCTTGTTGTATATGGTTTCCAGTCAATATATACTGATTGCCATATAAAAGACCTGCATGAGACTACTGTTGACAAGACATTGGCACTAATAGTTATCACATAGAGTTGAGAAATGGAAAATTGGATTGACTTTCTATCTCAGTGAGACAGGAACAAATTCATCAAAGACTGCCCGTCATCTCCATAACTGCCAAAGAATCTATGGATTAGGTCAGAAAAGATCAAACACACAGTGCTTTACTTTCAATATCTTCATCTCCATGTTCATGCACTGGGAGAAAAACCTTTCCAAAGAGCTTTTCACAGAGCTTCTATGAAGAAAAATAGCATTTTAAAAAGTAATATTCTAAAACAAACATCGCTTTTAAGACAAAGCTTCTCATGTATATATAAAGGTATTGATTGACATAGTTTATACTAATAAGTCATTTAGCACAACAGAGGAAGACCAGTTGATCAAAACAGCTGGTGATGAGACCAAGCAGCAACACCCTGTGCGGTCTGTGATTTTACGCCAGACTAGCTTTAATCTGGTCCCCTGGACCAAACATCATCACCGTATGTATGTTATGAAGGATGAATCACTAGCTTGAACTTTTATGGTGATAAAGTGCACAGCTAGAGTGGAGGTCCCAGCTTAATTTCCTATAACAGACAGCTGGTTTGCATGCACCAAAATTTCTCTTTGAGCAAAACAATGTGTAATAAGTGTGATTGGTTGAAGAATTAACTTCACAACTGGTCTACTGCTTTAAGTCAAAATGCTGAGGGTGCACCCATGGAATAACAACTGTTTAGATATCTGATCAAGGACTAAGTGCCTCTAAAACAGGGAGGTACATGAATTAAAGAGTTCTATAATTACAAAATAAATTGCTGTGCTTTCTGGAGTGTCAGCCAGAGCTGTCCGTTTTGGGTGACAGCTCGTCAGAAAGAGGGAACTGCTCCCACATTTATTATCCCACCCACTAAAAGTGACACAACTCAATGATTCAGGTTATATAAAAGAAAAATATGGTCAAAAATATGCGTCTTATTCTAGCCTCTAAAGCTGCCTGCTAGGCACTAGCAGGCCACAGAAAGAGAAAATCTGTAACTTCACTGTATACGTTTGAATTTTTATTTCTTCTGGCTTCACAAGCAATTACATCAAGGAAGAATCTATATGAATGTCTCAGCCTGATTTCAGCAGCTGTCATTTAAGGAGCCAGCTCCTAAATTCAGAAGATTTAGATTGCACCCTCAAACTTGTATGAGATGCTCTGATGTGAGTCCTCTTGATTAAACCAGCAGTCATGTGTATTCTACACTCAGTGAAAAACCTACATATGCTGGATACAACATATCATGAAGCCTTAAACGAGATGTTTTGGGAGTGTTTAAGTCATTGCCATTGCCCTTTCATTAGCTACTTAGAGTAACAAAATAAAAGTATCATAAGTAAATATTATCCCCTGAAAATCCAGAAGTATACTTCTATTTAAAAACATACCAGATGGCCTAAAAGTTTGGTGACAGGATTGTGGTCATTCTCACCAGAAGATCCAGAATTCACATCAAACAGTCTATAGTTGCTTCTTGCCAATCACCGCTGTCTTTGCCTCATCCACAACAGTCCTTTGGAGCCAAAAGACCTATTCTTAAAAACCACTAGATATTTCTGCTTCTTTTCATTCCTTTTATGATATGTCATCATGTTTTTATTGCCACTCTTCAGAGAAATATTATCACCAAGTTTAAAGGTCTGAACAGTATTCATTTCTGTTTGTTCTTTCTCATAAATCCTCTAAATGGATTTATACCAAAACCTGTTTAAAAATTTTCCAAAGGGTCTGTGCAAAAAAAAAAAAAAAAAAAGCAACCTATACAGCAACATTTTCATCCTCTTAGTTGATAATTTTATAACCCTGAACTTTTTTTTAATTATGTAGATAACACCGTTCCAAGTTCATCTATTTGTAGGCACCGGGGGGTTCCAGGTGTAATGCTGAGCAGATACACAGTGTAAAATACATTTGCTTTTTCTCAGATAGTTCCTTCAGTTTCACCACAGATGTTTTTAAGCAAGCACTGTAACTACAGAAATGTGTTAAGAGACCTTGTAATGCATTCATACCTTCATGCTGCAAACTGACTTTCAGCTTCCTACAGAAAAGCAGTTTTTAATGTATAAACAAAAGAAGAAGGTTCCTTCTACTTTTCAAATTATCTTCAGAAATAGAGATGCTGAAATTATTATGTAGAAGGGGATGGACCTGGCATTTTCCTGAGCAGGGAATAAGCATTACTTAATACAGTGTCACACCAGATTATATACCATGAACACTACCTGTGAATTATAGTGGTACCCATTAGCACTGCTGTGGTCGCAGATGTGTCAGCTGTGCCAAGAGAGCTGTTATTGCCACAAGGTGTGGGGAGGTGGATGGGGGCCTTAAAGCTCAGCCGCTGACGTGCATTGTTGCTGGAAAATTTAGTATATAGATTCTACTCTGGCTTTTTCATTTGTCTCTTTGCTGTTCTGCTATTTGAGATAAGCTGTCGTCACATTCAAAACCAACGTGAGAAGGATGTAAGTTCACCTCTACATATCTGTTAGGTTACGCAAAAAAAAGGCTCCTCTCCCCACACACAGGCGTGTGAGGTATAGGGTCAGGCAGGGGAACCTCAATAACTCCAGCAGAGACACGAGCTCCCACCCACTCCCCTCCTCAACCCGAGGTGTCCCAGGGGAGCTTCAGCCCTGTGGGCTGGGGGTGACACCCTTCAGACTGAGGGGGGTGCAGGATTTGTGATGGGGTGCAGAGGAGGAGCCTTCTTGACATTGCACAAGAGTTACTATGAAAAGTTTAAGGGAGGAGCCAAAGGCAGGGAAAGGGAGGGATCAAGGCATTTTGGGGGAGTAACAAGCATGGGAAAATACACAAATAAGGTGATAAAAGACCGCGGTTACACTTAAATAGTGATATTTATATATGCATATTCCAGCTGGTCAGTATGCTTGCCTTGCCATGCCCCGTGCCCACCACCACAGGCTGTCCTGTATTCTTATTAAATCCCATTTCTAATTCTTTACCTTAGCGAGGGACTCATGTATGTTCTTGGAGGGAGAGAACTGAATGCCAGCAACTGGAGTCAGACCATGGGTCAGAGGGGCTGTGCATCTGTGGTGCCAGTAACCAGAGAGACCAGACTGCGTGCAGGCTGCAAGTGTATGCCTGTCAGCCTGTAATCACCAGCAAATAGCAAGCTGAGCTAGTCAGGGAATAGGATACATGGCTTGGGAGCCAGGTGTGGAAGTGGCCATAGGTCTGGGATGGGTATGTGTGTGCACCCCTGCGAGGGATACAGCTACTGGAGGGGCCTGGAGGTACAGGCTGGCTGCTAGAGAGACCACCACAGGGTCCAGAGACCAGCTGAGAGCGAGTGTGTGTGTGCATGTGTATGGGTGCGACAACCAGAGACGAGGTGCACAAGCCAGTCACTGGGCAGAGACAGATTACTGGAGGAATCCCCAGTGTGGGTGCCTGCGTGCCTGCATATGCACAAGGGGACCTGGGGTTCTGTACCAGACTTGGAGGTTGCATGCCCAGGTGCCAGCAACTGGGGAGACAGGGATCCAGCAGCAGCTACTGCACAAACCAAGTGTCTGAGCTCAGCTGCTGGAGGGATCCACCCTGTGCATGTGTATGCATCTATTCCCATTAATGGATCGTCATCCTGATCAGCCATAGGGGGTAACAGGATGTGGCCACATGTGCTGTTTGTTTTTGCATGAGTGCTGAATGTTTCTGTTTGTTTTGATCTGTGTGGCTGGTTGTGTCTAAATATAAGTGCATGGTTTGTGAGTATGTGTGCCCATTAGGAATGCATGCTTGTTACCAGCTGAACCTCGGGAAAAGGAGCTGCAGCACTCTCACCTCTACCAGGCTACTGGATTCAGCAACCTCTAACAATATCTGGCTTTAGCAGGTGGACAGGGAATAAGCTCAACAAAAATGTTTTCTGCATGCACACTGGTTTTATAGATAATATAAAAATAAGTATAAAATAAGTATTTTGGTACAAAAGTACTCATTAAATGTTATACCAGTTACATATTCCATTCTGTGACATTTTTAGTGTATCATATCGGGAGTTCATACAGGTCTATGGCAAAAGTGACTGGCTTGCAAAAGAGAAGTATTCTCATAGAGTTACCCCCATTCTATTTGTACAACATTGGCACTGTAGCTGTTCTAATCAACTGAATCAATTTCACGCATATTTGAAAATATAACATATATAGATAAACAGATGTATAGCATGGAAAAGCTCAAATGTTTTAAAACTAGAAAGGGCCAAATCCTGTTATTTCTGTAAAGTTCTCTAGAACAGTGCAACTACCACATGCATGTCAGACAGGATTCGGCTTTTAGTCAACATTAATATTCAAGGCTGATGAAATCAATAAACTGGCTGCTTTAAGATGTACATGCATTGGAAACAGCAATAGAGTCCTCCTCCATCCTTCTGAAGATTTCTGCTGTCACAGCAGAGCTATTGGAAGGGATCATGTGAGCACTACGTAACTTCATGCAAACTATAACAGATAGCTCTGGATAGCTAGAGCTAGACTCCTAGAAAACAAGGAATTCAAGCTCACTTCTTTTTAACTAAAAAGTAAAGCAAATATTTTTAAAAACTGCATTCAAATGTCCTTAATGCACATTTGAATGTACCTACTAACAGAAGAAAAAAGTTGTAGCCTTTAACTCTTTTCTGAACTGAGCACACAGAGCTTAAAACTCTACAAAAGCTTGAAATCTTTGTAAGCTTCAGTGGAACTAAGGAGCCAGGGAGCTATTGAGAAAGCAGACAGCACCTCATAGGATGAACCCATATTGCATAACACCTGTATAATATTATATAGCATACGTTAAACCTTCTTGGGCATTTCACAGTCTGCAGTAAATTTTACTCCCACAGGTAGTTCTATTACAATCATTAGATTTTTTCACATGAATGCAAGTTCAGTGGATGCAGAAAATTAGTTTCTGCCTCAAGTTTTCTTGTTACCATAAGCATAAATCACACAATGCTGGTTGAATGTAGATTCCTGTCATTTAACAGGACAACAGATTTATAAAAGAAATATTTATTTACTTTTATAATTCTTTTTGTGTGCCTGCAGACTCTTTAATCAATAGCTACAGATTCATTTTCTCTTCTTGATACAATAACCACTTAACGTGCCTCCAGTTTTAAAGCTTAGAACAGAAATTACTACAACAGTTTTATCACTACCACAAGGTCTCCCAAAAACTACAAGTCTTTCAGCCCAGACTCATACCTCCAAACTGCAGTCACTTAATGGAGTCTGAGTTAAATCCCTTCTCTGTAGCCAAGAGAAAGTGATTCAGCCAACCAAGTCCGTTGGCTCAGTTTTGCACTTCTCATGTCGAAGCTGTGTTGTGATGCTGCAGAGGATTCTAGATTTGTGTGAACACAGAGGGGAAAAGTTTCGGGTCACAATAAGGGGGCCCTGGGTTCCAGGTTTTGCTTCAGATCCTGTTTCTCCACTGCAGTGACTAATGCACAAATGCATTTAGGTGGAGAATCTCTCCCACACCTGATATCACCCTAGCTTTACGCCTGCTAGTTCATCCCTTTGCAAGGAGGCAGCAGACATTTGCTGCTCCGTTTGAGGGAGCTCTGCTGCAGGCTGGGTGTGCACCACTTCTACCCTCTGCCCTCACCAGCTGGGTTCGCACCACTTCTACCCTCTGCCCTCACCAGCTGGTCTGTCCACAGCACAGATCACAGCCTACTGCTTTGCACCACGTGCTAGGGGAAAAATGCCAGTAGTTTCTTGGCACCCAGAAGAAAAATTAATATGCCTAAGTCCAGTTTGAGGCTGTGAATTCCACTTCACACAGACTGCTAAATCCAGGAGAGAGTGAGATTTCAGGATATGTTGTTCCTATTCCTAAAGCCTTTTGCAGAACTTGGCCTTAATCCTCACTGAATGCACATTCTATTACATTTCAGCATCTGAAAAACCCTGAGAAAGCTTTCTGCTCACTAATTGAGATCTATTTTAGCTCTAGTAGTCATAAAAAACCATCAATGGAGCTGAGGGCTCCTCTTATCCATTTGGAGGTTATATTTAATATTCTGGTCAGTTGTCTTTTGCATACGAATTTGCTAGATAACAGAGCTGCCAAATTAGAGTAATCCAAAAATTAAGAATAATCATCCACTTTGTAACATTTTAACTATTTCACTTGTACAAATGAGAGTCTTTTCACAAAAGATTACCTTCTTTCCTATTAAAGCAATTGATAAAGAATTCTGCACTGCACATAAGGTATGCCAGGCACTACTTATTCTTCCCACATTCCAAAATACTGCTATATCTTATGAAATCATTTCTAGCAGATTGTTACAGCTAAAATGGGACACAGCTTTTGGTCTTTCAGGTTTTGCATGCCCTCGGGGTACTGATTTACTATACATCCATAATTTTCAGAAGCAGTCTCTAAATTTGAACTGAGTCCATAGATGTTCAGTTTCAAACAAATCAGTTCATGGTTTTGGAAATAATTACCTGTCTTTCTATTTGCTATTGTTATTTCACACAAAGGATTAACTTTCATTCCAAAAAGGAAGACAAGGTAAGCACTACTGTATCAAAGAAAAGAAAAAAAAATTGCACCTGTAACTACCAATTAACATGCCTGTGGACACAAAGAATTTCAAAATTAACATATTTTTTTTTCAGACTGAAGTTTCCTAAGATCAAGCCACAGTAAACAGTAAATAGCATGACATGTGAAATAGGACAAGGCGAAGAAAAGCTAAATACAAAAGGTGGTCTTTTCTTCCCAGAAAGCTGTGTTTGTGATATTTTATTATCTGTAAGACTTGAAGATTCCAGTAATGCTAGTTTACCTGTACTTACTCCCCAAAGCATGAGCAGTAAGAATTGGTGTTAAAACTCTATTCCCCAGCTAATTATTTTGCCAAAATAATGGAGATTAAAAATTAGCCCATTTTGCCAAAGTCAGTATTGCACATGTTTAGAATCATAGAATCACTTCAGTTGGAAAAGACCTTTAAGATCATTGAGTCCAACCGTTTAGATCTACCTTGACCTGAGGAGCTAAATCTCTTATTTTGCAGTGATTTTGTGCATCAGGCTTACTATCTTGAGTCTGGCAAGACAACTTTGGGTTGGGTTTCATTCATTTTTAAGCCAATGGTTGTGATCAGTTATTTGCAATAAAATTGGCTACTCATCAAATGCACTTATTGCATGTGGAGTTTGTAGTTTAAACTGAAGTGATAAGCAGTGAAATTTTAATAATGTTATTACGAATGTTATTTCTAGTTTTTTGAGAAAAATAGCCAGAATTTGGGGATATTAGGGTTGTTTCTACCAAGGCAATGAAAGTCTGTTTTTGTTTTAAGCTTATTTATGCAAAGTCACTTCTACTGCAAAGTGCTGGAAACCAAGACCGTAGTCGTTCTTCAAAAAATATGAATCTGACAACTCAGTAACTGTGTATGAAGCTCAGGCATTACTTTGCTGGACATAAGGTCAAAATAAAGGCTTCACCAACTACAGGGAGCCTTCAAGTGTGGAACTGAAATACAGTTTCCTATAATTTGGGGACTGTGAGAATAATATGGCTTGTACCACATTTGGCAACTTTCAGTATGTAGTCTAAAGGACTCGGTATACATTTACACCTATACCAGTGAGCATCTACAGGATTTTGATTTGTAACCTGAAGCTTAGAAAAGGGTATCTGACACCAAGAAGCAGCTATCATAACACCATATTCTGTGTGGATCTCATTTTCATGGTTTCATGCTCTGAACAGAGTTTGGTCTGTGGTCCTCATTGGCCCACCACCTGAATATCACTTGGACTTAGTGGTAAATAGGTGCACACCGAGTATCTCAGACTGAGAAAGGTCTTGGCATACAAAAAGATCAAAAGCTACTCTCCTGACATGGCCACCATCACTATAGAACAGTTTTTATTCCCAGTGCAAACCTGCCTCTTTCACAGCCTTGCAACACCTTGCAATAGTGATAAGCTTTGAAATCTATAGCTTGTGTGTTACATGGAAATCAAAATCATCTTTTTTAGGTCACAGTTTGGATTTGAGGACCTGACAAGGGAATTAAGAAGATTTGAGATGTTTAAACTCTTTCCTAGATAAAGCATTTTCTTATGTTTTTGGTATTCTTACCATTAAATGTAAGTGGTGAAGATTATAAGTATAGAAATAGACTGATCAGCTATTCTATTTCTTTTCATGCTTTTCTTTCTAAACCTGAATTGCAATGTTATTAAAACAGAGCTTGTGAAGGTCTGTCATGCTATGTCAAACAGAGCCAGTAACAGCACTGCCACTAATCTTATCAGCAAGCCTTCTCTGGCAACATCCTTTCCAACGCTACCCATCATTTCAGAGGGGAAGCCTGATTCACAGATGTACATGTTTATGCTGCTGTTCCAAAGCATTTGAATGCCTGAAATGGGACCAGACAACACCAGCAGAACCCTAAAAACATTTATATGTGCTTTTTATATGTGTATATATACATACAAAAATTAAGTAAGAAGAAAACTGGTACATCAGTGAAATACCTGCTCTGAGAGGAGCTAGCTGAGAACTGGTAGCCAAAGTTCCTACTATTCCTAAACAGCAGGAGGAGTGAAAAAAGTACAATGCACATACAATATAATAACATCCCTTCCAAATTTAAGTAGCTGTCCTTTTCACTTTGAAAATAGCTCACTGAAAGCTTTACAGCACTGCATAAAATGCAGTAAAACTCTTCTGATATATGTGGATGTCAAATAGCAGAATGCTATCACCTCTGGTATCCAGGGCAGACAGGAGCGATCACCACCCTGCCAGAATAACTTGTAGTTACAACTTTAGCAATGTCCATATTGAAAGGAGACGAATCATTAAAAAGTAATATAACTTTACAGTATAGACTGGTATGAGAGGTATTGGTCAGTTATCGGAGGAAGACTCCAATAAATAACATTTAGTACTTGCCTTGTGCGCAGCAGCATCCCAAACTATAAGCTTGAATATTTGCAGACACTCATTTGTAGTATTTACATGTTCAAATTACATTTTAGGGGAGAACATTTACGTATCAGAGGAGAATATAGTTGTTAGCTATTCAAATGTGGACAGTTTAGCTTTGCTTCTGCTATTGCTAAAACTGTAATAGACATTTTGATGAAGGTTATTTAAAAAAAAAGTCAGTGAATTTCAATAATGGTCATTTTAAAAATAAGCAATAGTAGACAAGTACCTACTTTCTTAAGAAATTATGAGGATAGTATAATTAAAAATAATTGTATAATAATACTAATTGTTTAGCTGTTAAACTTTCATAGTCCATCATTTCTGTAGAGATACATTTTAAATGAAAAATCTATTTATCAATTCCACACACATAATATTCACAAAGTTATGTTACAGTAACACAGTTAGAAGTGTTCATGCTTCCTATAAAAGAACATTACATTTTCTTTGAAAATTACTTTTCCCTCAGTAACAACTAATTTAACATTCCAGTCACCAGCTACAGTTTCACTGGAGAAATGACTACAAAAAAATATATGTTATAACCCTTTTAAAATAACGGTTTACTAACAGCTATGTATTGCACTCAGAAAGAACTGCATGTTTCTTTTTCATTTTAATATGGACAATTAAATTCAGAAATACTCATTTCTTTAACATCAGATTATTTCATTCAATTGTTTAACTATATTGGAGAAGTGATCCCATAAATGAAGTTGTGCTTATAAATCTCACCTAAGTCTTTGTCTGGTACAAAGTCATATCATAAATTTCAGTCTGAGTTTTCTGAAACACTGTCACTGTACTGCCTGGAGTTTCTGTCTGACAACTCTAAAAACCTTTTCACATACTAACTCATCAAGATGAATATTTCCAAAATGTTTGCTGTCTATGACTCTTCAGTCTCCACTTCTTTAATCAGGGCTCCTTTTAACCTGTTTTATGAAATAGCAGAGAATTTGAAACTCTGGAAAAATTCTATTGATTTTTACCATGGACTAGTAGAGGGCGTCTTCATAATATATGCAAATCAGGTGTCATTTCAGAACAATGTTTTAATATAGACATTAGATAGACATTCAGATCTACTAAATCTGCAGTTCTCTGCCTTTCTAATATTATTAGAATAGACAGTCTTCTGCTACATATAACAGACCAAGCAATGGGTTTACAGAAAACACAGCTCTCTTTCTCCCCATAGAAACAGTAATTCTAACACACAATTAATGGTGACAATAAGTAAACAAAATTACCTAGGCTATAAAATCATAATCACTTTCCTTTAACTTATCTGGACTCTTTTTAATGCATTGTGCTATATCAACTAGGAAGCAACTTTTTTTTTTTTTTTTTTTTTTACCTGGGAATATATATGCTATTACAGACCATCTTTTTAGCCAATATGACTTTACCTATAGCATTTGTAAGGTACTTGCTTGCCTTTGCCTGTTTGTCTCAAAGAGAATGAATTGAAACAGCAAAGGGATCCTTTATATTTGAAATATAGTATATAGTTTATAATTTATAAGTGAAATGAAGTAATTTTTCCATACCTTAAACTCTGTAAAACTGGTGAGCAAGGTATATTAGTATCACAGTAATATGTTTCTGCCTGTGTAACACCAATAATGATGACACAATGGTTTTGTAGAAGATGAAGTTCCCTCTCTGTGTTTCAGTCCTGTGACCTAACTGCTATCTTCATGAACCATCAAACTATCCATGAGCAATTAGAAAGGGTCTGAAGTCAGTGAAATTAGATGAATTTCAAAAGAGCAAGAAATGTGAGTCACCCTGGAATCCCTTAACCAGCATCTTCTAACTTAAAAAATGTTGCTAATCTCAGCCACTTACCCACTGAAACTTATTTATGAACATTTTCCTTACTAACATACAGCAACTATAATTAATGACCTCAGGTGACCTTTATTTTCCAAGTAGAAGGCTCTGGGTCCAGGATAAGTAGCAATCTTGGATCATTTTTTACCAGTGCCAAATATAAATGTCAAATCGGGGACATTTTAAAAGCCACAGCCCATAATGAATAAACAAATCAAATTTCAGGAGCCGTGCTCCTGAAGAGCATTACAAATTAACGACATCAGTCAATGAGTGACCTTTAATAAATTTATAGACGTGATTAATCAAAAAGTGTAAGTGGCAACTCAATGGTTAAAGTGGAACATAAACTGCCTAAGTCCTGCTTAACATCCTATTACTTTGAAGTGGAGGAATTAATTTCTCTGCAAACTATATAGCACTAAATATCGAGCAATATATCAAGGAAGATGTTTTCTTAGAATTAATGGAAAGCAGATGAAGTGTACTTATTTGCTCTTTAAATACAAATTACTTGCTTTTAATGTTCCTTTTTTATAGTTTCTCCCACTGCCTAAGAGCAGCTACTTCTTGTACCCATTCCTCCCACCCACTTTCACTCTCCAGACCTACAGCTCATACTACGGTTCCATGAAATAGTCAATCTGATATTAAGCAGAAATGTACCAAACATGGAAGAAAAATAAGTCAATTGTACAAGACAAAGCTTTGAAAAATTCACTTTGTCAGTTCAAATGGATTCCAAAATTTTGAAGGGCTAACTTTTTTCCATACAGACATTATTCCAGATCACATATCACCTGTTCCGCTGCTCACAGAAAGCCTGCATAAAACTGTATTGGGTGGTCTTTGTGAACAGAAATGCAACTGTGTTATATCTGATCAACTTGGGACCGTCAGGGAATTGAGTGCACAAATCCAGCGATACTGAACATAGCGACATGAATTTAATAGCAGATGTTGCTTCTCTGGTGCAGATTAGAGAAAACCTGAGAGAAGCTGAACTCCCCACACTATCCTTCCTACAGTCTGAATGAAAAGCCATGGATACATTATTATTTCAGTTCCGAAACTGGGTAACTTCTTGCTCAAATAGGTAGAGCAGGCTGATGAAAGGAAAACCTGATGTTTTCTTTCAGTTCTTTTTTAAAAGTTCCACATTTGCTTCCTTTAAAAGCAAGTTTCCTGGTAGACTCTCTGATGAAAGGATAAGCAAACTAAATGGAAAGACCCAACAAGGATCTGAGGAACAGTAGTAATGTAATCAGTGGAAACCTCATCAGTGAAAATTAGAGCACATTGAATCAGCTGCTCCTATGACTATCAAGAGAAAATTATTGTCCCTGGCGTGAAAACCTCTGAGATGAGTAACAGCAGAAACTCTCTCTCTCTCACAGGCCTTTGGACTAAAACGGGATTATTGCTTACAAGGGTACAAGATTTATTACAGGGTGGAAGGGGGAAGAGGACAGCAGGGTCCCCCAAGCCTCCTAGTCCAACAGATTTGTCTGCCTTTAACAATTTCTTCAGAACAATTTGGAAGTCTGGAAACAACCATGTTACTACTATTATTTTTCAGAGAGGTATTTCAGACAGTCACCAAATCCTTTTTTGAACTTGGAAAGTTGAGTGATATGTCTCCAAAGATTCTCCAACCCTGGAGATACTGAAAACCTGACTAGCCCTGAGCAACCTGCTCTAGCTGACCCTGCTTTAAGCAGGGGCTTGGACCAGGTGGTCTCTTAGGGGTCCCTTCCAACCTCAGTCATCCCATGATTCTCTGACAAAAAATTCTGCCCCTCTTTTCCAAATGTCCTAAGAATTATGCAGTAGAAATGTAAACAAAAATGTTAAGTGAAAGCTCTTAAGGGACAAAAACCACTTCTCAAGAAGCTCTGTGGTCTATATGGCCTTCGCACACCGACTTAAGTTTTCTCCACATCTGCTGTGAACCATGTGCCTCTGTAGCTGCATTAAAGCAATGTTCCCAACAAATCATGTTAGACTGGATTCCTCCCATACCACTACAGGCCTGTGGTTCAGAGCTGCTTTAGATTCAAGCAATTCAAAATGTGGAAAGATCATGAAAAATATAATATAAACATCTAAAGCAGGATCATTAGAGATAGATACAATTTAATCAAGCTCCCAGATTTATTGTAGGGCTAGTAGAAGCCAATTTAAAAGGGAAAATCTAAAACCAGAGACCGTTATCAACAAAAGGTATAATGTTTCTGGCAAAACATTGCCTCAGTGGAGAAACAGATACTTTCAAAAATAAAAATAAAAATAAAAACAAAATGGTTTTCTATAAAACCTTAACTCTTAAAATATTTATATTCCACTTGAACAGACTTGTCTAATAAAATACTTCAAGATGAAAAGTAATCACCAAGGCATTTAGTCTGCCTTTGCACATATCTCAAGCTAAAAAATATACCCAATTACTCCTGTAGTCACATCAGTAATAAATGGGTTTGACTGAATTATACTTTCCAGAAAAAACATCCAGGACTGATCTAGAAATATCAAGAAATATCAAATATCTCTCCAATAGTAAATCACTCAAGATGATGGTGTAATATGCAGAAAAAATTACCTAACAACTTTAAAGAAAATTTAAGAAGCAAGAAGAAAGAAGACCAAACAAAACCTCATGGATGTTCTTCCTATCATTTTCAGCATTTGTAACAGTTAGCATTTTTCTGGTGGTTTTTTTTTTTTTTTTTTTTTCTTCTTCTTTTTACTGTTTGCAGGTATCACACTATTATTGAAATCAAAAGTGTTCTAAACTCTCTGGTTCAGGTAGGTCGGAACCAGCTTATTTGGGTCTGAGCGTAAGATTCCTATTTCTAAATTGCCACAATAAAGGATTTCAGTTTTAAGATTCAGCGCAGTTTCCTATTTTATCAAAAACAGAAAGAAAAAACTACTTCTTAGGTATGTATTTCTAGGAACCCAATCCTGTAGCTCAGCGTGTTTAGTTACAACTTCCCATATTTAGCTTTTTGCACTATTTAACTTCTAGACACCAATCTTAAATATTGTCATTTTTGTTTCTGAATATATTGATGTATTTCCTAGTATTGTATGGGGACACGTTATATGAGAGATAAAGGGACTGCAAAGTGGAGTGAGTAGGAGGATATGTGGATATAAACTGCAGAATTTATGAAATAATAAAACTGATACATATTCTTGGTGAAAGAAAGCAAAAAAGCACTAGCCTGTCTTTGTGATAGAACACAATTTAATGCAGAAATGTGGTATATGAAAATAACTTGGAAAAGACATAGCTTGAATGAGCAACTCCTTGTTCTTGTATCATCTAGCAAGTGGAATAAACAGATCAATAACGAAAAAATAAGAGCGTATCTGACTCATGAAGCCTTCTAAATTGTAATATCACCCTGTATGTCAGATATTTATTTTTTTTTTTTTTTTTTAAGATCACAACTGTCATTGTACTCCAGGATCTCATGGGCAAGAAAAATAAAAAACTCTCACAAAAATATATTGGTTCAGGTTTCTGGAATTCTTTTATTAAGGCATTGGAAGACAGAACAAAAACTAGCATAGTGTCATAACAAAAAATACTAGTTATTACACTGCTTCATTATATTTCCTGAATAGACATCTTGTTTCAGGCTTATTCAGAAAATCATTTCCTCCAAGTATTATAGCGGTGAGAGTCACCCCCTAGGTAAGCATATACTATAGATAACCACTATGGCAAACTTTTAATCATACCCTTGATTCTTTCAGCTCCTCAAAAACCTTCCTTTTGGAGCAATATTTCTGGTCTCATACTAAATAACAAGGAAAAGCAACTGTCTCCGAGTTACTACAGCATAACAAATTCTGGTTCAAAACAATGTGTGACAAGATAGAGAATAAACTGGTCTGATTTTGCGGAGTTGACAGAGATCTAGAATTCATGTAACTATTATTGGAATCATTTTACAATAACAAATAAATGCATTTAAAGGCATGAATATATGTAGCCACTTTTTCATCTACCTTTAAAAGTATTGTTAAACAGAGAGGTTTAAATCTGTTAGTGTTTTCATTCAAATTTTGTATTTCATTGAGTTTTCTCATTCAAAACAAATAAGTAGCAATTACTAAACTCCCTAGAACAAGCTGAGCTCCAACTGAAAAAAAAGTGTTCTGCATTCAGAAAGTTCTGACAATTACACCCCAGTTACATCAGGCCAGATGCTTTAATACAAAAGGTATTTCAGATCTTGCAGGCTTAAGTTTCCAGGTCCAGGATTTTACATGGTCTATATGTTAACTGCTTTCACCTGTATGGGACTTCTAAAATGGAGGCCCATTCATCATCCCAGAGTGAAACTTAATTTTCCCATGATACATTAAAAGTGAAAACCTACCATGACCCAGATTCACAGATGCAGTGAGGAGCTTAAACCTTACTGAAATCGAAGTGGTTTAGGCTTCTCAATGCTAGCCACAAAATCAAACAGAAGAAATCCTAGCAGTTACAGCTGAATTGTATCTTTACCTTTCCTTCTTTTGGCTGGACATGAAAATACGTTTATTAAGGACCATTAAATAAAATTAAATTTCTTAATTTAGCATACAGGTGTTTGAAGTACTTATAGCACATCACAGAAACCTTTCCATGCCCCTCACTGATCTTACTGAATTTTGGAAGCAGCCAAAAGTCATTCCAGGATGAATCAAATAAAAATTTTGTACCCCTACAACACCTTGATTCCATTGTTAAGACCTTGCTCCTGCTCCTTGAGCTTTTTATGAACATTAAGGAGGCGAGAGAGAGCTGTAGCAGAAGTTCTCCAGGCCTCCACTACAGTCATATCGACGAGGAAACACTCAGGCTAGCCTACTACCAAACTTGGCAGGACAGCCCGTTTTATTACCTTAGCTGCATCACTTCTCTGTCTCTCTTTCCCTTCCTACCCTGTTTCTGCCTCTTCTAGATGGCTTTGAACTGGTGACAATGAATGATCTTCTATTATGTGTTTGAATTTGAGCAAAAGCCAAGCAGCTCTGCTATTGTTAGGGGCTTCTAAGAGTTACTGTGAAAGGCAGTAAGAGTAGGATGCTTTAGAGATCACACTAGCATTTTACCTAACGATACCTGTTACTGGGGCCCGGCAAGCTGTTATTGGCACATTGCTATATTCAGTGACACGTAATTAATCATTACATCACTAGTCAGAATCAATGGTTATAAATTTGAAGATCTTTCTTGAACCTTCCTATTGAATAACTTGCACTGGCTTCACATTTAACCTAATGGGAGGCTGTTTAACCTATAAGCCCCGGAGCTGTAGGAAAGTGCCCTGGATTTTTGTCACTACAATGTTTACCAGAATGCAATTATATTCCGGTAGCAAAATATACGTATGCTTTTCTCTGATTGGGAAAACACCCCTGTCAAACTGCAGACATACAGCACTACCCAAAAAACAAACCATAAAAGAGAAAGAAAAGAGAGATACATTTCCTCTCACTCAAATACAAGGAGTGTTATTCTGGATGACCCTCCTGGCAGTAGCAACCTTATAATTACACTTTGCTTTTAGAAGCTGGGAAAGCAAAACATGTGAAGAGAACTATACTTACCTACCAATACTATGATATCTTATTTTTCCTTAAATCACTAGCTATTTGAGTTCTGTGATGACAGAGTTTAGTCACCAAAAAAAAAAAAAAAAAAAAAAAGAAAAAAAATGGAAAGATGGAAAAAGAAGAGTTAATAAAAAAAAAAAGGCCTCAGATCTCCACCTTGTGTGGTTCATGGTGAATAACTATATAAATAGCCTTGAGGATCTTGGTTTAAGACTCTTTCAATACTGCTGGAGAGTAAAATATTGAGGTATGATTCCTTATGCTTGCATTTTTTGTCATGTTGGAGCATTCCAGGTTTTACCTTGATGTTTAGTTTATCCTCAACATCCTGTCTAAAGTTTGCTTATTATACCCCTTCACAAGAGAACATAGATGCAAGGCCAAGAACATGACAGTTAAGTCCTTAAGAAGAAAAGTCACAGTGGCCAGACGTGTCCTACTGGTTTTTTTCCTATGGTAGTGTTAAAAAAAATATGGATTGCAACCTAGTAGCATAGTTCAGTGTAATACATAAAGTTTTCCTATCTGAAGCACAGCATGAAAAAATGAAAACACATCTGCACATGCATTTTCTGAGTACTTAGTTCTTAGAGGGCCAGGCTCAGTGCTAAGCCAAGGTTTTTAGTCACTGTCTCCGTAACATTCCCACTTATATCAAAACTTTCATTTCTTAATTGAGTTAAATGGAGAAAATTGAGTTTCATTTAAAAGGTGGCTCCAGCTTGGTGTTTTGTGTCAACAAAGCAGCTTAAGATTGTGACACCGAGCTCTTGCCTGTATAGATTCCATAACCAGGCCATCAGATTCAGCCTAACTTCTTTGGATATATTTCCCTGCCACATCTTATGTATCAGAAGCTAGTTGTTTGTTTTCATACACCAAATTAACAATTAAAAGGCTTACTCTGTTTTTCTCTATTGTACCAAATGTCACTAAGTAGCCAGAGGAAGGAATTTTTGTATTTTAGTTAGGCTTGTGTATGAAAACACAAGAGATAACATGATTTTGGAAGAAATATTGAAAGACTAAGCTGATATGAAAACATCTCAGCAATTCTGTGGCATTACAGATCAAGACAATCACACAGTGAAGTAAAACATGAAAAATTCATATTGAACAGCCGTGGATGATAACCCAAGTTCCATCAGTTTCAATTAATTTATCTCCATTGCATAGAACTTACTAATTACATCTCCAAGAACTGAGCCACAGTCCTTTGTTTCTGAAAAGAAATGGTCTAAATTTAA
Source organism: Gorsachius magnificus (assembly GCA_034008185.1). NCBI lineage: Eukaryota > Metazoa > Chordata > Aves > Pelecaniformes > Ardeidae > Gorsachius > Gorsachius magnificus. Next base: position 62,135,052 of record CM067084.1, read on the forward strand.
ACTGGGGTGATAAGGAACCCCAAGGTTTTTGTTAAACCCAAAGGAGTTATGCATTATCAGATGAAATTTTAAAGGCAAGAAAGAAACAGGAAGCTGAAGAAAGAGGCAGTTGACTGAAGTCAACTAGTCCAGCACTGACACCAGTGGCTAAAACCAGTTCTCCTTGTGTATTCAGATGACCTGGACATCCAAAGGTCTGTCAGAAGATAGGTCCAGATAATGCGGTAGTTTCAGCTAATATCAGATCACAAGTACCAGAGATACCATTGCAAAACTAGAATCCATCCATCTAGGACTTTACCTTAGGGAATATGTGAAAATAATACCCAAAAAATGCAGAAAAGTTACTCCATCTTATATCCTAGAACTTCCAACAGATAAATATTGCAAAGACTATTTTTTCTCTGAAATAATGTTTAAAAAAAAAATCAGTATTAAGAGCAAGTCCTTTTAAAACAAAACTCTTGGCCTAAACCAGGATGAGCAACACAAGGAATTTTAACTTTTGGTATGAATTTCTCATAAACACTATTGGACAAGTAAAAAACCAAACTTCTGGCAGATCAATGAGCAAGTTAAGCTAAAATTAAGTTTTCAGACTCTGAAAATTTGTAGGGTTTGATTTCTTGAGCTTTGAATTTAGAAACATTGTTTTTCCATTTATTTTTAAACTACAATAGTCATAGCTAGAGGCTCTATCTTTTCCTGTATATCTCATTTCCCCATGCTGCCATTTCTATTGACTTCATTTAAACCAATACAGTTGCTGAGAGACTGGGAAGATTAATGGGATATGAGAGACAAAAAAAAACCCAGAAAGGGAAAAAGAATGAAGCAAGCAGTGGTTTATTTCTGATACTACAACTTTCCCTCTGAATAAGTAATCAGTGAACCAAATATACAGTAGAGAAAAAAGGGGAAGCAAAAGACAAGAAAAGAGGAGTGAAGACCGATGAGAGACAAAGAAGAAATGCATACCACCTCTAGCAGCCTTGATTTTTCACCGGTACAAGCTATTACAAACGTAATTGACTTTTTATGTTGGCAGCTGCTGCTCTTTCGACAATAATAGGCAAAGAGTGTAATACTACTCTGGTTTATCCATGACATTAATTAAACATTCAGCTCTGTATCACCCATGATGATTCACTGCCCCTGCATAGTGTAATAAATATAAATTCCTAGTTCATATGAAGGGTAAAAGTGAAGCATAGAGTCCATGCCATAACAAATCATTTTGCAAGCAATTCCACTTAATTCAAATGCTTTACAGTAGATGAAAGTCAGCAAAGCATAAAGGGCTTTCATAAGACCATCTCAATCTTCACCACAGGCAAATGGTTTCAGAAACCATGTCTACGCTCAAGAGTTTCTTTTCCTTTCCAAATCAATTCAACACAAGCTGGTGAATAAATATGGCTATAGGAGGCAATGAGATCCACACTTCACTGTGGGAAGTGATTGGAAGTCCGAAGAATGGATCTAATACAAGCCTACTAACTTCATGAGAAATATTTTTACTATCTACCAACAGCACTCATCTATCTTCCATGGATATGGAAGCTCTCCTGTTCAGGGGCCAGTTTAAGGGATAGAACATAGTTTGAGGTTTTACTGCAGTGCCAACAGAATGAAAGGTGCATTATACCTGAATATCCAAGCCTATCACGTATCATGTTTATAAACTTACAGATGTCTGTACCAGCGGATGGACCACTTACAGTATTTTTGTACATTTAATATACAAATTGTTAGATCTTCATTGAAAAGAATTTTTAAAAGATCTAATGTACACCAGCTGAGAATTGAGCCAACTATCCAAATTACTTATTTTTAAGAAATTTTCTATTTGAACATGTGATTGCAAAACTGTTTGGAACACTTAATCAGCCTAGGAAGTATTATCCTGCAAATTATTATTTGCAAATGTACTTGAGTTACAGCGAGAATTATTGTATCTTCTATTTCCTTATCATTGATCACAGTAGGGTTCATTTTTAAACGATTGTGCTAGTATCTGATAGCAATGTGCTGATACTTCTATGAGGGTTTTTTGTGATTCAGCAATCTTTATAACTCCTTGCCTAAGGAGCAGAGGTAATATTGAGAAAACATCCAGTGTCAATCCTGATTTTCAGCAAAATCAATGCTTTGAAACTATTTTGAAGTGCAGAGAGTAGCAAGCCTATGAAATATTTACGAGAAAGCACATCATGTCTACAGCGGTTCTAGTCTGTGACTGCAACATATGGTTTATAAATTGAAACAGGTGCGGAAGAACAGGTGGTCACAGCCGTTCAAGAGCAGAGCTGGAATCTACCATGAGGAAAAAAAAAAAAAAAAAGAAAAAGAAAAAAAAAGAGAAAGATTAAGTAGCTCGAGCTTCTAAGGCAACTTGCAGACATAAGGACAGAAATCACAGCTCTTCATTGGAGACCTTGTGATTTTGTACTAACTTCCTAGAATAAGTTTACAATATCTGTCTTCTGCCACTATTCTATTACCTTGCCCTACATAAATTTTTGTTAGAAATGTATAACCTGAGAAAGAAGTTAAACCAATGTGTAAGGAACAAATGACAGATATAGTTGGCTGATTCGTTCAGATGGCAACCAAAATCCTGCTATCAGCTGGTACTTTTGTTGACTGATTTTTAGATCCTATAGTAGATTTTGCCTTGCAATAATATTAACCTTGGTGTAATGCTTGATCTACTTTGAATTTACACTTGAGTCAACTTTCTTCAGCTGTACAAAATCTACATTACATCTAAAACTCCCATGCAAGGGACTAACACATGACCAGTGCAGCTCTCACATCCCTTGAGTACTCAAATACTTAAAAGATCATCCATCTTGTACTTTTCTTCTGTGTAAGGATAAGTTTCATCATTAAGTATATTCACAATATTAAAAACTGAGTATTTCATGGATCTTTAATAAAAACATCAGTGTCCATAACTTACATGTTTGCGTGGTTCAGTAGTTGCCCCTTGGTTCACAAAGAATGATTGCTTTTGAAAACAGAAGATTCATGTACTTTGACACTGAAGTACAGTAAATAAAATAAGCTCAACTTCAAATATACTAGGAGTCTGCATTTCTTTTCTAAATCATCAGCAACTTGGTATGACTCTGGGAGCAGCTGAATTCCCACAGCCCTAGAAAGGTAGGAGGCTGAAGTAATTTGTGCTTTCTTAACTGTATTAAACTTATGCATTAAGATGTATGCATTCTACTAAAACTGATCATTCCATTTTTTAATATTCCCAAACCAAAAGAATTTTAAATAAAATTAACTTGTTCTAACCTTTGCTTCAGACCAAATTCCTTTTGGTATTTGTGTACTGAAAAGCTATTTGCAGGAACATAGGAACTGACACGTCAGATCAAACCAATGGTCCATCTAGATAGTATATTAAATGTGCTTATCAACTCTCACAGTTTTCTTCTGAAATTTCTGATTCAAAAACTTCATGCTTATTTTTAATCATGTAGACAACAATCAAACCAGACCATTAATTCCAGGGAGCAATTTACCATATGTGCTTCAACGTCTTTCCTACAGATCTCAAAAACGCTAAAAGTGTGGTGCCTAAATGGTATATTTAATATGCTTTTACTAAATTGTGCTGTCGCATGCAGTCAGGACAAGTATTCTGCCAACAGTGGACCAAATTCATCCCTAGCAACACACCACAGAAGCCAATAAAAATGGCCAGCTATGCTTCATATTTACTGCTTTTTTCCATTCATCTGCCTTAAAGAAATAATAAAATACATAAATACTCACTACTTTTGCTACTCCTAAAGCAAGTCAGCTAAAATTACTTTAAAACAGTTAATTCACTAGGTAGACACAGTACTGTAGCTGGAAATTTGCAGTTTAAGCTTTTTTCTATAGTAAACTTTTTCTAAAAAAATCTGATTTACAGGAAATGATCTTATTCTTTGAGGGTGCTTGCATGTGTAATTAAATTCCATTAAAGTCGATGAAATTTAAGCAATGTTTAAAGTTAAGCACACATTCAAGTACTTCCCTGAATTAGTCTTGTAACTGTCATGCTGTGTATACCATATCAGTAAGCAACCTAGGTGTTTCTCTAATACTCTTTTAGGACTTCAAGACTGATTCACGTGGGACAGCATCTTTACAAATAGCATATTGCTGCAGAAAAAAAGGTCTAAATTAAACTATTAGATTAATAGGTTCTTTTCTTGAGTGGGTCTGGTTTTTGTAGTGTTTTTCAGGCTAAATTTTATGGGAAAATAATATCTGAGAGTAATTGTTAATGTTCTATTAGTTTCTAGTCTCTCAAAAATATTTTTAATCTTTAATCTCTTGCAGGAACTTCATTTGATCTTATGCATGTAACACACATCAGATCCAAGAAGGTACATCAGTTGGTCCCTTGTTTAAACCACTTACAAGAAGCTCAATACTCAAGGGTTCCCATCTGTTGGAAGTACAGCTGTTCAGAGCATTATAAGTTAGGCTATGATTTAAAACATCTTCAACTATATTTTACATAAACAAATCATTCTCTGCTTATAGTATGTCAATAATTCTGTTATCCCATTTCTAGAAAATGTTGTGGTTTAGGCATCAAATGAAAATACTGACGAAAGCAAAGAAATGTTTAACCCAAAGGAATAGCTGTCACTGGCATAAAAAAATAACAAGAAGTGATATGGAAAGAGAAGTTTGCATTGATGCATTTGTCATTTACTCATTTTCATCACAAAAAAAAAATGTAAAATTAGCCCAGTCTTTAAAATTCCTGGGTGGACAACAGGAATTAAACATATTATATATCTAACCATTCAATATTTCAATCTCAAGTTATTTCACTGACATTATGCTCTTTCCACCTGAGACACTTACTGAAACGACTAATAGTGAAACAGGGAGGATTTGCGAGAGCTATCGGTAGCGATATGTTGCCCCTGCAAGTACATTATCAATGCACAACCGAATAGTTTTGAATATGTGTTATATAAGCACGACTATGTTTGTCATCTTTACCAATCTATTTAAAAAATATGACATGCATTCGCATTGAATGTGAAATAAAACAAAAAGCAGAGCTCAACAGATGCCTAATGTAAGTTTAACATACAGCTGTAATTAAAAAAAAAAAAAAAAAAAAAGAGGCAGCTTTGCCATACATCATCTCTGAAACTGCACAGAGATAGTTGTAGGTGAACCCAAAGAGTCTAATCATAATTATGTCCCAACCCATTTTGGAAGATGAGTCCATTTTCTCTTCACATGCTGGGAGGAAATTGATCTGTCTATTCCTGTCCTCCTGCAAAGGACAGAGGACTATACAAGGGGCTCAAATGAGACCAGACTTGACTTTGAGCAACTTGGCAAGTTACAGAGGATTTGCAGAAGTTATTCATTCAGTGGTAGTTTCGAGTATCAATACCACTTTTAGGATTTGTCATACTGACAGAGGGTAAAACTGAGTTTGTGGAAGTGAGCTTGGGGAAAATCTGAAGAGTTTAATTCACCCCATTTACTTTGTATGCTACTATGAGAAGCAGCCTTCATGCTAATTATTTAAATGTACAAATATGAAACCCAAAAAAAAGCTATTGCATAACTACATCCTACAGAAATTATAATTCTAGGATACTGCTGTTGAGGAAGCTCACAGCAGTAAGTCTAAATGAGCCAATTAAAACAAGAGATAATCCTAATTAAATAAAACCATCACAAATAATGAAAGCATAAGACACTGTGTTTTGGAACATTCTAGGCCTATGTATGTGTGCCCATATGTACATATATGGTTGTGTAGGTATATAAAACGATATATGAGGTGAGGTCTCTGACAAGTTACATTACATTCTGCTAACACTGCAAGTTTGCATATTGCCTTGGGTTATTTTTTAATTGAATTCCTCTATTTGTACATGAACAGTATTAAAAAAAACCATCCCTGAGGACTGCACTGTTTGATACTGGATGATTTTGTTCAACACCACGTCATTTTAATTTACATTGAAGGAGAAGTTGTTAGAAGTAGGCTGTAGTTGCTTAAGCTTTAAATGTCAAGTAGGGTTGGGGAGGGGGGTGATGTTTAGTTAATGCAAAAGACAGTTTCCTAAGTAGAATTAAAGAGCATAATTTGTCAAATAGACTATTTAAGTAACATGGAGTGTCCTTTTCATCTCACAGCCTATTAAGGACCAAAAAAAAAAAAAACAACCCATCACCAAAAAAACCCCCTCAAACCTCAATTACCAATTGCATTTCTGGAGATTACAGCAAGCCTCTAAATATATGCTGTAAGAGACTGAAAACTCTTATGTTCTGACCTGCATTGCACCCCCTTAGAGTAGGAAAATGGAAAACAAAAAGAGAGGAATTTATTTGGAACAATAAAAAGGAAGGAGTGTATTACAATTAAAATGAAGAGTTGTTCAGTTGTTTAAGTGAATTTGGTTTTCTAAAGCTGGATACTTGATTGCAGTCTCTGAAAGAAAATAACTTGTAATTTACGGTAAAGAAGTGACAAACATGAAACCTCAATGAATAAGAATTCTTCGTGAGTCATTCCTATACAGCCTTTTTCTTACTTTTCTCTTAATTAAAACCATAAAATAGTGCAGAAAGTTTAAATAACAACAACAATAATAATAATAAACCCTCATTACAGAACCGCTTTTAGCCCTAGGATCTCAAAATGCTTTAGAAAGGGAGGTTTTTCTATCCAATATGTAGCATGGGTAAGAATAAAACCTGTCTCCCAACCCTTCTTTCAGTGCTGCCTCTTTCTTTGTCCTCTCATAATTCTTCCCAGCTGCGGGAGAAAAAGGAATATGACTGGAATATTTAGTCAAAAGCAAAAAGTAAAATAAATTCAGGACTTCACTTCCATTTCAATATATCTGTGCAGAGTCGAAAATCAGTGTTCCTGTATTTCTTTCCAGGATTTCACAGGTAGAAATCTGCCTTGATATGTGTAGTATATATTTAAGTGAGTTTGATTTGTCCAAGGTGCATCGCAGTCACTGCACATAGTCTTTTTCCATTGATCTGTCCATATAACCTCAGGCATAGATTTAAGGTTGCCTGAATGTCTTCAGGCTGTTCCGATATCCCAAGACAAGTGCTCACAGTTTTCAAATTCTAGCTGGATAACACTTGTGAATGGGAAAAAAACCCAAAGATAGATAGATAGAAAGATAGATAGACAAACATAGATATACGTTAACTATATGAAAAGCGGCCATTTTCACTTATGGGAGTTCAGCAACCTTCTTATGCATGACTGTAATTACCTAGCCTCAAAATTCACTTGTCAGAACCTGGGGAGAAGTTGGGATGAATATATTTCAGGTTTAAATTTTGCTAATTATGTTCACTAGTATTCTTCTCCCAACCTCCTATGTCTGCAAAGAAAGCAAATACCGTAACTTCAGCATTATAAAGATGGCTTAAAAAAATCTCTAACAGTAAGTTTAACTGAATATTAGTTAAAATTAACATTTTAAACAAGAACTACATCCAAAAAGGGAAGAAACCTCACATGTACTTTAATTGTGTTTGGCTTAATAGCCATAGGTCCGACACTTCCCAGAACTTACTGGGCCCCCTTGCACAGTCCTCAGGTACCCCCTCACACCCAGCCCCAGGAACTTCATGCATTCCAGCTCCATCAATGCATCTCTTCCCTTAGCCTCTTTATCTCCCACTTGCATTGCCTTTATGAGGGTAAAAAAAAAGAAATAAATGAGGCCTTGTGGGGATGTTAAAATTTTTCTGCTTGGCTGCTTCATAGGTGGTTAGGGCAGCTTCCCTTTTATGTCTCTCTGCTAACCTCTGCATGGATGCTCTTCTTCATCCCCAGGTGTATGCAAGGAGCACTCCTCCCTCCTGAACCACTATAAAGTGTGACAGAAAACCACCTTTGAGTTTTCACAGAGCAGGAAAAATCACTGGCTGGAGAGTATCTCACTATTTCTGAGCTCAGATCCCCAAACTGTACCTGTGCACTCTCATCTACATGAGTTGAGATCCTTTTAGCTCATTTGCTTTAACAATAATGTAACTTAGGAGAAAAATTTTCCCACTGGTTTTACTCTGAAAGTCTTTCTGAAAGAAAATGCATATTTCTGTAGTTAATAGCTTTGGTAAAACCAAGCCAAAATAGCTTATTTGGAACATATTTATTAAAGTCTGTAGGCTCAAGCTACCACTAAAATAAGAAAATGACCAAGAGACACAGTTTACCTGTGAAGTAAGTCTTTGAAGTTCACTGTGTCTGGTTGTCTGTTGTGGTGGGTTAACCTTGGCTAGATGCTAGGTGCCCACCAAAGCTGCTCTATTACTCCCCCTCCTCAGCTGCATGGGAGAAGAAATTATAAAAGGCTCCTGGGTTGAAATAAAGACAGGGAGATCACTCAGCAATTACCATCACAGGCAAAACAGACTCAGCTGGGAGAAATTAGTTTATAACCAATCAAATCAGAGTAGGGTAATGAGAAAAAAAACCCTGAATCTTAAACACCTTCCCCCACCCCTCCCTTCTTCTCAGGCTCAGCTTTATTCCTGATTTCTCTACCTCCTCTCTCACCCCACCCCCCCCCCAAACTCAGAAGGGGGGATGGGGAATGGGGGTTGCGGTCAGTTCATGACAGGTTTCTGCCACTCCTCACACTCCTCTCCTGATCCAGCGTGGTGTTTCTCCCACAGGAGACAGTCCTGCATGAAATTCTCCAACATGAGTCCTTCCCATGGGCTACAGTTCATGAACTGCTCCAGCGTGGGTCTCTTCCACAGGGTGCAGCCCTTCAGGAACAGACTGCTCCAATATGGGTCCCCACAGGCTCTATCAGACATAGGGGAAGCTTCTGGTAGCTTCTCACAGAAGCCATCCCTGTAGCCCCTCCACTAGCAAAAACCTTGCCATGCAAGCCCAATGTGTCTTAGAATTCCTGTTAAGGAAACTTACTAAAACCAATGCACCCAACCTTAACAAAAATTCCCACTAAAGGCTTTCTACTAAAAGCGTGGCATGGAATATTTTAGTTTAGCTGAAACTTTGCAAAGTCTGCAGACCTTAATTTGGCATCACATTTTTTGCACAGCTCTGCTACTAGCATAGTGCAGTATTCATATTCTCTTTCAAAGCTCAACATATAACATTTCTTTTTTAAAGGCTTTCTAGAAGATGCAGCCTTACAGCTCTGGTAATAAGGAATGCCTGCCAGCAAAATCCCTGCAATGATCGTCACCAACACACTTTAAGAGAGTCCAACTACTTTGGTAATTTTCTCATCAATTTTGGTAAATGTTCCCTTTAAAACATAATGTATTTTGTAATTATGCAGTCAGAAATATGGGCATATTGACTTGTGCAGGGAAATGAAATGCTGTTCTTCACCAATTCTCAGCTTCGTCACTGCTGAACCTGCTTCTGATTTACTTGTATTTCTTGCTGTTTGCACGTATGTCAATTTTAAACCTTACAGATACTTTTAAATTTTTTTTAAATATTGAGTTTTTTTCAAAAAGATTACACTAATCTCAGTTTCAAGATATATAAATTTGGGGTTTTTTCACTCATAGGTCATCAAGCTTCAGCTGAAAAGTTTTATCATTTTAGAGAGGATTCCTCATCTCTAGAAAGCATTTTCTTCTGTATGATGTTTGGATAGTTGATTGGACCCTCGCTCTCTCCCAGCACCTTCCCCCTGGAAAACTGAAACTTTGGTGAGGTTGGCAAATAAACAAAAATCAAAAAGGTTTAAAATGCAAATAATTTATTTAGCTAAAATATTTATTAAGAAGAAAATATATTTAAAAGAAATTAGATACTACTTACAGTATTTATCATTAAGCCTAACAATTAGTATTTTGTAGCATTCTCCCCTTATCTTACATATAGCTACATACTTGAAAAAAAAAAAAAAAAAGAAAGAAAAACACTAACACAAAATATCTGCACTTGGAATCCCCAGGTGGTAAATAAATTGACCACCTCAAATCTCCTTTTAAAATCATATTTACTGCCAGAATTTAGAAGTCAAACTTTTACAGCATTGGTTTTCTCTATTTTTTGCTCCTCCTCAGGATTATGAAACTGCTGGTTTTATGTAGGAAAATGCAATAATTATAAGAAATTAAACTAGCAAAGCTCAATCCATATATGCAATGGAAATCTCATACCTGCATCCCAGTTAATTACTGTTTGGCTTCCTGATGTCCACAAGCCTTACTCATAAACAGTACCAGCTCACTCACAACCATGTGCATGAAACTAAATCGCCTCATTTACAGCCAATGGGGCATTTACAGGCTGCTTTCTTTTCTATCTTCTCCTATCCAGTCAGATGCATGTGAAGTTTTACTCTAACCTTCAGCTACCAGGCCAGATTACACAGTTCCAGTTCTATCTACACCTCAGGTGCTGCACAGCAACATTTAATGTCTTCTGCTTGTCTGCAACATTAAGCCAGTTTGGAGTGATGAGGTCTATGAGTAGGAGACCTAGAAAAACACAAGATCCCTGTCCAGAATTTCAGGTGTCCTACATGGAGCATGTTGTCCACCTTGGGTCCATGGTTCAAACAAAATAACCTAAATTATCATGCAGTCTAAGCCTCTTTCCTCTCATATGAGTAAAGAATTTATTTCCTTTATAGGCTCCCTTACACACTATTTTCCTGTATATAATCTGGAGTCAACAGTGACTGGTTTCCTGGCTCTATCTATTAAATTTCTTGGTTCCACACTGAAAACACTATTTCCATAAACCCAGCCTCTTTGAGTATTTCCACTACTTCCCTTATTAAGACCTGCTTTCAGAAACATGAAGTTTAAAACTCAAACAAAAAACAACTAATATCTCTTCTAGAGATAGATTAACTATGAGCAATCTGGAAAGACTGCTTGGTAGTAAGAAGATTAGGCTTCTGTTTGCACTTTTTACAGTTTCCTGCTCTGACTCAGATCTCCTATGGGAATGTAGGCAATATTTTCCTCCCCTATGTGAGCAAAATCCCCAAATCAGAGTCAAGTTATGAAGATAAATTAATTTATTGTTTTTAAGATGCAGTTATTATGATGAGACACACATAAAATCAATGTTTTCAGAGAAATCATTTAAAATTGTTACTTATATCCAAATAAATTCTAAACTAAACTTTTTCTGATGCTGACAATTATTATATTCTTTTCCTCTCACTTTCTTTTAGCCCTCTCTGCCTTTCCACAGTAGAAACCTATCCGCTGCTTTCTGAAACCTGTAGACTGGATTTACCACGTTGTTCAGCTGCCCTATTCATTAGTGCCCATTGCCCTTGACTGTTTGCAAACTTCCACCTCCTTTGGATCACTGAAAAAAGGCTCTAGGTAAAAAGAAAGTATTTTTATCTCACATAATTTTATTTTATAGACCAGCCTCTTAACTGGTCGTTGCTCGCCAGTAAAGGGTAATGCAGAAGTGAGATCTGAAGACGTCTTTACTACCAGAGGCTATGCTCTTGTATTCTTATTATTTTTGGTTCTTTCAGCAGCTATCCTTAGTATAACGTTATGTTTTCTATCATCTGCCTGAACCTATTTTTACTACTTCTTGCTTGCTTCCACTAGTTTAGCAAATTGTATGTTGCAGTATTTTTGTGTAATCAAATTTCAGCAACGCCACTAAGTTTTATATTCACCAACTACTGCCGTAGACATGAAACTTCAGTAAATTCCAGGGAATCTTTTCATTTTTCAATTAAAATAAAGTCTAACCTAAACTTTTCTTCTGTGTAGATCCTTACAGTCTGAGCTTATTTTTTTTTACCATTCTATGCTCTCAAAGTCAGTGACATACACTGCAAAGTTGCATTATACCAGTACTTCACACTATATTCAAGGTGAGGTGTAACCACAATTTTAGATAGAAATAGTGTATCCATCATTGATTTTATTCTCATAACAGTAAAAACTGAGAAACGTTTTTGTCTTCAGCACTACAACTGCACTACACTAAGGACTTGCCAGACTTTTCACACAATAACTGCTAAACATTTTTTTTTGTTTCTTGGCCGGAATTCTGTAACATCTTTCCTTTTTGTTCATACAGTATTTTTTCATTTGATTTTATGACTTATTATCATATGCTTGTCAGTTAACCTCTGCATTTAACATCAACAGACCCATCTAAATCTTTCTGCATTGTTTCTACTTATGTTTCAGGTTTAATAAAGGGATTTTTTTTTTGCTTTTTTTTTCCCCCTAAGTGTTACTGTAGAATAATAGGTTGTATTCCTATTATAGAACTAAAAGGTCTATAATATGTTCTTGCATTTTTTTTGGAAAAGAGAGAGTGGGAAGCAATAAAGAGGTATAATCCAATTCCACCTTCTGAAAAGAAAAGGGTCTAACATTACCATTTATGGTGTCAGAAGTAGTGTTTTTGGAAAGGATAAGGACAGGGTATGATTACTATCTATCAGTATCCTGTAATAAATAGTCCACAGAGTAGCTATCAGGCCAAATTTTTCCAAATCTGCATTGGAAGCTCTTCACATCACACCACCTTTCACTAACTGTGATTATTTCAAAGCTAAGCCCTTAGGCAAGTATCTCTTTATTTATGATACACCTCATGTTTTTATTTGCTTATTATAAAATATCATGAAAGTAATATATATCAACAGGCATAGATTTGACCTTACTAGTTAAGGTGTAGTATTTCAAGGGTACATACATTTTGGGTTGTCAGCCCACTCCAAATTCTGCCAAGCAAGTATTGTCTTGCATCACAGTCAGAGTCAAAGATATCCTCTGTTACCTGGGGAAAGGTGTGGATATTCTCCTTTCTTCCAGGGCAAATCCTACAGGTGAGGCCACAGTCATTACTTTATTCATAGAAGAGATTCAAATATTTCCAGAAGGCTGAGGCCAGCCTTTATGTAAAGTTGATTTCAGAGCCAGTGTGGGTACCAAGATAACCTAGGTAGAGAAGAAGCAACAAAGAAAAACTGATGCTGCAACAAAGAACATGTAATTAGGAGGCAATCTAATCTAATAATCATATTGATTAGAGTTAGGCAATTTAAAAGCACATGCAGGCACAAAGGAAGAAGCAGCAGATAATGTGACAGACAAAACTTCAAGATGTAAAAGATAAGGGTCAACACTGTGTGGTGGACTTGCCAGAGACCCTGACAGGTAAGGGAAACAGGAGCCAGAGATCTATACAAGCTTAACAAAGAGGTTTGAAGAGAGGGGTGGAGAAAACAGAAGAAAGATGATACAGACACAGCATCATTAAAAAAACCCCAAACCCTCAAGGTCCTAAGAAATAATGCAAGGATCTAGATTTTTCTGTAGCAGTTGATGAGATCTGACAAATGTCACTTAGCTGTAGCTTTGTTTATTAGTAGTAGGTGCTAAGTAAATTTAATGCATCCTATAGCCTTTGATAATAAAGTAGTACAAGGGGTGACATAGTGCATTTCTGCTTTAGCATCTCTCAATAAAAGAGAATAGTAATTTGATTTCATTATGAGGATTGCCTCTCCCATCTGCTTCAGCCTGCATCTAGAGGGTGGACCAAAAGTGTGCCCTTAATTAGCAAGCCTAGTTGGCAAATGGTATGCGTTCCTTCAATCAGCAGCCCAGGCTGGTGGCAATCAAGATGGGTTGTAACACTAGGTATGTCCTCCCCATTCCAGATTATGAGAACCTGACATTCACTGGGCCCTAAAGATGTAGACTGGTTCACTTACAAACATTCTAGTATTTGCAAAGAAAAGAGATAAAGTGATTTGCTACTCACAAGCATAAGGCAGGATCACAATTACTAACAAGCATAGCCTGTTCTTTCTGCTGGCTATTTTAAGGTTAACATCTTTTGCTACCTGCAAGGGTAGGTGGTGTCTTTCATAAAGGGTGATTCTTGGATGAGTTATTCTTTTTCCCATTTACGCTTTTGTGGCAGAATCGCAATGTTTTTATTTTAGATATAAAAAATATAGCTCAAAAAGAAAATGATGCAAAATAATGTATTTTAAAATATCTTTATGCATGTTCTGATGTCAGCACTTGTCCACAACTATGGTAAGGATCTGACCCAGTTCTTATTAGACTGCCTGTTGAAGCTGTATTAAACCCATATGACTCCCTCTGCAAACTATGTTTATATTTCAGAATTAGATTAGGTTATGAGGAAAAAAAAATATATAAACACTCATGCAGATAAAGAGTGTGTTTCTTGATGCAGAGAGAGTATATTGTGCTTTGCAAAGATGGTTACTGCAAATGACAGTAGTCCGACATGAACTATATGGAAATGGATTTTATTTCAGTACCTCACATTACAGATCCTAAGCTCAACCTTGTCATTATAATTTGTCATACAATTATGTATGGGTCCTACCTCCCTAAAGATTCTATCTTTCTTTTACTGCCTCTGGCTGTTGTCTGGAAAAAAGTTCTCGATCATAATGCAGAAGACTTACCCAACCCAGAAGTTAATGACCATAGCAATAACTGTTATTTATGCATTCTACTCCCCAAAACCTCTGAAGCATCAATGACATCTGCACATTCGGAAAGGCATATGCCTAAGCATGTGCTAACAGTAGCTTACTGGCAGCAGCGTGATGATGGATTTTGGACCTTTTTATCTTAAGGATCAGTCTTTTCCAGACTTCTCAAGTAGTTTTATTTGGCTGGCTTTACAATAGCTTGCTTCAGAATTAATTTGGTCGTCATATACCTACTCCTAAAACAAGCATCTAAGTTATAGAACACCATGGTAACTTTGTTCACTGTCTCCACAGAAAACTTAAAGGTGGCGTAAATAGAGGGACTGACAGAAGACACGCTCGTCCTAGGCTGGTTTTAAATAATTAGGGCAGGAATGTAGTGAAACTAAACTGGATGTGAAAATATGGGTTGTTCTGACTGCTCCATTTTCTGACGTCTCCCTTTCAGCACACTGTTCTAACAGACAAAACATTCCTGTGTGATGTGAGATCTTTCATGTAGAATGCACAATTTATCTAAGCATTTCCTATTTCAGTATCTATTGTTTTGAAGAAGTTTCTTGTTCAAATATTTTTTAAAAAAATCTTTCTCAAATTACCTGCTGCATTTCAAGGTTAACCCTCAAAGTACTCTGCCATTCATATTCCACGCAGCAAATCAATGACTGCTGCTCATTTGTGATTCCTGCCAAGTCGCTATGCTCTGCTCAGACTGAGACTAGCTCAAGACCATAATTTGGTGACAGCTTCTGGGAATGTATTCTGTAAACTGAATAGCCAAAAAATATTCTATCAGCTAACAGCACACAGCCTTCTGAGATCTTATTTGAATATAGGTGGTGATAGCACATTTCCTTGTAACCCATATGTACTTCGCAATATGCTGAGTTTGTACTTACTGCAATCATTATAGATGCTTGCATTTCTTTAAATTAACTTTGTACAAATTCTTGCAGGATCAGGGTCAAAGTTCAAAATTAAGCAGTCAAATCAAGGTGCAAGTTAAGTTAACTGGTTCACATCAGCTAAACTAGTAAAGGCTTTTGTTCAGACTAAATAATGATAATTTAGGAAACTAGAATATGCATGCACCAGAGTCAGTGAGTTAGAACACTTCCTAACATAGGCAACAAAACCCTGCATATCATAACAGCCACAAGATCATGTTTTTCATAAACCTATCAGTCTTCAGATTAGAATTTGTTACGTTTCTTAGCTCCACTACTTTTACTGGAATTCTCTTCCACACTTCACTGCCTTACAGTATGTATCCCTTTGTCCCTCCAGCACTTTTCTTTTTTTTTAAAAGCTAAAGATCTATCATTCTTTGTTGTTAAAAATATGGAGTATTTACAAGGAACATTCACTAGCTCTCAGCCCCTGCTCTATAGTCTAAAGAAACCTATTTTAGTCTCATACTGTAAGATAGGTATTTTCTATTGATTCGGATATCCTTCTCTGCCTTTCTCTAAATCGTTTTAGAAAACAAGTGATCAGACCTCTATATACAATGGTGCTTGTTATACATACCTGGCATACGGTGCTTTATAGAACAGACAAACTGGTATTTTGTGTCCAAACCTGCACTAGTAGCTTAAGCTGACTCCCTTCACCGAGAGAAATTTGGGTATTTAACAGAAGGTGATCAGTGAGATCCATGGTATGTATCAATGAACACCGTCTGACTGTATTGTCAGGTCTGGCCACAGGAAAGCAGGAACAAGAAAAGATCATTGTCACTGTTATATTGTGTGTTAAGCTTCAGAAAGTTTAGAAATTTGGGACATTCTGCCTCCTTTCTTAAACTGAGATGCAAATTGTAACCTTCCCCATCGTCCTGTGGCATGTGGGCCTGAAGTATAAACCGAGCCACAGAAATGACCCGGGCAGAAAGATACAAAAACCAAACAGTCCTCCCCACGTGCTGCCCCCCTGCCCCATGCTCTTGACCCTGGAGGTTACAGGCTATGATATAGGAGATAATAGCAGCAGGCAGCCAAGAGCTGGAGAGGTAGTCATAAGTAGATATAAGAGACAAAAAAATTACAGCTAGCTCTTGTTAATCCTCAATATCGTTTGTATTGCTGCAAGTAAGTATTTCACTACTGATTTTCAGCTAAATTCTTAACAATTATCAGGGCAGGGGGAAGAGTTATTTTTTGGCTTCTTTTAAACAAGACAAGTTCTGAAAATGGAGCGCCAAACTTGAAGGTAAGTGAGAATCTGAGAGCAATTTCTCTTTCTCTAATTTAATTAGGTTGATTTGTGAGGGAAAGGGTTAGTGCTTAAGCAGGTACAAGGCACCCTGTGAAGCGGCAGGTGAGTACTGGTGAGACTGAGCATTAGATACTGTCCTATAAATGCAGGAACAAAAGGAAACTTACTGCAAAAACATCCTTTAAAGACCTAAGTAGAGTACTTGAAATACAATGGCTTTCGGCAAGTCCTTTCATGTACATTTAAATTATCTATGGACACAAGTAGAGTCTCCAGAGGGGGCTGGCAGGTTTCACAACCTGTTTCAAGCCCTGTTTTAACATTGTGAACAAGAATTAGAACAGGCCTGAATGTAAGGTTTTCAACCATGTGTGATAAACAATGTCATTATTCCCTACAGCAGGAAGGAAGGTAGGCCTCCTGCCACATCTTGACTCCCTCTCTGCAGTTAAAAGAGCGATTCAGAGAAGGAAGCTAACCGAGGTGCCATGAGCCAGCCTCTGGAGATGACTTTTTCTCTCCACTGCCTTCACTAACCTCCTGGTTTAGGCACCTACAACTATTTGAGAGAAAATCTCACCCATGCCTCACAGGAGAGTCATTTGAGAGTTTTCCCCATGTTCGAGTTCAACTTTGTGCCAAGATTATTAACGAAAATTTTACATGACATCAGTCACAAGACTGATCCTGGAGGAATTTCATTAATAATATTTCCCGTTTAACAAAATCTATTATCATCTCCGCTTTAGCTGGTACCTTGCTTCCTTACAATACCTGTCCCAATCTCTGTCTCCAGTAGTTTGACTACTAATTGTCTGGGTAATACTGTAGTAGGTTTACTTCTCTAAACTTATTCAAAGACACCAGGTTAACCAGGCATACTGCACTTCTGGGGAAATAAGCATTTAATTTTTACCTTTTTTCTAAGTGGGATACTTATCATAGAATGTTTTGGGTTGGAAGGGACCCCTAGAGGTCATCTAGTCCAACCCCCCTGCAGTGAGCAGGGACACCGCTAACCAGATCAGGTTGCTCACAGCCCTGTCCAACCTGGTCTACTTCCTTGCCTTCCATTATCCTCAGTACTTTCAGTTGTTTTTTTCTCTAAGAAACTTCACAAAGCCTTGCAGGTTGTTAAGCTCAAACCAATAGTTCTGTAGTGATGTGACACATTTTTGCCCTTTTCACTGAAATTTGGTTACATTCAGATTTTGAGGCATAGGTTCACTATAATACAGTATAGGAACCAACAGAGTAGATTCTCCACCTTTTTGAGCATATAGGTTGCATTTACACCAATAACTATCCTCAAACTTCAAGTTAACTTATGCTCTCTTTGTATTAATCAGGGTCAAGGACCCAAATTTCTCAGGTCAATGGTCAGAAATACTGAGCAAGAAACATCCTGTAGGTATAGTCTATTCACCTTGACAGCTCACTTTAAACTTGATAACTTCCTGTACCTATGCTTTTGTTCAATGCTAGATTATTACTCTTGAATTTATAAAAGTGTGATCCATGTTTCACAACAACATAAAAGTGCAGGAACTGTAGTTGTTACTTTAAGAGAAAATATTAAGTGGAGGAAAGCTATATTTTGCCGACAGATTGCAGCCTAAGAAGAACACTAGAAAAAGAAGTTATTTGCGGGTAGTGCAACAGTGTAAACCGTGAAGCATGTTGCCCAACCCCCCCCATAGTTTGGCGACCCATAAAACCTGAAGTTTTTCGCTCCATTCTGGTTGTCATCCAGACTGCCCTGCCCTGCCCTGCAATCCTGCCACACTTGCAGGAATGGCAACGCTCACATCCTTCTCTCACTCTAACCCTGCTCCTTTCCTTGGCAGTTCTCTCAGCTTTGCCGGGTACAACGAGGCAGTCAGCACTATTCCCACCACACACAAAAACCTTAAACCACAGCTCTTCATCACATCCCCTTCACTGCTGCATGAACAGAAAGCAGCCTGAAAAGCCCCTGCATCGTAGAAAGGCTTTGCTCTGCATATGAGTAATACAAGGTGGATGGAACAAGCGTGAGTGATAGGTAGGGGGCAGGTGAAGCATGAGGCTCAGATAGGCGAGAGGGGACTGCGTCGGTGCAGGCAGACCTGCGGTGGTGGCTCACTCGGGAACAGGAAGACCTGATACAGTTGTGAACGTGATTCCTGAGCATGCGACTGCTTTACAAACAGCCTGTCAGTGCATCAGGAATATTTTTGCAGAAAGAAGGACTTTTTAACAGTACGGCTATGTAGTCAAAAGGGAAAAAAAAAAGTGTTTAAGTATGCCAAAATAATCTAATAAATAATAGAATTTGTATATGTTATCAAACAATAGCTAATAACATAAAAAGACAGATAGGGACACAATGAGATGCAGAGGGGAACCTAAACTGGTATTTCTTATCTTCTGGGTGCTTGACTCTGCAACCTTAATACTGCAGGTTTTGAATGTGTAATTTCCTTGTTTTGCTTTCAGAACGCTACAGCCATAGAAAACAGGTCACACAGAAGACTCGTCAGCAGGGTCAAAAGTTGGGTTACCACTTAATTTTACATTTTCAGAAAGACTACCTTCTTTTTCTTAAAGTGTCTAATACGTTTGAAAGCTGAAAAATACCTCAAACAAATGAATCCACCAATAGTCTCCACTTTTTATTTACGATTTTTCAAGGAGGAATGGCTGTAAAGGGGCTTTCTCTGACTACTTGAAAGCAGCATTTACATAGAGATTAATACACTTGAGACATTCCATGGGACACAAATCTGTTTAATTGGTTTCTCTTGACTGTAATCATTCTACCCAGGATATTTTTTTCAGCACTTGAAAAATTACAGACAAAAAAATCCAGTTTGTAATCATCTTGCTGAACCATGCAGCAGCCCTCTATTAATTCTCTATTGATACATTCTTTGCTCATTGGCTGAAAGTGCAGCCCTCTCTGTGAAGTTATGATATGAGCAACAAAGTAAGAATAATCTCTACAAAGCAATGGCTGATACGAATGGCTCACTAGACGCTGTGCAAACCTCCATGCTGGTAACTGCCACCAGCTGACTCAGAAACTGTCAAAAGCTTCTAATCTGCTTCACTTTTGCCTCATTTGCTGCTGCATTTTTGCTTGATGGTGAAATCTTGACAAGGCATTGCTTGAGCTTTGTTTCAATTTAGTTTATACACTGATCTAGCTATACCACAGCTTTGGCAGCTACTAAAATACACTTCATTCCCCCATATCCCCAGTGATTTTACAGTCTTCATAATGTTCAGATATTATCAGCCACTGAATTTCATCTTCACAGATAAGTGAAACTTTCCATTCCTTCCTGTTCTTTACCAGCAAACATTCCTTTTTATCATGATTTTCAAGCCTTTATCTTTAGCGCATTTATACAGGGGTCAGTGAATTTGTCATCTTTCCTTCTATAGAGATGCTCCTGTGCATCCTAAAGAGACTTCCAAATAGTCCTCAGAGGACACAACACACTAAACCCCAGCTAGGAGGATTTCTTTGCAAGATCGTTATTCTATGAAACTTCTTGCACTTGATATATTCAATCAAATTATTATTGACTTCTCTTATACCATCCCCATCAAGAGTAAAATATTAAAGTGGTGCAATAAAGCAAAAAATAAGAGTTGGTGTATAAGGATCATGCATTTTAAAAATTAATTGTTAATCTGTCAATAAAATCAATAAATATTTATGGGTATTCCTGTCTATGGAAAAGGTAAATATCTTATTGTAAATATAAAGAAGACAGTTTCAAATTTTGTTTGTCACTGCAAGGGCACAACATACGCTATATTAACCTTTCAGCCCATAGGCATCTGTCTGTGTATTGGCACAGACACCAGCAAACATCATACTTATGTCAAGAAAAGAAATAATTTGCTGCTGAATGCATGATGAGGCCAGTCAATGGGAAATTAAGTTATAGCCACTTTCTTCTTAGCATGCCTCTTAATTAGAGTCAATTTTTAAAACTTTATAACTGAAATATTCATGACAGAAATAATAGTCTAACTAGAAAGCATTCACTGAAGATGCTTTTTAGCATATTGTACAAAGTTTGTACAGCGGCTTAATCCTGTAATTGACATCAGGTCTTCTCATCGTTTTTTTGAGAAAACCCAGCTCAGGTAAGACAGACTTTTTTCAGTCTTCTTTCATGGCACAAAACTGAAGAAAAGCATATTCAGGAGGGATGTTTGAAGTGGCAGGCAGGAGCTAAAGCCTGTTAACAAATAATGAAAAGTGTGTTTAAATCCCATAAACCTCACTCAGTTTCTTTTAATGTTTATAAACTGTTTACTGAAATAATAGTGTTTCTGTTAGCGATGAACGCAACAGTGAAATATTTCTTCTTCAAGGGAAAATATAAAAGGTAATGCTCTTTTCCTAATAAGATTTGTACTTAGTTATGGCATAGCACTGCTGACGTCGGAGATTTAAAGCTGAGTAACAATAAGATTTTATTAATGTTTAGTAACAGCGTGCCTAGCAGAAAGGATGGAAATGATGGATAGTCATGCTTTTTTACACTGCTTGTTCCGTGGCTCCATTATCTCTGTGGAGCACAGAATAAGACAGTCTGTTTGGCACAATAAACCCAAGTTTACCGACACCGAAAGGGATGCTGCGGTAATTTCATCCCGTACACTCAGTCCTCATTACTCACATTGCATGGTTTTTAGGCATAGAAGTAGTCAGTTGTGTTTTTTTAAAGTCAGATTAGTTCCCTAATTCCCAATTCACCTAAGGGATGAACAAAGGCTTGTGCTGACACAGCACCAAGGGGGGGAGGTGCTGCAGGGAGGGAAGGAGAAAAAATAAAAGTCAACAGGCACTGAGACATAACACTCTGTACCGTGAAACTACAGCTTAAATCAGGAGCAGCTTAATTTCTCTAGAGTGGGGAATGAGCAGCAGCTGTAATTACTGCCTGTAAGTGCAAACACTCACTCATTCCCCCGCCTCCAAGAGGTTGAGCTGCTGCTGGCCATTTAAGACAATTCACAGTTCCCTTGCCAGTGCAAACAATTATATCCAATAATGCCTCTTGCTGCTTCTCCCTTTTTAAGAGGAGTTTCTTTTTTAACCTGCATCATCTCAGTGATCTGGTTTACTTCAGGGCCTTGCAAAGGCAGAGACAAAACTGAATGGGCTGCAAACTGAAGAGCAGGCACAGAAAAGCCTGTTGTTAAGGTATAGTCCACAGACTTGTGTAGCTACAGGCAGTAATTGAGGATAACGGACACTGGACCAAGTGTCCCCAACATCCCCCACTGAAAAGGACTCCATGACAACTTTATGTACTTTCTCAGTGTCAGGGTTTTTTCACTTGTAGTCAGAAAATCTTTCCTATTTTGATTTAAATATTTCTGTTTGCAGAATTAAACAGATTTAATGTCCTTACCCCCTGGACAGTACTTGGCTTCTAAGACTTGTAAGAGGATTTTGAATGACAGACCTGGCTCTACTCTGAGGGGAGAGGGCAAATCTTCTGGGCAGCCATGAATGTATCCCAAGCACACACACCTTATCAAGTAGGTTTGGTCACAGGCCTCCTGTAACCTACCTCAGTGCACTCTTCACAAGCAAGTTCAGCCTACGTTCTCCTCTCTTTCTAGCTGCTTTCATTTTTCTGTCCAAGTGTCAACAACACCGATTGAAACATAGGTAAAATATGACCCTAAGCTATGCAAGACTACATGTATTTTACTTACCATCACTTCTGAAGCCTGTACCAAAAATCTATTTACTATTGACCAAGTGGAAATTTCCACTCATGTCATAGTTTGCTAAAGCATATGATAGTTTTTAGGTCTTAGCAAATACTTTCCATGCTCTAGGACTAGAATGAGGCAGATTTGCTCCATTTGAATTTGAAAGGCTAATTCATTAGCACATTACGCCTACATCAAAACATTCATCCTCGGAGGTGTTAAAAAGTCATCTGTCAGTTTTCTAGAATTTTTCGTTCCATATATCATCTTTACCCATATTACAGGAGAATTTTCTTTCATGCCAGAAATGATAGCTGTGTTTTGCTTTATTTGCATGAACCCAGTACATCTTTCTCTCCATGGCTTAACTATGTCTTTTCATAATTCTTAAGCAGACAGATTGGACTGCTTCTTCAGCTGGAAATTCCACTGATGCCAGCATGGTTACACTACCTTGGTACTGTTGTGCAAGTCTCTTTTGATAGACTGGTCAACGCAGCAAGGACGTAAGGATAATTCACTCAAAAGAAAACACAGGCATGGCTGCAGGAGGGCACAGAGGCAGCTCCCCACCCACTGCTGATTCTTCAGCATCCTCAGACAATTCTGTTTTCTCTCTGGCAAGCAGTTACACTCTTAGTTCTCAGTTACATTCTTCCTTCCTTATTCTTCCCTTTATCCTCAGATTCCTAAGGGAACGAGAAATGTTCCTGAGAATATTTCTATTCTCATTTAGCCAATTAAATTCTCTAGTAGATGTACCATACACACTCTCTCAACAGTAAATCAGTAGCAGTATTAAAGCATTTTTCAATATGAATAGCTGGAGCATACTCAGGCTCCTAATGAAGAGGATTTTCTATATACTTTTTTTTTTTTTTATCTTGGTTTACTTTATCGTCATTATAAGCTGCAGCAGGCTTTACGAGCCTGAAGGACAGGTGAGCAAGCAGAAAGCAGATGAAAGACACATTTTGAACAAGTCACTTCTGGCAACATGGCAGAGGTTGATCTGAGAGGATAGTCAGAGGCGAAGGAGATAAGAGCTGTGTGTGGTCCTAGGATAGGTTCTAGGACAGCCTTGTGTAGCTGCAGTGCAGGAGGCAGGGAACCAGCAGGAAAGACCAGGAATACACCAGACACCCTCGAGACGGCAAATGCAGGAAGGGAAGAAAGGGAAAGGAATGGAGGAAAAGAAATGCAATTATGTTCAAAGTTATGTTGAAGTTTGAAAGAGGCAACAGGAGGGGTTTTTTAATACAATAATAGAGAGACAGCCACCGGGATTTGGAGAGAGGAATTACATCTCTGTGTCAATAGAAAGGAAGATTACATTGGTAGCTTCATTTTGTAAGAACAGAAAGGGTAAGAGATTGAGGGCCTGTTTGTGATAATAGATTCAGAGCTCACATCTAACACATTAAATTTAGTAAAGAAACCCAAAAATACCTTGCCACACGTTCACCATGATTGTAATATATTTAGCTATTGAAAGTATTCGTTGATCCTTCCTCTCCCCCTTACTTGCCCTTATGTCCACAGATGACAAAAATCTTTTCTTTCCAATTCTTTCTTAAGTGAGAAAATGTAATTGCTATTGAAGATGCTACCACCAGTATTGCTTTTCTTTAATCACAAGGAGACATTCAGCTGAACCCTTACCAATTGAATTTCAGAGTGTTTACATAAAACTTGATGTGGATACAATGCATTTCTGTGTGTTGTAAAGACAATGGGTTTTATTCTGCAAAATGCAGCACATTTCCATATCTATCATTGTGAGCACAGAATTGCCTAAAGGCTGCACATCTTTAATTAATTTTTACTGCAGTGTGAAAAGAATCCTAAATCATTCATCATTTGCCTTTCACGATATACTGAAAAAAAATTTTCCTGTCCTGTTCTATACACACACACACACACTCTTGTTGAACTTGACTTTTCAACAACCTGGTTACAAATTGAACTCCTTTTGACTTGTTGATCTAAGCTGATCTACCCATCAGACAGTAGTCCTGCAGTAAGGTTGGGGTAGTTAGAGTTGCCAGCGGCTGTCCAGCAGCTTCTCCCAGAGCCTGTGGCTGTTTCAACAGGCACAGGTGCTGGGTTGAATTTAACATCTAACATATGTTTTTTAGATGATTGCTTTTACCTTTCATTCACCTTCCAAGTTGGCTGACAATTGTTTCCTCAGCCCAACCATCCTTCTGTCTTCTATTATTTCCATTACAGGAGGTGAATAAATAGCTTTCCATCAGAGAAGGCAGTTCTATTTCTTCCTCATATGTATTTTTTCCCTACATAAATGTCAGCATATAAGATGTTACACTTAGTAGTCTCCAGTAGGGCAGCTTAAATGAATGTACTTGATCATTCCATCTGCTGCCTAAACAAAGCCTGGCAAATCAATTTATTATACATTCCAAACATTGTATGAATATTAACTAATCTTTCCAATAACCCTCTGCCACTGGCAGTCATTACTGGCCCCATCTGAAAGATGAAATCATGAAGAAATAGAATAAATTATGCCTCCAAATTACTTCTACAACTCAAGATTCTAAAGACTTTCTTAAGGAAGTGGTGAACCTTACAGGGTTAGGCAAGTAATTATTTGGTGGCCAAATTAAAATCTGGCCCATAGGAGGAATTCAGAGTCATGCACACGGAACTGGATGCATACACTGAAATTTCAAAGTGCCCAAAACTGTAACGTGCACCAATCTGTGAACCTTAAAAACCGACCAGTCTCCATATTGATCTGAAGGACCAAATTTACATTTCTTTTTTTTAATCTTTAAAGTTCAGGTATGTCTGAATACCCTAAAATTCTGCTGAGGGGTTAACTAACTTTGCCATAACTGAGCATGATCAGAATCAGAAAGCAGGCATCTCTCTTTGCCCAGGTTTTACAGGTGAGGTCCCATTTAGGGAAGCAAGTTTATGTCAAGCCTCTGTGATGCATTTTATACCCAGGGTGAGCAGTTTTTACTCAGTGCAGACTTAGAGGCAATCCAGCCGAGGAGGCTGGCCCACACAGTGAGCCGCTTGATCCACAACTCCTACGAGACAATACAGAGAGCTTCAGTTTCACATCAAAGCCAGATGAATATGTTACTCTGACAATTTTTGACAAGTGAAAATAAATCTCCTTAATGCCGAAATATAAATAGTCTTCATTTGTATGTTGCAACTAACTGCATAGCTATATTTTAACATTTCCTAATCACAATTTTTCTGAATTCAGCATTTTCCTTACATTTCAACCAAATTCAGGATATAAATTAGTGTCAACAGGTTTTAATACCACACTGGATAAGAATTTCTATTTTCAGGTAGCATTAGCACTCTTGCTTTAAAATGATCTTATGAACCACAGAGGAAGATTCTGAAAGCCATCTTTTGAGTATATTCACAAGCTTGTCTAACACATACACGTTACCCTCAGGGTTAACATTTTAGGGCCCAATATTAGAGGAATCATTTCGGTGATGGCACACAAATTGAGACTATGCAATTTCTAGTAGCATACAGACCGTGGTAGATACTAGCTTTTCTTTCCTTTCACTGTTCATATTTGCCGTGTGTCACATCAACAGATTCAGGCAGGTAGTTTCTGAAATTTATTGCTAAGATGAAATGCTACTCTTCTTACTTTCTTAAAAAAGACTGTCAATAATGGTTATGCAATAAAGAGATCAATAAAGATAAAAGTTCTCTACAAAGGGTTTATATTTATTATATAGTATTTAGAAGTCACTTGGTACTAAATATACAACATCACATTAGCTTCTACCTATATATGACTTTCTGTGAAGGCTGCTCTTTATCAGAAGGTGATGTGCCTTCTGTGAAGGCAGTTCATGAAAAGGGGATCTATATGATCTTGGCATCTGAAACGGATTTGAAATGTATTTAAAGCGGGTGATTCTTTCCCCATACATCGTGGTTTTATGATGGCTTTTCCTCAAACTAGCATGCTTCTGGTTTTGTTTGAAAGCTGAAAAATATATTTTTCTATAAGATTTTTTTTTTCTTTCTTCATGTTGGTAGTATTCTTTGATATATTTAGAGTATATATTCATATATATGAATAGATAATGTATTGTGTATTCAGAGTACATTTTTTATATATTCAGACTATATACAGTTCAACAAAATTACTGTAAAATTGCTGTTTCATAACAAGAAATAATTCCCTGTACATGAATAGAATTAGGAAAAAGTCATCTCCATTTGGTAGTTAGGGGCAAACCATTGTTTAACTGAGATCAAAATAAGAATAACCACATCATATGGTACCTTGGCTTAGATCAGCTCTGTGTCATCAAATATAATGCTTTCTGTCCAAACTCCAGATCTTAAAACCTGTACATCACTTAATTAAGTAAAGCGTACAAGGTCCTGAAGATGAAAGTTTCTGGAGCTGTCTGAAATTATAGAACACAACTTTGAAGTGTAATAGAACAAATAAGAGATCATAAACAGGAAAAAAATCCACTTAAATTGTGTCATGGAATGGGTCAGCTCAGCAGGAAGTATCATTTGTCTGTGAGACAGTTTAAAGCCTGCTTGCATTACTTATGTTCAAGCACTGATGATTTAAAAGATTTTTCTGTGTCTTAGATTTCTATAGCACTTCTTACAAAACTGCCTCACCACCAAAGAAAAGTATTTTAAAAATGCTAAATATACTTTCATGGTGGAGGCTTAAGAATAACCCGTTTAGGTCTGTTGTAGCAAGTGCAGCAACTGGCGCAGCAATAGTCTGGGTGTTATTCTCAGCTTTGATATTTTGCCAGTTCTTTAGACTTTCACCCAAGAAAAGTTTAAATCATTTTAATGAAATCCTTAATGTGGCATGGAGTTGCACTTCTTGTTATTTAACAACGTTCAGATTTTGAAATAAATTGGGTTTTAAACATGTACAAGTAATAAAAAATAATTTAATTCTTTCTCTCTGCTCTTGTTTTGGGTTTTTTTTTTCAGAAAAACTTTTTTGCCTTTCGTAAGAGAAATGCTTGAAGCACATTCATTTTATTAAGTAGGTATAAAAGACAAAATGAACTCTCGCTTTTTCAGACAGAAAACAGGATACAAGACAGGTTCAATTCAACAGAGTAACAAGAATACCAGAACAGTCAAACAAATGCTTTTGGGGCAATATGATTTTTAAACAGTTTGTAGATAAAGATACACTTGCTGAAATATAATTAAAGATGACTGAAATATGCTATTTTGAATATTATAGTACATGTAGTTTACTTGTTTCTCAGGAGTGTTATTTTCTGTCAGCATGAAACATAAATTTAATGGACTTAAAAATAATAATGCTTATTACAACTTTGTTAAAAAACAGAAGAAAAACAATCTAGCCAAGGAAAAAAACCTGAACTTTGAAACGAGCAAAGATATCTTTCTCAATATCTATAATGAAATAGGGAGCAAAGGATAAAAGATAAAAGATAGAAACTCCGACTACACTGCTGAATTCTTTCAGAAGATTGTCATCATTGGCACCAACCTCGGTAAAATGGGGTTCTCTTTAGAAGAGTCCTCTTCAAATCTAAAAATCAATGACACAGGGGACTTAATTATTTACTTTTAGTATGACAGAGGACACATACTTTTAATCTTGGAGATTTTGATGGGTCAGTCAGTCTGCCTCAACACTAGCAAAGTCTCTTTCATTATGGCAGTCATTTTACATATCGCAAATTCATCCTCTCAACATCAGGTTAGGGTCATTACCTTGAGGGTTTTTTATCCATCTTTGATGGATGGGAAACTAAACTTGTGATATCACAGACCTGAAACGCTAATATAGTGTCCTGGTTTCAGCTGGGATAGAGTTAATTTAGTTCCTAGTAGCTGGCATAGCGCTGTGTTTTGGGTTTAGTACCAGAAGAATGTTGGTAACACCATGATGGTTTAGTTGTTGCTCAGCAGTGCTTACACCAGTCAAGGTCTTTTCAGCTTCCCCTGCTCTGCCGGGGGCACAAGGAGCTGGGAGGGGGCACAGCCAGGACAGCTGTCCCCAACTGGCCAAAGGACTATTCCAGACCATATGACATCATGCTCAGTATAGAAACTGGGGGGAGTTGGCTGGGGGGGGCAGCAATTGCTGCTCGGGGATGGGATAGGCATTGGTCAGCGGGTGGTGAGCAACTGCATTGTGCATCTCTTGTTTTGTATATTCTTTTATCATCAACATTATTATTGTTGTTGTTATTATTATTACTATTATTATTATTTTCCTCTGCTGTTTTATTTAACTATCTTTATTTCAAACCAAGGGGTTTACTTTTTTTTCCCCTGATTCTCTCCCCATCCCACTGGGGAGGGGCTGGAGGGGGGGAGAGTGACTGAGCAGCTGCATGGTGCTTAGTTGCCAGCTGGCGTTAAACCATGACGCACAGAAAGGAAAGAATATATGTTTTGGCTCCCAAATCATGTCATATTCAGTCAACCAGGGCTTAAAGTGTCCATGTTCTACCACTAATGAAGAATAGACACATGTTAGTGGAGGTGCTCCAGAGAGGTCTCAGTGGAGATTGTTAGTGACCAGACCTCGCATACTGAGGGGACATCAAGTCTTCTCCATTAATGACAGGAGGACTGTAATAGGTGTAGTGTCATGAGGAAGGAGCAAACAGAATATCACAGAATTTATACTATAATCTCTCTTCCTTATCTCCCCTGTCTCTTTTTCTGACTTAAATAGGAGCTATGATGACATGACAAATTCATGAAGTAATATAGGGGAGATACAGGAAAAAGGGACTGCTGGCCTCATTTTCATGGAGTATCTTACTCTGGAATGTTATGTCACTAGGTTTCATCTTTCATGGAGGTAGTACATCTCAAGTGGGAAGAAAAAAAGGAAATCCTGGGAGCCTGCCAGTCTTGCAAATAGCCTAAATGACTTGTTACACTGAAGAAATATCTCTCATTGTATTTGACTCAAGGCACATCAGATAATTTTTAAATGATCAAATAACAGCAAGATGAGGCTGTTTTGGCAAATATATTGCAGGAAATAAGGAAAGGTATCTGGGCTAATAATAGCAATTTACAAAGTTCAGGAAGGAGGTGCCTGAGGTTTGAAAAGTCCACAGTTCAATTAAATGCTAGAACAAGTGCTGCAAAGAAAAGAATTATCAAAGTTAGAAATTATTTTTAGGCCTCAACAGGAAGGAAAAACATAACCCACAAACTTTATTTCTTGCTAAAGCTAGCAACCTGTATAATTATTGAATAGATTGACACAAAACAATTGGCTTTCCAGAATCTGCTCAGAGATAGAGCAACCTCAGCCTCAACCTAAAAATAGATCTAAGGAGCCAGCCATCAGGTCAGCAAGTTTTGATTGCCTTTTGCTCCTGTTTCCTGTATCTTGCTATGAAAAGAGAAGAGTAGCCACTTTGGGAAGGACTGCAGCTCTTTGATACTACAAGCTGCTTCCAAGTTTTCAGTCTGTTAATGTCTTTGGATATATGGCTTCAGAGGGTCTGTGAATAAAGGGGATGTTCAAGGGTCTATGCAAATGAGACAAATATGAATTTCTTCTTTTTTTTTCCCTCTTTTTGCAGTGAGGAGGAGGAATTGAATGATAAAAGTCATATTTATGGTCTGAGTCTGCTTTATAACCTGGGATTGGCAATACTGCATATTCAAAACTGTATAAAAATTTATTCTGAATGCACACTTAAGTTTCATTCACATCACAGCCTTGTGCAAAGTCTGAAGGGCTGCACTGGATGCAGATGAAGGAATTGCTTGATGCTTATTACTTATGTACAAGTTTTGAGGGATTAGGACCTTGGAAAACACAACTGTTACTCTATTTCCCTCTCTTCTCACAACTTAATGCAAGGGATACTACGCTCTTCTCATATTCCTGCTCATACAGTCAAAAGTATTTTTGCAGTTGTATTGTAAGGAGTATTGTGATGAAGAGCGAGGTTTACAATTCTAAATAAGAGAGGCTTTAATTATCGCTTTATACTCACCTTGAAACTATTCAGCATCACTAAAAATTATCTCTTTTCTTATTTTTCAACAAGCAGCAGCTCAGCACAATAAAACTTACACCATTGCAGTACAATTGTCTTCAACAAGCCACCATCCCAGTCCAGTGACTTCTCTGACAACTCCTTTTTCAGTCCTTAACTGAATTATATAAGAATGAGAAATATAAAATGGCATGCATCCCTGCCCCCATTTTCTATAAAACACATAATTTTTTCTGATAGTCCAATTTAGAGGAATTAATAGCAGAGATAACATTTCATAACTATGCCATCTTATCTGTAAGAATAAAATCTGAATACTTAAACCATTCTATATAAAACTCAGCTTTAATTACTTACTAAAATGTCAATACCAATTACTTAATGAACTATTCAAAATGGCATCTCACTAAACCTGAAGTGATCTTTAAAATCTAATTCAGCTATGCCCTACTTCAAGCTGAGTGCTGTCACTGCTAGGCTACAAAATTTATGCTCTGTTACACATATGCTCTCTCACTGTCTACTTCTCCCTGTTCTCTGATCTTGGCATCCTTCTCTTTTTCCTGAGGTGTCCATTTCTTTTTCGTTCATTGATGATCATTGGTATCATTTTTTCAAAATACCAATACACAAAATTTAACTCTTACAGCATGCTAATTCTACTTTATACATATGAAGAATTAGAAATTATGTCCTAAGGGAATGACTGGAATTCCTGGTACACACTCACGGGTGTTTTATTTCAACTACAAGTTGTCCATGTCATTCCAGAAATAGCTGAGTCAAGTTGTAAAGCAAGAGTCAAGTTGTAAAGCAAGAAGTTTGTCGATGTCCATAACAATCCCTTGGACAAAGTCTTGCCTGGGAATATAGAATGACATCTCCAGATAATTGAACACATTTTTGTTTCTTGTAGCAAGAAACCCATAGCCTAACAATACAACTTTTTTTCATACTGACTCTTGTTAGTTGCTAATTGGTTGGAGTAGATTATACATTATATGATATCTTAAAATTTATTTTATGCACAGAAGCTGGTATTTTTCTTGAAATATCACCCCCTACATAACAAATGCTTAAATGTGCTTAAAACTAAGCAAAAACATAGTCCCTTTGAAGTGAACAGAACTAGTCCCATGCTAAGATTATGTATCTGCTTAAGTACATCGAGACATGATAATATAGTTGAATTAAATGGCTTCCGTATTAATTTAGATATTCTAAAATAAATGGACATAGAAGAAAATTAAATAATCACTATTTTTTTAAAGATAACTCTAGGAATCTGTGACAGCTGAACCTTTAACTCCATTGTGATGCTTTGTGAATCCCAACCTTTTTTATTAATGCTCAAAACTGCAGTAAGACTTCATTTTACAAGCCATGTTAAACACATAAATAACAGGTTCTGTAAAAGTCTGATCACTGGAAGTACTTCTGGTGAATTCTGCAGAAGGGCTTAACTTTATGGGAACACGTACAGTGCACAAGGCTGTGCAGGTCTAATTGTGCCAAATGGTTGAGTGGAGCTCTGAAGCTCTCATAACCATATCTATTCCTTACGGTTATGTCAGCCATAAGTGCAGCAAGACCAGAGCTGACCTCACTTCAGTTTGGGTGCAGTTAAAGACAAAATTGTGTTCTGTGTTAACAGCTAAACAATTGCCCTGCTCTGCAGCACACCTTGTTGTTCTTGTATCAGACAGTTATTTTATGCCCTGTGCCAGACTAGATCCATCTGGGCTTTGGGCAGAGGAGAGGAGGACTAGAGCCCATTGTGCATTTGCTGTGCTGAGTGGTGTTAATGGGAGGGGAAAGGTGGTAGTACAGTTAAGGAGAATGTGGAATTTTCTCCTTGATAATCAAGGCCTAAAGCATATGTCCTTGATGGATACTATTGTGAAAGGAAAACCTTCATATCTTTTTCCTGGCCAGATCTCAGCATGCCAAAGAAAGCAGCCCTAGAGGGACTGCTGAATCCACACGTCATGGGGAGAAAGAGCATAGAATAAGGAGAGGTGAAGGCAATACATAGAAAAAGGTCACCTTCCTTCATTACCTCCCATCCCTCTCACAGCAAGTAAGAATCAGTGATGGCCTGTGTCCACTAAATCCTGTATGTTGCTGAAGCGTTAAATCTATGTGCTACCCTTTACTCAAAATGTAATCAAATTCCACATGACCTATTGGAGGAATGTAATATAAATACATTTAGGTGTTAATATGTCATATTTACAGAGCCAGACTCTCCTAGCCATTACTCTTGGAAAGCCTGGAAAGCGTTCTGTGGTCACTGACTCAGAACAATAAAAACCAATTCTGCAAACCACAATAAGTGTAAGGAACAGTCTTGAATAGATGGGTATTTTTAATGAGAATTGGGCATCATCACTGTTTCTAGCTGTATTGACAGATAAGAGCTTTTAAATAAGAAAAGCAGAATACACATTATTTAAAATTATGTATGGTAAAAAGGCATTGTCCCCCTATTAGGCAACACCTTTAAATCTAATTTTGAACAAACTGCAGAGAATGATTAGATGACAAAGTACTTTATCAATGTGTTTTTCTTTTCCATAATGCTACTTTTGTTTGCTGAGCTTGCTGTCTATAAACAACTTATAATGTTCACTTTTGATTTAAACAGTGCTAACATTTCTGCATTTACTGCAATAATACTGTGTGAGCCATAACACCGTAAAGTAAGACATAAAAGCAATTTGCTCTCTATATGATATTGATTTTTAAATAAATGAGTAAAGTTTGTGCTTATTCCATGCAGAAATCAAAAACAAAACTAGAATTAATAAAATTACACATACAGCCTTTTCAAACTTATCTAAAACAGAGCACTAGTTATGGAAAAGGTTTCTGGATACATCTTTAAAGTCCACAGAACAGTGTCACACCTTCAGTGAAGTGCTTCACGAAGGAACATGTCACATTCCTTCTAAAACTTAGGGCTTCTGTTCCTCTAAACATACACCAACATGACAATTTCTGGATATGATAGAGCTTAAAGTTTGAAAAAGGAATACTTTAATGCAAATACTTTGCCAATATACAAAGCTTCATTATGAAATCTCACTTTCCTTCCAGTATTATATTTCCAGACCAACTTGACTGAACCTCTTAGAAATAAAACCATCTTCATTTTCTCTGATGAGCTTATAGGCCCAAAGTATGAAGCGGTTTGAGTCAAACGGTATTTGTTGCCTGATCCTCCAAACCACAGTTAACAGGGAAAGAACATCAGAGAAAGCATGGTCCAATTTTTTTCTGAGTAGCTCTTCCCTGACTGCTGTGTCTGATATTAAGAACAGGTAGAACAATTTTTATGGCACTAATTGACTTCTCATCTATCACTGATGGAAATGTAGCTGTAGAATGGATTAAGCAGTTCACTCTAAGTGACATAAGGAATAGAAATTTCTGCCAAGAAATTCCTGTTAAAAAAAAAAAAAAAAAAAAAGGATGACAGGTTTTAAGATTGGGGCTAGGTGATAAACAGCTTCCTGTGTTTGGCAGCGAGAAACAAAGAGATCCATATGGATAATCAAATTGGATCCTTAAAATTCTTTTTTCTCTTGTAAAATTAAAAAACCAAGTTAGATATGGAATGTTCTGTCTGAAATTAAATTTTGTGTTTGGTTTTCTTCTACTTGTAAAGAAACAGACTAGGTAAAGGGTCAGATTCACCAAACTGAAGATCATATCCCACTTTTGTCTAGGACCCTATTGATTAGAAGCCATGGGCAACCAGTGCTCGTTCCAGCTTCTCAATAGGCAGAACTAACTATATTTTTGAAGGAGGTTACCAACAGAGTGCACAGAGGTCTGTGCTGGGATCCACGTTGTTCAACATGAATATGAAGTAAAGGGTATGGAAAAAAAGCAGGAGTAATGAGGTAGCAAAGTCTTCAGATGACAGAAAATGACTCACAACAGTTAAATTTAAAAGTCTAAACCAAAGTATCTATCATCCAGCAGGTTATACATGTAATTTGTTTTTGAAAAACAACAAATTATATTACTTGATATATTTTTACTTATGTTCCCTCACTTTTTTGAGTTCCCTCACTGTTGATTTCAGAATGTCACCCTTTCCAGGGGCAGGTGTAAGATTTAGAGGGCATTAGGTAGTCTCACTGATTATTTTACCTACTCAGGAATGACCCTCAGGAGCTTAAGCTCTAACACAAGTCAGGAGGTACATTGGACGGTGGACCAGGCAGTACTATAATTTCCACAGGGTTCTCCTTACTTGTGCAGAGTGCTACCGAAGTAACCAGGTCTTGGCTACATGGGGATGATGGAAATTAAATAGTGACACTGTCTGTACGATGTCCATGTCAGACAAAATTTTTGGGTTTGACTTGTAATAATAGAATAAAAGTTCTTTAATCAAATGTCAGTCTTTCATGGTTTTAATTCTGAAATCTTCTTGACCAGGATGACACATACAATATTTTTGTTCCTTTGAAGCCAAGGAGTATTTTGTCACTGGTGTCTGTGGAACCAGGGTTTCACCTCTGATATCCAGGAAAGAAATAATTCTCTTCTTTGGAGAGAAATATTTTCACACAGACAGGAGATATGATGACTAAGTCTGAAATGTTTACTTATGCATTCTGCTATATGAGAAGCATCTCAGTAATCAGTTCAAATTATTATTTTTGAGTCATATTTACAGTTGAAGTCCTTTCTTAGAGTCCCTGACAGTTCCTGTCAATAATGTTGAAATGTAATATTTACAGACCCTTTCCTTTTAGAGGATGTAGGAACAGAAATGTAAAATTATATTAACTCAAGCAACAAAAATAGGTTTTAATTGGTTATATAACATTACTCTTTTTTCCTGAGAAATTTAGACATGGATATTTCTGAGGAACTTACTCTAAACAATCATCTTTCTTAAACAGATTTTATTTCTTTATATTGGAGTGATCATTTTGCAGTGATTTCTGTTATATTATCTCTGTTCCTCTTTTTTACCCAGCTAGCTATGTTGTGACCTTCCCCACAGAGAATACCTGCATTTCCTTGACTAATGAAGCCCTAATTCCTGTACCTAACTCTGTCTACCATGAAGTGATTGAAACAGTGGCCTCATTGCTTCCTGCTGCCAGCTGCACAGCAGGCGCTGGTGTTCAGTGCTCCTGGAGTTGGGGCTCTCCTTCTTGTATTTTATCCAAACAGCTGTGTATTTCCAGAGGCATCTTCTCTGCTGCTTGGGAATCTCATACAAAATTGCTGTTTCTGAGCCTAGCTCTTCCTCTGAATTGTCACCTTCAAATGATTTTAAAGCCTTATTCTAAAATTTAATATAAAAAGGGGTGGAAGGTTCTATTTTAATGTAGAATGCTGCAAATTAGTTGTCTCTGCTCTCACGGGACACTGCTACAAACTTCAGGTATATTTCTTAAAAGAACATTGTAATTCTGAAAATCAATTTTGCATATAAAATTGGTAGTTATTATTGTTACAATCTCCTTCTCTCCCCCCAGTATTATACCTGAATAAAAACTAAAGAAAACCAATCAATTTACACGGGTTTTTTCATGTTATTTAGCTTTTGGCTGGGTCTCAGATGCCTAGCTTCTGCTGATTTAAATGGAAACTCTGCATTGCACTTCTTTTCTCATTTTCCCTCTAGCCCAGCCCCAGCCAAACCTTCAAGCGCTCTTGGAAAGCAAACTGCAACAGGAAATAGAAAGAGAGGGAAAACAACTTCTTCTAGGGGACATCAATGAAAAACATGACAGATTATGATGGGGACCAGAAGGGAGTCCTTGGCAGAGCAATCCTGAGAGCACCCACTACCCCCAGGGGTGTCTGTGGAGCTGGTGAGTGCCACTGTGTGGCACCCTGCCTGGAGGGCTGGGAGGACAAGGAGGGTTTTCCAACCAACATCCCCAGCATGCTCCAGCATGAGATTCAAGAATAAACTGTCTCACCAGGACTGCTTACCTTCTCAAGAGGGAAAGATGGCCTCTTGCTTTGTGTTTCATTGCACAATGTCTGAATACCTTCGCAGTCAGTCTGCTTGCTCCTTAGTGCTTTTGACATTTTTGGTGAAAAACTCACGCCATTTAGCTCAACTCGAGTTTTGAAAACCGTGTCAAACTTTACGTAGAGTACATCTGTAGAGTTAGAAGTCTAACTGCTTACAGACTTCACAGACACATTCATAGGTTCCTTTTGAAGTACTTGCCTTTGGATACGCAGAAATGCAAAGATTTGCACAGGGTTTTCACCCTGTTTCTGATCACCAGATTCCTCCTCAGCGTCTTTGAGAATGCCCAGCTCTAACTCCTTATTGTAGATGTCTTATGTAATGCAAATTACCACAGTCTTCCCAGTTTTAAATGAAGATATTGGGTGTGATACATTCTCCATCAATCATGCTTACTCCAGCTGGTTTGATAAAATCTGCTACTTACAGTTTTCTTTCCCGGAGCATGTGATCAGAGATAAACAGTGGCCAGATGGTTGTCTTAAAATTGGGCTATTCTGCTGTATTAATTGCCAGATAAAAGGTATAATACATGAAAACAAAGGCTTAAAACTCCACAGCATGACTTTCTACCTAAGACTGTAAAGCAGAACTTTCTCAATGCTAACAGACAGCAAAACAATCATCAAGCTCAATCACTTGGTTATATATATATATAAAATACTATTTTACCTCGTTTTAAAGGAAGCTGTATGGTTTTTGTCCAGAATTTGTCACTGCCCAACTTGATATTTCACAGGTTACACTAACTTTGTAACTATAAATTCTAATTTTACAAATTACACTTATAATAATTTAGGTGCTTTCTAAAAATTTGCATCCATGCTTATATCCAGATAACTATACTCCTGAGCTTCTACCTAGTGTTAGAATTTCCATCTGCAGCTGGTCAGGTTTTGGACTGTGAATGCAAGTGCAGGACTAATTACCGCAGCTCTAAATACTGCTACTGTTGATACGACTGGCGTGAGAACTAACTTGTTCACTCAGAGCAAGCAAGGATACAAAGAGCAGACAGCAAATTTATCCTGTGATACCTGATTGTATTTCTGCATGCTCATCAGCAGACTTCTCACAGAAAAAATTCTTAGTGTCTCAGAACTATGAGAAGCTGCTGCCCCTAGACTCCATCTGGACCTGCCCGGTAGGTTCTTAGGACTCTAGACATCTTTGGGACATCAGAAGTCATAGCTTTCTAGCAAGTGGTTGCTTCCAACTCCTCCTGTCTGTTGCCCATGCTGTGTGTATTGGTGTAGAGGCACTTTCAGCTGGGCTGATGGCCCTGTTACCTTTTTAGAGGAACACCCCTTAGTTCCTTTGAGGTATTTCACTGGTTGGCCTTGTTGGCTCCTATTACCTCAGGAGCCCTTGGCTCATCCCTGTAAGACTTCAAGTGTGCTCCAGTGTAGCCATCACATCTCAGAATAACAGGCTGAGGGCCCTCACTAGCAAGCACCCCGTCCCATGGTGTGTCATCCCACAGCTTGTCACATGCGAGCCTGATATTATCCTCCTTCTCCTTCAGGTTTAGTTTAAAGCTCTGTCAATCAGCCCCACTAGCTTGTGAGCAAAGACTCCCTTCCCCCTTTGAGAAAGATGAATCCCATCTGACACCAGCAAGCCTGGTGCTCTGTAGGCCATCCCATTACTGAAAAACCCAAAACTGGTAGTGACACCAGCCACAGAGACATGCATTAATAGATTGGGCTCATCTGCTTCTTCCAGTGTTGCTGCTCGCAACTGGAAGGTTAAAGGAAAAAATAACCTGTGCTCCAGATTCCCTTACCAACTGTCCCAAGGCCCTGAAGTCTCTTTTGATTGCCCTTGGACTACACATCGCGGCTTTATCACCACCCACATGAAAGAGCAGTAATGGGTAACAGTCTGAGGACTGTACCAGGCTAGGAAGCTTCCTAGTGATGTCCTTAACCTGGGCCCCAGGGAGGCAGTGGGCTTCCCTAACAGAAGGGTCTGCCCTGCATGAATCTGTCTTTTAGATGGAGTTCACTTTAGCTAACTAAATCTGATTCTAAAAGGCAGAGTGCTGGAATTTAAGCCAATTTAAATAAGATTTGCTTCAATGATTCTAAGGAAACACGTCTTTTATACAGAAAGGTTTTCAGCAAGATAGATGCAATTTTGTATGCATTTTTCTAACCTATTGAGATTATTGCCTTGTATGTTATCAAGATACAGCAGCATATTGTGTTATCATATTGTCAAGTTAAATAGGAAATATTTTGGTATTTCTCTTTAACAAATTCATTCCATGTACATATTTCATTTAGGGAAAATGGTTAATTGGCTTATGTTCACTGAAATGTTTTACAGAAAACAATTTGACTTTATTGCAAAATAAAAACATCTTTTTTGGGAACCTCATTCTAGTGCTTTAAGGATTGTCATTATGTTGAGCATTCAGTGGTAAATGTGTCTCACTGGAAGTGGGAAAGAAAGTCTATAAAGTCAATATACTGTCATGCCAAATGTCTTCCCAAAGCAAGATGGGCTGCCAATTCCTCCTAAAGAAATCTCAAAGGGAATTAAATTATATTCTTCACTGCCTAAAAGTCCCTAAACACAGGTTAGAGCAGGTTTTATGAGATGCTGTGCTTGCAACTATATGCAAGTGCATCTAAAAGAGCACCTTGCTATGCTTGCAACTGCCTCACTCTCATCAATTCCACATAGTGAGCACTGACCAGTGACCGAGGTGAGAAAGTCCACAACAATAAACTATTAAGTAGCCTTATACAACACACATTAAAATCAACAGAAAACTTTCCAGACACTTCAGTAAAAACTGAATTGATTCTTACAGGAATAAGGACACAGAATAAGGAAATAGGATCTTATAGGATATTAAGAGGGTCTGGGGTGTGGAATTTTCCCCCTCAGTAGGACATTTTAACTTCTGTTTATATGGCAATTATGGTGGAGAGCATAAAAGAAAATAAAAATTTCAAACATACAAAAGACCAATTTAATTCCTGATCAAGCCTGAAGAAATTCAAGGGAATTTTTTGATGTATAAAACCAATAATAC
Source organism: Gorsachius magnificus (assembly GCA_034008185.1). Taxonomy (NCBI): domain Eukaryota; kingdom Metazoa; phylum Chordata; class Aves; order Pelecaniformes; family Ardeidae; genus Gorsachius; species Gorsachius magnificus. The sequence continues at coordinate 62,174,577 of CM067084.1, forward strand.
ATTGTATTAGAACCTATTATACTCTCACCTAAACACTTGGGTTTTTCCATTTATTTGTAAGGGAGCAAGAATAGGTCCATGACTGCAAGTGCATAGAGATGGAACCCTGGACCTTCAAGCTCAAGAGGCCAAGTCCATTTTGTTATTCCTTTTGTTGCTTCAAAGCAGGGTAAGCTATACCTGTATTATTCCTTTGGCATGAAGTAATATTCTTTCAAGTACTGTTTGTTACAAAGGCTTGCCCAAAGCATCTAGGGATCCTTTTTAAATTGAACAAACCGCACTGACCTGAACACTCACTGATAATGTCTGTGGTGACTAAATACCTTCTCTGATCTTCCCTTAATTGTCCTTTTTTCCCTACTCACAACCACTAAGTCTCCTTGTGAAACAAAAAAAATACTTTGTCAGATAAAATAATGGAAGATATCTTTGTTTTGGGAGAACACAGAAAAAAATATCTTCACATACCTTTGACTATGGTCCATTGATCTACACACCAGTGTGAATATCCAGTAGCCAGTTTCCCTTTTCAGCCTCACTGCCACATCCTCAAGTACTATAATTAGTCATGCAGTCTCAGACTCTTGAAATATTGGTAATATATTAAGAAAATATTGCTTCATTCTGCCTAGTGGCTCCATGTCAAGGCAGCAGTAATGTTGGGCACAATTCACCTTCTTTTCAACTCTGTCCATGGCTGCAAGGGTCAGCCAAATAAAGAGACCATTTCACTAGCTCCACTAATAGTCTTTTCATTTGGTGGATTGCCCAGGAAACCTCCCATTGCTTCTTTTCTTTCTGGAAGATTTTGAACACCATGGCAGTCTATAGTCACCTGGGGACAGGACAAGAGATTCTTAAAAGGCTGGGCAGAGGTATAGAGCAAGCACATGAAGCACAAGAAGCCTTTCCCCATTCTCTGTTCTTTGCTTTGAGAGGGTTGGTCTTGTCCATTTAAATGGTATCTGCTTGCTCCAGAAGCTGATTGCAATGAGATCACTAACAGCAGCCTGGTGGCATATTCAGCCCTATTTTGCCAAGACTGCATGTTCTGGATTTACATCAGTTGTACTATTTTAGTAAGGTTAAAAAAGACAACAGTTTAGATATTAATCATATTAAAGGTGATCAGCCATTGATCAGAAGAAAAAGCTTAGCAATTTGCTGAACAGCTTATAGTTTTTAGTTTTCTAAAAAATCTCTTTGGTTTTTTCCAAGTCAAATTTGCAAGAGAAGCATTTTACACTTTGAAGAATACTATCTAAATCACTAGAAATTATTAAATAGAAATATCACAGACTTTGGTACAATACAAAGATGTTAGAATGTAATGCAAAACAATTAAGATTTGCATAAGGATCAGTGGAGCCAAAATGAGTGAAATTACTTAAAGGCAATCTCTTCAGAATAATGCTTCTATATAATATTTTTCAAATTTTACAAGTTATAGATACCTTGTAGATTAAATTGTTCAATATTTTTCATTAAATTTCATTTTTCCTTTGTGTATTCTCAGCTGTAGAGTAGAGGAGTTGGTGATCCTATTGCTAAGTGCAATTAATGCTGCTCAGGCATCCACAGTTCTTCCATTTCTTATGTCTTCGTTGTGTAACTCTTCAGAACTAAATTTCTTGTAAGGCAAATCTTTTGAGCATACAGCACAAACACTGCAAGTTCTTCTCTTCTGAGAAAGCTATATTCTAATGCAGACATACATATGTGACACAGGAAATTCAGATATGTAGGAACTGCATATCACTTGTAAAGAGATCAGTGATGAAAGCCTTTCTGAAATCAAATGCATTTCAAGCAGTATTGAAAGGATGCTTTTTTGGCCTAAGTGGTTAGCCCAAGGGCTATTTCAGGTAGGAAGGTGAAGCTGATAATAGTCATATATTTCTTCAGAGTCACCCTGTTTATTTACAAAGAATGCACAAAGACTGGTTCCCCTGAATGCAGCAGAAATCAAACAGCAAGAGATACAGCTCCTTTGCCCATGGGGTCAAGACTTCCTAGCTAGCACTTAGCCCAAAAGATCTTTCTCTAAGTTTTTCACAAAGCTACATTTTCAATGTTTGTTCTCACTGTGTCCTCAAATGCTTTTCTCTCCACTTCTCTACCTTTTCTCTTGTTTCTCTTGGAGACAGATACATTCACTTTTACCAAGCAATGTCACCCCAGTGAGCCCATCTAAGAAAAGCTCTGAAGTTGCCTTCATATTGGGAAATCTTGTGGGTTTAGTGGGCACCTCTATTTTTTCAGCTATCCAATTCCATAGATACTTTAGCTATACACACGCATATTTATTAGTAATGACTATCAGATTGACTAGATTTCACACAATTCATAAACACGCAAGTCTCTCTCTACATGAGAAAAGGTAATTTCAATCACACAATGTACTTGAAAATATCAAAAAAACGATGACTGGATTTTATTACCCTTAGGCAAGTTTACTGGCATTTTATTACGTAGCCTTATTGGGTGAATCTTAAAAAGGCTCAACATGCAGCTGGCAGCCCTGGAGCAGAGATAGACATATTTTTAAATCTTTCTGATATTAAATGTTTTGAAGGAATGATTCCTGACATAATGTAGACAGATGGACAGTACTGCCTAAAACTGCAGAGTGGCGTCCCAGTGCCTCAGAACTCTCCAGCTCCTGTGCTATCATGCTCTCAGCAGACCTTCCCTCCTAAAGCCCTGTACCTGGTTAAGGCAACTACTGTTCTGAGGCACAGCGAATACAGCTGGTTTTCCTGAACAAACTGTTCCCCTTCCAAAACTACCACTAAAGTAAACAATATATTTTCAACAACCATTTACATACAAAACATAAATGGTATTGATTCTATCTTGACTATTTCATGTGAAACGTATTGCTGTGTGGGTCTACAGGCACTGGGAGAGAATGCAATTAATTGCTTCACCTCACTTGTGCATAATTCTTTAATAGAAAGTAAGCGTTTAGGTGACAATAAAAATGCCTTTTTTGCTTCTATATGTATTTGATTTCTTGACTGTTGCACAGCATAACTGACATGGACCAGCCAGAGGCACAACATGGAGGACAACTACACAGCATGTGAATTTTCTGCTGTTATTCCCAGCTGTCTATTCACAGCTTTTATTTGCGCTGATGCTTACTGCTAAACCAGACACTTATGCTTGAAACAGCATTTTTATGGTCTTTATCTATGTTATCCTCTGAACCAGAAATCATGTGGAGTTTTTATGCAAAAAATAATTCTTAGCCTATAGCTAGGAATGGTCATACTAAGATGCACACTCCTAAATACTACTGTTTGCCAACGGTAGTGATAAAAACATTAAATGAACAACAAGTTGGCCATAATGATTAATTTCTCGCTTGACAGGACATTGTGATTATAGGGCCAAATGCAGAAGATATTGATCTTTTTTTTATTTCACTTTCCTTCAGGCCACGGGAGCTTTATTTACCAGGTTTATTTGCCACTATGGAGTTTCTTCTGCAAAGCACTGTTTGGATGATCACATGACTAGTGAATGACAGCAGGTACCATTAGATAAACAACAAAGTTAATTGTCTTTTAGCATGAACAAGGACTTCAGGATGTACCCAGCAATGTAAAGTCTATTAAAACAGGATGAATCAAAACACAGAGGTGAATTTCCTTTCACTTTACCTGTGCAGAATGCTAAAATTATTAGGTTCAAATTAATACCACCTTAACATCTCCTGCAAAGGTATTTTTGGGTACAAGGAGCTCAGTAGGAAAGTCAATTTAAGGATGTGCTGTCCTTTTACTCAGCCACAACCACTCTTTTTCTCCATCGCCCCATGGCAAAAAAGGTCCTCAGGACATGTGGTCCACTTGTGCTGGAGTAACTGCTCTGGAGTTCTGCAGTAAACTGGACCAGTAACTGATCCAGGGCAAAACAACCCAGCTTTTTTTCCTGTTCCAAGAAGGCGGCTAATCCTAGCGCAGCCAGTTGTGTAATTTTGAAGCAGTGCAGGGGTAGGAATCAGAGGGTCTGTAAGACTGCTCCCAAAACCCTGTATCCAAGATTTACAGCTTAATTGTCCCCTTTGTAGAGCAGCCTTGAGAAATTAAAAGAAATCATTCTGCTGACAGGAAAGAAGCAGATCTGCAAATATGAACAGCTTCAGTAAATGGATAAATACAAATCTTTCTTTTTTTCTGATACAAATACTTTTATCAAAGTAGAGATCTAATAATTTGCATTTCCTATGTTGCTTTGTAGAGTATTATCCTCTACCAGTAGTTATAGGTTGGTCTTGTGGGGGTTTTTGTCTGGTTTTCCTAAAGGAAACAAGCTGGATACTACAAACATAAATGCGATATATCACATTTTATTCTCTCTAGCTATTTGCCTGTTCTTCCCCTGCCCTTTATAATATTTGAACCCTACTGTCTGTATTCAGCTATATATGAAAGAGGAGTATTGGAGATAATTATTTTCCTTCAAGTATTGTGAAAATCAGCAGTTAGAAGGAAGGGTAGGGCATAAACTACTGTCCTGCTGAGAGAAAGACAAACAGATTTCTGCCCGTACACACTCCATTTGGCAGCAGCTTTCTAGCGAGTCAGCAAGTGCATCCTGGCTGGCTGATCAGCACGCAGATAGTTCCAGACTAGGTATAGCACTGCTGTCTCTCACCTGTAAGGGATATCATAGATGACACGAAAGACAACTCAGCTGGAAAAGGTTAGAGACAAAAGACACAGATTTTAAGAAAAAAGACTTCATTAGTTCAGCTCATCATGAAGTAGCCAATAATCTCGGACCATATGATTTACATCATGCAAGTATGTCTTATACAAGAATATATTTTCTAGAAGATTAATTATTTGGCATGGTGCAAGTTAGGGGCCAGAAAAGAAATGTTAACATTAGGAAGACTGAAACTTTTCAGCCATAGCAAAGTTACACTGTAGAATATGATTAAGTTAGGCACTTTGTCCTGTTCCTCCTGATTTTTTTTTTTTTTTTTTTTGCCTTTTTTCCTGACTTGGAAAGTTCTGCTCTTTGCTCAGCTGCTGCTGCATTTTTATTCTCTCAGACATTTTGTAGGTCACAAGGGTATCGTTCTGACTGAGATGTGGTCAGAGAGAATAAGAAAAATCGATTTTGGAAAACCTCTGTTAGCACTCTTTCATGAACATTTTGTTATATCCATTGTGAGCTTTTAAAGGACTGAACCTGTGAATTTGCTATTGCCATGTCTTTATATGATTTTCATAGGCTTATAAGCTGAGAGAGAGCAGCACTGCATAGAAAACACCCTGGTCTTCATGTGCACTGGGACAGATTCCTTTTTGTATTAGACTGTAATTTAATATTCTGTGCACAGGCATGCAGAATTTCTTGCTGGGCACTGAATTATGCAGAGAACTGTAGATCTGCAAACAGGAAGCTAAGCTTAGAAAGGATAATGTATTGAAAGTGCCAGTGAAAAGCTGTTCTGCTTTCTATGTTCTTTAACTTCCCCCTGCAAGTCCTCTGTCCTTTACTAGATCTACAGGAAGATATGTGCTACAGATGTATTGAAAGGTAAAGTTTTTTCAAAGGCTTGAAAACTACTGTCCTATCTATCTGCCAAGCTTTTATATGGTTCCCTTCACTGTAACACCTTGGAATTTCCACTGATCAGACCTCTGAAAAAATCAATGCAGAAGATGAATTAAGTATATCTGAGTGTTTGTGTGAGGCTGAAAAGCCTTTTGATTCGCAATCTCAGCACTATTTTTTAGTTTTGTTCCACAGCAGCAGAGTGGAGGAAAAAAGTAAGAACTTGTGATTAGATAAACTCCTTTTAATTTTTCCATTCTGTCTTAGCCAGATGGAAACACATGGACAATTGGTTTACAGAGATCTTTATCCTCTCTCCTTCATTAGCACCACAGGGAAGTTTCTGTAGTGGCTAATGCACTTACTGACATGGTTTCAACAATTTAATCACCCAGAAGCCTCTCTGTAAGGTCAATGTTCTCTACATTTGTTCCAAATCATTTACTGAGTAGAAAGGTGAACTTTTTCATTCCAGGTATGTCATTATGGAAATCATGTTAATGAATCAAGACACTGGAGGGCATATGAGTCTCTGTTAGTGCAAGATTAATGGAGACTTTATCAAGGAGGACCCAGTCTTAGATTCATCTGGGAAATCCAGGTCTGAAGTTTAATTGTACATTAATAGTCTGGATTTTATACTGGCATAGCTGCTTCCATCTCAGAGAAACTCAAAACATTTTACAAACATCAATACAGTACACATAAGGAACAATTCTTCTATTACTGAAACACAACCACCTGAGGGCACAAAGAAGTTGTAGCACACAACACTGCATGGTAAACTGGGATGGATGTCGGGACATGCATATTAAGAATCCTACTCCTGACCGAAAAAACTTTTGGTCAATTTTTGGCAAGCAATTTTTTGTTTATATTCATATATCATATATATATATACACGTTATTTACTTTATATATGTTTTTAAGCTTAGTGGTATAGAATCTCTATTGCTTATGACTGCAGAGTGAACTGACCAACAAAGTTGGCATGTTGTTGCAATGCAAATTCACATAATGTTCCCTAAAAACGTGCTGCAGAAATTATTCTCTGCTTCTAGAAAAAGTAATGAAAAGCGTTTTGTGGTTTAATCAGCTTTCTTGCTCACGAAAGCTTGTGGACATTAAACAGAACAGTAAGAATAGGGACAGAAGAAAGTAATAAATAGTAATCTAGAATTAGTGGGAAGTGACATTTCTAATTCTTCCCATAATATATATCATTACTTGTTGTTCCTTCACAATTCAAAGGCCTAAAGGAGAGAAAAAGAAGCGCAGGCGCACTGAATATAGAAATTCTTTATAGCTGAAAAGGATGGATAGTTTCTTTACTACCAAGGTAGCTTCAGGTCATAATGTGATTTTGGGCTCTATATCCAGCTCTATTTTAGAGAAAAATTTGAATACATTTGCAATTAACAGAAAGCTGTGTTCTAAAGAGATACGGTTTCTCTGATACAACCTAATCTTACTTTTTATTAATAGAATTTAACACAATGCTATTTGGAATTAACCCAGCTTCTTCCCTTTCTCTTACCACTATATTATAGGAAATTGGTAAAATCAGACTGACACCCATTAGAGTTCATGCATCTAGGAAAAAAACATGCACTGCTGACCTTTTCATTTTAAATCTTTTGCAACAGAAGACATCAGTTTAATCAGCTTAAAAAGCTTTCTATGTCCAGAACTTCTGATCCTTTCACTATTTTGGGGTTTTTTTAGTTTAAAAGCTTTGGGGACAGAGAAGTTTTAGGGTTTTCATATTTGCTGTAGATTCAAATAACAAAGAATAATCAGGCAGATCAATATAAAAATGTAGGTAACATCCAAAGGGCAGCCCAGATTTCACATTCTGCTTAGATGTATTGATGTATGGCTGTAATGTTGTCTTTGGAGAGATAGCAAATGTTTTGATCTTTTCATGTACTACAGCATTATATCATATGCAGGAGATCTGATGAAAGAAACAGACAGCCTCTCCTAATAAAAATTGTATCAATTTTGTTTCTGTATGTTTAAATATATAACTATTATAGTAGAAGTTTACAATAAAGTGACTCAAATCCTCTAATCCTGACAGAAGCCTGAATACATGATAACTATGGCTCTGAAAAATAGAAAAGAAAAAGACAAGATGTATACCTTGTTCCGCCATATAAACCTACCTCTGTCCTCTGGGATCAGTGACAAACACTGGGAATATACTCTACACATAATCCAACCAGGGCTATCCTAAAAATCAAATGCCAGGAAGACTATTTACCATTTTAGGACATACAGTATTTCCCACAGAACTGCCTTCTCTCATTCCTCTTATGGCAATTCCACCTGTTTTTCTCCATAGTAGCAAAAATGTACTGACTGGTGAAGAATATATATTTTAGCGGGTTGCCAGGACTCAGGATGTACAAGTGCCTCTGCATCTTGGCAATCATAGATGCTTTGTTCCTGTGCTGAGTTATGTGAATCATGCACATACAGAAGCAGAATGATCTATTTTTGCCAGGAAGACTGAAGTAATCTAGTTAGTTGCACATACAGCAGTACGATGAAATGAAAGACTCCTAGGTGAATGTCAATGAAAGGTTAAATCTGAGTCTGACATGCTTTGCACAGAAGAAGTGAAATAGTTATCTTGAAGTACAGCAAGCTCGTGTACAACGCCTTTGTCTTCATGTACGTAGTGCTGTGAAAATATAGTTGGGAGGGACTCACTCCTCTCGCCTATATATGAGGTAGTTTCTATATCTGATACACAGGAATCAGGTCCCTTTATAGACAATGGAGTTAGATAAGCATTCTTAAACTTTTTTTATTCTCTCCAGTCCTAATCGTTTCAGGAGTCAGGTGGCACATAAGGAATTCCTTAGGGATGGAGGGACTGGAGCCAGAGATGGAACCAGCTCTCTGGATTCAAACTCAGACAGATTTGTCACATCGTAGTTTGATACATGATAATCTAAACCAATATGGACCAAAGCCTCATTGCCATTAAAACTCTTTCTACAGTAACATCTCAGGTACCCATGTGCTGGGAACTATGTTAATGGACTTTTCCCTTCATTAATAGAAATAACTCATTCCCCTTTGAGCAGGGGAGCATTGCTGGTAGGGCAGTTTCCCCACTCACAGCTGCAAGTTCCTAAGAACCACCTCTGTGGGTATAAAGGATTTGTAAATTTTGGATAAGAAAAGCAGCGCAAATAACTTCAGATTTTTTCTCCTACAGCTTGCTCAGTCTCCTGTCTTTCACAGTAAGCAATATGCGTGACTAGGGGAAAGTACAAGAACAGAGCCAGCATACATTATAACTCTCCAAAATACCATTTCCAACCTTCAACCATTTGTGGCTCATCCTGTGCTAGGTATGTTTTCCATGCACTTAGTAGCCCTTTTCCATGATTTTCCTCAGTCCCCCTTACTCCCAACCAAACATTTAGTAGCTACAGTATAACATGGCAAAGAGTTCCACAGCTTGAGTTTATTTTTACCAAAAGAGAAATCGCACCTGACAGTTAAGATGGCCTCCTGCTCCCACTCTGCATCATATCTTGCAGTTATCCATATCCCAAATTCTCTGGAGTTTTGATAACAGGCAATGGTGAAGGGTACAAGAATAGAGACGAAGTGTCTTCTGCATTTATCAGCACCTAGGAAAAAAAAAAGCATTTTTATATGCAAATGTAGAGAAGGAGCACAAACTAGTGGCTATTCGATTACCTTTAATCTGTTTCTTGATAATTGGGGGGGGGGGGAGGGGGGTGTTAATGGTAGAAAAATATGTGTTTGCACTGCTTAAGAACTCCTCTCTTCTGTTTAAATATAGAGTCAGAAATTAGCATTTTCTACCCTGCTATATGTTTTGCATTCATGAGAGTCATGTTTATTCCTTTCCATTGGTCCTCTGTACCCATTTTCTTCACTGCAAGATAAACTAACTCTCAGCTGTGCATTGCTGTGATAATTAAAGTAGATTGTGAGTGATTTGATAGATATGACAGAGGTAACCTTCAAGTCATTCTCTTTTACGATAGATACAACAAAACCGCCGCACATGCTGCCTTAGCTAGAGGTTATAAAAAGAGTACACACACACCCCCTTGTTAATATGGAGTTCACAGAGCAACGTCTTATCAATGCCCACCTCACTGCCTAGTGTTATAGATTATCAAAAAGTGCAGAGGTGCAGCGGCTTATCGAAAGAGCCATAGCCCTCCAACGATGGAAAGAGAGAGGAACTTCCACAGACGGTGCCTGCAAATACAAGCCGAGAAAAAGAAATCTGGGTCAGCAGGAGGCTACTGTATCCATGCTATTCATAAGGCAGGAGTCTAGAGATTGGTACCTTTTGGATTCAGGTGTTTAATAAGCTCGAAGAGCACTGCAGAACAGAAAAACCTCTGACTGACATCCAGGGATCTTGCATCTGCTTCTGTACAGAATGAGCTGTGATACTGCAAAAGGCTCAATACAAAAACGCTTTGTTTTGCATGAGGTACTCAGATTCAGCTATAATGTACAAGCAAGAACTCTGGGCATCTTAGTCAAAAGGAAATCTAATTTCTGGGCTAGAATTAGAGTTCTATACATGAGAGAGCAAATGGAGCAAGGAGGAGGAAGGCAAAGAACAGAGGAGGCAGGAGTGATGCCTTATCATCCATGAGTAAAGAACTAACTTCAATTCACTTTTATGCAGGGAAAAGGGAATAGACCATACAAGGGACTGAGGAATTATACCGGGGTCCTTTCCAGGGCTTTGTGGCAGAGTAGAGCCACAAATTGTGAGTGTTTGTTCTTTTTTCTCCTTTACATTAAATCAGTATATTACTTGCTAAGAATGCTTTCTTTGAAAGAAATATACAGGCTGACTGCAACACTATTTGTTTCACAGCTACTGTTCCACAGATTTGCAGCATATGATTGAGTACACAGCATGAAAAGAGTCAAATTGAGCCTGTACGACAGAAAGCAAACACATGCTTTTTATTTTTTCTTCCCCTTCCAAAATAAATGTTCCTAATGTCAGCAATTTATTTATCAGTTTGCAGCTCTCACCTTCGTGCTTTTCTCATTGGTTTTAATTCAAAACAGCTGCATGAAAACGCATGCATGGAGTAATAAACTGAAGAGAACCAACTGCTTTGAAAAAATCGTCATTGAGATTTTTTTTCTGAACCAAAGTCCTACTGCTTTTATTATATGTATTTGAGTACACTGAAGTTTAACTGAAACATTGGGTGAATCTCAGACTCAGAGAGAAATTTTAAAATAATCATGGGAGTTATTAAGTAAATGGTTAATAACAGATACCAGATACAACCTTATATTTAGATATTTTTAATTTTAGGTATTTTACTATTTTATACATAGTTTCATGTTTTTATATAAAGTACCTACTGTTAGCCATTACCAAATGGTAAAAGATTTGCCATACCTTCAGAGGGCATTTATTTTCCTCTTGACAACGGTAAGAAAAAGCGTTTCACAAGGAATTTAAAGAAAAATATGGTCAGTAATTTGCTGTAGCCTTCAGAAATCTCTGAATACCTCAGAATATATGCTAACAACCTCTTAGAGTCTCAGATCTCCAGAAAAGTAAAATTCCATTTCATACATTCATTGAGACTTTTTTTTTTAATTTCCCCAAGTAATTAGTGTTGATTTGAGAAGGAAAATAAAAACATAAACTGGGATATCAAATTATTCTCTCACACCCAAAAAAGCAAGTAGCAGATTATAATTCTATCCTTCCCGAGTACCAAAAACAGACCTGAAAGGAAAAAAAAAAAGTAAAAGTGAAGTTCCCAGTCAATCTTTTCTTAATAAACCTGTTCTAAATGGATTTCCACTCGCCAACAGTCTTTATCTGTTTTCATCTTTAATCCCTTCTTTTCAGAACCACTCATTGTTTTCCTTCATCGTACTCTCTCCTCTGAACAGGTTCTGCCCGATATGTATTAATTTTAAGCGGTATCTGTTAGCTTGCACCTCTTCAGTACCACTCATCTCAGTCCCCCATGACTTCAGTTTGTTGCCATGATGCAGGATGGCAGTGAAGCTTTTCAGTCTCCACCATCACCCTCTGGCTCCCTGGCCTCTCAGCTGGAACTCGTTATTGCTCCTATACAGAAACACTCATCCCTAAAACTCCTCATATTTAAGAGACAGACCTGGCTACACTTTAGACATAGCATACCTTTGATGAAGGGCAAAGCTCCTTTCCAAAACCTAAGCTGTTATCTAGGGAGAAACTGGAAGACTGGGAGAATGATTTAGTAACCTAACATGAACCTGAGCAGCACAAAGACACACGTGCTCGCTATGGAAAAATTATCTCCCTTGTAGACCTGCTTAGAGCAAGCTCTTTGGCATGGAGTTTGTTTCTTCTTCTCTGTTTATGCAAGGATAGTACAACGGGGAGCCAAACTTCATGGGCACCATGGGGCATCAACATGACATAGAAAATCAGCATCTGAAGGAAAGAGCAACTCTGATGACAGCCTGTGTGAGAATGATTGCCCCCAAATCTAGTTTCAGTCATCAAATCAGTCACCTGCTCCTACTTGTTGATATGTATTGGACTGAAAAGGAAGCACTTTTGTTTCCAAATGAAAGTGGATTAAGAAAAGCAGGTGTCTGAGACACTGCAGCTTCCCCTTTTTCCACACTTTTGGCTGTTCGTCTCACTTTCAGTTCTGATAATTAACAGAGCTAACCTCCAGTCAGCACTCTTTTTTTCCAGTTCATTGTTGTAACTGGCACACTGCTCATGGTTTCTGTGCCTATCACAAAAAAATTGCTTTGCTGCTTCTTTGCCCTGTACCTTCCGCATTTCGATGATATAGGGGGTTTGTACACTTCCGCTGGCCCAGGCTTGCCTTGCTGCTGGCTGCTGCCTCTTTCGGCAGCGCTCTCCATTTTGTTGCTCTGCCTCCAGAGGTACGGAGAGGAGGTTGAGCTCTTTCCAAAGCAACTCAATGAGCTTAGCTGGAGCGAGGCAAAAACAATAGCAATTGGCAGCAAAGAGCAGAGACTGACAGAGGCTTTTAAATATTATGGTGTTAGAAAGCATACAGGAATTATAGACAGGAATAAAATGGAAGAGAGAAAAAAATATAGGACAGGAGAAAGCAAAGCATAAAAGACAATGAAGCGGTCAAGTGACAGCTTCAGCAAGCTAGGAGCTGCCTACTGTATTAGTGAGCAGGAACCTGGTTTACGTGTAGACAGACAATACTGCCTAGAGAATGCTTCCCTTGTTCTGCTTCCGTTGTCCCCTCTTTGTTCACTCCTCCTCCTTTCTCATTTATTTTTTCTTTCTAGTTCTTTGAATTACTTCTTTACACTATAGATTTTTCAGCTCTTCAGTTTATCTCTCTTAGCTTTTTGCTCCTGTGTTTGAAGCAGAGAGGAGGAGGAAGAGAGGAGTTATACAAGCTTTCAGTGCTGAGGACAAAAGCTTGGACTTTGAAGTAGCAACAGAGAAGGAATCAGTAGAGGAAAGCACTTGTTTATTTCTCTAGCTCTGGTGTTACATTTTGTTCCACTACCCTGTTAAGCTTTTTTTTAAACACAGCACACATTATTTTTCACACATGCTTTGCTCATTTCCAACAGCCCGCAATTATATGTGTACGACCCTGGCAACATCAGGTCACTACTATGCCTAAGTGTTATTACCAGTTCTCACAATCTTATCACCATTCTTGCAATATTTAATGCTTTTCTTGAAGCCCCAGCTCTCATATTCATATCATTATGTGACAATCTCAAGTTATAGTCTTTGAAAAATAAAGGAAGGGTGGGATTCATCTCACTTAATTTAATATGCTTAGAGCGTAGACATCTACATCTCAGCTAACCCCCTAGGCTGACTTGATAGTCAATGAAGAGAATTAGGCAATTTTAAAGCATGACTCTTCTGATCTATTTTAGAAGTCTATTTTAGGATGAGATATGCTGCACTCAAGAACTGCCTATTTCTCCCCACCGATACAGAGGAAGCCCAGGGTGAACAGCTGAGCCATAGATTATTACATTTGGTCAGATAAATCCTTTTTTACCTCTGGGCTTTGCAGAAAAAAAAAAAAATCAGAAAGTAGTGGCTAATATGGATGACCTTCTAATTACTATAACAGTAATATGCAAATAAGAATAACCCCAAATGTTTTATTTAAAAATATACACAATCAACAAGAATTTCAGGCTTTCATTTCTTTAATCTATTTGATGAACAGGCTCTTTTTTGTTGTTTTGTTATTTTTAAATACCTGAAACTGGGATTAAATACTGGTTTATAAATACCATTTCCCCTTCTCTTCAAATCTATCTTTGTCTTTCACTTCACCCACCTCGCAGTTCACTCACTTTTCAGGGCTTTTTTCATTTTCTGCAATCCACTGTATTGACTTCTGCAAGGGTGTGTGGAAGGCAAGAACATCTGCTTCACGAGGTTGTCTGATCAAGGACCTTTTCAATGAAAAAGGAGATAATAAGTTAAGGGGGAAGGGATAATACAGAAAGACAAACATGGTAGATGAAGGATAACGGAGACACTGGCGAAGACCAGAAGTCTCCAGCTGCTAATTGCTGGACCAGTAAGAAACCCCAGGCTGAGCTTTGGAGAGGATCAGCCTGTACTTTTTTAACTGACAAGAAGGGGAAAACATGGGTACGCAAAATATTTCTGTGGGACTATGTAAAATTTACAAAGGAAAGTTTAGGAGAAGGGGATAAGGAACAAAGCAGGGATTAGGCAGAAACAGGCATAAAAGGGAATGGCCGCATGTAAGCCATAGCCTGTTAACGTGCTGGTCTGACCCAGCCCTGTGCCTGACCATCACAGTCTCACCTGTCTCCTGATTAAATCCTTTCTTAACGATCTCTCACTTTCTATCCTGTGTCTATGGGAGTGCGGCAAGGACTAGGTGCCAGCTGCTGGGGGGACCAGAGTGAGTGGATTTGGAGCCAGCAGCTGGAGTCACAGCTGGGCAACCCTAGTCTCTGGTGTCAGCTACTGGAGCCAGTGGGGTCTTTGTGCCACCCACTGGAGTGAGTGGGGGCCTTGATCCTAGTCACTGGGGAAGGAACAGAGTGTGCCCCAAAAACCAGCTGCTGGGTGAGTGGGTGCAGGTGTGAGTGAGGAGCGTGAGGGGCTCAGCACCAGCAACCTGTGTGCCTGGTACCGGCTGCTGAGGGCCAGGGAGGGGCGGTGTCTGTATCTCCCCCAAATTGGGGAGGGGAAGGGTATTAACTAGCAAACCAGGTTGTGAGTAGGGCACCTGTGGGGTAAGAGGGCCCACGATCTGTTGTTGGACGAACAGAGGGGCTGTGCTGGTACTTGGGGGACCAGTGAATGTACAAGTGCTTGTGAATCTAGAGTGGTGCATATGTGCTTTCACTAGTGACCTTTGGGAAACTTTAGAAATAACTGAGAGTTTTATAACTGGCTTAAATACATATATATATCCCTCTCCTTTTAGTCAGTTTGAGGTTTTTTCTCTTGTTTATGCACTACATCTGGCTGCATTTGACACACCTTGTAATACGTATCCCAAATAGAGCTGTGTGCAACTTGGCAGTTTCACTTCCCAGGGGCTCATGCAATTACAGTCTGTCAAATATATATCACTTAGCTAAGCAACAACTAAGGAGAGCAATAATAACCTACAAATTTTTCATGGGAAAGCATTACAGAAGGAGAGGCACTATTCCAAGTGAAAAAAAGGGGTTATAGCTCCTGGAAGAATAATGAGATAAAATTAAGGAGGGTGTTTGGTTTGATTATTTTGCTAAATATCAGGGAGGGAAATCATCCTGACTGGGGAATTATTCACCTTCTTACTCCTCTAAGAGAAATATTAGAATTTCTATCACTTGGCAAATGCATTGGGAACTGGACAAAGGGGAAAATAAAGAATAATCATAGAATCATATAATCATAGAATCATAGAATCACCTCGGTTGGAAAAGACCTCTAAGATCATCGAGTCCAACCGTTAACCTAGCCCTGCCATACCACCACTAAGCCATGTCCCTAAGCACCTCATCTATCCGTCTTTTAAATACCTCCAGGGATGAGGACTCCACCACCTCCCTGGGCAGCCCATTCCAGAGCCTGACAACCCTCTCGGTGAAGAAGTTTTTCCTAATGTCTAGCCTAAACCTGCCCTGGCGCAGCTTCAAGCCATTCCCCCTCGTCCTATCATCTGTTACCAGGGAGAAGAGACCGACCCCCACCTCACTACAGCCTCCTGTCAGGCAGTTGTAGAGGGCAATCAGGTCTCCCCTCAGCCTCCTCTTCTCCAGATTAAACAACCCCAGTTCCCTCAGCCCCTCCTCGTAAGACTTGTGCTCCAGACCCCTCACCAGCTTGGTTGCTCTCCTCTGGACATGCTCCAGCAACGCAACATCTTTCTTGTAGTGAGGGGCCCAAAACTGAACACAGTATTCGAGGTGCGGCCTCACCAGCACCGAGTACAGGGGCACGATCACTTCCCTACTCCTGCTGGCCACACTATTCCTGATACAAGCCAGGATGCCATTGGCCTTCTTGGCCACCTGGGCACACTGCTGGCTCATGTTCAGCTGGCTGTCAATCAGTACCCCCAGGTCTTTTTCCACCAGGCAGCTTTCCAGCCACTCTTCCCCAAGCCTGTAGCGTTGCATGGGGTTGTTGTGACCCAAGTGCAGGACCCGGCACTTGGCCTTGTTGAACCTCATACAGTTGGCCTCAGCCCATCGATCCAGCCTGCCCAGGTCCCTCTGCAGAGCCCTCGTCCCCTCCAGCAGATCAACACTACCACCCAGTTTGGTGTCGTCTGCAAATGTACTGAGGGCACACTCAATCCCTTCATCCAGGTCATTGATAAAGATATTAAACAAGACTGTCCCTAGAACTGAGCCCTGGGGGACACCGCTTGTGAATGGCCGCCAACTGGATTTAGCTCCATTCACCACGACTCTCTGGGCTCGGCCATCCAGCCAGTTTTTAACCCAGCGAAGAGTACATCCATCTAGGCCATGAACCGCCAGCTTCTCCAGGAGAATGCTATGGGAGACTGTGTCAAAGGCTTTGCTGAAGTCCAGGTAGACAACATCCACAGCCTTTCCCTCATCTACCAGGCGGGTCACCTTGTTGTAGAAGGAAATCAGGTTGGTTAGGCAAGACCTGCCTTTCGTGAACCCATGCTGACTGGGCCTGATCCCCTGATTGTCCTCCATGTGCCTGGTGAGCACACTCAAGATGAACCTCTCCATAATCTTCCCTGGTACCGAGGTCAGGCTGATTGGTCTGTAGTTCCCCGCATCCTCCTTCCGGCCCTTCTTGAAGATAGGCGTCACATTTGCCAACCTCCAGTCATCTGGGACCTCCCCTGTTCTCCAGGACTGCTGATAAATGATAGAGAGTGGCTTGGCAAGCTCCTCTGCCAACTCCTTCAGCACTCTTGGGTGGATCCCATCTGGCCCCATAGACTTGTGGATGTTCAGGTGGCATAGCAGGTCAAAGACTGCTTCCTCCTGGATTATGAGGGGTTTATTCCACTCTCTGTCCCCATCTTCCAGCTCAGGAGGCTGGGTACCCTGGGGATAACTCATCGGGCCATTAAAGACCGAGGCAAAGTAGGCGTTGAGTATCTCAGCCTTTTCCTCATCTTTAGTGGCAATGTTCCCCCTTGCATCCACTAGAGGATGGAGGTTCTCCCTGGCTCTCTTTTTGCTGTTAACATATTTATAAAAACTTTTCTTATTATCCCTTACAACAGTGACCAGGTTAAATTCCAGCTGGGCTTTTGCCTTTCTAATCTCCTCTCTGCATGACCTGACAAGATCCCCGTAGCCTTCTTGGGTTGCCTGCCCCTTCTTCCAGAGCTGGTAAGCTCTCCTTTTTTCCCTTAGTCGCAGTAGTAACATTGGATACAAAGACAATGAATTTTAGGGGGAGCTGGATGCTTTTTCAGCCTTTTTAAAATTGTTCTAGCCTGTGCACCATATTTTGTGAATGTGTGGGCAGCTTCTCACAAGCTACTGAATTTGTGATTTTTTTTAACAGAATCCTAGAGGAAAAATATTAAAAAACATTGATCACAAATAATGTGAATATTTTATTTTCTGGTTTAGATTGCAAGGGAGAATTTTAGTTTTGCCATGGTATCAAAAAGATTGGGGATTGGAAAGCAATAGGAAGGGATGTGGGGGTGGGACGGATAGGTAGTGAAGGCTGGGCAACTGTACAGGTAGGCGGAGCCACGCAGGGATCCTGTGAAGGATCCCCAGAGCAAAACTGTGGGGAAGAACCTGTCCTCCCTGTGGACAAAGTCTAAATATCTATCTCCATCTTTCAGGCTAACGAACAAAAGGATTCTTATAATTTAAGTACTGTTGGTCCAATGCCTTGTGGACAGGGTTGTAAGCAAAACCCCATGTCTTCTTATGTGACATCAGCCAAATCCTGGCTTTTTGGGGAGAGAAAATATTGTGAACTATGTTCTTTGTTGTCTCTGGGTATTCACTCACTGTCTACCAAATTCTCAACAGATAAAACAGCCCTGGATTTTCTTCTGAGTTGGCGTTTGTAGCACAGCTTCACTCTCTCTTCTGGCTTCTGAGAAAACAAAATATGTACTTGTTTTTCTTTTTCTTTTCTTCTTATTTTTCAGTATTGTTCATGCTGTATGCTAAACAAATCACTGTTTAACAGTTTGACTCTGAAGAAAAGAGTAAGAAGTTATTGTAGTTTCATCTCAAAAGGAAAATAATAAATAGCCTGCAAATGGCAAAGGTTGACTGTTTCTTACAGTATCTAATTTGCTAAGCTTTGCAAATTAGACCAAGAAAACTGAATATGCGTGAGTTTTTTACCTCATTCTATACTCTGCTATTCCATAAATGGTTGCAGGATAAAACTATTCAATTAAGATAAGGTACTGTATATTGTTCAGAAAATATATTATGCCTTTTTGAAAGTAAGTTTCTGTTTTCTCATCTCGTTTTTTGAAGTTTTCTTTCTTACAGGAAAAGTTTCTGCTTTCTACGTTCTTGTTTAACTCAAAGTACTTTTTGTGACCTGACATAAAAAATCTACATTCTACATAAGGTAACACATTAAAACATTATGTATTAGTTTACTGACCCCTGGCTTCAACAGTAAGACATATGTCATATTTCTAGTGACAGTGTTAAATCTGCAATGTGATATCTTATTATACAATAAACATATTATGTGTAATTTATATTATCATATCTTTATAATTGTATAATGTATGATACTGTTATATTATTATACCTTATTATACAAGAAAAATATTATGATCAGAGAAAGAAAACAGGACACTTATTACAACATAGTAATCTATTATATATTAAAAAGCATGTGGGTCATAAGTGAAGATGAAACCATGACAATTAATGTTTTAAACTTTGTAAAACCCTCTGTCAGCAATTTGTAAACATACATTAGAAGACATTTGCAAGATATGCTCCTGGAAACAACTGCTCAGTGAAGAAATAAATGCACAGATCTGATCATTAGCATCTACAGCTGAATGGATGAAAAGGTCAGTAATCTCATCCTACTCATTTTTATTTCTCCACATAACTCCAGAAAGTTCACAATCATCTTATATTCATGGGGTTCCCTTAGCCCACCACCATAATACCAGAGCATGCACCTACATACACATGAATGTGTTCTCACAATACCTCTCAGAAGTATATATGAATTATCAGATATAACAGATACATGAAAAATTAAGCATCCCAATGTTGCACAGAAAATAGACAGTTTTGTCCCACTCTAGAGTAGAAATTCAATTTCCAAAAAAAAAAAAAACCAAAAAACCCAAGTCTGCATTTAGAAAAGAACATTGTTCTGTAAGGACTAAGCATCCCTGTGTTTGATTTTCAGATGCTCAGTCCTGCAGGTGAAATCTGGAGTCCCAGTCCAGTTAGCTGAGTGTCTTAGAAATGAAAGTTCTTGGGAATGGCACCCATTCACAAACCCATTCTGTTAAGTGAAAAAAAATTATAAACACTGGAATGAGAAAAGAATTGCATGTAAAATCCTGTTGTGGTCATAAACACCTATGCCAGCAGTTACATGCATGTGGTGCATCTACGTGAAACTAGAGTGTAGAGTTTACACTAGTCTCCAGGGTCTTTTCTATGAAATCTCAAGCAAGTCTTAACCTCTGTCTAAAAAAAAAAAATTTGTAATCTTATCAATGCTTTCCATTAAGCAGAAAAGCAACATGTAAGGGAAGATGCTTTTCTTCCTTTTTTCTTTCATTTCCTTCTTTCTTTCTTCATTTCTTTCTTCCTTCCTCCCTCTCTTTCTCTCTTTCTCTCCCTCCTCCCCTGCCCCTGTCTCTCTCATTTTAAAAATGCAAACCCTGGCAGGGTTCTCTTGCAAACTGCTCTTTGGTTCTGCTTCCTACTTCCAGGACTGCCTATGCACTCTGCATTGTAAAGACACTCAGCAAGTATAAAAAAAAATGCAAAAGCCAAATGCGTGTTTTCTGCCTCCCAGCTGAGAACTGACAGAGCTAAGCCACCAATTCCAGTACCTTGAACCCTGCAACCCCTTCTGCAGAGCAGGAAAGCTTCAGTTAGAAGAGTCCATGCTGGAATCTACAAGCATGTTTCAGTTTCAAAATCTGTAGTTTCAGTGATAGGCTACCGATGATTATAGCTGCAATACACACCAAGCCAAATTAGTGCTAATGTTCTGAGTGGTAAGACTGGTGCAGGAAGTCGAAAAGTTATTTTGCTCTTGCTGTTATAGCCTCCCATTCCTGGAGAGAGAGGGAAGGCAAAGGTTGCTCTCCTGATCGGGCATCCCAGAAGCACTGTATTCTCTGTTACTAGAGGTTAAGATTAACTTGAAAATCGACAGCAGGAAGCCCTAAGCTCTCAGTCACAAAAGAGATACAGAATTATCCTCCACGAAATAAGTCCTTCCTCAGAAAAAAAGCCCATCCTATGTCTATCATTTGACTCAGAAAACTGATGAGCGTTCCCTACTCCTGGTGATTTTAAGAGGTAGATATGATCTGAAGATATTGTACTTAGTTGTACAATCATTAATTACCTTCAGTCACACAGCACAGTGTGATCCGTGGTTTTCATCTTATCTTTCCCACAAAAGAGTGGCTTTGTCTTCCAGCTGGTGGTGTCGGAAAGCTTGGGGAGGACACTGAGGAGATAAAGTCACCTCCTTAGGTGACTTCAGACTCTCAGTTCTTGAGATGGAATCCACTGCCATTTCACAGAATCAGTCTTTCTCACCACTACTGGATAATACAAGAAGAAAGTTTAAAGTGCATTGCAGTGATGCTATTGCACATCACCTATTCAGCTAAATAATGGTGAAATGTAGGTAATATTATTTACGGTCAAAAAAGTCCCACGCTCACCGTAATTCAGCCCAGAAGGTTTTTTACTAGGCAGAATTCAGCTTGCCCTGTCAGAAATGGACATGTAATGTTTTTATCTTGAGCAAGAAGGAGCAAAACAGAAGAAGGTACGTGATAAAGTATATGCAGGCAAAACCTGAAGTCAGATGCACATGGTCTGCACTGCTTTCCTTTTCCTAAGGCTCCAAGACACATCAAAATGCCTGAAGCGCTACGGTGTGTACAGGCCCACCAGAGGCGAAGTCTGTACACAGGTATAAATAAATTCTATGGCATCACTGCCACAAGACACAATTGGTGTCGGTAATTTGGCTTACCAATTAGTGTAGGCACCCCACAGAAGTATAGTTTATAATAAGTAATTTAAGCAATCTGCATGTAAAAATTAATGAATAGAAACACATGGAATTTGAATAATTTTTAAGCAAGTGAAGTAAGCTATTTTCTGTGTTGCACAAACATAATAAGGTCATTTAAGAAACAATTACAAGGCACCACAGGGTGAATAAAGTATAAAACTAGAATGACTGATGGCCAACATAACCTTTCATAGTTCCCATAATTGCCTGTGTGTTCTACAAAGTTAAGTAAAGGGACACACGCAATTTAGTTCCTCCAGTACGATTAGCTATTACTGAGGAAATAGAATGATTCCAGAGGAGGCGCTGGGCTCAAGGAATGTAGAATTAAGCAACAGTTTCTTCATAGTGCTGGTAGGGTTTTTTTAAATCGTATAAGTTTTTTTAATTTATACTTTGAGAAAATGTTCTTGCTTACTCTAAAATGTCCATCAGCCTTTCAGAATCCATCACAGAGTGCTAACACAGTAGCTGTCATTCAGAACATAATTCTTGACAATTTTCTACCAGATAATTCAACCTACCATGTTATCTTCTCGAAGGGAGTGAAATAGCAACACAACAGGAGCTTAAATGGTGGTTTTATCCAGAAGATTATTTTCCTTGTGAAGCAGTCAATCTTGAAAGGTTAGAAGTCCTACAGATGCTTTACATTCTGCCAACAACTCAAAGTACTGATAAAAGTAAAGTTAAAACAGCTTCTCCAATTATCATCAAATAGCACAGGACATACTCATATAAAGCTAACTACCCATGCTTCTTTGACTCTCAGACACTTAGGACTACACAGTTTTGCTTCTTATAAGGAGGAGTAGATTATACCTTATCAGTTCCTTGGAAAAAAATCTTGATTTTAAGTCTATCAAAGTCTGGCATGAGAAGGACTTAAAACATTTTCATATATCACTACTGATAGAAATATTGATCTTATTTTAAGCTATTTAATATAACTCTTAATTAGGGCTTTTGCTTAAGGAATGATAGCCATTTCTCTAGTCCATTACAGTTACCAAATGTGATGCAATCAAACCACAAAGCTTTGTGAAGTAGAAAAAAATAGCGCAGAAGATGTAAACAGACTCTTATAATAGAACTATTATGTCCTTGAGATTCAAATGCACGTATTTAAATAAAAATCATGATTCCATGCAAAAATCCAACAGCAGAGTGGGAATGTAGCTGTCTTTTGATACTTTAAACCTGGATGACTTATTTTAAATTAATCAAAAATGTAGAACTCAGCAAGAGAATGCTTATTAAAATCCTCCTTATGTGGATATTTCTCATTAACTTTGAAAAGCTACTTATAGCAAGCACTTCTCTAAGCTGAGCACCTTTCCATTTTGTTTGAGTATTGCACTTTGTGGTTTCTTTTACAGAATCTGCAAAAAACTTTAACTTATTTTTTTCTGCTCCATCAAATGAAGGGACTGTCATAAATAGCATTTCTAACTAAATTCATAATTTGTTGTCCAACTAACTGTACAGCCCTCCTCAGCACTGCCTCATAAGATTAATACCATTTATCTTTACACGTACTTGTAAGTAACTAATTTTTCCCATCGAAGAATTGAGGCAATAGGAAATGAATGCTTTATCAAGGATCCAAAACATCCAAAATAATTGACACAGTAACAGACGAAAGCTGACAGGTTTTAGACAGCTCAGTTTTCCACTATAACCCATTCTGGTTTAAGGTATTGTCATGTCTATCTCTAGAATCATATTTACCAAATTTCCCTTTTTCTGACATAAACAACCTGTGGTCCCAGAAACAAGGTTCTACTGTCTCTGCTGATAGAAAAATGGAGAGATTTTAGCCAGTTTGGAAGTTTGGGGTTGTGTTCTGAAGCCCAGGCAAGAAGAACCTCCAAAGTGATCAATTTTTTCTTCTTGCAGCTTCAATCCTAGAGAATTTTTG
This sequence comes from Gorsachius magnificus, assembly GCA_034008185.1. NCBI lineage: Eukaryota > Metazoa > Chordata > Aves > Pelecaniformes > Ardeidae > Gorsachius > Gorsachius magnificus. Next base: position 62,197,853 of record CM067084.1, read on the forward strand.
AAAGGCAAATTAGAATCTAAATAGATAGTACTGATTTGGGTGAACTTGACCATGAGAATTTTGAAATCCAGTGGATTTGGCTCTTCCCAAATATCTTTATCTCCCAGTGAGAATGAGTCCCCCAGTCTGCCAATCAACTATGCCCCATAGCAGTCTCAGAATAATTTACCTGCCACCCCTTGAGCTTAGCTTCCACATAAGCCACATCTATTCTTTTAGCAAAGGAGATTTGCTTCTTAATAAACTGTCTTTCTTCAAAGGGTTTAGTTGAAAAAATAATTAAATTTTCCTTTTGTGTTCAGTTTTACCAGTTAAGTTTAAAAAAATTTAAATTTTTATTCTCCTGAATAACTGTAGTCATCTGTCGCCTCTGATCTAATTTGCTCTTTGGGGCAGGAATTGCCTAATAGTCCTCAAAACCAGACACTCGGCCCACATGGAAAGCAAACCTGTATGCACAGCCTGCTTCTGCCTTTCAAATCACAGAAGCATGCCAGACGGGTTTGTATGCTGCTAGGCACGCTGCTTGCACTCAGGTCTGTGTTTGAGGTATGTGGATGGCAGTCAAGCAGGATACAGAGCACATCACTGCATTCAAAACTTTTTCAGGGACAACTCTTTATGAGCAGTACAGACATATCCAATGGGTGTCATCCCACATGAAGCTGAAGACACTATGGAAATATAAAATGGTGGAGAGGTGGTAAAACATTTTTTAGATAAAGGGAAAAAGTCTATTCAGTCCCACACCATACACTAGTGTTTCACATAAACTTTGTAATGATTTCTGAGCTGTGCTGTTCAAGAGAAAAAATACTAAATATAGAGCTTTATTAAACGGTGTTAACTAAATGTATAGCAGCTAAACATGTTAGCCAAATGTATAGCCCGCTCACATTTCATAAGATAAATCTAGGGTAATATGTTTGTACAAAAAATAGTTTTGTCAAGATTCTCTAAGTATATAGTAGAGGACTTTGACCTCCGCTCTTTCAGCCTTTAAGCTCTAGGAGGAAAAAACTTCTGTTACATGAAAATACTTACAAAGAACGCGTTCAACATTTTTCTACCTCTTAGAGTATTTTCTAGCTTAGGTGTAAAAGTCCTTCAGAAAAAAATATCTGTATCCATTATTTCTCCTGCAATGCCTAATACAATGGGGCTGAGACCTCCGGCTGTAACTACAACAAACAATAATAATGCAGATAAGAAATGTCTTTCAAGTCTGCAAACACTTTCAGACTGTAAAGAATGCAGTCTACAGTATGTAAGTATCCAGACTTTCATCACATAGTCTTAAAAATCATTTATTTGGATGATGTAAAGTGTTCTGAGGGATCTTACATTCGTCTCTTATAGAGCATTGACAGCAACAACCTTGGAGTATTTCCCTCTCCTTTGGCATACTGATGTGTAGGCAGTACACCTGCCTCTGAAAATATAAGATTCTTCATGTGTAATAAGAGTCTTTTATAAAGTAAAACTCATCATATAGGATTAGGATTGTTCACTGGCACAAGTACTCATCTTGAGATTGGTAGTCTTAAGGGCCCTATGCACATTCTGGAGTTTGCTATTTCTGGCAGAAAGACCAAACTGTTCACCTTTAAGAAGCCTTTTTCCACTGCATTAGAGCTACCAATTCTAGCACCAAAACCAGAGGAGGAGGGAATTCATGACCTTACTGTCTACTTCTCATGCCTTGGGACCCTGTCAGTCTCAAAGGTGTAGCTGGATAATTTTTTTATATTGTCTTATGATTTGAAAGTAACATAGAATAAAACGTTTTCTGGAAGAAATTTCCATTCACAAAATCAGCAGGGGACTAATTCTGAACAAGGAACAAAATCCCATTAAATGAAGGCTTGATAATAGAAAAGGCCATTTGAGCTCTGAACAAAAACATATACCAGTATATCTATTTTCCTCCCTCTAAGAAGAGAAGAGAAATGGTTATTCAGTAGCTAACTTCCAGTGATGCACAGGTGCCCATCATCATTGAATGATTGCTAGTCTGTCTGACAATTAGCCAATACACTGATTTTTATCGCTGGCACAACAGGGTCACATTTTCTTTTCCTGCAGAAGCTCTCTTTAAATAGCATCTTCTGGAGACAGCTGAAGTTCATCAGTTGATGACAGGAACTAGACAGTGCCATCTGCCTTAGCAGCAGTTCAGGTAATAGCAAAGAAAAGCTAATTGCCAAATGTGAAATATGCAGGAGAGGAATTTTTTTTTATAACTTCCCATTAAAAGTGGATCCATGTGGCACTATGTGATACTTTGAAGAAGCACTCAAGTCTGCTCTAAAAGAGCTTTGTAACTAGTCTAAGTATCCTGTGTTGAATATTATGTTATCACAGTTTTATTGCATTTGATATCTGAAGTACTCGGAGATCTTTGGCTAATACCCCACAGCACTTAGATGCGAGCTTTATACCAGCATGGTATTTACTTAAGAGATATGTACATTTTTCCTCCCCTGGACTAACAGAGGTATCTCCAGGATGCTGCAGAGTAGAGGAGGAGCATTACCGAAGTCACTAAACAGGTCTCACGCTTCCAGTTCCTATGTATCCCAAGTTACAGCAAAAGTGCTCACACTGGAGGAGCGGAAGGTGTCCAGAATAAGGGGTCTGTGAAGCAGTCGCTTTGAGGAACTTGGTGGCAGCCGTGACAAGAGGTGACTGCTGACTCTGGGGCCACAGAGGGGGAGACAGGTAGCCCAGAGGTGCAGTCCTCTAGGCACAAGGGGAGGGCAAGCTCTTGTGGTGGAAGGAAGCTCTAGGTGGCCTTACAGAGAAGGGGCAAAACACCTCCATTCCTCCACAGAGCAAGGCTGACAGCTCAGGACTGACATTCCCCTCCTGAGGTCATTTTGCAAGTATGTCAAAAGGAGAGGAAGCAACATACTCAAACTGTGATGAAGATGACAGTAATACCGCATCTGGTTTTCATTCAACAACCTTTTACTTTAAAAGGCATAAACATATCTGCAGTCAGAGACAGTATCTCAAGCCTACCTCCTCCCAGATGTATTTTCTCAGTCTGCGGTGACAGATTCAAGCTTTTTTCCCCCCAATGTTTCCTATCCTAGAGATACCATTTTTTTCACACACTAGTCCAGGTTCAGCAAGATAAGCTCCTTAGCACCAGGTACTCTGCAGCGAAAGACGGGAAGGACAAGCTTTGCCTACCAATAGTGAGGTGATCCGTGGATCTGGACCTACTCCTCAAGTGATCATGTACTCCACTGCACAAGCTACTATATCAAGAAAAGAGCAGCACTGTTTCAAATGGGAAAAAATAAACCAAGCTCTGGTCACTCTGGGCAACTTACCTGTGCTCAAAAAGAGGTTGGACTCCCTGGAGCTACAGAGGTCTTGCCAACCTTGCAGCTCCAGCTAGGTGGGCCCTGGAGGGTGCTCCAAAATTGTGAATGTTCCTGCACTTAGATGAAATTTAGCCCATGGTATGTAGCATCGTGGAAAAAGTAGGACCCTGCGTGTCTGGTACAGGCCTGTGAATACTCTCCAGGCAGCCAGCTGCCTAACCCTGAGGAAGAGTACAGGTAAAACCAGAAGTTTACATGAGATTATCTTCAAGCAAAGAAAGGTTGTTGGGGAACTGCCTGTTTCTTAGAGGTTACAGTAGTAAAAATCCATACTAAAAATTTAGCGTACACCTTTCAGCACTATCTTCTAATCAAGCTCCAGTAGATATTTATACTACTGCGTAAAAGTATTTCACATTTAGAAGATCCTTTTGCTGGCATGTACACAGAATTTCTTGGACTGCTGTACTGATTAGAATATAATTTCTATATTGGGGATCATTAGAAAAATTAAAACAGTGTCTCCTGTAAAATTAAACACAAGCTGCATGGGGAATCTGTACAGCCCTGTTCTCACTTTAGAGTTTGGCAATAACACTCAGCCCTTTGGGCCAATATCTGTGTAATCTAGATGTATTATTATTATTTCTGAACTGTCTATAACACTGGTATCTATGCACTGAAGTTTGCCAAGAGTCTTAACTCCCAAAGAAATGCCTTTCAAAAACTATCCAAAAAATTATCTTTTCTACTACATTCTAAACTGTAGCATACACTTAAAAAGGTCACGTTTTGAAAGTTTGCATGGGATACACTCCACACAGCAGACATCAAGAGGAGCAAGGCATTACTTCACCTTATTACTGCCTGTACAGAGGCATTCAAACTAATTAAAAACATGAGAACTTTTAAAGAAAAATCATGTCCTGCTCTGCTTCTGAGTCACCAGGGATAAGAACACCCAGTTTTCTGCCCACTAGTTTTAAGTTTAGCATCAGCAAAATCTTTGCTCCATCATAGATCTAAAAATGAAAATCTGTCCTTTTCCAGAATACAGTATTCCTGTCCTTTTATTGGACGTTTTAATCTCTTACAAAGTCTTTTTTTTTTTTTTGTTCCCCCTCGTCCTCTGAATCAGAACCAGAGATCTGGGAAAATTCTATCAAACTAAGTTCATCTTTAAGATAATACTTTTAATCAAGATTTTCTCCAGATTGGTAAGCACTACAGCTTTCAGCCTGTGATAAGGCAGACTGTCTTTGACAGGATTACAGGAACCATGTCTAAATTATGCTTCTCTATGAAGTAGTCTTGGACTGCCACGTTCTCTCTGATCCAAATTCCCATGAGCCAAAAATGTTGGATTTGGCAAGTTTGCAGTTACACATGGCCTCCAGCTGTTCTATGATAGGTTAGGAAATAAACTGGCCTCCAGCCAGCCCAAGGGATTCATATCAAAAGCGATGTAGTAAGTATTATATGTGTGCAAATGTAAACATTCACATTTTATTCCCCTTTTCTCAGCAGTCCACAGATAATTTTCATATTACTAATAGAACAGAAAATAATGGCCGGGACTTGAAAAAGAAAAGGATATATTTAACTCAAGCTGAGAACTATATGAAGTCTTCAGCATTAAGCACAGCCTCCTAACAAGCATATACAAAAATTATAGCTATTCCACAGTTTAAGCAACATGTACATATTTCTCATCCAGAAATAGTGGTTCAGAAGAAAGTGAGCATTCATTAACAAAGGTATAAGCAGTTGTATTTTGGTTTGAAATTTAGCAGTAGCTTAATGGTATTTCTCAATCTTTTAAAGCCACACATACATTACAGGAAATCGTGTGCATTTTGTTATGGGATATTAGAGTGAGTTCAGCGATACAATTTAGTGACAGGATGTATGGTCAGTTAAAAAAAAACCTTTTAAACCTTTTAAAATGAAATAAAAGTGTCCATAATCAGCACAGAAATGAAAATCCATCCATTATCCACTGATCCTTATCACCAAAAGGCACTATAAATGTCACCTAATAAAAGGCCAAGAACGATGCTCTCAGGCATGCTGTTTCTGAAGCAGAAAAAACAGTTAGATACAGAAACCATCCGAACAGGACTCACAAGATTATATTCAAACCAATTTGATACTTAAGCAGAACGTATGGCATCAGTTCTTAAATGAAACAATCATACAGAGTGATAAATGGTATCAGAGAGATGACTAAACAGACTAAAAAGTCTAGAAAAGGAAGTCAGTAATTGCATTAGTGCTTTTCGCTAGTAAATCACTGTAAGAATCTAAGCAGATCTTACCATAGTAGTGATTTTGTTAGAATCAGCATGGACCAAGACAATGATATACAATGAAGGAACTGCACTTCATAAAACTTTTGACAAACAACAATATTCTGAGACTGATATGTGCCTTGAATGTAACTGGCTACATTTCAGTAAGATTAAATTTTTATTAAAAGCCTTTTCCTCCTTTTTTTTTCCCCTATTGTGAAGGTTTGTATACCTTACTGTTGTGACACAGTTCTTTTCACTAGAGAAAAAATAAAAAGGCTTAAGAAAAAATGACCTAATAATAATTATTTGCATTTCCAATAATAAAAGATGCAATTTGAAAAGTATTTGTATCCCTTCTTACATAGCCCAGTTGAGATTATGCTAAACATTATATCGACAAATGGTGAGATATAAACCTGGCCCTAAGAGTTTACAGAATAAAGGAGAGGTATCAGGGACTACAGTAAGTCTGTAAGTGGCAGCTATTAAGTTTCTACCAGAGATTTCACTACTGCTGTTGACATCATGTAGAGAGTATTACAGAGGCTTCATTAGTATGCTGCTGGCTAGGACAGAGTCTTAAAATGGATTCCAGGATCCTAGGATATCTAGGATGACATAATTAAGATATACAGAGAAAAAAAAAAAAGGGGGGGGGGGAAATAGTCTATTCACACTCTCACACATATTTGGGTACCCTGGTGTCATGGTTTAACCCCAGCTGGCAACCGAGCCCCACACAACCGCTTGCCCACTCCCTCCTGTTGGGATGGAGGAGAGAATTGGAAGGGTAAAAGTGAGAAAACTTGTGATAAAGACAGACAAAGGCAGTTTAATAGGTAAAGCAAAAGCCTTGCACGCAAGCAAAGCAAAACAAGGAATTCATTCACTGCTTCCCATGGGCAGGCAGGTGCTCAGCCATCCCCAGGAAAGCAGGGCTCCATCACGCATAATTGTTACTTGGGAAGACAAACGCCATCGCTCTTGAACATCCCCCCTTCCTTCTTCTTCTCCCAGCTCTATATGCTGAGCATGACATCATATGGTGTGGGATATCCCTTTGGTCAGTTGGGATCAGCTGTCCCACCTGTGGCCCCTCTCAGGTTCTTGTGCCCCCCCAGCCTCCTCACTGGTGGGGTGGGGTGAGGAGCAGAAAAGGCCTTGACTCTATATAAGCCTTGCTCAGCAGTAACTAAAACATCCCTGTGGTATCAACATTGTTTCCAGCACCAATCCAAAACATAGCATCATACTAGCTACTATGAAGAAAATTAACTCTATCCCAGCCAAAACCAGCACACCTGGGCACTCCGAGCACTGCACACTGCCTGCGAATCAGGGGAATCAAGAGATTGGGACCCTGCCAAGTGCCACAGCACCCACGCACAGATCAGCTTAAACATAGCCTAAGTGACTTGTTTGACACCAGAAAAAAAGTTAGGGATCATTCTGGAGGAGAATCAAGGATTCCTAGCTCCTGGCCAAAAGACTGTACAGATTTATATTGTTAAAGCTGACTGCGAAGAAAATGAATATGCAGTTTAGGAGTATCACAGAAGTGTGTGGAAGTAGAGAACCTCCTAGCACAATCAGTGTGTTACCAGATGCTCAAGCAGGCTCTGGCTGTACTTCGCAAGGAATGTTATGCTACCTCCCTTAATAGATTTACCTTCTGATCAGTAATAAAGAATTTGCTTTCCTCAAAAGGCCAGGAAGACTAGAAGCAAAACACCTTTGTGTGTACTCAAAGGCAAAGGAAGCACATGGAGCTTTAGCTGATTAGCGATTACAAGATTAGCCCTGGGAGAAAAAATTCTGTAAGATTTATAACAGGAAAGCACTTTTATAGGCCTTTGTGGGCCATCTGGTAAAATTTAACAGAAAATTATGCTTGCATCATAGAATCCTTTGCTGGCACTTTCCATTACATCTAGGGCTTTTTCTGTCTCCACACATTTTGCTGACACAAGGATTCCCTGGGTGAAAGAATGAGCACTACACTCATTATAATGGGCAACTTCTCTCCACTCTTTCATTCTGTCACTGGAAACAAAGTAGTGACACTAAAAAAGGACATTTTGGGCCATTTACTGGCAAGAGATTATGCAATTCTGTTCCTTCCTTAACCTATGGGGCAATGCGCACTGCACATCAAATATGCCCTATGGCTTCTTTGCTGTCCCCTTTACCAGACTCTTCAGAAAAACCCAAAGGCATGGTATTCCCATTACTTGTGTCCATAGGAGAGCAGACTATCGCAAGCTAACCTGCATTTTCAGTACCTGAAACTCTGCTTCTTTTTCCTCTCCTTCAAACTAAAGCCTTTCCTTCCTGCTCCCTGCTTGAGACCAGTTTCTCATAGGAGACCTAGTTTGGCACAGCAGTGCAGTAAAAAAGGCATCATGATAGATTCTCCATGACGTAAATTAGAGTGCTGCAGTCCAATCACATCCCCATCAAGGTCCTCAAATGAAACCTCCCACTGAGATAGAAGCTATTGGATTTCCATCTGCGTGTCTCTTGCTGTCGGTGGCTATTGTTTAAGTAAACATTGGTTTGTATTACTTTCCTTTTTTTTTTATTCAATACATGTTGATGCCTGGTTAAAAGGAAAGAAAATTGCAGTATTAAAAGACTAGTATTTTCAGCGTCTTGTGATGTAAATTGCTAATTTAAAACCCAAAATATTGTTAAAGTGTCTTTATTTAATAGCAGACGATTGCAAGCTGTAATTTGCAAGCTGTAGTTGCAGATGGCAATGTTTTTCTCTCTTTTCAGCAGTACGGTACAGTATTTACTGCAGTGATCTGCAGACAATGACATACCAACTGCGAAAGAAATGCTCAGGGGTAATACAAACTATCAGGATTCCCATGAGGTCCAGCATGTGAGGTACCTGCCACTAAAGCATGAAATTTAGATGCCAATTAAAATGTTAAAATCTCTTACCTGGTCTCAAACACCAACTCTTTGCAATATACATTTTTAGTACTTCCAATTGCCAAGTATGTTTCTAATACAAAACAACAGCACTTGTTTTCTTTCCTGATTTTTAATCCCTTTGGATTGGACACACTTATTTTCCAATTCAGACCTGGAGGCCCAAGTCTGGATTTGCAACTGACAGCTACCATCTGGACCACACTAGCAGAAAGGGTTGTATGGGATCTGGCACATGTCTAGCATGCCGTTCCACTTTCTGTACATAAGGACATGCCAAAATACCAAGCATGTAGCTTATCTTGCATGTATTAAAAAAAATCTTTGCCTTTTATTTCATTTTGTTAAACAACTCATTAATGTTTATTTTTCAAGAGAAAAATTATTTAACATTGTCTATTTAACAGCATTGGATAAAACATTTAAATACTGTATTCTGTAGTGCCATCTAGGGGATTTAAAACCTGGAATAAAGTGCTCATCTGATAAAGAAACAATAAACACTAAGAAATCAGCTATGACTGCTAGGGCAATTTCTTATGTATATCTAGTGTTTTGGATTACTTTTTCCTGTTACAATAGGAATATGAACAAGGTCACACATATAGCATTATATCTGTAGAATCCATAAATAGGAGGAGATGTATTGTGCTATACTTCTGCTTTATAGCCCAATAATTCACAAAAGCAATCTTAAAAAAAAAAATATCCCAAATAAAATCAGGGTCATGCTCTGAAACAGGATCTAGAAAAAATTTCTAGCTTTAGTTCAGTTAACAGGAAATATATAGGATTTGTGTGCACTAAAGATATTTATAAATAGATTAGACATGTTATTATATAAAATTACAGGAAACTGAAATAAAACAGGAGAGCTACTGGCACTTTCTTCAACACTCAACCTAATTCAGATTTTTTTTACCTTAAGTTTCCTGAACCAGATGCCATTACATAGTAATTTCCAATGCATCACTGAGCAAATTGTTAGAAACTATTCATTTTGTATCATACTCATAGCTAGAATGATCTATAAGCTCTTTGATCACATTTGCATTCTTTGTTCTTAAAGAAACCAACTATAACAAGTTCACACATTAAATAAGTGATCATTCTGAGGGAAACGCAGAGCAAAAATCAGAGACTATAAAAACCAGAGAACTTCTGGTTCTATCTTCACTCAGACCACAGAAACGGTTCATTAGTTCATACCAACACATAACAAGAGATATCTTTGGATCATCAACAGGCATCAGCTGCCAAAACCATTGAAATTGTATAATTTACACAGGAAGAGAGCCTGCTTACACTCTCACATGATCTTGCATTTTTTCATAGTCCCAGTAACAGATCAGCTTCCAACCAGCAGCATGAGAGACAGGATCGCTACTTTGCTTATCTATCTCCAAACCTCGCATTTTGACATTCTGTCTGGAAACCATGTGCATTAAACTTACAATGATGTGCTGAAAACTATTTGTTCATAAGGGTAAGATTTGAAAAGCACCTAAAAAGTGTCCTGAGAACACATATACAATGGCTTTAGATGTGCCCTTTTTTTTGGAGCTATTTTAGGCAGTTGTCAGCCTTTGATCCTGAGAGTAGCTTCCATATTCAGCTGATTGCCCCCAGCTCCCCCATCCTCTCACTGCCAACTGTCATCTAGATGCATTATCCTTTACATCCTCCAGTCACCCACTCTACATGAAAAAACCCCACATTCCTCCCTTCTCGCTTCCCTAGCCCATGCTCCTGTATCTTCTTCTCCACATTTTTTACCACATTGCATCAACCCAGTGCCTGCCAAGACCTCTACCTGTGCTCCCACTTGGAAGGACAAATTGCAACACTGCCTTGGGCACTTGAGAGCGCGTAAGGGAGCAGGCAGTGGAGCCAGGCTGTTACTATGCATCTTCTGATCAATAGTAATTGTAGTTTATTGGGCCCTTGCCCAATACAGATCAACAGGTATACCATAACTTAATGAAAGGAGAGGCAGAAGGCTCCAAATGCATGTTCCCATAGGAGGTCATTCTACTATCTGTACTTAACCCACAACACTCTAAAAGGGATCTATAAGGGACAATGCAGTATCTGAAACGTCGACTCAGTTAAGCGATGTTAGATCTGCTGCTGCCTGCCCCAGCAGCTCCAGCTCAGAACCCTCCTGCCCAGCTGCTGGAGCCCAGCCCAATGCCCGGGGAGCTGGGTCTCTGTCCAGGCTGAGGGACACTGCTGCTGCTTTCCCGATTGCAAGTTCAACCAGGAACAAACACACACACATGCATGCGTGCATACACAGGACACTGACACCGCTGGTCACACAGACAAGGCACTGCCTTCAACAGCACCTGCGTACAGAACTCATAAAACATCAGCCCAGACAACCAAGTCCCCTCCTCCTCTTTGGCTGGTAGAGACAGGAGGTCACTAGTGCAGGCACACACGTGACACACTCTAAATTCACAAGCACACACACATCCACAGATCCCTCAAGTACCAGCACAGCCCCTCTGTCTATCCAGCACCCCTACCTGCATCCTGAGTCCCCTCACCTGCCTCATGGGTCCCCTAGATGCCACCTACTCCAGCTTGATGCTCACTAACAAACATACACACACACACTCACACAGTCACCCTGCATGCACACCACATTTGCAAGTCCCCTTGGGTGTACCAGCACAGGCCCTCTGCCCACCTAATACCCCAGCCCAGACCCAAGGGCCCCCTCCTCACTGTCTGTGCCAGCTTAAGGTTTGCTAGCAAATACACGCACACACCCCCCACACACCCGGTTTGGGTATCCCGCCTTAGCAGCTGGAAGTTTAAGGGGCCCCCCCCACCAGTGCTGAGCCCGCACTTGCCTCACTCACACCAGTAGCTGGGAACACACGCTATTCCCGCCTTAGCAGCTGGAAGTTTAAGATCCCCCAGTCACTCCAGTGGGTGGCACAGTGACCCCACTGGCTCCAGTAGCTGACCACAAGGCCGCAGGCCCCCACACCCCTGGTCTGACTCCAGTAGCTAGCGCAAAACCCGCTGACAAACATACAGGTCTCACCAGTAACTGGCATTTAATCCTTGCAACACGCATACGCTCAGGATAGATGTCGTGGTTTAACCCGGCTGGCAACTCAGCACCACGCAGCCGCTCGTTCACTCCCCCCCCTCCCTCAGTGGGATGGGGGAGAGAATCGGGAAGGGGAAAAAGGTTAGAGCCGAGGGCTGAGATAAAGACAGTTTAATAAGAGAAAATAATAATAATAGTAATAATGAGAATGATAACAAAATATACAGAATATACAAAACGAATGATGCACAATGCAATTGCTCACCACCCGCCGACCGATGCCCAGCCCGTCCTGAGCAGCGATCAGTACCCGAGCAGTGATCACTCCTCCCGCGACCGACCGACCGACCAACTAAACCCCCCCCCCCAAGCATGACATTATATGGTATGGAATAGCTCTTTGGACAGTTTGGGTCCTAGCTGTGCTGTACTCCCAGCTTGTTATGCCCCTGGCCGAGCAGGAGAAGCTCAAAAAGTCCTTGAACAGTCTGAGCACTACTTGGCAACAACTAAAAACATCAGCGTGTTATCAACGTTCTTCTAGCACTAAATCCAAAGCACAGCACTATGTTAGCTTCTGTGAAGAAAATTAACTCTATCCCAGCCGAAACCAGGACAATAGAGAGCGAGGATACACAGAGAAATAGTTAAGAAGAGATTTAATAAGAAGACATAAGAAGATAGAACAGACTGCAGTGATCAAGCACAGGGCTTGGTCAGACAAGTGTACTGACCAGACCCATTTTGCAAGTGACCGGTCTCTTCTCCGCCTACCCACCTCTTTGCTCCTCCTTGCTCCACTTCCCCTGCACGTCCCCCATGGGTCCATACAGCTCTATCCATTCCTGCATACCTCCTGGTCTGGGGTCCCCCTGGTTTACAATTTTATCCATTGCAAAGTCCAGGTCAATCTTCCTGGAAGTGGCACCTGTGGTTTCTTGATGGCCCACCAATTAGTGTGAGTGGCGAGGTTTGTTTCTTGTCATTGTCTCCCTGTTTTGCTTTGTCAGGTCTGTGTCTTGGCATATTTTGGCTTCTGGCTTCCCCCTTTTCCCTTGAATTCCCAATTTACAAGGTCCTGGATCAGGTCCCCAGATAACCTCACTGGAATAAACATTCTCACACTCTCACAGACCCTCATCAATTAGTGTGATTGACCAGCTTTGGTTCCCATCACTGCCTCCCTTATCATTTGTCGGTCAGGTTTGTCTCCCACTGTGTTCCTGTTTATGGCTTCCTCCTTTTCTGATTATCCCTTGCGGCATTGAAAAGGACCTTGACGAGATACCCCAGAGCCGCAGACACTCTCCTGCCATGCACCCTTGCAAATTCTGCCACCCCGTGAGAAGGCATACCAGAGGCTCTGCCTCCCCCATGCTGGCTGGTGTTGCTGATCCACCTGCCTGTTTTTCCTCACTTTCTTTGTGAAACTGCGTTCATAGCTTATTCATAGCTTATTGTATCCTTCACACCAGTGCTGACCATAGATGGAGTAGTGCTAATGGAAGAAGGAAGTACCTTCAATTTTTTTTTTTCCAATAAGCACAGAACAACCGCGAAGAATATAGCACAAAACCAGAAAAACAGTCGATACGTTTGAGATTCTCCAGGGTACAGGACCCTGGATTGCCTTGAAAACTTTGAATGAAATAATAAAGTTTGAAGCAGTGTTGATATAGACAAGGATGCAAAATACAGGCTTTACAACAGCAATTATTTTTGAGGATAACAATCTGTTCACATAAAACATCATCTATATTTAAAATAAGAAGTCACAGGAGATCAGGGGAATTACAAAGCAATGAGACTTACTGTGGTTTCAGAGAAAGTAATTAAGAGCCTAATTAAGGACAAAACCATATAAAAACAAAAGTAAAGCTTGATGAGGAAAAAACCAGCAAAGCTACCAGACCGGGAAGGCACTTTTCCCTACCCTGATATATTTCTTTAAGGCAATGAACACTCAAACAAGATTTTGTGGGCCAAACTCAGAGAGGAACTTGCAAAAAGGCAACTAATCCATGGAAAGGGAAACTTTCACTTCATAGGTGGAGTAGTGTACCCAAGCAGTTAGCTGACAGCCTGGAAAATTAGATCTTACCATACTCCACCATAAACAGATTGTGCACCCAGAATCTGATATCCGGGAACTTAAGGTGACTCTAATTGACTTGTCATACTTTGCATGACAAAACTGACAGTTAAGGTATCTATAACCATATGTAACAGCTATAACATCCCCATATGGCTAGAGTCATGAATTATACATTATGGTTTTATTTCCCCTATGTGGGACAGGGGTAGACTGGAGTTATGTGTCTGTTCCGATGTCACAATAAATGTCAGTATGGGAATAGCACCTGGGTCTCCAGATTACCAGTAACAACTGTATTTTTTACTTTGCTTTACAGCTCTATACCAATAGTCAAAATATGAGGAGTGAGGCTGGAAACTGACTGGAGCTTCCAGCATGTTCCCACAGAAGACTGAAAGAGATCTCATGGGGGTCTATCTAGATTGACTGAACAGGGAATGTTTCTGAAAGGTGCCAGGGAATAAAGGCAGAGTGTGGTTTTGATGGACAACCATGGAACCAGAACTGTGCAGGCAATTTAGACACATCCTGAATTCTCTGCTCTTGATTACAGGAGGATCAAGGCAAAAGCCATGCCCAAGAATATATCGCAGTTCAATAACATCCACATGGAACATTTTCAGTTTGTTCATTTGTTTTTTCAATTAACATTTCCAACCAGAACTTTTTGTCAATAAGATTTCTGACAGGCTTAGTCTGTATTGCTTCAGGAGCAATCAAAATGTCAGGAACTCACAGACAACACAAGGCATCCCTGCTGAATTGGAAATCTCCTAGAGGCTCAAGCATAGACTACTGCTCCTTGCTGCTAGGGATAATGGTGCAAAGGAAAAATGGACAGAAGTTGAAGTGGTGTTCTCTTCCACCCTTCTGGTCAAAGGGAAGGACTCAGAGAGGAATAGACATACGTGACAGAAGAACAGCTGGATGCATACCTGAGTCACCAGTAAGGCTTTGGGTTTTTTTCTTCAGGGTGCACTAGGAGACAGACAAGGTGACCTAATGAGGAGAGCTTTGAACTAGGCGGGCCTACAACCAGAGGTGAGTTAGAAAGTGGTGGATAAGGAGAAAGTCCGCATGCGAGAAGGCTGCAAAGGCAGATTCCTGCTTCATGTGCTTTGATACTAATGTTCACAGCCTGGGCAAGAAACAAGGCATAGAGTCAAAGTTTTCTTCGTAGAGGTAAACAATAACACAAGATGCAACAGCCAGAAGCTGCAGCTTGGAAGGTTCTGACTTGAATTCAAAAGCACTTTTTGCTGGGAGAGTAGTGCAGCACTCTCTCCCTAGAGAGGTCGTGGAGCCTCCATTCCTAGCAAGTTTGGATATTTGGCTAAAAAAACCCATTGCTGAGCCTGTTGACAATAGTCCTTCACTGAGCTGAGACTGGACTAGAGGACTTCTAGGCATTCTTTCCAAACAATACTTCTAGGATCCTGTGACATATTTAACGTGCTCCAGCTGCTAATGTGAATTGGGACAGGACCAGAGCTCATCTGAAGACAAACCCTCCAAAAGTAAAAAATGTGAATGTCAGCTTCTCAGCCTCGTTTAGTTCTACAAATCTGCTCCTACTGTGTTGCACTACTTACTAAATTAGACATAGCCAAAGACGACAATCTTAATACCTGTAGGAACTTAAAGGCTACTGATACAAACCCAGTATGATTTTCAAGAATTTCAATACCCACCTCTATTTCTTCTAATACAAAGCTGAATGCTTCTGAAAAAATCCCCTTTGGCATCTATCTGAATCTTCAGACACCTTTTAAAATTTAGCCCTAAATTCTCTAAGCTCCTTTGGAAAATCCTAGCCTTTATCCTTTTAGGAATGAAAAGAATAAACTGTACAATTTGAAGTTAAGAAAAAGTAATAACTCATGAGCATAGTATCAGCAAATTAACTACAAATACATGCTTAACATTCTTCAAGAGAAAAGCCCTGCAAGAGATAGGACACATCAGAAAGCTTATAAAGCAAGATAACAATTATTTTCAATATAATTCTTCTAACCTGATTCTGAAGGCCTCATTTTAAATTATTTAATGGTTTTGATCAGGCCACAGTGGGTTTTTTCATCATTCGTTTCGCTGACTAACATAAGAAACATAATTATCCGTCAATTTTATAAAGTTTGCATTTCATCACATTTTTAATATTATAGAATTAATCATGCAGAAAACGCAAGTGCAGAGACTGGAATGGATCATATTAAATGAATGATAAAACTAGAAAAAAAAATGAACTTATTTTTTAAACAAAATGGCAGGCTAGCAAGGCTTCATGTAAAAGCTGTTACCAGTTATGAATTATTTCGTCTTTCTATCAAACAGAACGAATGAAACTTTTTAAATAATAATCATAAAGCTGTGAGGAAAAACCTAATAATAATAATACTTTAGAGTTGTACTGCATCTTTCATCAAGGATCTATGATGATCTTCACAACTGTTCAATCGCATTAGCTCTGCAGCTCCTCTCCAAAGCACCTGTTAAACAGAAATGGGTAAACTGAGGCAATAAGAATTCCGAAGTAGAAAATAAGTGTCCTGCTACCCACCAATGTATTTTTATATCAAATAATTCTTTTTCTAGCTCATTTAAGAAAAATTGATCCCTGATTTTTTTTTTTTTGAGCTTCGCCCAAAGCCTGGCAACATCCCTTGGGGAGAAAACACTAATTTTACATGACTTTGGATCATCCAGTCTCAGACTTTTTTTAGGTCAAGAAGGACCATGAACAGATTTGTGTAGCACACTATACTACCTATTAAACTAGCAGTAGAAGCAAAAAGCTGATGTGTATAAGGAGCAAGACGCATTTGTAATTATGTTGTCAGGGTACAAAAAAGCAGGTTCCGGGTTCAACCCATGCTATAGATAACCTTCCGTCTGCGATATTCACAGCCCAGACTTCTATCACGCTATTAGCAATCTCACAGCATCAGAAATAATGCTGGTGACACTTGTCATCTAATCCCTTCATTACAGGTTAGAGTAGGATCAGCAAGAGAGAATTAATGAAGAAGTTGTATTTCTCTGAAGTTATCTCTTTAGAAACAACCGATTTAATCCCAACCTTCAGTTTATCAGTTCACAACTTTGCAAAATGGAACCACTTACAGAGTGTGATGCACGATACACGATAGTCTCTATTAATATTCGGATCTTTTGACACATTGCACATCCCCACTGCAATGAGACAATTAGAAACACAATTGTAAATTTGCTGCAGCAGCCGAAACATTCTGAACTCTGAGCGTCCTGTATTGAGCAGCTAGCTTGGGACTTCTGCCCCCTTGGCTTTTCTCCCCATGCTGCAAGCCAGCTGACTTGGATAGGTGAAGCAGTCATTATTACAACAGGTCAACAGAGTACAGAAACCATCAGTGAATTAAAGATCTGGAAGCACGGTAAGTGATATGTAGAACACCTATTTGCTGAGTTCAGCAGCACTTAAATTAAACATTGCTTATGTGACTTTTCTTCCACAGGAAGTGTAGTGTTTCAATGTCTCTCTCATTGCCTGGCAGCCCTACACATATTTAACTCTTTATACCAGCCTGCGTGCCAGTTCTCTGCAGCATCCCATCTGTGTGCTATTCTTCAAAACACCCACAGTTTCTCTGTTTTCATGCTGCATCATCATAATACCCAGAACTGGCATCATCTAACTGGCATGGTACCGAGGACAACAGCCCTCAGACATGGGACCCACATGCCATGCTTGCTACGGAACTGAAGGAGAAGCAGGAAGAGAGTGACCCCGCAGCTGCGGCCAGCTGCAGGCCAGTCCTACTGAATCCTGCTAGGGCTAAGATCTTTGATGTACAACTGCATACCAGTGCCAAGTGAGTGGTTATTTCGGAGGTGTTTAGCCTCCCTTCTGGCACCCTCTGGGTGTGGCACATGCAGGATCCATGGCAGCTGTCGGCTCTCACAGTTGTTCATCACCTCCATTTTGACAGGTTCTGCTCACTTAGGAGTCATTACAGAGGGAAGAGGAAACAATAAACAAAGTGGGCCAAATCACTCAAGCCAATACAGAGGATAATAACATATCCTAGGGAACACCAGCCAGCTGAGAAAAAAAAAAAAACACACCCTTGTTCTCTTTTCATGCTCTTTTCCTTCCATCTATTTTCTACTATTACAATGTTGGGGTTTTTTTCTGTGGAATTTTGAACTCAGAAGCAGTAGCTTTGTTCCGGAAGCAATTTTCCTTTCATTGTCTGTTGCCTACTTTGTTTCTTCTTTCTTTTTCCCACACATTCATTCACTCCCTCCTCATTTTAGCTGTTTGTTTGATTCTTCAATATCTCTCCTCAATATTGTTTCCCCTTTTCACCTTCACAGAGCTCTCCGCCTGTTGTTAGGCGTACAGAAAAATCTGTCTTACATGATGTGCTGTAAAAACTTAGACACTAAACAGAGGCATATCTGTATAAAACCATAATTGTGTAGATAAATATGTGATCAGCTGGATCCTTCTATTTCATTTCCATCCCAGGCAAATGAGATGCTGTGACTTCATTTCATGCTTTGTCTAAAAAAGCAAGATTACCTTACTATAAAAAAAGGAGCAATGGCACAAAAGGAGCAAATGGCACAAAAAAACTACTGAACATGGTGATGCTGTCCTTGATACTTAAAGTTAAAACATACCATTAGTGTCCCAAAATAAACAAGCTAAGTGATCATATTTCTACAGTCATTTTTCTCAGTCAGGTATGTGCAAGTTAATAAATCTGTTACCTGACCCGAGTACAGATTACCTACCTAATGCTCTATTTATGATGAGCAAAGCTCAGGAAGGATTTTGCACCACTAAGAAGCTGGGACATCGGTTCTTTAGGAAGGCAAGAAAAGAAAAAAAAAAAAAAAAGGTATTCTAAAAGCATAATGTATATTTATAAATTATAAGCCATTAATTTATTGTAAAATTTAATAAAAGAAACTATAATTAAAAGCTATCAAGATGCTGAGCAATTCACAAGCAAGTACTATCAAGATGCTGAGCAGTTCACAAGATGAAATACTGACTGTCCTCAAAAGCAGCACACTAGAGGACCTACACATATTTCATGGAACGGTGGAAAGGTCCTGTAAGCTGCACAAAATATCTGCACAGGTGCCAACAATTCTTCAAGATGCTCAATTAATTTGTTTAGGATCAGTCACTTGCATGCTTTTTATGAATGTTACCACAATTTTTTAGGTACAGATTAATTAGAAATATTTAATTGATACTGTATTATATTCAGAGCGCTGCTGGCAGACACAAATTTATAATATGGCTAAAAAGTAGCAAACAGAGAAAGATTAGATCCAGAAGGGCTGAGGTCATAGCTGGATGTTAAAATTAAGCTTGAAGTCCCCTCTCCCATACCACATGGCTCCCATTCCCATATTCTCTTTGCTTCTTTACCGGACCATGGATCTGTCAGCTACGTTTGAACCAGGAAGGGGAACTTTTAAATACACATGTTCCGGGCTGCTTGCTAGATGGGTCAGTTCCCTACCTAGGTTCACTGAGCAGCTGCAAAAGCAAAAGCACCAACACAACTATGAGAGCCGTGTGGGGATTCCCTGATGGTCATGGAACTGTCTTAGAAGAGAGGGAACGTGAATTTATATCCCAACTTTAGAGGGGGATACTAGCTATTAGGTTGTAACACAGATGTAAACTCCCCCAACTGTGTTTTTGAACCAGACACACCTTTCCTTGAGTCTAGTATGGCATCGATCTAATCGGCGAGCCCTGTGGGAGCTTAGGTAAAAAACGAGTGCTACATCCTGAAGTAGGGATCATAAAACAGAAAATAGATGTTCTGTCTACAGTACACTGCAGTGCAGCAAGTGAAGGTCCATAGCAGGAACCAAAGGAGAAGCAGCAAGAACAGTATGAATATGAAGGATAAACTGAAACGTGAAGGAAAAAAAAGTGAGTGGGTGAAAAGGGCAGAGAGGAAGATGACGCCTTATCACCTGAACGATGCTTTGCATTTCAAGACATTGACACTTTCCTTCAGAGGCTTTTCTTTGCTTTGTTATTCTGCTTCTACCTCCTACTCTCTAATAAACCTTCACTCCCTCCAGTACAAAACAGGGAAAACACTACAGGCGTTACCATGTTCAGTATCGGTGTGGACTCACTTTCAGAAAAATATTTAGAAAAAATAGAAAAATGGAGAGGTTTGCTTCAGAAACTTGCTCACAGAGTTTGACATTCACGTTTCACCTACAGTAAAATTATTATCTGATATAGAATATGCTCTGGACTCCTAAAAACAAATTTATATATTCTTTATTATTAAGCTAGAAGGAAATAGAACCATGCCTACTATTTAGACAACAATATATTAATTTTCCTGCCCAACCAAAATCCAGCAAACAGAGCCTAACAAAGAAATCCAGAAAATGTGACCTTTTTGGCAAATACTCTTACAGTGTTTCTAACATTTTTAATTACACAATTTCTTCTGCAATCAAGGAAATCCAGTTTTACCCTATCTGTGGTGTGTGACTGGTCAACTACTTAATTTTGTTTTGTTTCTTATGTTCTCTGACTGATTCAATGAATAGTGAATAGCAGATTTTTTGTTCATGCATAAATACTCTTGTTCTAGTCTAACCATGAGAAATTCTCAGGTGTTTAAGCAATGAAAATCCATTAGTGCTAACTTAGATCAACAGCTACAAAAGAGTGAGAGGGACATGGTTAAAGCAAACAGCTGATCGCGGGTCATTCACTCAGAATTCATGAACACACTGTTGGAGGTATTTCAGCACTCCTGACAAGATGTATGTCAGACAGGATCGGATAATCCAGAAAACAAACACCATAGGTACCCTGCACCATTGAAGTTGATGGGTGCATTAGCACTATAGTCTAGATTTTCAAACATAACTCAAAGACACCAATATGGAGACTGGAATCATAAGTACTTTAGGATCAGGTCTTGACTGGATAGGTCACTAGACCAAGTTCAGTGGTGATTTCAGGAAGAAAAGTGCTTCTACTTTCTGTTATAAGGAATAATTCCATTTCCCTTATAAAGAAAAGAATAATATTGTATGAGCAGTTAGGGCAGCAAGTGTTTTCACTGGTCTACAGAAAGGCCAAGATAGAAATTCCTAACACTTTGTCCATGGAGAGATAGTTAATGAGAAAGCATCCAGCTGCAGGCATCATGAGAATATTCAGCACAAAGCACTTCCTTTAAATCTAACAAGCTAGGCACAAACAAAAGCTTTTTTTTTTCCTGGCAATATATATGGCTTCTCAGGATGCACTTATTTCTTGCATTCTGCAGTATGCACTTATTTCTTCTCTGGAAACCCCTCTCCTAAGTTATACGCTTGCCTAATATTTTGTCATTGGCTATTTGTTCTGGTGTGGACTATCAGCCTTGTTCCTGGCTGTAAATGTCAATCCGAGCATTCCTGGTAACACCATTACAGCCAGAAAATCATTAGCAGAACTAAATTCAGCAACCTTATCTAATTACATCACCTCATCACCCTTTCAGCACCCTCAGGGGAATCTAATCTGGTCCAAGGTTTTGAATACATTCAGTTTCTCTAAGCAGTCCCTAACCTGTTTTTCCCCTATCCCCTGTTGTCCTTCCCCACCCCCAGCTGTGCTGGTACAGAAAATTTGCTTGTGAAGACAGAGGCAAAAAAGGCATGGAGTCATTCAGCCTTTTCTGTACCATCTGTTTCTCCTACACTCATCAATGGACCCACATTTTCCCTGCACATCCTACTGATTCTAGCATATTCTCCTGTTACCCCTTATGTTCCTCAGTACTTTTATCTGCAGCTGGGCTTTGGTCTTTCCGATTTTGCTCCAAATGCTCAAGCAATTCTGTTTGTATTCCTCCTTTGTTGCCTAGTTTCTGCTTCTTGCGTGTTCTTGTGTTTCAGTTCATCCAGAAGCACCCTGCCTAGCCAAGCGACTCTTCTGCCAAAATTTCTCATCTTCCTCCACAAATGGAAGAGAGTTCATTTCTGAACTCTCATGAAGTTTTCTTGAAAAAACAACCATTTCACTTGTGCACTTTTTTCCTCTCTTGGTAGCTTCCAGAGGGAATTTTGTCTAACAAATTGAAATTAATTCAAAAAAATTGCCTAAAGAGATTTAAATCTGCTTTCCTGAAGGTCAGAGTCCTGACTCTGCTGTGTATCTTTCCAGCTTTCCTTCAGACCCTGACCTCAGTTGTCTGTGATGTACACCGTTATACTGTTTGAGCCCTCCAGTATTTGCACTGGGAAGTAGCCAATATGCAGTGTAGGAGCTCCTTGAATTTCTTGCACATTGCTGCCCTGCTAGAAAATGTCTGGTTGGTTAAAATCCCCCACAAAGATAAGGATGTACAAGCAGCAACCTCCTGCTAGTTGTTTTTAGAAATCCTCATCTCCTGGTCAGGTGGCATACCTGATCTGCGTACCTGCGTACCCCCAGCACAATATCCCCAACACCACATGTCAGAAGGTCTCAACAAACACATTTTCAGTTTCATGGGAGAGGTCTCTAACACAGTGACAGAGATCTTCTCTTCTTTTCCTAATTTTCCTAGATAGGCTGTAACTACTCATGACACTGTCCAAATTATGCATGGTATTGTACTCGATCTTCATGATTTTAATCTTACCACAGGCTTATGGAAGTACATGCACTTCCAGGCCTGTCTTGTTAACCAAGCTCTGCACACTGGTGCACAGGCACTTGAGGAAAGCCACATATTGTCTTATTTACAACTTTCCCTCCTACAGTGGCTTTGTTCCCAGTCATGTCTGTTCCCTCACAAATTTACAGCAAAATACGAGTTTCCTAAGCCATGCAGATAGTTATTTTTCTTTCTCTAACCTCGCCTTTGTGCTTTGTGCTTTGAGTCCGCACGTCAGCATCTACAGCAATGCATTTCTGCCAGATCTTCCTTTTGGTTTGACCTCAGCATAAAGCCAGGTCAAGAGCCAATGGAAACAAGGCAAAACACTAAGGGATACCACACCAGTGATGTAAAAGTGGTTGACAGGAAGGAATTAGCAGTAAATCAAAGTTCAGGCCATGTGAGCACCAGATGACACCAATATAGCACAACTTGTGTCTGTGCATTTTGCCTTGAAATCGTCTTTACAATATGCCCTAAAAAACCAGCAGCCACTTTGTTGAGTTGAACACCTGGAAAATGCATGGCTTCCCAGTGAAGATGAGTGTTTCCTCCTACAAAAATAGCAAAGGTGACCAAAACCATTCCAAAAAAAACCTGCAAATAATGAGAATTTTTATATATATATCTTTATGCCATTTATTTTTTTATATATATAACTTTAAGCCATTTCCTTTAAAGCCTACCAAGTAGTTAAAACTAAGCAGCCTATCCCTACAGTCTGTCCCCCTAGGATGCAGAAAGGCTAGAAGAAACATTGATCTTTAGATTTGTCCAAAGTAAAGCACCTCATTTTAGTTTTACTCAATAACAGGAAAAAAGCACATACCAAAAAAAAAAAAAAAAAAAAGCAACTTTCTCTATTTTTTATATTTCCCATGAGGAAATTGAAATATGTCCAGACTGGATGCTACAGTAAGTCTAGTTCAAAGAGGTATGTCTCAGCTTAATGAGATCCACTTTATTTGTCAATGAAGAGACTCCTGCAGGATGTGAGAGAAAGAAATACCATCATTTGCTCTCCAGAAACTGCTGGCATCACTTTTGGTGCATATTAATGCAGCTCAGTACTGTCAATGAGGTGATTATTTGCTCCCTAGAGAGCTCATCTCACAGCTAGTTTCTAGGATCCTTAGGAGTTTTCATTTCATGTGGTGCAAGGTATGAATTCTATTCTACAGCTGATTCCAGCAGTGCAGTCTCACTGAGAAGCCATCTCCAGTTCTGCTTTTAGCCACTAATTCACAAAGGCACAGAAACACATACGTAATTTTTCATTTTACACTGTTACATCAAATACTTCTGCTTCTTACAGCAGTGAAGCCATTTTACTTCTGTAGAGGTTTCATTGTGGTTCATATAGGTACTCTGACACTTCTCTGTGTACCTATAGCTGTAAAGATACAGCAGTACTGACTTCAGTAGAGCCAGATTTCCTAAGCACGAAGGGTTCTGGTGTGCTTGTGTAAGCAAGTTTCTCTGCTTTGGTACACAAATCAGAGCAACTGAGATGAGCCTAAACAAGCTTTGATCACACGTAAGCATTTTTTTATTGCTGGGCTGAACAGAGTTACTGTATTGAGACTGGGGGTAATGAGGGCTTAAAGGATGCATCTACATTAGTGCTTTAATTCAGGAGCACGCTTTGAAAGGATTACTTACTGCACTTTGGCTCAAATCACAGAGGAATCTTGCAGCACACATTCTGGATGTCTTTTGGATGAAACTGGAGGAAGTACTCCAGGAGCTCAACTCACACACTCCAAACACAAATGGGCATTCAGTCCACTGGGCCAGCCTGGTGCTAATCTGAAACAATCCCTCTGAAATTCATGCTGCAAAGACGCTAGCTCTCAGCATGGATCATATCACTCTCAGAACTCACTTCTCTTGAACATGCTGTCCTAATACAAACATAGCTGAACTACAATGGACATCATGGCTTCTTGTGTTATGAAGAAATAATGTTTCAGCCATTATTCTATTATTTCAAGCCACTGCAAGATACAGTATTTTGTTAATAGTTTGATGCGGTTCACAGCAATTGAAACAGTCAAATTTGAATGAAAATGCATCTCTTTTTATATCCATTTCCCATTTAAGTCCTCCAAATTCTTTTCATAATCGTAATTTGTATACAGTAGTGCACTCAGGCCAACATGAAGGTACCTATGACATCCTCTGTCACCCAACCAACCAACACCAGTATTTCTTTTAGTTGATACATGCAGCGTAAGCACACTGAGACCTGCTGAAAACCAGCAACCTGTTCAGAGCTCTGTCTGGAGTGTCTCTGAAAGACCACCCAGCCCTGGACTGTCGCGGTAGGACAGAAGTACCCCTTGCCATGCTAACAGCTGCTGTAAAAGGCAGCCAAACGGGACTGTGAAGACGGTCACACAGGATGTGAGCTCAAGACTCTCCTCAGCAAAGTAGAGGTTAAGTGACCCTAGAGCTCTCATAACCAGTTGCCACTACAATCCTTATTTTCTCCTTTTAGAAGGGAAGCTAAAGGGATAGGTGATTATGTAAGTAGCTGGTTGTGTGTAATACTCTACTCCAGATCAGACTCAGAATAGGATTTTAAAGTCAGCTACACAAAGTAGCTACGCCCTATTTATTTCCTCTGCATTTTCCTTTCTGCGTTTAACAGATTCTTGCCTGGCTAGTTTTGATGTTACATCAATTTCACAGCCCCTCTTTCTTGCACAGCAAGAATGGTAGGGCGGCTTCCTACACAATAAGCATTTCAATAGAAGTACCAGTTCTTCCAGATTTAAACTTACGTAAACTTGGTTTATATTCTGAGGACTAAGACAGAACTTAGCACAGATATATTTCTGTCTTCTGCCTTATTAAAATGAAACAGACATTTTGAATATTGTTCTTAAAATAGTCTCAAAGAATTTCCTCTGCATAATGACAAAAAACTACCATGATCTGAGAAACTGTGTAAAGTTACGTGATTCTCTATGTTCTCATGCCATTTTCAGCTGGAGTACTTGTGTCCAAAGGTTGGGTTTTCAGCTGGCTATTGTTTTTTTTATCATCCAAATTACTAAGATGAGAAGGAAATACTGTAACCTCAGCACCTTTCTAGAGGCTTCCTTTTCATACCTTATGTAAAATATTGCCTTCTCGTCACCAAAACACTTAATAAGCAGCCTCCACTTTGTATTCCACAACAGTTCTTCTTAGAGGCATAAGATGCTGCAGTAGTTATGGAAATTAGCTCTGTGTCCCCACTAGTACACATTTTAAAACAGCATTATCACCACAGCTTTGTGGCATATCAGTTTCTGGCAGTGTTTGTATATCTTCCTGTAAACAGTCCCTTTTAATCTTCTGAACGCAGAATCTGTAAACTCCCTCAGCCAAAGAAATAGTCAAAGTGCCTGGTCACAATGTCACATACACAAATCTACGTATGTCTGCATCTACACATATAGAACCATTAAAACAAATCCCCTATATCTAATTCACAGAAGTTAACTCTGCTTGGTCTCAAAGTACAAAATTGATGTTTACTATTGCTATAGATAGACCATAGCTAAGTATCTTCTTTATTTATCTTGTTATTTTTCTAGTCTCACCCATCAGTGTGTGCCATTTTAGGAGTCATTAGATGTAAAAAACGCCTCCTGTTCATAACGGCATTTAAACGAAAAGGTGAGCTTATTCCAGTACATGCTGTATAAATTTAGAACTACTGCATGTTTGTCTACATCAGCAGGCACAGAAGAGTTACCAAAGAACATTAATCCCAGCTCATGAGCACACTGAAATCAACAACAAAGCGTTTCTAGCTTTTTGTTACACAACTCAGATCTCTTATAAATTACTATGAAAAACCCTCCTCCCTCTACCCCAAAAAGCCTCTTTAAAACTAACCCCTTAGAATAATTATCTTCCCATTGAAGTGTTTATCATGGGATGCGACACTGATGTGTGTGAAGGAAAAGAAAACACTGTATTTCTTCTGCAGAAAATGAAAGCAGAGTTCTTCAAGCATTTTGTCTTTGCTCCGTAAAATCCTTGGACATAAATGCTATGCCCCTTACCCTGGTCTGTGCCAGTCATAGGGAAAATCTGCTTAGATTGTTTATCATGCTCTTCACTGCAGTGCATTAAGTGACCTGATTAACATGTGTTCTTTTGTCAGAAGAGACAACGTACATGAGTGCTTCATTTAATAGCATTCTTAAAGTACTTTTAATGTAGAAATATAAGCGTATTGCCATCTATTTATTTCAGGGAGGAAAGGCCACTGAAATATGGTCCACTTAGAGCAAACATGAATTAATCAGTACAGCATGCACTTTGTGTGATTTGACAGCAGAGAGCCTGCACAGCTGCACAGCTCTATCATTGCTGTCCAGCTGCATCCCAGTTGAGAGGTGATGGATCTTTTTGTTATCCATACAGGAAAATCATGCCATAGTTACATGCTCGGGTTTCTGAAGAGAAAAGCATTGCACTATCATGGAGAGTTTTATTGTGTCAGAATGAAGTTATCGAATATCTTTCACCAAGCATCTTCATCCTGGAGCTTCAGGAGATGGGGATGGGCTGTACTTAAACTGCAGCATCCAGTAGCATTTCCTAGCTCCTGGTCCTGGCACACACTCTGGTCACATCCAGGCACACAAGGGCCCCAGCTGCTTGCTCCCTATTTCCCATTGGAAGAAAACATGTCTATGTTAGCCAAAAGAAACCTTTGGTATAACCTAGCCTGGCTCCAATTTGGACAATCAAGAGAATAGAGCTACAGGACATACCCTGGAATCTATCTGTCTACATGCAAGCCTAAAGTATCTTTTTGTCAAGGTTCAAAGGGAAGTCTACACAGAGAGAAGAGAACAGAGTTATTTAAGACAGTAAGTAGATTTAAAGAGCACTGTAAGCTCACTGGCTTTCCAGAGATTCCTGTTCAAGGTGTCATAGACTGAAGAAAGTCATGGCAATGGAGGAAAGAACATGTTTCAAGGTGAGAGAGATGCTCCTAGCTAGCCAAAGACAGTATAGAGAAAAACTGAATGTATGAGTGGCCTCAGTCAAATTTCTCTGTATTGCTATGGAAATTTAGCTGCTCACAAATTGTTCAGAGCGGCCCATACTCCTCTCGCCTAGCAAAAATAGAGTCAAGTACCCGCAGATGTAGCATACAAATTCTCTGAAACGCAACTACTCCTCAGAGCAATGTTGAGACAGTATAATTGGGTCTGATTAAAGACTCTGTCTACATAATATCCTAGTTATGGAGCTAAATAATATATTACAGTGGGCTAAAAAAATAAATCAAGAGAAAGCAAAGCCATTTTCCCTCAACCAGCAAAGTTCAGGTGTTCCTGTGCACACATGCTCATTGTTAAACCATGTCAGCATATTTGGTTCTGCAAGCTTTTTTGACTTTGGCTTCTTCTAGTTAGCTCATTAGTAAACAGCTCTTATAATCAATAAGTTGCCAATTGGAAAGCTAAGAGTTTCTTATCCACAGCTTTACATGTTTCAATGTTCTCAGAAATATTTATGAAACTGCATCCTGTTTTCCTTAAACAGCATCTCTCTTTTTGGTTCATTTTAGCCTGTGTATCACAGCAATTGGAATATTCTTGATGACACGAATAGTCTTATTGTGCCCAGAGTATTTTCTCTGTATGCTGAAAAAGCTAAAATAGATGCACTATCTTCTGTATTTCAAGAGATGTTAGTTGTCTATCCCCAATGCCCCCAAATTAAATCTATGGACATGCACAAAAAAATATTGAAAAAATTCTAGGGTTTGAACTTGCAGCATGTCAATTATTCCGGTGGAATTATCTGGCTGAATACATCTTCTGACTCTGTGACAATTCCTGATGAAAATAAAGTATCCCTTTGCACATACCATGGGGTAGATAAACAGACACTTAGTGCACAAGCTTTAAAGTATTCTAAGTTCACACCAAAGCTTACCCAGCACTAAACTATCCATGTCCATGCTTTCAGCAAGTAGATATTTAGTGTGAGATGTTTATAGGTTATGTAAGGCAAAACTGAAACAAATTCTAAGGTGTGTTTCTTAAGAAACATCTTTATGGCTTTCTACATGGCTCTAACAGGTTTTATAGCAGCCAAGAATTTCTCATCAATGGTATTGCATGCTACAGTATTAACGGGGCTCCAGAGCATCTCACATAAATTTATCCCACTTCTTTAACAGAGGGAATCGTTTATAATGAAAACCAGGGTCTGGGCCTACATATTCCTGCATACACTTGTCAAAGTACTTCAAAACTAACAACCAAAATAGGGAGCAAAGCTAAAATTCAGTTTACTTTTTACTGAAATGGATGTTAATAAAAACTGGTTCTGCCTAAAACATTTTTTATAGCCAGTCTGACTATCAACAAAATGTGTTGACTAACACTTTGAGCTCTCTAACTACAATCTCTCTCCAAGAAAACCAAGTCATTGCCCCATAGACGAGTTGACAGTGCATCTGGCTAAAAATCCTTACCATCAGGAATGCCTGTTTGAAGCAATTTGGCTCTCTAATGATTCAAGCTTAATACTCAGTGCTTCTTAACACCTTGTCTCTTAATAATTCTGCTTTCCCAGAGCTAGATGCCAACATAGTTACTAGTATAGAAACAGAAGAATCAAAATATTAGGTCACACCAAGGTCGATCAAGTCTTAATGAACTCTAAGAGCATCCAATGCAATTGTTTCACAGGAAAGTGTAAAAACATTACAGACTGGAAGTTATCTACAACCTACACCAAGTTTCATGCTGGTCTCGCAACATTAGAGATAAGTTTAAGCTCTGAAATGTGAGGTCTAGTATGGTTTACGAAGTTCTTACAATTAATTGTAATGACTGTATATCATGACTATCATAAACATGCAATCCCTTTTTAGTTTTGCTAATTTTTGGTCTTGTTTTTTTCTGTTGCACTATAGCTCTACCATTTAATTACATTGGGGGGGGGGGGGGGCAAATACCAGATTTCAGTTTACCATCTTTATTATACATGCTCCTGAACTGTTTTCTGTATAGCATGTAGATGACTTTCTGAGTCCTTGTGGAACAGATTACCCTAATGCTGCTTAGGTTTTTATGTAAAGGTATTTACTGTGTAATCACGTAAGGACATCTCTATTATTCTAAATCTAAGTAAATAAAATAAATGTTTTCATTAATGCCCCTTTTGTTCTTGTATTATAAAACAGGAGGAAAAACTGCTCTTAATCTTTCTACAGTATTCAGTATTTTGTATACTTTTATTACGTCCCCACTTACTCATCGCCTTTCCAAGGAAAACCCTCTCAAACATCTTACATGAGAGCTATTCCACACTCTACAATTGTTATTGGCCTTCTCTGAACCCCTTTATAGTTAATATCTCTCTGAGATGGGGCGATCAACCCTGCACACAGTACTGTACAAGAACCCCTATTACTGACTCACAGAAGCATTATAATAATCTGTTATTATTCTTCATCCTACTTTACATACGTCCCAATATCATGCTAACTTTACTGACTGTAGCTGTGCATTGAACTGCCTATAATTATTTCTCTCCTTTTCTTTAAGCAATATTCTTAGCTTAGAATGCTGTAAAGTGCACAAATAGCTTTAATTTTTAACTTCGGTATGCATTACTTTGTATTTATTAAAACTGAATTTCATTTGCTTTTTTGTTACTCACTTAGCATTTTTAGGTCTCTGAAATGTTCTAGTGTCTTCTCTGGTCAAGCAAATTTCCTTTATCGGGGATTAAAGTGACTATTGGAACAACTAGATCTACTTGACAGGCCGGAGTATTATGACTAGGGTGATAAATCAGTCAAACTGGTCAGAGGATGGGCTTAGATAGATAATAGCTTTTGGGTAAACCTCTCAGTTGTCAGTAAAAAATCGCAAAAAAAAACGGTAGCTGCCAGGAAATGCAGATAAATATGAAATCCTTTTCAAGTTATAAACAAGTGGCATTTGAAAATACAGCAACAGAAACACTACACATGGTATTAAGAAGAATACAACCCATGTATTGAGCAAACGAGATAACTCTATTAGCATTCCAAACGTTGTAACATGATGGTAGCACAGAATATTATAAAAGCATTACTATGTTACCTGGTATGGTGGATAAAGTAGGGTTTTTCTCAATAGCTGAATCAGAGCAGTAATAAATTTGAGTCCAACACTGAATTACATTTTTAGTCTTTATTTTTCCTTAAAAAAAAAGATCTGTTAGCCATCGACTTCTTTTCTGATTTGTATTCTTATAATTCTAGGATCTATAGACGCATGATTCATCTTCTAAAT
Source organism: Gorsachius magnificus (assembly GCA_034008185.1). Taxonomy (NCBI): domain Eukaryota; kingdom Metazoa; phylum Chordata; class Aves; order Pelecaniformes; family Ardeidae; genus Gorsachius; species Gorsachius magnificus. Next base: position 62,228,571 of record CM067084.1, read on the forward strand.
GTAATCACTTGCTTTAGATAGAGAAAACATTTCTGACTAAATTGTCAGTGCTTCACATCCTAGTAATGTAAAAACTACAAGCTTTCATATAGACAAAGAACTTAAATTTCCCATAACACTTTAAATTTGCATGAAAAGAAGTTTATGGAAAAAATTATTTTGGAGACCATGCAGTTTAATATTAATCTTAACTCTGATGTGCATAGGTCTGACTATGCCCTGAAATATTCTTAATAAACAAGGCTATATCACCACAATAATAACCAAATTCTCTCATTTGCCTTACACATTCTGACCTAAGAGGGTTTTTTTCTCACATACTTGCCCATACTGGTGGACTCTTCTTGCATTATTTCCAGTGTAAACCCAGAGGCATCAATGACTAGGAAGAGGAAAAAGCATAAATGTCACAAATTATCACATCCCACTTCTGGATATGTCTTCAGTTCATTATGCAGAATTCACATCTCTCTTCAGTCTGCCTCCCTGTGATGGCATTTGCTTAGCCTAAATGTTTTGATCAATTAAAATACAATGTTTTATTATTTTTTTTTAATTTAATCTCAACATTTCATTTTGGGTAAAGTTAAACATCTCATTTTTCTTATTTTGGGAGAGGGAATGAAATATGTGTGTATTGTTGAATGGTGTTGTTTTCTTTATTTTTTCTGAAGCTATTTATCAACTGCATTAAGATAATAAATCAATATGGCTTGTGGTTTTAAAAACCATTCTCCTGAAATGTTTTGGCTGGGTCTAATTATGACATTGTTTAGTTTCTTCTCGAATTATAATGCTCAGACTAATTGCATTTACTCTCAAACATAACTTTCCTTTTTTTATTTTCCATCATTCCCTCCTCTAATTTTATGACTTGCTTTTCATGAATGCAAGCAAAAATAGCATTAAGCTATTGGGATCACTCAATTCAAAATTCTATTTTTTGTTTACACATGGTTTCCAAAAGTTTCAATATAGTAAGAAACCTTGATTCCTTACCCCACTAAAACTAATCAATGCTTAACCATGACCTTCAATCAGACCAGGACTGCATCCATGATTTCTGCATAATGCTAAAATGCAGAAGCAAATCCAACTTGAATAAAATCAGTTTGGGCACTGATATGGAAAAGAGGGTAAAATGCTTTCATTTCCATTATAAAATAATTCTTGCAGCACCTACTTGAAAAGCTCTAAAAAAACCCAAGTTGTAACCCTGACCTAAAATACTCACCAAAAAAAAAGCCATTTTACACGTTAACTAAGTCACTGGTGAAATTTGCTTTGATTTTTTAAGGTTTTATAATCTTATGTGTACTTATCTTCTATAACACATTTCACACACAGCTCTTTTGCCAGTAAATACCTGTTGAATACCATAGGACATGGTATTAATATAAATAGAACTAGTATAGCTCCTAAAAATATGAAAATTAACAAAAACCAAAAAGCAATACTCAGAAAGGGATATTGAGAAGGGAAACATTTACTTCTGCCAAACTATGAACCCTTTTCAGGAAACAAAGTCTACTTTTTTCTCTTTTTTTTCACTTTGAAATGTGTTATGATATTATATATCATATTTTAGCTAACTGCAAATGCATGTTATAGTATTATGCCCATGAAAGGCTTTATTGAAATGCCTTCCCTTAAAAAAAACCATACAGGAATAAAATATAAACAATCCACGCTAAAAGCATTTCACATTATGAACTGAACAAACCTGTGGTTTACAGTGCACCGTAGACATACACACACGAAGCACCACACCCCTTGCATACGTGACCCAGTGAATGGCAATGGAGTTATATCAGCGATGATTTGGGTCCAGGTATGATTATACCAATTCAGATGGTAAGGGAAATAGATTACTTTCAAAGGTTCTCTTTCACTTTCAGGGGGACAAAATTTTGCCACAAATTTTTGAGTGGGAATGGGACAAGAAAGGCAAGGGGCCAGGACTAAACTTAGAGAGTTACGAAAATGGGGGGAAGGAGTGTCTTTCTCCTGAGGAATCTGGGTGATGTAAATTACTACTGTCTCGCCTTTCTCCCTGTGTGATTAATTAGGACATCCTAATACTCATCTGATCTGCACACATCAAAACAATGCAAACAAATGAAAAGAGGCTCTTTAAATGTCATTTTGCATCCAGATGGAGGAATCATGCCGGAGCTCTGTGAAGAGAGAGGCCTGGCAGATCAATCAGTCTTTAATTCACAGTTTTCATTACTAGGTATTCAGAATGAAAGATGGAAGGAAAATCACTACTGACACTGGAGCAGGTTGGCACCTCTGTACGTGAAAACCTGCTATTTCTTACTCAAAAAGCATGGTCAGTTGAAGTTATTCCTGTATATTCACATTGATACTTACAAAGACATTAAATGATTATAGGATAGCAATGCTGTCAGCAAGACAGTCCGGCATTTTCAAGTTCCTTCTCTGAGACTGAGATTAAGAATTTAGTCTTTTCAATAAGCATAAAAGTGAAGAAAAAACTGCAGCCTGAATGGTTTTCCAAGTCAGAGCTGATTAAAACTCGGTATGAGCTCACAGGACATGAGCAGCTCATACTGGCAGAACAGGTGCTCATTCTTTGTGTTTAAAAATCCAAGCCAATGGGAAGATACAATGGGGTTGTGAGGGATCTATGTGTGAATTAGGGAAGAGCAGTAGGAGCTTGCAGTCATCACGCAGGACATAGGTTATGTCCTACACCAAAAAGTTGGAGCGTAATTCCAAAAAACAATCCTAAACTGTGTCACATACAAGGTCCCCATGTATCTTTTAAGGCAGCTTGTTCCAAAGTAGCATATGCACTTTGCTATTGCTTGCTAATACCTCTCTAGGCTTTTACTCTGAGTGAATGGCTTTTTAAATTTCACTGAGATCCTTTCTCATTGCTTTTGGCACTCAGTGCTGCATGAAGGTTTTCCTCTGTCAAGTTTACTACAGAAATTTGCCTTTTCCTAATCCCTTCCAAAGCAGAAATCTCCCTACCTCTCTATCCTTTTTACTGTTTTGCCTGTACAGTTTGAATAATGCTGCAGCAGCTCCTTTAAAAAATCACTAATTTTAACACCTAATTTCAAGTGAGATCTGATGTACCAAGGGTACCAAGAAACTACAAACTGCTGCAAAAATATCCATTTCTGGCATCTGGCTAGGACCTTTGTTGATGGCTGGAGTAAATTGCTATAGTTTTCTCTAAATAAATAGCTGAGAGTTACTTTGGGAGTCCCCTAGACACATACCTACATGCACATCCAGAAGTACATTTAATTGTTTCATTAAGTGAATAACTACTGTTTATGACTTCAGAATATTTTTCTTCCCTTTCTTCTTGCTCTCTGTCCTTTTCATGTTAAAGTACTTATTATCTTTGGTTTTTTCTTCTTACCTCACTCCATTGTATTTTCATTTTTCTTTCCTTTCTCCTTTTTCCTAAGCCTCACGTACCTTGTGCTCATTTTGCTTGCCCTAGGTAATTTTGCAATGTTACACTTCAATATCTAGAAGATCAGTGGAAGAAGAGATTGTAATTTGTTGATAAACAGATCAGTAAAGGAGAGAAGCATAAATCATTAGCTAGGAGGAGGTAATTAAAGTGGACATCTCTATAAAAGCATTTATAATTTTCCACTTATGTGTTTGTGCTAGAAGTTACTGTCTAGAATGCGTAAGAAAGTTACTCCCTTTGTGTGTCTTTCAAATTCACTTTGAATGCGTCAGGGTGCACGGTTTTCTCAGTTACATGAACTTCATTCAGAATCAGTCCCCTGATTTACTGAAAACTGGATTTGGGAAGCTGTATATATAGATTCTGGTGTCATCATATCATAGGCCCATTGCAAATGGCACAGCAATAGACTGAAACTATATAAAACACAACTATGTTTCTACAGAAGAGGAATCCATCAACCAGAGGCTTCTACTTCTTACAGCACTGCAAGCAAACGATGCGCAGTGAGTTAACCTTGGCATCTGGCAGATGCCCACCAGACCACTCTCCACTCCCCCTCCTTAGCAAGACAGGGAAGATGGAAAAGCTCATGGGTTGATAAGGACAGGGAGATCGCTCACCAATTACCACCATGGGCAAAACAGACTCTAGCTGGAGTAGATTAACTTAATTTATTGTCCATTAAAAATAGAGTAGGATTATGAGAGAAAGACAAAACTAACTATGCCTTGACCTCACAACCCCCCTTTCCCAGGCTCAACTTCACTCCTCCATTCCTGACTCTTCTACCTCCTCCCTGCCCCAAGTGGCTCAGGGGGATGGGGAATGGGGGTTGCAGTCAGTCCATAACACTTTGTCTCTGCTGCTCCTTCCTCCCCACACTGTTCCCCTGTTCCCCTGTGGGGTCCCTCCCACAGGATACCATCCTTCACAAACTGCTTGTGTGGGTCCTTCCCATGGGTTGCAGTTCTTCACGAACTGCTCCAGCTCTTCATGAACTGCTCCAGCACGGGTCCTTTCCACAGGGCACAGTCCTTCAGGAAGAGACTGCTCCAGCGTGGGTTCCTCACAGGCCACAATTCCTGCCAGAAAACCTGCTCCAGCCTGGGGTCCTCCATGGGCTGCAGTGTGGGTATCTGCTGCACCATGTTCCTCCATGGGCTGCAGGGGGACAGCCTGCCTCACCATGGGCTGCTCCATGGGATGTAGGGGAATCTCTGCTCTGGCACCTGTAACACATCCTCCTCTCCTTCTGCACTGACCTTGCTGTCTGAGGGCTGTTTCACCTTTTGTCTCATGCCTCACTCCTCACTCTCACAGCTGCTGTGTGGCGGTTTTTACCCTTTCTTAAATATGTTTTCACGGAGACACCACCAGCTTTGACCAGCTGTGGGTCTGTTTTGGAGCCAGCTGAAGCTGACTCTGTGCAGCACAGGGGCAAACCCAGTCTGTTCTCACAGAGGACATCCTGGCAGCAGACCCCCTCACCCCCCACCTCCCATCCCCTCCCCACACCCCAGTACCAAATCTCTCCATGTAAACTCAATATGCTATGGAAAAAAAAAAAAAAAGCAACTGTTGGTTTCCCCTGTTTATACCCAGGACTCCTTCTACAGTCACTTGGAACATCTAATTGTTTCCTCAACTTTTGGTCCTATGGAAGTACTTAGAAGCCAAAAAATAGTGGCAACCAAAACTCAGAGAGAATTTTAGCAATAAGAGGGAGCAAAATGAGAGCACTGCAGGATGAACAATGAGCTGAATTTTTACTGTAACTAAGACACTAGGAAAAGAAAGGGTTAAATATTTGACAGGACCTGACAAGTGTGAATCTTGCTAACAGTGAATGAAACCTGGGGTGAACAGAACTGTAGGAAAGGCGTACTGATAAAATGTTCTCATTTGGTAATGAGACTTTATCATCAATATCATCAGTAGTAAGCAGGCATTTTTCTGCAAGTATTTTATGCATTAAAAATTATCCTTAATTTCAAAGTTACCTGGGTATGAGAACTGAGCAAAGAGTGAATTTACTGGAAATGCAGATAAAAATACATTTGATGTATCAAGAAAATCGAGCAGAAAGGTTCAGCTAGTTGTTTGTAATTCTCTATTATATCCCTGTATCTACTCAGAAAGTCATTCTCGGAAAACTAAGCTGGATGCCGTTTACACACACATTTTAATGTAATATATAAAATTATTACTATAGCCAGAAACAGATTTTAATATTGACTAAGAGTGAGCAGCTGGAATAAAATAAAAGAGACCAAAAAAAAAAGTGAATGACATGTACATGGAATAATGAAATGGTTTCAGTAACTTTTTTTTTCACCACAGTGCACTGCAGTTTTATACACGCTTTGCTTTCAGCTGGATCTACAGTGAAAAGAGTTGAAGATAGCCTCCTTCTGTCTAGAGGCCATTTTCCTCTTCTTTCTTCTTCCCTCGCACTCTGAACGAGAAGAGCGTCCCACCTTCAGATAGTCACAGCCTGAGCCTAACCATCTCCAACACAACACAAGAATGTGTTTTACCAGGGAAGTGGCAGCACAGGAGCCTGCGTTCCAAGATGACACTATGAAGTGGGTAACAAAAGAATAAAGTGACAGTTTAAGACAAAGAAGGCAGAACTAAGGTTACCTGATGGGGAAAAAATGTAGCTCCTATGGAATCTCAGTGGCAAGGTATTGAGAGAAATACCATAGGGGAGAAAGCAAAGCAAATTCCATTGTGTGTATTTCAAAGTTTTTAATTTATGAAGCTCACAAAGTAGGCAAGAAGAATACATGTCTTGTACTTGTCACAATGGAAGTTGGTCCTGAGGCAGGATTAACATTGCAAACTGGTATCAAATACACACAAAAAAAATCATTAATATTTATGATAATGTATTTCATAAACACATAGAGCCAGGAACTGCAATCCTAGAAAACCTGGTGCTGTTAAATCTACAAGTAAGGATGTTACAAACCAAATGATGCAGCATTTCTGTGTAAAATACCAAATGACATATTCAAATAGGCTGTAAGAGTTATTATATTAGGTATAGAAAGGAAATGAAATAACTGTCACCCATTACAAAAGACTCACTAATGTTTCAGCATCAGACTGCTGTGTCCTCTCAGAAAAATAGAAATTACCTTGAGGGGTGGAGGAAAGCACTAATTTAGTCTAAAACTTTAAGTAATAAGCAGAAAAGAGACTGCCACACAGTCATGTCACCAAATAATCACCAAAAAGATAAACCAAATCGAACCAGTGAGAAGCACTGGCTAAAGAAGATCCAATAAAGATAGAATGTCTGAACAAAGTACGGCTTCAGCTGCTGTCAGGATTTGTCAGGGAAAACATGTAGGAATGGAAACTGAACTCTAAAGAAAGAGCTAATTTCAGAAAGGGAAGGGGAGTAGGAGCCCAGTTCTAATAAGCTCATGGCACCTAGGAGGTCAAGTGAAACAATCAGACCTTTAGGTGAACTCCACCCAGTTGCTTTCTGGAGGGACTGCCACATACTCAGGACTTTGGAAAATCCAACCCAGAGGGAGAAATAAGAAAATGCCAAAAGTAGGCAGAGTTTTTCATGTCACATCAGAACAAAAGCAGCACCACAGCAACCAAGAGCCCTGACTCTGCAAAGTACCTTGCATGCTGCCCCAGCGGGGTGAGCCCAGAACAGAGACAGCAGGAGGAAACAAAAATTATTCATTAAGCAGTGAGAAGAATTAACAGCAACCATATTGCTGAAAATTAACTCCCTAGAACAGAGGAAGAGGTCTAGAATGACAATAACAAAACCACCTAATGCAACGTACACACATGGACATAATCCCAGGATTTTGGTCTTAAATGATTCCATATATGTCTACTGCAATACCTACTTTGTCTGTCAGAAGTCACAGCTTAGGGAGGTCCAAAAGACCTACAATTCAAAATCATCTATAGTGTTCCTATCACAGCATGAGATGATCTAACATCTCAGCTGTTCAAAGAGAAGTTTTGTTTTCTACAGCTGCATCCTATGTTTATTTTGTATTTTGTTCTGCGTGAACACCATCCAAAAAATATCTGCAGCAAAATTTCCCTGCATCTGAGGTAGTAAAACTTTTGAACTATATAAACACACCAGGAAGGAATAAATAATCACTCCTCAGAATCACTGTGGTTTAGCACTTATAACACAAAGCATGGAATTGTTTGTGTTCAAATAACAGATTAATGTTAGACGACTTTTCCTGCAATTGTTGACCAACCATATCTAGCCCACAGAGTGGAATTTCCACAGAAAACAAAACACATTACTTGCTTTCTGCTGCCATAGCAATATCATGATTAATATTTTTTTATAAAATTTTAGGATGGTCTCCAAACAAACTTCCTACGGAAAGGAAAAGAAGCCTTGGTTTTCTAAAGCCCCCAGTTATATCTAACGTTTATAAGAATACAAGGCAGGAAATTTTCTATATTACATTTCATACATTCAGTGTCTACCTTAACATGTACATATGCCCAAATGGATTCCACCTAAACAGTAAATGAATATGACAAAGTTATCTTGAATGGGTGTATGTTAGCAGAAAAACTAAGCTAAAGTAGCAAGCAAGCCAAGATTTCAGTCAGTAATACGTAGGAATATGCACACTGACATGCCTTTGATTAAGTAACTTCAGCACATTTAGCTGCAGTTCTGAACAGAGTCAAGTGAAAACTTGCAGGTTTTCAGCAATTTAATGTATTCCAGCGACTGCATGAGTCTAATGTGGCAGTTGCTATAGCAACCACATTTTTCCTTAGAACTCTGAGTAGTATATGTGTAAGGGATTTCGCCATCTCACTGTCTAAGTTACTGTGGTGCTATGATACCGCAGCTGTGACTCTAACCCAGAAACCTAACCCAGTCAGTAGTTATGTAAAATATATTTAACATTTTCCAAATTATCTCTTTCTGAATGATTAATTCTAACCATATGCTGTTCTGACTTTGCACCCTTTCATAAACCCATTCGATGACAATTCAGAGAAAGGAAAAAAGTTGAACAGCTGCAAAAAAGTGGTAAATATATCTATTTATAATTTACAAGTTATATTTAAATTATAATTTCCATGTATAAAATATAAAAATATGTCAACACTTATTCTTAGATTTTCTTTTTAGAACATTCTTTGAAGCATACCTTGGTGGCAATGGATCCTAAAGGATTTGACTCTCTTAAAAAAGTCATTACTTGTTGATGGTCACTGCAAGGAATTTTTATTTTTTCACTTAACTCACCCTTAATCAAAATAGTCCAGAATCAAAGCCATGTTGTTAATTTACACCTTTGTAAATGCATTAGCAGACTCTGCTGTCTTGATGCCTGTTTGTCTGGTGTAAAAGGTGCAAGTATCGTTCTATTTGCATTTAGTTGCAAAAGACTAAATCTGCTAACTTTGCTAGAGGTGAAAAGGTACAGTAGTACCGGACCAAGAAAATGTGTATTTTTACATTAGTCAATACATCAGCATATTAATGAGTCAAAATGTAGGGGACTACACACTAAAAACTGTGTGGAAATAAAAGGAACAACCTGAATACATGGTGTCAGGGATTTTTAGGGGTGCTGAGTGTCCGCAGCTCCAAGTGAAAAGAATGGGAACTGACGTCAGTGGAATTATACCAGCTTCCAGCAGCTGTGAATTTGGCCTCAAGGTGATCTAATACATCTTTTCCATCTTTCATTTCTGTTTGACAGCTCCAGCACAACCAAAATATTTACTCCTCTTTGCAATTAAACTAAACAACTAAGCTATATAGAATAGACCATTCAATGCATTGAGGCAATTTCTTATATAAGAACAGGGGAGGCTTAAAATCCAAGTACCATGCTCAAACAGGACTCAGTGGAACTGTTGATGCAGCTTTAGGGAGGCTTGGTAACAAACTCTCAGTGTCCCGAGGGGTTTCACAGCCTTCGTTTCCAAAAGCTGGCCATGACTTCCATGATATTAAATGTACCTTTCATGTTGGCTGTGACTGCTTGTTACAAAGCACTACCTCTGACACAGGCAATGCCCTCTTTCATATAATAATAACCTGCCTGATTATGCCAGCAGCCACCAGGGAGTAGGAAATAGGGTCTTGGTGTTCCTCTCAGTCTCAGATTATCCTCATCACTGGCAGACCTCTTCTAGGAGAAAAATAGGCATTTTACCACTCCTGTTTAAAACAAACAGGTCCACAGGAAATAATTCAAGATAAGATTTCTGGTAAGCAGAAAGAGCAAAAATTTCATTCTGCTCATGTTTGGATACCCCATGCATAATCCAGCTAAACCAGAAATGATAACAGGTTAATCTGGTGACAGCAGCCTTGCCATGGGCTTCTGTGCAGGGTGCTCCAAATAAAGATGTGCACAGGGGTGAATGTTATCCATGCCTCACAAGCTGTTTTGGCAGGGACACCGCAGAGCCTCCTGGTCTCAGTGTGTAGGCACATCTGGGTGCTTTGGTATCCTGACTGTAGCTGCAGAAGCTCCAAATGTATATGCTCCCAGTGTCATCTGTGTCACAATACTGAGCAAAAAGACGCTTCAATGCCTTTAAAAGTCTCTAATTTTCAGTTTTACCCTCTGCAAAAATAATGGTGTTGGCAATGTTGAAAATAACGATCTATTTCACAGATTTATGGCAAGGACTAATTAGTTCATGTTTATACAGTATCTCAGAGATAGCAAGTAATGTTGGTAGGATACATGATTAAGTCTGGAGCCAACATAAAGCCTCAGGAAGTTTTCTAACTTTTGGAAAATGAGGATGTACTGATCTTGTGCAATGTGACAAAACACTGTTAGTTCCCAGTGAGTGATGGATAAGACAGATGTCTTTTCCTGCGAGGAAGGCTGGTTGTGCACCCTCCCCTAGTTACCATCCTGAATTAAATTGCATTTTGTAATCTACTCATATGTGCAGTGCAAAGGGCAGATATTTCTTATGTTTCTCAACCATAGCATACCACCTGTCATCTTTTTCTATTTGATTTACTACATAACAGCTTCTAACTGCACCAGACCTTGTGATAATTTCCTTAAAGCAAATTTGCTGTTTCTTATCTAATCCAAATAGCAGTAATTGTTTACTATACCTCTCCTATCACACTTAAAATATGAAGCCACTATTGTCAACAGCATTTTGATTTCCATGTAGACATCACTGTTTCTTGGTATAAAGTTTTCATTCAGCTGGCTGCCTGTTTCCATTACTACATGTTAAACTTCAGGTTCCATTTTGCTACTCTCTCTCTCATTTAGGGTTTTTTCCCCTGTTCTTCCTCTAACTTCTTTCTCCTACTCTCAGTATACGTGTATCTATTCAAGATTAAAAACCAACATAACAGTAAAAAAAAAAAAAAATCTTTGTTTCTTGCAGGGAGCTCTGGGATACTGACAGATGAGTTAAACTAGAATTGTCAGAACATTTCTTTTCAGCTTGAACCCAGGTCAGTTTTTCCTTTAACTCAAAATAATATTTCTATAACCCAGGTCATTGCAGTAAATCCTAAGGAAATCACCAAGAAAGTACAACCAACGTCCTAACACAGCTTAAGTGCTCATAAATGGATTTCTTCTGTGCCTTTACTAAATTAAATTGAAGTGTAATGATTTATAGTATTACCATGTGACAACAGTCAGTACATTAGATGTTACATTATCCATTAAGCTCAAAGGATTTTATTTATATTGCTTTGTTTTTTAGAAGCGTGTGATGACCTCCACCAGTAAATAAGTATTATGTGACCATAATGGATTCCACATGTAAATCGCAACTCCAGCTGCAATTACAGCTTTACCCAGCATGCCTAGTTTTAGTCAAATAAATATTCTTACTAAAGCAAGTAGGCCGTTGTTCCTATTAATCTTGAAGATGGGTTAAAGATTCAGATTCCTTGAATGTTAATCTTTTTGCCACATTCTGCTAATATTTTCTGAAGTGTTCAGAGCCCACATGCGTTGAAGTATTTAGGTTCCCACATGAAACCAAGGGGCTTGTATGATGCTAGCTTATGGGATTTAGGACTTTATCCCATTTCAAAAGTGACCCAGGCACATAGATCAGATTCACAGGGCTTAGGGAGAAAGATTTTTGGTTCTGTCTTCTCTTCAACTCATAGAAATACACACCATATTCTTTTCTAAATGTTTAAAACAACTGTGATAGAGATGTAGAGATCTAGCTTGGAAAGCAAGAAGTTGTAAAATAGATAATTTCATATTTTAGCAGAAAGAAGAAAGATTAAGAACAAAAAGAAAAGGAAGGCAGGACTGATAACAGTGCACATAATAATCACATTGGCATTGATATTATTTTGCACTGAGAGGACATTTTCATCAAGCTATTTGTTGCTGTGCTTTTACTCTCTACAGTATTTTTCCCAGTTTGCAAGCATAGGCAATGTAGACTTAATAAAGATGGATCTGTTCCCAGGTCCAGTGCAAGTCAAAGATTAAATGCCATTAAATTTTCTCTTTCATCAGAATGAATACAATGAACAACTCAACACAAAAGCTACCGTACTCAGCCGTATATGTTATAGGGAGGCCATAAACTATTACCGCCAGCCTGGGAATGTAACACTGAATTTACCTAACTTCCTTTGTTTAACATTTTCAGGTTTTTATCAACAGAGAGTGGGGGTTTTGTGTTGGGTTTTGGGGTTTTTTTTCCTTCTAAATAGCAGGGTGAGTGTTGTGGTTTTTTTAATTTTTGTTTTGCTTTACAAAATCATGTTTGTTACAACATCACCTCCAAGTAAATGAAACAAGAAGACTGTGGGTATAACAGTGTTTTTACAGAAGTTCTACTTTAGTTAGGGTGATATTTTTAGTTAATCTGACTGCAAATGTATTAATTGCCTCACAACTGAAATCACATCCTGTGGGATCAAGCTGACTTCTGGGGGACCCCCATATATACAGAACAAGCACAACCTAAGCATTTTGCTTTGCTCGAGGAGTACAGTGGTTTCAGTCACCACCATACATAATACCCTTTGGAATGATCTATTTGCCTCCTATTGATCATTAAGAGTCTAATATGATTTGTATGATCTTTACATCACAAATCCAACACCAATGTTTAAGCCACCTTACAGGCACAGGGAAGAGTGTTAAGAACAAGTCTTATTCTGATATAACTGCATTTGTTTCAAAATACCTCATGACATTGATTTCAATAAACTTAGTCCCAACATGACCTGGCTTAGATGATACCAGGATCCACCCTTAACATAAAAGTGGAAGGTTTTTTTTTCCAGTACTGCCACAGAATGATAATCAGCATCTGCATAAGTATAGATAGTTAAAAAATAGATACTATTTTCTGAACTGACATAAGATTTACTTTCAGATTGATGTTTAGAGACCACATTGACCTAAACCTTATCATTGTGATAGCTTATTTAATCTCCCTGGCTCATGTTTTCTCTTTTTCATTACCATAGGTTTTCTGATTTCTCATTCCAAGTTCTCATTTTATTTTTTATTTAGCAGGTTTCTGATTTCCCTCCACCACCTGCTAATAGCTAAAACAATGTTTCACAGATTGAAAATTTAAAAAAAGGCAACAAGGGGGGAAAAGGAAGGGAGTTGGCTGCTGGTCTCCCTAAATTCACCTGTGAGACCTTTCAGTTTTAGAGGTATGAGAAAACCACCAGGTTACCCATCCTTCTGGCAAGACATGAGCACCCTCACTCAATCAATTCTGCTTGCATATACATTAGTGCTACTTTAATTTCTGAGGACAATACAGTAATAGAATCATGCAGCTGTAGTTACATGATTTAGGTGATGTTATGCAACAACAAGGCATCATGCAGCAGCTCAGGGAAAAGAAAATCTAAATATAACACCATCACCCAATAACAGTACAGAGCCACATTTACTTAATTAGTAAAACACTCCATGGCACTGGAAGACATCACATCGTTTGGTTACCTGACTGCCAGGCTTGTGACTACCAAAGAGTTTTGCTCTCTATTTCCAAGTACAGTGAAAGGCTACATGACACACCCTGAGACCAGCATTATCTGGCTTATGTTAACTAGTGATGTACCCATCAATAGTCCCAAAGTCCCCTCTGTATGTGAAAGGAAGACTAGGAAAAGTTTTACCATTTCACCTTGCTAGCTTGTGATGATAAGTATTTAGATTTGGTGATAAGAATTCATATGCATACCAATGAAAACTACCACACAAATTTCCTGTAAATGATTTGGCAATATGAATGGAGAATAAGAGAAATTTCAGAGAGAAACTCATACCTGGCCGTGGTTTTCAAACCTTCCAAAAACCAGGAGACAAGAGGCAGATAATGGAGGGTTAAATCCAAGTCCATTTTGAAGAACCATTTTATTACAAAACTGCTGAGAAGAAAAAAAGAAAAATATTAACAAGGATGAATCAGGGATAAAGAATAAGGAATATTTCTCTTTCAACTTTAATCTCACCAATTGCATACAAACATACAAAGCTTTATAGTCAGACATGATACTAAATTTCCCATATAATTGCATGCCAGACTACTTTTTTTTTCTTTCTCAGGTATTCATCCCCTAATTAGGCCTAAGAAGATGATGAAATATGTTTTTATTTCTATTACCACGTATGCCAGAATCCAACTACATGTTGTTAACCACAGACCTTGTCAGGTCCATCCTACACGAAATGTGTAGCTGACTTAAATTCTGATCTACACATTTTTTATATTGTAAGTTATTTGGTGCAACTTAGTATTTTGGAAAAATCTCTGTGTTTATTCACTTTGCAAAAGATAAATCTAGATGAACGTACCACTTCTCATTGGCTGTGCAATTAGTCTTAAAGTCCTTTTGCTATGCTACAAACCAGTACAGCAAAAAACAATCTGCATGTACTTCTTAGAAACTCTATTAGAACATACCAAAGCCATGAGAAATTACTGTCACTGAAAAATATTTTATACTTAACTTTTTCATTGTTTCTTTTCCAATGAGTTTCCTTGGGGAAATGAAAGTTTTCTTTGTGGGCAGACATGCAGTAATGTAGCTCTAACACCAACCGGGATTTAACTCTTTGAAACAAAAAGATTGTCTTCGTATGCCAATTCCATAACTGTGGCTGTCAAATCTGAGCTGCTGCCTGAGAAAGGAACAGCAGGAAGATGAGGAAATACAGCATTTTTCAATCAAAAAGTCGGGTTCAATTTCATTTAGCAATATCTCCCTTCTCATCATGTACTTCACATTACCAATTTACATCATGAGCAGCAGAGATTCAGACACATTTATATCCTGTGTAAAAATTCTGGACATTCTCTTTTTTCTATACAACTGCACATACATACAAACACATATACAAACAGAACAATCAAAACACTCAGAAATCAAGGTTATGTGTAAACAGACCTTTTCAATTCTGAAAAAAATCCGTCATTAGAATAGGATTCTGGGGCTTTTCGTACTGCTGCACTTAAAATGGAACAGAACACTTACAGAATATATAGTATATTGAATTTCCCATTAAACCATTGAAGTTAGAATATACTTCTTTGTATTAACTTGAAATATTAGTTGCAAGTGCTAAAAATGCACTGATTTCTTTATGTGTTGCCAACAAATAGGTGGATACTATATATAACCACACACAACAGCAGCCATTCACCGTTGAGGACACTGCATGTGTCTTCTAAGGTGCAGATCCCAAACTCAATACTACTGTGTTTATTACTGCACTCACCTTAATCTCATATTGCTGGCTGAGCAGCACTCATTAAACTTGATAGTGCCACACTAACACATCTATATTGCTTTCAGGATCCCTGATAGCGTGCTCAAGCCCAACTGTAGTACCCCTGTGCAGTGCTGTGTTGTGCCATGCAATCATAGTCTGGAAGGACACTTCAAGAATTAACAGCATTGTTAATTTTGGACAGTTAGATTCATTACATTGTAAGGCCAAACTTCACCTGCTTCAGTTGATGCCACTCCTCTATATCACTCTACTTTCCATTGGAATTAAATGATCTTACAAATGGTCTCAAATATTTCTCTCGACAATATGTTGAGGAGCTTTGGCAACCATCACCTTTCTTAGATAACTTCCTTAAACTTCAAAATTATGCCTATTTGACAGATGTAGAGTAAATAGAACCCTCTTCATGTGCAAGATAATCCCCCAAGTATCATAGCTCCTCTCAAACACTTAATTATTGCCTTAAAGCCCTCTTGAAGAGTCAGGTGAATTCTGAAGTATTCCATTTGCAGAAAAAGATTCATTTTAACTATTTTCTGAATTATTTAAACAATCCTTAATCTACACCACTGTAATATCTCATGTTTATATATCTAGTTTATCTCATAACGCTTTGCATCACAATTTCAAAAAATACCTAATAATACATATACAATGCTCAGTGCTGTTCAGTGCATGTTTATCAGTCCTTTTTGTTTCCTTTGATAATTCTTTTAACTATTGGCCAGCTAGAACAAGTGCAACCAAGGAGAAGAGGTGTCAGATTTTTCCACCTAACTTTTTTGAAAATATACAGCAGGATAGAGGACAGTTTGTATTCATTTCCCCACTTCTAAAAAGGCTGTAATCTGAACTCACATTCATGAACACTTTTGATCATCTAACAAGTATAGCCCCTCATACCTATTTGTTGGCACTGTTGTAGTGTGAACTCACCTCGACGGAGGTGCTCACTCTCAGGTCATAACTTCGTAAGAGCCAGGCCTCCTTATTGCTGCTGCTCATTGAACCACTCGTTGTTCTTGTTATATAAAAACATGTCACACAAATATACACCAAATGCTGGCTTATGTTGAATACTCTTTACTAGAATGAATATACCATGCTATTCATAATATTGCAAGCAGAAGTATAAACCTAAGATTGTGGCATACTATTGTTACATATTTACTGAGGCATCACAAAGAGAAATAGATCAGAGTTTCCCAAACTGAATACATTTGATGAAAGATCTATGGTGAAGTGCCAGTACAGACAAATTGCAGGCTGACAAGCAACATATTCACTTCTTCTTGCCTTGTGGCTTCTAGGCAATATATGAATACAACATCACCAGTCAAGAGAGCAAAATCTGCTGATCACAGACTGTGACAACATAAGGCAGTCAAACATTTCAGCATCTGCTCTGTTTCTCTATGGCTGCTGAGGGTGATGTGCTAGGCTACATCTCCCCCTTCCTCACCAAAGTGAGTCAACAGGGTGACATCTATACAGGACAACAGGAACGTTACCCTGGATGCCATCTCCACTGACATCTAAAAAACAGGTCACAAAGTCCCAGCTGAATAATTGCATTGACTTTCTGTTCGATTTAGAATCTGTTACTCTTCTTACAGAACTCACAATACCAACTGCTGTTGAGATATACGAGACAAACAAAAGACATTCAGATTTTATAGCAACAGCTGCAGACAGTACAGGCACTCCCAGCCACAGCTGGGGATCCTCTCCTGGATTCCCAGTCGCTATTACTACACCCAGAAAGCTCCTGACTCCTGGCAGGTACTGAAAAACCACAGAGAATTTTGCATGACTTTTGCTGTTCTGCAGATCTGAAAGTTGAAAGAAAAATCTCAGTCCTGCATACTTTTCACTGATCTGATAAAAGCCATTGTCACATTAAGCTGACTTGGACTTTGGAGCCTTATGGAAAGGGTACCAAGGTGTGGGAAACATGGTCCCTTGGAAAGAATAACATGCCAGTGGGAAAACATGTCAGGTAGAGGATGTACTGTTAATGGATAATTACAGCTTTCTGAGGCTATCCCAAGGAACGCTGTCTAAATGCTTCAGTATAGTAATAACTCAAGGATTAACACAGTTGTACTGATTGTAATGCCCTCTAGATAAAATGGTGTTCTACACGATTTACAGTACTTAGAGAAAAAAAAAGCTCACATTTCTAAATCTCTCTAAGGCTTTCCAAACAGTTTCTGATATCAAGAGAATGATGAATAAAGGAAAGTGTTTCCAGAATACCAACTTCTCTTTCAATTCTTAATTTCTTCCCTAATTTGACAAGAGATTACATGGGCTTCTGTTGTCATGGAAAGAAATATAAATTGGAGTAAAAAAAAATTCTTTTAAGTCAAAGAACCAGGTCCATAATTTACAGGGAAAAAAAAATCAATTTCAACTGTATTTAGTTTCTGTTTACAAGAAGAAATATTTGCTTCACTTTAGTAAATTATATTTGTGCAAGCCAAGTATCAAACACAACTTTGAATAACTCAGAAAATTATTTTCATAGCATCAACTGAATTAAGGTAATAATATCACCAGGATTTGAAATATATTTTGCCTCTATTGATACTTTTTGATTCTGTCCTCGCTGAACTTTTTGGTCATTCTTTATTCAGGTCATGTCAAATAAAAGAGCAGAATGGACCGGTGAGTAAAAGCACTCTAACAAGCTAAGATAAGACACTCCATCACTTTGTGATGAAATATTCAAACACATTGCCCACTGGTATCAACTTTTTCATGACTGATTTAAATGATACACTGAAAAATGTGCTTTAATCTTCCATATAATAAGTCTTAAAAAATTAAAAATGAAATCACAGTTTAAAGAAAAAAGCTAGCAGACATTTCAGTCATCATTTACTTGACTGTATGTTTTCTGCCATTAAAGTGACTGGTTTCATTAAAGAACTTAATACAGCTGCAAATGTAATGCAGTTTATGATCTAGAGTCAATAATTTGTGAGCTATTGAATGTCTTGGTGGGTATTGATGTCATTACCCTTCACATTAAAAAAGTAATATTCTTCCCAATTATTTTTCACCTTGAAGAACTTGCCAACAAAACTGAAAAGAATATACAACCTTAACTGTTCTCTGCCACTTTAAGCATTTTTCTTCAAAGTTCAAATGAGAATATTTAGAATAGCTACTGATTCAAAATAATATACCTGACTCTGAATACCCTTCTGCCACTTATTTTTTTTCTGTAATATAGACTTGGCACACAGAAAGACTTCTTTACCACAAGTTTAATCAATGCCAATAAAAATACAAACATAAAGGATTAGAGCACATGGACAGCAGAACTACATATACAACTGATTCTTCAAACAGCTTTTTTTCTCTATGTAATGTTTCCATTTTAATGAGAAGTTTGGAATCCTGTTTTTTAATCCATCCTTTTTTCTCTCAAACTATAGTCAAAACAGAGAGAAGTTAACTGTGAAATTCACTATGACCTTGGAAAAAACTGGGTAGACCTTGCTTGTCAATTTATCAGTGAATATGTTAGGTTTGCCAAACTCCATTTCTCTTTTTATTTAGTTGGATAGTCAGAATCATTTTTCTAAATCTTTAATTCCTGGGGACAACACAGGCAAACAATTAGCATTTACCTGCCTCTATTAGATCACTGCTATGTGTCTGGTTTCCCTTCCTTGCTGTAAATTAGGAGTTTTCTGCAAAAATTAATCAAACGGTAATCATTAACAATTATTCAAGCATAGAACTGACAGACAGAAATTCAGAAATTTGCAAGCTATGACTCCATCCCACAAGTCTCAACTGCTTATTGATTTATTAAAATTTCATGGAAAGACCAATAAAATCTTGCTATACTAAAGCCCAAGCTCAAGCCTAAAGCTCAAGACTGTCTTCCTTAGAAAATCAGTCACGGTCATTCATTTTGTATTTAGCAGTATATTTTTTTCAAATTCAAAAAGAGGAATTACAGCACAATGAGGAAAAACCATTTCAGAAACAGATTAAAAGCAAGGGCATTAAAACCAAAGGAATCCTATAGGTTTACAGAGCTTTTCACTGCTACGTTTGCCAGCTAGTTCAGGGCAGCATTGACTGAAAGCTGTTTACCCAGAGCAATCACACATACGATGTGAAATCAATTGGCAGTCTCTTTCAGTTCCCTTTCTAATACTCAGAAATACCGCCATGCAGTTAGCATCCATGCTAGTAATAGATGCAAACAGAGAAATCAAGGTCTGAACAGGCAGGAGCGAACCTCTCTGGTTCCTGAAGATGATCTCCACAGATCCATGTTAAAACAGGTTGAGTGAAATGGTTGGTCTTCCAATGTTTTCAAGCAGCCTCAAAGACTTTAACCCGTCTTCAGGTTTAAATTACAAAACCTGAGGAAAGGCTCTTGTCCTGAAGTTTTTGCATTTTTCCAATTATATGAGATGATTTTTTAAAAAGATACTATATCTGCCTGTAAGTATTGCATCATCTGTAGTCCCAAATCACTGCAGTTACAATAATATTGCTACCTACACTAAATAAAAAGCCTAGTGTTGGAAAGTGTATGGAGTTAATTGCCTTGGCAATGCCATAGGCTGAGGAGTAAAATAGACTCCATTTTCCAAATCTTAAACACTGAAGTTGCTTAAAGCATGACTAGGAAAAAGCAGCTCTACAGCCTCATATAACGGTGGATTTTGGTTATATTTTCTGTCTGGAGGACAAAGACATGTACACATCTTTTGAAGGGCATAACAATAAAACCTGAAATACTCTAAGAGTGCCTCTCTGAAAAAATCTATTGCAGATTTGAAACAAAGGTTTTACTTTCTAATTTTATCTGTGTTTTCTTTGTGTACTAATTGCTTGACTATACTTAAAACTATGTTTTCAATTATGTGATTAACTTTACATATTTGTGTAGCCCCATTGAGCATCATAGGATTACTCAAGCAGAGAAAAGTTTGCAGAATTACAGCTCAGGCTTGTCGATAAGGGTTTTTCAGTGAAAAAACAGACTTTGTTTCACAATTTATTCAGTGAGGAATATGTAGTTGCAAGTATTTTAGTTTTTTAATTACAGTACATCATAAAATAGTAAAGATAATATTTCCCTAGAAACTAAGTGTTTATCTCCATTCTGTAATTTTACAGGGATAAAAATGTCACTGTCTCTACTACTACAAGAATGGCCCTTCTGAATTGGTTTCCGTGAAAGTAATCATTGAACATTACTTTGAATCATAATGAATTGAAGTAAATTATCCATTAGGATGAATAAGCCCCAAGGTTTCTCAGAACATACCACAGAAATACACACTGATTTTACAGTTTCTGCAGAAACAAAAAGAGTTTCACTTTCAGGAACTGCATTTGCCGTCTCATGGACAAAATGTACATTTCCATTGAAAAAAGCAATCTTGTGCAATCAGTATAAATTCAATCTTTTTTTTTCTTTTAAAATTTGTTCCCCATTTTTTTAAACACATTTCTCCACAGAAGTCAGTCAAATAGTGATCTGACAAGGGACTATGTTGTTTACAGTATTTGCTAATCTACTGATGCAACACAAATATGCGCAGCAAAGAAAAAGTGGCTATATCATAAATATGAGAATAAGAGCTGAAAAAAAAAAAAAGAAAATTCCAGGCTACCTTCATTGCCTCAAACTAATTTGGAAGGCTAGGTAAATCTTTAGCTACATCATTTTCTCCAAATCCTGTTTCAAACTGAGGTCATATCCTATTCTTTCTTCGTTCAGCTAGGGCAATTTGATCCTGATATAGAAGCATCACAATTTCTTTGAGCTGAGTTCTGCCCCAAGATGCTAGCAAGAATGCTTTTGTGTCTCTATGTTTTCTTTTCGATCTGCTACTTGTAGTTTTATATATCCATGTTCTAGCATGAACTCCAACTGAATTAACTGCCCTGGTATTGTTAAAATGTGTTACAAATACTTCATTACAGCTGGAAATCACTCTTAGACCCATAAAAAGAACATATATAAAAAGTGGGAAGAACTTGTCTTGCAGTTAAAACTCTGGGCTGCAATTCAGATCTGTGTTCATTCCTGGCTCTGACAGACATCTTTTGAGTGACTTAATCTTTCTGTGACTGAGGTCCCCAAGTGTAATACATCCTTTTACAGTTCTTATCTAGAAGACAAATTTCCTTAAATCCAGGTTTTCTCCTTACTTTCTATACATACAAAAAATTGTAGGCCAAATTCTTGTTTGATCTTTCTAGAATACCTCCATAAGAAAAAAAAAAGTATTTTTTCTTCTCAGAAACAACATGCAACAATCTTGTTTTCTTTACCTTCCACATGAACTGACACTGTGGACAATGGATAAAATGTTTTTTTTCTCTGAAGTTAATGGTTAAGCTAGAGTATTATTTCACTGAACGTATTTGCAAAAGATCAATTAACTGGATTTTTTCTGTTTTGCTCTTCTCATCTTAGTCTGCCTGTAGTAGCTGCTGCACTATTATGTCTGTATCAGGAGAGTTTGGGCTTGCTCCTGCTTGCACTGAGCCAAGTCTCTCAAGTGGTCCAGTGGGAACAGAATTGTCACATTCACTGTCAAATTCAAGCTACGAAGTTAATGATGGATTTTTATTAAGAGCTACATGCAGACACACAAGCAGGAAAAAGCCAAATCCATTTTCAGACTGAATTAAAGAATTGTGTCTATCAAGGCTACCGTAATGATTGACAATTTATTTTATCAATTAAAACAAAAGTCACAATCATTATACCCGAGTGTCATCATTAAGTGATGGTGATATTCAGTCCGAGACAATATTGTCTTACCTGGATGCACCTCTAAAGTGATTAGGGCCTTACTGGGTCATATAATCCAGACATTAGGCTCCTGTACTGACACTCAGCCGAATATTTTATTTTCAGAAAACCAGCCTGGCGATCAAGCATCCGGTTTACAATTTTCAGGTGTCAATCTATTCACACAAAGTACATTTTAGTGAGTACATATAGATCAGTTCAGCTATACAACAGCCTTTACTTAGCATTTCTGAAGACCAGTGTATTCTGAACACCTTTGTGGAGGCTTTTAATTGGGAAAGGCCAGAGCACACTAGATGTTGTATGGCTTTCATACCTGAGCAGCTTCAAATATGTAGCTGTAATCTTTCTCTTAGCAGTGTTAATGCACATGATATCAGAATCCAATCATTACATTTCAAAGAAATCGTTTTCCATAACAACAGAAAAATAAAGTCAACATTCACTTCACACCTGGGTCTTGAATTCCAGTGTTTCATGGTAGGCATAAAGTTCATGTTATCTCCAAGACTGACTTTCAAATTAGAGCCTGTAACTATTTCACCCATATGTAATTAAACAAGCCGTATATGGGACTTGTTAGTGAATGCTGCTCTCAACAACATCCATTATAAGGAAAGCTAATTATTTTTAACACAGCATGAATATTAATGGATATCTGTGTAAATCCTACACACACTAGCCGAAGATCACAGGTAGATCTTAAAGTACGGATAAACAAATTCAATTGCAGAAAGGCACCACACCAGCACCTGACATCAAGACAAAGCACAACAGTCAGAGAACGTGGACTGTCCTCGAGCCTTCTTTAGCCACACCAGTATACTGTGATGAAAAATAACCTTAGAGATCTGCTGAAGGGCATGAAACTTCAAGTCTACAAAAAAAGCACCAGTACAGCTTATTTTCCACAGTTTCCAACTGATTGGAATCCCCATTAGAAAAGGTCAGGCTTAATTTGACACAGTTGCATTCGGGAGGCCTGCAGTCCATCATAGTTCAGGTAAGATAAAGAAAAATAAATGCTGTTTAACTGACCCAGTAGGAAATCATTCTATTATACTATACATACAAAATATGTACTCAAGGGCATGTGGCTTTATCACATAGCTACTGAATGTTAAGAGCATGTAATAAATAAATGTTGTTCCTAGGTCATGAAAGGAAGAAAGTATTTGAAAAATAAGACAGGCATTTCTGAGCATATATGACAGAGCAAAGTCTAGCAAAATTTAACAATAGGTATTATTGCTGCAGCTGTCATATCAGGATTTTGAATTTTTTAATATCCATTTTAAGTAGTTCAGAGCTATTTTGTGAAATCCCTGTTACACAATTAGCTTTAAAAATGACTCAAGTCAGCATTTTGTCTATAAGGCACAAATGGAAGATGGAAGTTTGAAATAATGCTGCCTATTCTTTACACAATTGGAAAGCTGTGCCAATATTATCTTTGTTGCGGCAGCAGCTGCTTGCAAATGCCTTTAGAACTGATTTGGGTCTCTGTCATGTGCTAATGGAATCAGACACAGGCTTTAATAGTGTGTGTTCAACGTATACAGTTCCTGGGTGATCCTACCAGAGCAGACAATATCCTAGCAGCACACTGAGTGTGCAATTAGAGCATCATCATATCTGCATGGGTTTTTTTTTTCTTCATCTGGAGCTACTTTTTTTTTAGCATCTATCTTCTCCTTTAGCCACCCTTGGTTGTTAGCTGCCTGGGTTTAGCCACATAGCTTTGATATGTACCTCCAGTTGTTGTCTTGCAGCTAATACAGAAAGAAAAAAGAAAAGCCCCAGAGAAACTGATTTCAAATAAGGGAATAAAAAGCAGTTCAAACAAACACGTATCTTTCTGAATTTCTGGGAATTTTGGCAATTCCCTTATGGAAAAAATTATTAAGATTAGGGAAAGACTGTCACCAAACACCTCTTGAGTCAAGTTTCCATATCCTTTTGGGGTTATGTCCAAGATTCTTGTTCTTGGGCAGCAACTTCAGAGTTTTGCCAGGCAGTTCCATAGGCTGTAACTCTCACTGTTGCAAAATCTGTGCCTGACATAGGCATGAGAAGCCTACGGCATAGGTACGTGGAACCATCTGACCTATGTTACGGCAGCAGAATGAAGGGAGGTGAGAACTGAGGGCTGCGCTAAGGAATAGCACACTGCGCTTACAGTGACTTTCTGCGTAAAGCAACCTAACAGTGCTTCTCATTTGTCATATGTATTGCCACTAATTAATTGATGTTGTGCTACTTATTCCTTGCAAGTGGGAAACAATAAGGTAGACAAAACAACACTGAAAAAGCCCCATAGGAACTGAGATTTTACATGTGTAGTAACTCTCAGACCTTAGGTATGTCTAGGATTTGACAGAAATTATTTCAAATTATACCAAGTATATGTGCTTTATTCACAGGCAGTTCTTTAAAAAACTTACCCATTTAAAAATAATATTTTTAAAAAATAAAATCTATTGTCCAAAGTAAAGACAAGTAGAAAAATTCTTGTCACTCCAGACTGCCAGAATGAGAGCAAAGTGAAAACTGGGACAGGGGAATAAATCAGGTAGTCATTATTTTAAATAAATGCTGATCTGGTTAAAGAAAATATTGAAGATAAATTAAGAGTGAGACTGAACGTCTCTTGTCTTTGTGGTCATCCCTTTAGCCCCAGCATGAAGTTTCATTCAGAAAGCATTCCTAAACGGAGTCTTATTGACATGGGAATAACAACAAAGAATTAATGGTATTGCTTCATACGACTGGTCCATCAAAATGTAGTATTTTGCTGCCCACCATATTAAAAGCACTGTGCTCCACTATATGGAAAATTATTCTCTTGATTCAAAGACCATGGCATTTTTCAAATATATATTTTCATTTGCAAAAACTGCAAAGAAATCACAGTATGGTAGATGAAGTATAAAAGTACCAGCAGTTCTCTGGAAAAGTGATGACCACGTGACAGCCCCACAGACTACACTGCAAAACTGATGAACTTGTACAACAGTTTGTTTAATGAAAACTCTTTGCTTATAATCTAAAGATTGAGATTTAACACATTTTGCCTGGATATAGTCTAGTACAATAGATACAAAGAGATACAGATACCCACCAGTTGAATAGCTGAGTGAAGGCATCAGGTCATGTAAAGGCACAAAGATGCAACTGCTGCAATCTGCATGCTCATTCAGAGACTCCTTTTAACACCGAGGCAGTAAAGTGATCTCTCCTCTCTCCTACTCAAGGATTACACACTCAGCAAAGCTGGTCAGTGCAGTTTGTTATGGGAGAGCACAAGACTTGAGTCACTTAAATTTGACACTACATTCATGAAAAGAAAATAAAACCAAGGCCTGTTCATTTGACAAAGGGGAAGGATTCAGAGTTCACTGGGTGGAAGAGTTACCCAGGGAATTCTCTTAAATATTGATGGATGGGAGGAACACGAAATTTTGAGCTATGGGAGGTCAGGGGCAGCAGGGTTATAAGCAGAAGGAAATGAAGGGAAATTGTGAATTGGCTTTGAGAAAATGGCAGAGATAATAAGGACATGACAGCAATAAAAAAATACCTTTTTTTTTCCACAATGCTCCCTATGCTGTGAATTTAGGCAACAATTCATTCTGAAGGCACAAAATGTGGGAGGGAGAGAAAGAACAGGGATTCTCATTCTTCCCACACTGTCCATAAAATATTATTTATTCACTAGCTAACAATTAACAGAGACACCTTTTGCAGCCATTTGCTCTCACTGCATTAAGCTTTGTTCTGCTTTTAGTCTTGGAAATGTGACCAACCTGCAAGCAGAATAGCAAGTCACTACCCTGAAGTAGCCCACTTATTTCGTTATCAGTTATTATCATTACAGTAACTGTATTTTGCTGCAAAATTAACTTCATGTGGCATGAGCAACATTTATAATATCAAGATAAACAGTTGAGTTTTAATAAACATTCCATTTTTAACGCAAAAATAAATTAAAGAAGCTTGAAATTGTCTAGCATTAAAAAAACCAGATGTTTACAAACACTGTTTTCACAGAAGCTTAGAAAGCTGCTTATCATACTTCACTATGTGTAAAGAAAAATTCATCCAATGTTTGTTTTCAGCCGTATATAGCCTGGTTCAACTACTTTTAAACTCTGTAATGTCCATTAAATTCAAGGGATATCTGAAGAGAACTATCCTATTCATCACTTACCTTTCAGATTTATTGAGACAGGCCAGAAACAACGGAAGGAAAAGAATCCTAATGCGAGTTTCTTGAGTGTGTGGATTAGTACTTTTCATGTTCACAAAGAAACCCAGCAAAACTTTTGATCTGAGGGACTGTGAACGTTAATGATCAGAAAGAATGTCATGGAGGATTTGTTTATATTTTCAAAACTGTATATAAAAATTATTTATAAAGGAAACAAAATGCAGGCAAGGAATGAAAGACATTCTTTGATAAATTAAAAATGTTTGCTTTCTGCTATAACGTAAGAAAGCTAGATGTAAGAGAAGTATATTGTGTGTATGTTCAAAGGCTTAACAGCATGAGGTAGAGAAGTATTTAAAATGGTAACAGCTCAGAAAATAATATAGGTCTTGAAATTAAATCATCCTCATAAATAAATCATCAAATAAAGGTAAAATGACAAATTGGTATTAGTCTAATACAGACTTAGCTGAAGTATTAATATCCTTCCCCCCTCTCCCCCCCTCCCCAAGAAGGAAACTTGCTATTAAAACTTGAGTACAGATAAATGTCTTCAGGTCTAAGTATTTGTGGTGCGATTCTTCGTTGCTTTTTGGTCACTAGAAAGAATTCCAGTGATGTCAAACCATCCTTAAGATGTCAAACTGCAGAGCACACACTACAATGTATCTTTGAAATCTACTCTACTATTTCTGAAAGGAAAGTACAGGTTCCATAGCTCTCCTCTTACACGTTAGGCTTTGCACCAATGTCCTTGGGAAAATTCCCCCTTCTCCTTGATGCGGACCCACACTCTTAGTGGCAGCTGTACATTTCCCCCGTGTGTGGAGGACCATGTGTCACCTTACAACTGTGTGTAAAAGCCCAGTAGGCCTGAAACACATGGAGGGAAAGGTGGCCCACTTTGTACGACTGACTGAACCCAAGATTTCACAGGAATTTTCCTACGAAAGACCGATGAACCTAAGAATATAGGGCACAGTATTCAGGAGAATATCTCCTCATAAAAAAGATGACATAAGAATAAGGAAAATCCCAGCTGCCTAGTTCTTATCAGAAGATAATTCTCCTCACAGTATGCTGCTGGAAGGAAATTTTGCATCATTTGTCTTTTCAGCATACTTCATACCAGCTTTTTTTTTCACATAGCCTTTATTCACAGAACTCCTGTGACCCTTCTTGCTCCCACCGTCAGACTTCTAATTGTTTGTACTGAAACCATTCTAATTAGATGGTGAGATTTGTAGGGCGTGGACCTTGTCTAATTGTTTGTTTTGTAACACTGTGAGTGTATAGTACTTATACCAGTAATAAAACTAAATCTTGTCCTGTGCTTTATTATGCCTGTTACAGAGAAACAGTTAGACATCTTGTTTTCAGCCTGCTTACTAAATTAAACAAGGCTTAGATGATCAAGGCTATGTATATGTCCATGCATGTTTATACTCGCAAAATTGCAGACCACTCTGTCCAAGTTTAGCTACATTTACATTTCCACAAAATGGGAGTGGGCTCAGAGATAACAAATAGCCATCATGCTTCATGAAAATAGGTGTGTTGAAGATACTACTTCCCTGAGTAAGAAAGCTGCAGTACATGATCAGTACTTTTGAGATATTATAAAACAACAGATAGGCACGCTATTTGCAGCTCAAATCCGTGGGAAGAACATCAATCAGAACTCACATCTTTCATTTGCCAGAATCAAATACTCATATATATATACCAAATACCTATAGAAAAACAGATTCACTAGTTGTGATGCTCATACAGCTAATTAAGAACTTACAGATCTAGTGGGTCGTGCCAAAGGTCTGTTTTGTCAGGCAACCCATTACTGGCTGTGCTTAACAGCGGGCACTCAGTGAAAAGCAGAGCAGGGGAGATACATAGCGGTATTTCCCCAGAACCCTGCCTCCAGCAATGTATGGATCAGGGACATCCTGAGCCTGGCATTACATCTGTGTGCTTAATAGCCCTGCCCCCCTTACGAGGATTTGTTTGATTGCTTTTGGCACTTCTGTAAGCATCTGGCATCCATAACTTCCCATGGCAAAGGACTCCCTCAGCTTACCTACATGCTTCACAAAGAAATGTTATTTTGCTTGCTTTGTACTGCCACCTGTTAGCCTTACATGATGCTCCCTGGAGCTTATTTCTTAAAAAAGAACAGCTCTTCCCTGGTTATCCACAATTTACAACCTGCGATTCTAATAACCTTGGTCATATTCTCTCTCAGTTGCTTCTTTCCCAACTGTTTAGGGCAAAGATTTAGAACTGATTTAAAAGACATTGGAGCTTCACTGACTTCAGTGGCCTTTGGATCGTTTTCAGAAGAGGTATGCCGTTCACAGTACAGTAAGCATATGATTAATTACCCTCTGTGCCGAAACCCAACCACAACCTCTAGAGGTATTTGTAGTACTCTATATTATACTTCTGGTAACAAATATGGAGCAATAAGCTTCTGATATTTACTACCTGAAGAACATAAAGGAAAATGAAAGAGCAAACATCTTTCATCTTTTCATCTGGTTATAAGGTGTAAAAGAATAGAAAGCAGTATGATAAACAAAACAATGGGGATGGGGTGGCTTAGCACCATTTCCAGGCTAAGTTCCAAGTAATTTCTATAATCAAGTTCCAATCCAAGTACATGTTTGCCTCAATTCCTTTGGATCTGACAAACTTAAGTATAGGAAAGTCAAGGGCTTATTTTTTCATTTCACTTTGATGAAAGTATTCTTGCTTTTCATGCAGTTTTCAGATCAGATCAATTGTTTTATTTTTCTAAAATGCCAAAACCAGCATAGCTAGGAGGAAACTTATGCAGGAAAAGAATGAGCTGTTGCTTCTGTACTTATTGCACAATGTCACTTGCTTTTTTCTTGTGTTCTATTAGTTCTAGTAGATCCCATGCTCTCTAAAGCTTTACTTCAGAAAGGAAAAACTGCAGTAATTATGGCAAAAGATGTCAAGATACACAGCACAATTATTCTTTGCACAACAACTCAAGGAGTATGGCATTATTTTGTCACATATCTCTTCAACATATGTGTTCTGTGGTTTGTCTTACATCAAAAAACACTTCTTAATGGAATGCAAGAAGGCATTTAAAAGATAACATCAGTAGCTGTGAGTCACTTTGTTTGAAAATTAATCTACGGTATTCCATCAGAGTAGCACAAATAAAAAAGCATCTTTTGAATGCCAAGGCCAAACATACAATACTCTGTAGGCATGGTGCTTGCTATGCCCTTTACTGGCAGATTGATTTTCATGTTCTGACTAAACTAGCAGTTAGCAACATTACACTGCTGGTTGGATAGCAATGACGGCCCAATTAGAAAACACAGTCAATGAATAGGTCAGGCAGCCGGGGTCCAGATATTCTAAGCAAGACTAGGCCTTTCAGTTTGCAAAACTTTCTGTTGACCTTTTCCTCATCATAAGTGACCCACCATAAAAACATGTCAAAATCTTGTGCAGAAACAAAACAGAAAATAAACTATGACTTACCCAAATAAGCAAACAGCTTAAGAAAACTTGTTGAGGAATTCTTAGCATAGGAAAGAAAAGGGTTATAGAGGGATCCCTGATTTCCCCATAAATATGTGCACTGTACTGGCTGTTGGCTTTGGGGGAATATTTTTGTGTAGCCTGTGCTAATCAGACATATAAACAATCAGATATATTTTCAAGGCTTAGAACCATCAAAGCTAGTAAATGGTATGGCTGTATTATTTAGCCCACTTAGCTTTCCATATAAACACAGATTATTTTGAATTTTGGCTTGATCCCACTTATTTTTTTCTTTTATAACAATCAAATAATTCCATATGAATTTGAAGTTATGCAGCCTGAAAGCAAGCAATAGAGATTTCTCAACATATGACATATACAAAGTAGATGAATATATGGATAAGGAAAGAGTTATAAACACCTGTGTAGGACACAACATAAATTGCTGTGCTTTTAAACTTAAAGGGGGCAGCTAGGTTTTTTTTCTATCAAATTGAGAGTTCAGTTCTGAAAGCACAGTATTAGCACTAGGACTGTGAAATCCAGTCTTCGCTACACATAAAACACATGTCTTTAGAGACAAAGTTCCCACCCCTTCCAAATGAACAAGGACCCCTTGGACTTTCAAAAGGGACAAGAGCTTTACTGAAGATTTCTGATCTTTTTTACTCGAGACAGGTCTCTCTGTGATACACCAGTGTGGGCTTTATTGTCATAAACACAGCTTTTCAATATCACTGTTATTATCTTCATTAAAGCCATTTAGCTATGCCTTTTTGCAAAGTCCTCTTATGTTCAGAAATGCCTCTTCTTACGCCTTAAAACCTTCTGTCATTGGTGCTTCTTCTAGTATTAGCTAATCTCACCTTTGTGTTTAATCTTGAACCTAGCTAGACTTAATGCTATATGTGAGTGAGAACAATTCTTGACTTTTATTCTGCCATATGTCCTCAGTTTACAACTCCAATGATTCACTATTTCATTGTGGTCTTTGCTATGCTGCAGCCTTCGTAAGAGATGGACTTATTTTCCTCTACACTTCCACGCTAACTTAACGGTTTCACGTAAATATAGAACTGTAACAACAACAGCATGTATTACTGCTCATTAAGCTCCTTTCAAAATTGTGTCAGTGATTTTTGTTGCATAAGCAGCAATGTCAGGGTGTCATTACAAAATCTAGGAACAGCATTAACTGAAACCCCACAAATGTATTGAAGACTCTGGTATGTGCGTGACGCCGTTCTCTGAACTGCAGTGTAGGCACATCTGAAATCTGCTTGCTCACACTACAGAAACCACTTATTAGCATCTGTATATAACACATCATCACCACAGGGAAAGCTAGTTTAAAATCATAAATGTCAAGACATAATTAACTTAAAGGTCAGGTTTAATTACAGTTGTTGAAACTGAAATATACTAATTACCATTACTACGTCAGAAAATTTCTTAAAACGATTTGAAATGTTTTGTTGGTGCCCGTACTTTTCCATAATTGAAATCTTTTGTTCCATGATGGAGATGTTTCAATGGACGATTTTTTACTAACTTTGAAGCAGAGAGAGAACAAAACAGAAAACCAATGAACAAAGCACCACCACAAAGCTCAACAAAACCTGTTCTCGCATTATGAAATTATTAATTACTTTCTTGTAATTGGCACTTCAGATAATCATTTAGATAATGGAATTATTTGGAGAGTCTGGTGCATGGATGAAACAGATTTAACTGTGTAGCTTTTAGGTTTAATGACAAAACAAATCAATAAGTGAAACAAACTGGTGAGAAAATAACTCAATAACTGAAAAATTTGCTCTACCTGTAGGCTTTTCCAAGGATTCTACTGGGAATAGTTATTGATTCACGTAAGTATTTTAGTTCTCTCTTTCCCCCAAGGTACAGAAAGTTTGAATGCTGTGATTTCATTTTCTTTTCTGTTACCTAGTGTTTATTCCTCCCTCCCCACCACAGCCAGGATTTCCAGCTTACCTTTTCCTATACTTTCAGCAGAGTGATAGACATCATTTTTTCCCTGAAGGAGCCGTTCCCAGCTAGGTAGAATGCAGCAGAGAAAAGGTTAAGCTATATAATGTTGAATTCCCCACAACAGAATAGATTTTAGGTACTGTATAACCCCTGTGCAAAAATTCAGGAGTCTAAAAGTGAATAAAGGAGATGACTCTGGAGGAAAATATCACTAGCTGATGAAAAGAGGCTACCAAATGTGCTGATAAAATAGGCATACTCATTTATTAAGTTTCATTCATCCTGCACAGGAGGTGCTAGGTCGTAACAGCAGCCCTGGAAGGGGCTGCGAAGGGTGCCAGTACCCTCTGGAGAGTACAAATCACCTGAAATCAGCAAAATCTTGTGCCACTGGAGGAAATATTTCTCATAGGAAAGTGGGCAGCTCCATGCCCCGTTCCCCCTCCTCTTTCACAAGCCCCAGTGCTTGGAGCTTCACACATAGCAACAGAAAAGAGCTCAAAAGTCTGAATATACTGAATATACACATCAACTGAAAGACACAGTGAAGGACGGTCTCAGGTGCACAACACAAGTATAGCAGAAAAGAGGCTGGCAGTTCAGAAACCATTCACAATACACCAAAAAAAGCCTTGATGGTGCTACAGCAAAAGGCAAACAAGGCAAGGGAGTTTGTGTTGCCGTGCATCTCAATAAACAGGAAAGAATGGCATTTAATTAAAGAGTTTCCTGCCTCCCAGGTACTGATGATGTTGAAATCAGTGTGGACATAAGGCATTGAGGCTGGTATCACCCAAAAAAGTCTCTTATTTAGGATTTACAGCTGACTGCAAGAGAAAAGTGAAAATTTATTAAAGGCTTCCATCTGGCAGAATGTATCATTAGTATTCAAACTGATAGCAGCAGTGATTTAAATTTAATAATCCGAGTGGAGATATGCATCAAAAAAGAATTCTTCTAAAATATGTCTAATAGAAATAACTGACTTCTTTATTATAGTCTGCCTGAGAAAAATGCCAGATATCAAAGAATAAGACATCAAATGTTAATTTCAGTGTGTTCTTCCAGTTGAAACTCACATTAAAATAATATACGCGGTGCAAATCAAGTAGCGCAGGCTGTACCTGTTTGTACCTTTCTTGAGCAAGATTTGAAACACTGAGACCCAGAAAAAGCTAGAAAATTTCCTTTAACTGAAGCAAGGTTGGATTGACTGTAGGTGTCCAGGCACTGGCAGTGGGAGAGGCTGGGGCTGCCCCGTGCCGGACACCACCGGCTCCCAGAGGCCCACCGCAGGGCACGGCTGGGCCCCTCAGCCACACTCGTGGCACCTCTGGGAAAATGTATTTAAGAAAGGTCAAAATGCTGTCCAGGAGAGAGGAAAAAGTTTTAAAAAAAGAAAAAAGTGTGAGAAACAGTCTCTGAACACCAAGGCCAGAGATGGAGGAGGGAGAGGAGGTGCTCCAGGGGCTGGATTAGAGATTCCCCTGCAGCCCATCATGGTGGAGCAGATACTTCCCTGCAGCCAGCAGAGAGGAACACGCCAGAGCAGACATCCACACTGCGGCCCGGGAGAACCCACCCAAGAGCAGCTGGACATTCCCAGAAGGAACTGCAGCCTGTGGAGAGCTCACACTGGAGCACGTTTTCCTGACAGGAGCAGCAGCCCATGGGAAGGACACACACTGGGGCAAGGGAAAAGCGTGAGGAGGAAGGAAGGGCAGAGAAGAAGAGCTATGGACTGACTGCAACCCCCATTCCCCATCCCCCCACAGAGCTCAGTTGTGGGGGGAGGTGGGCAAGTCGGGAGTGAAGAAGCTGAGCCTGGAAAAAGGGGTGGAGGGTTGGGGGGAAGGTGGTTTAGTTTGTGTCTTTGTTTCTCACTATCCGACTCTATTTTAATGAGCAATAAACTAGATCAATTTTTCCCAATTCAAGTCTGTTTTGCCTGTGACAGTAATTGCTAAGTGATCTTCCTGTCCTTCTCTCAACCCATGAGCTTTTTCATCCTATTTTCTCCCCGTGTCCTGTTGACAAGGGGGAGTGAGAAAGTGGCTGGCCACAGTCAACCCACCACACGGGTGTTACCAAACCATACAACATTATGGGGAACACATCCTCTGAAGCAGTACTTGTGTGTCCTATGTGAGAGTCACGCTGAGGGGACTGCATGTAACATAGAAAGGCAATCCCTAACCTAAAGCACTCTTCTGATTTAATGTTATCATAATACCAAGCTGTATTCTGTCCCAGTTTTAATTAATTTTATGAACTTACTGCTCTACTTTTGAGTTTTGTGGCTGAGGTTTCATGTGTTAGGTAACATCCACCTCTCATTCTCATGTTACAGAACCTTTTTATACATCCTTTTTTCATATCTCATCTTTTACTTGACAACATGGGATTCAAGAACAGCTCACATGAAGCCAAGGTGACAACACGATGCACCCACAGAACAGTCTTTCTGTTAATTTTTACTAGTGATACCAAAGAACACTCTAGAAGTCACAGATAGAGTCATTGCTATATCATCTGGTAGGTAAACAAATGAACAAACGGTAAAGAACAATTTGTTCAGGAAAAAAAATAAACATTAAAATTAAGGCAAAGTGCAAGCATCACAGATTGAAGAGGTTGGAGGGAAAAAGTTGTGTTCATTATAAGAACAAGCATAAATTAACTACTCAGTGCACAATTTACATCATGGGTGTTACACAAACAAAAATACTCACAAATTAGTCACCCTTTTAATGCTTTTTTCTTAATTGCAGATTAATAGGCAGTTCAACTTTACAGGTTGGTAATTTGCCACTATGATCTGCTTTTTAAAAGTTGAACAAGAAAATAACGTTAGAATGTTCCAAATACGCTGTTGGTAGGAAGCCCAGTTAGGCCTTCTCAGTTGGACCGGGTGTTTTAAACATTCCACAGCCTTCTTGCAGGAAGGCAGGCACTAGTTCTGCATTGGCAGTGTTGTAACAAGTGATCGATACCAAGACATTTACTCCTTTGTCACTCCTAGCTCAGCAGGGGTGTGCACAGCCGGAGTCTGAAGGCAGAGTGCTTTCACAGTCAGCAGGCGGCTGTACAAATCATCCTGGGCACATCTAACAGGGGCTGGGGGCAGGGGATGATGGTGTGTGATGGTGGCTGAGGACCCCCAGCCCTTGCTCCTCCTCCCCCAGATACCTGTGAATGCTCAGCACTACAAAAAGAAAAGAGAACATATTTTACTTTTTTATTATTTTTCCTAAGCCTTTTTTTTCCCCAGCAAGGAATATGGATTCACACTAGCTACTATGAAAACAAGACACAGATTTACCAAAAACCAGGGTTTAATTTTCATTTAAAAACTCTGAAAACATGAGCTGAAAATTAAAAGGACTCCTTCCTATATTTTTCAAAATGAAGCATTGTATTTTTCCACTAATTTGAAATGACCATTTCAGAACGTCTTGAGTTCATTTTTAAAATTTCAGGTTAAGAAAGCTATTTTGATTTCCTCCCATAATGCTTTCTTCCAACTGATGCATTCTCAACTCCTTAAAAGAAAAGTTTTAACTTTTATTATAAATGGGAACGATTTGTTGTATTCTTCACAAAAACTTAATAAACAGGAAAAAGTCTTTTTTTGCTTAGCTGTGTGTCAAATTCAGAGGGAAAAAAAGTGAGCAATTCAGATTCTTCACCAATACTTATTCTACAGTAAAATACTACACAGCAGCACTGAAGGTGCTCATACTATTCCATGTGTAAGTCTCAGCTTACAAATCACAAAGTTCCCTCACAGTCTTTGAACTCAAAAGCTCATGATCTTATACAAACTAAACATTGAAAGCTGAGCCATTGTTAGGGAGATAATGGATGATGTTACACTGGGAAGAGCAAGCGCTTAAAGAACACAGGACTGCCAAGAATACATGGGGAATGCAGCCATTCTAGCTAATAATATCGAATTCTTAAAGTTACTGAAACTGTTCCTTACAGTGGCAGATCTCAGCTTTGCAGAATTCAGAGCTTCTCAGCCAGACCCCAGCCCGTGGTGCCAGAAAGCCCAACTTTACAGCCAGTGAAGACGTACCCTAATTGGCTCTGTAGGAGCCAGTTATGGCCTAAAACCATTGGGCTATATTTAAATTAGTAAGTTAATATGTAAAAAAAAAAAAAAAACAACCCACCAGTCCTTGGTAATGTTTTCTTATCACCCATAAATTTAAAAAAATATAATTATTTTATTAACTCAAGCACAAAACTACATGAATGAAACTATACCGCTCTGACTAAACTGCACTTTATAGAACTGTAACTAATTCAGTACTCTAAGCATCATGTACCATGCATAACTATGTGTGTATTTCTTTACAAAAATTCATTAAAAGAAAAAAAGTATGATGGAAGTATAGAGTTCATAATAAGTAAGCCTATGGAGTTCAGCCCACTAACTGCCATGACTTTTTCACAAGTATTTTCAGCCTTTCGTAAAATTTTATTGCATATTTGTACCTTTTCTTAAATCCCTAAAGCTGTTTGAATCTCATCTTTCCTTGAAAAAATATTGTTCATGACTAACCAGCACACAGCTGTGGGGGAAAATCATCCTTTAAGAGTTCAGAAATTACAAGATGCATAAATAGAATCAAGTATGTATTATGTTAAAATAAAACCTCAATATTTCCATGCCATGAGTGTGATTACTAAATATGTGGCATCAGTGACACAAAGCAGAGAATTTTTCTTTTGTAAGATCAGAAATGCAGAACTACTCATTTTATTTAAAACCAAAAAAGCAGAAGTCATGTAAAGAAAGACATTTCATAGAGTTGGGGCAGGTGAAGATCCACACAATTTCATGGTACCACCAAGTTAATAACAATGGGATACCCAATATGAGTGCATGCTTCTGCTATATGTGCATACAAATTGGATAAATCCTCTAGTGGACAAATTAGGACCGGACATAATCTGTTTATCCTTGACACTCAGCGACACCTGATGAAGTAGCATAAGCAATATATGTGCCATCTGAAGCTCACAGAATATGATTGTTAAAATCCCCAGCCTAAGGAATCTTACGTTTCTGCACTGGAAAAGTTTGAAACATATGAAAAACTGTAAACAACCCAGCCAAAAAAAAACAACCCAGAAGCAAAAAACAACCTTCTTTGGTCTATTGGTTGCAGCTCAAATTTCAAGATAATGTATATAGGAACACAGAGCCAGATTCATCAGAGCTTTACTGACTCATTAATGTAGCTCTGAATAAATGAGATTTTGTGTGTAGATTTAGTTTGAACGATAATTGCTAGGATCAACAGTGTGATACGTATTTAAACCTGGGACTACTGCCACTGAATAAATGAAGGAATCATCACTAGTTAATCTTTGCAGGACAGTGTGTTCCTGGTTGGACCACAAAGTATCAGCAATAATTTCTGCAATGACTGGAAAGAAGCTGTGTCATTTACAATCATTAGAAGATTTTACCATTTTGCTGAGCCAGAAATACTGTAAAACTTTTGGAATATTTTCTGAGCATATTATAGCTAAAAACAACAGCAGATAATGTAGAAGGACAGACTGCCCAAGTGCTTTAAAATGCTGCTATGTTGTAGACCACAAAGTTAGTATATTTAGAATAATGTGTGCTCTATAAATTTTTTCCACTCATTTTACTGTCAGTCCCTAGAATGAGAGAGACTATCTGAGGGTTCTGATACAGGAATTGGTTCCTTTGGTCTTGAAACAGTAGTCACAATCTGAAAGGATTTTTAAAATCCTCTGCTCTGGAATATTTTTAAAAATACATATTAACTAGATTGAAAAAAATTGTGGGCTATCATGTCATTTAATCTTAATTTTGGATGGAACTCTGTCATAGCTCCAATTTTGAGTATCCAAGCCTCAAGATAGCAAAAGCAATCTGATTAAAAAAGGATTTTCTGAAAAATAGTTTTTTCTACAGCTTGAAAACTAACAAAAATTGGAAAAAAAAAAATTGATAGAGCACTTGCACATCAGTTTTGAATGGTGGAAGTGGAAGTTATTTGGTCCAGGCTAGATTTTCTGATGCGAGGCAGAGGTATCCTCTGCAGAGAAGCCATTAGCTCAGAGCACCCTGCCTGGGTAAGGAACTCTCCCCTGATTCAGGCTGGAGATTCGAGAGCTGTTTCCTGCCCCTCTGTCTGAGGTGATTCACTTTCTCTTGTTGGCATTCCTCCACTCTATACGAAGAATTTATTGCTCATGAAATCTGGTTTCCCAAATCCCATGTGACTTTCTGTCCACTAAGCTATAGAAAAAATCTGTCTTTCCCCTTTTCTTCATAGCAAATGAAATGATGTTGTAAAATATAAAGATTTTGGTTTAGACTCAATTCATAGTGAGAAACCATTTATTCCCTAGACCCAGAAGAAAATTACTATAAATCAAATATAAAATGTAAAATACATACTATAGTTTAATAAAAAATATAAATTATCGCTACTGACATTCCACCAAGTTGAACAAAGAGGTTCAGCCATTCTGAGAGGACTAGTCCAAAAAAGTTAGTTTCAGAATTGTAAACCTCAAACAAAATTCTACTTTTTACATCTTTAAAATGACAAAAAAAAATTGAGTGGAGTCAGTAGCTGACCTCCAGGACATTGATTGCACACATCCATATGACCTAGGAGGGTTGATCACTTTACACTGTAAGGAACTTTATACCGGTAATTTCACCTTTCATAATAACTACTATAGTTGACAGTAATTTTTAGGTAAACAGAGAATGTTAAAACAACTCAAAGCTATGAATACTTTTACATTTCAAAGCAATGAGAAATATTTGAACTTGAAGTCTAAAATGGATAAAAATATACAGAAGAAGCAAAAAACCAAAGAATAGATTGACTAAGTTATTCCAGAAAAAAAGGTCATTTTCTGATTACAATCAGCCAAAAATTACGTGAAGAAGAGACACAAAGAGACAACCCTGTGCATTGAAATAAAAGGCCATAACTATCTGAATATTTCTTATGCTGAATATATTCAGGTTTTCTGAACAAGCTAGAGAAGATTTTACTAGGTCAAAATAATAAAAATGAACACTTAAGCATGATTTGTACGTTTGTGAAAGCATCCATCACATCTAAATTAAAGTCAGGCTGATTTTGCAATTATAATTCAATGTGTCCTGCTCTCCATTACTGTTGCACATTTCAGTAATGTTTTTAACAGCTTCATTGTTTTCCCTGGCTTATCCAGAGACACCCAGGTCAAACTGCTTATAAAAAATATTCCCACTAAATGTGTTGAAGGAAATAACCGGTGGTGAAAAATATTGAATACATCAAAATCAGTTTACTGTGTTAAGATTACGTGCTAAATTTAAAACTACAACATTTGCATTATGTTTTAAATCTGGTTCTAACAAGCACTGAAGGCTTTTTGGTGTTTTTTTACTAAGTACAAAGTCATAATTTTATATTCCAGAAAATATAACTGATTAACCTAGCAACAAAAACACATTAGCATATATCTAATGCCCAAGATGTTACACAAGAGACATCATACAGTCACTGATGAATGGTGATTACAATGGTGAGGAGAATGAACAAACAAGCTATTGAAAAGTGAAATTGCCAAAATGACCTGTTCCCTCTTGCTGTCCCTCCGCCACCCTCTTACTCAGCGCTGCCCTGTACAAAGGGTGACTATGTTTGGCAACCCCCATGAAGCCTCACTGCAGTTAATAGAATCGCATACAAACTTGTGCAAGTTAGCTTGGATGTTAAGGTTACATTCTGGTTTTATTTTACCTAATGCCATTTACTTCAGTTCCTCCCCCACCGTCATCAATGGTACCATACAAAAAAAAAAAAAAAAAAAAATCTAAGTTCACTTCATATATGATAAAACTTTCTATTTTGCTGTCATTCAATTTTTTGCATTTCTCATGTCTCCTGTGTCCAGCCAGGGTCATTTTACTTGTATTTGGTTTTCTGGTTTTGTATAATTAAGCTGAAATTTTAAGATCCAAAAGAAACATTTTTTTGTATGCTTGGTTAGCATGTGTGTGAGAGAATCAAAAGAATCAAAATCCAGTAAACAACTTTTTCCTGGTCAAGTAAGAGATTATCATTGTAGTAGGACTTACATGGAAAAAAAGTAATTCCTAACAAGCAGCCTGTCAGTCTTCTCTGGAAGTCACTTCGGAGGTCTGACATGCCGCCTGGTGATGTGAAAAGGAAAAGTTATGCAGTATCAAAAACTGCCCCTGTATCTTGCTGTTCTTTCCAGTGTTGCACTGGGTTGTGTAACTTCCTGTACTATCTGTAGAATCCCATTATCTGCAGTGAATTGTAGAGGTTTAATGCTGCAT
This sequence comes from Gorsachius magnificus, assembly GCA_034008185.1. Taxonomy (NCBI): domain Eukaryota; kingdom Metazoa; phylum Chordata; class Aves; order Pelecaniformes; family Ardeidae; genus Gorsachius; species Gorsachius magnificus. The sequence goes on from CM067084.1 coordinate 62,268,687, forward strand.
TTAAAGATATATGGCAATACATAATGCACTTTCGAGATTAGGTCTGTTCCTTTGCTTTTGTTTTTGCTGGTTTTAACTTTTTTTCTGTGTAAAACAAATGTGTTGACTGTGCTCAAGCACAATACATTGAACTGGTGCCTTGCCAGGTACTGTGTTAAAAGTGAAGCCCAGAAAATGAGTCTGTGAAGCAATTATGCATGAAATGTCTTTTAAATATATTTATTCATTACTACTAATAAAAAAGCTTGTCTTTAGATGATTCTTTCATTTGTTCCAGACGCTAATATTTCTAACTGTCCAAACCATAAGCATCTCCTGTTGAAAATTATGTTCCTATGCTTATTTAGAGAAAATGATTTCAGAATATGAAGTTGTGTCATTTGTTTAGATAGTTACATGTAATCTCTAATATAAACTGCAACATTCATACACCATTTTTTCAGCCTAATGTTTGGCAATCATTGACACTAATGAAGTAGACCTTCCAATCACACAGCAAGTATTATTACTATTTCACAGATGAGAGAATTGAGGTAAAGAGAAACAAAGACAGACAAATAGCTCCAGGGTCTTCTACCCCTAGAAAAAGATTCCAAGTTCGTGACTCACAGGCCTGAAATAAGATCACAGCTACACTATTTTTCTGTAGACTCCAAATTATTTGTAGACCTTTCTCATCACAGAGTCAAGCATACTACAAGGAAAATGTGTCCATTGCACTGGATATTTACAGCTAAATAACACACAATTTAGGTTTCACTTGAGAACTATCTGAAATTTTCAGTGGTAAGAACACAATCCCTATTGAGTGTTGAACATCCTCCTCATAATAAATTGGACCCTGATATAACAACATGTGAGAAAAAGAATAAAGAAAAGTCATGAAAGCCAGCAACTACTAGACTCTGCACTGTAGTAGTGCCTAGACGGTTGAGTTCATTGATTTAGACTCTCCATACATGTTAACAGATAGCATTGCCTAAAAGCTTAAAGTTCAAAAAGATGAAGAATTGGTAAGTAAAAAATAGATGTGAACCACTTTAGGATTCTCTTACAGCCTGGTTCCATGGTTGGAGACACTGCACAGTGGAATGCATACATGCCTTGCCAACAAAGCCAGCGCAGGAGTCCCTGCAGCCTTGTAGCTTGTCCCTGCCCCATAGACCACAGTTCATCCCCCATGTATTTGTACTGCTGATCCTGTCACAGGAGCAAGGCTGAAAATTAACTCAGCAAGTTAAAAGAATAAGTATTCTGGGAAAGTCATGGGGAGGGAAGCATACCTGAACTCCAAGTCCCAAGGAGCTGATGACAGTTTTCAAAGATCCTGATGGAGCTGTAAGAACACTTGTAAATAACTGTGGTGACAAAAAGTACCACGTACAGATCTACTGGCTGCCAGAATGCCCAAAAGATTTCTCAGCCCTTTCTTAGAATGGCCTCAATGCTCTGTCAGATGAGAACCTGCTGACACAAGGTCCTGCCATCCTAGATTCTTTTAGGTCAATTTTTGACTTCACATTTTCAGTGGTGTTCATTTCCCTTGCCTTCTCTGTGAGCTGGAGCCAACATTAACAGGGATTTTTTGGTTGTTTTTCTTTGCTTTGGTAAACTATTTTAATCATCCTTTAATCCAATAACTGCAAATATTTGTTTTATTTCTCATCTTTATTTGCTTCCAAATTGCCATAATCACCACATACATCTCTGTTCTCTAAACACCGTAGCTGAAAGCAAAATAATCATGTCACAAATTGGCTAACTTCAGAGAAATCACAGGTATCTAATACATATCTAAATTTGCGACATCACTCCACATTTACTACAGAGAAATAAAATTAAAGCTATCATTGCCATTCAACCCTTTGTGATCCTTTCCCAGTTGCCTCAAGGATTAATGGCACTGAGTTCCAAAAACCATCTGAGTTTCCCTCTTTGAAGAGCTATGCAAATTGCTATTTGTATGCAAACTGGAACTTTAGGCTTTACTCTCCTAATTTTAATTGGTACACCATCATGCAGACGGCTGCTAATAGTAGCTTGATTTCTAGATTAAGGTCAACAGACCCAAACTGCACAGTGTTATTTGTTTCAACTAAAAAGATCAAAACCATAGAATAATGATAAAAAACACAGAGTTCAAATCAGAGGAGAGACTGGTTCCTCATCTTCCTAAGGGTCCATAACCTCAGCTAAACATTAATCTGTAACAGGAGTTGGATTAATTTTGTCTGCTTGGTCAGCTAATTTCTGAACAGCTGGCAAACTGAAATGATTTGCCATTTATATACAATTACTATTGTCAGATCCTGGGATCTTGCTGAAAGATAGGCTTCCAAGTGACATTGTCAAAACTAATGGAACAACTTCAAATATTGGATTTTTTTCTGGAATCAGTCAGTGTTTCAAATAAGTGTTTTTCAAGGGATTTAAAGTTACTTTTTCTTTTTTGTCCCTCATACCAGTAATGATTCCCATGAAAATATTTCTATAGCCACAAATTTCCTTCCAAAGTGTGTAAATAAAATTGGTAGAAGATGTCTATGGGAAAAAAATATTCTTATGGACTCTAAAAAACAAACTGTGGGAAAGAAATTCTCTATTAACTTGAAGATTTAATAAAGAAATTAAAATAAATAGGTCTTAAGACTTTTTTTCTGATGTAAAGTTATCCATTGACTTTAATGAGCATGCTACAATTTACACCAATAACAAGGACAAAATCAGGTTTTATGCCTGATTGTCTGATTTGATCAGAGGAGTTGAGACAACTAGAACATTGGTTCAAAAAAGTTTGGTTCAGAAAGTCTTTAACTTCAATATCTTTATTTCTAAATGCCCATGAAAAGGGAAAGAATGGAAATGAACCCTTCTTGTTTCCACCTAATTTTATCTCTGTACCACAGAAGTCTCTCCTAAAGAAAAATTAAACAGTGCAAAATACAACTCAGTATGCTTCTGCAGGTCCTCAATTAGCACAAAACTATGCCTCCCCTCATCTCAGAGAAACTGTTCAAGTTAAAAAGGGCATACAGCAAAGAGCCCTTATTGTTCCGCCAGACAGGGCATGTAACAACATACTCACACCACACACCCAAAATGTACTCAATTCAGGAGAATTCCTGAACAGAATGTAATTAATGTTACATGCCAAACCAATTAGTGAAGTGTCATTGGAGGCACAGCCGTTGCATCTACAGTTCCAAACTTCTGGGCCAAGATCCGGAAATTATACCACTTGAAAGCCCTTAACAGGAAATAATGAGAGTTTTTATGGCACCAGAGCCATAATTCATATCAGCCATTTAATGTATGAACATAATTAAGCAGTCAATAAGTATATTTGGTGTAATGGCTGGTTTCTAAGCTCTCCTCTCCCAGTCTAAACATTACAAAAAGGAGTTGAAATCATCAAAGGGATTTAAGCATCATAGGGCCTAGCTAGCTCCTAAACATCAGGATACTAAGGAGATCCTCAGTCAAGCATCCAGGAGTGTATTGTGAGGAGGCCGATATTATGCAAAGCTGATTGTCATCTCATGGAAAAGAATAGAGTTAAAATTGAGTTATAAAATACAGCAAAAGGAGAATAATTTCCAAAGGCCAAAAAAGAAAAAAAAAAAGAAAAGCCTGGAGGGTTTCCTTAACAGGAATTAAAAAAATTTTTTTTTTTTTTTGTTTATATGGAAGGCACTAGACTTAGACAATGTCTACAGTATGCCTATAATTGTATTCTGAAGACCATTTCTATTCATATGGCTTTGTAGTACAAGCATGGGGAGACACGGGATGAAATTAAAAGGAAGTAAATTTTTATGTATAAAGGAGAATAGATTTTATACACCATATAATTACCATAACTGCCTCAGTCCTATAAGATATTACTAAAGAAATAGCTTGGTCAGACTAAATAAATTACAAAGGTCACCACGCCTCATGTTTATAGTACCAACTAATAACTAGCTGAAATAAGAAGGAAATTACTCTTCCTCTGCCCCTTTGTATACACACTAAAAATAATATATAGGATTGTGCATGGCTGTGCATGAGATGTGACTTAACCACCTCTGAAGCACATAAAATATACAGGCTACCGTAAGAGGAAAGACCAGAGAAAGTTACCCATGCAATCTATTTTGGAGCAGAAATCCCTGTGTTCCTAAATTGGAATACAGAATTCAGCTCTGTAACTTAGGGAATCTTTAGTGCCTGGGAAGTGCCCAGACTGCACTCGTTTTGCTGGAGTTGTAATGATTGAGCCGTTCAGGAAAAGTATGATTTCCATACTAGGTCTGCTTGGAGAAAAAAAAACACATAAGATCAAACACTATTTACCTATTAATACCATAAAACGTGATGGTATTAACATTTTCTTCATGCTTCCAGCTTGTGCAGGTTACCTTAATGGTTATAACTTTACTGTCTTCCAGAGCGAGAGTGCAGGCCTAAAAGCAGATTTGTTGTACTCTGTGATCCACAGTTTATGTTCCTGTAGGGTCACAGAATGACTTCTGTAGCTCCACTGATAGGCTTGAAGGTGTTAACATTTAGCCCTTCTGGGAAGGAGCCTGCTCACCTTGATTGCCCCATGTCAATCACAATGCACATCAGGATTTGTACTAAAGAAACTGGGCAGATGTAGCTGTACTTTTGCCTTTCCCAGTCACACTGAAGTTACAGCAGGGCCTACTGGTGCTGTACTTAGGCACCACAAAGCTCATTGTTTTTCCCTAAACATACTTCAGAGCTGGATCTGGCAAGGTCGTGCTTAAGCTGCACTTTAAAATACAGAATAGATATATGTTATGTGCAAAGTGCTTTTCCACAGTGGCTTCTTCATTTCAGCCTGGTTTTGTTGTTAAAAAAACAACAGCATGAGTAGCCACCTCAGCATAGCACGCTTGCCATAGTGTGCATGGAAATGAAAACTGACTGATCCTATGCAATATGCTACTGTAGGTATAAAGATATTGAAAGAAGACAGCCAGCAGACAACAGTCAGGTGCTCCTGTCTCATCTATTTCCCTTGAGCTAAAATTAAGATTATGACTGTAAATAAGTCCACCACAGTAAAAATCGAATGACAGGAAGGCTGCATTCAATTACACTCTGAGCATGGCGTCTCTACATCTTTCCTTGAATCCCACTAACAGAAAACCTGCCAGGTCCTCAGCATCTTCTGGAGCACAGAGTTCTCACTGCACTCCCCTGTAAAACAGAAGCCTCCATACCCGCCCATCTTCCAATGTATGGAAGTTCATCACAACAAATTGCTAATGTTCCTTCTGTTTTCTGAACAGGATGAAAAGCAAGGAAACCATCAGCCAGTTGGAAAAACACCAAAGAATAAAACAATGAAAAAGTGTGATAATTCATTCTCATGTCAAAGACTGTGAAGAGGAGAGAAAATGTGATAAATTAATCCCTTCTAATAAGAAGCGATTGTAATAAGAATAGAGACTTATTCAATTAATCCACTCTTAATATAATCCTATAAGAATGATATGGACCTCCCTGGATACTATATCTCAAGATATGACAATTTTTTTTTTCTCAGCCAGCAGTTCCTGATTACAGAAAAGTAATTAGACAAAACTGTCTAATAAAGTGGTATTTGGGAGATAATCAAAACATCACACAAAAAGGACCAATGTAAAAATGTAGCAGATCAGTTTATAGGAACGTCTTAAAGATCCAGGTCCTGGGTAGGGTAAGTGTGATGGGTTGACCTTGGCTGGATGCCAGGTGCCTAGTCGTTCTATCACTCCCCTCTTAAGTAGGGCAGGGGAGAGAAAATATAGCGAAAGGTTCATGGGGCGAGATAAGAGCAGGGAGAGATCACTCACCAGTTACAGTCATGGACAAAACAGACTCAACCTGAGGAAATTAGTTTAATTTATTACCAGTCAAATCAGAGTAGGAGAGAATAAAAAAAACTCTGAATCTTAAAACACCTTCCCCGCACCCCTCTCCTCTTACTGGGCTCGACTTCACTCACGATTTCTCTACCTCTTCCCCCTCCAGTGGCACAGGGGGACGGGGAATGGGGGTTGGGGTCGGTTCATCACACGCTGTCTCTGCTGCTCCTTCCTCCTTGGGGAGGACTCCTCACACTCTGCCCTGCTCCAGCATGAGTCCTTCCCACGGGCTTCAGTTCTTCATGAACTGCTCCAGTGTGGGTCCATCCTTTCCATAGGGTGCAGTCCCTCAGGAGCAGACTGCTCCAGCATGGGTCCCCCGGGGAAGAAACCTGCTCCAGCCTGGGCTCCTCTCCCCATGGGGCCGGGTCCTTCCAGGAGCCAGCTCCAGCATGGGCTTCCCACGGGGTCACAGACTCCTTGAGGCACCCCCCTGCTCCAGCGTGGGGTCCTCCCCAGGCTGCAGGGGGGTATCTGCTCCCCTGTGGACCTCCCTGGGCTGCAAGGGGACAGCCTGCCCCACCATGGGCTGCACCAGGAGCTGCAGGGGAATCTCTGCTCTAGCACCTGGAGCACCTCCTGCCCCTCCTTCTGCACTGACCTTGGTGTCTGCAGGGCTGTTTTCTTGCACATCCTCTCACTTCTCTCCAGCTGCTGTTCCGCCACAGCGTTTTTTCCCCCCTTCTTAAATTTGTTATCCCAGAGGCACTACCACCATCACTGATGGGCTCAGCCTTGGCCAGCGGCAGGTCTGCCTTTGAGCTGGCTGGCATTGGCTCTGCTGGACACAGGGAAAGCTTCTGGCAGCTTCTCACAGAAGCCACCCCTGTAGCCCCCCCCCCCGCCGCTACCAAAACCTTGCCACCCAAACCCAATACAGTAAGCAAATAAACTCACAGCTTGATTCAGATTCTGACTGAGACAAGGTTTGTTTTTTACATCTACTGAAAATACTCTGGTTAAAAAAAAAAAAATGTATTCACTTTAGCTAGTTCCCCTATATACAAAAAGAACTTTAAAAATTATGTAGGAAAGATAGAGGATATAAGAGAATCTGGTTTTCATGCTCATTATATATGACCCAGGGCCAATGACTAAGAGTCATGAGACTTTTCCACAGACTTTTATTACCAGTTAGTTTCCTACTGAGCAATGTGTTAAGAATAAAATGCCTGGATCACTGGAAAATGGTAAAATGCAATGGTCTAGCTGGTTAGCTGCACCAGAAGTCTGCCATATACTAGCAAGCTTTACTATACCTGCAGCAGTCATTCCTGCACACCATGCCCACAGTTCACCTATGCTATATCCAGCAAGTCACTTGAAATAAATAAGAAAAAAAAAAATCTTATTCTCTGCTCCTTGATGCATATATACACCATAACACATATCCTCAAACCTACAGCACCAAATCTCCTGCACCTACTCTGCATTTCCTTTTTTTGTTACTCGCATATTAAAATAGACAGTAGACCTGTGTCGGATCTGCTCAAGCTCCTCCAGACGTGTTTCTGTCACTTCATATAATGGATACAACATAAGTTAAAATTCTCATTAAAACTTTAGCCTTCTTAACTGCTTCTGTCTGCATCTAATTTACAACTAGTTCTCCCTAGTCACATGTTCTATAACACCTTCTTAGTGCTAATTTGCCGTTTGAAAAATCACCAAACCTGATGCACTCACTAGTGCATATGATGATTAATATTGGGAAGACAATCTTTTATATCATGAAAACTTGCTACATACAAATTCCTGTTGTATAATTTAATATATATTTATACACTGCTAAGTTTAATATACACGTTTCTGTTACAAGGGCATTTCCTTTTCCTTCAGTACTCGAAAGATTATTTTTTGCAGTTTCAGAGGCACTGAAAGAAAAATAACGTTTTGGTGGTGGTTTGGGGTTTCCTAAAAACACATTTCCTTCTGATTTGGGGTTTTTTCACAGCATAGAGATTGTCCTGTGGAACATGGCTAACCACCTGCTTTCAACACCAACTGCCATTGCTACATTTATTATCTTAGATCTTTCAGTAGCATTTGACATCGGTTGACATTGCTCATCATGGGATTCTCCTGGAGCATCTGGAATCTTGTGTTGGCCTAAAAATCATTACTCTACACTGTCCAAAGCAGTCAGTTTTAATCTTTCTAATTTATATGTCTTCAGTGCAGTGGGCTTTACTGATAGGCTCATTTTTTGTCCCCGGGCTCCTGAAGTCTGCATACTGCTCTTGGCCATAGCATTTAAGTAGCAGGGCATTTGCTAGAGCAATTAATTAAACAGTGGCATCCTAAAAGTGTTCACTAAAGAATGATAAAAAATAAAATTTTAAAATTATAGTAAAATTCATATTCTGCAGCATATGAAGTCATGGATTCATGGACATAGCAGCAGAAGAATTTCTTGGTAGCAAGTCCTTCAGTGAATATAATATACTTTATTATTATTATTTTCTCTCTATTCAGAGTTTAATCATTTTTTATTCAATGTATTTTTTATAATAACTATCAAAATAATGGTGTTTAGAATGGGAGATGAAGTATGTTCTTTGTTCAGTAACTGCAATGAGTAATTTGACCATACATCTCAGGATAGTGAGTTACTAATTTTTTTTTTTTAAATAATTAAGAATTCTTTTGTGAAGAACAGAAAGCAGTAAATATCAGATACTCCCCTTTGCACATACATCCCCTATGCAGATATAAACACTAGTATTATTATGAACTACTGCTTACCAAGCACTCCAGACAGCAAAGGCACTGCTTCTTTAAACAATAACTGGGCATTGATCTGGCCAAATCAGCTAGCTTTGATTCCTTTTTGTCATTGTCACTAAATTCTGCTTTGGAGATTTAAGCTTTGTGCCTCTGAGCTGGGTTTCAAACCATACCTTTCAGTAGTATTACTGACACAAGATGTTGCTGCAGGAATGGATGAGAATTTGGATTGGAAGCTTTTCATAATGTCTATCTATTTAACAGACACATTGCTTGAGAGTGATGTTAAGAGTGAGGAACCAGCAAGAAAGAATAGGGTACTGGGATGGGAGGAAGCGAGAAGAGGCAAATAGATTTTCAAGCAGAAAGACTGGAAGACATGCCAGGATGTCATATGACCAAAAAGCTTGATCAGACTGTCAGACTAAACTGGCACTGCAGAGAAGAGAATCAGTGTTGCCAGTGAGACATCAGAATGGTTTCAGAGTCCAGAACTCAGTTCTTCGGTTCTCTCAGTATCTCACGGTTCCTTTTTCTAGACAGTTAAAGCTTCATTCCATCCCCAGCTGATCTCAGCCTGATGTTTTGTGGTTTTTTTAATTGGAAAGACACTGAGACAGACAAGCAGTATGAAAATTCAGAATTTTTAACCAGATAGCTATTTTGTGCGTGTGATGGAAATACTGATATCTCTAGAAGCTTAAAGGTCTTGAACCAAAAATAGCAAGCCAGTGATCTGTAAAAACCATGGTTCTGATTTGATGTAAAAATGCCTGAACACAGGATATGGGAGAACTGAACCATTCCAATTCCAGAAATACAACTTTTTAATACACTGCTTTGCTGGAAAATTACTGTCTACCTCTAGCACTCTGTGCTGTGTTCCTGAATTTTTTTCACTGACGTGAAAACAGAAAAACTATGGCAGCTATGGATAAGTTCCAACGTCTTGTCTCTGAGCATAAAGTATCTATAAATCTCTTTATTCTGGTTCTTTTCATAAAAAACTGATCAATTTGGCTTAAAAATAGCAGGCATTGGAGTTTATTCTCTGTTGAGCATCTTCATTACAGTGCCAAGAAATGCTGCTGAAGTGAATCGACTCTGTCCATACGAAGCTCAGTTTTTGCTCTTGATTGCATAACAGATTGATTATTATAAATCTCTGCTTGCTGTTCTTCCTGTTTTTCTGCTGAACAGCAACCAGGTAATTCCAAACGCTACAGCAAAAATGCTGACCTGCAAAAAGCATCCTGGTGTATTAGCCCTCTTTTTAATACCTTGTATTGGCTTCTACCCAAGGGTCTGATTAATGTCATACAACACCATCATCCACCACAAACACATCTATGGCTCTGGATTTGGTAGCAAAATAAACTTTCTTTTTTTTTTTTTAATGTTTCTTGCCAAGCTAAGAGATTTGATGATGTAGTTCACCACTCCTGATTATTCTGTAATTCCAGCTGATTGTTGATTTCTCTATTTCAGAAGTTAGATACTGCAAGGGCTTTTTACCATCATATTATTCACCTTTGCAGCTCAGCTCCTTCTGACATCAGGAAGATGGATGCAATAAGCAACTTTAATGCTAAGTTTAATTCATTCTGCCTGAAACAGTTTTTAATTAGATATCATTTGAGATTTTTTTGTAATTACTTCTTGGCGCTTCTGGTCACTGAACTCTGTAACATGCCCTAGTATGATAATGAGAAGTATGCCTTAGCAGTTGAAATGCGCAAAATCCACTCAATATTATTCTTAGAGTCAGAAGAATTCTATCATTTGCCTTTTGAAAATTATTTTAATAAAGTTTCTTAAAACACTGTAGGGGAAAAAATTAGAATGACCTCTCCAAATCCAGAGATAGTCTTTTTACACTGCTTTTTTTTTTTTTTTTTTTTTGGGGGGGGGGAGTTGGGGAAGGAGGCCCTAAAGTGATATTCAGATGACAGAGTAAAATCTTTTATTTTATGCAGAAGAAGCTGAAGTCAAAGGATAGAATTAGTGGAGATTAAACTAACCATGAAAATAAAAAAGTAGTACAAAACCAGCCTCCCCTAAAAAAGTTGTAAAGAAGTCCTTTCTGCCTATTTCGCTAAATTTCATGCATTCCAGAAACACAGCTCATACAGTTCTCTCTTGTCTAGGACCATCTCTGCACAATTTCTGTACATTTTTTTCTTACAATTACGTTTGTGGAAATTGTAGTACCATACAATGAAGTTAGAGGGCAAGAAGATGGGGGGTTAATAACTACTAAGCCAAACTTGTCATTTTTGGTACTGAGTCTACCAACAAGATCTATTGTTGATGACAAGCACCTTACCTTCACTAGCAATGTTGGGTAACTGAAACCAGAGATTCCATAATGGAAGTAAACCCAACATATTATATGGTTACTGTCACTAAGACTTCATTCTAGTAGTTCATTAGAACTTCAGAAGGTAAAGAAAAATGCTGCTGTCAGGCACCCAGAGCTCTCTATGATAAAATATTAACTCTCCATCATATTCCAGTTCATGCATTCATATACTATTTTGGTGCAGATGCTCTGAAAGCAATGAGAGAACATTATATTTGCACAGAAATTATCCAGATCAGGAAGAAGGACTACAGCATTAAATAGGTCTTCTCCATCCCTGAATTCTATGACTCAGATATAAAACCTGTCCTACAGTGTTGCTCATCCCTGTTCACACCATTATGTATAGGAATAAACAGGTATTCAGTGAAAACCAGAGGATGGAAAGAGATACTGTTGTAGTCACTTACAGAAAAGGGGAAAGCAGTGCTTTCCTGGAAATGTTTGTTTCAACCCTGTTACGATATCCTTTAGTGTTACCCTTAGGTATAAATTTTATGAGCACACTGTGTGCCATTGACACCAGCTGGAATATAATCAGAAGTATGAAAGTCACTTATATAAGGCATACCACAATGATAGGGCATATGGTCACCCTGTAAACTCTCATATTTCAGATGCAAATTTTCTATCTCCCAGGAATGATTGTAAAGCTATGATCAAGGCATCAAGCAGTTAAATGCTTTGGCCAAGACCAGCAAAATTTTGTGCCAGAAAAGAGATTAGAGAAAAAAAAGATTCATTTTAACGTAAAGACACTAAGAAAGGCAAATCAATCTTCCTTGTCCAATAAGCATCACACACACAAAAGGAGTACTTGGTCTGTAACAATTCTCATTCAACAGCAGAAAAGAAGTTGTTTCAATAAGTGCAGAGAAAGCATTTTCAGTGCGAATTTATATAAGGTTATCTTCCCATTGACCTCAATGGCATTGGATCAGACCTTCAGTTGACATTGCCATTTTCTGGTTCATTCTCAAAAGTCTTCTGTATCTGGGTGAATTACTTAGTCCTCTAAGTCACTCATCCCAGTTTCCTTGCCAGCCACGTAAGATGATAACTGAAGCCTTGGGATGCTATCTGTTATTAAAAATACAGGAGAAATGCAGAGTTACTTTAACTGATCAAAAACAAATTGCCATATTTATGTAAAAACCAATATAGATATTTCTAATTAAACTTGTCATCAGAAGAAGCAGCTGATAATTATGGTAGCAACAGCAGTTTAATTGACATGAGAGCTTAATATCTTTGTTTGATTTCATACTACTGACAACAAATTGAAAAAAATGAAAGAACCAACATCAGGCATTTTGTTGGAATTGATTAACATTTAGATATGATCAATCCAAGACATGAAGCATCATTAATCCCAGTAGTGACCCGTAGTTATGTTGCTCAATTGCTCACAGATCCACAAACCTTGTAGCTGAATTAATAACATTAATTTTATCCTTTCCAACACTGGCTAACTACAACAACTGTATGTTATTAACAGCAGCATAAATAAAACCAGTGACACAACTGTCTTGACACAGTGCAAAAACATTTATGCTCACTTTATATGGCATAGTAAGCCAATGCTTTGGTCTCCTGTAGATCAACTGCATAAGTGTCTCTCATTTGAGAAAACAACTGTCAAGGAACAATTGCAGTTAAGACGTTTTCACACTTGAACTCAGTTATATAGTTAGGTTTCTGACAAATTTAAAAGCAGAGTCCTACATTTCTTTCCACTGTTCTCAAAGCAAATAATCTATTAATCTTTTACCATATGGTTGCTAGAGATGGATTACTCACAATCTTTCCCATGAAAGTCATATTTGGAAATTCACAGCCAAAGCATTTTGTTTACTCAGAAGGGAGCATCCTCAAAGACACTAATATTTCAGGAAGACATTACTTTTGATTATATAATACCAAGGCACAGTATTAGTCACATATTTTTCTACAAAATTCCAGTTGCAGACAACTAGTTCATGATAAAAAACTTAAACAAAAACCAACCACCACTACAGCAACCATGCACGAGCCATGCAAGTTTGTCCTGGCTCGAGAATCCTAAGAGCTCTCTCCATTAAACTACACTTTCTAAGATGACACTGAGAAAGTATTGAAGCATTTAAAATGCAGACTGAGCAGTCACAGATAAAGACATAAGGAAGATAATTATTTTATAAGAAGTTAAAAGGAAACCAAAACCAAGCATCTAAAAGACTTTGGTATCCTGGCCTCACCAAAACGCTCTCAGGTTTTGCTATTCTCTCTAAATAACTCATTTTCCATTCTAGTAAAAACTGTCAGGCCCTGAAATGATAAAATCTGGGAAGTTGTCTCTGACATAGTCTGTCATTCTTGATAGTTTGGGAAATAAAAAGGAGGTTTAATATAGGTCATCTTCAAATGTCTTGAAATTATATCCTAGCTCCACTGAATCCAATCACCCTAAGAGCATTAAGGTACTTCAGAATCCCAAATTAATTTGATGCAACAACCACTCAGCTCCTGTCCTAGTACTTTCTGTTTGCTAGGCACAACAAATGACAATTCAGATAGGGCAAAGATAAGGAACAATACATAATGTGCTTTTAGATAAATTATTTTATTGCCTACAGCATCAGTATACTCAGACTTCTGAGCAGAAACAAAAAGTCACACTTTATATTTACAGGAAACACAAGATGCATTATATGGTGTGTATGCGATTCCCACTTTGTAAAGACATTATTGTGATTTCATTTAACCTTAGAAATGACCATTGCTGCTATTAAACATGCACTCTTTTACAGTCTGTAAAAAAGTTATTATTTCACAGCTACTGGTACTTTCCTTTTTACCCCTCACTAGTCAAAAATCTTATATACTTGTAGAGCTCATCTTGAGAATACAAGCAACTCCCCTGAAGTATCTGTCATTAAGGGCTACAAAGCATGAACAATTGGATGCAGATTACCTTGTCTATCCACGAAGCTTACACATCCCCATTACCATGGTGCCTGAGCACTTCAAAATCTTAAATGCACTTATTCTCATAAAACAAGAGAAGCGCTACCATCAGCATTTTCTAGAAAGGGAAGAGAGGCACAGAAAGTCTATGGGACTTCCCGGGAAGTCAGTGACTGAGGCTAGCACTCAGACTAGTGGATTCACCTCTCTGTTGTATTATTTTGCCCCAAGCAAAGTATTCGGATAGAAACAGCCTATATATAAAGTTCTCTGACACATTAATATGTGTATGTGCATGTGCAATGCAGAGAGCCTAGAGAAATCGTGCCCTGACCTAGTTAGGGGCTCCAGATGCTTCTGTAGGCTAAATAATTATGATAGCAATTATGTTAATTTAGAATAAAGTTACTGAAGCCAATCAAGTTATTCCAGCATTACAACAATCCGAGATGAGAATTGAGCACTGAGTGACACATCCACTAATGGTTTTGGACCTTTTTAGAGTCTTCATAGCCCACATAATGCATTCAATTGCCTCCTTAAATCTAAAGTGTGTCCAGAGTAACAGCAAAGTGCTGTCCAAGCAGAAAGCCTCTCTTGTTCAATAAACACTGTCCTCTGAAGTACTGGTATTACTAGAGGAGAAAAGCTTCTTTAAGCTTTCTTCTGTTATCTCAAATGTTCTAGAACTGTGTAAAATTGTTTAGAGGTTATAGCGGCATTTCTGCTTTTACAGCTCATTTAACTATGCAATTAGACATTACAATAGATATGGAAGATTTAAAATTAGATATGCTTATCTTCAGTGCATGGGTCAGTACTTTTGACTTTAAAACAAATTATCATTTTGTTTCTCATCCCCCTCCCCTCTCTGTCACAAAATGAGGGTGTTTATCTTAGCTCAGCAATTCTCATGACTTCCATCAGATGGTAGGAGGCAGAGGGATAAGTTTTCTAGATTTAAAAATAAAGTGTTTCTGTAAAGCAATTGCAAAATAGCCAGACCAGTTAATGCGTTTTGTAAACGTGGGGGGAAATGTGTACGAATACAAAATTTCCACGATAGGAAGGTGAACAGGCTGTCCAATGACTGGTAATTCAGTGCTGGAAATTACATCACCCTGAACAGATATACAATATTACATTTCTATTTAAAATGGAGAAACTGAATGTCAGCGCAGTGGGGGACAAAGTAGCAGAGGAATATTGCATCTTTAATAGGATTTTGAATTAAAATATGCTGAGCAAAACTGCTTAAAATTGTATCTGAATAACAAACAGATAACGTTTTCATTTAAGAAACAAACCAGCTGCTGGATCAACACGTAGCTATAAAACCCATTTTTTTATGAAGAGGATGAGAAAATATACCCTGGAGATAGAAATGAGAAGTGAAATCTCAGCCATGTGGCCTTCTTCAGGCTATGGAAGGGAAAATATAACAAGGTTAACTTTGTTCTTTTTTGTCTGCAGCCCAAAGAAAGTCTCAAAGCCACAATGTCACTTCTCATCACAGTTTCTATTTCTAACACAGAAGAGGGAGGTTTGGGGGTAGAGAGAGGAGAGGTTTAAGCTTTTTTTTTTTTTTCATTTTCTTTCAATCTCAGAATAACATTACTTGTATTTAATGTTCTACATAATCTTGGAGTATTTTATGTGAGAAATTATGTATATTAGTAAATGAGAATAGTGTCACAGGCTACAGAATATCCACATTTCTGGCAGATTAAGACAACTACTGAATCCAAAAAGAGTATTTCCAGTGACCAATACCAAGTATGACTGAAACAGAATGGAATAGATCTTTCATTCACTTGAGGCTTTGTCTAGGACACATTGAAATCAATAGAAATTGACTTCTTTTTATTTCAATGGGTGTGAGATCAGTTATTTATCTCTTAATCTCAGCAGTTTCCAATGATGTGTATGTCAATAATGAACCCTTTACCCTCATTGATATTGAGGCACCATTAGAAACATAATCTTTTCTACAAAAAAAAAAAAAAAAAAAATCGAAAAAACCCAATCCCTAAAGCATCCCTTGTTGTAAAACAACACAGAAAGCATAGTTTTAGGAGTCCAAACGTTTGAGGAATTAGGCACAGCTTTTCAAACAGCAATGTTTTTTGGATGTCCAGCTAAAGAAAGTAAGGGCTGAATTCCCAGCCTTACCAAGGCCTCCTTTGGTATCCTTTGGCAGAGCTGAGTGTCCAGTATCACTGGAAAGACACCTATCAAATGCAAAACCTGGCCCTTTTTTTGGAAGTATTGCAATAGCTCATGGCTTCTCTCTGAGAGCCTGCTAATTGAGACAACCAGCAGCTGTACAATGAAATACAGATGAGATATACAAACTGCTTTTTGTCAGACAGGGATCCACCAACTAAGATGGAACATCCTCCCTCAGGGATGATGACCCATATCACCAATGGGGGAAATAAATAAATAGTCAAGCACTAATTCATTAATTGAAATGGGCATCTCAAGTCCTGAAACAAATCTCTCAATGTCACTAGTGGGGTTCGCCGGCAGTACAGGCACCTACACAAAGGATTTTACTGAAGGCTCAGGATTTTAACTTTTTTTTTTTTTTTTTTTTTTTTAATCTCAGGAAAATCACTGGCATTTTCATGTATTTCCCCACTCCACCAGGCTTTATTCTCAGGAATTTAAGTTATTTTCACAACCATGCTTAACTCCTGAATTAATTTTCTTTTTCATTATTTGATTAGAAGTAGTAGAAATTGTTTTCCCTTAATCAGATCTCATTTGAGCTATGGCTAGCAAAGTGGTATGAACTGAAAAAATGGGAAATGCAGACAAAACTCAGGTTTTCCTTATCATTTCCCTTTCCAAGCAAAATCTCCATGATTTTTTATAACTATTTTTTAATTAAATACTTCAAGTCTGCACCCATTTGGCTGTAACATCATACCATAGGCTGGTAAATAAGTTCAGAAGAAAAACTTCGTGAACATGCTGAAGGTAAACACATTTTCATGAGCACATTAAACTTTGTCCCGCAGGGTTGCAGAGGCAATGAACACAGAGAGCATTTTCTTTTAAAGGACTGGTAAAGCTCTTGGTGTTCTTGCTATCAGTGCTCACCTAGTTTAGCTAAGTTATTGAATTAAAATTTAATGAAGGACCAAGTTTTAAATTCTGCCCCACTGCACAAAGCTTATAAATACCCTACAACGATACCGCATGGTCATGATAAATTATACATGTAATGGTGCTGAAAGTTATGTAAATTCAAAAAAACTTTAATAAAGTTACACTCTAACTGACATTGATTGTGTACAATTGCAGACACAAGTTTATCAACTGATTCTGAGCTGCAATAAAAGAGAAATATGTATTTTCTTCTCTCGTTTATTCCCTGGAAGAATAAACTGAAAATCACCAAATTATCCTCCCTTCACAACTGTCTGAATATTAATTGCAAGCTTGAAGGGCAACAAAACACATACAGCATCGCCAGGACTAGTAATTAATCTGAAAGTTTCAGACTCTGACATATTGTGTACACAGTGCTGAAGTGATAACCCAGAGAATGTATTCCTCCTTTGCTGCTGATGGTCTATATCATTCTTGTAGATACATTTAGAATTTAAATTTTTCAGACTACAGACAGAATAAAATGCAGACCTTTAGAAATTAACCCTAAGCAAAAAAGTCACTATGGAAAGGAAAATTCAATGGTATTTATAAGTAATTTTGGTGCTTAATTATTAATAAGGAATATTCCTATCTTTTTTTTTTTTACAAAATTAAACATTGTGTCTCAACCTATTATAGAATAAAATCATGGTTAAACCAGCATGCCCATCGGTCAGTTCTTCAGTGGTTTCACTATTATCCTTTACAACTGATTCCAACATAAATGAAATTTGGCAACTCAGAGAGCTCACAGAATGCTGACAAGCAAATTCTCCCACTTTGGGGAAACTTTGCACTTGTTATTGCTGCATTTACTGCAGCATCTGTTGGTAAGGATCATTTTTCCTTACTCTGATTATTTGCACTAAGTTTAGTCCTTTACAAGCACACTGTAAAAGACTGAGGGAGTCTGCTGACATTACTCTCTAAGGAATGGGTTTCCCACAGGGCTAGTAAGAGGCGATGAGGACAGGTACTAAGTATGCCGGTTTTCTCCAGCCTTTCTAATTTCTTTGGAGAAAAAAGTCTATTCCTGTATAACTGGAAACTAACTTGCCTTCCAAAGCCCAAACTCATGTGTAAATGACGCAGCTACCTCAAAGCTTGCAGGGAGTCTACAGCAATAGCACTTAAGGCATCAGCTGCACCATATGTGTTGTTGGAAAGGAGATCATTTTACTCATTAGAAAAGATGTAAAAAGAAAGATGAAGACACAGCATGAGTGTACAACCTAGGTCAGTAACTTCACATTTTGATATGCCTCTAACAGGTACTAGAGGACTTGATACCTGATTGATATCATTTTCTGAAGAACAGTTCAATTTTCAAGAACTGGGAAATATGCCTTATAATTGGGTTGATGGGTATACGCACACTAAATTTGAGTATGTCCATATCAGTTTCATTTGTTCTACCCAGTCTGGCTAAATACAAGACACTCGTAATCTAGAAGCAACAGACATATTAGTAAAACACTCAGAGAACATAAATACCTCTTCTTATATGCAAAGTGCACCTTGCCATTTCATAAGCTTTCTAAAAATCGATGGCAAGCAGAAGATACTAGCTTTATCAGAGCACAACGTGATCCCACCTGTAATTCTTAGGGTATACGACATAACACATTCAGGGTTCATTTAGGCACCGTGCATGCCACTGTGGTCACGTATACACAGAGTGAGACTGCTGACTGAAAAACGTAGCATTCTGAGAGCGTTAAGCATTCAAAACCCAGACTTTTGAGTTCCAGGTTATCTGGGGTAGAATGCATTTTGGATTTTCCATCTTATAAAGTCTAATATCACCAACAATTCTTCAACATTACAATCATTAAACAAGGAAAAAAATAGATAAAAGACATGACACAAAAGCATCATCAGATCATCAGATCATTTCATCAAACCAATCAGAGATCAGTGATAAGAAGATACAGAACTCAGACTTTGAAAGCATCACAGTTCACTTGTATTCAGGCAGTGACTTAATTCATCTTATTATAAAACCAGAGAAGTACCGAGTGGGTTCAGAACAGAACATATGCCAGGAAAAGAAATATTCAGATACACATTTTTGGGGTGGACCCATTTGTCCTTCTAGAAGAAAACTATAAAAGTGACCACACAAGTTCTTAAATAAATGACAGTAAAACTCTTATTGACAGCATTGCACACAGACTCCACTTTAGGCAGGATATTCTTTAATGTGATGTGCCAAAGCCTCTCTTTACTAAAAACTTCTGAGGAGACCTCCCTTCTTGCTGGGTAATGTTACAGAGGAGCAATTATTCCCTTATTCACTATTGGTGGCCAGCTGGGAGTTTCAGGGTAACACCTGCAGTTGCCCTTTCTTTGCCCCCTCCCATGGGCAAATGAACAATACAAGCCACTAAATCTTTTCATCTTTATCTTTTAGCTTCTTAAGGAAAGCTAGTTTCACCCAACCCTCCCCATACCTGGAGTTAGGGTGGAGCATTTCAGCATTCCAGGGCTGCTAAAGCAGAAATTCAAAGGGCATTCCTCCCACCTCTTCAAACCCAGCCACCAGCAACTCAGTAACCTCTGGCCTGAGATGCTTTATATAAAAGTACCAACAAATCAGTATGACATCTCAGTACTATAACACCTCAGGTGATTGTTTCTAAGCTTTAAGATCAGAAGTGCAAAGAAACTTTTGATAACCAAGTGTCAAAAACAATCAGAATAAGAAGTACTTTGCTTGTAGTCCTAAATGCTAAATGCTCGTCCATAAATGCTCAGCACCTGATACAAATTCTCAGATGGCCAACAATACCTTAACCTCCACACCAAGCCAAATGAAGTTCTCTCCCTACAGTTATAGGTATATTCATTCCTGGAGAGCCTGGGTGTCAAACACAGTGTTTCTTGTGGGTAGAACTATTCTCATTCCTCTCCATATCTGCAGACACTGTTTTAGCTTGTTTATAAACAAAACTCTTTCTGTCTCTGACATGTGCATATCCCTGTGCACCCATTGTGAACATGAAAGAACCTTATAAAAGTGGAACTAAAAGAAGAGGAATTTCAGATACTTTAAAGGTGTGGACAGTTGAGCAGTGCCAAAACAAGGTAAAAAATGGGAGTTAATCCCCCTTCCAAATATAGAAGTAGTACAATTCAGATCTCCTAACGCTATGTAGAGATAGCTCTTAGCACTTGTTTTGCAAGGATAAGGTTTCTCCTCTGTCAGCTTTTGACTCTAGTCTTCCATTTACTTTCTCACAAGCTCCTCAGAACAAAATATTTTATTTCACGGTGAATGGAAGCTTTTGTGTCAAACTAAATGAAATGTTTCAGTCTTTCATTTCAGCAAGAAATATTCCATTCATTACTATTTGAATAATTCTCTCCCTTTCTATTTCCCTTCCCCTCCCCTTAATTTTACAGTCTGATTTGGCAAGGAAACATCTGACATGACTGCACAGGGTGTCAGACATTCTTCTCTCGTTGACTAATTTCTATCAAATTTGACAGTCAGAGTTCAAAGCTACTACGTGAGTTTTGTGAAAATCGGTGTCTCATGAGATAGTAGAGACCACATTAGTACTCCCACTGAAGAAAAGGCAGAGAGAACTTAGTATTTGACAGCCACTGCTGTGCTGGTCAACATATATTTACTATCTGGTCAATTTGCACACATTGTGCTTTAGACTGGCCACAGCATGTATACTGTCACTCACCCAGCGAGTAAACCAGAAAGCAGGTTGAGATTCAGGGGGACTGACAGCAGTAGGAGGATGGCCCTTAGGAACACAGAAGAGATCTAGAAATATCTCCCTGCTGATTTTGAGGTTCTTGCAGTGGGATGGGAGGGTGTGATAGGAAACATAAGACATAAACCCATCACAAACCAGGCCTCCGTTGCTCCTTTGCCTGTAGAATTACCTACTTCAGACTGGCTGCCAAAACAGAATCAACTGTTTACCCAACTTTCAAATTCCACCCACCTCAAATTTTGCAAAATGAACAGTTATCAACTGGGAAATTTGGCATTTTCACTTTGCAATAGTGTCTCCAGCTCTGACTTAATTTCTGCATAACTACCAGTAAGACAGGCAAGAACCCCTGTAGGGTTATTTTCTCTGCAAAAGCAATGAAAATCATTTGCTGTCCCAGAAGTCTCAGGCACAGTGCTCCCTCATACATACAAATGAACTTCCAGATCAGTCCAGTCCTCCTTCCCATGAAACCCTACTGCACTGATTAAGGCATTGGCCTGCATTCACTGAAATTTCCATCTCTTCATTTGCCCTTAATGAAAAATTGAGACTGACTCTGATTAAGGAGGCCACCAACTGCCACGTGTGAAATATCTGCCTTGTGGGCGCATGACTAAGGCCAAGTTCATAGTTCACGTAACGTATTCTGTTTTCTTGGATCCACCCAGTCAGATATGTCAGTTTACTAAGGGCAGTCTGCCTCTGTATTCAAGTTCCTCCTACACAGGAATGTAGGCTCTCTTTTTTGAAAACACTTTCAGACTATGTATAAATCAAGGTGCAACAAAGGTTCTTAGTAGATATGTTCTTGAACCTGCAGTTCTGCTGAAAAAAAACCCCATATATATATATATTTATCTCCTTCCTTTCTTCTCTGATTCACAACAAGAGCGGGATCTTTTTAAAAAGCTGTCTTCTTTCTCATGTAAATGTTACCAAAGTCATCCCATACAACTATGAACTGTAAAAAATACAGATTCTCAGCTTACTTGTGACCATAAGTGTGCTTAACTATCCTCATTCAGGCTAAGCAATACATCACATTACTGTATAGATAATCCTTGTAATATTTAGAGTGCTACTTGATGCAAATAAGGATGCAGAAATCACAACCTGAGTATCTTTTGGGGTCTAAAAGCCAAGAAAAAAAGAAGGCCAAAAAATAAAAAAAAAATAATAAAATCATGATATCGGTATATATTTGTGGATCCAAGTGACTAATTGAATGGCTAGCATAAAAACACATTCGTTATTAGAAATTGATTATATTTTTTTCAAACAGTGCTGGAGCTTTCCTGGGGTTTAACCTGTCATTTGCATAGGTTAATTTTAAATGGCAGTGCAAATTTAGCTTGAAAAGATAATTATAATATTTCACCTCCTTTCATCTCAGGTTATGTAAATGAGACTTTAATCTTTTTGCAGTTCATATTATATTAATAAGTAACAAAAAAAATCTTGATTTATGTTATGCTGTCAATCACTTGGTAGCAGCGGACGCAAATGAAAGCATGTGGGTACAAATCAGGCTAATTTCCAACTATTCTCTTAAGTCTTTCGTTTTATCTATGGGGTTATGGCACATATTCCAGATAAGGAAGGGAAAAGAGAGGTGGTTTTGACAGGTATCTTGTTAGATTGATATGTCATTTTTATCAGTAGTAAATGAATTCATCTCTCTGATAAGGAGACTATTTCTTAGACAGAAAGATCTTTATGCAGTATTTCATTGTCTAAGACTTCACAGTTCTGCTCAGGATCAACCACCTCACCCACATATACTTAGGGTTGCTAAAAGTCTTCCTTACCCCACTCTTTTTGGTTGTCCACAGCTCACCGTGGCCCAAATCATTTTACTCTGGTTTCTCCCTTCCATTTTCATACAAGTGGTGGATCTTATTGCACACCTCAGAGCTTCTGCATATTGAAACATGCATCACAAATTGTTCCAAAACTAGTGCAACTCAGCTGGAATCAGTGTGGGCCAAGGCACTAATGACTTAGCTTTGCTTTCAGATGACCCTTTTATTCCAAGGATGTGAAATGGATGAAAACAGCTCCAGTTCCTAATCATTACCATTAGGTGATGCTGTTTGTACCTGTATGCAAACTTTGTTCCCCATTTCACAACTGAAATAGTTTTGGCCCTTGTGACCATCAACCTATCACAGCAGGAATCAATGCTGGGTAGTCAGAAGTTTTCTTACCGTCATTTGATTTCTTTGTTCTACAAAACATAGGCAAGGCCTGTTTCCTTCATGAGAAATATTGCCGAAATTATTTCCTACAGAAAGTCTGGAAAAGGCCTTCTGTCTCTTTGGATCACTCCAGAATTCCCATTATAGCTTCAAAACAGATCCAGGCAATGAAACACTTCTGTCTCACTGAGCCCTACCTTTACTTCTAGGAGAAGGTATACTTGGACAACATGACCTGGACAAGATGTGTCTCCATTCACACAGCTTCTCTGTGGCACAAAGGAAGACTGACAAAATCTAATAATCTGAAACAAATTAATGAGCAAAACCAAGACACTTTTTTTTTTATATATCCCTAATCCTTTCCATAGGAATTTCATGTGTAGAAGTACTTGTACCTTGGTATCATCATCAGCCTAAGAATAATTTCTCATTTCACCATAAAACACTTCTTGCCATTTAAAAATCCAGTTTTCAGGACTGTTGTCCCATAGTTGCAGTTTCATCAGGCCTCGATACACCCACCTGTCGCCTCAGATGTTTTTAACATGTTTCTTAATGCATAAGTAAGATCATAAAAAAAGAGATCATCTAAGAGAAAAAACTATACAGACAGAATCTCAGTTGCTATAAATAAAAAATAACTTTTATCAGTAGAAAATTTGGCTTATGATTTATGTATGAACATTACCTAAGCCAGCCTTCATCCCTCTCTTACACCAAACTCAGTCTTTCCGCAGATTTCAAAGTGTTTTCTGTATCATTTTATAGATTTCAAGAGAAAAGAAGAAATGATGGAATGAGAAAGTCTTTTTCCAGTATCTGTTTTGTATTGAAAGAAAAATCACCAAGCACATTCTTACATGTTTTGAACCAGAAGGTTTTTGATTGCCATCAGACACTGTAGTTGGCATATATCCACATTACATCTGTAGTTTGAAATTTACTTATTACAGTGCCCTTCCAAAGCAAGCTATCTTAAAATTTTCACAATGGTTTTCTAAAGAAAGTAATTTAATAAAATGTAACATGATGATGTGTTTCCTGAGTGTGTGTGGGGAGGTTCCGCCTAATTACTTTTCCTTCGTTTTCTCCCACTCATGTACAAATGCATGCACTCTTCCTCCCACGTTTTCATAAATGTGCAGTGTAGAATTACTGCACTGACAAGAAAATAGAAATAATTAAGTCGTCTGCTTTACCACTAGATCATCCAGGTCACATTCTTATGCTCCACTTTCAGTGTAATAAAGTATTATTAGACACTTTGACCTGTTAAAATCAATAGGACTACTGCTGGACATAGTTGATATTACATTTGCAGAAAAACATTTTTCCCCAGTGAGAATCTGGATCAGTTTCTTTTATTCTCTTCTTCCCTCTCTTGTTTTCACTGTTACTTACATGAAAGCAATGACAATTTTGAAAAATTAAGTAGGGCTTTCCTTAGCTGCTACTCAAATACTTTTTTTTTTTCTGAAGGCTAAATGATGTTTATTCACTAGAATTTGTCTTTCAGCCATGCAAAACAGCCTAGTTTGTACGAAACCTCTTCCAAGGCCTAAAATTCAGTGTAGTGAAAAAAATCGCCTTTTGCCTTCTCTTACAAGGTGAAACAAATAACAAAAAAAGTTCAGCTTTGGTAATGACACTAAAATATTCAGGAATGTAAAAAGGAGAGAGCACACAAGCTAGAACTTTACTCCATGGCTTGCAGGGAAAGTGTTTTATAGTAAAAGCTTGGTTTACTCTTGGGAATTAATCTGCTCTCTGTTTTTAATGTGTTACACAGTCTACTCCAGAGTAGTAAAATAGTAATTCCAGTACTGAAAGCATTTGAGTTATTTGTTTGTTCTCCAAAGAACAAATTAACAGTTTTCACCTGGGAAAAGCTCCCAGCTGAAAGGCTCAAATATTCAGTGAATCAGGTTTTGCAAATCAATGTTCATTCTTAGTTTATCTTTTTTTTTAAGAAGAAATTCTTGTTGCTCAGAATTACATCAAAGGTAATCCTGCAAAATAAACTATCTTTTTTGTAACAGAGATTCAGAAAAAACAAAAATTAAGCACCTCATTCATAGAAGCACAGTACCCCTTTTAAAAAAAAAAAATGCCTTTTATTTTATTATACAAATTCTTTTCTTGAAGCCAATCAGACTGTAGCTAGAGTATTGAATAGGCACACAATAAGCAGCTGTCGCTTTACTAAACTAATATCCATTAAAGAAAATGGTCATAAGTGCATCAATCTAATGTAATAGCAAGAATGTCATTGAAATAGAAAGGTGTAACAGGATCAATGTCCCCTGCCTTGCAAATAAACATTGTGGTTTCGACTCAGCACTTATCAAGCAGCAGGAGACCATTATCCTAACATCCTATTCTATTGACATTATCTGTTAACTAGAGATACTCAGCAAAATATCAGCTTTGTTCACTTTCTATAAAATAAGCATTCATTTTGAATCTGCTATACATAATTGTTGGGCGTGTGCATTTCCCACAAAGCTGAGTGACTTTAAAAATATAAAAATGATTAAAAAATAGTTTACAACATATACTACTACTTATATGGCCACTGAATGTTCTTAAATGAGCAAGAGGTAGTGAAGCCATCAGAATTATAGCTACTTCCTTATTGTTTTCTACTGCTGCCAAACCCTTCCCAGGCCATTATTCTGCCATTTGCTTGTGACATTGTTGAGTTGTGCTTTTTCCTTGGCTAACCCCTTGTCTGAACTACCTTTCTAATATCCGTTCTGGTTATCATATAGCCTATGGGGTTTTTTGAATAAGGACAGTGGAGTGTGGGGAGTGGTGGGGTTTTTTGGGTTTGAAGTAAAAACCTTTCCCACATCTGTTCTAATTAAGCAAGTACATCAGGACCAGACAATATTTTGGCTGATAAATGAAGGATTTCTGATCCTAGGATGAAATCTTCCTGCCACTAAGACCTACGTGCTTCTCCCTGAGAAGTCAGCAAATCATTGGAGCACTGCCAGACCTTTTACAAGCACCTGATGCATTTCTTAATTCCATCTCCCCTTCACAATTTAGTTCCTAACTAACTTCACAGCTGAGGCTGCTACCTGGTATGTGTATCACTCATTTAAGGCATCATGTCATTCACAAACTAGGACCTTGGCCTCCCCTATCCATCATCCTCTCACTCAAGTGTCCATTCATATTCACTGACAATCATTATGTCTTGCCTTATGAGGTCTTTATTTTCCCTTCCTTTTGTGTGATTTTTACATTTAGAAAATAAAATTTCTTAATCCTACTCCCTGGAAGTATGGAAATTGCTTAAAATGTCATCTTCAAGAAAAAGATCCACGTTTTTAGAGCCTAAGAAGCTTGCAACATTATTGTAAAAAATGGGGTAAGATTAGTTCACACATTCCAAAGTGAAAGGTTCTTAATTTATTGCAAAATGACCATGTATTTCTATCTTTGATTAAATAAAAAATACAAAAGACCAGATTAATTACAGGCATATGATACGCCTGTTGTCTAGGAGTAGTAACTACTATGGCTTTTTTTTTTCCTGTGGAGCTGAAGTAGCTGGTGTGCTACATAATATGGTGTAGAGTATTGAAGTGGAACAGTTTTCCTTGTTGAAAGTTTAATGTCATATGTATTCCTTTGCATGCATAATGGGCTTCCTACATTACTTGTCAATATTCAGGCAAGAAACAGTTGCAGAAGTGGTGAAAGAGGAGTGAATTAACTTTAAAAAACAAAAATAAAACCAAAGAAAAGAGGACATCTTATATAATGAAGAAAACAAAATTTATGCAGCTGGCTAAGTATCCTTCTATTCTGCTATACATGGGCAAGTTCTCTCATGACAACCCACATCACAGTGCCACATTGCCTTATGTGTTGCAGTTAAACATGTTTGGCACAGGATTTTGTCCTAGCTTTTAGCACTAGACAGATTGGAGCTTTCCTGTGAACTGTCTCACAATGTACTGTGCAAGTTTTTGCCTTTCCTTCAAATCTCCATGACTACTTGACACTTATTTGAGCTTTTCTTAAGCCTGCATACTCCTTTTTTCTGTCCTTTCCTGCTACCTACTCCTGCTCTTCAGCTCCCATCTAAAACAAGGTATGTTGTGGTCATCTGAGGTTCCACTGAACTTTTTTTCCTAGGATACTGATGTCCCATCAGCACTACCTAATCTCATGGCAGAAGAGGTGTAAGTCTCTGCATCTCAACATTTCAACTGGGTCCACACTTAGAAGTCTCTTCTTTGTGCAGTTTCAGCTAAAGATCCCCAAGTATCTTCAAAAAGAGAGGGAAAACAATGCAGGAACAAGAACAGCACATGGTGCTGATGGGTGAATGTTAAGTATTCTGTCCCTTAGACCCTCCCCTGAGGCAATGCTCTGTGGCCAAAACAGAAGACAGAGGGAAATACAGTATTCTATTCATACTAGAATCTGCACGAAAACAACAAATAGTATCTTGAATTTGCTCTTGTTATTTTTTGCTTTCCTTGCTGATCAGTCCTTAATATTGATCATAGCAATTTTTACACTCTCACCAAATAATATATATAGTGAGTAGCTTCTACATAAAGTTGAAACTTTATCATTGGAGATTAACTACTGAATATATTCCAGTACATTTCTAACTATACTTCAAGATGGACGAGCTGAAGTAACAGATTTTGTTTCACCATAGGATACATGCCCTCTTACAAAGGCATAGGGAAGAAAGTGGGTGATGCTGGAATCAACCCACAGATGTAACAGATCTGGTAACTCATGACTTACTCATTATTCTGGCATGTCCCAGTGTATTCACTCCCCTCAGCGAGGCACTAAAGAAACCATCCTGACTGATACATTGTCCTGGTTTCGGCTGGGATAGAGTTAATTTTCTTCACAGAAGCTAGCATAGTGCTGTGCTTTGGATTTAGTGCTAGAGGAATGTTGATAACACGCTGATGTTTTTAGTTGTTGCCAAGTAGTGCTCAGACTGCTCAAGGACTTTTTGAGCTTCTCCTGCTCGGCCAGGTGCATAACAAGCTGGGAGTACAGCACAGCTAGGACCCAAACTGACCAAAGAGCTATTCCATACCATATAACGTCATGCTCGGGGTGGGGTTAGTCGGTCGGTCGGTCGCAGGCAGAGTGGTCGCAGCTCGGGCTCTGTGACCGCGGCTCGGGGGGAGCGATCACGGCTCGGGACGGGCTGGGCATCGGTCAGCGGGTGGTGAGCAATTGCATTGTGCATCACTTGTTTTATATATTCTGTATATTTTCTTACCATTATTATTATTATTATTGTTATTCTTCTCTCTTATTAAACTGTCTCTATCTCAACCCACGGGTCTTACTATTATTTTTTTTTTCCTTTTCTCCAATTCTCTCCCCCATCCCACTGAGGGAGGGGGGGAGTGAGCGAGCGGCTGCGTGGTGCTTAGTTGCCAGCCAGGTTAAACCACGACATACATAAAGCACAGTAGAACCATCCCAGACATATGCGAGAAGAACATTTAGATGTTTCCCACTTCACAGAGTAACAGAGAGGATAAAAATGGTAAGTTTCAACTGTTTCATACATTAGGATACCATAATGTTGTACAAGCTAATTTATGCATCCCTGCTGGGCCTTATTACCACAGAGGTACAGCAGAGAAGGACAAAAGGGTAGCTAAAATCTATTGCAATTACACATATGCAAGCAATTAGGGGCAAGTTCTGTTTGCCCTTTGTGAGAGCACACAGTAGGAGTTGCAAGTACAAGAAATACCTACACTCCTTGGCATATTTTTGCTCAGTATCTCAGAGCTCACAGCAAAATTTAGGAAATTAATTGTTACTAATATACACTAATATATAAAATGAGGTCATGGCTGCATTTGTGTTGTACATGGGGTTTTTATTGATATTATTTTGTAAAATAGTTAGAGAGCTATGCAAAAAAAAAGTCAGAAATGTTAATTAGGATTGTAAAGGAAGATTCCTGTGAAAATATTTTCCTTTGGTTTTGGGTGGGAGAGCAATGGAAAAATGGTTTAGAGCTACTAGGTTTCACGGTGGGCTCTAAAACATCGAACAAAATTTTTAATCATGTAATGCTGCTGCTTTCCCAGAAGGAGATGCTTCTTGGAAAGTCCAGCTCTAAAAGAATCAGTGGCTAAAAGATTTGGCCATTCTTGCCTGGCTGCAGGTCTTTCACATACCCTCTTCAGACCAGGGGTTTCGACCCGAATTTCCCACATGAGGTTAATGCCTTTGCCAAACAGGCCGTTAGCTACTTTGAGGTAGATCTCTCAAACTCCTTCTTGAATCTGTTCTACTCTATAAAATTAAAAATTCATTTAACCACATCAAGAGGCAGCCTGAGTTTGTATGACAGTGATTAGAGCACTTTAAGATGCAAGAAATGATGTTAGAGTACTCGTTCAATAGAAGTTTGATTAGTTATTCAAAATGGAATGGCCCAAACAAGGGAAATGTATGCCTGGAAACAGAGCATGGCAGTAAAGGCACTCAGATGACTGAAGTTCAAGTCTGTAATTAGAATGAATTGAGACAAATTCATGTAGCAGTGAATGCCCTGTTTTGAGCTTTTCCTTTTAGCGTGTACAAATGTGGTTCTCACTGCTTTTTTGTGGGCAACTTTGAAAGGCCACACCTTAATATAAAAAAGGAAACAAAACAATTTAAAAAAATTCTACAGCTTCTAATCAAGCTTCATTAGTCTGCCCTAACTCCAAACCACACTTTGCAATACTGCACTGCTAATAGAATGTGTACAGCAGAATTCTCCATTCTGTTCCAGCAAGCTTGTCATATGTTTTCAGTGGTTCTGCAACAATTCTGTTCAGTAATCAATCATGATTACTAGCTATATACAGTACACACAACAGAAGAGATTAATTTGGGACAGCCTGGGGTAGCATACTAATTAGTGATATGCTGAAACAGCATTTCTGCATGGCTCCTTGAAACTGCAATTTTTCCATTGGCACAATTGCCTTACCCTAAGTATCTCACCTTACAAATGATGCACCATTTTATCAAATTAATTGGCCTGTTACATCAACACAGTCTGGAAGGAGACTGTTTTTTCCTGTAAAATCTGAATAACTTTATCCATATTCTATGCTGCATTTCACCGTGTTTCTTAAATATCACTGCATACTTTCTACTTTTTAAAACCCAATGGGACACCAATAACTTTTTATATTACTATTATTATTATACTTAATAAGCTAGGATGCATAGTAGCACCCTAGTAGCCTTTTGCTGTGGTATATATTAATTGTATCTCTCTCAATATCAAGAAATTTTGTAACCATATTTTTTATGATGTTGAGTCACTTTAGAGAAAGGAGATCAGAGCAAGAGTAAAAAATGAGAACTCCAAAACCAGTGGCAAGTTTCAACCTCTACCATCCCAGGAAATGTTAAAAAACAAAATTGAACAATGTAAATATAGTTGGATTTGTTATTCTGGGTTTTCATTTATCATCTCCCAGGAACAAAGGCTGATCTTTAAACTAGTAAAAGAGAACAGCACAGCACAAGTAGCCATACCCCAAAGGCATTTGTAGACTGAAGAATCAACACCTAATAGCTCATCAGCTACGTAAGCAAAACAGCAGCCGTTATGCAAGCAGCTGTTATATACACTATATACAACATTTTCCTTGAGATAAGGGCTATTGGCCTGGATTTCTCAAAAAAAAAAAAAAGTATGAAGAGTGCCAGAGCAATCTTACGGTAGGGTTTCATGCGATATCTGGCTGAATTGGTACTGCTGGATTACATCCTAAACTGCGCTGTGGTATTCCATTTCACTCCTTCACCAATGGTCATAATGGACCATATCCATGACAGTGGATTTGATATCGGGACTTTCTGGTCCTAACAGATGCATTCCCAAAAGACTTACATCTGCTTGAAACATAGGAGAAGACACAAGAATTAGAGATTATAAATGAAATTGTTTTACAGAAACTTTCTTAAAGGGTACTTACTTCTGCTGAAAATAGTGTTGGATTATAAGTATGCTAAATAGGGTTTTTTCTCAATATTTTGCCACATTTTGTGCAAGGCAGAGGAGAAGAGTCTTTCCATTTTAATTCTTTTCCTGAGATTCCATCATTTTTGCCTTCAGAAGAAGGAAAATTCAGAACTGCATGAGTAACACTTTTTGTGGGGAAAAAAGACAAATTTCCCCTGAAAATAGAAAGATGTGAAAAATAAAAATGTTGAAAAAATTCTAAGCATATAAACAGTCAAAATTCCATTTTTCTTCTACAGTTTTCAACTGAAACTGTATCAGCCTGTACAGGAAAGATATATAGCAAGAGAAGTCAGCTACTGCGTCCAAAATAGCTCCTACAGTTTTGTATAAATGAAACAAAACCTACTAAACTTTGAGTACTTTGGAGAAAGAGTCTTGGACATTTGAAGCCATGGTTCAACATTTATCGATACTTAATATATGTATTGTCTGACCTGCTGGCAGAACAAATGTGATCTGGATCAAGTGCAAGCACGCAATTACATATTTCTCCAGCCACCCACACAGCAAGCAATACAAGGCTTATGCCAAATCTATGCCTGCTGTGGGAGGACAGACGCTAAATGACTGAACAAGAACTGCTGAGACAGCAGAGTGAGCTTATACCATTTCTGTGCTTTGCATTTGAGCAACGTTTTATTTGTTGCTCTCCACTCAAAACCCAGATTTACCATCTTATGGAGCTGCAGCCTGAGGCACTCTGTTCATCTCATCAGATAGTGCACACATAATCAGCAAATTATTACTCTTCAGCATGTACTGAGTTGGCCACCTTTGGAGAGAAGAGATACCTAGTCCTATTGCACATTCAGTGTCTGTCTTTTTGTTGAGACTCTTAACAAGGGGCAATTACAATCAATTCTGACAATGCCTTTTGTGCTACTGATGCCCATCAACTGGAAAACAGTCTGAGAGCAAAACAGTTGACAGAATTCAAGCAGCTGTTTGAGAATAGATAGTTTGCAGAGTCTAACTTCATTCCAAGGTCAACCTGGTCCCTTCCTGATATTTCTTCTACGCTATTTTTATATTAAAAGCTTGATACAGGTTTGTTCAGTTTTTAAGGGCAAGCTTCTGCAGTACCTGCCCACTTTTCATCACACTGAAGGCAAAATCAACCTAGTATTTATATTCATCTCCCCCATCTTCCCCATTTTGCCCTGAAAGACAGGCAAGTTTTTCTAGAAGTGATGGAATTGACTGGAAAGAAATCCTGCAATTTCTCGGTATAATTAAACATGAAAGCAAGCCTTGGCCTTCTCCTAAGTAACTATACTGAAGGCAATCACTTTTACACAAGTTAACTTATTCAAAGGGTCCTTCTGCGTGGTTTGCAGAGCATGAAAGACACAGCTTCAGCAGCTATACACTTGTTACAAAATTCGAGCAACAGCCCATGGATTAAAGTGTCCTCAATTCATTATCTGTGCTCAGAAATACCCAGTCACATCCAGAAAGCATCTGCCTACTGAACTGTAAGCACGACCATCATGGCATTCTGAAAAGATAAGCTGAATACAATAGCAAATATAGAGAATGGCTTCAGTTATACAATATTAGGCTTTTAAGCAAAATTTGAGGTGCAAATTCATCTCTTCTAAAATTTAAGGGTTGAAGAATACATAAAACACATCACCACCATAGCTGAAGGGTTTCTGTAATATTGAATTAATTATAAGTAAATAATTTTCATGTAGTAGTCACTAGCCTTCTGCTTACGTGGCTATTCCAATATAAAAACCCATGCCAGGCACAAAAGATGACTTTTTGAAAAAAAAAACAGTCAAAAAAATAAACAGAGGAGTGATTCCAAACTACACAACTCTTAATGCTTAGAGATTCACTGTTTCACCTAACAGGATGCCAAACTTAGGCTGGACAAGTCCTACTAAATGACTAACTCCCATCTCCATTTCCACAATATCAGTAAAGCAGAGAAAGCATCCACTCCCTTGAGAAAGTATGGACAAAGTCCATTTATTATCAGAGACATGACAAACACCTTGAGTAAAGAAAACCAAAATAGTAACACTAAAGTAGAGTAACTTAATAGTCTGCTTCCACCTTATAACTAACTAACCTCAGCATGCAATGGTGGGATTCAGAGGAACAGGTTATTTTCTGAATTAAAGGTGGCATTTCCATAACTCTTCCATTAGCCTTAAAATATTTAAAAAAAAAAAAAAAAAGACCAACACACACTTCCCTGGTCTATGGCTGTTAGAATCCTGACTACTGAATTAATGTAGTTTATTTTCAGTTAATACCACTGAAAAGGTGGATGCTGTCTTACAACAGTGTTGGAGATTTTTTCAAAGGTGCAAGGTAATATGGAGTACTCACTTTTCCATGAAAATCCATTTTATTTTAATATCTAACACTTATTTGTTTATATGATGTGTAGTCTATTGACACTGAACGTAATGGTCTGTAGGAGAGGGCATTTTGTCTTATCTTTCTCTTACTACATCTTTCCTACTTTCCATAAGTTAATAATGTACTGTGTAGTCTCTCTTCAACCACAAAAGCGTCCATAAGCAGTGGTGTTATTTATTGGCTTATTGCCCGGTGTTTGAAAGTGTTCTCGCCTGTATTAAAAATGTAGAAGTCTGAATTAATTTAATAAGAATTGATTATGAGTCACTTGAAGGTTCTGAAAATCCCAACTTCCCTAGTAATTTAGGAGTCTAATTTTAGACTCTCTGTGCTCTGGGCAGGGAGGATGTAAAAAGCTTGTAAAAATATATTGTGCAACAGAGTAGTGAAGTGCGCTAAAGTTTGTTGGGTGTTGAAATATATGCAGAACACAGCTGACACTTTGCTATTTCAATATTACTTGCATATTGACTGACTTCTGCATTTTAGCAGAACCCAATCTTGATTGAAGACACAGAAACAGATTTCTTTTTCACACAGAACATTCTTCCCCCTTGCCCCTCCAAAGATGAGCAAAAAAAAAGAAATACGTTTCATAGCTGGAATAATATTTCTGATCATAACCATGGAGGTACAAATATTCTTCCATCCCAAAGACATCAGGAGATTTAGGGTTAGAGTCATTGCCTATGATGGAAACGGAGATTCGGGCTGTTGCTGGAAGGCCAGAGGAGGCACCTGAATCTGAGTTTCCTACATCCCCACTAAACTGTAAGCATGAGTAATAGGGGATTCCACTGTACATGCATTCATAGAATCATAGAATGGTCTGGATTGGAAGGGACCTTTAAAAATCATCCAGTTCCAACTACCCTGCCATGGGCAGGCACATCTTCCACTAGGCCAGCTTGCTCAAAGCCCCATCCAACCTGGCCTTCAACACTTCCAGGGATGGGGCATCCACAACTTCTCAGGGCAACCTGCTCCAGTGCCTCACCATCCTCATAGTGAAGAATTTCTTCCTTTTATCTGATCTAAATCTACCCTCTTTCAGTTTAAAGCCATTACCTCTTGTCCTATGACTACATGCCCTTGTAAAATGTCCCTGTCCAGCTTTCTCATGCGCTCCCTTCAGGTACTGGAAGGCTGCTCTAAGGTCTCCCCAGAGCCTTCTCTTCCCCAGGCTGAACAACCCCAACTGTCTCAGCCTGTCTCCATGGGAGAGGTGCTCCTATGCATGAAAATCATGTTGAACACTTTTGATCAACAAAGGCAAAAGAGAACACAGGAGTGAGGAAAATTTCTCTCATCCGGGACTAATGGCAGATAACAATACTCCATTTCCCAAAAATATACAAAAATGCCTGAAGACTGCAAGGCAATACCTATTTACTCACCTGGATATGAAATTTGGAGTTAGTCCTAATTAAAATTCCGCACAGATCCAAAATATGAACCTGTTTGGGGTAGGTGCACTGCGCTGACAGCAATGTTAGTTCGATGTTACATTTAAGCTAGCATTAGATGTTTCACTTGGTACTAGAATTTACACAGCTACATTTATGTAAAAATAAGATGGTTTCAAATATTTTTATAAAGCTTTTATTGCTATGATAGAATTTTTGTAACCTGCACAAAGTCTTTATTATCTTGAGGAAAGGAGTTATAAAACTGCTGGTTTTAAAATCAATGTATTCTCAAATCATCTTCCACTAGCAATTGCAACCTTGCTCACTGCTACCTTCAGTTTAGTACTTGCATTTCTATAGGAGTTCCTGCAAAATGCACTTTTTTTTTCTCCATTCTCAATTACAGGTTTCAGAAAGAAAACTACGCTGACGAACTGACACTAGAGAGACCTTTCAGCAAGTTACCCCAGAAAGGGTCAGCTTTAGTCTCTGAAGTACTTAGAAATGTATTGTACATGCCTCTACCATCATAATAACTGAGAACACTGCTGCTGGGTATAAAATCCATGGTCTTCTCTGATATTAGCTTTCAGTGCTCGAAACATAGTATATTGAATGCCATTTGTGATGAAGTGCCAGTTGGAAGTGGAAAGAACAGGAATAGTAGTGTTGAGGAGTTT
Organism: Gorsachius magnificus; assembly: GCA_034008185.1. Classification (NCBI taxonomy): domain Eukaryota; kingdom Metazoa; phylum Chordata; class Aves; order Pelecaniformes; family Ardeidae; genus Gorsachius; species Gorsachius magnificus. Next base: position 62,304,252 of record CM067084.1, read on the forward strand.
ATGAAATCTTACAGGGAGGGGGCGAAGCGAGCCTCACAGATACACAGATAAAATGGAAGATCTAAAAACATGGTGTTCTATCCAGATGGTATCTACAGTGCTCTGGTAATAATACATAGGAAGATCCCAGATGTCTCTGCCATATACACAGAAAATGCTTCTGCAAAGCATTTGCATTGCGCAAAACCAGCTGCTATACTCTTACATTTCAGTGCAGAGCCTTTCACCCATTGCAGTACTTTTGTAACTGGTCAAGGTGATATGCAAAGAAAAGTCTACATTTGATAATTCATCCCTCTACAATTTCCCAGTCACATTTTAAGAAACACAAGAAAGGCTATGGCAGATAAATAAAAAGATTACTCAGTTTCAAAATTTAGCTTGCAAACCTGCTCTAGTGCTACAATTCAAAGCAGGATCTTCAATCCCAAAAGTCAGTGCCCTATTCACTAGGCCGATAGCTCTTCTATGACAAATGCCTCTTTCTCCCCCCTCCCTCTCTCTCCATTTCAAACCTGAGATAGCTTCCTGACAGTATTTTCGACAAAACTTACACTTCTGTTCTCTCTCTTCCATTTAGTATGCCTGCACATAATACTAGCTGTGTTTTGAACCACAGAGTTGAGCTCACATGTAAGCATTTTGTTGACAGAGACATAATAAGTAGTTTAGAAGAATTTGTTTAAGAAGTAAGGTACACATTTAATTTCCATACTCAAATACTATGCTTCTTAAAAAGTCATTCCAAAGATTTCAGATTGTTGCCAGAATAGCAAATACCTTCCCAAACTTGTAAAAAGTATCAACTTTGCCTTTGTTGTGAAAGACAAAGTGAGATATAAACAGAAATTGCACAGCAGGTGAAGTTGGATCCATTTCCTATGGAGCCCTATCCTTTCCTGTTGTGGACGTTTCTTTTGGGTTTAAGATTAGCAGTTTGCCAAATCCACCAAGATAACATCAGAATACTGAAGTACAAGAGGCTACCTCATCAAAACATTCAACTTCTTGCAAAAGTTTCTTAGAAACAGTCATAACAATGAATTCTTACCTGTACAGTATAGTACAAAGTTCCACTGATATTCAACAGTGTAAGTAAATGGATTTCCACTTACTGCTTTTGAGTATGAGTTCACGACAGCCAGACATTTTCTTTCTCTTTCAGAGCTTAAGTGCCACTGGGAAATGAAAATTCTGACACTGAAATGTTCAAGATGAAAGTTTTTTCAGCTCAGATTTATTTCTGTTCTCTAATTATCCCAAATGCTTCATTGTAAAAACAAAAACCCAAACATACAAAACCCCACCAGCTAAGGAATAATAATGTCTTAGGAAAAAAAAAAAAAGAAAAAAAAAGCCAAACCCCAATCCAAAAAACGGCTTCCACAAATTGAAATGCTAATTTGCTTTAACATAATACAACTTAATGACTTTGAAAAGATCACTGCAGTTAATAGACTTCATGTGAAGAATTAAGTAAAGCAGTTTTCTCATCTTTCATGTGATGGGCACTGGAAACTGAGACTAAATATTCTTACCTTCTCTTCCTCCCCTTTGAGAAATTTCTCTAGCAAGATAAATGAACACAGAGAGCCCTGAAAAGAGATTCCATGTCAGGAATTAAAATCTTTTCTCAAAACCTCTTATTTCACAGTTGTATTTGGTGAAGGCTGGTGGATAGCAAGAGGAGCAAGGAAAAAATATGGACAGTATTGCTGTGGGCGCTACCTGAAGAGACAGAAAAGCTAGTGAGTACCTAGAAAGCAGTGAGGAGAGGAAGGAAATTACATCTCACATACGAAGTTTCTGTCTGATTAGTTTTCTGTCAGTTATGAGGAAAAAAAGCAACAACTTATTAGTTGTGAATGGATACAACTCACAAGGTAGCAGCTTCCAAAGGGCCCAGTTAATTCTGGAGTGCACTTATAAAAGGGTACTCCATGAGTATGACTGCAAGAAAGCACCAGGGATGCATTCCTGGACAGTTATAACTTTTAAAATAATGAACTGCCTTCACCTGAAGTGCCCTAGCAACCTTCTAGCCCATCACAGATCCAGTGCATTCTTTTACTCCACTGCAGAAAACCTTCTCACTTCTATGCTAACGCAAAGATGCAGAGTATAAGATCAACCTATGTGATAAGTGCAGAATCTTTAATTACACAGAGAAAGAAAAAGATCCAGTCAAGGCTCATTGATCCTGAATATGTAATACTGTCATTCAGAATTACCCCTTACTGCTGGCAAGCCTACTTCCCAAAATAAGACAACTAGCATTCTCACAGGTCCCATTTGTGGGGATCATAAGGTGAACACTCAGAGTCTGGATTCTCTCACCACCTCTTAACCATCTAATCACAGAATCACAGGGGTTGGAAGGGACTTCCAGAGATCATCCAGTCCAACCCCCCTGCTAAAGCAGGGTCACCCAGAGCAGGTTGCACAGGACATCGTCCAGGTGGGCTTTGAATATCTCCAAAGAAGGAGACTCCACAAGCCCCCTGGGCAGCCTGTTCCACTGCTCCATCACCCTCAAAGTAAAGAAGTTCTTCCTCACATTCAACTGAAACCTCTTATGCTTCAGTTTGTAATACCTAACACTTTCTGAACATGGACTGCTCTTGCTCTGGAGGCTTTTGGCTTGCTCTTTCTACTGACTGATTTTATTGTGGGTCAGAGGCAGGTGCTTCCAAAAAATCCTCATTGACCAAACAAGGGAACCTACTGGAGTGTGTCATGCTTCTTCCTTGCCCATAGACCAGTTCTCCTTTCTTCCAGCATATGATCAAAAGACAGCATCTGCGTATGCCCAGGACACATTTTAAGTGTACATATTCAGCAGCAAAAAAAAATAGCTTAAAATACATGACAATGGCTATGTTTACAGGTACCCTCACATCCACTTTCTCAATTTGTTCAGCAAATTCCTCTATCAGAGATAACTTCTTGAAGTTCTACATATTTCTCAATTTTACCATTTTTCTCCCTATTAAGATTCTGATACTTATCTGCTGTTGAGATTACAGAAATCGAACTTTTTTCAAAAATTGTTAAAATGTCAAGTGTTTGCCAGCATAACATTTCTGGGTGAATTACAGAATGTATGAAATTAGTGTAAGCTAATAGATGCAGAGGATCATGCAACTTAAATGTGTGTATCGGTGGAAAGATGTACCATTTTATTCTGTATTTCTAAATGACAAAGCTCAATCACCATAAAATAAGTGACTGAGCAATAAGATTAGAATAATTTCTCAGTTCATCTATTTTTGTTTTGATACTTAATTCAGTCATTTTTGACATCTGGCTGACAATCTCCGCATGTAAGAGCAAGATCTGAGCTCCGAGATTATTATAGCGACTATAACCTCCCAGCCCCACCACCACACTTCCCGTACACTCAGGGGTAGCTCCACCTCCTATAGCAGTAACAGCCTACAGCCTCTGAAGTGAAATGCTGGTCATGCTCCTCACATAGGTAGTCCTACCTCTGTGAAGGATAGCGCGCTCACAGGGAAAGGGCAGAGAAAATCTCATTAAAGTGGAAAACATCTCACACAACTTTAAACATAACTGCAATTAGATACCCACATATGCTGCAGCTGTCGCCGTAAGCTAAGCTTCTAAAAAGCTGGAGTAGGCTACAGAGACTACCAGTCAGTGAAGGCTGTGAAGAAAAAACAAATACACTCTTTCTCTCTGATGGATCTTTATTTTTGTTCTTATTTTGTTGACCTTAATTTAAAATGAGAGTCATTCCAACTGAAAATATCTGATTGCTCTTTGATCGCAGAGAAACACAACACAACAGATTAGCAAGGTGGTTTGCTGGTACCGATGCCTGTTGCTGGAATCTGTTATCGCAAAAGTATTTTCAGAAAGCAAGTAGAATCTGTCAAGTCCCGAACATTAGTCTCTTTCTCTCTGACAGTATTTCCATGGATTAATTAACTCAAATGTCATTCTCTTATAGCTGCATGCACTCTACAGAAGAGTACTTGGTAGCTGCTGTGTGTTTAGGACCAAACAAAGCTCTGCAGGGATACAATCATAACTCCGATAAATTACTATTGCAGTGGAATGCTACAGAATAGCTTTTCAGACATATTCTGGGAAAAATCTTAGCCCAAGTGCATTTTCAGAGCAAAAAGATTCACCATGGCCCTTTCTTCACCATTAAAGGCAACCTGTAGTTGCCTTTCTACATGCATTCTAAGGACAAAAGATGTTACCTTTTCATAGATATGGGACCCCCACTTGGACAACCACACCTCAATAGAAATAGTGTATTTCAGAACATTCATACCTAAGGTACAGCTATGTAACATTTAGTCAGGAACATGGGGAGCTGTTATGAATAACTCCTGTTTGTTTAGTTAACCTGCACCATGTAAACAGCACTTGCCCACACATCCTCATGTGTAGTCTTACAGGTTCAGTCCTGGCACCAACCCTTGAAAATCAGATCCAAAATTAGAATCATAGAATAGAATCATAGAATCACCTCGGTTGGAAAAGACCTCTAAGATCATCGAGTCCAACCGTTAACCTAGCCCTGACATCCCACCACTAAACCACGTCCTTAAGCACCTCATCTATCCGTCTTTTAAATACCTCCAGGGATGAGGACTCCACCACCTCCCTGGGCAGCCCGTTCCAGAGCCTGACAACCCTCTCGGTGAAGAAGTTTTTCCTAATGTCTAGCCTAAACCTGTCCTGGCGCAGCTGCAAACCATTCCCCCTCGTCCTATCATCTGTTACCAGGGAGAAGAGACCGACCCCCACCTCACTACTGCCTCCTGTCAGGCAGTTGTAGAGGGCGATCAGGTCTCCCCTCAGCCTCCTCTTCTCCAGATTAAACAACCCCAGTTCCCTCAGCCGTTCCTCGTATGACTTGTGCTCCAGACCCCTCACCAGCTTGGTTGCTCTCCTCTGGACATGCTCCAGCAATGCAACATCTTTCTTGTAGTGAGGGGCCCAAAACTGAACACAGTATTCGAGGTGCAGCCTCACCAGCACCGAGTACAGGGGCACGATCACTTCCCTACTCCTGCTGGCCACACTATTCCTGATACAGGCCAGGATGCTATTGGCCTTCTTGGCCACCTGGGCACACTGCTGGCTCATATTCAGCCGGCTGTCAACCAGTACCCCCAGGTCTTTTTCCACCAGGCAGCTTTCCAGCCACTCTTCCCCAAGCCTGTAGCGTTGCATGGGGTTGTTGTGACCCAAGTGCAGGACCCGGCACTTGGCCTTGTTGAACCTCATACAGTTGGCCTCGGCCCATCGATCCAGCCTGTCCAGGTCCCTCTGCAGAGCCCTCCTCCCCTCCAGCAGATCAACACTACCACCCAGTTTGGTGTCGTCTGCAAATGTACTGAGGGCACACTCAATCCCTTCATCCAGGTCATTGATAAAGATATTAAACAAGACTGTCCCTAGAACTGAGCCCTGGGGGACACCGCTTGTGAATGGCCGCCAACTGGATTTAGCTCCATTCACGATGACTCTCTGGGCTCGGCCATCCAGCCAGTTTTTAACCCAGCGAAGAGTATATCCATCTAGGCCATGAACTGCCAGCTTCTCCTGGAGTATGCTATGGGAGACTGTGTCAAAGGCTTTGCTGAAGTCCAGGTAGACAACACCCACAGCCTTTCCCTCATCTACCAGGCAGATCACCTTGTTGTAGAAGGAAATCAGGTTGGTTAGGCAAGACCTGCCTTTCGTGAACCCATGCTGGCTGGGCCTGATCCCCTGATTGTCCTCCATGTGCCTGGTGAGCACATTCAAGATGAACCTCTCCATAATCTTCCCTGGTACCGAGGTCAGGCTGACTGGTCTGTAGTTCCCCGCACCCTCCTTCCGGCCCTTCTTGAAGATAGGCGTCACATTTGCCAACCTCCAGTCATCTGGGACCTCCCCTGTTCTCCAGGACTGCTGATAAATGATAGAGAGTGGCTTGGCAAGCTCCTCTGCCAACTCCTTCAGCACTCTTGGGTGGATCCCATCTGGCCCCATAGACTTATGGATGTCCAGGTGGCATAGCAGGTCAAAGACTGCTTCCTCCTGGATTATGGGGGGTTTATTCCACTCTCTGTCCCCATCTTCCAGCTCAGGAGGCAAAAATACAATTAATCTCCACATTGAAAATATCTGAAAGACATTCAATAATGTATATAAAATTTGCTTCTTACTCTGTTCAGGCAAATCTCCTTGTATTTTCAAAAACAAAAGCATGTCTTCATCTTCAGGGAATAAAACAAAACAGAATTAACACGACCATGCTGCTCAGTATGAACATAAGTGCTAGAGAATAGTTCACCAGGCTCAAATGCTGCAAGTGACTTCACACAAACTTTCATTGCCCCTTACTGACTTTGGTAAGTCTGAGTCTTTCTTCATCCTCATCAATGTTCTTTTCTCCTTAATGTCCATCCTCAGTGACAGGTCACAATCTCTTTTTCAAAGGTTTTTCCTTTTTTTTTTCTGTTCGTTGCCACTCGTAAAATAAGACCAAGACAAGGGTCTAGCTCTAATTATCTCCTTCCAAACAGTGTAATGATTTCCCCTTTACAATTTTTTCCTGCTATGGTTCGAATGCAAAGCGATTATCCACTGGCATTTGAGGGTAAATCATAGAATCGTCTAGGTTGGAAAAGACCTTTAAGATCATCAAGTCCAACCATTAAATGACACCTAATATAAAACCTACATAGGTAAATCTGTAAATATGCAAACAGGTAGCAAAAATACATTGAAAAACCCTATTTCGTATTTGAACCTCATACAAAGCAAGCCTGAATATTACATTTATTTTAAGAAAAAAAACCTATGCAGTATAATATAATTACTGTAGAAGCCAGAGGGATAAAAAGTCCTCCGAATTCTTGCCATTCTCTGAGCAACAACTAAACTAACATTTAACAGGCACTGAATGCTTTCTAGGCTAATATAGGAAAGCATTATGACAATCCTGCTCCTGAGCTTCTCTGAGCTTAAATCAGCATGGGTATATTAAAATAATGTCACATAATTTTCCTCATGAAACTATCATTTTGCTGTTACCTGGAGGGATACTGTAAGATACACTATAGTACTATAAATGTAAATATTCTGTACACCAAGCGTTCCGTGAGAATGGAAACTTAATGATGTTTATATTACAACATCACTGCTGGAGTTAGGGTTGTATTAGCATTTCTGTGATAACCCACCCCACCATTTCCCAGAGGTTTATAACTCAACTGTAAAAATTTACTACAAGCTGGAATTTAACGTATCAAGTCCACCCCAGGAGCAATTTATTTTTTTTAAAGGAGACAACCATCTGCATGTTTTGAGATTGAGAATGTATACATAAATATGTTAAACATACTTTTTGGTGCTCAACGTAATAAAAAAAAGCCACTAATAAAATGGTTTTAAGAAAAAAAAAATCCATAACCAAAGCCTGATCTGCAAGCATCAGGTGGAAAAATATGATGAACAATTGAAATATAATTTCAGAAGACAGTTTATGAAGATTCAAAGTAACGACTAGGCATAAAACCTGATTAAAAATGCCAAGATCCTGAATTTCTTTGATGTGTCTTTATTTTTCTGCCTTGCAAAGACCTAATTTTCATCCTGTTCTCTTTGAGGACACAGCATTGATTTTGCTGGTACAGCTACACATATTCAGTCCCTCAGTTATTGATATGCTTTTAAAATACAGGATACGCTGTAATAGAAGCTGAGCCATAAAAGAGTTTCTTATCCTCAAACATACTTCCTTCTCCCCAAAGCTCAGCATTTCCATACTACAGATTTAGCTCACCCAAGTAGCCACCACATCCAGCTCAAATCCCAAGTAGCTGTGTAAGGATCAAAGCCTTCACCTCCTTATTCTAGTGCCTATAGTTTTTGAGGTTAGTTCTCAAGAGGTCTTTTGTTTGCTCAGGTCATACCTAATATGACTAAGATAAACACAGTTCTTTCTGTCTGCACCTGTATTGTGAAGTTTTGGTACTCACTTTTATTTCCATTGATTTTTCTTTGTTATTGCTGCTGTATACATTATACCTTCTTGAATATAAATGAGGTTTATTGCTAAGGTCTAGGTTATTTCTGTGAGCTCTTCTAAGGAAATATAAACTATTCTTTCTGCTTTAAGACTCTGGGAATAATCTGAGCCCAAAGTCAGTATATATTTTTTCCTCAGAAGAATAACCACGAAGTTCTGTAGCATAGCCCAAGACTGGGAAATAGGGGGGGTGGAACACATGCAAATTTGAAACTAAGATTTCAGAACTACCTTAACACCTTGTTCTCATAAGGTCACATTACCTCTGTGAAGCTTCGTTTTTTGCCTAGGAGGTTAAGAGGAATCTTAGTATTTTCCCGTCAGCTAAAAGTATTGGTATTACAAATGGGTGTGCAATGGAATTTTGAACGATAAACACTGGAAATGGCTCAGTAATCAAAACTTGTTGTTTGGAGAACATTACAGACTATAAGTGTGAGGATGCTATTTGTAAGCTGTTTATCATTGACAAGACCTCTGCACTGTACCACTGCAGATAGACCATGCACTGAAGAGGGTATGTGTAAAATACAGGAGATACACAGACCACAAGAGAATATTAAAAACCATAAAAATTTCCAGTTGTATTCATTCTTTAACATTCTCTGGTTTTGTTGAAGGATGACTGAGAGGCTAAAGCAGTGAAATACTTAAAGCAGGAGTCTTCAGGACAGATCCAACTAAGAACTTACTCAACTGCAAAATAATGTGATGGCAATACTATGCATTGATATGCATAAAAAAAAAATCACAGGTTCTTGAGCAGAAACATGAAAATTGGGGCAAGAAGTAGTCACTTACTTGAAGCTGACTAAATCCTCTCAAATAAAAACAGATACTCACTTAGTGAAGTAACCATGAAGCTGGGAACAAGAAAAGCACAACAGCTTTGACAATCATGATTGGACTATCAAAGTGATGTCTGTTCTCTGAAAGAATTTCCTTGCACTTTGTGATCAGTCACATACTCTTTCCTTAATAGTTTCTAGTCCTAGCACTGCCACAGAATGACAGTATTTGTTTTTCTTCAAATGAAACCACTGTATATAATTCCTGTTACAGAACTGTCAAGAAATTATTGTTATGGAGTCATTCAAAAGGTAGCCAGAAGAGACCTTGAGAAGGCAGGACCTGTGCATAAGCATTATAGACAGGTCTTTGCCAAAAGTGGTCTTAAGAAACCTTTGGTGATATAGACACCTTCTCCAGCAGTCCTTTCCTGCCCACCAAGCGGCCCTAAGCTCAACAACTACCCTCAACTGGGTGACTAGCCTGGCTGTAGGAGAGAAGGAAGAACAGAGCTCCAAGTGATGTATAAATTCAAAATCTGGCCTTCCCAACAGATGCATACTCTCCAGACCAGCTGTATATTGGCTCTCCAGTCTCAAGTCTTGCCAGCTTTGATAAAGTTGCTACTTTCAGGTTTTCAGAAGGTCTTTCTTCCAACATTTCTCATTTTTCCCCTCTTACAGCTCCCTTTGCAGATGCACTGAACGATAGTGTTATACAACTCAGCCTGGAGAACTCTCATGGAAATCAATTTGACTAACACACACACAGCATAAAAGGGGATATTTAACTGCAAAGAGGACTTTTTTCCCCTGGACTGGAGAAAAAGAGCAATCATTTGAGCTAGAGTTTCTATATGGAAGTTGGAGAGAAGTGATGGTTTCCCCATGGATTAACATTTCCTGACTTTACTCTTCACACAAAGGTTACAACTACTTATGTTATATGCAGGCTATGCATAATAATTAGAAACAGGGCACACTGTCTAAATCATCATACTTGTTAGCATTTCAATGCAGATATCATTTTAATCCTTGAATTTCTAATGTCAACAGCAGCTGCTTAGAGTTGTCATCGAAATCTTTAATTTCTCTCCTCTTCATACTGCATCTATGTGCACACATTGTTCATTGATTATGATTTGGCATTTCTTCCAGGTTTTTATAACCTTGCAGTAGATTTATGTGCATGAGAACTTATACTGGCAACCTAATACATGTTATACAAGAGAGGAGTTATATTTGAATGAAAAGTACTAAGATCCTATTCAGCAGGATTATATAGCATAATAAAGGTCGACTGTGATACATACTATTATGTTAACATGCAAAAGGAGGTGTAGTAGTAGATGATGGGAAGGGTTTATTTATTATAAAAGCAGGTCATGCTTTAGGAATAAGTTTTAGATAGCAAAAGACAGACAGTGACAGTGGATTATTGTAGGCTTATGGAAAAACCATTTTCATATCAGATGAAACAATCATTTTAAAACTGGAGTCAGAATCCCAAATCCTCACAGAGCAAAGAAAAATACCTGAGGAGCTTTAGAAAGAAGCTTTTGTAAGGGCTCTGAGCTGGTGTGGTTGTTTCCATCAGCAGGTTTCTTGGTAGTGGATCTATCCATTCATATTAAACTCATACTGAAAAGTCCTCACAGTGACTTTTGCGCATCATGCATCAAGAATACAAATATTTTCTATGATGTGCCATAGTTAGTGACAACTAACTAGATCAGGACGTTCCCAAATAATTAAAAATAAGCATTTTGGACATTTTTTGACCAATGATTCCCTCCATCACCATTATTCCAGATTTTCTGTGGTTTGGAAAAGAAAGGGGGAAGAATTTCTCTTTGCAGTTTCTTTATGGAAGGTGATGAGTATTACAAGGTACTTAAGGCCCTGTACAAGTCAGTTCTGAAACACAGTTCATGCATTTCTTATGAGATTTCACTGAAATGTAAATCTGAGTGATTTTCATTTGTTCCCTTGGTCTTAAATGAAACAACATTTACTAAGTCCAAGGAATCACTTTCAGAGTTCAAATTCTAAAGAGAAATGCATGGTATGGTAAAAATTATTAATAAAAAATAAATACATGTCCAAGCAAATAAAGCTTCTGCACTATAAAACTTCACATTTGTCTGTATTAATGTTTAATGCATTTGTAAAAAGCAGTCTTGCTTTGCAGAGCATAGCCACAAAAGTGTCCTGCAACCTACTAGCACTTACGATCACAGCATGGGTCCAAAGAGGATTGTCAGAAACGTATCATCCATGTTTGATGGATCAGAGGAACGGTTCAGAGTACAGTTAAAGCCATATTATAGTTACTAACAGGAAAGTGAATGCAAAAATATTTCTGGGTTAGCTCTAAAATTAGATATTAACTTATCATTTGATTGGCTTAAGCACACTTAGGAAATCAGCAATAAGTGTTGGAGCTTGCTAAAAAGACTCAGTTACGATCTACAGAAACCAATTGCACAAGAGGGACCTAAAAAAAACCTAAAAAATGATGCTAATCATAATGTTTTATAAATGGCATGTCTTTCCATTATAATAAAACAAAAATATGCCTTGAAAGATTCTGATGCGCTCTGCTATAACCAGTTTACATCCATGCTATTGATAGCAGAGCATAGCCCATAGTTCCTTAAGCATCTTTAAAAAATGCCAGATAATTCATCTGGAATGTTTACTTCCATCTCTGACTTACTAAGATATGTAGCATTTAAAACCAATATGAATTTAGAACACAGGCAGGATATATTTGCTCCGGCAATTATTCAGATGGTTTTGCACAGGGTTATTTCAGTGATACTGCTGCTGTTCCTGCATTTGTGTCCAGGTCTATGTACCATGATCTGACAGTGCAATGGAAAATATGTCCAAGACATTTCAATTTCAAATGAAAAAGACATTTTAAAGGGGTTTTTTGTATGTAAAGACTATAGATGTAAGTAAAAATGAAAGCACTGAATTGAGTAATTGCACAGAATTTTAAACAAGGGTTAATATTTGCAGTAGATGTGATCCTAAATGAACACATTAGATTCAGACACCTTGTAGAAATGCAAGCTCAAGTAATTCACCCTTGAAAGATAAAAAGGGGCAGGGGATCTGAGCATAGTCTTAAGCTCATTATACATACACACACGTGACTAGTTACAATCTCAACTTCAGACTTGAATTCTTTGTTATTGAACAAAAGCTCAATCCTCCAAACTTACCAGGGAAATAGTTTTAAACAGGTGAAAATAAAATACAATTAAAAAGAAGTAAAAGGATATGAAGAGCCATTTGAAGCAGAAGTACAATAAAAAAAAAAAAAATTTTCCAACCTGAAAAACTTTGTGGGAAATACTAAAATAAAAAAGGATAAGAGGAAGAAATTAGATAGATCTAAAATTATGAGTCTCCAAAACTGTTTATGATTGAACCATAATTTGTAAGATAAGAAGGTTTCCAAATATATGCCATGTGATTAGGAATGCACTTTTGTGCATTATGCAGGATTCACTTGTGTGTGTAAGGCGAATTGGTTTTAGAGGGGAATTTTCCAAACTGTGCAGCATAGTGGGGCCAAGAGACCAAAAAAACATGGTCAAGGCAGTCAAACCAAGACTTCCTCCTATCAGATGCCCTAGGATTATAGCCTCAGTAAGGATAAATTCCCATTTATGGGACAGAATGGGTGAAAAGTTGACCTGCTGGAATATTGTATCCTTTACCATTAATTTGGCAGCACAAAGAAGTTAAGCCAAGGTCTCCAGTTTCATAGGATGGTTTACATCAGAGAATAAAATATACGTGGGTATCTTTATGCTAGCTTCCATATGCAGCCTACTATAGCAATGGAGATGTAATGACAGATTGGCGACCATATACTTGCAACGCCCAGAGAGTTTAAGTTTTAATTATTAGCCCCTGTGTTGTTTTATCTGTAGCTGGAGAGATACAAGTGTATTCATTTATCCTTAGTGTGCTACAACCACACTCACATTTTACTTTGTAGTTAGACCTTTAGGGAGTAGCTCTCAGGCTGTTTATGCTGGGAAACTTCCCAGGAAAATGTCATTCAACCTTTGTATCTTCTCTCCTATCCCCCTCTCTGCCTTATCCACCTCTCTTACTCCTGAAATTTTCTCCTTCACATCAAAAGTTTACTGTTATTTTGAAGCAACAGCAATCAAGGACAAAGGAGAGAGGTGGCTCTATCAGAGCCTGTGCTGAAAAGCTGCTGAGGATGTGGGAGAGAGGAAAGAAACATTAATTGTTGCAAGCCAAGATGAAGAAGTTGGAGGTTGGGATGCAAGGATGTTTGGACAAGCCAGTGGAAAGAGCGGTGAGGTATACATATATTTACACACATTACTTGAGGGGCAAAAGGAAGTAAGAATACATAACGTTTCTGAAATCTACTGCAATAGACTATTCAGTAAATCCTTGCTTTGCCTCCATTCAGTCAACTTCTTGGTACAATTTCAAGATTAACCCAGGCTTAAACAAGAGAGTTACAGAAAATATCTGCAAAGCTCTTCAGAGTGAGTACAATAGGCAACAACTTTTTGGAATGACAGAGAGAGAATGTTGGTATGTTGAGGCATTTCATCCATTTAAAACCTTTCTTCCTTTTATCAAGTATGTTTTAATTTTTATAAGTTCCTAGAGCTAGAAAGAGGCCTCTTTAATTATAAATGTGAAAGAATACAAATCTTTAGCTTGCAACACTTCACTTTTGATTTAAGAATAAATGTGTTTTAGAACATTCCTTTATTGTATATCAGTTTTTAGCAACTGGAAGTCAAAGGCATTGAAGACTGAAAGAAAAATGTAACCAGCTTGGATTTGAGAAATTCAGGGCAACTGAGAGGCTCCTCTCAGGCAAAGACACAACATAAAGATGTCCTAGAACTCATCTGGAAGGAACACTGTGTGCTCCAATATGCATTTCTGCAGGTAAAAATGCTTTTTTCTCTGTTTGCAGTTTGCAAAGCCTGCTCATTGCAACCCTACAAATATTCCTCTAAATCAAAAGGAGGTATAGTTGCTAATATCCAGTCTGATGTCCCACCTTTGAAGACTCTCAAAAGAGAGCAAACTTTCTTGCTTTTCTCTTCATCGCTACAGGGATCATTAACAAAGATGAGAAGGCACCACAATAATAATAAAGCCCCAGTTGTGTCTCCAAATATATGCAGGCAATTCTGACACTGCAAAATCAATAGCCGAGGCTTCACTCAGAAATGAAAGCAGCAAGGCAGAGATTACATTTCAGTGATATGAACAGACAGGAGTGCAGCTCTGCCAGTCATCTCACCATCTGGGCTTGGATGGAGCAAGGCAATAGTCTGGAGCACAAGCTATTTGCCCTAGCCACAAAAACAACAGCTTCTCCTGGACCCTGCGCAGTGGTAGATGTTAGGTACCATTTAAACAAAATAAACATATGGTTCATAGCAGAGGACAGGAGTGGAACTGGTACCTTTGTGCTAACCCTTCTCCTCTGAGAAATAGCAGCTCTGGTTTCTCTGAATCACATAGCCTAGAAATAGGATGAAAAAACAAGAAGGTAAGCTGAAGATCAGCTGCTTAGTGATATCAATTCAAAGTGATTCCACCAGCTTGTCAGCAGACTGAGTATCGACTGTGCATATCTGCAAGTCAACATCAGCAACAGCAGCGTGCAACTTCCATTGCTGAGATGTAACAAGGGGAATAGGTGTTGAGTAGTGGGGGTAATGAAAGCAGAGTTCAAATTATGCATAATCCTTGATCATGCATATCATCCATGGACCCTGCACATCTTTGCAGCTTTCTTCTAATTCTATGGAATTTCATCTTCAAGGGGAGGGGGACTGGGAGGAAAAGGGGGGAAGGGGGGGAGGGGAAGAAGAAGGGAGATAAAAGCTCAGCCCTAGCTATCACAGCTACAAAGAAACCCTTTCTGAATCATGTTCAAAAAACAAGCAAGAAATTGGGAGATGCAGGAAGATCAGAAGTGAAATGCTATGCTACCAATCACTCCTTGCATGAGCAACACATTAATTTGAGGGTGAGAATTATTGTTCACCTCCCCTCACCACAGCCTGACATACGAAATAAAAAAAAAGCAGAGGGAGGGGCCAGAATACCCAAGTAGGAACTACGCTCAGAGACCACACCATCAAAAGATGAGTGGTCTAGTCTGTTTGGGGCCAAAAGTGGTAAGAATATTCACCTCCCTTAAATTCATCAACTGCAAGTCTTCCTTCCCTTGGATTCTCTCCACAAACTTCAGACAACATCACTACATAGATTACAATGGTCAAGTCTCCTCTCACACCCAGGAGGGCAGGAAACATGACACTCAAGGATTCAAGCCTAATTAAACTCACATAACTGCCAGGTTTACCAAAAACAAAAAAAGTATCCTGAGTGCTGAGCCTTATATATATCCTTACCAAGGGGTGTGCTAAGCATAGAGATTTCATAACAGGAGTTATGATCTTCTTCTGAACACATGTAGAGCCTATTATGTGAGGATCACAAGATAATTCAGCCTGGAAGGGACCTCCAGTCCAACCTCCTGCTCAAAGCAGGGCCAACTCTGAAATCAGACTTTTAGAGCCTGGCTCCATCTTCTTGATAACCTCCTTGGAGGTACAGGGAGCTGCTGTTAGGAGTCCCCAAAATGGTCTCTTCTCCATGTTGAACAAGCCCAGTTCCCTCAGTCTCTCCTCACAAGGCAACTGCTCCATCTCCCACACCACCTTAAGGTAGTTGAACGTTAGCTCCTAGATAGAAATAGAGTACATCACAAATTCCTTCATTTGTCCAGTAACAAGTTACAGAAGAAACACAATAGAAGGGTTAGAAATGAGGTAAGATACACTCTCTGATAGCAGTGTTAAGATCTATACTGGTGCAGTCAAATGACAAACTGCTATATTGAAAAATATTGCTATATCATCTCATATAGGAGATAATTCATAAAATCACAGGAAAATTCAGGTTGGAAGGAGGTAATCTACACCAACCTCCCCAAAACAAGGTCAGCTATGAAGTCAGGGGTTTAAGTCTTCTGTCATCCATTATTACTGGCAGCTGATGAAGAATTCAACCTTATTTTCAAAAAATCCATTTCTTGCTAACTCACATTTCATTATAGGATTCTAAGGAATGAAAATATTTCATTATGAACATGGGAAGTATAAGGCAAGAGGGAGGGGTAGCCATCTGTAGTAGAACACACTGCTCCTGTTTACATTCATCTCATCAGTTTGTTTACAGTGAACCCTCCTGAACCTCTCCTTGCTAGATAGGATGCTTTCCCATAAGCAGGCTTATGCTTAAAGTCAGAATGAGCAGATGGAAAGAAAAGTTTTTAACAACAAGAGTGCTCTTCCATTGTACTTATGATGACAAAACAGTACAAAATGTCAGCAGTAGGCAGAGTCTGCTGCCATCTACAATATTAGGTATAGTGCTGGTTTCTTAAATCCAGAGTAGGCTGTTTCTGAGCAACTTGAAACATGCAGAAAAGATTAAAAAAAAAAACTAGTCAACTGAGGACAAAATTCAAGGGAAGGCTTTCATTCCATGTCCTATCCTTTTATATATAATGAATATAAAAAGAAGCAGTCAACCTACAGGCGCAGTTCAGAGTAAGTGCACAAGTACAATTCATCTACCTCTCCACTTGCTGTTTTTCAGTCAGGGGCACATTAAGCACAGGCAGGAGGGGAAATGAATGCCTCAAACAGGCAATTACAACCTGCTTCTAGCTAATCTCTTCAGTGTTAAATTCAGACACAGCAGTTTGCACAGCAGTTTCTGGGCTCTGCTTCTAGATCTTCCTGAACTCCTGGGATTGCTGAAGGACTCCTGGGAACATTCAGGAGCATCAAGGTTCCTGCTGCTGCCAGAAAAGGGTAGCTATGGGAGGCTGCAGCTTCTAGCAAGCTCTAGCAGCTCCTAACAAGATCTGGCAGCTGTTCTCGATCAAAGGGTGTTCTAGCCCTGATCAGGAGATTAGGGAGGGTCGAGCACCCTTTCAGCAGGTGCTAGAGAGGCACCTGGAATGCAGCAGTTTGTGCAGAAGGGGACCAAAAAATCTTTATATGTGCCTATGCAGCAGTGACATGACATAGGGCACGATCCCCACCAGTGACTGGAGCAACTAACCCTGGCATCCTCTTTGATGACTGAGGACTGCTTCGAAGAGAGACTATCCACCCAGCCAAGTGGAGCAAAAGGATCTTTGCCAACAGGCTGGCAAGGCTGGTGAGGAGAGCTTTAAACTCAGAACAAGGGGCCCAGGAGAGATGGCAACACTCAATACAGCAAGGAAGTGATAGACGGGGTCTGCAAGTAAAGTGTGCAGCATGATGTGGACAAGGAGACACCTCAGCCAGTGGAACTGAGCTGAAGGGGCCATCCCAAGGCTATGCATACAAATGAAGTGCCAAAAGGATTGCATATGTTTTCTCAGAAACTAGTAAACTGTTTCCTCTCTGAAGTGACTATACACCAGTGTTCACAGCATGGGGAACAGGCAGGAGTAATTAGATATCTGTGTACAGTTACAGGGTTACAACCCCATTTGGATCACGGAGACATGGAGGGGATGCTCACTCAACTCAAGCGCTGCAATAGGTAGATACAGGCTTATTAGGAACATGATAGTAGATCCAGACAGATCCACCATTAGGAAGGCCAGGATGGTGAGGAGGGGCAGTTGGCCTTGATGTGAGAACAGCAGACAGGTGACGAGCCAGCTGACAACTTATGGGTCAGAGTCATTGGGCAGACCAAAACAAGCAATGTTGTGGTGAGTGTCTGCTACTAACCACCTGATCAAGAGGAAATACTGGATTTTGTGGCCTTCTTCAGACAGCTGGAATAAGCCCCACATGCACAGGTCCTGGGCTCATACAGACTTTGACCACCCCAATATCTGGTGGGGGGACAACACAGCAGGGCACAAGCAATTGAGGATGTTTCAGGTGTGCACTGAAGATGACTTCCCGACACCACTGATCAAGCAGCCAACAAGGGGAGATGCTCTTTTGGACTTTATACTCACAAACAAGGAAGAGCTCATCGGGGGTGTGACGGCTGGGGCCAACCTTGGCTGTAGTGACCATGAGATGTGGAGTTCAGGATCAATGGAGAAGGGAACAAGGAAAATGGCAGGATCACAGCCCTGGAATTTAGGGGAGCAGACTATGGCTTGTTCAGAGACCTGCTTGGAACAATCACATGGACTAAGACACTGGAAAGAAGGGTCGAGGAGAACTGTTTGATTTTTCAAGGATCACTTCCTTCAAAGCCAAGAACAGTCCATCCCAATGTGCAGAAAGTCAAGCAAAGGTGGCAGGGAGATCCTGAAAATCTCAACTACCACAAAGAATAATAAGAGGTGGCAGTAGGGACAAGTGACCCAAGAGGAATACAGAGACACTACCCAAATGTGCATTGAGAGGGTTAAGTACACCAAAACCCATCTGGATCTGAATTTGGCAGGGAATCTACAGGGCAGTCAGCCTCACCTCAATCCCTGGGAAGGCAATGGAACAAATATGCTTGGAATCTATTTCCAAAAATATGAAAGACAGGGAGGGAGTAGTCAGCATGCATTTATGAAGCAGAAATCAGGTCTGACCAACCTAATAGCCTTTTATAATGAAATCACTAGCTCAGAGGATGAGGAGAGTACAGTGGATATTTTTATCTTGACTTTAGCAAAGCTTTTGACACTTTCTCCCATAACATTCTCATAGACATATTGATGAAATGCAGACTAGATTAGTGGATGGTAAGGTGGATTGAAAACTGGCTGAACTGCCAGGCTCAAAGGGTTGTGATCAGCAGCACAAGGTCCAGCTGAGATTGATCACTAATGGTGTACCCTTGGGGTTGAGACTGGGGCCAGTGTTGGTTAACATGTTCACTGATGACCTGGAACATGGACACATGAATGGGGACCAGTGGCTGGTACACCAGCTGGTTGTGCTGCCAATTCAGAGGGACCTCAACAGCCTGGAGAAATGAGCCAACAAGAAAGTCATGAAGAGGGAGAGGCAGAGGTCCTGCATCTGGGAAGGAATAACACCATGCACCAGCACAGGCTGGGGGCCAACTGGCTTGGAAGCAGCTCTGCAGAGATGGACTCTGAAAAGAAGGCAGTGGACAAGTTGACCATGAGCCAGCCATCTGCCCTTGTGGCAAAGGCAGCCAGCAGTCTCCTGATTTGCGCTAGGAAGAGTGTTGCCAGCAGGCTGAGAGAGGTGATTCTTCCTCACTCAGCACTGGTGAAGCCACTGTGTGCTGGAATTCAGTCCTGGAATCCCCAGTACAAAAGAGACATGGACATACTGGAGCAAGCCCATTTAAGGGCCATGAAGGTGGTTAAGGGACTGAAGCATCTGTCCTATTAGGAAAGGATGAGAGAGCTGGGACTTTTCAACCTGGAGAAAAGGCGGCTCACACCTGATGGTGTGAATGAAGAAGGTGGAGACAAGACTCTTCTCAGTAGTACCAGCCACAAGTTCAAATACATGAAATATCATTTAACCATCAGGAAAAAAAGAAAGAAAAACCCCCATGTTTTTACTGTGAGGGAGATTAAACGTTGCCCAGAGAGGTTGTGGACTCTTGGTCCTTGGAGATACTCAAAATCAGATTTGACACAGCCCTGAGCAACCTGCTCTAACTGACCCTGCTTGGAGCAGGGGGGCAAGACTGGATGATCTCCACATATCCCCTCCCACCTCAATAAGTCTGAGGTTCTGTGACCAGTTTGGTCACCTTTCCAAACATATGACTGAAGTGCAGGAACCTTTCATTGTGTCCTGTGCACACTTGTGGTAACTCAATGGGAACAATCACCTGCTTTAGCTGTATTACAAGAGTGCATTCACATCCATAACAGAAGAGGATCATGACGTATAAGCCCTGGAGTACTGTAGGAACACGTGTATGCCGCACTGCGCCGGAAACATTGGGAACCGCTGACGGAGTATATTATTTTAGTTAAAAAGCCTAAGCGTTAACAGAGATGTTATAATTAGCTATGGATTCAAAGCTATATTTGCTGGTAGTGGAATGCACAGGAAGAATTACTCTGATTTACAGTAATTTGCCACTGAGGGTTTCAAACTTCACCAAGAAAAAAAAAATCTAATGAGTTCATAATATAACAGCAGAGATGAGGAAACTCCCCAGGAAGGTTTTCTGTGTTGGAGTAGGATGCAAAAATATTGCAAAAATTTCTCCACTCTGATTACATACAAAACCGTACTTGCTAACAAAAGAATTAAGACGGCTGAAAACATAATCACTAGAACCAGGGATGAACAAAAATGGCTGTCTAGTTTGCAAAATATTTCCAGTTTTCAGAATTTTTTATTTCACACTGGTTTGAACCAGAAATCATTCCCAAAAAACCAAAATCCTGCTTTAGACTAACCCATTAACTCTGGCACCTGCAAAGGAAAGCAAAGACAGAGGTTCACACTCCTGCTCTGAATTAAACAAAGCAGGGACTTGAAGTTTGGTCTCCAGAATCCCAGTCAATGCTTTGTGGGCTAATTCAGTGGAATACATTAAGCAAAAAAAGTGTGTGGGGCTAATATGAATTTACTATCCCCTTTACAATATCAAGCACTAAAATAAATCAGAATTCTAAGGTTCACACAATTTAGCTTCTTAGCAGATGATATCCATTATAATTTTTTTAACATTTTATGGAAAACACAAAAATAAGCAAAAAAAGAAGTTGAAATTTAAAGGGAGGTATTTCTAGATGAGGGTTTATGTGTTTTGTGGTGGAATCTTTTCTACCACCGAGCATGTTGCACAGGATGATTACAATGTTAACAGAAGTCATTTTTAGGAGAGCAATGCACTCTGTGGGATAAATTTAATTTTAAGAACAAAAAAAACAAAGACAAAATAAGAAGCACCTACAAAACCAAAAAGTTAGAACATAAAATAGCTGTTTGTGAGTCTTCTACCACCACGTTACAGTTGTATGATTATATATACACATACCCATACACATGCATGGCAACATGGGATATCACTGCTGTTTGCATAGATACACCAAAGGTAGCTTTAAACTAACTAGGTAGTTGTTGCTGTCGGTGTAATCACAGCAGCTCAGCCCAGACTGCAAGACCTATTTGAGAAGCTTACTCAAGACCCTCTGGTAACTCCTGCCAAAACCTACGCTTCCAAAGCAACACTAATAACTATATTTGAAATAGAAAGTTTAAAACTAACCTCATATATTGGCACAAGGAGTAGCTAATTCAATACCACTGGAAAGATACTCTCTAACACCTAAAACATCCATGGACAAAGAAAAGGAGCAGACTATAAAGCTGCCAAAGAGGCAGTGACCTTGTCAATTTATACCACTTTTACCATAACCTAAGAAACATCTATCTGCACCTTTGTTCAAAGGTTCATATCACAATGTTTCAGAAGACACAGTCTCATCTGCCTAAGAAGCATTTCAGATAACTGAGGTCTGTTAACCAAAACATCCTCTAGGATCCCTTCTTACTCCAACTGCCTGATCAGTCTTCATCTCTCCCCCAAGCCCAGGTTAACCAAGGCCCAGAATTACCTTGAGGGATCCCAAGATGTGGCAGGAGCTATGAAATTCAAGCTCTTCAACAGAGCTTTCCTCCAGAAAGGAGAGAGGTAAATGGACCGACATTTAATTCTTTCAACCACCCCTGTTGTTTAATCACCAATTAGACCTCATTTCTCATCTGCCAAGTTCAACCTATCAATTTCCAGTCACATGCTCTTCTTGTTTACTGTAAAGATATACCTCCCCTCTCCTCAGAGAAAGGAGCTATGGCTGGGGCCCACTTGTGCCCCAAGGCAGCTGGCCGTGAGCCCACTCCAGCTCATTACCCAGCAGCCCCATTAGCACATGGTTCTGCCCGTGCCTACGCATCCACCCAAGGAGCAGGACGTTTTATTGCAGGCATAGCTGCCGCACTAACAGGTTGGAAAGCTTCAGGCTGAAGTTGGCTCAGAGCAAGCATCTGACTATGCAGATACTACAGTCGAAAGCAGCCCTTGGGTCATGCCTGCAGAGCTCACTGTTCACATTAGTTTTCTAACTTTTTCAGACTTTTCTTAGAATAATTTTATGTAACAGGTTGGGATGGAACTTGAGGTAGGTATGGCTACATACTCCTTTATATAGGGTCTGTAGGGAGGCCTCTGTTAGAGCATAAGTACCAAACTAAAAGCAGGACTCATCCTCAGTGACTGGCTGTTAGCTGTTCTGGGGTCAACATACTATTAGCACTATGTCAGTGTTCCTGATGCTGAGACACCTTCCTGACAAAGTTTTATTAAAACCATTGTTTCCACAAAATGTTTCAGCTTCAACAAAGTGGTATTTCCCAACAACAACAAAAAAAATAGTGCATCCAGTAATGCTGAACAGTTCTACCAGCTTCTTAAAATAAGCAAAAGCATCTGTATTGTAAACAGTGAACTGCAGTCATATGCATAGCAGAGGCAGGAAAAAAAGCAAAGCATGGCAATGTAGCCCACAAGTGAAATCCAAAAAAAGGTTTGCATCTATTGTCTGACTATTTTATATGCTAACCAGTATGAATCCATTGTTGTCGCAAGACATCAAGTCATCTCCTCTATGTACTATACACCTCCCTGTGCAGAGAACTCAATGGGTCATTCTTATCTACCTTTTCACAGTTTATATAGCTTACTGGCACTATGAAATCAAATTTTAGCAAAAGGATGGTCTGTCATTTTGTGGAAAGCAATGTATAACAAAGCTATGCTTCTGTTAGTTTATCTGCATCTATCAGATTAATCTGATTACTTCTAATCTTTCCTAAACTATTCGGAAGGAAAAACTCTGTTGAAATTAGGAGTTATGATCATTATGTCGTTCTAATGTGCTTAACAAGACAAATCATTACAGAATTCCAACACTTTGGCAAACATATATTCCTGGCAGGGGAATGGACATTAACATGGCAGCAAAAGCAGCTCCTCATGCTCAGGAGACACTCTAGAGGGCTGTCCTGGAACAGAACTTTTGTTCTGGATGGGCTTAAGTCAGATAAAACCAGTTGAAAGAAATAAAATAAACAAGAATGTTGGAGAACAGAAATTTCAACAGTTCCTATGAAGAAATGAAAAAAATTGCAAACCTACCATCACAGATAGCTGTAGAGACAGAAGCTGGTTAGCGAAAAAATATAGCATCTGATCCTGTGTTTGGCTAGATGCTGAAAAGCAAAGTCCATTTATTTAGAAGAACAAGACGACAGTGATACAATCTGTTTAGAACAAGAATGTAATTTTCAGTTGCATGTCCACTTTCAGCAAGTGCAGTTGCTGGGGGAAAAACAGGAATCGAATCAC
Organism: Gorsachius magnificus; assembly: GCA_034008185.1. Taxonomy (NCBI): domain Eukaryota; kingdom Metazoa; phylum Chordata; class Aves; order Pelecaniformes; family Ardeidae; genus Gorsachius; species Gorsachius magnificus. The sequence continues at coordinate 62,327,511 of CM067084.1, forward strand.
ACTTGCTGCTAAATACATATTTAATTGCTTATGGTTTTTTTATATTTTGTTTTGCACCAGACTGTTTACTCTGCTCATGATGATGTGGAATTAGTGTTGCAAAGTTTTCTGCTTCCCTTAATCAGTCTTAAAGTGCCCCCTAGTGCACGTTTAAGGAAATATCCCAGCCTAACAAAGCAGTGCCAGGACTGAGCACAGAGAACATTCTGGCAGATTTTATTTCATGTGAAAACATTTAATTATCTCCCTCCAGTCGATTTCATCAAATTTTAGTGGCTGAAGATTCTGCATCTCTGGGAATGCAAATTAGTAAAATTCACCCCAGTAAGCTCCTAGATTGATGTAACATAAGAAGTAGAACTAGTCCTTTCTAGCCTCCTAACCTGTACAGCTGTGGCAGAGGAGATGTTGTTATGGAGGCTGGAGCACTCCGGCATCAGCTCTCAGCACTAGTTCCCACCTGCCAGGACACTTGCAGTGCCACCAGCCTGACACAGCATCCCCGGACCCTGCCCAGTGGCCATCATCAGCCCGCAGAGGACATTCAGACTCCAGACCTTCCTTCCTCTATTCAGCAAGAAAGGATAAGACCCTATGACTCTGTTTAGACTGGGGGGGAGGGGGCTGGGGGGGGTGGGGCGGGGAGAACCACACACTCTTAAGGAACACATTTACCTCTTCTGAGGCTTTGGAACAGAGTGTCAGGGCCCAATATCCATCCATAGACTTACAGCTGGCTGCATCAAAGTAAGCAGCTACAGCAGTAGATATTGCTGAAAACTGCAGTTATTTAACCACATGCAGACATAGCATTTTACATCATCGTAACAGTTCATGTTTTCCTCAGGGGTGAACAAATCACCAGTGCTCTGTGACAAAGTGAAAGGAAGAGAAAAGAGGAATTATCCCTTTTTTAATCACAAAAATAAAGAGAGATGACTTACCCAAAAGCCCATCAAGAATTACATGAAAAATCTGAAATTACCTGAGCTTTTGGTTACCTGACTTTCACTTGAACCACAGATTTCTCCCTCCCACCCAAAACAGGGTATGTTCAAAATGAACTCTGCTTTTCACTCCCTGATCGTCTTAACACTGCAGTGGTACAGAAGAGCTTGTTTCTCAGGTGCTTGAATATTACTCCTGATGTACAGGGATCTACCTGTCTTTTGTGATATGTTGTGATAAGCTAATTTCTTCTGCAGAGCTTTCCTGGAAAGAAATTGTACTGCAGTTTGGAAGTCAAATGGAAATAAACTGTTATAACGTTTTCAGCTACACAATAAATAAATAAATAAATAAATAAATAAATAAAAGAGTCTCCTTCAGTCATCACCATCACATATAAACCCCAGAACAATTGAAGATCAATAAATGTATCCAGCTGGCAAATCTCGGTGACAAAATGTCCTTATAAATACGGCAGCAGCATCTGTGGCATGGTTTTGAACTGCTTTCCCTATCCTTCCCCCACAGAAATAATTTCGATCTTGCCTGGTTAGATATTTAGCATTTACACTGATGAGAAGAATATAAATTCCTAAACAGAAAACACTGCACATACATATCAAGAATATTTTAATTCCTCTCAGATTTCTCTTCTCTTTGGGATTTAATCGGAGTTCATACTATGACCCTACATTTTGGGGGTTTATTAATTTGTGTCTACTTGCATAGAGAGCTATTTTGGCTTGACATTAACACAACCCAAGTAGGAATAAAATATCTTCAACAGCTGTTCCAGATCAGGGTAAGAATTGATGTCACATCCATTTTATCATCAGAATTAATGAAGAGAAAGAAACATCTGACTTGCTGTGTCCATGGCAAGTGGCTTTGTGTCTGCTTGAGTTTCTACATCAGTACTGCCTTCACAGAGATTTAGCAGGAATCACTTTTTTACATACAGTACTAATCACAAAAAAAAATGCAGAGGAAATAACCAACAGCATTCTTATATGCATCTTTTAGTAGTGTATTTAAAATTTGTCTAGTGCAGATCCCAAGTATTTTAAAATGTCATCAGATCATATAGATAATAGGACTGAAAACATCATTAGTCCATCTGGTCAAACCAAGACAATAAGACTTTGTACTACAAGACTCAAAAACACCCTATCATGCCACAGCAAGAAGTGCTATGCAGTAATGAATTAATTTATTTATATTTGCCACAAGCAGCTTGTTTTCTCATTCTCTTCCCTGTAACCAAATTACATATGCAAAGTAGGATCTGGTAGGATTGTTTTTCCTTGCATAAATGTATACATGCTGCCGTGTGCTTATATTAGAGAAGTCAAGGTCAAAAAAGTATACTTTCCATTTGAAGCAGCAATTCCCACTGCAGTTCCTATAGGAAATTATGAAAAAACCTCTGCTGAAATAGACCTTACTCTCATACTGAAGAGCAACACTTACCTGGAGAGCCAAAGTGTTTATGTTTGAAGGCTTTCTGCTGAAACTTGTATTTGGTGGACTGCTTGAATGGATCCAGCTTTTAAGCACCATCAAGGTCTTAGGTAGTTCAAATTGGGTCAAGTAGACTGCAAACAGAATCACTGAAATGTTGTTTTTAAGAGACCTCTGGAGCTCTCCAGTCCAGTCTCACCCTCCGAGCAGGGTGAGCAGAACTGAATCAGGTCACCTGTAGAAAACCACTAAAGATGGTCACCTGCCTGGGTGCTGCACTCCTGGGAAGAAAGGATGGCTAACCTGACCTTCCCCATGCAGAAATTGTGGCCATTGCCTCTTGATATATCATCTGCACCTTCTGAGAAATGTTTGGTACTCTCATTTTTGTAAGTCACCCTCTTGAAGTAGTTGTAGACATCTACTAGATCACTCCTTAACCTGTACACAACTGTAAGTAAGCCCAGCTCCCTCAAAGGGCACATGCCCTGTACTCCATCTCGGTGTCCCATGAGGTTGACAGAACCTCTCCATAAGTAATTTATGTATTTACTTAATTGAAACATGGCTGTGTTCCAAGTTAAAACTTCCTAAGTCACTGTGTTTCATGTTTAAACATGCTGTTATTGCTGTAGACTCCAAAGCTACAGCTAAGACATCATCTGTTGGATAGGACAGCACAGGAAATGGTAGAGGGTCTTTCAGGTGCTATTATGCAAGAACTCACACTGAGAATTTACCCTCCCCACAGAGAATACCATGCTGTGGCTGAAAGTACCTCAAAGCACAGTTTAGGTCTACACTAAAATCCTTGCATGTGTGTTGTTTATATTCCACATAGTTGTGCTTTCAGCACCTACCACTGGACCATTTTGATGGGAGTTGCATCACCTTATACAATGGAACAATGCCCTATGTCATGCACTAAATTGCTCATATCTTAGCTCTTTCTAGATACTGTCAGGTTGCATAATGTCACAGCCAGCTACACTATCATGATGGATCTTTGTAATATCTCCATGTAAACTTTAAGTAGGTCTGGAAGACGATTGACCCTCTTGAGAGGATTGAGCCATGTGAGAGATCATTTAGCAGAAGCATAGTGCTCTTGATACTAACGTTTGTCTTGGAGCAAATAAATACAAGTTCTGGATTTACAGCTAAAATCTGAAGTGGACCGATCAACAGAATAACCATGGACACAGTTTCATTATCAAGCTGAAATGCTAGAAATTAAAACGTGAAATGTATTTTTAAAATATTTTCTACTGTTTATACTCCAGCTCAAAGCAAGAGCGGCACTGTCTGGCCTGCAAAGTGGCCCTCAAATTCCACCTAAGGTTAAGGCCAACATAGGATCTCCTTCTTGCAGCTCTGGTGTCAGCTACTTCCTTTCCAGTCACCGGTCTGAAAATTGCCTTTTTATCCCTGGACATTTTGACTTCAGAAAACCACTCAAGTAGCTTTAGTTTAGAACTGTGTCAACTCCCCTTTAGCCTGAGCTATATCATATTTTCCTCAGTCAGACCTATTTGATCCAGTGCATCCAGTTCACTGGTTATTTTGACATCTGCATTCAGAGAGCCATGCCTTTCCAATATGGCAAACAAAAAATCACAGACTCTGACAAGTAACAAAATTCTCAAAACAGAGAGAAGATGGGACAAGATTTATGACAGACAGCACATCTCAAAATTTCGTGTAAGACTTGAAAGATGGATTTCTATTTGTAAGTTGTGTTGTCCAATTTACAGTTGCTGTTCTGTAATTTTGCACATGCATGCAAACAAATGAGAAAACAATATTTTACTTTTCCAAAAGAAAAACAGTTTAATCCTTATTTGAAAGTTTTCTGGCTTCCCAGAGACAGCGATAAAATGTAACATCTACCCTACCTGCCAATATTTGTGTGCAGATAACTCATCTAGAATCACAAAGGTTTTGGCTTTGTTTTAATCTAGCAACTGTTCCTGAGGATTTCCATTGCTTTTACAAAAATGTGAATGTTTTCCATGCATTGTTGCACACCAGCAACATTTTCCAATGTCTTTCTCCAATAAATTTGTACAGAAGACCACAGCAGGAAATTCTACATGCCCCATTGGGCTAGCAATCATTAAATATACAACATCCTAATGAAAGGCAGTTTACAGTACCAGCAAAGAACTTTTCACACATTGACAACCAGTTTCTCAGCTTTTGAAAGCCGCATAAAAAGGCTTCCAGCTGCCATACAATATTTGTAACCAAACAAAAACTAATCCTTGGCAAATGTCTTTGCAAAAAATAACTACAGAGAATAATAAAGTGGTTAAAAATGGAGTCACACCAACAGGAAAAATAAACATTAAAACAATGCTTTTTAGCCCCCTTTCCCATTCCAAATTGATATGACTCACTCTTCCACGTCATTCTCCCACCTGTGCAAACTTTGAGGCAATATACCAATTTCCTGCCCTTCAGCACAGACAGATATGATAACAACTGTCCTGGACGCAGCCAAATCTCACATATCTCAGCATTCAATAGTACACAACCCGCATTTAGTTCAGCAGAAGCCCAGTGCAGGCTGACATATTTGTATTTTGACATTCAACTATGGTTTTCATAAAATTATGATCAACTCATGAGTGAATCTCATTTCACAAACCTAACCAAGAACAGGGGAGTACAGATTCTCAAAGCTCTTGCCTTCTCTTCCCCTTTGGCTGCACATGGACCTGTGACAGCCCTTGGGGCAGCAGAACCATGGTTATGATCTGGACATTAGCAACAGAGAGTATAAGCAGAAGCACTTGGATTTTGCTCTATTTTCAGCTGTAGAAAGCTGGTCAGCAGGGCAGCTGATGGCATTAACCCTTGCCAATACAGCTAGAGGAGCAGGAGAAACCTGCACCCGGAGGAGGAATACCAAGGGGCAAGCAAGGCCAGTGAAATTGAAGAGGGAGTATCGGGCATCCTTATGGGCTGGGCATCAGCAGGACAGCAGGCACCATGCTTGGCAATGCACCAAGTTACAAATCCAAACCGGCGAGAGCAACAAAAGAGGCAACTATTTGAACTAATATCAAAGGCTTTATCACAACCCTCCTACCCAAATCCTACCCAAAAAGTATCTCAGCATTTGGGAAGGAAACTTAACGAGATCCTTGTGGAACAAGTCCTTGTGGAAGCAGGACTATCATGCTGCACTCTCAGGAGGAATTAATCTTCCCAGCCAAAGCCTGTATTCCCAGACAGCAAGCTGCAACTTTGTCAGAGAAGATGGTGAGTTTGCAGCTATGTGATATGACTTAATACAGAGCCAAAGGGGATGGCGCACATCTGACCTATTTTAAAACACAAAATGTAGAAACAATTCTCAGCAAGAAAATATGAGCTTTACTGTCAAGTGCAGGCAGGCCAAAGTAGCCCAATTATTTACCACCCAAGATACTAAGGAGGAAAATAAGTCTCTCAGCTTCCAGCGCTGTTACAGAATCTCAGAAATATTCATGTCTCTAATTACTAGGTGATATTCCTAATATCCTTCACTAATGCTCTCCTCTCTCATTTTTTTTCCTGGTCATCAGCCAGCTCAAACTACAAACCTCATGAACTGAGCCCAATTAATACAGCACTGGTTTTGTCTAGATTGTGTTGCATTATTTTCTTATTTGCTTTGGAAATAAGTAATACATTACTTAAATATAAATTAGCTGGGATGAGAAAAATGCAATGTTAGAAAGAAATAAAGGGACAAATGTTTGTTTAACTTTCAACTCTGTTTTAATTTTGTAGTTCCACAAAAGAAAAATAGGCTTTTCCTGCGCTCTCCATCAAAGCAAGCAAAAATATCACTAATGCAGAAACAGTACGTTGCAAAGGTACAAAAATTATTTTCCTATTTCTTTAAGCCTGCCCCCAAGAACTCCACATGAAAAAAAAAAACCACCAAGTAGAGGCTTCTTTTAAGCATTTTGTCTCAAACATCTCCTGTTTTTTTCCTTGTTGTTAAACACAGGGAAGAAAATTGGTATGTGGTGCATTTGTAAGTTGCACCTTAAAAAACAAAACAAAACAAAAAATCAATGGCAACATGTTTTTTCTTTTCTCTCTCACAAAGGAACTCATGCAAGAATCACCTTTCAGCATATCTGCTAAGCTTATTGGCCTGGTCATAAAAAAAAAGAGCAAAATAAAAGCACAGATGTTTAACACTAGAACTACCTAAGGTAGCAAGAGCCAGCCAGGAGCCTGCCTCCAGTGATATCTATGAAGATGTCCTTTCACGAAAAAGAAATGTTTGCTCCCTCTCATCCCTGATTTTAATAAGATTCATTGGCTGAGACAGCTATTCCTGCTGAGCGGTTATGATCCCCTCAGACTTTCACTGACCTTCCGGGAATTTTAAAAGAAGGAACCGATTTCAGTTCCTAGAAAGGAGGAGGGAGAAAGGCAAGTCCCCTCTCACAGAGTAAAGGTAAATACTTCAACAAAAAGACCTCTGATGTTATAAAAGAATTCCTAACAGCAGGGAAGAAGGCATCAAATCAACTGCTGTCATTCTAAATATTTCCTACAAAGGAGGAAATACGCTTTAGTGCAATGAGATATCCAGCAGTGGATTTTTATGTAGCATGCTCAAGAATTAATCTCTCCGTTCAACCCTGCACTACTACAGCTGAGTCAGCACCATTCTTTTAAATGACCTGATTCTATAATCCCATTATTAATATCATGAAAATGACTTTTCTGTTTGCTGTTTTGTGCTATCAATGGAAAGCCACAGAACCAAAATGCATTAGCTCTCACAGGTCTCCTCTAGGATTATTTGCATCAATATAAACTGAATTAATCATGGAGACATTTGAATAATCACCACTCGCATGTTAGTGCCAGAGCTATGTCAGGAGCTGTGGTTCACTTCTGTAAATTGTTGCATTTTATTTGTGTTATTGTCATCTGATCCATGCATATTTTATCATTCTCTATCAGGATGATATCTTTCAATCTACACTGTTACTCTTTTGTTATTTCTTGGTATATCACATCCACACTCTGCTTTATGTTCCCTAATCAGCAAGCCTAAATTTTTAAGTTGCACACGCTTAAACTCATGCATCTGAAGAAGGGAATTCATTAAAAGGAGTAAGCATAAGAAATACCAACATAATGGAGACCCCCTTTATTTTTGCAAGATGTTGATTCAACCTTTGATTTGTAGTGTTTTATACAGCTACAGCTTTTACTGCAAAGGGGAGAGAGTCTACTAGAGTACCAAAGGATTGCTTTGATAGCCAGTAAAGTTTAACTCTTATTTCTAAGCAGCGCTATAATTCAAGTAGACTGCAAATGTGAAGAGTAAAGTGCTTTAGAAAAAAATACCCATGATATAACTGACCAGTTCTAATCCAACTGAGTTTGTAACCAGTGGGTTCAAGGCAATTTGTGGAGCCTATTTAGCAACCTAAACTCTAGAAGATTTCAGCATTTGTAGCAACATATTAGTAAGTATTTTAAATGCAAAAGAGCCTCAAATAGCCAGGGTCAGAACTCTAACAACAGTGCTGTACAGTTTGTCAGCATATTTATTCTCCAAAATAAAATAAAAAAAATAAGATGCTTCATGAAACAAAAGCAACCAAAATTATCACTAAGGGTATACCAGGAGCTCATCAAATGTTGTGATATACTGCTGAAAAATATTACATCTCCCTCAAAAATAATGCATAAATACATACGAGAGAGACGCAACAGCTACAACAGTGATAACAAGCAGTCTTACACATTTACACACAAAAGCAGGAGTCAAACAAATGACTTGCACTGAAAATTATCATAGAAAAATACATTTATGTCACTGTTAAACATGGTTGAAGCAAGTTTTCAGCTATGACAGAAAGATAGCCTTATCAAAGAGAATTAAGTATAATTAGAGTGCCACACAGGTGCCACGGGCTCTGGAAGGACAGAGTCGTGCCCACCACTTTTCCAAGTCCTTCCAACTTCCAGGCCACCTTTTGTACTGCAACACAAGCACCATTTCCCAGAGACACAAAATTCATGATCCAAACACCCTCTAAACAAAACTATGGAAACAATAAAAGAATCTCCATACCAGAAATAATAAAACTGGAATAGCAAAAAGCAACAACATATTAAAAACATCCAACCAAAACAAATACTGACTTTCAGTGGAGTAAATATATTCATCTCTGCCTGAAAGAAGGCAAGACCTATTGTTTATGAGGGGCAAGGCCTTTCATGCAAGTACAACAGCCAATTTACACAAACATTTGACTGGGCTATTTCCTCATTCATTTTCTTCTGAAATGTTTTTTCTTCTTTGTATGTGGAAAACAATGCTTCACAAAAGTCTACGGGGCGGGGGAAATCAAGTATTTAATCCTATCCTGTTACTGTACAGCTCCAGTTACCATAACAACTTGTTGTAGCTCCTCTCATAATAGGCTTAGGGTAGCTTGTCCACAAAACCATTTTGTGACTAGAGCTACCATTAGTATACTATTTCACATCCATGCAGCCTCTCTGTTGCCAAGAGTTAAAACTATTTTATTTTAAGTGTAAATATAAGTCACAATATTTTGAGATTTCATGGCTAGAAAAGTCAGACTACAGGAAACATTAGTAATCTCATCACTTATCACTCAATGTGGCACTGGATTCACCATTTTAAAAAAAAAAAAAAAAAATATCAGCCTTTACCCTACTGGTGCTCATCAAATGCTTCAGTATTTCACTGTGACTGTAACAGGCAATAGACAGTATTTTAAATACATATGTGAATTTGTAGCCATATTTTCGGTCATCTCACTAGTTCATTTACACCACTCTGTAGTTCAATTTAAATATTATTTAAGCCTGCACTATATAACAACTCTTTCTTGGGTATCTTTTATCCTTGTTCTTAAAGGAAGTACTGCAGCTATGGAGAATGATTGTGAAATCTGCCAAAATCCTGTGGGTCAAGTTGGAAACCCAGTGCTCAGTTTGGGGTTCAAATAATTTTTTTGAGCTCCATTTCACAATACAGACATTCTTTCATGTAATTTATTATTAAAGATCAGTTTCTCTCAGCCTAATTTTGCTAGGAAGTGTTTGAACTTGATGTCAAAGGACTAGGTTTGAAAGAAGTATCCTCAAAATATCTTTTAGATGTTTTGAGCTCTAATGATTCTTTAATGAAATTATGCTGTCTTTTCAAGATAATTGTTCACAGTGCCTCAGTGCAAGGCAAAACGTGTATATCCAACCTCGCCTGTTATTTAGTATTTCCACCGGAGCATATTGGAGCAAAGTGTTGGGCAAATGCAACTCTCAAGCATTCCAGGTCTTCTAGACATCTTCCACTGGTGTGGAAGAAAAAAGGTTAAACTAAAAGCTCCAGAATTTTCTCTCCTGAAGGACATAATAAACCCTTTTCTCCACGGGACAAATCTAAATGCAGGCAGCTCCAAATTTTTGACTCTGCAGAAGGCCTTAAAACATCCTTTTAAGCAGGTCATGTAGGAACTCAATTTTGCACGTATAGCTGATGGTCATGATCTAGCCACATTCCCAATAAAATTTTCTTCCTTTGGCTCAGACCCTTGAGGGAGGCTACACTCCAATCCTGCATCTGGCTTTGGTCCAGCAAGACTAACAAATCCTTACTGATAACAGGCACCCATCCATTAGATCCAAGACCTGATAGCATCCCAAAGTAGCACAGGATAAATATCACAAGATCGGTGTGAAAGTCTCTGCCCTGGATGATGCCTACTCCCCCATGTGAGGGAACTCTCAAACACTCACCAAAGTGCGTGGTCATGTAGGAACCAGGATGAAGGTGGGCAGTGGTCCTGACTTAGAGATGCAAAATTCCCACAGTTCCACTAGTTTTCCGAGCAATTTTCTGTACCCTTTGTGAAATGTTTTAACCACCTTGTCAACAGATAGAACAAAATTAGAGTCCATTTGCAGCTTTTCTGCAATTTCTTTGTTTCTTTTTTAAAGGCATTTCCTCATCTAAATCCTCCCCCACTAAAGTTTATTTCTATCTAAATTATTTTTATCTGCAAAGTTCTTTAAGGTCTTCACATTTGAGGCATGTTATTTTATGAAGCTTGATGTTTAAAGCATTGCTAAATCCAAGTAAACAACGTGACATATTTGGACTTAATTTGATGAGTAAAGAACATTATTATCTAGTTAGCAATCTCCTTTCAATTGTAACTGTTTTAAAAAGATCACTAAGGGAAAAAATTCTGTAGTGTTACAGTCAAACGCATACAAGTCATTAGCTAACACAGTATCTCTCCTTACCTGTGGATAGAATTTTGTTTCTTAAATTAACAAGTGACAAAGAGCAGCAAGAATTTCTGCATGTAGGCACCCTAAGTGGTTCTAGTATAATTGATTAGTGTTTCCTGAGCAGAAGTGGCAGGCTAGCAAACACTACTTTGCTGATGTCAGCTCAGCTCTGACATCAGCAAAGTCCCTACTGCAAACTTACAAAGGACAGGTAAGTACGATGAGCAGAATTTTATTTTGGATCTATTAAAATGCTGGAGATTGCATTGTCAAATAAAACCAGCAAAGCAGATATGAAAAGTAAAATTTCCAACTTTTAATATTACAATGAAGAAACAAACTAAAATACAGTGTACTTGAGGCTTCCTTGGAAAAACAGCAATATCAAATTCTTGGAAATTCATTCATCTGTACAACATGGCCCAGCTTAATGTTGCAAATTCCTCAACATGCGTAACTAAACAGCCTCCTGTGAAGGGAAATGCAATGTCACAGACAAAGAAGAGGTGATGAAATAACGTTAGTACAAACTGAAGGTTACCAGAGCCTTACGACACTAGTTACCTCCATGGTCAAGTTAATTTTTTTACTGTATACAAACTAATGCCTTGCTTTTATTAAAAGAAATGTGTGATCCATGGCAATCGCTAGCCACTAGACAGTCCATTTAGATGAGGGAAAAAATAAACACTCCTTTAGGAACACACTGCAAAACCCGAAGCTGTTGTCCAAGACACTGCTTTCTAAGAGACAGCCTGAGCACAGCTTGAGACAAGATGAGAAGCAAATCCCTGATACTTTAGTGCAAGTGCAGTATTTGGAAAAATACATGGTAGCTGTGAGGTTCTGGCACAAGGAATAGTGGAAGCTCAAGAGAATTTTAGTTAGTGATAGTCTTAGCAGGTTTGGAAATATGCAAACACAGAAACTGCTTCCTGTCCAGTAAAACTGGACTTTCACACATCATCTTCATACCTCTGTCATACACATGAACAGGACAGTGTCAGGGAAATGCTTGCCTCATCTTGACCCTCCTCCAAACAAGCCCCAGTGTGGTCAATCATTTCAAAGAGTAAAAATGCTTAAAGGCATTCATATCCCAAGATGTCATAACAGCTACACATCTACACAAGATGTGAAGAACCAGGTGCAAAGCCACATTCAAGGATATGTGCAAAGTCTGCTCTATTGTCAGAACATGAAAAACGTGTCTGACCAAGCAAGCTTTATGCTCTCCTAAACACAGGCTTCATGCTGTATCTCTTAACAAGCAGCTGGATGTTGCACCAATTCATAATACCCTGAGTAGCACCACTTGCAAATTACTTCCAAGGAAATGAGTACTTAGGAATTTGTCAGAGACCTGATTAGATGGTGAAATGAATCAGTGTTAGAACTGCAACAGACTTTGATCAGTTTAAAAATGGCTTGTTTGAACATTTGAAATCATTAGCAAGGTGCAAATGGGAGTGATGTAATATAGTGTTGAGAGGAATTAGATTGGAGTTCATTTTGTAGCGTCTATTGAGTACATTATTTTTATCTGGTTTAGAAACATTCTAATACTTGCATAATAGATGCGACACCCATTCTCCTTGAACATTATTATAGATGTCTTTTCAGTAATATTCATACACGTGAAAGCAGGAGTAAAAATAATATTTGCTCATAACTTGATCTTTCTCTGAGAAAAAGCTGAAAATTTTGGTGGATCAAACACTTATTCTACCTTCCAAGCTCTTTAGACATTTATCCAAAGAACTACTAAAGCAATCAATGCAGATGGGAATGAAACTTTAGGACCTAGATATACAAGGTATTTACATTGAATTGGTTTGGAAAAATCCAACTACACATATTAAATAAAATGCAACTTCCTTACAAAATACCATTAATCTGGAAGTTATACCTTGACTTTCTCTCAAAATTTACAGTATTACTTTTAAAACAAAGCCAAGTTAAATGAACATGCTCCAGAGAGATTCCATTCAGAAAATATAGTGATCAAAATCTCAGACTTCTCCGTTATTTATCCAGTTAATTTCATATTTCTGTGTGAAATTCTGATGGTTGCCTCCCTGCCCTCTTCCCAGAATTCCTGCCTCCTTCTCCAATACCAAAAATTTAAAGCTCTTTTATATCACTTTGCAGTAAAGAACAGTTGGAAGAGATAGCTGTTTTAATGGCAGCCTGTGGAAAAATAAACACATTGACTGTAGTGGTCTGAAAATCAAGACACATAGCTCAGGAAGGAACCTACTGACAAACAACATGGTTTTCAAAATCTCATTGTTCCACATGGTTTAATATCTCCTTTCGTTAGAGTAGATCACATTAAGGGCCTGATCCAAACCATTTCAAACTCAGCAGCGGTCTATCCATTGTTATTAGTAAGCTTTGGATCAGACACCTAAGCATGGAAGTCTATATACATGGAGTAAAACATCCCATTTAGAAACCAGTAGTAGGACTGCCTCCATGTGATTTATGTGCAAAAGCAAAACACACAGAAATAACCTAGTAAAGGGCGGGGGGGGGAATGGACACGACTTGGTTTTTTCTAAGGGCTGACCATGAGTCATTTCTAGTACAGAACACTCGCCATTAAATGGACCGCTTCAGTCTTTCAAGTAGTTTTCCTCACAGTACCTGCATGTGAGGTATGGAATTAATTTTACGTTTATTATATACAAAAATTTGAGGCATTTAAATATGCTCATAAAAAGAAATTCTGCACCAGTAAAGGAAGTTACTAAGCCAAAACACAAAGTTCATATAACCAGCTTTTTCATCCCCACCTCTTAAGTCTCTTGCTTACTCAGGCACTGCTGTGATATTTGTCTCTGTACCATTCGTAGTTAAAAAGCTACCACTTACATCAAGGAAGCATCAAGAGTTCAGACCAGTGGCACCAGTATGTTCCCCAGTGGCTCTGGATGGGCATTCATCCCAAATCAGAGGATAATTGCCTGTTCCTCAAAGTCCTACTGTAGGTTCCACAAGCAGGTTTTATTATTTCTAGGGCAGCACTGACATGGGAATCCGCTTTGGCACATTAACCAGAACACCCGTAGTGGCTCTGCTAACAGGTTAGAGAAAAGCAGCGTATAGACAGTAAACTTTGCTGCTTAATGTTACAAAAGCTCCTCATCTGCCAGATAATTTATGCCCTTTACTGAAGCTAAATCCTTCGAACAAACATATTAACTACATATAGACACAGTTTCAAATAAATGATGACTTCTGCCCAGATGCCAAGTTTTCACTCAGGAGCTTAAACTTTTGTTGTCAGGCAAATCAAAAACTGCTGTTCCCCTCATTAACGCTCCATGCCTATCAAACTATTACTTCTTATTCAAACCCTTCCTAAAATCTCAGCTTGCTTAAACATGTGATTGTGGGGGACTAAGTCCATGAACTTTTACTAAGCTTCATTCATTCTGCTTTCTCTGTCGGGTATTTTATCAGAACCACACAGCACAGTCTTTGCCCTATGTTTTATAAAGCACAGAGTACACCAATAATCAGTAAAAGTAGTAATAAAAGGTTAAGTAACAGAGTCAAGCTAAATCAGAAGAAGAGGTTTTCCCAGCATCATAGGTATTTCCAATATTTTTTGTTCTTGTTTTTCCCTTCTGGAGGATATGGCAACATGGAGGGTAGAGCAAAGCAAGGCAATCCAGCTCATGAGTTACCTCTAGTTCCCACGAGGCAGCTGAAAATAACAAGATTAAGTTGAATCATCCCAAAACGTTTCAACTATGAATTATTTTTCTGAAGCAAAATGTTTCATTTTGCCTGTGCAAAATACAGAACTGTATAAATTAAAAATTTTCTATCAAAAATTGACCCTGTTCAAAAAGTAACAAAACCCACATTTTTCTTCTGGAGATGGCCAGATGGAAAATAAACCAACAAGCTTTTAAATGCAATGTGTCCATCCTAAATAGTTTCATTGTTTGGGGGAGGGAGGGGGTTTTAATGTTATTTTATTTCAAACAATCAGTCCTTCAAGAATGTCAAGTCATTTAAAACAGAACCAGTAAAATAAAAAAAAAACCAACTAATTTTTGCCCTTGTTGGAAGATGGGTAATCAAATAAAAGACAACAACAGAGAAAGCAAGATGATTTCAGAGAGAGAGTTAAATAGAGAGAAGCTCCCAGAGGACCTTACTAACAGATGTGGATAGTATATTACACCATTGTTATCAGGCAAAGTATTCTCTTTGCTTGTAAATTAAGTTAATGTGTTAGTATCAATACTAAGGGATTTGAATAATAAAACAGATTTCAATTACCAGCACATTTCTATACCTGGTGAGGATTGAGTCCCTTGTATCAGGATGCATCCTGCAGAGTAGTAGCTACTTACAGGTCATTACCCTGTTCATCTACCTTCACCGCTTGCAGGACAGCAGGACAGGAGCAGGGGAGGGAGGGGAAGCTGGCATGGGTGGCAGCAACTTGCTTCTGACAGACACCAAACTGAGCCCCCATGTAGGCTCCCAACACCACACACACACACACACACACACCAGGGCTAAAAGACAAGAAAAATTAGGGCAGGACTTTCAGAAGTCAATTCAAAATATCTCTAGGACTGATCTGAATAGACAGTGCAGAGCTAAGGGCTATAGCATATACATAAGTGGTGAGAAAAAGCACTCAAGGGCCTCAAAAGTCTGACCCAGTCAAGAGAGAGGAAACAAAAATGCTTCCTCACCTCACCTGTTGCAGCCTCATGGCTTGGTGGTAGTCTCCAGTTTGACCCTCTGTGGTCCTTGACAGTGGTATCTCTTTACATTTGGGCAAGGACCCCCACCCTTTATATCCATCTCCCCCCGAGCAGCTCCACAGAGAACTTCCCTGTGCCAGATCCAAGTGATGCAAACCAGGGCAGGAGCCTCCTCAGTAGAACAAGGAGCTTTCCCCCCACCTCTACAGCAAGAAACAGGAAACTTGTGTAATTAGTTAATTTAGACCCTGTAATGAGCATTGGTTTATGTTCTGTCATTAAAGGATGTAAGAATCATTTAAAACCTGGAAGGCAAATTCACTGTTGGTGCAAACAGCTGACTTCAGTGACATTCAGCTTGTTTACCCAAGCATCGAATTTGGTCTGTGTGTACTTTTTGCTCAATGCTTCTGTCAGACAATGCAGAGCAAACAATATTTGGCTTCATCTCACTATGGGCAGATCAACTATTTGCACCCAGCACTTTTTTCTTTGCTCGCCAGTTTGAATTTTCCCCCAGCCCAGGCTTTGATGTACCTTTATAGCAGCTGCAAAACACATTTTATGCCAAGGAGCAATTTGCAGGCACAGCACTAGACATTTCAGAGCATTGCTAGTTATTCATACAGTATATTTTTGGCAGCTTTTCGAAATATAATACCATAGAACTGTCGTCTCACACAGTAACAAGTATTTTCATGCATTTGTCTTTTCTGTGAAAATAATTTATAATTTTTTACTACAACAGAGAACTCATCCTAGCAACATACAAGTTTTAAATCCCATAGTTTGCTTTTAATACTGCTAATTCTAAAGCAGTCTTAATGAAAGCGATCTTGTCACATGTGTACAAAACATCTTGGTAACAGAAAGGAGGCAATAAAAAAAAAAAACAAACCCTTACATCCCCCACCACATGCTTCAGCTGACCTACCTTCCCCCAGGGAAAGAATGCAGTGCCTGATAAATCATATGCATGCTGTGAAAGCAAAGGCTCATCTCTCTGTTCCTGCTTTTTCTGTACAAAATGTACAAAGAAGTACTTTCAATTTGGATAGTAATTCCACATAAGAAAAGGTTTCTGTTAAGCAAGCATAGGTCATATGTACTTCATTTACTTAAAACTCCTAAAATGAGGCTAGGAAGGCTCTGAGCATTCTAATTTATAAGTGATTTCACCCTAAAGATATAGTAAATAATTTAAAAAAAAAAGAAAATCTTACATTCATACTTTACTATCAGCAGCATTACCAGCAAAAACCAAAGCTGTTCATAGCAGCTTTCCTCAACAATTTCCATCACAGGCTAGCTTCTGGAGTATGAGAGGATCCCTTAGTTTAGTTGCCCTTTAGCACCCAAATGCATTTCCTACAAAGCTGTTCAAGGACAGTTTCATCACAGAATTTAAATTCCATTGATATTCATCTGTTAGTAATCCATTCCTACAGGCCAACAGCCATGGGGCACCATTTCTAGACTTCTATCTTCCCTCAGTTCAGCAGGTACATCACTGTTTTCTGACTTTCTGTTTCACATCACAGGCAGACTTAGCCATCAACCCGAGCTACATTTTCAATGAAGGAACCAGACATCCAAATCTCATGTTCTGGAAGACAGCTCTACCACCTCATTCACCTTGTCAAAAACTCATCCTATCAGACTTAAAGGCATCCTGATATTCTGGCTTTTAGGAAAGTACTATTCATCACTGGGGGCTGGGCTGGAGGCAATTCCAGGAGAACCTCCTGAGAAGAGCTACCTGCAGCAAGTTTCAGTGCTCCAGCGCAGGTTCCCTCTGTCCTGGAAGGCAGGTCAGCCGCGCTTGTCCAGGAAGGGGTGTCCTTCTCCCATCTGCTCCAGCCCCAGAACCTCTTCCAGAAACAGAGAAAAGGACAACCGCTGCCAATTCACCACTCTGCTCCTGCCCCCTCATGCACCATCCCCAGCTGCCAAGCAATTTGATATTCAGTTGGCAGCAACCATCTTGCTCTCTCAGAGAAAGTAAACTAATTGCCTTCATTATTACTGTTGTTTCTCATATCCCATTTGTGCTTTGTGCCACACGGCTCCTTTGATCATTCATCTTAAATATACACAGACTTCAATCCATTTAGAATTATCAGCATTGTATTCTGCAGGTTATTACTCTTTCCAGAAAGTCAGATTTCTTACAGTTTGATATTATTTGGATAAGTAAGGAGTCAGTGTACCTTTGCATCTTATTTACTTTTCCCCTCCCTCCACATATCAGTTAATAAAAAAATGTGAGGATGCAAAGTATAGGAAAATCTTACGAGATAAGAGTGACTGCAGAAACATACAGAGAAGTTAAACACCATCACCTAGCAAATCAATACCAAAGTCAGAAAGACTCCAATCTCTTGATCCAAATCCTAGACAGTCTCAAAAAAGGTATTTCTAATATCACCTTGGTTTCATTTATGACACATTTCTCATTTCAGTTGCTGGAAATACTTTCAACAGTGAAAGAAAAAAATATGTGATGAGCTCTCCTTTATTTTCCTGGTTTAGTTTTAAATTAAGAAAAATCTAGCATGATCCCTAAATTCTATATTTCAAAATTTAGGTTTGATTGAAAAACGAGAAATCAAATGGACAGCAGAAAGTGTGAAAGTTTTTTGTTTAAAATGAGGCAATTTTTATTAAAAATTGAAGGAAAAATCTCTGCAAGTATTTCTCAACTGTAACTTGCTGAAGATATATAGATGAAAATACAAAAATTTTACTCCAATTTGGTGCACAGAACAATAACAACTACTTATGAACAACAGTCAAAACCTAAAGAATCTGTTTTCATGATCTTCTAATACTGAAAACTTAGAAGCATTTTGGGCTAACTCTTTGATAGAGGAAAGAGATACATATACCCAAAATGATCAGAGCAGATAGCACAGCAACTAGGTAGCCTTCAAGTTGTCATTTAAGAGACTCAGATAGCAAAAAATACAGCCAGCAAGGCAGCTGGATGCACAATTTATTTCCAGTCACTTTTCTCATATTAAAGACTATTTCTCTGTCATAGCAGCTACATTCATTATATTTGGAGCAGTGAAACAATGAAAACATCATCACACTGTAATTGGCCTGGGGGATGCTGGCATTAGGGCATGTCAGTTCTTTTAGTCAGAGGAAGATTGTGGGTCATTCCTCCAGTCATCCCCACCCCGAAACAGCTCTGCAGCCAAAAGCTCCTCCACATTTGTTATAGTTATTAGTTTATCCCGTCAGGGTTAGATATCTTAAAACACAGTCAGCAAACTCGAAACAAGCAGTCAGTCATCCCTACTGGATTCCACTCTGGCTCGTAACAAATTGTCATTTTTATGAGCAATTTCAATTAAATCATCTTGTGATGAAACTTTTATTGAGAGGTACCATAGGAACAAAACTGGAAGCATAATTCAATTTGTTTTCTCACAAAAGATACATTGTTGATCAGTATTTTTCAAATCAAGGCCTTCTACCCTTGTGTCTTGTAAAAGACAGAGGACTTTTCTCTAACCTCATTAAGTTCATAACAAAGACCAGAAGGAATACTGTCTTCAGTTTTCAAAAGATGACATATGGTGTGTTCCACAGGATTGTCAGAACTAATCTCTGAAATCTTCACCTTAAATTGGCTGACAACTGTGCTAAGCTAAATTTATTTTTGTATTAACCCTTAGGAATACAAGCGCTTTCTAGATTGCCAGCAAATAGTAAAACTAGTAACCTTTGCAATTCCATTTTGCTCTTCATCTGAAAGCCTCAAGGCAGTATACACGTGCCAATCTTCAGAACATCCAGTAGGAGAGATACTAAAGCCACTTTAAAAATAGAAACATAGAGTAATAAATAGAGTAAATTACACTGCAAGATAAGATTGCAATTCAAGGACAAAGCTATGGAGCTAATTTCCCAAGTCCTAGCTCATAGCTGGAGACAGTCTTACCGTTAAAGGAAGTATTTCCTAAAGGTTTGCCAGACCCACCACAATATCAGCATCAGCCAGTTTGAAAACTTCTGAAAACTACCATTTTTACATTCACAGAAAGCCATCCACACAAGGCACTCCAGTCTTGTTGGCTTTATGAAAGCTGTTCTGGTTGGGACACAAAAGGATATTAATTCCAACACTTCCATTCAGTATGTCAAGCATTTGATGAAACCTGGCAGGCCTCTGCCTTGGCTACAGAATCAAATTGCTATCATCCTAAGCAAGGACCTTAAAGTGAGATGCTCAAAAATATTAAGCAACCTGTTTCCCCTACCCACCCCACCCAAATCTATAAATGGATAAGACGTCTTTTTGTATTTCACAGATTCTATGAGGAAAGCTGATTAAGTACTAAGATACTCAGTTATTACAGCCACCAATCATATAGACAGGACAGGACTTTACTAAAAGGAAATTTTTTCCATTAAGTGCAGAGTCACGAGGTAAAACTTCTGCTTTCATCAGATGGTCTCTTCTAGCATTACTCTGTACAGCATGTGAGGCTATCTAAAAAGATCAATAAGATCAGTGAACACTAGCAAAATCAGTTTTAACAACACATCCAGACTTATATTTCTCAGAAACCAGACAACGTAGGCATTCTTTGGCTTAGTAGCAGAGAAAAGGAAAGCTTACATCTCTAGAAATTATTTCCCTTTGATCATTCCTTGATCAGACACAACAGCTTCCCTCAACTCCATCTGGAGAAGTTGCCTTTACCCTTCCTAGATTTTCTTCACACTGAGAAATTGGAAGTGAGGGATATCTGTTGTCCCCAAGACATTTTTGTCCTCTCAGCTGTAAGTTAGAGATTCCTACGCATTGTTATCTCAAAACCTAGCTCCTCACAGCTTCTTCCTTGCTGTATTTCCATAAACAGCTAGAGCCCATACTTATGTTTGATGTGCATGTTCATCATGCTTGACTGTAGTGTTAGAAATCACAGTCTATCTAGGTATGACTTTTTTTCTCTACCTCACAACCATTTATTACGGCTAACGGGAATTTCCCTCTGCATTCTCCCCAAGCTGTGAATGTGGTTATTCAATCATGATACATAAAGATCATTTCAGATATAATCTCAGATTCAACAAAAAGTATAGGCAAAAAGTATAGGTGTTCATATCAAGAACAAAAAATCTTCAGCTGGTGTTGTTTAGGCAACAACATCAACCTACATGCAGTCTTTGGGAGACATTGCTTGGATACTCTGTGAATAAAGATTCTTCAGAGCCAGAGACACTCTGTCACACCAAAAATTAATCTTGCAAGCTCCTCTAGGCAGAAAGGAAGAAACAAAGGAAACATTCAAGTCCCTTTTACCTCACATACACATAATACACAAGTGAAGGAGTAAAAGTAACACCAGTATAAACCCTTCATCTAGCAGCTCATCACCTCCACTGGAACTGCTAAAGCAAAGAGTTTGTGTCAGCTTCTTATTGATCGCAGATGGAAATCAGTTAACAATTTTCCCCTCACAAAGATTCTCGCCATGAAAGTGCAAGCATCTTTGTGATATAAAAGTTACTTGCTCAACAACAGAAAAGAAGCTTTAGCTTCAACAGGTCTGAAAATTAGGCCACTAACTGCATTGTTCCACAACCTATATTCAAAACTTACTGCATTCAAAGGAATTAGAAATGTCTATCTACTGATCAAAACGATACCTGTTGATTTTAAGGGGGGGGGAGGGAGAAGGGGATGACACGGACACGACTCTACAGTCATAATAGCATAGGTTTGCCTAGATTTTTGTAAAATTTATTTCAATTATTCCCTAAAAATTAATGGTGACCTTTTGCAGTAGTCTAGTATAACATCAGTATCTAGAAACTTTCTTACAGAGCTCTGCAGAGGCATTCTCAAAAGAAATGCAGACATTATTGCTGAAATTCACATCATCAGAATATATGAAGTGTTACACCAGAGAATCTTACAGTATTGTAAGATATATACAGTACATATTACAGTGTACAGGTTGTAAGATCAGACCGGCACAGTTGGCCTATAATTAATATCATTGCACTGACAAGTGTATGCATGTGTGTATGTATTGAAAATTAGTTATAAGCATAAAATGTTTATATCTTGCATAGTATTAATTTACATATAAAGTAATACGTAACATAAATAATTCTCTCCTGCAATGATAATGATTTCCAGTTAGACCTCACATACAGTAAAAGCTTATGCCTGTGCCAAAGCACGTATAAGCACTTTTATGCTAAGTCAACACTACAGCACTGCATTGGCAAATATTTGGGAGCCAGCAGGCCCTATGTTCTCAAACATCTTTGAATCCAAGCTTGTTTTACACCAGCTATATTGGCAAAAGTGTTTTGCTTTGAAACCAATGTCTTGACCTTTCTAGGGCAACAAAACTTTCTACTGTGCGTTGCCAGTTCCAAACATAGGCAGAAATAGTCCTTTCTGTAGCAGGTTCACAGAAAGGTATTAATTTTCAAGTGAAATAGAAACCTATTTTTCCCAGAAAAGCAGTGAAACACCAAGGATAGGGGAAAAGGTTACTGCTGGGCTTCAGTAAGATGATGTCTACTATCTGGCCAGGGTCTAGGTGTCCCAAAACCTATTTGGGACAGCCTCCAAAAAGCACACAGAGTGATAAGGTACTGTTTCAAAAGCATACATAGGCCCTAGCTTACACAGTCTTTCCTATTGGTTTCAGTGGTCCGACTGATTTTACAGTGCAAGTCTTCTGTCCACCCTCTGGTAGGCTCAGACTCCCAAAACGCATTCAGCCCTGTCTCTTTAGGAGGGGAAGCAGCTCTCTAAAACAACAGTACACTCTTGTATGAGCATCTAAACAGAGCGAGCCCAGTACAAGGGGACACTCTCACCCCTCCCTCACCACATTTCAACACTTCTGTGTTTTAGCAAAGGGTTCATTTTCATGACCACAGTATGTTTAGAATTCGCTTTGATGACCGCAGAAAAACAGGACCCCACACACACCTGTTGCCTTCTCTCAACTTTCAATTCAGCAAAACTTTAACTAAATCCTATCGTTTAAATAATCATGACATTAACATGAATACTTTCCATCCCCACATTGCTTACTCTTCTTGTATCCTCATCAGGTCCATTTAACTTACAGCATCTCTGAGAGGAGGACTAATTATTGCTTTGTGCTTGCACTCCAACATGATTGAGCCCTGCTTACGAGCATTTAAGATAATAATTGCATACTCATATAAATTGCCACAGAGACAATTCAGGCACAACTGCTTTTCTTCGGTGCATGTAAAAATCTCACTTTACTTTGCTATTATTTGGAAAACAAGATACAGCACTGAGGACAATAGGAATTAGCAAAATTATATATGTATAGATATTTTGAAGTCCCTGTCTAAAAATTTCAGGACCTAGAATCAAATTCTCATGCCTAAGTCAGTTCCTATCTGAACCAACTCTCTCGTGAAGACAGAAAACAACTAAATGAAGCTTGTGAAGTAGCCATCCTTGAATTTTTCATAGAATCATAGAATCACCTCGGTTGGAAAAGACCTTTAAGATCATCGAGTCCAACCGTTAACCTAGCCCTGACATCCCACCACTAAACCACGTCCTTAAGCACCTCATCTATCCGTCTTTTAAATACCTCCAGGGATGAGGACTCCACCACCTCCCTGGGCAGCCCGTTCCAGAGCCTGACAACCCTCTCGGTGAAGAAGTTTTTCCTAATGTCTAGCCTAAACCTGTCCTGGCGCAGCTTCAAACCATTCCCCCTCGTCCTATCATCTGTTACCAGGGAGAAGAGGCCGACCCCCACCTCACTACAGCCTCCTGTCAGGTAGTTGTAGAGGGCGATCAGGTCTCCCCTCAGCCTCCTCTTCTCCAGACTAAACAACCCCAGTTCCCTCAGCCCCTCCTCGTATGACTTGTGTTCCAGACCCCTCACCAGCTTGGTTGCTCTCCTCTGGACATGCTCCAGCAACGCAACATCTTTCTTGTAGTGAGGGGCCCAAAACTGAACACAGTATTCGAGGTGCGGCCTCACCAGCACCGAGTACAGGGGCACGATCACTTCCCTACTCCTGCTGGCCACACTATTCCTGATACAGGCCAGGATGCTATTGGCCTTCTTGGCCACCTGGGCACACTGCTGGCTCATATTCAGCCGGCTGTCAACCAGTACCCCCAGGTCTTTTTCCACCAGGCAGCTTTCCAGCCACTCTTCCCCAAGCCTGTAGCGTTGCATGGGGTTGTTGTGACCCAAGTGCAGGACCCGGCACTTGGCCTTGTTGAACCTCATACAGTTGGCCTCGGCCCATCGATCCAGCCTGTCCAGGTCCCTCTGCAGAGCCCTCCTCCCCTCCAGCAGATCAACACTACCACCCAGTTTGGTGTCGTCTGCAAATGTACTGAGGGCACACTCAATCCCCTCATCCAGGTCATTGATAAAGATATTAAACAAGACTGTCCCTAGAACTGAGCCCTGGGGGACACCGCTTGTGACCAGCCGCCAACTGGATTTAACTCCATTGACCACAACTCTCTGGGCTCCGCCATACAGCCAGTTTTTTACCCAGCAAAGACTACACCCATCTAGGAGAATGCTGTGGGAGACAGTGTCAACGGGTTTGCTGAAGTCCAGGTAGACAACACCCACAGCCTTTCCCTCATCTACCAGGCGGGTCACCTGGTCATAGAAGGAAATCAGGTTGGTTAGGCAAGACCTGCCTTTCATGAACCCATGCTGACTGGGCCTGATCCCCTGATTGTCCTCCACGTGCCTGGTGAGCACACCCAAGATGAACCGCTCCATAATCTTCCCTGGTAGCAAGGTCAGGCTGACAGGTCTGTAGTTCCCTGGATCCTCCTTCCAGCCCTTCCTGAAGATAGGAGTCACATTTACCAACCTCCAGTCATCTGGGACCTCCCCTGTTATCCAGGACTGCTGATAAATGATGAAGATGAAATTCCATGCAATTTTTATTATTTATTTTCCTCTATTTGGAGTTGAATTAGCTTAACATTTGCAAGATGTAAGCATTTGCATTGAGTCTAAAGTAGACATTACATCTGATCTGGCCTCAAGTATCACAAACTCAACCAGGTCCCTAACATTTTTCTAGAGGAGAGATTTTTGCATGGAAAATAAGTAAAAATGTTAGTCGCTCCACTTACTCATTACTTCATATAAATGATAGCATACATTATAATGAGACACAAGCTTTCCAAAGAGTTCATGATAGAAACATTTCAATGCTCATGCATGATTGCTTCAAATTCATTTCCAGTAGCATCACAACTAATTATTTGTTGTGCTCTCCAACAGACTATGAAGATTTGTGCTGGCTTATTTTTTCGATTTTTCTAAAGCAAAGTGGATATTTTGGTCTATGTAAATATAAAACCATCTCATCATAATTTTGTGGGGTTAAGGTGGTGCAGATTATTAAATTAACCTTCCTCAACAGCCCATGAGGAAGGAAAGCTGGGCTATCAAAATCAGCTGTAACCGTTTAATGTGGATGAAAACCAACAATTCAGAACTGATCACGTAACTCATAGTCAGTGTGTGAGTGTTAATGTGCAATACCTACATAAGACAGGCTCTGCTGATATGTTTTGAAGATCCCAAATCTATTTTTTGTAGCAATTGTTTAGAGAGAGGGGGTTTAAACTATCGTTTAACATCTTAGAAATGCCACCTCAGAATTTGAACAGCTTCATATATTATTGTACTAAACACCCCAGTATTTTCAGAGAATAGGAGAATGCTTGCTTAATTTCCTGAGATGCTATAGATTAAGGCATTAAAATTGGATGTGAAAGCATAACTGTGCCCCCTTGTGTGCATTAGTAACATCATCATATGACAGGTCTCAAACACACAACCCGCTTTTCTGCCAGCTTACTTCTCAGTTTATGAAACTTTTCACAGAATTTAGTTAACTGTGGGAATAATTCCATAATGAGTAGCACAAACGTGACAGATAAGAGGCAGCAAAGGGATATGCACTGTAGGCCAGCCCTCCATCCCTACCTCTCAAGAGCACAGTTTGCCCATGATACCCCCCAACACTGCTCACAGGCAGAGGAAATTAAAAAGTTGAATTCAAGCTGAAGGGAAGAACAAAGTACAATATGCCTGCAGCACATGACTCATTCAGTATCACTACCCCCAGGCCAGTAACATTGGGGAACAATGCCACAGGTTGTGTTTAATGCCTTCTTTAATATGCTTAGCATAAGCCTTTTTTTAAAAAAAAAAAAAATAAGCTCTACTGAGTAAGGAGGGTTTTTTTTTTTTTAATTAACAATAATGGAGCACAGTCTTCCAGAACTCCAAAGCATCTTTCCAAATAATGAGGAGTAGTTGCAGTGACAGCCTCTGAGTTTTTCTAACACAGGGAAATAAAGTAACTCGTGTGTCATCGGAAAATGACATCGACTGCAGTATTCTGCTCTGTCCACAGGCGGATGTACTCCTCAGAAGGGAGCTATTGAAGATCTTCAGGCAAATTTGTTTCCCCTTCAGACTCACATGACTAAATACTACTTAGATTAAGTCAAACCCAAAACTTATTGATTCTCTCTGCTTTTAAACAAGCTAATTTTGAGGTATCACATGGATGAACAGTGTCTGGCTGGGTACAGCACTGGAGTTCTCTTTGTAGACAAGCTAGAGTCCCTTCCTTCTCACAAATAATTACAAAAAAGGATTTCTAATTTAGACAATAAGGTTTAATTGCATAAAAATCATGTCTCTAATACTAAGCAAATGAAAAAAAAAAAACCCACAACAACAACAAAGTTTAGGAAGGTCTTAGTGTGTAAAGTAGGAAATAGTTTTCTTTGTTCCCTCCCTCTCCCCACAAGAGTATTCATACTCCTGGCACATTGTGACAGAGCAGTCCCTTAAAACAATAAGATATAATTGTTTTAAAATATATTTCAGTATTGACTAGGTATGACTAGGGTACAACCTCACCTGAAGTGTTGGCGTCCAAAGTACTGGTCTACAGGAGAAGGGGGTGTTTACAGATGATTGCTTGACCTTTGTAGCAGAACATGTTAGACCCTTTTCCCACCCTCGTGTTCTCTTCTCCCTGTTGCTGGTTTTCTGGTTATCATAACCGATAAAAACAAAGAACTGCGGGTTAAACAGCATTCCCAGTTATAGAAGTAACATTGCAAATATTGGGATTAAGGCAATGAATACAGACTTGTAGCCCCAGAAGTTTCCAAAGACAGTACATAGAAATCCCGAGAACGTGTGTAAACACACACAAGAGAGTGAAGGTGATGCCAAAAACATCACCTGACTTTCAGAAGTAATAGGATCTGTGCCTTAAAAAGGAAGAAAAAAATTCTGAAAAAGTACGTGTGACATTGAAAACACATTACCAAGCTACAAACATGGTAGCTGCATTAGATGACTGGTATATTCTCTTCTCTGGGTATATGACACTCACCTCCCTGTGGGCGTAAGTTGTCCCCCATGCTGTATATACACCCCTGTGCTGTGCAACCGATCACATGTGCTGCTTCAGAAGTTTCATTTGAGACACACAAACCCTTAAAAACCAGAGTTAACTGTGCCAGGTAGCCTGCTCTGGGGGCTTACACCAGGCTGCTTTCAGTCTCCCCATTCCAGCAACCGTTATAGATGGGGAAGAATGTAAAAGGAGAAAAACCCTGAAGCCTACAAAAGAAAAAATAATAAAATACCAAATCTAGGTCTGCAGAAGAGCAGGCAGAGCCTCATTGCCAGAAATGGAGGAGCCCAAGCCAAGTTCAGCCATCCTAAATATTAAGAAAAATAGGCTTCTTTGCTGTCTAAAATCCTTTCACTCCAATCACTACTAATAAATATTGTATTTTAAGAATCTGTTAAGATGAAGGGCATGGAAATTATATTTGTAATCAGATTGGGAAACGTTTGGGGTTTTTTTCCATGTTTATTAAAGAACTAACATAGGCCTCCATGTAAAACATCAGGTATTCACATGTATTACTCAGCAGAGGTTAGAAATGTTAAAAAACTACTGAAACACAGGCAAATTGGTATTGAGCTACATCAAGAGAAGCTTAAAAATCTATTTCAACATGTAATGGAGAGAGTTTTAGCATACTGAACAAACTTTAAAAATCCCATTCTTGTGCTATTTGCAGAAAAAAACCCCACAAATTACTCCCTGCAGCCAGAGAGTCTGCTCTGATAAGAGTTTTATGTGGCTAAGCATGATTTAAGATGGAATAGTCTTTTTTCCATATAATTTGCTGTTTCTCCACATTCTCCCTCCACACCAGAACTTCATTTTTAAGTGAATCAAGAGAAGTAGTTTTCCCTTGAATTGGATTTTAAACATCATCATTACAATTCTGTTAAGTAAGAAAGACTGCAAGCACAAATGTCTCTCAGTCAGGAAAAATCTGTTGCAACAAGTAAAAGTTTGGAACTGTTTAGTTTTCAGGTAGCATCTTCACTTGAATTGCCTTTTTTTAAAAAAAAAAAAAAAAGACAATTCCATAAGTCCTGAAAATCCAGTCTGTAAATGGATCCAGTCTGTTCAAGGCTCTCCAATCCCTTGTTGACACAATAATCCCCTTTTTTTTTTTCCTGTGATCCTTCAGCTTCCAATGTGTGCCACCTATCCCATCTTGCCTTTTGCTGTTTTCAATCATTATTAATGTTCTAGTGTTAATCATTCTTCAAAAATAGATGAATGATGCATCTGCATGGATTTTGAAGTAGAAAGTTGAATCTTTATTAGCTGCGAGGTGATCCGCCTCTCCCAAACACCTGACACCTTACTGTAGGGCCTAGGCTGAAGTTAAATTCTCTTTTATGTCAGTCAAGGAATCACAGTTTGTACTTTTAAAGCAAATCCCTTGACTCCTCTCCTCCTTATGAGGATAAGAATATACCAGCTATACCCTAAGACTCTGCTCATTATTTACCCCTGGAAGCTGGTTTTCTCAGCTTTGCCTTCCTTAAAAGAGTTGTAAATTGATAAACTGTGTCCCTGTAATATGAAACAAATCCTATTCCCACTTCCCTTTAAAGAAAAACTGTCCCTTAAAATGCAAGCAGAGACCAGCCACTTGCTCTCTGTTCTCCCAGACAGAGAAAAACACTTCAGGCCAAAAATACACAGGCAAATCAGACATTTAGGGTCTAGGCAATATCTTCATTGCATGGGAGAAGCACAGGCAACACTAGCAGAACAACCGTCTGATTCTCAGGAGTTCCTTAAATGAAGAAAAGACTTGTCAGGTTGCCAGTGGCTGCAGGAAGACGACCAGACCCTCTCCTCCTTCGAAACGTAAGGAGAGTTAATGTCCCATAAACAGCATATAAGGGCAAAGCTACAAGGTAACTTTAGCCAGGGACACATTTTAGGTAGTCGAACAATGCTGAAATGTTATGGTTAATAACCAAGCAATATTCTAGCATGCAAACTCCATTGAAACATCTTTTAATTCAGAAATATTTGTCTTCATTCTGAGTAACTCCCATTAACGTGTGGGGGTTCAGCATTTACTTCATCTTCAGCATTTACTGTGTTGTAACAGGATTTGAGATGGAGCATAGACTATATATCTTTCCTTGGATAGTATTTTAAGAACTGCTCAACTTTAAATTATTTTTTTTGGCCTGTCAGCTCATAATAGAACTTCCTTTAAAGGCTCTTTTTAGGTTTAAAATCATCAGACCTACAAATCGTTATACTGCATGTCCTAAAGCATTCTCATGCAGTCACAGATTTCTCATGCCTCTCTTTCCTCTGCAGGTCATACCACATACAATGTTACAACCATCCCCTAAAACAGCCTGCACTTCTGTTAAAATATGTTTTCCACAGAGAAAAGCCTCAAATTGAGAATGAAACAAAACTCTGAAAACTGACTTCTCTCTTTTAACCAAAAGGTAAAATGTTTGAGCAAATATTTTTTCCTAAGTTCACAAGGAGTCACTTGGAAAAGACAAGGGGTAGTGGGTACAAGTTAATCCTAAGATGATGCTGATTGGACATGAGAGGAGGAATATTTTTTACAACGAGAAGAGTCAACCATTGGAATAATCTCCCCAGGGGAGTGGTTGACTCCACTGCATCAGACACTTTCAAGACACAGCTGGACAGGGTGCTGGGCCATCTTGTTTAGACTGTGCTCTTACCTAGAAAGGTTGGACCAGATGATCCTTGAGGTCCCTTCCAACCAGGTATTCTATGATTCTACGAAATACTTTTTACTAAGTTGTTGCCAGGTTTTCTCAGTGAAACTACAGCAGCCCCATCAGGCAGATGGCTTTACCTTCTGGAAACGGCCCGCGCTGGGCTTCCCCACGTCGGGCTCCACAGTAGCAAGGCAGCTCACCAAGATGGGCAGATGTAAGCACAGCACATTGGTTTCAAGAGGCAAGGCAAATCATTTCAAATTGCTGTGTTTATGTAGTAAAACACTGAAATGATATTGCTAAAGGAAAATGAGGGGAACATTGATACAAAGGAAGGTGAAAGCACACAAACTGACATCTCGAGAGAAGCAAAGACAATTTTTCTTAATGCCATGTTAATTAGGGTGGGATCACGATACTGTTTGCAGCTCATATAAATGAAATTGTATGCAATACTTGGTAAAGCAGTGGGTGTAAAAGTTCTGCTTATGCTTTCTCCAGGATAAAACGCAAAGTCAAAATCCTTTTGTAAGACAGCTTCATGAAACACAAAGTCAAAAACCTTTTGTGAGATAGCTTCATTAACATCAAAAAGATGTAAAAGTATGACATTCTTCTAGTACAGAGAGCAGCTACAAAGGTAGTAACCCTCACCTCCTGAACATCATTTTATGTTACTTGATAGCAAACCCCTGTGGAAAACATATTAAACAATATTAGCATAGAGCTTCCCACCTCACAGAGAACAGAGTCTCCTCATGGTGACTAGAGCAAGCTAGAAGAAAAATAATGTCGCAAAAGGTGACCTCTGAATAGTTTTACAGAGAAGCGATAATATAAACCTATTCTCCCAAAATAGAGCAGCGGAAAAATTGCAGTTATGAGCTAAAGAGGATTAGTTCAATCGTCCTATAGCAAGGAGAAAGTATCATTTTGTTTAAAATTAAGAAAATACAAATTAAGAAATATGATTACATTAAGCAGAATTCAGTTTTGTATGACCTTTCCCATTGACAACAGGGTATGAGTAATCTATAGAAACACCAGTCTTGTCATATCAAGCAGTGCATAGCAGCATTAATGCTGTAGACCTTCAAGACTCCCCAATGATAAATGGTTACGCTGCAGTAGCACTAGTTAGCATGCAGAGCGCCAAAAATCTCTTGAGGGTCAAAACATTCCCACAAGTATATATCACCCATTACAGTTTTCTAAAGTAAACACAACAGATTTCCTACAAACAAATTGAACAGCTGAAGGCAGTCTTCAATTTTATTCAGTAATCGGGTTGATTTATTTTTTTTAGAAGTGGTAAGAGTACAAATTCATACCAGTTTTAGTCAATAAAAAGCTGCTTTTATAGTCTATAGAGAAATGCTAAACTTGTAGGCTTTGAGGATTTATACATAAATAAAGCTGAAGCTCAAAAATAGGGGAAGTATTCTTTCATTCTTGTTTAAAAATATTTGAGTGTCTTTAAGCCAAACTGACTGGCAGGTTTTTCATAAATTCAAATAATCGTATTTTCCTGAAACTTCTACATTAAAAATTTTAGTTATTCAAGCTTTCTTTTGCTTTTTACCGTTAGAAAACCCTCAGGAGCATGGTTTTCCTATCATTTAATTTTTTGCTAGAACAAAAGAACTTTGTTAAGGGACCTTGGGCACAACCGCCAGCTCCAGCAGCTCCCACCCAGGACCCTCCTGCCCAGCCACTGGAGCCCAGCCCAAGGGACACGGCTGCTGCTTTCCCGCTTGCATGTTCAACCGGTAGCAAAGCCACGTGTGTGTGTGTCCCAGACACACACGCACAGACACGGGGGCGCAGAGGGGACACCAACATGGCTGCCACAGGCAAGGCACTAAAGCACCTACATACAGGACTGGCATGAAACACGAGCCCAGACAGCAGAGTCCTCTCCTCCTCTTCAGCTGGCAGAGACAGGTCACTGGTGAAAGCATGCACACACGGACACGCCACTCCCTAAGTTCACAAACACACACTTACTTGCAGATGCCCTCGAGGACCAGCACAGCCCCTCTGTCCGTCCAACGCCCCTGCCCAGATCCTGGGCCCTCTTACCTGCCCCACAGGTCTCCTACACACCAGGAGGTCCTGCTTGAGGCTTGCCAGCGAGCACAGGCGCGCACACACCCCCTGACCTGGGCGACCACCCTTCCCGCCACAGTGGCTGGGGCAGAGACCCCGCCTGCCCCCCCCCAGGAGGCAGCACAGAGGCCCCCGCCCACCCCAGGGGCCGACTCCAAAGGCCAGGGGTGCCACCCCCCCAAGTCTGCCTCCAGCTGCCCCAAATCCACTCACTCCAGCAGCTGGCACCTAGTCCTTGCAAGCTCTCATACGCCAGACAGACCGAGAGATTGCTAAGAAATTATTTAATCAGAAGATTGGACAGACTGTGGTGACCAGGCGCAGGGCCCAGGCAGGTGAGCATGTTGACCAGCCCCAGTTTACAAGCAAGCAACCCCTTTTATGTTGCACTGGATGCACATAGCACACCTCATGTCCCCTTCCCCTGCACATTCCCCCATCGGTTTGCACGGTACCACAGACCCCCAGCAGCACCCTGGACCCTCAGGTTTGCAGCCTTACCAGCTGCAAAGTCCCAATTTGCCTGCAGTTTCCTGATAGCCCACCAATTTTGGTTTGTATCTTGTCTTTGCCCCATTATGTTTGTCTGTCAGGTCTGTGTCTCTGTATTTTGGTTATTGCTTCCCCCTTCTCCTTTTCATCACGTTTGACAAGGCCCTTGACCAGATAACCTTACAGAAACAAACATTCCCATGTTCCCCACACCCTTTATCAGTAGGGTGGCATACCCCTACATACTCCTACATACCCTTGCAAACTTCTGATTGAAGTGAAACCAGGTAAAAATGCACTTCAAAAGTATCCATGGATAAATTGCCATAGGAGTCCACCTTCTATTCTTGCTTCTGGTGTGCTCAGGCAAAGGCTGTATTCGTACTCGTGTAGAGAATTTATACTCCCTGCATTTACAAAGTGGTTCTATTTTATTTCAAATAATCCTTCAGGGAGGAAAGTTATACTCACTGTGAGTAAAGGGTGCTTTCAACTTAAAAATATTGCAATAAGCCAATCTTGGAGGGAAAAAAATGTCTAGGTAGTCCACAAACCAAAGGCAAGAATTAAATCAACAATTCCACTTTTAGTGAGAAGGAAGAAAAAAAAAATGTACACTTTTTCCAACTTTGAGGAGAGGTTTGCATGCCAGTGCTATAGCTGCTTTGCTCTCTTTTTAAACCACTAAAAATGTAAAGAATTTTTTGTCAAATGTAGCATAATTTTGAAAGAAAGCTTATTGTTTCTTTCTCTTGTCTTCCAATAGTTATAGCGATGTGCCTAGCTAGCCCTTCCCACAAAGAAGGGCAACATCAGTTTAAGCAATAGTGCTTAAAACTTCCACAATGGCAAACCCGCTACAAAATTTAGAACAAATGGTATGCACAGGGAGAGGACTTTTCCTAAAAAGTTTTCATTTAGGAGTAGCAGTAACATGCTGGCCGAGGATGGCCAGGGAGCGTAACAACGTGGGCAATGAAGACACATACTAAACTGAAGAACTGGCATCATTAAAGCTGGAAAAAGAGGGGGGGGAGGGGAAGTCATCTTTGGAATTCTCTGCTCCCCTCCACAGCTCCAGAAAGAGTTTCTAGACCTCAAATGTCTGATCTCCTAAAGAGTCTAATTTAATTTTCCCTCCTCCTGAAAACATTTTTTTTCTGTAATCTAAAGTTCAGAAACTGTCATAAAGACACAAGAGATTATGTTTAAAATTTATTACATTGGGTAACAAAGAAATTATATCCAGTGTTCCAAACCAAAAATATTTGAATTAGAGCATCTAGGATGGAGCTTTCGTCAAAGTGTTAATCTAGGTAACCATCAGACCAGCTCAACCCTTCAAGGCTCTACAATGCACCTGACAGACAGAACCCATGCTTGCTCAGCATACGCACAGGTATTTTAGCC
Organism: Gorsachius magnificus; assembly: GCA_034008185.1. Taxonomy (NCBI): domain Eukaryota; kingdom Metazoa; phylum Chordata; class Aves; order Pelecaniformes; family Ardeidae; genus Gorsachius; species Gorsachius magnificus. The sequence continues at coordinate 62,361,112 of CM067084.1, forward strand.
TAAAAGAGTTGTTTCCTTACAAACATGTCTAAAGTGCCCCAGCTCCCTGTTTAACATACCTTTTTTGTTAAAATTGAATTCCTCTATATGTAAAGAATTTGACACAACACCGGTAGAAAGATTAACACTTCCCCCAACCTCAGCCCCTCATAGGAAACTATATATATGTGGCAGTTCATACGTATTTCCAAAAAGTTGTTCCAAGTATCAGCCTTTCATAGTAATTATACTTTACAAAATATACTGCAGCTTCTAACTGAATCAGGCAGTTCTTATGAAGAAAGGTTCCCCCCCCCTTTAAAAAAAAAACCCACAATGCAGCTTATGAATTCTACTTGCTTACTGATAAATTTGACACTATGGGAAAAATAAGGCAGCTGATTTAGGCAACAAGAATTATTCACACCAGGGAGGTATACATCATTAACCATTTTTTGTTTCTTAATCTGTTCTTCATGTGCCGTAGGTAGAACAATTCTGCCACCTAGAGTAAAATCCAGGACCAAGATAAAAAGATCTAGTGAGCATGCACTACCTGCTTGACTAATTTGAAATGGAAGAGATACCTTCTGTGGCAGATAATTAAATGCAAATATTATGGGTTTATTCATTTTTTTAAATCGTGCTACAAAATATTTAGTAGGCTGCTTGCTATCAAAATCAGCAGCATTGCCAGAGAACTAGGTGAAATGTATGATAAATACAGTTGAGATCATTTACATTTTTATTGGCCCTTTCATTACACACAACTCCAAATATTTCCAAAACTTCACAAAGTAGTTACCCATTTCTCCATATAAATGGGATAGAATTCCCTTAACAAGGTTTTAAATTAGGAATTGGTCTATTCGTGCAAATCAGGAAATTGTAACCCAATTTAACAGAAAAATGGTCCCAGTTCATATATATATATATATATATATATAACATTTCCAAATATTTCCATTTCTGATGCAAAAAATTGTTGCCAGTTGATATGTGAAACACTGTCCATTAGCTGGGAGGGAAGAAGTGAGGTAATAGCAAGGCAAAGCAATTCCTTACAGAGAACTGATGATCTTTAGTTTCATTTTATATAAAAGCTAGGATTTGAGCATCTTATCAATATGAATTAATGCATCTAACTCCAGTTCTCCAGCTCACAAGGGTGAAGAACTCATGTCTCCTTGGATATGAATCTGTGGTTTTAAAGATTCAGATACATTTAAGGCAATAAATCATCCTATTCTAGGGCTGAAAGGACATATGCTGAGCTCTTCCATGAGCAGTTATGTCAAAGTACCAAATAGCACATAATTTTTCCTCTAGTGACTGAAACACATTTGTCATCGTAGTAGATGGAGATTTACTTTCAGCTAAACAGACTAGAACCATCATTTTCTTCCTCTAGGTTCTCTCAGACAGAGGAGAACACCCTGTGAAGGGTATGCAAGGTTAATCCCCTGGCTCACCAAGCACTGGTTGAAAAGGCATGGACAAGAATTCCCTTCAGACGCAGGTTCTGGATGTAACCTCCGGATCACAAAGTCTTTAAAATATTTGTTTCTAGAAGCCAGGAGGGGTTAGAAAGATAAAGCATGTGTCTTTTTTTGCGTTTCTCTTCCTTAAACACCTGCTATTCCTGGAGACTAGATAGTGAGATAGCTGGACCTTGGCATCACCCATCACGGCTATCCTCACATGGCTGTTTTTGTGATAGGAAAAGCACCAAAACCGAGGTGTTGTTGGAATTAAAAATAGCCTGTGCTTATTGGCAATAATATGTTGCACTGGATGCACATAGCACACCTCATCTGAGGATCCAAGTGTTTTGCAAACATTAATTAAGCTCTGCGCTGCTGTTATGATTCACAGAATGCCATTATCACACCCAAGGGATGCAGGAAAGAAAGGCATTGAAGTATAGGGGAGCAAGCCCTTGAAAGCACAATAACTGGTTCCATTTCAGATCACATCAACCTACATTCATCCCAGGGCAAAGAAAGTAAAGTCAAGGATTACTCAGAACAGAGCATTTCATTTTTATATGATTTAAGAAGCATAGATACTTTAAAAAAAAAAGTACTGGTTTCTTCTGACCATTCTTTCTTGTCACTTGGAGGATTATACACTATTATTTCCCAGTCCTATTATCATTTCTGTTTATTCTGATCTCTTCCTAACCCTGAGTACATTCACCTTTCTTTTCAAATCTGTCAGTCTTGACCTACTTCCAATCATTTGTCCTTTGAGTATCACATTTCCTCCAAACACCCTATTCCTCACGTTCTTTCACTTGACATTGCCCCCCCGCCCCCCAAAGTCAGAGAACATTTTCCTCTCTCAACCTTTTCCACATTCTCAATACTGCACTAATCATTTCTGACTCCCTGGGGAGCAAACCACTTTCTATTGCTAGGAACAGGGAGTAAATAGGCACAGTGGATCTCTGGAGCAGAGAGCGGCAACCAGCATTCATTGTCCTCCCCTGCTTCTTTTCTTCTCATCTCCATCAAAGCAGAAACACCCTGAAGGACATGTCTTCAGGGTTTCAATAACTGGTTCATTTTGTGTTGATGCGTCTTTATAGATTCCGTCATGGTATCACCAGGAAGCCAGCACGACTGAGTGCCTCTCTGTATGCCTGCACACTAACACTCACAGCATGCAGAACAGACATTAAGACTTAGAGGTCTGCCTGCAGTTGCAGGGCTATTGATCTCATTGGGACCATGGAAACATGGTGGGATAGCTCACACAACTCAGCTGCTGCAACAGGGCTCAACGGTGAGGAGGTGGTGTTGCCCTTGATGTGAAAGCACTGCAGGGACGCACAGAGCTCTGCCTGGGGATGGGTGATGAGCCAGCTGACAGCTTCTGGGTCAGAATCATTGAGCTGATCAAAAATAGTAATGCTGTAGTGAGTGACTGCTACCAACCACCTGATCAGGAGGAAGTATTGGATTTTTGTGGCCTTCAGAAAACTGAAGCAGCCTCACATGCACAGGCCCTGGTCCTTATGCGATTCTGACCGCCCCAACATCTGGTGGAGGGACACACAGCAGAGCACAAGCAATTAAGGATGCTTCAGGAGTGCATTAATGATGCCTTCCTGACACCACTGATCAAGCAGCCACCAAGTGGAGATGCTCTGCTGGACTTTATACTTACAAAGAAAGAAGAATTGATTGGGGTGTTGTGATTTAACCCCCACAAGCAGCTCAGCCCCACACAGCTGCTCAGTCAGTCGCCCCACAAAGGAATGAAGGAAAGAACTGGAAGGGCAAAAATGAGAAAGCTTGTACATTGAGGTAAAATTAGCTTAATAAGGGGTGGAAAAAAGGGGGGGGGGAAACAACAAAACAAAGAAAGATATATGCAAAAGCAATCGCTTACCACCAGCAACCAGTGTCCAGTTAGTCCCCAGGCCACAGCAACCCCTGGAAAACTCCTCCCCAGTTTTATTGCCTAGAACAATTTGTATGGTATGGAACATCCCTTTGGTCAGTTGGGGTCAGCTGTCCCAGCTGGGTCCTCTCCCAGCCTCTGGTACACCTCCAACCTGCTCACAGTGGGGGGCAGAGTGACAAACAGAGAAGGCCCTGACACTGTTCAGCAACAGCAAAGCATTGGTGTGTTATCAGCATTGCTTTGGTCACAAATCCAAAACATAACACCATAGGAGCTGTTACAAAGAAAGTGAACTCCATTCCAGCTGGACCCAGTACAGGGGGTGTGAGGGCTGGGGGCAGCCTTGGCTGCAGCAACCATGAGGTGTGGACTTCAGGATCCAGACAGGAGGGAACAAGGCAAATAGCAGGATCCTGAACTCCAGGAAAGCTGGCCTGTTCAGGTACCTGTTTGGAAGAGTCACAAAGTATGGTCCTGGAGAAAAGAGGGTTCAGGACAGCCGTTTGATTTTTTTTAAAGGATCACCTCCTCCAAACTCAAGAGTTGTCCATCCCAATGTGCAGAAGTCAAGCAAAGTCAGCAGGACATCTGCACAGATGAACAGGGGGCTCCTGACAAAACTCAGTTAATGAAAAGGAAACATAACAAGAGATGGCAGCAAGGACAGGCGACCCAGGAGGAATACAGAGACACCGTCCAAGTGTTCAGAGAGGGGATTAGGTATGCCAAAGCCCATCTGAAGCTGAATCCAGTGAGGTACATAAAGGGCAATAAGAAAGGCTTCTACAGTTGCTAATGCAACTTAAGGAAGGCTAGGGGCAAAGTGGGCCTGCTGAAAGGGACGCACAGCACATGGTGACAGCCAGTGCGGATAAGACTGAGGTATTCAATGCCTTCTGTGCTTCAATCCTTACTGGAAAGATCTGCCTTTCAGGAATCTCAGGTCCCTGAAATCAGTGGAAAATTCTGGAGCAAGGAAAACTTACTGTCAGTAGAGAAGAGATGCACCCACAAGTGCTGAGGGAGCTGGTCAGTGTCACAAGAGACCACTATTAACTATCTTTGGAAGGTCAGGGTGATTGAGGAAGGTTCCTGAGGACTGGAAGATGGCAAGTGTCAGATCTTCCTTGCCCTTCAGGAAGATGTAGAGGAACTACAGGCTAACTGACCTAACCTCAAACCCTGACAAGGCAATGGAGCAAATAATCCTGAAAGCCACTTCCAAGCACATGAAGGACAGGGAGTGATGAGTCAGCATGAACTTAGAAAGCAGCAATCATGCCTGAACAGCCTAATAGCCTTTCACAATAAAGTGATGAGCTCAGCAGGCAAGGAGAGAGCAGTGAATATGGTTTATCTTGACTTTAGCAAGGCTTTTGAGTCTCCCATAACTTTTTTATAGACATGCTGACAAAAATACAGACTAGATAAGCAGATGATAAAGTGGATTGGAAACTGGCTGAACTGCCAGGTTCAAACTGGTTGTTGTGATCAGCAGCAGAAAGCCCAGGCTGGAGGCCAATCACTAATGTTGTAACCTCGAGGTGGATACTGGGGCCAGTATTGTTTAACCTCTTCATTAATGAACTGGAATATGGGACAGAGCACACCAACAGCAAATTTGCAGATGATAAATGAATGGGGAGGAATGGCTGACACACCAGATGGGTGCGCTGCCATTCCAAGGGACCTCAACAGCCTGGAGAAGTGAGCCAACAGGAACCTCACGAAGTTCAGGAAAGGGAAAATTCAAGTCCTGTATTGGGAGAGAAGTAACCCCATGCACCAACACAGGCTGGGGGACAACTGGGGAGAAAGCAGCTCTACAGAGAAGGGCCAGGCGATCCTGGTGGACAAGAAATTGAACACGAGTCAGCAATGTACCCTTGAAACAAAGACCAACAGTCTTTCAGATGCACTAGGAAGAGCCTTGCCAGCAGCTTGAGGGAGATGATATTTCCACTGTCAATGCACACGGTAAGTGCTGTGACCAGTCCTGCACTCCCCAGTACAAGAGAGATGGACATACTGGAGCAGTTCCAGCGCAGGGCCTTGAAGATGATGGCAGGACAGGAACATCTGAAGAGTGGCTCAGAGACCTGAGATTGTTTAGGTTGGAGAAGGCTTAGGGGGCCCTTATCGATGTGTATCTATACCTGATGAGAGCAAGTCTCTTCATAGTGGCACACAGTGAAAGAACAGAAGGTAATGGCCATAAATTCAAATAGGAATTTCCATTCAAAGAAATGCTGTTTTTACACTGAGGCTCATCATGCACTGGTACAGGTTGCCCAGAGAGACATTGTGGAGTCTCTATCCGTGGAGATACTGAAAACCAAACTGAACACAGCCATGAGCAAGCTGCTGTAGGTGACCCTGCCTTCAGCAGGTGTGTTGGATTAGATGGTCTCCAGAGGTTCCTTCTGATCCTAAAAGTTCCATGATTCTGTGATCCATGTTCTGGTGACTGAAAAAGATGAAAATTTAAAAAATAAAAAAAGAAACTGACTGTTCCCCAATATGTTTCAAAATCAACATATGGAAAGAGATCAGACATTGTTAGACATTCTCAGGAAACATACACTAACTGCAATCTACCAGCAGGGTAAACCATCAGTGATCTCACCCAGAATAAGATCTCTGAATACTTCTGAAACACTTGGTGGGCTTACAGAGCACGTTGAGTTCCAATGAAGTCAAGCTGAAAGACTTTTCCAGGAAAGGAAGCACAAACTCCAGAAACAGGGACTACACTTTAGCAGAGTACGTGTGTTAATGTCTTCAGTTAATGAGCAGCAATAACAGGATAAGTTTGAACATTCCTCTCTCCTATTCGTGTGTACTCCATTAATTTACAGTGGTTTTTAGAATAACTAGCAACACAGATGTGAAATGCACAGACCACTGTCTTGTGATGGTTCCATACCACTTACACTTCACATTCCTAGTACATTTGTGTATTTTCCTTCCCCCCCCCCCCCAACACATCACTTTATGAAATTCCCTATTTAAGAAGAAATGTCAAACCTGCTTTTTATATTATACTCTTTCCTGGCTTCTGCTTGCCAATCACCTCCCCACCCCTCCACCCCCCACAAAAAATGAATAGGTTATAGTATCCTGAAAGACAGAGCAGAATTTCACGTAGCTTTCAAAATCAAGACTTCTCTTTGCAAGAGAAAATGCTTAGCTCTCAAAAGAGTTTTATCCCTTAATCTGGTGAATTACTAACAATATCTAGAACAATATCTAGAAGCTTAACATTCATTCAACCCCTTGCAGGAAGCCAGACACTATTGCCTTTATTTTACAGAACATTTGAACTGTCTCATTAAAAGTCACAAAGGAAATAAGTGACAGTAAGAACTGGATTTCAACTTCCTGCCTGAAGCTTAACTAAGTGTATTATGTTACCTATTTGTATTCATTAAAGCAAGGCTCCAAAGGTACTACCTTTGTCGGTACTCACCTTTGAAGGGCCAGAAAACAGAAATCTTTCACTTCAAAGTGACAATAGACAAAACAACAGAATTTTTCACTTGAAACATTCATTGCTCTAAGGTGTTAGTGGGAATTTATATGGATCCTTAGCCGTATATTTATTTTATACATATGTATGTATATATATAAAAACATACACGCAGTTAGCTGGAGTTGAGTTTGAAGCAGACAATGTCAGTTTTCTTTTAAGGAAGTTCCCCCCCACCCCCCCATCTTATTACTGTGAAGACTGCTGTACTAGGTAGTAGCTATTTCATTTAGACTGAACCTGGCTGAGCTGCTCTGGGTTGGGTCCTATCAGGTAAGGCCCTCAAAACATACAAAGCAGAATCGGTAGCAGTCTAGGCAGAGCGACCAAATATTAACTGGGAGTGCACTGGGAAAGCTCAGCTGGGGCTGCTTTACCTGGCTGCTGAAACAGAGAACAAAGTCCTACTGGTTCATTAAAAGCAGCTTTGAAAGACCTGCTTTGAAAGAGCAGCCATCACCACAAAAGCTGACGAGGGCTGTGTAAAGAAAGATTCACGAAGCAAACTTCTTGACAGTTGTGAGCAAGACATTTTTGCTATGTTTTACCACTGAAAAACAAAAATAAAGACCACCACACTACCTCATTTTCACTAAGGACAGGTAAATGATTTGCAATAATGCAGCATATATGTAATAGTAAGTTATATTCTTATGCTGTAGAGCCACAAAGTGCAGTCTCATACACAACGGCCATTTTCTGTTTATTTCTACAGTTCAGTTCTACAGTGCTGTGGAGGGAAAGTGTAAATAAAAATTCAGTAATGAAGGTTTTGATTGCAATTCCAGTGCAACTTAGAAAGAATTTGCTAGTTTCAGCTTACCATCTCATACTACCAAAGGTGGGGGCAGAAGTGCAATAGAAACATTAGTAATAATCTTATTGGAAAACACTTGGAAAAAAAGCCCAAGGTAACTGGCACAAGCTGTAATTTCAAGTTGATGGAGCGCTAGCTAAGTGTTTCAAATTTATAGGATACTATTTTAAACCAACTTAAACACCACAGGTGTTGGTAAATCTTTCTGGTGTCCATACCAGTAAGCTATAAAAATTCAAGGAAGCTTCTGATTATAGATTCACAATCCAACAGTATTTTCCTGAAAAGTAATACCAATGTGATCTTTGAATTCCCGTCTTTTCCGTTATTCTCTCCCCCCCAGAATTCTTCATTGCTACACCCTACAGCAGAGTATTGATCAAAGCAGGTGCCCTTTGCTGCTACAATCCCCTCTTTTCTTGCATGGAAAAACATCCACTGGCAGGACACACAGATTTCCCCTGAAGTCTTCAGTAGGCCAATTATGAATGTGTCATGAACACAGCACAAGGATTCACCACTGCAAGATCCTCAAGAAAAAAAAAAAAAAAAAGGAAACAGTATTTCAGCAGAGTTCAGGCTGCATTTAAAGTGAAGGAATTGTTTAATTACCAAGTCTTTCGATTCAAATGAACGTTTGACTTCTCCCAGACAGGGAATACAGTAAGAAATAAAAGGCTTTTTCACAAACAGCTAAGAAATTGAGCCGCCTGCCTAGTTTATATAATTCTTTGTAGAGAAGTCATCCTCTAATGTGCATACTAATTTTCCCTTGTGAAAAGGAGCAGCAATAATAACCAACAAGTTGAACGTTAGCATATTTGCGACCTAGCTGTCAAATCAAAATGTGTGAATTACAGTGCTGCTTTCTCCATTGATGTTCAGAATTTAACATATGCCAGCTTACACAGTGCTTGGAGACGAAAAGCATCTTTAAAGGGATGGAAAACATACGCCCCCTTCTCCCTCTGGAATGCAAGAAGAAAATTAATGTTTGGTTGTAATGCAACAAAATCAATCACAGCTCTTTGATAATAGGTTTGTCTGAGTTCCCCTGGAAAACAGGACACTTGAGAATTCTTAACTACAGTAGATACAAATCCAAAACAGTCTTTGCAGTTGCAGCAAATTAGTGCCAAGGAAGGCTGAATTATTTCTATAGAAATCTCAGAACAGTTTGGTTCCACAGGAATACTGAAAGATCTGGCAGAGGTCAAAAAGACAAGATGATCGTCTGAAGCAAAATACATCACCTTTTATCTACAGATGTGTATGGCAGGTAAGCAGCATGGGGCAAATATTCTTCCCGAGTTTGGCAAAGGGTATATCTAAGAGAATCTAGAGAAAGGAATGTATGAGTACATGTTATTGGGGATTTTATGCTTAATTTCTACAGCTCTAGATAGAACAGGGGGAGCACAAGCAGCAGAACTGTATTCTCTGCTATACACTCCAGAGCAGGGCATGAGAAAGTATGTAGTCTTCAGCTGTGTTTAGAGAAAATGCCAGCAGGAGTTTCTGCTTTTGTGCAGCTCCCCTTCACAGGACTCCTGCAGGACCTTTCTTTTTAAATTACAGAATCTCCAGGTAATCCTCAAATTATTACCATTCAGTGTTATTAATGAGGGCTCTGAACAGCAGGAATCTCTTCAGACATGTGGAGGAGCCCAAGTTGGTTTTCTCTTTAGCTTGCTCGAACACTGAAGAGTACACTACATCTCTCAATAGGATCGATTCAAAAAGGGCGAAGTTAGCTCTTGTAAAAGAAATTAGCATCACAGCAGCTAATGATTACATTGCACAACTGGCAATTTGTTAAATGTCTTTATCGCTGTATTTTCCATACACCCAATTCCAATCCTGACATCATGCTTGTTCAAGTTGATTAGCAGCTCAACACCAAATTCTACATTGGGCTATTAAGTCTCTTTCCCAAGTTCTAAATTACGTCTAGAGCATTCTAGGGATTAAGTAGTTCATATTTCTAACATACATTTATCAAAACTGATCATCTAATCACTCTTCTACACTTGTTTATACACATTCCATCTTTTTCATCTTTAATTAAGTTAAATACCAATAAATCTTACATGGAGCCTTGAGGTGCCTTCACAGTTCCCATCAGCTATGCAAGCATATGACTCCTTTTAGTTTCTTAACTCTTAGATGCTGTGTCATGAACACTTTTGTAGCCCTTTGCAAGAGGAACTATGGTTTTCATAGAATCATAGAATCGTTTAGGTTGGAAAAGACCTTTAAGATCATCAAGTCCAACCATTAACCTAACACCGCCATCCCACCACTAAACCATGTCCCTAAGCACCTCATCTACCAGTCCAGGGATGGGGACTCAACCACTTCCCTGGGCAGCCTGTTCCAGTGCTTGACAACCCTTTCGGTGAGTTTTTCTTTATTTGCACTACTTTGGGATGTTAAAGGACAAAGTAATACTAATTTTTTCTTTTCAAGTAAATAACCTGATTCAAGACTGCAGTAACTAGAGCTCCTTCAAGGCTTTTTCTTAGTTTATAGTGGCATGATTTAGATAGAAAAAGCCTCAATATTTTGGTGAATGAGAATTTTCTCCACGCTCTGCAGAGCCTCACTAGTATCCTTGTCTATGGCTAATATTAACAATGGCACCTACAGCAGTTGCCTCAGACACGTGATCCCTACCAATGCCCAGGAGCTCTGGTCAGACCTGCCAGGGATGAAGTATTCCAGGCTTCACAAAACAGAATTCCAATAAAAAACTCTGAAGTTGCCAGAAAACCTAGGTTTGCTTGTAACATGAGTAGATACATCCACAATGGCAAAGCAGCAGAGGCATCCCAGGTCCGATTTAGACAACAGCGGTTGCAGACGTACACTTAAGGGCATAAACTGCACTGCAGAGATTTTTCTTTGCATTACCCAAGACAAAAAGTAGTCAGATTCACTCCAAAACATAACTTCATGTTGAGGTAGACACTGGGAGTTATGGGTTGAGCATCTTACCAAAAGAAATCAAGATCACTGATACACAACTGATTGTTATATTTAGCAATTTCACACTAGAAAACTTGTCTTAAAAGGATGTATTCTTTCCTGTTTGAAGTTTCTCAGCTGAGGTTTTTGAACTTGGGGGGTTTTTTGGGGGTGGTGGGTTTTTTTATTTCTACATATTAAATTTGGAAGTTTTGCTGTTTACAAATCAGAAGACCTACATCAAAGCAGAAACTACACGGTTAAAGCACACCTGTGGCTGAACAACTGAGCAGCGCCTAGACGGATGAATGCCAGGACTTTTTATACTGCCTTGAACCTAATTAGAAAAAGTCCACATTCAGAAGCCCTTTGCTTGTTAGGTACTGGTGATACTTTATCAATTTTCATCAAAACTTGGTGTTTCTTTCTTCCACCCTAGACAGAAATTAATGAAAATCTCTAGCAAAGTAAACTACAGTTATCCAGGCTGTTATATGCTCTAACTAGGCAACAGCATACTAAAGAAAGAAAATACTTTAAACGCCACAGGGTTTGGTAGTTGTTTGGTTGGTTTTTTTCTTGTAGAGATTTAAGGTAGTCATCTATCTTTGAGCATTTCTGGCAGATAACATCAGATATACCATTGGTGATAGAATGTTATTTCTGATATTTTATTTATCTTTCTCAAACTATGTTATCTAAAATTGCTGTAAAAAGATTAACACATTCTATAGGTTGAGCATAAAGCAGAATGGATTTCTTTTCCACAAAGCAATATTTTCATTCACAATCCTCTTTAGGTTTTTATCTCTACACCTTAAAAACAGGGTATATTTCATTAGAACAGGATTAAGAGAGGGGAAGAAAAAAAAAAAGCACACTTCAGCACCTACATAGCCCGTGTTTGAACTTCCCTCAGAAGTACCTCATCTTCCCAATCATTCTTCCAGACTCCTGCATTTCAGAGTACAAACAAGTTATGGTGTACTTTCTCCTGCACCCCTGTCCCCAGCCTCTTTCTTCACCCACGTGTGTATTCACATGCCTTCACCCACATGCTGTAATTTTGACTTACAATTTCTGGAATATTTTCCTATTGCAAAGCCTCCTCTGTATAAAACCAATGAGAAAAACTGGAGAATGAGTAGCTTTGCAAGATGTAAGCAGTACACAGAACACATGGAAATCCAGCATGAGGTTCAGAAATTACTTTCAGACTATTACCAGTCACTAGCTGAAAGACCTCGTATAATACAGACAAACCCTGGCCTTCAGAACTTAGCAATATTTACATTTTAGTTTCATGAGTTGGCCATTTAAATTCCTCTTGGAAGATAATTTTAAGTACAGAAGTAGGAGAGAAACAGGATTGATGCAGACAAGTACTGCAGCATTAAGCTGATAGGAAATTCTGTTATACTTTACTTCGAGTACAGATAAATTCCTTGAATAAAGAAATATCTTCCACTGTACAGCTACGTTAGCGGATACTTAGCACACCCTTACAAGGCACTCTAAAGGAACAGGGAGTATAGGAGACCTTTATGAAACTGGCCCAGAACTGACTTAAGTGGGAGCACTCTATCCCTAGGAACAGCTCAATGTCCAAAGGACCTTACAAGAGATTACCTGTCCCATTTCAACCCTATTCCACATCTCTGTCTCACCGAGGGCAAGCAGGATGCTATAGAATTTCACAAGCAATGCCATCATCCAGTTGGACTGGTAAAACTGTCTGTTTAAAAGCCTAAATTTGGCAGGGTAAGGAGACAGACTTTAATTCAATAGTAATCAAAAGGAGTTCATCTGGTGGGGGGAATCTGACTTCAGTGACTGAATACCAGCTTGCTGAAGTTGTTAATTAGCCAAAGCTCAGTAATATCCCATGGGATTAGAATGCTCTGTGTTCCACTTGGTTGGTTGCCAAATCTTGCAGTAAAATAAGACATTTCTTATAAGCTATGCTAGAATAACTCAATCAAAATTTGCAGGAGAAATTAACAGTAGGTCCCCAACAGAAAGGTATTTAGCTCCCTGAAGATGCAGAGCTGGTTTAGGCTTTGCCAGCCCATGTGCTTTTTCCGTTGATAAACAGTCACAACACTTTAATCAAGAACACTAAGGACAAACTAAAGTGAAACCAGTGACCAATTCACATAGACCCAGTTATTGCTTCTGAAGAGGGCTGTATTAGACAACTACAGCTGAAAATAATTTATATAGAGATTCAATTACCAATAGATCCTATTTTCACTGAGGAAAAATAACTAACTTATTTTGCACTATAAGTATTCTAAAATGATTCACACTGATCCCACAGTCCACACCTGTATTGTCACTCACTCATTTATCTTACTGCAATCTTGTCACCTCCACATGGGTGGGACTTTCGGTTACAAGAGAAGCCACTTCTAAAAAGCTATTCTTGACATATAGCTAGCGTGTCTTCCTTCGCAGAATTGCTGCAAGTTAAAAGGAATATTAAACAGCAAAGACTGGTTGGGATTTTTTTTGGTAGAGCCACAGGTTCTTAAACTAATCCTCATCCTCAAAATCACAAGGCTACGCATTATTCCAGCAGTCATGTGGAAAGGCTTTTCACCTTGTTGAGAAGAAAAAACCCCAAATCTTCAAAATATGAAGCAACTTAAACTCAGAAAGGCTCTTCAAAGCAAAAGCAGTAAGACTCAGGATTTTCAAGCCTAACTGGAGCACCCTAGCTGCCAAATAAGTGTCTCCACCTTTCCCTTCCCAGTGATATTGCTGTCAAGCTTTAATAGTGGCATGAAGCAAAGAAATACTGGCCAGAATAATAAGCAGAACAAAGAAAAGTTATCTCAAGTTTTAAAAAAAAAAAAATAAATTAAAAAATCAAAGTTTATATACTCTAGGAACAGGCTAAGATGAATTAACATTACATAACATTTTCACTAACACAGTTTCACTTTTCAAAATGGAAGTCCGATTTATTCAACATCAAGTGTAACAACACATCAGAAATCAATATCCACTTATAAAATAAAGCAAAGTAACATGAATAAACACAGGAAAATACTGTCTGAGACTCTCCAAGCAGGACATTTCTCATAAGACTCACAGAAAAAAAAAATGATTTTTATATGCAAACAGACTCAATTCCCAAAAACTCAGTTTTTTTCCAGTCGTAAAGCAGTATATAGCTAATGGGAAGTAAACTAGAAAGGGGAATGAAATGCATCATGCTGTACAACACCAAAGAAATACTCCAACTGCATTTGTGTACAGCATTAACAACATGCAGTAGATGAGGTTAAAAGCAAGTACAGTGTGTATATATTAGAGAGACAGAAACTAGTCAGTCTGAGGGCTTTGTTTCTTATTTTAGTTCAACTAATGAAAACAAACAGAAGCTAAGAGCAAATAGAGGAAGAGCAGAATTTGCATGGAGAACATCTCTTCCCATAACAGTAAAGCATCTTAAGTAAGAGTTAAACTGTGCACATATTTACTTGTCTTGGTCCTCTTCTTGCTATGTCATTGAACCACACCTAGATCCAGTGGCAGGCTTTATGCAAATATCTACATTTTTATAAAGCTGTAATTAAACAAAACAATGCAAGTCATTCAAATTCTGCTAATCTTTTAAGTCAGACATTAATATGCACTACAACTCAATGTTATTTAAATTAAAAATAAAAACAGGGCAAGACATCTCCCAAATAGCCTTGCTGAAATGTAGGTATTTCAATTATTTTTGTTGCTTGGAGGACAGCAATGTGAAAATACACATGCTACCCAATTCATTTCATTAAGAACTATTTAAGCAATTATTTTAGACAAAAAGCTGGGATCCTTATTGGTTCTAGTCAGTTTACAGCCTGACAGACTTCTCTTGCCAGTCTTTTTTCTTTAAAGAGCAATTTTTATAAACAAACCCCCAAGATCTCCTATAGCTTTTGTCAGCTATTGAAAAGCAAGCAAGCATAGCGCACATGCAAGTTATTAGAATTAGATAGCCAAATATCATTAACTACAAAGTTCCAAGCAGTAAGTACATCTACATTCCCCTGGGGAGACTCAGTCTTATTGGGAGATGGATTTGAAAGCTGATAAAGAACACAGGTTACCTGGCTCACTTCAGAAGTCCTCTGCCTTCCACCTGAAGACTTCCAGGAACCCATTCTACCACCTAACAAGCTAATAAGCTAGTACAAATATTCAAGGTTTTAATTAATTTCAGTTAGAATGGACTGATGGCTGACCAATAATTGAAGACTGACTTTTGTAGGGCTGGACATACCGACCTTAATTTTAAATGAATTAAAGTCTGAAAGAAATTGTGCAGCATCAACTTAAGATACAAATAAACAAGGGGGAATTTAAGGAGGATAACTTTACCACTCACACACAAATTGCACCAGTCAGTGCTGTACCTAGTTCAACTGAAGCACAGCAGTATTTTTACAATATCCAACCATGATCTAGTCTTTAAAAAGCAACTACCTACCACTTATCTATTAGCAATTCTCAGCTGAAAAAACCTGTACTCTAAACATGAACAAGAATCAACCGTCAGTACCTGTTTATTAACAGTTGAGAGATCACAAAGAACTGAGTTGAACTAAAATAAATGGAATGTAAAGGAGAAAGTCATAATTCAGATATCTTTTGCACATATTAAACCAAAATTGACTTTAAGACATGCTACTGAAATAATTATCTGAAACTGCTCTGAGGTCTGGCAATCACAGAAGTTAGTGCTGTAACTACCAAACTTAATGCTGGGTCAAAAATGGAATAGAAATATGAAGGTAATGCCCTGCAGAGTACATCTAAATAAGGAAGATTTTTTTTCTTGGATAAAGAATTACTGATCTGAAAGCTTCCAGACTGAATGTACCTCTCGTCTCCAGCAATGTAAGTTGTGAGCATTCCTTAGACTTCTGACTTAGGAGCAGATGAAATACCTCTGAAGTCTTTTTTATCCCCTGCAATGAGCAAGAGGAATTTCTTTTTACCCTGTTCAAGTGTGCTTTCCTTAGCATCTAAGCAGAGACCAACCTTCCCACTTTCATTTCAGTGAAGCATTAAATACCCAGAATACACACACAATTTGGTAAACTTGAGATTCAAAGTTGTAGAGAAAAAAAAGGTAACACAAATCCATTTTATTTCTGAAAGACTGAAGCGGACTGATATGTACTGCCATCTTGCTTAAGTACTGTCAGATGCAAGAGCAACTGGGAATAACACTTTAAAAGGTTAATATTGTCACAATTTATATGAATCAGTGCATTCTATTTATGCAAGAGAGGATTAAGCAGAGTTTCAGATCAGCACCATTTCTACTGGGCTGGAAGGGAAAGCTATCTACTGAAAATGTGTACGACACTCTTGAATTGCTACCGAAGCCTCAAAGAAGAGTTACCTAAACATTTACAGGCTGTCAGGCAGTCAAACTACTGGCAAAAGCCTTTTTTGGTTATTGGTGACACCAACACCTGTCTTTAAGTCACTAGTAGAAAAGTTTACCAGCACTTAGAATCAAACAGCCTTAGTAGGCTTAGCCATTATTCAACGAAGATCAACATCCAGGATTAAAATGCCTACAGCAGTTCAGAGCAGTGTTTCAAGCATGAGATAGCAATGCATCACTTTAGTCAGTGCAACTGGAACAGATTAGAAAACAGTGTTCACCCTACTTAACATATTGTACAAGGAGATAAGCAAATAGTAAAGAGGTCCAAGAACCAGTAATTCCTCTATTTGGCTTTAAAAAAAAATTTTTTTTTCTTTAAGTTAAGCATTCAGTTTGTTTATATTATTCTCCCCTGCTTGTAAGTAGATTAAAAATAAATGCTTCTTTGCATACATCATAAAATTAAGGTAGTAGTCCCTCTCCAGCAATGCATCTTGGAAAAGGAATGAAACTATCCTGAAGCTCTAAAAGCTGGTGGCATGAGAAATGCTAATTAGAGCTCATCTCTCTGTGTATGCTGTTTTCCCATGCACTGGGAAGCAAAAGGGCAAAATCTTCGAAGCTCCAATTTCTAATTAATTTTATCTTTTTAGGCTTTCAATCATTGATAAGTCAATGCCTAACTCAAGCTAGCATCCACAAATATCATAAGAAAACTGAAGTCAAGTGGCCTTGGCTTCGCCATCTTCGAGGCTTCCAAATGAGGAACTGGATTCTTACTATAGCATTATTACCTTGACTATGATGGAGAATCTTCCCTCTTTCAGCAAACTGCCCATCAGAAAGTGGAGAGTAATCTACTACCTAGGTACCAGTGAAGTGAGGAAGTTCAGTTTTGGAAGAATTGATGGGTTTTTCTACTTCTTTATGTAGAACCACACACTTGACACTTCTTCCTTTTACAGGTGAAAGACTTAAATGGTAACATCTTCCAGGAGAAGTCTTTCATGCAGTTTTCACAAAGGGGCTGCTGTCCTGACAAAGGACTAACAAAATACTTAAGAAAGCAGAGATCTTCATCTTCCAAAAAATACTGGAGAATTTAAAACAGAACATGGTTTTTAGCTATAAAAGCTCAAAAAAAAAAAACCCCAAAACACCACCTCTAATCACAACCATTCTGAGTTTAGAGCTTAGGAAGTCCTCAGCCATTTAAGGATGATGACACTGGATGATTGTCCCCAATGACTGACATGTCTTACAAAAATCCTAATGACTGGAATGCTGGCTGGACTCACTGACTGCCAGCCAGTTCAAGTTACACCGTTAAGCAAATGGAGGAAAAACAGAGGACCTTTTAAAGCACATTGTCTCACTTCTGAGATGTCAGAAGTATGCCAGGTACTTCAACATTATGACTGGATTTGATGTTTGCCAGTGAGGATTCACCTTAGAGTCCATGCTCTCAACGTATCTTAGCAAAAGGATGCTAACAGTTTGAAGATGAGCATTTCTACAGTAGCCATAGTAGGAGCAATGCAAGTCACTTAGACTGTGGACAGATTTAGGTGGCAAGATATGCAAGGGGTCTATTAAAAGAATGAAAAACCACCCCACTCTATGAACTTAAAATTACAGTTTGTACTCCAAAATTCAATACTCACTACTTCTGATCATATTAACTTAAGCTTTTAGTTCTATAATATTTTTTAAGTAGCAGCTATAAAGTTACAGGACAGCTGGTGATAAACTGAGTGTTGAGAGCAGTCTGTGCTCCAAAGGTTTGCCATTTTGAAGCCAAAATCTATCACTATGATAATCTCATCCCATTTGTTTGTACAACACCATAACATTTTTTTCCAGAAGACAGTTAAATTGTGTATTTTAAAAAGATACTTAACACTTAAACTCACAGCCAATGAAGAGTTCAACACCTCCTATATTTTAATTTTTAGGTATACTTAACTACAGAAAACCCAATTTGTCCCTTTTGGCTTCTCTGTATTTGAGTTTGCCTGACTTTGATGTCAGAGTTAAGAAGTGCTGTCCTCCCACTCCTCAGTACCAGATGTTTTTTTCCATGTGTAAATATTTACTCTCCAGTATCAATATGCCATTTCATCTTCTTTGGTAACGACAGAGTTTCTCAAACCTCACACTGCAAGATCTGCTGTCCAGACCTTCCTTTTAAACTCTATTATTGCTATAGCCTTCTCAAGTACAGACATCAAAAATTGAACGTTTTTCTGGTAGTAGTCTTCTCCATGCTGTTTGGGAGGCAAAATAAGTTCCCTACTTTTCTCTGTTTTTTCCCTTTGTACATGTTCAAGTACTTCATCAGGCTTTTAACTACAACTCTGAAGGCTCAGCACTGAGCTGGTTCTCAGGCACAAGTCTTTTTGCATCACTGCTTTTTTTGTCTATCATGTACAGAGTGTACAACCTTTGTTCAATGAGACCATTGTTACCTTGTGATGGCTTTTTTGAAGCTATAGCTGTTCAATCTGATGATTCAGAGAATAATGGAACAATAGCTTGTTCTCATTATTTTCTGTTCCACCAATTTTTCTCTTCTCCAAACTTTACCAAACAGTTGATTCCTCCTATGGTTTTCTGTATGGATGATATACAATCATTCTTTGTTAGACAGTAAAACTCTGGATTCCTTCTGTTCTCTTAAGGAATTAATCAATGTACCAGGACTTTTAAGGTCTCCATCCCACTTCTTAACCCTCCTCTTCTAACAGTTTCACTAGCCACAGTAAATGCTTCTGTTAACATGACCATCGCTTCCTGAGGACAGAACTAGCACATCAGTTATGTACAGTGGAACCTAACTAGAAAGTGATAGAAAAGACATGTATTACTTGATTTCAATTAGCTACAGGTTTTGAAGGCTCCTTACTGGAAAAAAATTTAGGCAGTCAGTGATTTAATTCTTTCATACAGTACAGCATGTACATATTGGCAAGAAGTGAGCCCCTAATCACAGGTCCCTGGCAGCGGCACCTGTTACTGAGGCAACTAGAATGCCTCTATGGAAGAGCTGAAACTATTCAGTCATCACTGGGTAAATTGCTTGTGTTCACTAGAGCAAGAAGTATTTCTTTGGAATGTACCTCAAAACAAATTCCTGCTTAGTAGTAATATTTTCAGACAAACTGAATAAAAGGCACTGTTGCTCAAGCAGTACATTTCTTGTCTCCAACTGTTAAAAAAAATCCTAAAAAGATGGTTTTGAACAACTAGCTACTCTTGCCCTAAGAAGGCTTCCTTGTTACCTCGTAGTAATTTCATCTCTCCCTATAAAAGCTTAACACAAAAATTGCTTTTATCTGAAGCATGTCGAGTCTCACCTTTATATCTATCTTTATATCTAAAATTATGAGTTAGTATAACAGTATGCATTATAAAATTATACCATTTACTTCAGACATGTCTGAACAGCTAAATCTTCAAACTATACAAAAATAAAGTGTATGAAATCTTACAAAAGGAGGACATTAAGACATTGATAGCTAATCCAAAAAATATAATAACTTATACACAGCAGTAAGCATAAGCAATGTAGCCTACAACAGCTTTCAATTAATAGGACCTCTGAAACAAGCATCAGCTAAAATTGGAACATTCCCAAGCACAATAATGTTTCCAATTTATTATCTTTACCACAGTACAAACTTTCACAAGCAAAGTGTCCATTGTCCGTCAATCTGTAAACAAAAGCTACTATCCCCCCTCCTCATTTTAAGAGGGCGAATATTTTCAGTTCTCAATCAAGTTTCATATCCATCACTTGCATAAGGAATCAAGAGCCTCTTCTCTTGTTAAATTACTTTTTCCTTTTCTTTTTTTTTTGTGTTTTTTTTTGTTTGTTTTTGTCATACAGCCTGCAGTGAAGTAAAATCACAGTGAAAGTCCTGGGAAAAACATGATCTTTACAGCAGGACTTGAACCATTCTAATAATAAATGCATCTAACAAAGCTTCCCATAATAAAAGCATGGCATTTCCATTTCCAGGAATCAAGTCAATTAGAAATCCTAAGTTCTACTTAAAAACCCCAAAAGATCTAAAAGTGAAAAGATTCTTCTTCTCAGTCAAACACAAGTCTTTCAGTTTCACTTGCAGAGAGACTTTTCCAGTCTGTAAAACAGTAGTGCAATTCAATTAGTTCTACTTCTTTCATTTTTTTTAAAGTCCAGTAGATAAATGTCCTAGCTCTATGGAAAGATAGGAAGATGCTCCAGTAAACAAGAAACTTTGGCAAGCCCAGGGAGGCTTACTAGTCCATTAAAGCTTAGAAGTCCAAAGTGGCTTAAAAACGGTTTATGAATAAACTAAAAAAAAACCAACCCAACAAAATAAAATTTAAAAAACCAAAACACTAAAAAAAGACCAAAAAAAAGAAATAAATAGGCAGAAATGGATGTAAACTGTCTGAACTTTTTAATGATTTCTCATTGACAGCCGGCATGACCTTTGACAGTACAGTCAGTTAAATATAGTTGACCTACAGAGCATTCCATTAGGGCATCCAGTCTGGAATGCTCAAATGGAATTACATTCCTAAAGACGTAAAAAATAGAGTTCTTATAACATTACTACAGGTTTCTTCTGCCCACCTCACTTACACTTTTTCTTAAAGAGGCTTTTTATTTTCGATGGCTTTTTGTTTTTTTCACCATTTTGGTACAGGTCCTGTGGGATGCTACTTATCCTAGGGACAGAAGCAGTTTCATGGCTGGGTTTACTATCACTGCTGGCTGAAGAACATGAGGTGTGCCGAGGCTTTGGGACTGGGATCCCAGTTGAAAGCTGGTTCATGCTGCAGGACTTCTCCAGGATTCCATTATAAACTTTGCTTGCAGGACTAAAGATCATGCTCTTAGTTTCTGTCATGCCTACACAGTCAGGAGAGCCCCTAGAAATATCTGCAGTTAGGGAAGAGGAGTCTCCTGTAGACGATTCCTCCAGTGAGAATTCTTCCGGGGATACTTTCTGAGGAGAAAGTGTCTGGCACATCTCAAGACTTGCCGGAGGAGACTGCTTCCTTCCAGTGGATGAATTTAAGGAGTCACATTCCGAACCTGTTTCCTGTACCTCCCTGAGTCAGAGCACAGAAAAGAGAAAACATAATAAGACTACTGTTTCTTCATGCAGTTAAAAAGGAAATTAATTTAGAATCAATAACGTTAGTCTAAAAGCACCACCCACACTTCTCCTTAGTAGTTAATTAACAAAAAAACATTAAGTTCAACATTTTTATTTACAACTTTCATTACATCATTTTATTATCTAAACTTAAGATAATTCATTTGTGCAATCTTGGTTTTTTGTGGGTAGCAGCATCTGCCCAGAAGCAGTCATTTGTATCTCGCTTCAAAGAATCTTTCTGGCACATGAAGTCAGAAAAGTTACGAAATGAAAGGAGGAGATTTAAGCCTATCATATACAAAAAGTTTCTTCAGGACAAGTGTCCCTACCTTTCAACAAGCTCATTTGCTCCTTCCAAAAGGAATTTAACCTTTTCCTATGAGGCCATGTAACAAGAGTAGGTACACGCTCAACATGCTGTAAGAATTGTGTTACCATCCATCTTCTCTTCGCCCAGTAGCTGACATTGCTTTTGATCCTAGTTTCAGATGTAAAAGCCAGTAACATATTGTAATGGAGAATCAGGGTTAGTTCAGTGCACCCTGGATTGTAACATTACTTAACTGTATATGACATGCTAACTATTTACATACACATACCAGACAAGAACTGTCTCTGTTTCATGTGGACTATATTAATTTATATTATCCTACAGATTACTTTAACTTTTGGCTTGGTTCAACCTCTAATTCTAAACTGTTAGTCTCAAATAATCCTATCAGAATTCCAAGTGCTGTTTGCTAATCTCCGTACCATTGTTTATCAGCAGAGAAGTAAATGGCTTCCTCCTCATCTTCAGTTCGATAAAGAGCTGGGCAGCTTGACACAGAAAGGATGTCAGGGTCAGGGGAGTGCAAAGCATGCTGAGACTGTGGAGACGATGGCACAACACTGCGTCTCGATCGACACAAGCTACTGCTTCTTGCCAGTGTGCTGGGAGGTTTTACAATGGACCCTGAGGCAAAGAAAAAGCAGACCAAAACCCTCCAAGTGACATTGATGTTAACAGTATCTACTCTGAAGACTAAATAGCAGGTATCTGCTTCAGCCACAGTGATTCTTAAACAACTTTGACATTGCTCAAGTGTTTAGAGGGAAGAAAGACTGGCATCTCCACCTTATACATTCTACAGTTAGATGAAGCAGCTAACCAAGATGCAACAGCAGCAGTTTTGTGCCTGCCTACCAAATATTACTCCGACCATGTGCGCCAAAGCTCTGGCTCACTATGCTCTTTTGAGAACAAAGAGAAAGATTCTACTGAAACTCCCAGCCCTTTGTAAACTAAAAATAGCAGTGTTGTAATTAGTATGTTACACAATATCCTGTATTTTACTTGTGTGGCGATTTGGAGCTTAAAAGAGTAAGTAAAAGTTTTGTAATGTAGGTATACCTAACCAAACAGCCAACTGAAATACACTGCACTAGTTGAAAGTTATGTTAGGCATGGATGACCAATTTAATTTATATAACATGATAAAAAAATATATCATTGAGCATCATTTTAAGCTCAAGAATTTCTTATTTGATAATACTTTCTTTTGCCAGGCTAACTATGAATTTCCGGAAACAAAAATACTAAGAATGGGTGGAGACAGCAACACAAGACTTGACCAGGAAAGTACCTAGCAGGAAGTGACAAACTAAAAAGGTCCTAATCCAATTCCTCCTTCAAAAGATGATTAGGCAGCAACACTTCTATGGAAATAAATCTACAGACCTGTTTTCAGGCCAGCTGTATATGAGCCTCAGGATTTCTCACACCCCTCAAACTGCCCCACAGAATGCATCACTGCTTAGGTAAGGCAGACCATACCCTCACTAATGTTCCAAATGTTTACCAAACACAAAACACTAAAAAAAAAATCAATTATTTTTGTAGACAAGGATGTCTAGCCTGACAGAGTAATTTTATTTTTTTGAGATGCCAGTTTAGCATCAGGTAAGTTTCCCTCCTGGAATCTCAGGAAAGGTTGAGTTTTCATTCTGCTTTTAGTCCAGGAAATCACAACTTCCACAAAACAGAAAGTAGCTGCATGTTCGCCAACACTTAAGACTTTGTTTCCTGCCAGGCTGAGCAGAAAAGAAAGGTTTACAAGTTCCAACATGACAGTCATCATGTAATTCAAACTTTTGATTTTACTTTTGATGAAATCCCTACTGACCTGAAAAGCAGGTGTCAGCAGCTCAAAAATAAGCTTGTATCATTATAAAAATATTCCTAAAAAAGCAAATGTGAACTGAGATGAGAGTAAGAATCCCTTTAGGAAATTTGTACTATGTGTCCAGGTAAATCAGATGCCACCCTACTCACTGATGTAAAAAAGAAGAAGATTGCACCACCAGTGAATTTTGAGAGGAGTTACAAGCATTTTGGTTCCTTGCAGGTGTATATACACGGGATCATGAAGGATTCAGCTATGATGATTTAACAGCTAGAATTTTCTAGTACAAATTAAACTCAGTAAATCAAGGAATCAGTTGAATCCTAATCAGTCAATGGAAAAGTAGAAGCTTCACTATCACCTTCCTGTAATGACTTTATCCCAGTCTCATACATCTATTTCTTCATCTCCTTTTGTTCTTCAGCTCGGGATTGATTAAACAGAACTTATACCTTCACACCATTTTAGCCTGTCATCCCAATTGCTGTGGCACAAAGAAACCTGTCTGGCAGACTTCAAATTTTGTCGATCTTACGAGATCAAAGGATGCTGGGGCAAGGTAACAGCCCAGACGGCTCAGTTCAGGTCCAGACTCTGCAACAGTCTTGCTCATAACTGACCTGTCTGCACACTGCATTTCGCCTGAAGCCTCGAGAGTGAGACGAGCCATTTTGCTTCTGTCTTTCCTCGTGTGCATTTGTCATTTTTGTCTAAGGGACAGGAATAATTTAGCAGTTACCAAACTAACCTACAATAATTTGACTCCTGAACTGGTTTCAACAACAGATCACTTAACATATTTTCCCTCCCTTTCCTCACTCCCAAGTATCTTCAGGTTTTGTTTTTTTTTACTGAGAAGTTTTAAAAGCCAGTAAATTAAGGAGAAGCTACTTGTGATCACTTTAACTAAATCAGGCTCTCACGCCTTACCAAAATTCAGAAAAACACATTTAAAGTTTTAGTAACACTACTAAGATTCAGATAACTTTCATCACTGAGACAACACCCATTAGCTAAATACTTCCAAATGAACTGAACTTTAACAAAAAAATTAAACCATGATTCTAAAAGCATACAGTCAAGTTTCAACTAAGTATGCTCTTACAAACTGTACAGTCCTTCATTAATCATACTTCTGCTGATACCACTGTAGTTTGCTCTTTGGCTTCACTCCTATGCAAGACCTAAATGGGAAGAATTACTAAAAAAAAAAAAAATCACAAGTCTGAAGTCTTATATACATATCTAAGTGTTTTGTCATTTCAGACTATCTAGAAGGTCATGATAATAAATGGAGCTCTTCATTTTGAAGTCAGACCACAAGCTTCTCCATCTAGACTTGGAAGTTTAACTCTAGGCATCCGTACTTTAATGGGCCATCCAAGAAATCTGTTGCTAAGGTTTAAATCAAAACCTTCACAATGAAGATGACTAGAGAAACAGTATTCTTTAAAAATAAGTAAGTAGCATTGCAAGGAGATTAATGAACTTTTCAACATGGCTTATAGAAAAAAGATTGGTACATTCAGAAGAAAAACACGTGCCCAGGGCATGCTAAATGAAGCCAAAGTGGCAACTATTCTCCTTATTCTATTTTAAAACACAGTTCTAATTTCTTCTGAAAATCCCAGCCATGGAAGAAAAATGTACACATATGACAAAGTTTTCTTCCCTACCCATTCCTCAGCTTGATATTGCTTGTTTGAATAGCTACATGGGAGCTCATCTTTTTGATTTGCCTCTAGAGTCCAGTTAATCACAACTTCCATGAAACAAGCTTTTGTATTGACGCAATGACTCAAGATACAAGGGTGGTCTGAATCCCCAGTGTACATCTTTTCATCATAGTTTAACCAAAGCTGGATTTCCCTCCCTCCAGCACTTGGCCTCTCTGCCTTACACTCAAACAATCCGCTGTATCCAAACACAAACATTCTGGCTGAAAGCTTCCCTTGGACAACAACAGGATTTTGTTCCAACCACTAAAGAATGTTTGAACAGCTATGTAGCATGCGGGTGTGATCTTCCTAGTAGCTCAAGGGACCCTAGACTACCTCCATCCCTTCCATCTGAAAGAATAAGTGTGCTAACAGAAATTCAGCATTACTCATAATTTTTTGTCTAAGTGGCAATCCAAGCATAACAAGTGAGCTTTCAAAACCTTAGTAGGATTTGTGCTGCTGCCCCCAGACACACACACCCTGAAAGGGAATAAAGGCTTTTTCTTCACATTACGATTATTGCAAGTCCCAAAAGATGCATCTGAAATGCTAGATATAATTTTGGTCCTTTTGACTTTGATCCAACCCTGTTTGATTTCAGCACTCTCCTCCCACCCGACTCTAAAATCCCATGCCTCCACAATTTTTCCCCTTTCTTTTTACTGAGCTCACCACTTACCATGAAACTGTGAAACTATTGGAGGAGTATCTTCATCTAAGTCATCAACTCCCCCTGCAATTGGGTAAGGAGGAATGGAAACTCGAGGCATAACTACCCAGCTGTGATCAGAGTAGAGAGAGGAGGTCAAGCTTGGTAGCCCAGAATTGTGTGCTATTTGAAAACCACAAATCTTCTCAATCTGTTGCCATCGATAAAGACGCTCTCGCAAACACGTCGTTAACTCAGAGAGTGCTTTCCTGAAGAAAAGCACACATTAGAATTACATACACTGTTCTTAATGACAAAGCAAAGCAACACAAGCACAGTCCTTCTAGCATACCAGAAGATCCGTTAGGGCTGCCTAAATATTCACACTTTAATATCTTTTAAACTGTTTTACTTAAAAGTGCAAAAACACTAAGAGATGAAATTCCATAACTCTCAAAAAATTACATTGTTCCAGGAATAAATAATCACAAAAGAATATGCAACCTGATAATACTCTTACTTTGCTTCAAGGATTTTATGGTCCACTTCATCCAGGGAGGAGCTGTGTGCAACATGTAATGTTCCAAATACAGTGCTTCTCTTCTTTTTTATCTTTTCTGCCTAAAAAGCAAGATAAAATGAAACACATAAAATTAGAAGGTATATACTTAACACAGATAACAAAACATTAGCAATATTGACAGGTAGCAAAAAACAACTAATAAGAAAATAACATCTAAACACGTATCTGAATGATTCGTATTTACTATTTCATATATCCAACAACAGATCAAAAAGTCTTTAAGTAGCTGAAGAATTAGTACCTCATCTTTGGCGATTGCTAATTGCATTTCTGCATGCTGTCTTTTGATATTGTAATATTGTACTTCAACTTCATGTGTTAACTGAAGCCACTTCTGCAAAGCTTCAGGAACAGACCAATTACTTCTCAGCTCAAACTCCTTTTCAGCCTTTTTTAAAGCCATGCGAACCTAGCAATCGAAAAAAAAAAGGTGTCACCAAGATTATCATTAGAACTGACTGCAGAAGAAAGCAAAATATAAGCACCTTTATAACCCACAGCAACATACTAAGGCTTTACAGAGCTTTGGTCTGCACCAATTGCTGTCAGGAAGGCAGATCAGGCATTTCTGAAATATACCAGGATACAGGATTTCCATATACTATATTATACTCAGATTTTTTTTTTTCTTATCGATATATATTCCCTAACTTGAAGCTTGATTATTTTTGTAAGACAGCATTTTTATTTAGTACAATTAATCCAATCTATTGCTACTCAGAAGAGTGAGACAAAGGTATTCTATGTCATCTGATAACAAGACAGAAAAAAGCTTTTGTATATATTTTGTTCCATGAATCCAACATTATAATAAGCTAATATACAAAGCGTATGTCTTTTCATAGTTTCAGGATTATTTTACTAGATAATGTCATGATTGACAGACAATCATTAAGTGCTCTTAGAATTTTTCCATTCAAATCTAGCATTAGAGAAATGCTGCTTTAAACACTCCTAAGAATCTAGTAAAACCAGGACCATTTTAAAGTCAACACTAAAATTATAAACGGTTTGCAGATACCTGTACTAGCTCTTCCTCTGCATACTTGAGCCTGCTGAGCTCACATTCAGCTCCCTCCCTCAACTCCCTTAGGCGATGAGCTTCTCGTTTTGCATCATTGATCTCATCCATCATTTTGCGCTCCAGATTTTGCTTTTCCACAGCAACATTTCTATTCTCTTCTTGTGCCTTCTCAAGCCTTCAAAATTGAACAAAAATATGAGAAAATACATGGCATATTTGTTAAAAGTTGCAGTCCTCAGTATAGGAAAATATGTCCAGCAACAGGGCAAGAGGCAATGGGCACAAACCAAAACACAAGAGGTTCCGTCTGAATATCAGGAAACACTTTTTCACCGTGAGGGTGACTGAGCACTGGCACAGGTTGCCCAGGGAGGTGGTAGAGTCTCCATCCTTGGACATATTCAGAAGCTGCCTGGACATGGTCCTGAGCAACCTGTTCTAGATGATCCTGCTTGAGCAGGTGGGGTTGGACAAGATGACCTCCAGAAGTCCCTTCCAACCTCAACCATTCTGTGGTAATAAAGACTGTGCAAGTTTCATGAACAAGCAGCAATTGCATCACAAAATGGGATGTCCACATCAGACAAAATATGAGAACTTTTAGGTGAACCTTCATTAGAGGTGTAATAAGATCAAAATACAAGTCTTTACAGACAATTGACTTACAGGTGCACCAGAGAAGACCATTAACTCTCACACTGCTAAATAAGCTATAGAAAGCAATCAGTCCAGGTCTGTTTCAATCTTAAGAGGTTAAAACTAGAAGAAATGTTCTCATTTCCATATAAGTATTCCAAAGTAAATTGTCATTATATGAAAATAACAGTACATACTCTAAATCTGTAGACAAAAAAGATTGAACCTCTATTCTCTACCTTCATCCCCAAGTTCATATTGCTTGCTAAAATACCCAAAGGCAGTTCAGTCACTGAAATCACAATTTCCATGCAAAATGAAGATCAAAAAAAATCCATGCAATCCAGCTTCATGCAAATAATTGATGACTGTAAAGGACCTGTATTTGTATTTAATCTCAAAACAAAAGGACAACTAAACATTAACTTTTTTACTATTTGTACCTTTCCTGCAAGTCAAGAAGACTTTGCTCTGCTGTTTGGAGACTTTCTAAGTCCTTCATCATTTTTGTGATATGTTCTCTTGAAGTTCTGTTCTGTGTATAGGCAAACCAGCAGCCTCCAAAACCAATAACTATAGAAACTGTTAATATAAAATCCTTCATCCAGTTGTGAGGGGGACCTGTGCAGAGAATAACATGATCATTAACTAGTTCATTGATACAAACAAGAGACTATAGACTTCCTCCCCACCCCAGCCAAAAAGGTGACAGAACTTCATGCTAACTAAACAGAATTCCAGCTCATTTACCTCAAACCATCTCCATCAACCACATTTCAATCTTTAAAATGGATCACAGACCATTTTCCATACAACATAAGCAACTCTGCTCTAATACAATCTACTTATTCTATACTAAAACATATATTAGATTGAGGAAAGGTTACTAAGCTTTTACAAAACATATAGTCTGTATCTTTATTTAAACGAGTTAAGAGAGACTTTCCCCAATTAACACTTTATCAGGCCAGTAGGAACTTAGTTATGTTTCAGTAAGTTTTCCCCACTCTGTGCCCTCTGGAATACTCTATGTTGAGTTAAAAATGCACTTGTACAAAATAAAGTAGATTTTTAAAGGGTAAGTAGCCAATAGCAGCACTTTTTAAAAGCAAAACCCAGATGGTCATACCCAAGATTCACATACACTTCTTTGTAAGTAAAACTTTACAAAGGTTCAAATAACTGTAAAACCAAACTTTTAAAAGACAGTTTCTGCTAGCATTAAAGGCATAATGCAAACACAAAGTGCTTTTTTACCCCTAAAAATCTCCAGCTCAGATCTGTCAGGCTAACTCAGATCAGTCAGGCCAGCTCAGATCTGGCCTGACTTTTGCAGTCATTCACTAGTCCCTGAACTGACCACCAAGCTCTGGAAGGGCTTCCTAGCTCAGGAATACCCAACATGCACAGTACCACAACAGATCTGTCACTCCGTACAAACAAGCACGCGGCCCACTGATGATGTGGTAAGGAAACATCTGCATGTACTAAAATGGGCCATACAAGGATCTGCTGCATTAAATGTAACTGGACTTAAACTCGAGACTGCACAAAAGACACCAGTATTGGATTTGCACCACCATCTCCTTTTTTCTTCCTTGGGGAAGGTCATCCCCTCTCATTTCAGCATCCCAGCGTACACTGTCCAAGCTAATTGGGAAGTGAATGTAACATTAGCTATAACTGTAATTTAAACAGTCAAAAACATTTAGAGGACACTTCTTGTGACACAAAAGCCAACATCCATCTGTCAAGTGCAGTTATACTAAAATTTCTACGTAATCTTACACACAGAAGTGAACCTTTACCAAGATGCTGGGATCAGGACAATGTTTTTTTAATTAGTTTCCCAGTTCCATAACGCATGCCAAGCAATCCATCAGTGCATCCACAAAATAGGTACACTGTCCTACCTACAGTATCAAGTGTCACTGAAAGTATTTTCTGTTGCATTCTTACAAATAAGAGACAAGAAAAAACTCAAAAAATTACTAACGTGTGAGAGGCCCAAATAAAACAACATCCAAGGCTTTAAGCTGAAGTTTCTGTCTATGGCTCCGGTCAATTATTTTCAAGTGAGAGATCATGAAAGCATGTTCGTTTACTGCTATCCTGTTAATGGTAAGACAAAACATTATGTATTGCACAAGATATATTCAAACCAGTCTATGGAAAGAAATACATCAATAGCATTTCCCACAGTTGGATAGACACAGTTATACAACTAGAGTGAGAGGTATAATACAATAACAGTAGTATTATAAAAAAAAGCATATCAGCATGTGGCAAAGGAAGAATGTCAAATTGTTTTCCTATTCCTTTCTTTCTGGAATAATCATGAAGTAAATCCATTTAGCATAGTTATAAGGTAATGGTATATTTGCGACATGTGACACCAACTATCTGAAATACATGCAATACTCAAATTTAGCAGTTATGCTCAAGAAAAGGGGTTGTGCAGATAGTTTTTGATGTATACCCACACAATAGATTGGAAGTTGTTCAAAAGAAAGTTCGCTACCATACAGAATTCAATTTGATCATCAATAAAACTTCAACAGCAAGAAACAAAACTAAGACAAGAAGAGTGGTAAGAAGCATTCATATTTTGAAATATTTTGGCAGGAAAAAAAATGTAGCCAGCTCTTCAAAACTGCGAGGATGTTTCTTTTTTCTCACATTTGTCCATATCCTGTTAGACTTTAGGTTCACAGAGTTCTTCCCACATACAGACTGAAGTAGCAACCTACAGGGAATTATTTGAAACTAATCCAGAAGATACATTCACCTGGGAAGTGTTGTTCCATTGACATTGCTGTCTCTAAAATTCTTTTCGTATTGGGGCAGTTCAACAAATTCTGACAGCCACTGAAGGGTGTCCTCTTGAGTCCAGTTATGAACTGGAAGAAAAAAAAAAAAAATCAGTTTCATTACCTTCAATTTTTTTAAAAATCAATAGCAAGACAAGCAGCAGAAAAAAGCAGGTTACAGTGAGCAAGAGGGTTTAGCCAGATATAATTGCAGAAAAATTAGCATTAACATTCACCAAGGTGTTTCTGGCATTTTGCCTTTTTCATTATATGCTTCTCAGAGGAAGCTTAGGCAAACTATAAACAAACTAGCATGGAACCAATAGAAACATTTCTTTATTAAAAATTCCACAGAATAATTTAGTGTTTTGCTTTAGTTTAAATCAGGACAGCATGACTTTTATCTACTTAAACTGATCTCAGCCTCAATCCTTTTGTCCTTGCTACCCTTACAGAAATAAACACGTCAGCAGGTGCTGTAACCATTTAAGGCAAAGTACCAAGATCTTTCCCAGGATGATGGCTTAAGAACTTGTTTTCACAAGAATCTTCACAGAGGCTCATGCCTACTACCACAAAACAAGCGCAGAGAAGAGAGGAAGAAAGGAGATTGAAAGAAAATACTGAAAGAGAGCAGAAATTTTAACAGGAAAACAATTAAAACTCTCTCAAATATGCCCAAACCAGCTGTATCACATGCAATAACATTCCCACTAAGAAAAAAAAAATATGTAGAGAACAATCAACAGTTTTCCTGTATAACAGCAATCTACATAAACTTCATAGCTACAGACGCTCTAAGAAAATAAGGAAATACTACCCATAGATTTTACAAAAAAAAAAGCCCATGCACCACATGCTTTTGGCCCTTACAGGCTAACCTACTACAGCTTACAGCTTCACACTGGCAAAGTTGAAGGGAAATTTTCCTCTCCACTTATGAAGTCTGCAAAAGTTTGTCTGCACGTGAAAGTAGTAAAGTGACAGCCGCCTCCTGGACACACGTATCTTTGCATGAACAAATATCTTTTTCTTTAAACATTGCTGTCTCTAAAAGTACTTTCACGTGACAATGCTAGGCAGAGATTTCTTTAGAAACCCTATCATAAGGACACATCCTCAGTGGTGAATTTTGACAATAATCCTTTAGAAAGAGCTACTGAAACCTTGACAGGTAAGCTGCAGGCAATGGAAATTTTTATGAGTTCAAGTAGGGTGGTAATGTTGATCTGCTTGAGGGTAGGAAGGCTCTGCAGAGGGACTGGGGCAGGCTGGATCGATGGGCCGAGGCCAGTTGTGTGAGGTTTAACAAGGCCAAGTGCCGGATCCTGCACTTGGGTCACAACAACCCCATGCAACGCTACAGGCTTGGGGGTAAGTGGCTGGAAAACTGCCTGGATAGGGATCATGGGGTACTGGTTGACAGCCAGCTGAACATGAGCCAGCAGTGAGCCCAGGTGGCCAAGGCGGCAAACGGCATCCTGGCTTGTATGAGGAAGAGCATGGCCAGCAGGAGTAGGGAAGCGCAGTTGGCACTGGTGAGGCTGCACCTCGAATACTGTGTTCAGTTTTGGGCCCCTCACTACAGTAAAGACATTGAGGTGCTGGAACATATCCAGAGGAGAGCAACAAAGCTGGTGAGGGGTCTGGAGCAAAGCCTTATGAGGAGCGGCTGAGGCAGGTTCTTCAGCCTGGAGAAAATGAGGCTGAGGGGAGACCTTATCGCCCTCTACAACTACGTGAAAGGAGGCTGTAGTGAGGTGGGGGTCGGTCTCTTCTCCCAGGTAACAAGCGATAGGATGAGGGGAAATGGTCTGAAGTTGTGCCAGGGCAGGTTTAAGTTAGACATTAGGAAAAATTTCCTCACTGAAAGGGTTATCAAGCATTGGAACAGGCTGGAGGTATTTAAAAGACATGTAGGTGTGGCACTTAGGGATGTGGTTCAGTGGTGGACTTGGCAGTGTTAGGTTAACAGTTGGACTCTATGATCTTTAAGGTCTTTTCCAACCTAAATGATTCTATGTTGTGTCCTTTTAAATGACCAGTCACCATTTAAGCTAAGCATAATCAATGCAGACAGTCAAGTCTTGTTCTGGGATTTCAGGGTCTGAATCTCTGCCCATGCACATATTTCACAATTTATTATGTAAAAGAATTCTGGTGTATTCCAACTTTTCCAGGTGGAACCAGACCCTAAACTACCCTGTCCTCCCTTTCCTGCAGCACCACAGTGGAACCCTGGGAGATTGATTTATGTCAGTGAAAACAGTCAGACTAGTTCTTTTTGTTCACATCTTCTACCTGCTATATATTGGTAAGAAGTATTGTTTGACTTGTCTCCAATAAGACCTCATGAGTAACAGACATGTTTATTCTACAACAGCATACAGTACTGAGAGGCAAATTGGCTTTTCTTCAGCAGAAGCAGCTACAGTCTACTGAAACATGACACAGGACAAGTGATATACACCAGGTGTACTGAAAGTCAAGCAGGCCAGCTGAAATTCATCTCTGTCAGCATTGCCAATTAGGATGTGTCAGCTCTACTAATTAGCAGAGGTTGTAACTTTTCCTTAGTTTAAACACTCAAAAAGTATATAGTGCTTCGGACAGTTGGGGAGCAACTGCCAAGTACTTTAAGTTTAGTGCTATATGCATTTAAGAATAGTCATATCATCCTTCCCTTTCACACCTATTTTCACAAATATATATCTTGAGAGAAAGGATGTCAGCAACATGCCTTGGGCAGGCAGGTGTAGAAGCCACCATATTTACACCCCAGCACAACACACTGTCTCTAGACTTGCACCAGCTGTTCTATTTCAGATCACATATTTGGGGTTTTGGGGGTTTGGTTTGGTTTGTTTTAAACTGCTATAACAACATGCCTGAAGGTAAAGACCACAAAAGTAGCTTCAAACTGGCCCTGTATGAAAGTTGCTCCTTGCTAACCCACACTAATGGCTGATTAGTAGATCAGGCTATATATCACTTTTTCGTGTAGATTTATCACGTAGCACAGTGCTTCAGGGCAGGGAGGCATGAAGTTAAACAACATTACAGTGTCAGCCTCAGTACTCCCTACAGGCCTCCTCCTCCTTTCAGAAATCAAGTTACATTTGATAAGAGTATTTCCTGGTAAGGAATGAACGACAGCCATATATTAGGTTTAAAGTTGAGAACAGGCTGACCAGGCGGTATAGAAACACACAAGATTATTCTGTATCAAGCACACACAAGGATTCAAAAGTTAGTTTTGTTTTAGCAGGACCTTCAGCAGCAACATGAAATATGCTGCCGCCAGTAGGTTTTTAAACAGCATGGAAAAGCAAGAGAGAGGAAAGAGCCTGACTGTCTTTTCAGCAGCTTAGCATTACAACTCTTGCTCCCTCTCGCACAGAAGGGCCAGTCTGCAGTACTGCACCGCTCTGGCCTGGAACAGCAACCAGTATTATGTAACTCATCCTTGGCCAAGCCCTGCTTGCATGCATTCCCAATCTCCAGATATTTAAAACCTGAGACAGCAAACGATTAAGAAAGTGCAAGGCAACCATAGCATCTCTGTGGAATGCAGTTTAGTCTAAGTTGCTGAAAGAATGCTTGTGCAACATTAGGTCAGGATACAACAGGTGATCACACATACAAACATAAAGCCATTTTTTGCCTTTTTCCCCCCCCCAATAAATAAGCTACCAGGCTTCAGGTCACCTTCTACTTTCCACAGAGAAGGAAAAAGAGTTAAAGAAAAAAAAAGTACACACACAAGGCAGGGGAGAAGATTTTTTGTAGTATAGGGCAGTCTATAGGACATACTACACAATAAAGGTCAAATATGCCACAATGGTAAAGAAAAACTACTTTTTAAGGCAATTTGTAAAAACTACGTTTTGGTAGGACTCAGATTAGTCTGACAATAATAAACCATTAATGAACTCCAGGTTTGACCTCTTACAATTTTACTTTGCTAGGAAATCAAGTCCCAAGGGGCAATGCTACATCACCAAGAATGCAGCACCCTACCTATTCAGCAGGACAGGTCAGAGCTACCCAGCTGAATGCCCCCGTGCTGATTTTACAGACTCCCTTACTGTTCAGACTAAATACCTAAACACCTCTCCAGACTGCAAATTCATGTGATCTTAGCCCATTAGAGGGGCAAAAAAAGAGAAGGCAGACACCCTTGAGACACAGAACTTTCAAAGATAATTGTACAAAGACTGGCATCCAGACATCAGTACAACTGTTCGTCTGTCACCCTTGCTACACTCGTAACTACCACCTCTTCCAAGGCCCTTGTAGGAAAAGTACTGAAGATGCACCTTTGATTTTAACCCAGCAATAACTACTAAGCTTGGTACTTTAGAATAGGTGAAAGGCTCTGTATATGTATAAATACTGCTTACTTAGAATGGAGAGGAGATAGTCAGAGCAAGTACCATACAACAAGCATATACTGGCATTTGTATTTCAAGAACAGGCACACACAATAATACAAGAGGACTTTCAGAAAGCAGTGTTTTCTATAGTTTAAACAGCCATACTAGTTCCTAGCCATTCCTCTAAACATAGTTCTCTTGATAGACTTATGATACTAAAAAATTTCAGTGGTCATAAAAAGCATAAGTAACATCAACTAAACTGACAGCCTTGTTTTGTACTAAAGGACTCACTGAAGCTGCACGGCAACATAGCAACAATTGGCTCGATGCTGATCTAAGCTATGATGTGATTCCTTCCATGCAGCTAAAACCTACAGCAGCCTTGAAATTCCTTTAGTTTGCACCAGTAGAGATCATGCCTTAAGGATTCTTCACCAGGTGGGGATACTGAAAGCCTGCCAAGTGCCAGAAATATTAAAAAGCAATATTCTGAAGCTTCCTTTTTTGTTAGGCAATTTTTAAAGCTTTGAACGGAGCCAATCCTCAGGGTTCCATTCACTGTATAATATCCTTCCCAAGCAATTACTTAGAAATAACCTTTGTTTTTCTTAATCCTAAAAGGACACCCCAAATAGCAATGGCACACTTACTATACCATAAACAGTGTTTTCACTTTCTTCCCTCAAATCTTATCTGTCTCACATCACCAATATTTTAAACAGAAGGCGACTTGAAACTATTTGACAAATGATTAAGACAAACATCCACATAAAGGAAGCCTTATGGGAAGGAATGGGCAATTCTACTCAGCATAAACTAAGCAGCAATAGATTCAGATGTTTCTGCATAAGCACTAATGGACACTGTCAAGTGCACTATTTAGAGCTTGTAATTCTCACACAGATACCTCAGACTAATTCACAAAGTTTCAAATTATTGATACTGTCATTTATACTACCTTGCACCCTCTTCTTTAATGCTGTCAAACTGCACTGAACTGCACTCTAAACTAGCAGCACATAAGAAACAAATAAACCAAAATTCCTAAAGCATCTAGACAGGAAAAGCAGTGTTTTCCATGTTTCTTAATACTAAATGAAGGTAGTTTATTATCTGAGAGGCTTCATGCTTTCTAACAGTCATCAGACCACTGTTAACACTGCTTGGGAGTCCCATTCTAAGGGCTTCCCTCTGGTGCAACTTTAGTTTCCTCAACAGGATGCACAGTAAAGCTATTAAAAGCAGACACAATAAGTCCAGACATTCCTCTCAAAATCTTGTTAGTCTTACTCACAATGACCACTACATGCAACAAACATGGAAAAAAGATAAACACAATAGGCAAATTAGATACTTCTGATATCACTATAGCCTAAATTTTTGAAGAGTTACTCATAAGGCAGATGAAGAATTGTAGGGAATTTTCTCTGCTAAGTTAGTTGCAGTATTTTCACTGAACAAGATCTTTACTGAATAAGCATTTGCAGAATATGTGCAGAGACGAGGCTAAAAATCACTGGTTAGAACGTAGTTATTTACAACACAGCAAATACTTAACCAGTACATTATCTCAGTATACACTTAAATGACTTCCTACATCAGCAGAATGAGCCAATGGTGTCTTCCTACTTTCATTCCTACTTTTAGTTGTTTGACTAATACCAACTTTTGGATCTCTACCTGCTGAGCATTATCACAACACCTTCTGAATGGGGCAGGAGTTAAGTATTTTTCTCCTAACAACTGTAACATTCTGGACTTCTGGAAATTTCTTTTTTAATCCCTACATCCTGGAACATATTTGGCAATGAATACTGTACTGCTCATTAAGTACTGTCTTCTGATATTTGGAGTATTTGGCTCAACTTATTTCATTCAAATCAAAGTGGAGGAGGGATGGTAGTGTTGGCAGGTCAGTCCATTTTCCTGTATCTCAAGTTTAAAAAGACCTTCCAAAATGCTTTGGACTAAGAATTCTAGCTCTTAGTAGCCCAAAGAAAGTTTACATCAAAGTGGAAGCACATTGGACTTTCCACTTAATACTATGTACAGTATATCACAGTTAATACAATAAGTGTTTAAAAACAGCTTGCCAGCAGCCTTAAGGGCTTACTAAATCAAAAACATGTTTATCTGGAATTCAGCGCTTGCAACAGTCACCTTCATAAATTACAACCTCTCATTGATAAGCATGTAAGCTAGCTTAGTTTATTTACAATACCCCCAGCATGTCAAGAGGAAATTAACAGTAGCTGGACTGAATGCGGTTTTGGTCAGGTTCATGCACCCCTATAAATAACAGTACCAAATCAGATTCATAAAGATGCTTTAAAAGAGGCCATCCATTTACTACTGTAAACGACTTGGTGGAAAAATTGTTGAATTATGCCCGTTTCAATAACCACCATCATTTTTATCTACTCTTCTTTACCTACCTTCAGAGGTTTTCCAGCGTTTCCACAGATCCTCAATGGTGATGTGTTTGTCTTCTCTGTGCAGGTGACTATGTTTATTAGAGGCATCCTTGTATTGCATATCTTCCCTTAGAAACTGAAGAAATGGGAAAACATCTTAAATGCCAAAATAGCACACTCTAAACAGAAACTACAAGGAAATCAGGCAGAGGAGAATCTTTACTATCTATTCCCTGTGCAAGCAACACACAATTCATACAAGTTGACTACATGAAACACTCAGAAAGCAAGTTAAACACTTATAGGATATGATTTTTACAACGATTAAATCCTAGAAAAACTGATGGTGCAGTTGGTAGCATACTAGGTTTAACAACATCATTAGTATGCCTTAGATTTACAGTGTTTACAAGAATGCACCACACGAGTCATACTGCTTAATTCTCTATTCTGAACACATTTAAACAACTTCACCTACTTGAAGATAAGACCATGTAAGATTTGAAAATGTGCCAGTCCTTTATGGATGAGTAATACCTGATTCCTGCTATGCCAGTTAAATGCAACTGTTTGAAGGATGAGAGAAAGGTGTTGACTAAGTATTACTAAAGTCTTTTGATTATACAACAAAAGTCTGACATCTGTTTCATCAAATTAAAAAACAGAAGTCATCCTAGGGCCACTTTTCTTCTTGCTAATCATACCTCAGTGCTCATACTCCAAGTACAGCAGCATTACACAAAGCTACTTCACTTGCAGTAATTAATAGTAAGCCTATGTCTAAACACCACACTTTTCCTTTTAGGAAACATGATAAAAAGGAAGATTCTGCAATCATGTCATACATTGCAGTGTTGTATCAGTATTTCACAAGTCATTACAAATGGATTCTCCAAATAGATACAAGAAAAAAAGCATGGAACTGTAAAACCCATTTTATTTTTATTTTATACAGGCCTAGAAAAGTTGGAATACTGGTTAGCAAACCAACTTCCATTAGTAGTGGAAACCCTTCATAGGTATCAGCCCCTAAAAGCACAGCATGAGCAGTCTCTGCGGGTGGAGACCTTAGTATTAGTACCAGAAAACTAACATGAGCACCAAGTAATCTTCCACAGTAGATTGTTAGCTTTCTTCAGTTCATGAAGGATAAGCTGCTCAAACAAAAACAACTATAGTTAGTCATGACAGCTAACTCAAAAAACAGCTTTTTATGTGGCTGGTCGTTTATCACCACCACTTCAAGCAGCGGTGAGGAAGAAGGCCAAGCTAGCAATGCACTGCCAAAGAGCCCGCTTCTAAAAATTCAGTCCTGGTAATAAGTTATCTGCAGAGCTTCCTGCACAGACCCCATTTCTAACAAATCTAGAGATGATGTCATTCAAGAAACTGCAGGAGAGACTGAAAAGTATTCAATGTTAAACCATAATATTAACTCTTCATAAAAAGAGACAGTGTATTATAGCAGAAATACGCAAGAAAAATCTAACACCAATTTCCCCTTATTAAAAATGTAATTCTTACTAGGAAGTAAGGGAATCTAAAAATATGGGAAGGGATTCAAGCTCCTCCTCTAACTGCTAGACTTGGGATAAAGTACTAGTTGCCTTCCTGGGCTGGCTGCAGCTGGGAGAGAGTTCAATTTTCTTCATAGTAGCCAGTATGGGGCTATGTTTTGGATTTGCACTGGAAACAGCATTGATAACACGAGGATGTGTTAGTTACTGCTGAGCAGGGCTTAACAGAGTCAAGGCCTTCTCTGCTCCTCACCCCACCCCACCAACGGGGAGGCTGGGGGGGGCACAAGAAGCTGGGAGGGGGCACAGCTGGGACAGCTGACCCCAATTGGCCAAAGGGCTATACCACATCATGTGATGTCACGCTCAGGGGGTGGGGGGATGGGGGGGGGGAGTTCATGTCATGTGATGGAGCCCTGCTTTCCTGGGGCTGGCTGAGCACCTGCCTGCCCATGGGAAGCAGTGAATGAATTCCTCGTTTTGCTTCGCTTGCATGCACAGCTTTTGCTTTACCTATTAAACTGGCTTTATCTCAATCCATGAGTTTTCTCAATTTTACTCTTCTGATTCTCTCCCCCATCCCACCAGGGGGGAGTGAGCAAAGGGCTGGGTGGCACTTGGTTGCCAGCTGGGGTATAGAGCACATTTTTTACATCTTGCCCTGCCCAGACTGGCCCAAGGGCTACAGCATGAACTATCTCTTGCTTAACTTGTTCAAACACTTGTTGCCCAGGGCCCCATTTGAAATGGGGCTGGGGTTAAACCACAACACTTCCCTAATGCAATTATAAAACCATACAAGTCTTTTGGTTCCAAATACAGATTGGATGCAAACCCTCCCTCCTTCATCTACCACTTAAACTTTTTTTTGATTGTCAGACATTAGCTTTCTAAAGCCTTCTGATTCCTAAAATAGTTCCACTTAGCCCATACAAATTGCATGAGCATTTTTAACTCCTCTTCCCTATGCGTATGAGAAAGGCATAAATACAGATACATATTCACATGTATATACATGAGAAATATAGGAGAAATTTATGAAATACGTGAGAACAATTGAAAATAGCAGCCTGTTGGGGCAGAGATAATTACAGAACTGCTGAAACACCATGGACCAGCAACTGTAAAAAGATACAATAAGCACAGAAGAGGACTGATCACTGTAACTGTATGCAAATGTAAAAATATCTGCTGCATAACCTCTCTCGTGTATTCCAACTGAGTACTTCCCAAATTGGCACAACTACCACGAAGCTGGCAATTTCCACAGCTAACATGCAATCAAAGGTAGATTAGGTAGATTATCTTGTTTGCTCCCACTCCGTGTTTATTAAAGGGTAAACTGAAGAAAAAGAACCAAAGAGTAAGAAAACAAAACATTTTCTTATCCATTAATGTCTCTAAGCCTTTCCAGATTAAAGTACAGTCTCACATTGGAACAGCAGCAAAGAACTGATGTTTGCCCACCTCATCTTTTCCCTTCAGATTGCTAGTACCTGCTGTCAATTACCATCCCCAATGTCTTTTGGGAACTTGTAAAAAACGTGCTACAGAGTAAAATGTATTACAGGTCCCTCCCTGTAAAGACTACCTCCCTTCATATGGGGGTTAATGTACACATTAACACTCACTCTTCAGCTTTCCAGTGACTGGTGATGCTCTGCCCTTGGAGACTCCAAGTGTCAGGCATGGGCAAATGTAGGCCTATCAAGTTTCCAAAGAGGAACGGAATGGAATATATGCTGTATGTCAAGGTTTCAGCACATTTGCTTCTCCTCAGCTAAAACTCATACTGCAGATCAGTTCTGTTCCTAAGAATTAAACTTGTTTCTATCTTTATTGCTAGTTGTCAGGAAAGGTAAAATACTTTAGGATAAGAACATTTGAACAGTTACAGATGTTAAATCTGAACTGCTGTTAACAATACTACATACAGGGTTAGGAATAAAGACGAGAAGGAAGATGCCAACTGATAAACAGAAAAGCTTCTGGGTGTTACACCTCACCCCAAAGCACTATAAGGTAGTTTAAGAAAGAGTTCCGACTTTAAAAATGGGATGGACATAGGTAACCTTGGCACCCAGATAAGCGATGCAAAGAGCAGTTTATGGAAAACCTGCAGCATTTCATGTCGTTCTGCTATGGAGCCCGCAGAGGGAGCAAGAGTTAACGTATGAATTCACATTCTCAACACACTGCTGGAACACAATGGGCTATGCTAAGAAGTTGCGGGGAAAAAATGAAAAGCCTGATTTCATATTTCATCAGAAATACAGAAAACAAATCCAAGTTCGATACATAAGATTTCCCGGGAGAAGATGACAACAGTGGAAAAGATCTGGTTTATACCAAGCGACTGTTTAGAGACAGAGTAGCTGACCAAGTCCCTTTTTTAAAAGGGACTGTCAACACACAAACTTGTGAGCAGTTTGCATTTAGTAATCGGTACGCAGTTACTCCTGGCATGGAGAGATTACACATTTACAGGAATTTCTTCCATTAAAGAGAGCCCCTCTTCTGTTCAATGCTACCCATATTGCTTCCCAGACAACTTCCTCAACCAGGTTCTCTAATACCGGATGGCCACGATGGTAAAGTTATAGTGTGCACAGCTAGAAAGAGGCCATCATGTTTCAAAGAATGAATGCATTTACTAATGAAGAGACATATGACATCATTAAACATCTTTCTTCTGTTTAAAAAGATCTTTGTTTCAAAACTGGCCTAATATGGAAGTTCTCCTTTAAGAAAAGGACCTGCATCCTAAATTAAAGAAGGCCACAAAAACAGAACAACTCTGGTAAAAAGAGAGTATTTTTCTGTTCCTTGTCATGGCAGATAATCTCTCTTCTGTTACCCTGGTCATTAAGTACACAAAGAAAAGGTTAGAAAAATAACTCTAAATCAGGAGGTTAAAAGAATAAGCTCTAACAAAAAACATCTAAGTATTATCTTAGCCAACATAATTACTCAAGAGGGAGAAGGCCTTTTAAGATTACAAAGTTGAAACCAAGAAAGCAGCAGATAAGTTACCTAAAAACTCTGGGTGAAACAAAAAAAATCATTTGTCAAAGTAGTTACTTCAAAAACAAGTAGAGAGTAAAAACACACCACACCTAGACTCAAAACTGGAGTTTTGAGTATCATTAAGTACGTGAGTATCATAAGTACATATATCAAAAATATAACAACTGTGCCTCTACAAAAATTCACACTCCAAAGCACAAGGGTCAGCAGTGTAATAGGTAGAGAGGAAACTTTCTCCTCCCTGGAGGGGACAGGACTTGTAGAGCTCTGTAAAAGAATTACAAGGTCAGGTACGCCACAACCTTCCTTCCTCTTCAGAAAGCCTTTAGTACCACAACATTCACCGAAATCTGGCAACTCATAACCAAAAACTAACCTGAAGCAAGAACCACAAAAAAAAATCCAACCCTTCCAAAAGAGGAAAAAACCAACCAACAAAAGAGCATTAAATATGAAGTTGCAAGATGCTTGCTCCTTGAGGAGCAAACGAACAATTGCATACTTATTCAAGTGTCAGTGGAAAAGTAAAATTAACCACACTCACTAACTGCAGAAGGAAGTACTTATATGCTGTGTTTATGTTTTGTTCTGGATGAAGGCTCAAGTTTATGATTTTCAGTTTCACCAACTTAAAATAGACCCTGTAACTGACAAGTTTACTTTAAGAGCAATTAGTAACATCTCCTGGCTAAGTACCACTGTCTTTGTTGAGCACATACTCCTTAAACAGTGTTATTTCCTTCAGGTTTATTCTTTCAAAATAAAACCTGCAAAAGTTATAACTTCACTTTTCCTATAATCCTACCCTCAGATATAACCGGTCACTGTTAGCCAGCCTTTTAGTACATTCCCCCCCCCCCCCCCCATCCCTACCAGTCTCACTGCAGCTATTGCAAACAAAGAAAATGTAGGACATAGCTGCGAAAGTGTTACCAAGCATACCTTAAGTATTAATCACACTTATTGACCAAGTTATGACTGCAAGTGTGCTTTTAAAAGGCAACATGCTATGATTCAACATTCACAACAGCCTACCCTAGAGAAATGGCTTCTAAATATGCTACACAGTAAAATAAGAAAATGTATTTAAGCATAACAGAAACATTAATAGAAAAATGTAGGACATAGCTGCGAAAGTGTTACCAAGCATACCTTAAGTAATCTACAAATTCTATTGAAAGAAAGACTATTGCAGCTCAACAGAAAACTGTAGCATTTCTACTGCAAAGTAAACTTTACAATCTCTTCAAAGCCAAGTTTGAATTTCCAAGGAGGCATTTCATTGTAACAGGACTAAATGCAGTGCTACATAAACAGGTGCAGACAGCTACATATTAGCTTAAGTACCTCCAAGGAGGCGAGGCATGAGGTAGGTCTGATCCAAATCACATTGGAACAGGTTTCTATGCAACCGTACCCATGATAACACACACTGCCTCTCTACAGGACTTCCTTGCACAGGCACAGCCGGAGACTAACAGGGTCACAGTGTTTTCAGACAAGACCTGGCTCCTACCTATCCTGTTCTGGGGGGGGGGGGGGGGGGGGGGGGGGGAACAAACACACCAACACAAAAACACACCACCAAAAAAAAAAAAAACCCAGACTGTGTAGACATGCTCAGAGTTGCTTACAAAAACTTCAGGAGGCTGGAAGACACTCTGCCTGGGGATAAATGCGTTAGCAGTTGAATGATAAAATTCAGCGCAAAAAGAGACCTCTGTTAACAGATCTGCAATAAACTAAGGGAATCAAAGTAGCTTTGGGGGGAAAGGTTTGCTACGCTGATTAGGAAGCTCGAAACACTCATTTGAAAGATCAGTGTTCATAACAGACTGTTCTTGCAGAGAGAGATGTAAAACACACGCAGGAGACATCCCAGTATTATGCAAAACAGCGACAGTGTTTTCCATTTCTGAACCACAGCATCAGGTATTCCTCTGCCCCACAGAATTTTGCCTAACCTGCTGACACTGAAGTATAAACTAGTTTATACAAATGTGAACACCAGTTTAAGGACATT
Organism: Gorsachius magnificus; assembly: GCA_034008185.1. Classification (NCBI taxonomy): domain Eukaryota; kingdom Metazoa; phylum Chordata; class Aves; order Pelecaniformes; family Ardeidae; genus Gorsachius; species Gorsachius magnificus. Next base: position 62,405,317 of record CM067084.1, read on the forward strand.
TATTATACAAATGATAAGGGCAAAGCCAGAATACTAAGGGAAATTTAAAGGACATTGAACATCATGCTGAGTGTGCGTTTGCAGACAACAAAATGAAGCAAGAGCTCAGACTATAGCAGAACCTCCCAGCTGCAATTAGAACACCTGGGGTGGACTCCTGAAGTTTAACAAGGTGCCAAGATGCACTAAGCAAAGGGAGATCAAGCTTTTGACAGATGTCATCCATATTTTTTTTAACATCTCTTCCATACATAGCTGTACACATCCCTCCCCCCAAAAAAAAAAAAAATCTAAGTAGTTATCCTTCCAAGACGTAACAATGAAAAGGAAACGAAATTCCGCACATAAATTTGCATTTGTTCAAGAATACAGAAGGGCTATTCACCTACAGTCATCCTGAGTTTAATGTTAAATTCTGAAAGTGTTTTTTCACCTCACACTTCATGCTCCTAATTTCAAAATTATACATACTTAAAATGGGAGCACCACACTATTTTGGCATTTAGTTCTGCAGGATTTTCTGTCATGGAATTCTCTGCAATTTTGCCTGAAGTAGTTAGTACTCACTACTGTCCACAATAGATTTGAAATTAATTGGTCTCTGGTGCAAACTAGGAAATCATGTTTCTTTCAGTTTTTAATCTCCTAAAGAATTAAAGAACAAAGATATCCACAGACTACTTTCACCAACTCATCTTTACACAAATTTAAGTCAGCTCTATTTCAGCAGTAATTCAGAAAATAATTTCATGTTGAAAGGTGACATTAAATTTTATTTCTCCAGTTTCTCCTAAAACAGTAATGCTAATGCATAATATTTTAATTCAGCAAGCTTGTAAAATAGAATTGTGATGTATAGATGCATGTACCATTTTAATTGCTAAAAGAAAGGAAGCCTAAACAACCAAGAATACGACTAGCAAATTAATTACATAATAAAAATAAGAGTATGAACCGGTTCTCCTTTATAAAACCTTTAATCACAGATGAGCACTAAAGGAAGGGTATACTGAAGCACGTTTCTGAACTCACCCCTATAAATTATTTATTTTTAACAGAGTTTACACTTGCCCTCTGTATCTTCTCCGTTTTTATTTCCTGCCTGTATTCTTCCTTTGACTTCTTTTTTTTCATTTTTAGACTCTACCTCTTCATCTTCTGTCAAAAACCACAGCATGCGCTCTCAAGATACTATGTTTATTCCACCTCTCTTGGGTTATTTGCATCTTGGATGCAAATTTGACCTCGTGCCCTCAAACAATAGCATCACAGAGCCCATCCAGGCAGACATGGTCACTTCAAAGGAAGATCCTGGGCTGTCAAACATTCTGCCCCCAACAAACTTACTATAGCTAAAGTGCTATATTGCTATTCATATTCCTGATCAGATCATACTGGCTACTTTTTCTACTTTAATCGTTGTATAGAAGACAATCATCCTCCCTGTTTTAGGCCACTAAAGCTAGATTCTTTTTGATTCTTGGCTCCAGAGAACATTTTAAGTCAGGCACTTTTGCATATCACCCCGAGGTTCCAACTTCCTTTGACCATACTGTTAAAAGCCATTCTCTAATCGTTTCATGCTTTAAACCTGCAGTCTCTTCCTCTCTGCACAGTGCTTTTTGTCTTTTTATTTTTATGGTGGCTTTATGAGGAGTTTGTTGAGTTGGGGTTTTGTCAAGTAATTAGGAAATGCACTCATAAAAAAAACCTCAAGCAAATTACCAATATCCAAAGATCCACACAAAGCTGTAAATTCGTGTCATTAGCTTTGTGTGACATTAGACAAATGGCAAGATGTTAGTATTACAAAAACATCAACTTCTGCTATTTCTACAGAGAGATTCCTTGAGACAATTACTTGATGTAGGATCTACATATAGAGGTTCTTTGGAAACAGGAAAAACCTATGTAAATAGTGAACATACGATAAGTCTGTCTTACTGCTGTGCCTCTTCACCATTAAAGCAAATCATGTACACGTGGTGCAACAGATGCTTCCTGAGGCAGATAGCCTCCCACAACACATGACTAAAACCTCACGTTAGTAATATGTTCTCCCTTTCACTTACCCTTTTACAGCCTAACTCTTTAAACCAGTTTAAACAACTGCAATCTTTTTTATGTTAATAATAAAGTAATAATAGCAGGAGTTAGATTTGATAGAGAAATTCATGTTAGCCTGCCCTATAGTATTTTTTCTGCATCCTTCCTTTTTTCTCCTCTCTGCTGTACCATACTCTCTGGTTTTCACACTGTGATGGCCTACTTTACAGAAATTAGTAACTGCACAGTAAAGCATACTCTCCTTTAAAGTACAACACAAATTTATTATCCAAGCCATTTTTTTTTTAATTTATGTTTCTTGTTTTGAAGTACATAATTCTACACCAAAAATTCAGGGCAAGTATTAGAAAGTTATGTGAATCCTGAATGTGTAAAAAAAAAAAAAAAAAATTCAAACATGTGAGTAGCTATGACAAAAGCTCTTTTTCCCCAAAGTGTTTTGTAATGACTATAATTAGAAAAGTATATTCTAGTGAATTTAACAACTTTTTTCATCTTTATAATTCTCTTAAATCATACCATCTAGTCTAACCTAGGTAACAGACCAAAGAATAAGGATGCTCAAACTCGACCCTCCTTAGAAGACCAACAAATCTCCCATGCGTTTCAATGACTAATAAATCCTGTTCTAAAAATTTAGATCAAGTTTCCCCACATCAGTTTCATCAAGGTCAAACACAGGCTTCTTTCCAGGCCACACAAGGTATAGCCAAAAGACTTTCAGTGTCATGTCAGACAATTTCTGAGGAAATAATGTTTCTTAGAAAAGTTCAAATTTTCTTATATTCTCCACCAAATGATTTTATGTGAGACTTCATTTTACAGAGGAAAAACAAAACTACAGCATAAAACAGGGCACGAGGAACATTAGGAAAAATAATAGTGTGCAGATGAAGTGTCTGGAATCACTGTTGGGAGTTCTCAACTGGGTTAGCAAAATAAAATAGTTAAAATAAATAGTTCAACATCTTTAGCTCTGGTTACCTTCCCCTCTCAAAAATAACTTATTTACAAGAACTTCCTTCCTTGGTGTAAATACGCACTTGTAATTTGTAGCACTGTTTTAGTGCTGCTGTGTCACAGCAGAAAGTTATTGTACATTGTTGCATTTTTCCTGCCAAATAAAAAGCCAATGAATATCTAACAACATAGACAAGATTCTACTCTTCCAGGAGTCTTGCAAGCAAAAACCATGCAGCATGAACCAGGAAATCCATTACCCTGCTGGTAAGTAAAATCCCTGTATTTCATGCAAGCTTTACTTCTAATAAAGTTGGGGTTTTTTTAATTATCAGTCCTCATTCTTAATCAAAACAAGCAGCATTACCCACTGTGACAGAAAAAAATCTAGCTTTGAACTAGTGTATAATAGGACATATTTAGTGTATATACAGACCTACTGTAATCAGGTAGCTATGTAACTATGCTGTTAAAATGTCAGATCTTTTAAGATTATGGTAAAGGTGCAACAAGAGCGCTACAGTAAGAACATACAGATTACTAGTTGAACTTGCAATTAAATTGCATTTCTCATTAATTTCAGGTTTGCTTTCAATGTCTTAGAAGAAAGTACTATGCAAATACATATTCACCAGTGATTTGCATGGAAACTATATGTACAAAAAGCTCATTTAGAGGGTTGGTTTTTTTTAAGTATTTCTCAATAATTAAAAATGAGCTAGAAAAAAAAAAGGGCTAAATTTCAGTCATTTTACACACAGGGAGTAGTTTGAATATATAGTTTCACTCATCTCATTACCCCAGCTATAAAAGTAGCCCTCATGAACTGTTCTAATTTCAATCATTTTAACAGGTTTTAAGAGTAGCTTCTACCACTTGGATTTATCTCCACGTTCCTCTGGAACAGAGAAACTTAAGGTCAGGTATAAAGATGGTCCACTGGAAACTAGGACAGATCTTTTAAATACTAATAAGAAGTTGCCAGTGTATAAATATTTCACTATTTTCTTTTCATTTTCTTAACTTTCATCTGTAACAACTGCAGCACAAGCCAAGAGAATCACACAATGATGGAGCTCCTCAGAAAGCTCACGCTCCATCACTAACGTTTCAGTTTGCAGACTGGATTGTGCGTGTCCCAAACATTAATGGCAATAACCAAACATTCTGCGATAACAGAGCCAGACTATTTCCAGGGCCTGAACTACCTTGCCATGACACTCCCTAAGGTACAGAGCAGGTTTTTTTCCTCCAAAGTTAAAAAGTACATTATTTTATTTTGGATCATTCTCTCTGCTGTACTGTGTTCTGTCAGAAAACTCATATCAACCAAGCATGAATCACTATTGATGCTGTTTGTACGTAGTCACACAGAGAAGTAAGTAGCATCACATTAAACTCGACAATGATAATTCACAACTTAACTCATTCAGGGAGAACAATCTTTCCCGAGATGTTACAAAAAAGGGAAGAAAAATCAGGGCAAGATTCTTCTCCCACTCACCTCCAGTGAGAATGGGCTTCAGAAACACATGGCAATACCCTCATTTTTAGGGGACAGGAGATGAGGGGACATCTTCACTCCCCTTCCTTTCTCAAGCCTGTACCTGACAACTGCCAGAAAGCAGAAGCAAGAATAATGAAACTCACTGATATTTCCATTCCTACCCAGTAATTTTGAGAAACTCAATGGTAAAGGTGAGTAAGTGCAAAGGCAAGTCCTTTATCAGGAGCCTGCCTACCAAACACATTTGACCACAACCACAAAAAGCTTCAGGCAGCTCTGAATAACCTTCCCTAGTTCATAGGACTTAATCTACCATTAACTTACAGCAGAAGGTGCTTACTACTTGCCTGTAAAATGTAAGCAAAAACAAATAAAGTTTTCTAGACTGCTATCCTGTAACAGTGATTGTTTTGCACCATGAAGTGCCTGAGATAGATCTAAGGTAAAAGGAAAGCCCAGCAATGCCTTAAGCAAGAAAACCTTAGAGCAAAGACACTAAAATACGTCAACTCTTAGTTACCTCATAGCAAGCTAAACCAACACCATTTGCCCACCTCTTACACTAATCACAAAAATAACAGCTTTTATACATGGTCATATAAAACTTTCCTTTAGGCTAGAACAATGGACAATAATATTCCATTTCAGACAATTCTGGAAATTAGACTTTCCTTCCACATTTGGCTGTGGGAAGGGCTGAATTAAGAAAAATAGCAACGACTACTCAAGTGCTGGAACATAAATAGCAGTTACATAAGGGGGGGTGGGGGGTGGAAGGGGGACAGACCTCATGTATGCACAAGTGAAGACTTTTTACTCCTACCTCATCACTTTCATCTACTTCAATACCACCATCTTTGTCATCATCCATTTGCTTATGGATCATGCGGAGAGCTTCTAGGCTGAATCGGTCCTCCTCAGTAAAGCATGGTGGGCTGAGTGAACTGCAGGGATCTAAAGTAGGGGAGGGGGGAAAAAAAAAAACAGAACAGAAATATTAGCTGCTGTCACTCTAGAATATAAAGCTTCCAAGCAAGAGAAAGGGCTTAAATTTCTGTATGTGTACATGTACTTCACTGGACATCGCCACCAGATCATAGATGTCAAATTTAACTGTAAAATAATAATTCTTACCAAAAAAGTACGGGGGGGGGGGGGGGGGGGGGCGGGGAGGGGGAGGGTGTATCAACTCTTTTTGATCCAGGAAGGAAGCCCAAAGAATAGGCTGGAATAGTTTGACTCTTGGATTATATTTTTTTTTTCTTTTCCACCCCTGTAACTGCTATCTCCACCTTCTATCTATCTATCATCCACCCTTACTTTAGTAATATATCACTGCGACAACCAATAAAGTCATGCATTTGCCAACCTCCTTTCTGAAAGCCTGGGCTAAACAGAGAGCAGTGGAGGAAAAGAGTTGTCATGTCCTACAATCATAGCCCCATAATCCGATAACAAAGGGGTGGTAACCACACAAATTCAAAATAGATAGTACTGGTGAATGTAAAATATTCAAGGAGGATTGCAAAAGAAGAAAGCACACCACAAAAAAAAATTCAACTGATAACACTACATGATATCTCACTCCTGTATGCTCTGATCAAAAACAGTCACTGTAGAGCAGGATTCCAGGTCAAAAATAGTTATGTTTTCATTTGCATTCATTACTGAAGGCTCAGGATTTGTGCACATCTGATGGCTCTGCTTCCATCACGTCAGATTGTTTTATCCCCGTTCTTTCCCTTCCACAAGGCACATGCCAAATGCTCCAAAATTCTACAATGCATGATGATCAACCATCATTAAAGACTGGTCTTTCACAGACCCTGACATTAACTAATAGCTAGTATTTCATTAATTCTGATGTACCAAATACCATGAAAGAACATAAGGTGGAGAAGGATACAGAAATAATTTTTTTTTGAAAGTTCAGCTTTAATAAGATAGTGAATTTCCACTGTAATAGCCATTATAAAAATGCACTGACTATCCCCATGAACTAGTACACTCCATTTTAATCATATCAATTCAAATACAAATTGAGGCAGCATGAGTAATTTTTGCTTCTTCTAATCTATCAAAGGATTAAGCTTTCTTGTTAATACAGAATTTATTAAAGGCTCATTTATATAAGTAATGAAAAGAGAGCACATTATAGAAATAGATAGGATCAAGAGTTTGCACAGAGAGATAGATGTATTGTGTTAGCACTTCTGTACCAACTGATGTGGCATGATTCTGCTTTTCTGTCTTTATTATCATTTTAAAATAAAAAGAATGGATGCTGATAACACTTAGCTTGCCCAAAGCTACAAAGCAGAAGTACGAAGGTAGTAACACCATGGCATAGCTGGAATCTCAGACACATTAACAGGACTGATCCCTACAGCTGGAAGTAAGCCAATGCATTCTTACTTTATACACCAGTTTTATTATATTGAAATTAACAGTTACCTGTTATCTGTGCCCATGTATCAATAAAAAAACAAAACAAAAACCAAAAAACACCACCATGAAAAAAAGTCAAATACCTCACTGACACTGCCCAGAACAGAGATGCTGTTTTTAGAACTACTTCATATAAATTAGAAAGACAAATTACTACACATTAAACCAGGCCAGCTACAAACAGTTTTCAGCTTTGGAATGCAGCTAATATTTCTTGGAAAAAAGTGAAACCAAGTAATTTTTTTACATTTTTAAAAAAAAATCTACTGTGCACTTTTGTTTCATTAGAAAAGGTTTAATTTGCACAATATACAGACTTCAAATTTTTACCTTGCAATGAAAAAAGTACTGTCATTGGGGGGTTTAAGGACTTATCCCCATAATACAGAGTGCTTGGTACAGAAAGGCTTCCCTTGCAGTAGTAATGAATCACCTCAAAGTTCTGCTAATAATTAAATTCCAACAGCCATGAACAAAGAATATGACACTACCCAAATACAATCACATATCAGAAGAACCATCTTTGTATTGCAAGAATAGATCTATACTATGCTTTAAGTCAGAAGAAAGCACAATTGTCAGAACAGATAAACAGGTCCCTCAAACACACCCAACCTGTTTAATTTGTAGTTCTATTCTTACACAGAAGAAAATGTCAGATAGTTTTCAGTTTGCAAGCACCCACTCAAACACTTTTCCATTTTGTTCCACTGAAAGCCCAGCTTTTCAGACCCAAAGGTTTTCTCCCAGCACACTTTCTCAACACTGAGGTTGATCAGTTTCTTAATGAGAGTACTTATTTATCTTAAAGATGCCTTTCTTGGTTATTTAAGCATGAAGGCACTTTAAAGAGCTATGGCTCTTCTTGAGAGAAGTAAACAGGCTGCTTGTGCTTCAAATGTCCCATGCGCTGGCTCCAGGAACACTTGATCTCTCTCTTAAGAGACGATAGAGTTCCAATTGCTCCTTTTGGGACTGAGAAACATGGAGTAGGACCACATGGACTGCAATAAAAATTAACCCACTCTAAGCAGAATCCAGATTTACCTTCAAGCTTACTTACATATGGTAAATTTAAACATTCACAGACTGACAACACTTGTCATCCCCCTCTTCAGAGAACAGTCTCAAAACAAAAACAAACTGCAAATCCACAACCTAAAGAATAAGTGAAAAGCATTTCACAAGCATGCCTACGAAGTCCTACCAAATCCAAAAAACAGCTGATGGAAATTTAACCATCTGCAGCTCTGCCAAAGATTCCAAAATGCAGTGTTTTGCCCCATTTGCACAGCAGAAACAATTTGAATTAATACCAGATGAAGTTATGGTTAGGAACTTCTCAAACACCCAGTTAATTAAGATAAAAGCCGAGAGGAAAACTCTCAAGATACAGCAAGCACCATAAATATAGGCCTCAGGCCTCACAACTAATTATAAGACTAGTTGATAATCTATTTTTCACTTTGAATCCACCCCACTGAAGGCATTTGGGGATTCCAAACCTCCTATTGTACTTTAAGAACAAACCGGATTTCACGTCTGGACCAATTTCTCTGTCCCAGACTGGTGTGTTGTCATAAACACACTTAGTCCAAAGTCGCCATCACGGGCAAGAGCACAGAGGTGATACCAGGAAGTTGCCTCAGTGAGTGAACCTGGTAGCTTAGAATTTGACCCTTCCTTTAACAAACAGCAGAGAAGAACTAGCAGAGCAAACAAGAGCGACAGGCTTTAGATGAGGTAGACAAGAGGCATACAAGCACACCATATGTCAGTCTAGGCAGGACTTACATCACGGCCCAGTTTTTAATGTTGCTCAGAAGTGAGGAAGTTTCAGAACTTCTGGTCATGATAAGGAGCAAATTTATTACTAAAAAAATTATATGTCAAATTCATGGCTCAACAAACTTGGCAGAGGCTTTTGAACCAAACCTTCCTCCTGCCTTGAGTAGCTCAGTAATTGCCTCCTAGATCTGAGGCAAGAAGATAAAGTAGTCTTCACCAGCCCAAGGAGCTGAGCAAAGCCGTGGGTAGACCAGTCGTATAGGAGACAGTTTGATAATAAATCGAGTACAGAGTTATCCAACCCAGTATACAGGAAACTTTGTATTTACAGATAAGGGGAAAATAACACTTAGCACTTTTTTTTCCTTCCTTCTTCCCTCCCCTTCTCTCTTTCAATGAGGCTAAAATAAGGCAAGACTACAAGAAAAACTTCAGTCCAAAATTCTCCTAAACTTTAGAATCACAGCCTTTTCATCCCATTTCCTGAGGGCAACAGGAGTTAAACTTAAGAAGTGACACTGTCAACACAAGCCAGTAAGGAAAATTAATTACACCTGTATCTTCAAGCATTCATGTCAGCAAAGCCCTTGAAATTTATTTTAGGAATACACCATTAGAAATGGTTCCGAAGCAAAAGGGTATATTGCACCTCACAGTCTTTCATCTATCCTGCATTTACTTTTCCTTAAACTGTTGGGACCGTAAAAGACTTCACACAATGAGAAGGACTGACAGACCAACACATCGCTAATAATCCTGCAGCTATCTCACACGCACCCCCTTTTGCATATGGACAACTGGAGCGTAAAAGCAATGACTGTGCCAAACCCTGTGACAGAGGGACCCTAGCCAGGTGTTTGCAGTTCCAATCTGGCCTCCAAAGCACCCGAGTCCTTAAGTCTTTTCGGTGCCTCAAAGACCCTTTTTAAGAAGACAGGGACACAAAGCCTTTATGTTTTTCAGAGGTACCTGGAACCAGATACATACCTCCAAATTTAAAATGTAAAACACCTTTAAGTTTCCCCATTAGTTCACTCAGAGCAACTTAGCCACTGGGAGTTATTTGGAGAGATTGGCTACTACACATCATTTTTGTTCTGAGGATGTTCAGCGTTCACCAAGAAGGAAGAGCACCTTTTTACGCTAACATATGGCAGTCCTATGGAAGCTGGCAGTGTTTCCGTGACTGCCTTTTTCTGACGAATGCAGGAGTGTTCCATGTTCTGCTAGTTTTACGATTCCTCATTCCTAAGAAACCATCTGGAATAAAGGGAAGCCTCACAGAAAAGGCAAGCACTCCACACAAGTGTCAGCTTCCTAAGCACATACTCTCAGCTTAAAATAACTATGTTTCTGCAAGCGACGATGACAGAAGTAGGATTTCTTTGCATTTTCCAGAGCCAAAGCAGGCAGCCACAATATCCCCAAGCCCCCACCAACTGCATCTTCACCTAACTAGGATCTCTATTTCCTTACATTTCTTTTGTGCTTTAGTTTTACATTGTACTTTAATAAATTACAGTTTCTTCATAAATTCAATATGATTCTGTTCAAAGCAAAAAAACCTGTAAGGGAGCAATGATTTTTAAAGACCTGAGTACAATCTGAGAGTCAGGTACACAAGGATTATTGAAACTACTGAAAAGCAAGCGTTTTGAAGAATTTCACCAGATGTTCAAAACAGCTATTCACAGTAAAGGCAACAAACATGTTGCTTTCATCTTAAATCCTTACATAAGGTGTCATTAAAATCTTCAAATGCTTGAAGAGACAGCCTCAGAGCAAGCTTCATTTAATCTTTCAATTAAAAGCTCCCAAAGCAAATCACTCCTACTCTTAATAATTAAACTCCTCCATATGGCAAGTAGGCTGAGCAGGATATAACAGTTAACTTGACAATGTCATTTGTGACATTTATTTAAATGATTGGAGTGAAAAATAAAGTTCATCATTGCAGCACATCTTTCCACTAAAAACATTTTAAAAAAACAGACAAAATTTTGACAAAAAGGGCAGAATACATTTATCTTCTAATCACAACAGTGATGTTACTTAAATGAGCTTCCTGAAGAGGAAAATACAGTAACACTGATGACAGCAGGAAAAGGGGTGCAACAGGAAAGGAGATTCAGGACATTGGTGTCTCCAAAGAATTTTTAAAAGGTAAAGTCTCACATTAGGCTTTTCCACTACTCCATATTAGAAATGCAGGTAATTTCTGACGTTGTGTTTGTAACTCATGCAATAACAGCAGAAGGGACTCGCAGATGAAACTCTGGACTGCAAAGTCTGGTATCTGAAGCACTTGTTTCTGAATACGTGTGTAATTGTGTAATGCTTAATGACTGGCAACACTCCAATTAAAAAAAAAAAACCAAACACAAACACCAAAAGCATACACACATACCCCTATTTGCAGTTCAGCTCAGTGAAAGCTGCCATAATTCTTTTAAAATCCACTAAACATCCTTCAGTTAAAAAAAAACCCCACACATTTCAAACAACCTTAAAATAAATCACTACCACTTCAATATGTATACAAGTGATCTTTGCATGAGAGATCCAAACCTGGTTCTGTCACTACTGAGAAGTGTCCATTTATTCTACTATTTCAGTATCATCTTCTAATTTATGCAAATCAATTATTTTTTCCCCCTCACATGGAAACTTGATGAGGCAAGAAAGGCTTTGATTTTTCCTTAAATCACAATTAGCTCAGCTCTGCTTTCTCCACACCCACAAAAAAGCTGTCTAAGTCTGAACTTAAATTTCATCTTTTATACACAGGGGAAAAAAAAAAAAAAATCAGTAAAATAACAGTTCATTGTTTAAAGCAGAAATTCAGTCAAATAATGCCATTAAAGATTTTCTAATCTTTCCTAGATAAAAATCTTCGAAACAAACTGCAGAACAGCAGACACTGTTAACTTTCTGATCATCTGTTAAGACATTCAAAACATGCAAAACATACTATCTGAGAAAACTATTTAAGAACTTCATAGCAATAAAAAAAAAATTACTCAAAGGAAAAGATATGGAAGGAATTATCTAGAGTATTAAATTTTATGTCAAATCTAATTTTGCTTTAATTTGACAGCATTAAAAGCTACTATCCCCAATCAGCAATACTTGTTTAAAAAGGAAGTTACAAAAAAGGGGTTTAAATAGGGTAATCATGTCAAGGATCATTCTGACAAGACACAATATCAGTATAAACACCTCATTTAGACCGTTAGGAAATTTAATAATTAAATTACAACACTGCTCTGTCTGACTAAAATAATCAAGATGGATTCGTGGCTTTTCCATCTCCTTCCCACACCCTCCCTGAGCAATGACACAGTTTGAAGGGAAGAGGAAGTTGGACAATTATCGCGTACAATGGTCAAAGGAGACTGATTTAGAAGGGGAACTCCTGCCAACCCTAACAAAGCAGGACAAGAGGAAACTGGGAGATGCATCTTACGCAAGCCATTGAAAATTCTCCATTTTTTCCTCCTTTCAACCTTACTTGTAACTTCAACATTACTTACTATACAAACCTACAAACACACATGAACATTCAGTTAAAAAAGAAAAATGCCAGACGTCTAATACCTACTCTCAGCAACAGGAACGTCTGTCTCACTTTACTTACATGTATTAGTACAAGACCAAGAAGGTAAATATTTAATGCAGTTTAAGTTTTCATCCATGTATCTTGATTTAGTAGTGAAGACTAACACACCTTTAAAAATTCATGATGTAGCCTTTGCACATTATAGTAATTATTAACTTCTAAATTTAAAATAGCTCCAAAAACCCACAAATTGACATAGTTTCAAATTCATAACTTCACCTGAAATAAAACCACACCCTTAAGTCAGACAAAATGAACAAGTCTGTAGTTTTGCCTTAAATCCCCTACAGGTTTAGAAGTTACAACTATCACAGAAAGAGGACTGTGAATTTACTATTTGAGTTCATTTGTCAACAGAACATTAATTAAGCCAATGAAATAAACTACAGAGGTGTATTCATATCTGTTCAGTGACAATGCATAGCACATGTCTAAGCATGTATAACAACACAAGCTTTTTATGTATTTTAGATTCAACTAATTCTTTTCTGCTGTTGTTAAAAACTCTCCCTTTTCTAACTGCAGGAAGTTGGAAAAGACGCAGTATATCCCTGATCATACACTTTAATCTGCCCAAGAATTTGTCAGCTCTTAAGGAAGAACACTTGCATTCCATTTAAGCCAGTTTCTTAACTTGGTCAGGAAATCAGAAAAGCAATTTACAGGTGACCTTTCAAATGCCTGACAATATGTCCGTGGGACTTCTGAAGCACATTTCCTACTAACTCTTTTCTAGATAAAACCTCATCTTCTTGCTTAGAATTCCATCCTTGTTAACACCTCTGCCGTGCATTAATCGGGAAACCTGATTTTAGCCTCCTGGTGAAAGTGTATAGTCAATGTTCATTGTACCAATTTCTATTCAGATACGGCTCAAGAGCTAAGCAGAGCATGAGCCACTGAATTCCCATCTGGAAGACAGTGACCTGCAGAATACAACCACCATGATAGTATGGCTGATAATTTAAGAGTTTACAAACTTTTTTCATGCTGAAAAGGTAGTTCACAAGTTCTCAGAATGAAGGGGGGGCGGGGGGGTTGTTGGGCTGGAAGCACTTGAAAAGGTGCTTAGCAAGTTCAGTTGCAGTTTTTAGCAAGGTCACAGAAGGCATTAAAAGCTTTACAGATGTGGTTTTAAGATTTAAAAAGCATCTTTTAAGACCTAAATCCTTACACTTTTAGACAAATAAACTGACACATGCTCGAATTATAAATTAGAGTGCATTAAAGGAGTATTAATTATTTTCATATAAAATTACATATAACTTTAAGCCCATACTTTTCATGACACTCGCTTTTCCTCCAATATTTTTGTTTTCACCTGTGATTCATAATCATATCCTATATCCATGAATCAGACATGTAAGCATGACATTGCTGACATTACTGAATTACTTCAGTCTTCTACACCATCTGATCCAGTATGTATATTATTAACTGTTCTAACCAAGGAATCAAATTTAATCCTCTGTGAGCACCATCTGTAGCATCATCAGTTCCCTCAGAGTTCCTGTAACAACATGTTGTCAGGATGTATTTATACTTTAAGAGAGCATATCAGAATTATACAACCGAAACCTAAATTAAAAATATGTAATATTGTACTTACGATAAAGGAAGCTTAGCATCAGGGCACTCTTTTTTTTAATACACAATCTGTTAAGATTCTACCATTTGAGTATAAAATTTGTCAGCCTATGCAATGTTTATACTTTCAAAAATACAAAAGGCACTGAGTGCATAGATTCATTTTATTTAATCAATAACACCATAATGAAACACTTCCTTTTAGCACCATTCAACATATCAGTAATTTTAGGGATACATAAACATCAGTTTCTTTAAATAGTCCTATTAGCTTATGTGAAGAATTAGTAATGCAGATTGCTGGCGAGTTAAGGACTATCCTACTTCCAGAAGCTGACATGAACCGCTCTGCAGTTAGCACTCACATCCAACTCCAGATTGCACAACTGGCAGTTTTGCTCATAGTAATATGCTGCTAAATATTTTTCTCATGATGAGTTTCACCAAGTGATCAACTGGGCTGACAAATCTAACGATGCCATCCCAGTTCACCTTGGCTTATTTGATGCAAGTAAGATCTAAAGAGCCCTTTCTTAAAAAAAGTTTTCAGAACGTCAAAAAAAAAAAAAAAAGATAGTCACACACCTTTGGAAATAACATACCATCATTATGCTGTTGCTCAAACAACACAGATATTGATAGTTACAATTATCAGAATGTTAGAAAAAACACAGTTTATTCGCACACATACATGTAACATTATAGTTGCACATATCTTGGTTAATGCCATTGTGATAAATGTATTTTTGGGCCCATAAGAACAGTAGCAAATGGCGTAGTTTTCCAGTATGTATTCCATAGTCGTTTAAAGTGGTCATTAAAGTAGAAGATAGTCCTTACACAACGAGCATACACTGAATGCTCATGCTCTGTGCATACAGTCGTGGACTGGAATTGCACAGAGCAGCGAAAGAGGAACCTCGGTTCAATTCAACCACTCCAAAACTTAGAATAAGTCATATGATATTAGAGAGCATTAGCTCAAACTGGTTTTGTTAAAAAAAAAATAAAATCATACTACTAACACATGGCTCTTCCCATCAAAGACTGAAATACAATTTGCATACAAGTTTAAAGTAGTAGTCTTCCACGTCAAAAGAAATCGCAAGAAGTCACATGCAAAAGAAAACCGTAAGTTTCCTGAATATTCTACATTTGCCTGAACAACACGCATTGCCAAATACTACTTGTACAGCTTCAGATTCCCTCAGTTGCTCCCGAACAGCATGAACATATTCAGGATGCAAGGAAGAGCCAAGGCATTGGCATAATTTCACATATGCTCTAAAGCAGAATAAACCAAAGACTAACACTAAAAGGTTTCCTAACTGTTCGTGCCCCCACTGTTCATTCCTGTCCCTGTACTATCCCCTTCCTTGTACCAACATAAGCACATTTGTGCAATCATGCTGCAGGAAGGATCAGGAAACCGATTCTGCCTGGGTTGGTTCTCTATACGCCTGCACAAACACTTGCGACAGTAAAAACACGAGGGGAGGAGGAGGAAGGCCACACAGCAGCAGGCAGAACCGCACTTTACAGCCAGTGCTGCTGATAAACCCCGGTCCTGACGTGCCCTATGTTACAAGTGAATCTAGCCAGCAACACAGTAGCTGAGCGATAAATTGAAAAATGGAATTAATGCAGTGGAACAATATCTACGCTAATTGAGCGGAAAACTCCAGCTCCATTTTTTAGATCCTTGCTTTCTCTATTAGGAGGCATAGGACAAGGCCATGTCCTAGCCTACTTGTTGCAATTAACAACTATCAAGTGGAAAAACTGCATACATATTTACTTGCTACAAGTTGATGTCATGGCTGGATTTTAAATACAACATTGAATTCTCTACTTGAAGCAATCTGCATTTTTTCAAGTAGATTTTGTGGCCTAGAAAACCTAAATCAGACTTGTAACACTATAGCAGGAGTTGGAGTAATTGCAAACACAAATAAAACACTCCACAAGATTTGACAAAACCATTTCTAACACCACTGCCGGCAAGCTCAGAATCTGTCCTTTCTCCAAGGCTCTCCCCACGAGCCTAGGGAAGCTACAAGCTCCAGCTGTAGCCTACTTTGGTTGCAGTCAGTCCACATCATGAACAACAGGTCTTCAGAGACACCTCATCTCTACAAACTTACACCAGCAAGCTCAAGGTGTCTGCTAAGCACATCTGTCCAAAATATTGCCATAATTTATGTAGTCCCTTCATTCAAGCTCCAATTTTTTGACCAGTTTCCAAAATCTAGGAGCCAGAACATGCATTAAGAATTCAATACACAGGACTACAAAAAAAGCAACATAATAGGATCTGTCCCAAAGCCGACACACTATGACACTTGGCTACGTAAAGCCAAATGAGCTTGTGTTTGGGGTTTTTTTGTTTTGTTTAGGGGCTTTTTTAAATTTTTATTATTGACAGCACAAGACATTTTTCTGAAGAGAAGAGACAGCCAGGAAGATACTTAGGGAAAGCTCAAATAAAAGAGTAAGAACGGCTAAAGATGGTTTAAAATTTTACACTGTGACAACTAAGGTTACAAGCAACTACAATAGAATGTTGGTGTAAGATATCTTTAAAAGGTAACCAATGGTATTAAGAGATTGATAATCTACTCTAAGTCCTCACTTAAGTCCCAAAAAATGCCAGGAACATACATTGGGAAAAATCAAGATGAAACAACAGTAAGCTTTTTCCAGACAATTACTGCTTTTACTTATGAGAGTCATTACAGGTACTTTATGACATATATATATACAGTTTATTTAAACAACATTTTAGAGTATACTTTAGTCTTACATAAGACTTCAGACACTAATATTGATTTGTATCTTTCAGATTTCAAAAGCCTAAAGCATAAAAAATAGTATCCTATTTTTTTTTTTTTAAACTCTGCTGAACACATACTGCAAATGGAACCAGGTATCTCCTGCACAGAATTACCAATGCTTCTGATGCCATTTGCTCCCTGCAACAGACAGAAGTAGGAAAACAGGCACAGAGCCAAATTCCAACAGACATAAGTGTTTCCGCTACATTACCTTTTTTTAATATATCAAATATCACCACATACAGGCAGTCCATCATTTTCAATATCAAAAAGCAAGTTAACTTCCAGAATTTAAAAAAGCCACCTGCCTGTCATTAACTATAAGCAAAAGTAAGGCAGAACCATGAAAGATTACTTCTACTTCAATCCATTCAATTAGATCCCATTTTCAAAAACCCCAGGAAGTTAATTTTACAAGACCTTCTGTTTCCCACAGAAGCATGTTACAAATAGAACATATATAAAAACACACTTTTACTAAATTAGGTTTGTTTTCAAATATGTTGGGATTTCCGTCTTGTTTTATTAGCCATTCTGCTGCTGGTTTATGGCCTCCATAGACAATAAACCACATCTGAAGTTCTTCACTCACATCTCCAAGAGAAGCATGTTTTGTAATGCTTCTCGACTTTGCAGTTTTGCATTGGTTTAATCAAATACAAGGAACATACATTCTACAGGCCAAGGTCCATTTACATGCCCTACATGCAATACCTTTCAAAGCTGACATCCAAAACCCAACCATTCCAGTCACATAGAATCATAGAATCACTTTGGTTGGAAAAGACCTTCAAGATCATCAAGTCCAACTGTTAACCTAACCCTGCCATCCCAGTACTAAACCATGCCCCTAAGCACCACATCTGTCCTTTAAATAACTCCAGGGATGGGGACTCAACTGCTTCCCTGGGCAGCCTATTCCAGAGCGTGACAACCCTTTTGGTGAAAAATTTTTTCCTAATGTCCAATCTAAACCTCCGCTGACACAACAAGAGGCCATTCCCCTTTTCTCCAGGCTAAACAACCCCAGGTCCTCATAAGACTTGTGCTCCAGACCCCTCACCAGCTTTGTTGCTCTCCTCTGGACATGTTCCAGCACCTCAACGTCTTTCCTGTAGTGAGGGGCCCAAAACTGAACCCAGTATTCAAGGTGAGGCCTCACCAGTGCCGAGTACAGGGGCATGATCACTTCCCTACTTCCACTACCTACCACTTCCAAGTGGTAGAATCACAAATTGAGAGCTTAGTACACTCACTGTATTGTAAGCACACAGCTATCTTGCAGAATTATTTTCTCACTTCTTTTAGCTACAATAACATTACAAAAAGCCTACACCAGACAGACTACATTACTGACCCACTACCCTACTAGCTTAGCAATTATCAGTTCTCAATTTTTCTTCTTTTCCTTTTCTTTAAAATTTAATTTTGGTATCTAAAGTCTTTATTTAAAGGAGGAAGTCTCAAGACATTAAAGGAAAAGAGTCTTCCATCTAGGCATATCAGAAATTCAATTTGAAAACTTTCTTTTAAACAAGTCCACAAATACACTTCTCTGTGAGCTACTAATTCCCTATCTCATACAAGATAATATTCACTCTCAAGAAATAGTCTGTTAATGCTTTAAATGTTTTGAGTAATAAACCCTCCATCCTTTTCTCAGCAGAGTAATGAGAAACTATTCTGTTTTCTGCTCACGTGCCTTCTCAAACTCAATTGAATGGAAGAACCTTTCTACATGTGATTTCACCGGGTTTCTCTCCAAAGCCTACTGGTTATTATTCATAAGTGATGGTCTAACACACGAATAACCTCCAGGCAGAAAAATTGTTTCAAAAGATGCACTTTTGAAGTACTTAGACTGAAGCAAAACATTAAATATCTTCAATACAGAAACAGATTATATTTTTGCAACAAGCCAACTAACAATCTATGATATTCAAGTCGGGTTTAGGTTTTTCTTTTCCCACACTAAAATGTTGCATTGTTTGACCATATGTATATCCATGAACACATACGTGCAGCATGCAACTTTTCTTTTGGAGACTCATTTTCAATCCATTAATACTGCATGTTCTTATGACTTTTGCCCTCCAAATCTTGTGCTCAATGACCTTGTTCAATTTTATTATAGGACTAAAAAAAAAGTTTCAATCCTGCATAATTTCAAGAAGATCACTGATTTTCAGAAAGCTGGGCTTGTTTAGTAAAGTGATCTAACAGCACCCTGCAACTACTTGACAGCAGATGGCAAATGCTCCTCAGTAGGGCCAGACCATATAACATGGGGCAACAGTCAAATTATACACTGGGAGGGTCAGGTTAGACATCAGGAAACCCTCTTTTGCTAGGAGGGCATTGCAGCACTATGACAGGCTACTCAGAGGATGTGGGAGTCTTCACCTTTTCAGGAGCTGGCCAGATGGTTCTTGCCATAGTGACGTTCCTGCTCAAAGCACAAGTTTGACATCCAGTGGTCCCTTTCAATCAGCTTCCCTATCATCTCTTTTGAAAGGCAGATTTGAGAACAACAACTGCCCCCAATACTGAGGGTTCCAATTCACAAATACAAATGAAAATGTAATACCAGTAGTCATACTTATTTATGAAATATTAATTGTATCCTCACCATACGTTCCTAGGATGCTCCTAGGAAGCATGATGTTGTGAAGAAGTTGCCGGCTCACCGCACTTACATCCCTAAGTATTAAGTAAATATCTAATGATAACAAACAGAAGAAAGAACAAGGCAAGCCTGAAGAAACTCTTCGAAAATCCTTATCAAATCCCAAATGGGATCTTGCAGCATTGGCATCTGTGCACAAGTTTTACTTCCTTTCAATGTGCATATGTGTTCCTCACATCAGTATGCCTTTGCAAAATCTGTACATTTTTACTATCACATCAGTTCAAACCAATACATTGTATATAATGGAGATGTGAGTTTCAGCAGAACTTAAGGGATGCTGAAAGGCAATAAAGAGAACAGGTTGTCAAGAATGCCCGTAGAAGCTAAGAGCTTGAACACAGGGTGATAACCATTCAGAAGAAAGAATTAATCATAACTAGAATATGTTCGTTCAAGAATGAAGGTTTTTTTAAAGCTACACTACATTGTCTAACATTGCTTTGCATCCTGTAGTTCCGTAAGAAATACTTCTTATATCAGGAGACATTTTGTAGACATAACCTAATGAAGGCAAAAAAGCTAGAATTCTATTTTACAGGGTCACATCTAGCCCCAAATAAATGACAACCCATACTTGAAGTGAGATCTCTATTGCAAAAGTCTATACCTTTGTGCCATGGCTAAAGCAAAGCAGCTTTCTCACACTGCTGGTTTTCTAAAGCTCCAAAAAGATTCAGTGTTGCTTTGGTAAGAAGCCTCAACTTTCCTTTCAGCAATTTAAAAGTTAAGACACTTGAGATTCTCTAGGGATGAATACCTAAAAAAAAAAAAAAAAAAAACCAAAAAACCCACACCCAGAAAAAAAAACCACACAAAAGGTTTAATGGCTTTATTGATATTTACACAAGTTTAAAGCTAAAGCTGTTGAGAAGGGTTAACAATTTTCATATACAGAAGGAGAAGGGAAGAAGAGAAAAGACAGGGTTGTTTCAAAATGCTTTCACTGTTTTTATAAGCAGAAAAAGTAATTTATGAAAAAGTGTTACATAAGTTACTGCACTACAACTGCAATCTTGATCAAAAATAAGATTCAAGATGCTGTTAGGTACATTGCAGTCAACAGCAGGGGGAAGGGAAAGAGAAGGGTGTGGAAATGGTAGAAAAGGAGATAAGATAGTAAACCATCAGTTTCATTGGTCTAAGAGCAGTGTACAGAAAGCACCTTACAAAAACATTCAATATATTCACAAAAAAAATATTTGTAACCATAGACTTTACCCATATTTTGACTGGAAAGATATAGAAATGATTGCATATATGAAATGCACTAATACAGAGAAGCAACCAAAATCAGGGAAACTGAAGTAAAATTAAGGAGATATGCAGAATTAATGCAACCAACACCCTGAAAAGGTACCCAAATCTTTTCCAATAGAGTTCAGTTCTTAAACTGAAAGAAGTTCTACCTCAACAGGAAAAATACTGAGCTCAGAGCTCATTTGTGTGTAACTACTCAGGGCAGCACCTTACAGAAGGTAAGCAAATTCGGGGCTTAAACAGAACACCCTAACAAGAATTTATTCCAACGTTTTCTGAACAGCATCAGCTGTTCCACGTAACTGGACACTGAACTTGAGCATTTATTGAAAGGTGGGTTTTAATGCAATTAACTAAAACCTTTTCTCTAACACTTGCCAGGAATAGCTTACCTCGTAAGCAGAGTAAAGCTATTAACATTTTTAAGTAACAGTATTAAACAGTCTCAAGCAAATGACATTAAAAATCAATTTTTAATTTACTAAATTTACTGGTGTAAACCATTGAAAGTTTCATTAGGCTTTTTTTTTTAATCCACAAAGTCAGTAAATAATGGAAATTACTGGCAGTAAAATTTAATCTCTGCACTGAATAAAAGATTCCTTGGGTTTTGGGTGTGGTTTTGTTTTGTTTTTTTTTAAAGGAGTGTAATTATTTCAACCCAAGTTTTAATAAACAAACACTGGGGTTCTTTAAATTCCCTTGTTTCATATGAGATCACATGGCTATTGATTTACTGATCCTTACAAAGGATTATCTGTTGTAGTAAAACCTGATTAATAGAATTCTTCTAGCTTGGCAACTAAAATAAATATTACACCACTTTTTTTTAAAGCCATACACAAGACTGCAAGACTGCTAGACTGAGGCAAAAATTAAGTATCTACTATTCCAAGTACAGAATGACAAAAACTTACAGAAATTGTCAAACAAACAAAAAAAACCCAACTCCAATAACAGGAAAGTTGAGAGCCAAGTACAATTTTTCAAATGACAGAATTCTGCAAGTACCTGCAGAGACAATAAAAAAAAAAAATCTGCATTACTAAAAACGCAATCCCATGTTGCTACCAAAACACTGCCTTGAAAAGAATTATTCTTTCCACCATCATTTAAGCATGCCTTTCCATGAGAGATCAAATGAACAGAAGTTTCACAAATGCAGACCACTGAGGTGACAAATTAAATACCCGGCTCCAGAACATGCACCTTCATACTTATACACTAAAAGCAAATAATCCATTTATTCTAAAAATAAGTAACAAGTAATTCTTGCCCACTCTCTACAATATTCAACATCATATATACACTTTAAAAAAAAAAAACACCAACGTTCCTTAAATGAACACAAGCACACCCTTTTCTTAGCTAAAAGGGCTTTCTAACTGCAGGCCAATTTTAAACGGCTCCAGAAAAGAGACAGCAAGAGGGTGAGGGCTGTCATAGAAGGAGATAATCTTTTATATGCTTAAACACATACTTGCACTTTTTAAAACTAGATCAGCATTTGTCAGAGTTGTACAGTTCACGTATGCACAAAAAGCAGTACACTCATGAGGGCAAATAAGAGTGTACATAATTGCTGGAGAAAATATATCCAAAGGAACAAAAAGCAAGCAACTAGATCATATTAAAATGAAGACAAGCAGGATTTTTTAGCTGCAGTTTTCCACAGAGACATCTTGATACAAATGGCCTCTGAAGACTTACCTTTCCTCACAATACTTTTGTTTTTAATCCCATAGGTATTGCTACATAATAAATTACATTAATATATGCCAAGTTCATATACCAGTAACTGAGCATAGGCCCACTGACCTACTTGAGAAAAACACCTGCGGTAGCCCAGACAAACCTGCAAGGGAGGAAGAATTTGAGAATGGTTTCCAACCTTGTCCAAATTAAGCCAAATGGTAATTTAAAAACAACAAACCTGGGCAAGAGTTTTATGCTACATTTTCCTTAAAAAAAAAAAAAAAAAAAAGCGCCAGAGTCTAGAATTTATTCTGTCACCCCTAGCACCTTGATCCCAACCTTACAGTGCCGCTCCAGCTCTGCCCGCACAGTACACACTAGTTTGATTAATTGGTTTCTGTAGTATAGAGAATTATCCACCCACATGAAGATGTGGCTGATGGAAGCCACACCTCAGAGAGGTTTCAAAGAGAAACAAGGCAACCAGGCCAAATTCAGCCATGTCTGTTGCATTGTCTCTTCCTGTCACCCCTGAGACTGCAAACAGACTCAAAAGACCTCTCTCTTCACCTGAGCATCTTCCCTTCTCCGATCAAAGCTCCACTGCCCAGCCGCCCCAAAGGGCCCTTGCACAAGCCTGAGAGAGAACAAACGGCCGCGCAAGCTGCAGCTGCAGCCTCTGCGGTATGTCATTAGCTAATGGGGAAGACAATAGAAAGTTGATTTCATAAGTCAGTCTTGAGATTTTCTGTATGGGTGCAAATATTTAACTCAGCTTGCACTCGCCTCGGGCAGGACTCGCAAAGCGAACCACTTTTTTGTAAAAGCAATGTCAACTATTTATTTATCTTTACCTTTCCCAGCCCAGGCAACGTTACAGTGGTTCATTCTGGTTAGCTTCTCTTTTACCAGCAACAGAATGGCAGATATTCCTAACTAGACGCTGTTGATCAGTTAGATTTTTTTTTCCACTGAACCAGCCAAAGTAATTTTTGCACATATACACGCTGCTCCAAACAATGCTAAGAACTGATTTTTTGTTTCACTTTGTTTTAATTTCCAAAAATTATTTCTTCAAATAAGACATTGCAGAAAGGAGAATGAAGGAAAGATCATCACACGGATAAAGCCAAGTTTCTAGATGTACAAAGACAATCGCCACCCATGGTAAAGGAAGATCGTCTTAAATCAGTATAAGCGTGCTAACACCGTTGATACAGGAACACCCGTATGCCATCAGAGACACTGATGAACACAAGGGTAGAAATGCCAGAGCGATACCTAAGGCTGTCTTGCTGTGGTAGTTCATCTGTTTAAGTGTTGTACGTGAACTAAACAGCCCTCCCTTTCAAGCTCTTCTGACCAAAGGCAGCTAGGGCTGCCCGGTGCTGTGCAGATTCCTAAATAAAGAACACACTAGCTCAGAGTTCTGAGCAAAGTACCTTGTCAAACCGTAAGACTTGGTCCACCATACACTTATTTTTCACTCTGAAATGGTGGTTGCGTTCCTTCACTCTAAATTAATATTTCTGGTGAAAGATGCTTGGGACATTCCTGTTAAAAAGACAAGTCCATCAAAGTCTCGCCACTTGTTTATCCCACCTAGAACTTTCCTCCATTAAACTAGATCACAGTAAAACTAAAAAAAAAAAAACACAAACCACCACAACTGTAAGCATTTCACTTTCCCTATTTGTTCTTGTTTTCCAAAAAAGCAACATGATTTCATTTTTGCATGGTGAAAACACATGTTTATATGTAGTTTGTTTTAGTTTGTTTTGAGGCTTTGTTTGTTTGTTTTTATAAGATACTTTCCCTTCTCTTAGGGAACAGAAGAGATACAAGAAATGCAATGAAATTGAAGGAAAGAATATTCCCATAATTACATACTGAATTGGAGATACTGTAACTAGAATCTAAACAACATTACCAAAGATCTGTCATAAACATGCACAATATGTAAATTGACACAATGAAAATAAAATGTTGCTTCTTAATAGGAGTTACTCCAAAAAAGGTAGGAGTATTCATCATTTGATGGGGAAAACATTTTATTAGCAGAAATCAGTAACATTTTGGCAGTGTTCACTTCAGTTTGGATCCCCAGGAATGCTTGGTCACACAGAGCTAACAGGTTCTGATAGAATGCCCTCTATTTTTTTGCTGTTTAACATCAAATGTTTACCAATTAAGGAAGACCTACACTTCCCCTTAATGTCTTCCTTTTACTCAGCCTACCAGAGGGCCTTGAATTTTCTCTTCCCTTATCAATACAATAAATAGTGCATAAATATGGTCTAGGAGAAAAACAGCTACATTCAGTTCTGCCTGGAAAACGGTGACTTACTTTCTTGAAGGTAATCTAGTATTTTACCTGAAGTCAAATTCAACAGCCAGTAAGTCAAACAAAATCCTTTTCTATTGAGTACAACAGCTTGTGAAGAGATGGTATGACATGTAAATCCAAACAAAAGACAACTTTTCAGAGATAGGATACAAACGCAGCAGAGAAATACTGAATGCAATGGAGCAAATCTTTTATACTCAAGAGGCTTTCTCAGCTCGTACCCAAAACAAAACCTGAGACTTCCCCTTTCCCCTGTCAGTGCTGAATGTTCAATTGCAGAAATGATACCGAGCATAACAGTCTTCTTCCTTCCTACTGCATTTTGCTGTTGACAAAGTAAAGCGCATTAACAGCAAGCGTCATCTATGAGAATTTGAAGAGAAACCCAAGCCCAAGCTGTGGAGAGGGAGATGTGGAGGCGAAGGCACAGAAAACCTGCCCATTGCTGATCTGGGCAGTAAGTCACCTGAGGTAATTATACATATCGGAATGTTCTAGCAGAGAATTTCTTACCGGAAAGATTGCTAATTGGCGTTAATTCCATTAAGTTATTTGCTTAATAAGCAGCTATTAAAAGTTACTAAAGAGAAATGCAGAGGTAACTACACCTTCCTTGCAGTACTGTGTGCTGTTCTGCTCTTCTCCAAACAGAATGACCATAATTCCAACAGAAGAAAGGGGAGATCTTCATATGAAAAAGGCATATGATAGAAAATAGAGACAAATAAACAAAAAAAGTGATTTTTTTTTCCCCCCCAATTAATAGTATTTTGAAAAGCTACTAGGTAAAAAAAAACCAAACTGCCTTTACATGGTTTAATACAGTTATGGCAATGTGTTCTACTGATCATCAGGTCCAAGACACGAAACTTTTTTTTTGAAGCGAGATCTACATGAAGGAACACAAAGCCATGGTTATATTAGGCAAGATAAAAATCAAGCAGTCTGGAACAAGTCTTCACACTTCAGGACATAAGGCAACTAGTAAATGTTTCTTGTTAGGAAGACTTATACTGAATCACTGTGTTGCAACTACGTGCTAGGCTTCCTGCAATGTCCTTTTCTCAAGCCCCAGGTTATTTCAAGATATTAAGATATTAGGTAAGCTACTTCTCCAATTTTGTAAAATGAGTATGTTCTTAAACAGGGTTTCAACCAGTCCGTTCTGGACCAATGAGGGGGAGCAGCAAACAGCAATATGCCTAAAAATCGTATTTGTGAATAAAAGAGTAAATTGTTGTCTGAAAGAGCCAACTCTGGAAAAAAGTACAATTACAATATTCCTAAGAATCCTCCATGGATTTCCACATTACCACTCCATGGACAATATACATGGCTTTTCTCTTAAAGAAGCAGGCACCAGTGTTTCGTAAAAGTTGATGCCGCATGAATTGAATCCTCTGCCCTACCAGGAAGTGAAATTTTAGCAAAATGGTTCTGAATAACACACAATAGTGACAGATGCTCTGTAGAAATGCAAGTTTGCCCTTTTATAAAAGGAGTAAAAATATTGCCCAGGACTACTTTGTTCTGAATACAATACAGTGGCCTGTAATTCTTTTAAAAAATTAGGTAACATAAGAATATGATACATGCATATAATCCTCTTTGTAACCAAGTACTTGTAACTAAGGCTAAAATACTTTCAGAAAAGTGGAAAAAGCCTTTAGGGTTTCTTGCAGCATAATTTTGGTAGTACTAATTTTTGGACAATCAGTTCTCATGCACGCACTAATACAAATTCTGCTAAAACCAATTTTTTTTAAAAAGTAAACCAGTTACTAAACCGTACCCTAAAAACAAAAGGCATTTTATCAGCAAATTAGCTAACAACTTCCAGTCACATAACACAAGTACTCAAGAGCATGCCATGACTGGAATAAAGAATATACACTGTAACCTGCCAGGCACCCTCAGAGTGGAAAATTTCAGAATCATCACATTTCTCATAAAAATAAATGACATAGTTAAAGACGTGTCTTAATTTAGCATTTCTGGTTTGCTTTATAGTTGTTTCTTAAACAACTATGACAAAATATAGTTTACTTACATGAACAAACACACCAAAAGAGTAAGAGACAAGAAATAATCTGAAGAAAAATTTCCCAGCTTCCCCAGCTTGTTTACTGCTGGGAATTGTGTATGCAACCCTTTAAACACTACACAGAGCAAATCTGTCACCACTGCTATCCTAATGACTTGTACATCTAAATGCCATTAATGACAGGGTATTTTTTTCTAGACAGATGCAGCATTTTTACAACACATTGTGCAGTGTACACAATCTTTGCTACTCTCCCTTGACAGAACTTTCCCCTGGCCCATCCCTCATTTCACAAGAAACTTTTACTTAGTTTCTCTACCAATGTTCAGCCAGCATCCATCTTCTGTTGAACATTCATGAGGCCGTACTGGCAACCTCTCATTAGTTATTCTTATTTCACAGAATCATAGAATCACCTCGGTTGGAAAAGACCTTTAAGATCATCGAGTCCAACCGTTAACCTAACCCTGCCATCCCACCACTAAACCATGTCCCTAAGCACCTCATCTATCCTTCTTTTAAATACCTCCAGGGATGAGGACTCCACCACCTCCCTGGGCAGCCCATTCCAGAGCCTGACAACCCTCTCGGTGAAGAAGTTTTTCCTAATGTCTAGCCTAAACCTGTCCTGGCGCAGCTTCAAGCCATTCCCCTTCGTCCTATTGTCTGTTACTAGGGAGAAGAGGCCGACCCCCACCTCACTACAGCCTCCTGTAAGGTAGTTGTAGAGGGCGATTTGCCTCTGATTTTCCTGTTTCTTCTGTTCTTTCTACAATCTGGTTGGGCAACAGTGACAGCCAGTTGGCACATTAAACAACATTACGCCAAGCAGGTACGTGGACACACCTCTTGCTGAAAGCTGACTGCGCTACTGTTAATAATGGCATATTTCATATTCATGGCATATTCAGTTATTCACTAGCATCACTATACACAAGCACGGTCCCAGTTCAGATGAGATATGAATGCTATAATACCACATATAAAGTCCTTTTGCGTATATTAAGTGTGTTAGACTGAACGCAAAAGTCATTCCCAAAATTAAGTGCTGGGTCAACCATCAACTCTGAATGCAATAATACAGGTGTTCATTAATTGGGCAGAAAACACAAAAAGTCAAAATAAATTAAGACAGTGGTAAGGCCTTAACTAATCTAAATGGTTTTGCATCATATTTATTAATTAAGAGCAGAGTCCAGATTTCTCAAGTACTCACCCTCGTATCATTCACCCCCTATGTGAACTGAACCACCTTATAAACAGCATAAAAGCAAAAGCTGCACAGAAATCTACTTCTGGATTTTTTTTCCTTTTAAACACATTGCTTAGCAAGATCCATTGGACATTCAACTGAGGAGGTAAATAACAGGTGTGACCAAAAGTGAAGGTAATGTTGGACAGGTACCCAAAGGCAGAGTTTTGCCCAGGGAGAAAAAGAAAAAAAAAAAAAAAAAAGACATTAATTAAAAATAATTACATGGCAATAAGTCATTCTATACTAGACAAATCACTACTTCTAAATATATTATTTATTATTAAGACTTGCGTATACAGAGCTACCCTGAATATTTCTAGAAGCCTTAATTACATGGAGCACATTCAGCTGTGCTTAGAAGTACAGTACAGAATTTAAGCATAAATGTTGATTTACTGCAACCTGTATTAGTCAGTTATAACAGGTAAGAGTTCTCTGCAGATTCCAGTGTTAGCCCGAAAAGGGAACAGAAACTCAGGAGAATTCTGTCAGGTATTCTGAAGAACTAGTGAAAGATCCTCAAACACAGGATAACTGTAGCCTCCTAACAAGCTGCAGATTATATGTCACTAAACATTGTTGAAGATTTTGGGGTTTCTCTGTCTCTGGTATCTTCAAAAGACAAGTCTATGCCATCAGAAAAAAAAAGAAATTGCTCACAACTCTCATCCTTCCTACTGCAAAACACATATGAATAGTAATGAACCACTAAGAGCAACTCCAATGCTTGCAAAGACAGAGTAGGCAGAGCAGTATTCTGCTTGTGACTAAAGCAATCACAGTTGCAGGATACTGAACAATTGTGGGCGAGAATATCACAATTTCTAATTTAGCACAACATTCTGCTATGAAGTACAAAGTGTTACTTGAAGTTCCCAGATGCAATTAATGCAGAGGTGGAATTGTTCTTTCCTTTTTCCCCAGCTGTGCTTCAGTCTTATCTACAAATCTAAAATATTTCTGTTAAAGAGTTTCAGAACTACATTAACTGATGGCAGTCTACTCTTTCCTTCTGGTACTCCTTATAAACATAGGCACATAGGTCAAAAAGCATCTGAGCACCTTATGTCCACAAACAAACAAATCAAAAAAACTTAGCAAAGCATGGAAATTCCTTCTAGAACCTACACGGCATTCTCAGTTATGTGCTGCTGTACCCAGCATTTTACAAGACCCACACAATTCCTGCATGAAAAGTTTGGCAATAGAGAATGGAAGTATTTACCTTTTCAGTATTCCTTTCCCATTCTTAAGCTGGAGCAAAAACACAAGCGGTGAATCAAATGAGGTGAGAAGGCCTGTTAAGGAGGTTGGGGCACACAATCGGAACACACCAAACATGCACAAAATTTGCTGGGGTGGAGGAGGCAAGGCAAGACAAATGCATGACTCAACAGATAAGACATTTAAGAGAACCTTACAAGACATGCTTGCAAACACTACATCCTAAAAGAAAATTAATATCCTTACACTGCAACCCAATCATTCAGATGAAGTCTGTAAAACCGTTCAAAAGCTGAACTGAATTCAAGCATAGATCATCTTTAGTAAGTAATCTACTGAGAAGTCTCAAACCTTCTGAAAGTAATAAATTATGGCTAACAAGGCTATCAAAGATGGGGAGAAGGAGTTAACACCACCTCCCCTCCCCGAGTAACATATTAATTATAGCTTCCTAGGTAGTATTACTGATTGGCTGAAACCTAATCCTGCAACATTTTAAAGCTAAATGACATAGAAAACAAAACTTAAGTGCACTTAAGAAGCACTGTGAACATAAATACCAAATCAATATCCAACCTGAGCAGTAATTACTCATTCTGTAGCATTCAAAAAGCTTAAACACATTAAAGAAACATGGCAAAAATACCTGACTTAAAAAGTGTTTAAGTTTAGACATAAGCTTCACCAGGTTAGAGGCTCCTTAAACAGGATGAGGTACTGCTCCTAGAACAGTTCTCATATAAAGCCAGGAAAGCAACATTGTTTTCCCTGTATCTGAAGTAAGTATCCTCCTCACAACAGAAATTTAACTGACACAGCAAGTAGAGTCAGTGGTGTGATCCACGTGTCCGAACAGGGCTTTTAAACTCATGGCAAAACAAGCTTACTCTGTTACAGAAGGAGCCCAGATTCCTAGCTCAGATGCCGACACCTCAAGAGATGTGAAATTAATCCCATCCTTAAAGCTTCTGATCAAGTAACACCATGGGTAAGCACTTTAACACCTCTGGGCCCTACAAACCCAACAGCATTAAACAACAAATGAAAATAATGAATAGGTGAAGCAGGAAACTGTGCACAGTAATTGCTCCCCAAGTATGCTTTCCCCACTACGTCTTGAAGTTTGCATGGTCTGAAACACCAGCTCCTAAACGACGCCACGTTCTCAAAGTCCAGTATAAGAACAATAGCCTTGGCATGAGCAAGAGCCAGGCAGAAAAGCCAAGAAGAAGGAAGCAGGTTCACTGCTGGAAATATCCAGTGTGGGCAGCGACAGCTGCTTCTGGGACTGGCTGCTTCCCTCCACTCTGGGCCCTGTACCCCACCAGTAACCATCCCACGTGCTTCAACCCATCCTGGAAGCAGCATTGAGGCCAACAGCAAAGCTTTCTGCCAAATGCAAATTGTTATTTCCCTACTTCCTCTGAAAGGAATGACAACCAGACAAGAGCTGGAGGGTGCCTGAAAGTTACCCTTTGGATGATGACACCCTTAAAGATAAAATACAATTTCCAATAGTAGAAGCATTAAACTCTCATTCAGATATCTAGGTAAATGCAATTATCTTTAAAATATTTTATGTTAGAAAAGAAATAATTGAGGTTGCTTTCATTACAACTAAACTTCATACCCGTTTCAATTAGCAAACAGAAAATTACTAACATGCAATCAGTAAAATCAAGGGGGTTTGCCAGTTTACCAAACCAACTAGGACTTGCACTTTGAAGTAATCTGTGTTTAACAGAAGTTTGAGATAGGCCAAAGCAGCAGCAAGTTTCAAAATATTTTTAAGTGAGAAATCTGAGACCATCAGGTGAGGCTACTTCATAGGACAAGCAAACATGTCAGAGCCAAAGGCTCATTATTCATGCAAATATAGCGGGCTACTTACAACTCTTGGACAAGATGCACAAGAAAAGTACAGTATTTACCTCGCCCTAGCACTTACAACTGCAACACTTTGAGGATGTCATTATTAGTGTTGGCACCTGTACTTGCCACCAGTATGAACGTCACAATTCACCCTCTACCATGTCTCTAACTTACACTTCACCTACTAACCTTAAGAAAATATCCAAGTATGCTCTCCAACAGGAATCCAACAATCCTGGGGTCAAGTACTTAAGGTAAATGCCTCATCTGCTTTAGTTCCACACAATACAGAATGCTCTATATTCAAGTTCTACCTAGCCAAACAAATGGAGCTCTTTGAAATACCCAAGCAGTTGTACAAATGGCAGCCTCCGTGGTGATCCCAGGACATATGCCGTCGTTGATTTTACAGTTGATGTTTCAAATTCTCATCTGCATGCAGAAAGTGCCAGGGAACTTCATACTTAAGTCTGTCTTCTCCAAAATACTGAATGCAAAACTTGCCAAGGAAAACATAACTATAGCTCTGCCTGGATAGTGGAATACATGTTCCCTCCTGCTTCTAACAAGTCTCTTACTACTCTCCCAATAAACAGACCAGATTTAAGCTTGTCCTTTATGATCATTGAAAATACCACATGGACCTGAAAAAGCAATCTGAATTTTCACCCCTTCGAACACCATACTTCTCAATTTTCATGTGCAAAACGTCCCAGTTACCAGCAGAGTGTTTCACTTCCACTTTCATTTTTATTGTGTACACAAAAAATTTTTGAAAAGGGCAAACAGAGCTAGATACATTTGAAACACTTCTGCATCAGTTTTCAGAGCAGAACCCATGGCAAGACCAGATAGTTTCACTTAAGAGTATTCACAGTCATGAGAAGCAGTGAAACATTTTCATTTCAATAAGCCTTAGAAACCTTGGGGGGGGGGAGAGATACAAGAGGCCACAAAGTCTGAAAACTTATTTAAAGTTATTCTTCCTCAATGTCCTGCAAATAAGAGTGGCCTGGTAGGAGGTACAGAGTGAAAGCCCATTTTCCAAAGCAAACTGGGTTGACTGACCTTCAGCAATGGGCTGATGGGCTTCAAAATTGTCACACTATAGCTGCCTAAAATCTCCACCCACAGTCAGATCTGAAGCTACCAGACAAGGGACTAGTTCTTTCGTCACAGATAGCAAGGCACTACATCTAGACTTTAAGCAGGTTAACATTATAGTATTCTGAAAACTCAGTATCTTCAGTTGGTAAGCTTAGTCCTCTGCCTAAAGTCTTCTCAAACACTTCATAAACCCAAAGAATACAGGATCAGAACAACAAATGACCAGAATTAAAGAAGCACTTATTTAAAAATTGTGCTAAAGCTCAAAAAAAATTCTATTCAAATGAATAATCAAATACTGCTTTCCTATTTAAAGAATAAATGCAATAATTTGGGTAACAAGACAATGGCTGTCTTGTTCTTTGGCTTCTGTAAGAATGTTAATCTGCTGCATAGAAAACTAAAAATGGTAAAAAAAAAATCAAAAACAAAAAAGTCATTGTAATTTTACTAACTTCTGGCAGGAAAGAAATTTCAGCCTTAGGATACCATTTAGGAGACTGCAAACCAATACAAATCAACAGAAAAAAAACACAGAACAATAAAATCAATTTACAAAGTGAGTCAGTGCCAGCAAAAATTTCAAAACCCCAAGTTGAAAACCCCCTCTTAGTAACACCTCCCAAAATTTTATCACAAAAATTATGGTGCAGCTTACTATTGCCATTCTCCTTTAACTATTTTATCCTTATTCTTTCTACATTAGCAGTCACTTTTAAGCATTTGCACAAAACCAAAACTGAAATGCTAGTAGAAAACAGCAAGTAGTTGTCAAACTGTCTTGTCTCAAACAGCACAACCATACCTTGCAGTTTCACAAAAGCCTAGCAAAAACATATGGATTGGCCACACTGACTCAAAGGTGTCCATCTAGCTCAGCCCTGCGCAGTCCCAGTTAGCAGCAGATCCATCTAGCTCAGCCTTGTGCAGTCCCAGTAAGCAGCAGATGGTACAGTACAAAGGGTGACAGCGAGAACAATTTTTCCCTAAAACAACACATTTTTGGTTTGCAAAACAGTCCACTGCAATGAGTTTCCTGGTTCAATTCTACCTGTTTACGCAGGTGTGCTCTCCCCTTCCCCCAGGAAAATGAGAAACTGGGGGGATATATCTATTTTTAAACCTTCTTCTGATTTTCAATTAATGCCCCCAGGTGTCATAGCATGAAAATACCTAGCAGTCTTCCTAAAGTTGGCTTCTTTATAACACTCATGATTTCAAAGAGGTCTACCACGTCTTCGCTATCACCTCCCAAGACCTGAAACCGATTTGGCTGCCACAGTGCTCTTCCATCCATCCATCCCTCCCTCCCTCCCTGCCCTTGGCCTTCCTTATGTCCAGCCCAGGGTCCATTTGACCTTCACTTAGCCAATTTCAGCAAATTATTCCAGCAGAAAACCCAACAACTAAACTGAACAGCTCAGCATGAGGAAGAGGACAGACTGAAGGCCTAAACCACATCTGCCAACATATATTGGATTTTAGCTTCCCAAGAACTACAGCCACAGAGGTTTTTTTAAAACCAGGAAGTCCTTGTTCCTCTCCATCCACAAAAACATACATACAAAAACAGTGGCAAGCTTTATTCAAGCCTTTTTTAGTTTTACACATCCTTTCAAGTGACAGTGATTATTATACTGTTTTCCTTTCTTCATAATTTGTAGTATTTCTTCCTGATGAACAGCCAGGCTTTTTCCAAAGAACAATCCACTATTACTCCCAAAAATCTCAAGTATAACAGCTAACCAGAGCTCCAATCATTCAGTTAAATCCAATCCAGGTATACACTTAACGGTATGAAAATACTGAATAAAATAAGCTCCTTCCTCCTTTTTCTCCCTGCCCCACTTTCTTCTGCTTCGCCACTACCATCTCATCACCCTGTCACAGTATCATGAAATACCATCAGAGATCTCTGCAGGCAACAGCAGTTGATGTTGAATCCCTCTTCACCATCCCTATGCTACACGTCAAACTTCCACTCACTTCTAAGCTAACTCGTACAATGCTCCAGTTGTAACCACCCAGTGCAGTAAAGATGCATCCCTTTTCTTCCCATTAAGATAACACTTTACATGTGTTTGTTTATCACACTTTTGTAAGGAAATAGAAATTTCTGTGGACCTGATCACAGCCCAAGTTGTGTACAAAGCTTCCATCTTGTTGAAATAAGAAAGACTTACCACTCGTCAACATCAAGAGAAATTAGAGCCTCAACTACTGTTCACAGGATACTATAAACAGACATGAGGCAACATAAAACAAGTGTCTGAGTGCTTCTCTGACAAAAAAGAAACACACCACAGATGCATAGTTTCTTAGCACGGATGTTTACTTAATAAAGAAAACAAACCAGTTTTACTTGGATTCCTTTATAACAAAGTTTAGAAGTAGTCAATTAGATGCATTTAGAACTCAGATAGGTGTATTTTTTTTCTTTCAAGCATCTACAGCTGAATCAGAATGGGACACATCTTCGTTATCCTTTATAGAAGTAAATAATTATTCAAACGTGGATTTTTCTATAAGCTAAGTTGCTATCATCTACAATAACCAATCTCTTTAAGAAGCCCTACCAAAACCTTGGCTCTACTGCTAAGCTAAAAGTCTCTCTCTACAAACTTTATGGATTGCTGAAGTATTTCCTTACTAATTTTGAAAACCTCATTTTTCAACTTCACATTGGTAACATCTGTGTAAAAAATTGCTCTTCATGAGTAGCTAAGTCTCCCTTACCCACCTTTCTCAATCACTTATTACTTACTTGGCATGCGTGGGCTTCCTCTAAAATGGTTAATACTATTTTCCTCCAAAACTATTGTCTTCTCACAGATGCCCTTGCACAGCTGTGCACTGACCTGAAGGAAGGACCTGGTCCTGCTGAAAAAAATTAATAGAGACTTCCAGCTCAATCAGTTCCCCCAAACTAGCTCACCTCCAGCCACCATAATGATAAGGGAGCAGCTGGAACACACAGAAGAGGCAGGGAGGGAGAGACAGCAACAAGCACAGAGGAGAAGCACCCCTTTCCACAGCAACAGCCTACACCAAGGTCAGTTTAAATCAATAACAAAGCAACATCCTTCCAAGACTGCAGAGCTACAGGTCTCGTATCACTGCCTGCAACACAACCGAAGTAAGACCAATTATCGGGAGTGCAGTTTCATAAGACGAAAACCAAAAATATTAATTTACTTAAAATGCAGTCTTAGAAAGAAATCCCAGAGAAGTAGTAACAGAGGTTCATACATCAAAGTCAATGGAATCAATTTCATTGTCTCTTATCTGTACTTCAGACTGAGGTATTACTGCGCTGTTTCCAAAGTAACTAAATACCCTCTATGGCTCCGACAGCAGTGTCTCAGTAGATAGTCAGGGAAGATGAACCAGGTAGGAGAGAAGAGATGGGGGCAGCCATGTTCCAAAAAGACCACTGGCTAAGTTAAGTCTTTCAAAGAAAAATTAAAAATATACTCTGGGGAAGACAGAGCTGTCTTGATGCATTTCATGTGCAAATAAAAATCACAAGTAGGAAAGGATATATTTTTTTCTTCCTGCCACATCATGATATACACATTGGAGCTACATGATATTATATACCCTAATTTTCATATTTAGCAAAACAGTAAACAATACTTAGCACTAAAAAAGCACTTTCACTTCAAAATAATTTTTAGATCTTTAGGCAATGAAAATAACTTAAGCCAACAGTATTTTTCATATAGGCATACAATGTTACAGCAAGAAGTTATCCTGCAACCTTCTATATATAGCAATCTCAGATTAAAATTACAGTAGAAGGCAGTTTCCTACTCAGAATAATTAACTGTCGTATTTGTTTCAGAATCATCACAGACCACATGTTTTGAGTGATTTTGTTTAGTTGCTAACAGTACAATACTCCTTGTTTGTTGTTCTTCAAATAAAAATACTAGGTAGCATTTCAAATTGAGGAAAAGCTCATCAAGCTTGTCATTTCCAGACTATAACTAGACAGAAACAACATAAGACTTATTCTTTTTATTCGCTTTAGATCTAGGCAGAAAAATCACCTGCTTACTGCATTTAGTGAGGGGGTAGGAGGGAGAAATGCATTTCAAGTAAAGTTCTGTGGTTGGGACAAAAAATTCAGCAGGTCGACAAAATATATGTTGATCATTTCCTAGCAGAGCTCACTGAACGTATTTCAACATGTAAACAGAGACAGTAGTGTAAATCTAAAAGGAAAAAAACCAAAATCACTTACTGAGCCAGTCACTCATTCATCAAATGTTACACATACAGGAAAAAACCCAAACATTCAGGGGTTACTGATGACCAATCTCAATGGAAGCCTAGAGGAGTTATTTACTATTAAGAATAAAATAAGGTTTGTGTGAGAATTTCCTTTCTAAATAAGTTATTTCACTTGCAGAGAACTCTGAATTTTAACAAATTCAGTTCACACAGTCACCTGATGGAACTGAGAAAAACTGTTCCTTTACTACATGTGCTTAATGATTACATACAGCTAACCCCTTCCTTTATTCTAAACCACAAAGCGAGAAAGAGCATTCATACCACACCTTCACATATGGAAAGTTTCCCATTTTTAGGAGAAACTACACAGAGCTTAGAAATCCAAGATGTCTCACCAATATTTTTATTCAACAAAAACTTGTTTAAATTAATGCTCTACCACAAGGTTTGTTTGCTTTTAAACACAGCTTTAAATAGGTTCAGATAAATTACTGTTTATAGCTTACCTCAGTTTTAGAAGCAGAGCAGATAATTTCTTACAAATTAATAATAACCACAGAAACAAAGTACACAAAACAAAAAGAATTCCAGTATTAAAATTTTAACTGGAGACCGTACCAGAGGACTGGGGTGCTGACAGTTTTTAAAATGCCTCATGATGGAAAAGAAAGGGTAGGAAACAGAAAGCACTGCCTAGAGGGAAAGGATCAAAGCTATCTTTGCGTTCCTGTAAATTCTGAGCTACTGCAAAAGTTAAAGCTTCACACAACCCAAGTAGCCTCAACAACCATTCCAATTTACACAAGTTTCTGTGGTGCTGCTTGTGGCTTTCGATACAAGCTACAACAGCCAGCAAGGGGTTCCCTCCCACCCCTGCATCCAGCAATCACCGGAGAAGCAACATTCCCCTGCAGCAGTTATCACTGTCTGCATGCAGAGGAAATTTTCTCCTGATAGACTTAAAAATCTTTGCCAGAGACCACAAGAATGAGATCTAAAAGAAAAGGTCAGTGGTTCTTACCCATTAACTCAAATTCTGTTGACTCAAATGAGTCAAGAGTTCTGTTAAAATGAGTGCTATTAACTCAAATTCTTAACTGTTCTGACAAGGGCATTATCTTCAATTTCCAAGACAGATTTTAGTTAAAACTTTGGAGTACTCTTCATTATACAGATTTAAGGATTCCTCTAACAAGTCTCTGGAAATGCCATGCTTTTGGAATTGGAAGGAAAAGGAGCAAGGTCCAGAAGAAGGGGGGGGAACCCACACAAAAACCAGATATGAAAAATACAGTAATAAGGTCTCTTCAGTTGAGTTTGAAGTGCTCACAGAAATCAAGTAACGAAATGCAGATTTTTACAGTACCCAGACAATCTTCATGTTCTGTTTATGCTGATTCTAAATTTTAACAAAGCATTATCATTTTATTCACCCCCCTTCAGATATGCAAAGATAGTTTCCATAGTAACAGGAGAGACTTAGTAGTATCCAAAGGCAGAACAAAACTAACTTATGTAACAACTCAAAACTCACCTTGGTTTGTAAAATGTATATGTGCTTATTTTAGGACAACATACATAGTGGTTATTTACTCTTAACACCTACCATACCTGGTCAAGATAAACATCTCAAGCTCCTGTATGTTAAAAAGCCAGTTTCACAGGTAGGATGCAACAGACTAATCCCAATGAAGTCTTCTCATACATCAGGATTTCTGCAGTAAATTAGAGCCAATTCTTATGTAAAATAATACACTTTTTACTTCTAAGTTCTTGACAAGGCATTAAAAATTACCAAAAAAAAAAACCCCTCTAGTAATTTTCCTAGCTTTCCCACATCATCACAGCTCTTGGCAATACATTCCTCTCCCCCAATGCTGACTGCGAACAAATACAAAAAGGATGTACAAGTTACAGCGCACAAGCTACAAATCAATTAAAAGTATATGGAATTGCTGATTTTATACAAACTTCAAAAAAAGGAAACTACATTTTTAGATGTTTTTCACATTGATAATATCATCATGGGAAATCTTATCAAGATCAACTGCCTCTGTCATTTGGTCCAGTCCTCCTTTGACAAATACATGGCAGCTCAACCTAGTTGTGATAGATGCATATCACTGAGGTTAGAAGAGAATGAGTCATGCCCAAGTTGCGTAGGAGCAGCTAGCCAGAATCTGGTAGGAGGTCCCCAGAAAAGCAGAGCTGTCTTCAGAGAGCTTATAGCTGAAAGAGCAACACAAAAACCTGCTAATGGAGGGATGATACAGAGTCAAAGAATCTCAGGGAGAGACACTGAGGGGTTAAAAAGGGTTTTACAGACTGCTGTAAGACCAGAAAAGGAAAACACCAGCTAAATAACCTGGCAAATTCTGGACAGGAAGACCAGGGAAGTCTTCAGAAGTGAAGCTGACTATCAAGAAAAAAAAAAAAAAACTCACAGGACACCGGAAGGTGCAGAATGCACTGTCAGAAGCACCGAAGTTGCAATGAATACAATGGAAGGCTGTAAGGCAAAAAAAAAAAACAAACACCACACCACTCAGCTAGGGGCAAAGGAAGTTACAAGATCTTATCTCTGAGCGGGATTCCAGTGCCACTCAGCTACAGAAAGGCCAAGATTTTTCCTGGTTGACTGATTTTTAATCTTTGTTTCAAAAACCTCTACAAATCCAGCTACGACAACTCACCAGCTGCTGACTGAGCTAACAAAACCTGGAAACGATGTTGCACAAGGTTTCCTTGCTGGATTTCTCCCGTTGCTGGGTTTCTCCTATTCATTATCACTAAAAATAAAAAGAAATACACTAAGAAATTAAAAACCTAACAAAACTGAGAACAGAGCAGAAACTAATTCGATTTCAGGGACAGATGACTGCACTGTGGTGCTGACAGAAAGTAAATGACAACTTGAAGTTGACATCCTTTAGTGGAGAAAGGACTCAAAGCTTCTGTTACTCCAACAGAAATGTTAACACCAGATGAAGAAGAACTTAACTAGAGACAAACAGATAGAAGTGATGGAATAAAAAAAAGCCTGAAATACTTAGTTTTCATCACTGGAGAAACCTACTAGCCTGAAAAAGCAGTTTGCTAGGGAAGTGACAGAAGTCTCATAGCTCACAACCTTTTAAGACCAGTGCACGCCAAAATAATCATGCAAAGATCATTTTGATACCTGATCAAAAATCACCGCACTCTTTGTATTATTCCACCATACATGAAGTCTCACACACAACCACTAACTTCCAAATGGATTATTCAAGCCCCAAAAGGTCACTACAACCATTTCACAGCCACCTTACTGATGCAATTCTATGGACAGCTGGCCTCGTGCCATCACAGGAGGCAGGCCACCCTTCTTCTGCACTGCTGACCCCACCTGCACCGTCCCATCCTCTCTCTTCTTTGCACTGGTGCTATTGCTTAAAGCATGTCAGGAAAGACTCAGATCCATCGTTTTTTTCTGTTGCCTGCATTTCTTTTCACATTCCCACAAGCTAAAGCAACAAACTGAGCTCATCACAACACTGGGGGCAAAGACAGTACCACATAGGAAGGGAGCAGGAACTCCCTCCCTCCTTGTGGGTTGCAAATACTAGGATGAGCATGCCTACTCCTACTAGCTCTCTTGTGCTAACAATATTGCTTGCATGGCCAGCTGGGGTCAAGTCCGAAGAAGAAAGCCACCCTTCAACAGCCACCCACATTAGAATGGCTTCAACCAATTGTGAAGTTGCAGCTAAAAACACATGTTTTCTAGAAACCCTCGTTTCTCAAATGCCTAAATCAGATTAATTTGAAGAGCTCAGAGTGGTAAAATGAAGGATAAGTTCCAGAAGGGAAACTCAAAAAAAACCCACATTTGAATGACTTTCACAAAAAAAGGTTACATTATGTGGTCCATTGTTTCTTCAGTAAATAGAACATAGTGCTGTAGTTAAAAATGGTCTAGCTCAATATTATAAGCCGTTATTTGAGAGAAACTTTTAGCCAAATACAGGTCCAGGTTTTCCATCTCACCTGAAAGGCGGCCAAATTAATCCATAATCATAGATTAAGTTTAGACTTTTAAACAAGAAAGGAATCCAAAATTATCTGGAGTTACAAAGCAACTTAATTAAAAGTCAATTAATAAACTGAATGTGAAAACCCACTGTTATCTTCAGGCTCAGAACAGAAGGTTCCTTAAAACTTTCTACCAAGTTAAGTAGTGAACGAGTGGAGCCAGCATGAATAGAAAATAGACTCATGGTGTTCCATCCAGGGGAAACACACTTTTGTTGATCTGATTTTCATAACCGTGACTAAATACCTTCAGCAGTGTCAGATGTTACATATACAGCTGTCATTTATAAATTACCATTAAAAAGGCACACATACACAGGAAGACAACAATAACAATCTGTATAAGCAATTAAGTAAATCCCTGTCTATCTGATGACGTATGGCAGGAGCAGAATCTTAGGCTCTTTCCTAGTCCTAAAATGTGCCGTACATCCCTTTTCTGTCAAGTGTCTAGATTATCTTTGCCAGCTGCTTCTCTAACCCAATAAAAACCTCCAATAATGGGAACTTGAATGATCTATGTAATTTGACTATTACAGGTAAAAACTTTCCAGCCTGTATTTAACTTAAATCTCACCCACTACAATCTACTTCCTCTTAACCTACACCTTAACCACAAATAAAATGGAAAAAGGTTAAAAAAAATCAATATGCTCTGTGAACTATTTCTTACATACCCACCCCTCCCACAGCCTTTTCCATCCCCCAAAATAAAGCAACACTTTTTTTTTTTTTTGGCATCAGTCATAGGTTCTGAGCCTCTCAATCCACATTGCTACTTCGCTCCGTACTGTCTGGATTGTTTAATACTCAAGGCTAGACATAAAAGTGCAATCAAAAAGAAAAAATAAAAGCCTTCTGTAACATAAACCGGATTGACATATCCAAGGATAGCACCCACTTTTGCCAGCTGCATAACGTTGCTTATTCAGATCAATTTGTGACCAGAACTCCTGGATTATTTCCTACAGCTGTGCTGCCCGCACACCTCGACTTGAGCTCCCGATAGCCTCTTCCTAGCTCAGCGGTTTAGACTTAGCAGCTTTTTATCTTCTGGATTGTACTGCTCAAACCTAGCAAAATGACTGAATTAAAAGTTTATTCTGTTTTTTTCCAGAGTGTTGGCAATCCCTCCCCTAACTCAATGGGACATCTGTAAGTTTTCCTCTTTTAAGGAAACAGTGATAGATGATATAACCAAATCACCCCCTGAACACCTCATCTGGTTTTCTCCCAACCTTCAAGAGTTCTTCCAGCTTTGCAAAGAGTGACTTAAAACTATTTGGGGGTTGGTTACCAGACCCGCAAGCAACTTACATGATCAACTGAAACACTGTATTTATCAAGCGGATGAACATGGAACTATGTTACAAACCTCCTAAAGATTAAAACCAATTCTAAGATGGCTTAGTCATGTGTATGTTCTAGACCAAACAGTCATGTAACACTATAAATCCACTTATACATTTATTTGAGAAATCTAACATGTTATTTTTTTCACCAGATTCACTGCTGGGGTGGGCAGGGAGGAGGCATCAAGACAGCTGACAAGCATCTCTGTACTTTTACAGTCTACAAAATATATTAAAAAAAAAATTACTTTTTTCCATACAGACTGACACATCAAAAATGATTAAGCATGAAATGTAGAAAGCACCAGCACTATACATAACAAGAACCATTTAATACCACCTACAACCAGATTAATTACGGTCTTTAAAAAAACAAAAAAAAAAAAACAAAAAAACAAAAAAAAGCATTTTCACAACACCCTCGGGAGGTATGACTGCTGCTTCACGGGCTGCGGATGTTCCAACTTCCTTAGTTTATATGGCAAGCCAACAGAGCAGACAATTTAGATTTCAGAAATGCCGTGTCCACAAGATCGCTAGATCACGTCGCCTTGCATCTTCATCTCAGAATTATTTCAGGAATACCGTTTCATTAATTATAATTAAAATTCATGTTCCTTAAGCGTTACATTGAGAAGAAACCCATGCGTGTTTCACCCACTGAAGTTCAGTAATATTAGCTCAGGATGTCAATGCTATTTCAAACATCAGAAGTTTTTCTCAGACAAGAAATGAAAGCTACTTAGATTCAGAAGGGGTATGGGGTTTTTTTCTTCTCTCTTCCACCTTCTGCACTTTCCCATATTAGAGAGCTTTTGGAAAAGCACATTACGAGACATGACCGACTTCTAAATGGTTTTGAGTGTTTCCTAACACACAAATCCCGCGTTCCTAAGCGAGCCATCTAAAGACCGTGAAGCTTCCTACTGTTCGGTACAAGGCAGATTCAGGAGGTGTAGAAGCAACTCGGAGCCGTCAAAGCCTGCTGAAATTTGATTATTTGAAATGTTTCAGCGCAACTGCCGGCTTTAACTGCAGGCGTTACCGTTTGCCCCAGGTACGGCAGTAGGAATAGGTACCCTTTTTTTAAAGGGTTAAGTGAAAGCGACGAAGCTTTCCGGGCGGGCTCAAACCCCTCGAGGGCAGAGGGCGGACGGCTCGGTCCCCGCAGCACCGGGCTCCCGGCCGGCGCGGCAGGCGGCTGTGCCGCGGCACGACGGGACCCACCCGCAAACCCGCGGGGGCGGCTCCCCCCACCCCCGCCCCGGGGCCGCCGCAGCCCCCCCGCCCCCGCCCCTCCAGGGGGGCGCCCAGCACCGCGCTCGGAAGGCGCCCGCGGGCTCGGGGGGCGCGCAGGGGCTCGGAGCCGGGGCCGCGCGGCTGGCGGCGCCCGAGACACCCGCCCGCACCCACGGGCGGCACCGCGGCGGCCGACGCGGAAGCGGCGGCTCCGGCTCCCAACAATATCGCTATTCAAGCGGATCCCGCAAACAGCCTGCGGCGGGCTCCCTGCCGGGGAGGGGCGGCGCGGCCGGGCAGCCCCCGCCGGGGCAGTACCGCAGTGCCGCCGCCGCAGCCGGACCCCCTGCAGACCGGCCCGGCGCCCTCTGCAGAGCCGCATCGGGGCCGGCCCCGCGGCGGAGGGGGGCGGCTCCGGGGCGCCCAGGCGCACGGCGAGCGGGGCAGGGCCCCGGCGGGAAGGCGGCCGGCCCCCCCTCCCCTCGCCCCCCTCCACCCCCCGCCGGCGGCGGCGGCGGCGGCGGGCAGGAGCAGCCCCAGCAGCAGCCCCGCCCCAGCAGCAGCAGCAGGCGGCAGGTCTGCACCGGGGCGGCCGCCGCCCGCCCGCCGGGCGCGGAGCCCCCGGCCGGAAGGGGGGGGGGGGGGGGGTCCGCCGCGCGCGCGCCACGAACCCGCCTGAGCGCCGGCCCCACGCTGCCTCCCGCCGCTTCCGGCGGCCGCCGCCGAGCCGCCCGGGCGACACGTCCCGCGCGGGACGT
Organism: Gorsachius magnificus; assembly: GCA_034008185.1. NCBI lineage: Eukaryota > Metazoa > Chordata > Aves > Pelecaniformes > Ardeidae > Gorsachius > Gorsachius magnificus. The sequence goes on from CM067084.1 coordinate 62,449,276, forward strand.
CACCGGGGGGGGGCGGGTCGCGGGAGCGGCCCCGGCGGGCCCGGGGGGGCGGCCCGGTGCGAACGGCGGCGGGCGCCGAGCGGCGGGCAGGAAGGGGCTGTCCCGTCGCCGCGGCCGGCCGGCGGCAGAGCTCCGGGGCGATGGAGCGCGGCCGCGGCGGCGCCTCCTCCCCGCTGTGCCCGCGGGGCTCGGCCGGCTCCCTGCCAGCCCTGCCCAGAAATCCTGGGGGGGCCGAGCTCCCCCTCGGCAGCAGCAGCCGGAGCAGAGTAATTCCAGAAAGGCAAACCGTCTTAAAACAAGACGCTTTAGCTACGGGGGCGGGGGAGAAACGAGACCTTGGAGCCTGTTAAATGTGTCCGTATCGCCGTAACAAACGCAGTCACCGGAGGAGAGCTTTCTAAAGGAAAGAAAGTAGGAGAGAAGGTTCGGTTCGGCGTGTACAGCCCTTCCAAAACAACCACAAAGAAGAAGAATGGTGTTTTAAATCTGATCCCGTAAAACTGAAATCAGGAAAACGAAGCCCTCGCAAAGATTAAACACTGATTTAATTGTGTTTAGGACCTTGGCAAAACAATCAAAACAGAAAAAAAAAAATACTTCTGCTTAAGACGTTTCCAGCAGGCCACTGAATGGGAATAAAATCTATATGGTGCCTTGTCCTGTCCAGATGTGTGGGCTTTTCAACCAGTCTCTTTTGAGTCGTTTAACCAAGAATAACCCTGCTTGAAAGACCGAATCCAAGCTGATGCCTCAGATCCCCAACACAAGACAAAACAGCGCAGCATGGATGGGCAAAGCTAGGTGCGCATTGCATTCACTATTAACTATTGCAGTCACCTAAGAAGTAACAGAAGCAGGGTTTTGAAAGGATCTTGAGAAAAGCCTTTGCCTGCTTTGTAAAGCCTACAGGAGACAGGAACATAAAACAGAGCTGTACAAGCTGCTTTCACAGGTCAGCAGGATCCAGAAAGCTAACTGTGAGATTATTATTGTGCCATTAAATGTGGCGGGAAATAATTTCTCTAGCAACATAGTTAATGTGCATACTCTGTCCCAGCTGAAACCTATTTTTATGCAAAAAAACCAAACCAAAACCCGAAACAAACCACTTTAAAGTAGTCATATAGCATAGGAAGATTTGGAAAATGCGTCTAAACCTAATGAATTCAGTTTAAATTGTGAAGTCCGTGCGTAGCTTTGTCATTTCTGTTGGCCGAATACAAGAGCCTTTACAGACAGACGGTATCTGACCAGAACTTGTGCAAAGAGAACAAGGAACTGCCCGCACCTTAGGAAAGCCTGCTCAGTGTTGTTTAACTTTAGGGAGGGGAGCTGGAGCAGAGTAAATTCCCCAGATGGAAACAAAGAAACCAGTGGTTAATTTAATTAGTTAGTTAATTTTAAAATACAAAGAGAGAGGTATTCATAAAGGGGACATGAAAGAGGCAGGTTTCCTGGATGGGTGTGAACTGTTCTGACCGGACAGCCACTGGAGTCAAAGGATACAGACTGCAGGAGCCCTATAGGGAACGCCATACGTCAGAATAGCTGCGAGATGGGGACACTCACAGAGAGCACATCAGTAAAAATGCTGTGGGCCTGAAGTAGTAAATGATCCTCGCTACAAATCCTCCAAAGTCACTTTGTTTTCACCTCTTGCTTTCAACTACCAGCCCCCAACTCAGGAAGCGTGGCATGGATTGGTTTCAAGTGATGCTCGTGTTCTGGAGTTGGGGGAGGTCACTGCTGGTTGGGGCACCTTAGCAGAAGACCTCATGATCAGAAGCATTTTAAATGGAAATGCCTCTTGATGGACTGCCGCTTCATATCATGGAGATTCAAGGAAGGTACCTACCCTGGGCTGCAGTCTAAGCCGTTAATCCACAGAAATGTAAATGGCTTGTGGTTTCAATATGAGGACCCAAATGCTGCTGAGCACCCTGCAAGGCTTGATCACAGGACCACAGAATAGTTTAGGACCTCTAGAGGTCATCTAATCTAACCCCCTACTCAGCCCTGAGGAACAATGCTTATAACCACATGCCAGTTTCATTTTGGACTGTGGCCACTACTTTTTAAGTAGAATGGTTCAGACCCTTTTCCACCTACCTTGTCCGCTTACCTAGTCCATACCTCCCCTACTGGACTACAAAGATGCTATGGATATAGTGGCAAAAGCTTGGCTAAAATCAATGTATGCTGCTCTTATCACCTCATCCTCAGAGCCAATCATCTCACCATAGAGGGCAATCACGTTGGTAGAGTTGTGCTGGTTCTTGTGAATCAACTTCTTGTCCTTCCCAAAAATGGTTTAGAGAAATTTTTCTTTCACAACCTTCTCTGAAAGAGAGGCTGGGTAAGGATGATGGTCCTGTAGTTTCCTGCACTTTGCTTTGATGATAGATGTGACGTTTGCTTTTTTCCAGTAACTGGAAATCCCATCTGATTGCCACAGCCTTTCAAAGGTGATAGGTTAGCCGTCTTCCTCAGCACCTTCACAAGCACCTCCTGTCCAGCTCTAAGGACTTGTAGATATCTAATTTCCTAAAGTGGCCCTAATTCAACCTTTCTCTACAGTCAGTAGCAGTCTCCTCCCCCAAACTTTGCCACTAGGCACAGAAATCTGTGAGGCCTGACCTTGCTAGTAAAGAACAAGGTAAAGAGTATCTCAGTATCTTGAGGATCTCAGCTTTTTCTGGGTCCTTCATCTCTAGGTCACCTGCACCATTCAGCAGCAGAACCTGTGGTTCTTTGGGTTAGTATGCTTGTAATGAAAATGATTTAGACTGGGTGTAGTCAGCTGTAAACAGAAAGGCTGGAAATGGTGTGAATGGAGAATGAATGGTAGTGCCTGGGCGTGGGGGCACCAGATGGAGCACTCCAGCAGCAAAAGGGCTCTCAGCATGGTCTGTGCTAATGGCACCCAAGCACATGCCTGTGCAGTTTCACAAGACACACAGATCTGGAGAAAAAGAGCAATGAAGAAATCCTGATGACTCACAGAGGTGGGACAGGATGGAGACACTGATCACTATCGGCTCTTAAAAGCAACAAAGAGGCATCTGCACAAAATCCGCACGTGGTCACCAACCTGAGAAGAACCCAGGAGATGTGAGGAAGACTTTAGAGCTTGCACCACTTGCTCTCCATGCAAATGCCATGGATGCTAGACCTATATGCAATACCTGGACACTCCTGAGCACGACACCCTGAGGGTGTGAGCAAGCATCAAAGGTGTTTCATTTCAATTTCTGTTTTAAATAAAGCCACCTTTCCCTCAGAAGGTCTGGCACTAGTGCATGCTATACTGCTGATAGAGTCTTGCAACAGTATTTCCTGCAAGTGTGTATGCTTCTCTTTTTGCAGGGAGCAAACTGTTCTCAAGGCCTAGAGTCAAACCATTTATGTTACTTTCAGTCATGAGTCCTGCTCAGTATTAATGGTCTCCCGCAGTCTTGGTCAAATTTTCTGAGTGTACTTTGCTGTATGGGTAACCTGAGATGCTTTTTTGATTCCTGTCTTCCATCCTTCCATCAGAGCAGAAAAGTCTTTTTTAAAAAAAAATCTTGTATATTTTACTGCTTTGAGTTGCCATTTCTGTCAGCAGTTTTATCATCCACCTAGCCTTGTTGTGCACATTGATTTATCTAAACAGAAAAAGGGAGAGGAAATAATCTTCAGAGTTGTTTAATGCCCACAGTTCTTTCCAATACACACATTTGGCCAGTCCTAAAACCCCCTGGAAGCCAGTTTGAACAGTAGAATAAAGAAAAGAAATATTTTTACTGCTATTTGTTGCTATTTACAGTCTCTCCAAACCACAAGCTGGGAATGCTCTGGGAGGATGTGAGGACTCAAGAGGAAAAATATTAACCAGGTAAAGAAACAGGTTGACAATAGCAGATGAGAAAAAATCTGGTGGGCAAAACAGAAACAAAGCACAAGCTGAAAAAAATGCTGGGAGGTCACATTACAGAAAAGATGACTTAGAAATAATAAGCAAAAGTTCAGGTAGAAATTAATACAATCAGATTTGTTTTATTAAAAAACAATGCAATACAAACTGACAGTAAGTTAATGTAAATTCAAATAAGTGATGACAACCGGATTGTTGGTAAATTGTCCAAAAAGCAATTGGTTCTACAAATGCTGTGAAAAGAAACAATCATTTTGAACAGGTTTGAGAGTAAAACTCAAATGTCTTCTCCTGATTAGGTAAATTACTCATATCTGCACCCAAATTATAAAAAAAAAGTACTAACTGCAACCTTCTAGTTCTCTGATAAAATCTCGAATGAAGGTGTAATTTTATAAGCTTTATATTTGCCAGGATGAGAGGATCACTTTAGGAAGCCCCTCCCAGTTGTTTCTGAGTTACTGAAGTTTATGCTTTGAGGGGGGAAAGTCATTAGCTCAAGAGGACACTATACAAAGTATTTTAAGGGGTTCTGTATTCCCAGCCTTCAATGGACTAAGAAACTATGGGCCATAGATCTTATCTCAGTCCAGTAATGAAATCTGAACTGAGAGAATGGAAGTGAATTAAACATTTTCCTTATCTCAGGAGAGTATTAACCCTCATGATCTTCTTGGCCAAGAGTCTAAGTATCTCTCCAGTGAGCAAATTGCCTGGTAATGGGCTAAAATGCTGCTAAAATGACAAAATCTCTTTCAATCAGGGAGAAAGAGCAGTCATTAACTGCAAACTAGAGCTGTAGATCTGCAAAGAACTTTTTGATTATGTCTCCTAATTTTAGGTATTTTTTTTCAATCAGTATTGTTGCTAGTATTGCAGAAGATTTTTTTTATATATATGTAACACTTAAAGACTAAAGGCAAATAGAAAAAAAACTCTTGAAAAATACAGAATGTTCAGCAAATCTTCATAGCAGCTGAAGCTCCTATTTGCATGGAAGCTCTGCTTATGCTTTTTACAATTTGTTGAGATCTTTATGGGAATAAAGAATAGGCAGACTGTCCTTGGATTTTGTTTATTTCAAAAATAAACAAAGACTCAATCTGTTTACACAAGATCTGGAGGCACATCCAGAGATACCAAATCTGAAGGAAAACAATGGCAGAATGAGTGAATAAAATATTCCAGGCAGCGCTTTGATTTCTGGAATCTGTAGTCAGAGCCAAACAGCTTTGCCAGGACACAATCTCACTGGTGGTGGAGGAGCAGGAATCTTGCTATCCAACTGAATATTATTTGGCATGTCAGTTAGATTACAACAAAGCGATGGCTTGTTTTATGTTTTGACAGCTAAAGGACACTGAAGAGTAACACAAAAGCACTTGTGGAAATGCTTGCGTTACAGATGAAGGTGGTCAGAAGTACGCTATAAACTGCCAAAGGACAATCTTGGAGATCATGATGTGACTGAGTCCCTCTCCTCACTGAGAGCATACCTCACTATAACTTTTTTTTACCAAAATTGCTTGCCAGGCTGTAGAAGTCCAGACATCTTACTAAATTTTAAGAAGGCTTTGATTGTGGCAATTTTGCATGCCCAGTAAAGTCGTGATCAGTTCATTTGTAGCTCAAACTGTCTTTAGATGACCAGTGTAGCCATTCTTAATGTTTAATGAACAGTGGTATTACACAACCAAACTACACACTAAAAATAGTTTGCTTGCCATCTTTCAGTTTTCAAGCAATGTAATAATTCCACCCATTTCAACACCGAAGTGATAGAGATAGAGATGAGTCACTGAAAAAGGCTATCTCAGAGGGAAGGGAGTACAGATAATTTCATTGCCACATGAAAAAAAAAAAACAAAACGATATGTACACAATCTTTCTCTCATCTGCTCTGAATCTTAGTAAATCTAAATTCACCCTCGCCTAGAGCAGAGACAGTCAGTGCCTTGTGTCTGCTTATTCCCTCCCTTTCTGCTAGGCAGGAAACAAGGAAAAAAAATTACATTCAGGAGGTGAGAAGTCACTACTGCACACGATCAGCTTTTACCTTATAAGAAACATGCTGACCAACTGTGTGGGAAAAAAAAAGAATAAAAGTCACAATTTAAAAACTATCATTTGGACGTAATAATTCAGCACATACAATCCTAGCAAGTATTGAAGACTGCCTCCTGGAGCGTGTTCAGGTATGTTTTCACTGGGAGAAAAAAGTTGCCACTCACTTGCAACAGGAACTGTTCAGGATGGAGTCTGCCTGTTCAGGCTGGTGTTGCTGAGCTGGGGCATCAGTTACCATCTCTTCAGTGGCCAGAAAGCAACTGTTGCATTAAAAATAGCATAACTAGTAACTTTCAGATTTTTTTTTTCCTCTGCCTAGATAATGAGCTAAAGCCCTGGTAGCTCCTAATGTATAGAGCTGCTTTTTACCTGAATGAAAAATGCTGTCAGATTAATTATTTATGATAGAAATCATTTGCCCCATTAAGTAAATATTTGGGATAAGAACAAAGAATATTTATGACCTTATGAAGAAGCAAGAAGGAAGTGACCAGAGCTTTTACTTAAGTGTGGTTCTGGTAGTTCTAGCAGCTGATGACTGAAAAGTGGAACAAGCAATCAGAGGCCAGAGCTTGAGCAAGCAGGAAATCATATTCTCATGATCTGTGACTAGCAGACAGTAATAAAAAGCCTAGTGAACATGTGTATCATGTGTAAATACAATTCTATTGTCAGATGGTTTGTGGTAGATTGAAATGGCTGCTCTGAGGTCACAGCAAGCAGACTGTTTCCTGGAATTTCTGCAGGCAAGTTGCACATCCTGTAAACAGGAGCTCTCTAGATCCATCACAACTCTATGGCACGCACTGCCAGGTACCGGGAGCGACGTGGCACCTAATAAATAAGATCATTCTCCAGAGGCAGAGACAGCTAGTCTCAGATCACCCAGAAAGCTGAAGGAAATCCAGAAACTACTGCTAAGAAAATCAAATAACATGTATTTTGTCTTTGTCTCAACTTTTTTTATGTTTTGGTTTGGGTAATAGGGAAAAAAGCATTGGCGATCATATCTTCCATTACAAGGCCATTGGAAAGAGACCATCTTCCCACTTTCAAACCCAACCTTGGGCATTTGGCATTTCAACTCCCTACAAACAGCTGTATTTCCCAGGAAAACAAAACAAAACAAAAAAACTGAGAGTGAAATTGCATCTATTGCTTGCATCTTCAGAAACAGTACGTACAGTTCATTTTTGTTCGTGCTTGCTTTGCAGGTTGTGATACTTGGAGGGTTGGGTGCAACGTGCTAAACTTCCCTGAGCAATGGAGCTGAACCAGCTTCACGATCTTCCTTGGATCTGGGCTTTTTTTATTCCTTTATCTGCCTTCATGATGAAATCAGGAGAGTTTTGGTTAGGGGTGGGACAAAAAAGTTCCATATTCAGTGAAGTTTGTCACCTTTCTCTGATACGATCTGTTTAGGACTTCCATATCTATTGTTCAACGAGTTTTAGCAGTTCTTTTTAAACTGTTCATGGTAGTTAATGGGAAACATAGGGAAGGGCTCAACTAAAAGCTAGACATCTAAAGCAGAGGCAGTCAACTCCTGATCCCTTTAGAATCAGTAGAGAGTAATGGGAACTTCCAGAAGGTTGTTCATTCCATACTGGAATAAGCGTCTAAGATCAGACAACTTTTCCTTTTAAACACTTGTTTCTTTCCACTGACAATAAGGGGAGACTTGCAAAATTATTTTAGCCATTTAACTACCAGATTTCTAAAATAAGTTGAACTAGATCCTGCTCTACATGTCTTGCCATTAAAAAGAAGGGTTGAGAAGGGGGTGGAGAGGAGAGAAAAAAGAAACTTCCAGGAAAAAGAAACCAAATTATCATTTGTCTCTCATCCACTAGGGAAAGTGCTCCTGATGCTTTTCCATACGCCTTATTTCACAACCTTGGGACACAGGAACCCAAATAAACTTTAGGCCTTACTGAAATGATATACCTAGAAAACAACCATAAAGGTAAATACAGCATGAAAGAGTTGGAACACACATCCAGTAGCAATGGGTAAACCTTTCCTAATCATTTGCTATTTGCTGTCATATTTACGCTTAAGTTAGTTGAGAGAGTATCTTCAGAACCACTCTCAAAAGACTAAGGAGAGACTCAGAGAAGCACTTGACTCCAAAGATTCATTCCCGGTGGGGACAGCTGTGCTAACACCAGCACCTGGAACCAGGATTTGTGATCCTTCAAAACTGAAGGCTTCGATATTGCTCCAGGAGCGGTGCCTTCTACACAATCTTGATATTTCTGTAGTCTGAAAAAAGAAAGACGAGCTCAAGGAGTTAGCTACAAGACCAAAAAAATTAGGTTGCTAATGTCTCCTGAATTATAAAGGCTTGAGGTAGGTGGGGCACCTCTCCAGAGTTACTGGAGAGAGATTGCAGCAAACCATGGGCTAGGGCAGTGGGTATTGTTCCTTAACGCAGGGCAGTTGCCTTGTCCTGGGAATTTTAAGCTGGAAAGAAGAGCACGATACACAGTTTACTCCTTAAATTCTAACAACTCCTCCTTCTAGATCTAACAGATGGCCTGTAAACTCACACTGAAAACAGGGGGCTAGTGAAAATCTAAAATAAGTATTATGAAGAAAATAAAAAGCTAAAATGCATTAATCCTCATTAAAATCTTAATACAGCACTGAGTCCCATAATAACCCTGCCTTGAATGGCCTGGCTCCACCAAAAGCAGAGCGTACAGCGCTGACCTGTTTGCATTGGAACAATTTCCCAAGCCGTATCAGTAACCATCTCTCTGTTCAAATGTCTGGACTGCATTCAGGAAAGAGAAATTTATCCTGCAGTTGCCATTTAATAATCTCACCACGGTGTTTTCAAAAAAAGGGGCAAAATTTCAGTCTAGAGAAAGCCAAAAAGCTGCCTTACACTTGTGCTGAGAACATACTCATTTCAGTTGGGTTGTGTCTGGTTTTCTGAGAGATCTACAGTAAATTCTCCAAAAGAAGAACAAAAAAGGCCAGTTCAACTGCAAATATTCTCCATTAAATTGTTTGGAACTTGTGAACAAAAAAAATGTATCTATGAAGGGCTATTTCTTCTGTAACATTTTGCATTGTATATGTCTTTGTGCTGGTGAAAAAAAAGGTGATCTTTTCCATTATAAAAGTACAACAGACTGAACTGCGATTTTATAAAAATGTTCAGAATTGCTTAGCTATAAGAACATTAGCCCTGAGTTGAAAACACAGCTAGAATAGCTGTAAGAATTACAGTTCCTGCTTCTGAACTAGGAAAAATATGTATTTATATAAAATTCCTTTATTCAATAGGAAAAAAAATCACATCTGAATAGGCAAAGATAGACCTTACATGCCAAAGAGAGCCTTGCTTTTTATTAAAAAAAGAGAAAAAAACCACCACAGTTTACTTTAAAACCAACAAGATTTTGATCAACTTCTGGAAAAAAATGCTACCATTTTGCAGAGACCAGGAAAGATCTGACAAACTAGAAAAAAGTGTAAAGCCTCTAACATTGCAAATATCTATTGTACATATAGTAAATGTCATATAAGAAATTTTTTATTATTATTATTCTTTGCCCAGATTTCACCATTCCCTGGAAATTATACTTTTATTTTGTTCTATCTTTAAGTTCTAGAATACTGCATAAAGATCCAGTGTATGCAAGACAAAGTTTGTACAAATGACCGACTGGACCCCTCCCTCAACCAAAGCATAGTAGCAGGGACGAGGTCTATGAGTGGCATAGAATAACGGGAATATATTCCATTACCTGCTTGACAGTCAGCGCATACACCGCTCCATGTGACTTCTTTCAAATCCAAGGAACTCAGTATAGTTTCAGACAGGTTTTTTCCCCAACTTTGAGTGAACACGTAGGCTACCATCCAGCCCAAGAAACTTTGCACTCATTATGGTGTCTGTAACTTTACTGCTTCACTCTCATTCTCTCCTGCTAACTGAAAACCTGCAGCATACCTTCTCCACACAGTTTCTCCAGTGTTTGCATTCAGAGCTGTGACACAAGATGTTCAAGAAAATATCCTGGGCATCAGTCCCTGCTGTTTCAGGAGGACTGCACTGACAGGACGGTCTTTGATGGATTTGACTTTTTAAGATTTCAGACCTTTATTTAGGTCTGTATTAACCTAGATTGTTGCAAAGCCCAAATGTCTACTGCTTCCATCTTTTAATTGTGTGTTTTCAGGCCTGAATATTGATTATCTGCCTAAATAAATAATACATGCTGTCAACCGGCTCCCTACGATAATACTAATCCTTTATCCATATCACCAGCTAATGCAGCAATAGACTGTTATTGAACCTTTAAAGTTTTTCCAGGATTTCTTTGTAACAGATTAGAAACAATAACTTTCTTAAGGAAAGATGAGAGTCCTAATCAGAAAGGCTTTTTTCTTTAGGCTGTAAACTGTAATTCACAAAGACTGGAAAAACAGATTACACAAAACTATGTAAGGATGACGAATATTGCAAAAAAGAGAAGAGAGGAGAAGATAAAGCTCTGGAACAGAATCATTTAGTCATAAAAGTCTGAATTTCAAAATTTTGTGAACATATCAGAAAGACATTTTCTCTTTCATATGATAAACAAAACTTACTCAAGCTTTTAAATTAGCAATCATGAATTCAGAAACACCTTTTTACCTTTTAATTGACACACGTGTTTTAATTGCTGAATAAAGATGCAATCTAAAGTCAGTAGAAGAAAGTGTAACTTGTTAAATACTCAAAGAGCAAATAATCCCTTTCTGTGTTGCAGAGATCATAGTATACAGCAGTTGAGGACTTCTTCCCATAAGCTCTTTCTTTCAAGAATCACTTTCCACGCAGTGCAAGTGGGTTTGGCGAGAGTGACCTGAGGTGGGAGACCGGCTCTGCTGCCTGTATGTTAATTGTGAGGGGTATTAATACTGATAACGCTATTTTCCCATTTCTGTCAGTTAACTGTGGCCTCTTCAGAAACTGGCTATGGTTAGAATAATTCAACTGTATGACAAACTAAAATTAAATATCTAAATATGTCCTTGTGTCAGAAATTATGGAGCAACCTCCTTCACCACTAACATGAATGCCGAAAGCAACCCGAACTTCCTTCACAAGCTGTAACAACGCCAGTTTTCCACAGTCAGAACTTGATGTTAACATTAATGAACCAAGACTGGGCTTCAAAGCAACGCTTATGTTTTTGTAACCCAGAAGCACTTAAAAAAAAAAAAAAAAAAAAAAAGGGAGAAAAGGGAAAATGTTGTGACACTAGACATATTATCAAAGAAATTCAGATAAGAATTCTGAACAGATAGAAAATTAAACACTATTGCTTTTTAGAACATATATTTGTGCTGATTTGCTATTTATAATTGGACTCATTAAGAGCATAACTATCTTAGCGCTCTTCAGAAAAAAATCACAGAATGTACCATTCACGGAGCACGCAACTGCTGCATAAAACAAACTATCAAATACCTACTAAAACTATGTGGCTATAACATAATATTTTGTTTTTGACTGTCAAATTCCAATTTGTCTCTTAGCAACATGATACAGATTTTTTTTTTTGTTTAAAACAAAGCACAGAAATCGGTCGCACGCTTCGCCTTGTGCAAATTGTGAGCTTGAGCTCCTTTGTTAAATATTCCATTTATTTTGGTCATAATCCCAAAAGAAACAATTTGTTCAAACTGTTCAGCCAAACACAATGTCATTTGGCAAAGCACCATGGTTCTCCATAAAGCTGATTCTCTAGAGATAATGGTTTGCACATACCAGTAGTCCAACATCTAGAACAACACCCTGGGTTTGAAATACGGGCAAAAGCAGACCCCACTGCATCCTCCTTCACAGACCCTGAAGTTCACCTTCAGCAACCAGCAATGTCTGACAATACACAGGATCAGGCAAATCTCCTGGGGCTTAAATGCAGACTCAAAACCCAGGTTTGCCGTATCACCGCCCCGTAATTGCTTTAAGGCTGGTCCCCAGTCGGTAATTAGCACAGTTAGATTGCGTTACAGTCGTTGATGTGTTGCACTCTTACCAATCCTGCTGAACCCAAGACGAACATCCTATTCTGACTGTATATTTGCTCTGTCCCCTTACCACCTACCGTTCCCAGAGACACAAGTATCCCGAGATGCTTCTCTAAAGCGTAATTTGCCCGTATGGCCATCATTTAATAGGTGTACTATCAATTGCCTAATTAAAACAATACTAAGGTGAGACATTTTAACACTGCTTTAAAGCAGAGCACAACCATTCCACTGCTGGATCAAAATGACCTTCCCTGCATTAACTGTTTTCTTAAGTATTGAAAAAGCTGAGCATGAAGCGTGCAGGAAAAAAAATTCTTTCAGTGATTTCAATGAGTGGCACAGCTTATTCTGGATTCTAGAGATTTCAGGATTATTCTGTGCAGAACGGCTTACAGACACACAGTCCCTCATAATAAGTGTGGCCTTGTGCTAAAAGCCTGAAGCCTGCCGAAGGGGTTTTTTTGCCCCCTCTAATACTGGGTCCTAATGCTGTAAAAAAAACCCAACCCAAAACCCAACCAACCGTGCCGCAGTTGTCCTTCAGCACTTCTTCTGAAACCCAGCACGTTAATACAGCTGTCTGGAGGGGGAATTATTCATAGAATCGTTTAGGTTGGAAAAGACCTTTAGGATCATAGAGTCCAACCGTTAACCTAACCCTGCCATCCCACCACTAAACTACGTCCCTAAGCACCTCATCTACCCGTCTTTTAAATATCTCCAAGGATGGGGACTCGACCACTTCCCTGGGCAGCCCGTTCCAATGCTTGACAATCCTTTTGGTGAAAAAAATTTTCCTAATGTCCAACCTAAACCTGCCCTGGAGGGGATGGCTCTCCACTGGTGCTGTCCAGGAGGACAGGAAGGCTGGCTCATGCCCCCTCCCACCAGCCATTCCCCAGAGGACCTTGCCTTGGCCCTGGCCCCTGGCCTGGCCCCGGCCCTGCCTTGGCCCTGGCCCTGCCTTGGCCCTGGCCCCTGTCCCAGCCCTGATTCTGGCCCTGGCCCTGCTGCCTTCCCCGGCCCAGTAACTGCACACGCGGCGGGTTTCTGGGGGCCGGAGGAAGCCAGCTGTAGCCGGCCATACAAAACACAAAGCCCCGTTGATCTCAAACACGCGCTTCAGCTAATTGACTTTCCAGTGTGGGCTTTGGGGATGAAAGCAGCCGGTGCAGCGGCATCTGCCAGCAGCCAGGCATGGACAGGAACGGCCTTCAGGAAAGGAGGGAAAAGGAAGAGCCCGGAGCTCCTGCCACCCCTGCTGCATCCTCCCTCCCTCCCTCCGCCCTTTCCTCACATAGAATGTGAGGAACCTGACAGAATATACGGCACCGATTTGCAAAAGTACAGGGGAAGGCTCTTCCCCTTCCTCACGGAAGATACAGCCCTACAGTTCTGCAGTATATTTCAGTATCTTTTAAATAATCTCTTATTTAGCGTTAATAAGCAGCTCGCTAAATTGCTTTCCCCTAACTGATCTTTATACAGCAATTCTGTTTAATGAAATCCCTTCAGTCTGGTTGGAAGAATTTTATAAAATTCATTACATGACAGTAAGAGAGGGATATGCTTGGGCATATTTTTTTTGCTGGTTTCTGATAATGAGTAGAAATGTGCCGTAAACTGGTGTCTCTTTCCAGCCTTTTCCCTTTACTGGGATATCTAACTGTTTTACAGTCTGCATACCCTCTCAATTTCTCATAATAAAATTTGTTACTATGACAAAAAAAAAATCCACTAAAAAGTAGAAAGTGTTCTAGTTATTCAATTGTTCCATCAACCAGCCATCAAGGTTTAAGTTTCAATATATTTTTGGAAGTACTGAATGAAGATAATGTGGGTACATTTTTAGACAAGCCTATTTATGTTTGCGTTTTTTAAACAGTCTATTTGACATTACAAGAAATCTTTGACAGACCATAGCCAGAATCCTAAATTAAGCAGCAAAAAAAAAAAAAAATAATAAAAAAAATTGATCTTTATCTATAAATATGGAGACAATTCATTCTTGTACTGAAATGTCTGTTTATATTGATTTCAACAGGGAGGAACAGACCAAGAAAAACAATTTGGCTAAACTGAGCCACTGAAGGTTCAGCTGAGCCTGTTTAAACCAATGTAATTATCAATTTAGATATGATTCTACTATCAAAATCTGGCCATCACTTAGAACAGCAAAAATGCAAAAGGTGTTTTAGGAATTGTGAAGTTAAATCACAGATTACAGACATCAACATGTTTGAATTGGTCTCTAAAGTTAAAGAATTAAAACTTAAATAATTGATACTACCTACGTATACAGAGAAGTATTGAGCTGTAAGACAGAAACCATTTATTTTCATATTTTAAAAAAACAGTTGAAATGATGGAGTGTTATTTAAGCAAGTGAGATTAAAAATACAAGCATCAGCCAGAATCTGAAACTCAGTATTTTGTTGGAACTAAAATAAGAAACTGAGGGGAACACGAAAACAGTACATCTTCAGTAAAAGCAACTTTTAAAAACAGATTTTAAAAAGATAGAAAACTAACCATATAGTTGAAGTCTAAGGAGAGGATGTGGTTAATTTTTAATCTCACCTTAATCTTACTGTTAAAGCAATTATACTCGTTATTCCTGCATACATGTGTCTCTGCACACATGTGCATCTTTCCGTGTCTCAAAAAAGTCAACTTAAACCCCTGACAAAAGGCAGCAGAGGTCTTCAAGAGATTCGCTGCTACAGCTGGTCCATAGGATACCTGGCTCAAGAGCCACGTCCCACCCATGAAGCCTTTGGCCAACCCTGAAGTACAGCATCACCCCAGGCCCACAGAGCAGCCCACCAGGGCAGTCAGCGCCAGCGGCCTTGCCAGCAATGCGTGTTGGTCCACAAGAGCCACAGGGCATAAGGTGCCTGGTCCAGCCGCCCAGAGAAAGGAGGGTGGAGGTCAGCAAGACTTCAAGTGCTCCAGCAGGGAAGGTAGAAGGGACACAAGGGAGATGCCAGGTTTTGGGATGAGTAATGAGATGCCAAGTCAGAGGAAAACAGACCGCATTCTGTTAGTCACAGAACTGCTTGTTCAAACAGGAACCCAACAGTCACTCTCTCCCCCTACTTAGAACACTTTCAAAACTATTGAAAATGAAAAAAAAGAGAAAAAAAATTGCTCGAAAAAGGAATGGGTTAGGATACTGTTCAGATTCTGCACAATGTACTTGCGCAGAGCAATGGGAATTAGAGGGTCAGCAGGCCTCTGGGGAATCGCCCTTGCTATTTAGTAAATACTTTTAATTCCCCAAAAAGCCATGGTAACCTTGTCACGACCTTACTGAGCCACAGTTCTTGTGACTGCTTTGTAACATTATAATTTCTAAACTGCTACCCAGACTTACAGATTTTAAAAACTGCAAAATGCTGCGTTTGTAGAAGTAGATGAACATTATGTGTTGTTCTGAAGATGAAATAAGGTCTTGTGGTTAATACGCAAACCGAGCATCTTGAAGTATAAACAGGAATCCGGGAGAGACTGCTC
This sequence comes from Gorsachius magnificus, assembly GCA_034008185.1. Classification (NCBI taxonomy): domain Eukaryota; kingdom Metazoa; phylum Chordata; class Aves; order Pelecaniformes; family Ardeidae; genus Gorsachius; species Gorsachius magnificus. Next base: position 62,464,814 of record CM067084.1, read on the forward strand.
ACATCTTTTAGGAATTTATGCTGTAATCTTTAGCAAATCACTTGATCTTTCTATGCCTCCATTCCCCATATACAAAACAGGGTAATACTTGCTGTAAAGACAAAAGCTGTCATATGTCCTCCTTTTAAAAAGTAGATGTCATGGAAAAGCCTCTAGTTAAACAGTTGATACAATTTCTTGCAAATATTAAGGAAAAGATCCATTTTCTTTGCTATCCAGAACAAAACTTCCCCAAACATTCTCAGTCAATACATCATATCTGTTAAGCAGTTTGGTTCTTTGTATAAGAAGTGATCATATTGAGTCCATAACTTCACCGTTTTTAAAATTAGCCTTAGAAATTTACTAGCAGTCTATAAAAGTTCAATAAGTTTCTTACCACGTTATCCTGAGACGAGAATCACAGACATAAAGCTCATAACCTTATCTAAGACTACAGCTTAGAACACTTTTCAGACAACTTTTGAGCAACCTATGAAGGATTCATGTTTTACTGTCATACATTCAGTATGTATGACAAATGATGACAACTACATACATGTAAACTAGGCAAAGATCACTGTCCTATGACAAATGCAGTGGCTATATCAGCCGTTATACTCTTTTGACTTTGATCCTTTTTCAGGTATTAAGATATGCTTAATCAAATCAGATTATTGATTTCAACTTTGGTATTAAACAAATCAGTGGAAAAACCTGGAAGACCTCGCAAAAAGGTACGGTCGCTAACAGACGACAAGCCAGCCTGACAGCGTAGTGACAATCCGTCACACATCGATATGAGTTTGGATTCTGAACTGAAGCCTGAGCTGTTGAATCAGGCTGGAAAACTGGCAGAGGCATAGCATTGCTCTCCCAGAGAGGGTGTGGGGTATGGCAAAAGGACTCTTGGCATCGTTCTTCGGGGAATAGTTTGGCTCATGTAAGGACCGGCTCCAACAAGTCCTGAAGGAAGCTATGCTCGGGCCTTCTCTGCAGGGGAATGCATTTTACAGCATGGGGCCTTTGATGGGACTCTGGGTAGGAGCTCAAAAGACGCCCGAGATAGCTGTATACCTAACTGTAGATGAATGGGGAATGCGTGACTACAACTCTGCATATGAAAAGAATAAACGGAAGCAGCTAACGTGAGAAAGAAGATGGAGAAAATTTCTGTGAAGAGAATAAAAACGATAGACACAACAGAACTGGTGTATGATCCTACCTTTCTCTTAGAAAATGAGAAAAAACTCTTGCAAGTATTTTTTTTCCCTCAGTTGATGGTATTTGAGCCGATGCCCTCTTAAGCTGTGAGCTTGAAAAAGTAATTTCATATTAAAAGAGAGCTTTTACAACTCTGACATTAACATCACAATGCTCAGATCATGAATTACATTTACTTTATTTAATGTAACATTACATGCATTTTAGACACTGATTCATATTGTTTATTTGCACAAGTAGTAATTCTTAATGTTCAAGTGATAACCACTGCTGTTAGGGTGAAGTTCAGTAGCATGCACTGCACACACTCGTGTGCAAAGTTACTGTTTTCAGTTAGAAAATGTTAAGGTCATGATTTCTAAATTGGTATTATACATACAGGTTCATTTTGGTTTTATGCAGACATTGCATAGTTGATGATTAGCTTCTCAAAAAAGACTGGAATTGTGGTACCAGTACTGTTGAAGCAGATCAAGTGACGGTAGCGAACAAGAAGATTTGAAGAAGAGGCATAACTTTCAGGGTTGAAAGGTCAGCAAGTACAGCCTAGGATAAAAACCAGAAAGGCTTGTTAAACTTGATATTTGAATCAAATTTCTTTAAAGAAAGTCAATAAGTCAGAAAAAGATTTAAATACTACAATACTAACAATAATTAGATTCAGACCTGGCTAGAAACAAATTATTTTGTTTTATATTAGTGCCTTATTGTATTATTTTTCTGGCTAAATTTCAAAGAAAAAACGTATTTTTATGTATATAAACCAAGTAATTTTATTTTAGCCTGTAGCCTTACTTCAAATATACATGGCATCATGGGTGAATAAGGGGTCTAACATTTCAACTTGCTTCTAAAAATAATTGGGAATTAAGAATCCTTATCCTGTGGCTTGGCTAGTACTTGTGAAGTAAGTCCAAAGTAATGACTCAAATAAATGTCTTCTCATGAAAGTACCTCAAAACAAACAAACAAACAAAAAAAAACAACAAAAAAAAGACAAGAAAGAGACATCACAAGCTCTCAAAGTTTGAAAAAAATACATCACTAGATTTTGGGAAAAATACATTTTAACAAATTACTAGAGATAAACAATAATAATCTTCATCTTAATGACTTCATTTTCTTCATTTCCCATCTGTAAAAGGACAGTACTCACACTGAAATTTCAGATTCAATATCAACAAAAATAATCTTGTAAAATTTTTGTACTACCGAAAAGCACAAACGCAACTACATTAAAATGCACTGAGAAAAAAGGTACAAACCTCCACAATATTTAAAAAAACCAATATATCCTACAAACATAGGTTATATATTAAAATAGAAAAAAAAATCTGACTGTACAAAATAATTTGATAACATTGCATTTTTGTAGCAAATATACTCTTTTATTTCCTTTTTACTCCAGAAAAGCAGTATTATGTACTGCATGTTTACAATTTCCTTAGTTTTTTATCTAAGGTAAAAATTTAGGCAGAAGGATTTGCACTATGTACCACGTGCCATGTGAAGCTTAAGTTACTCTTGTTGGCAAAGCATCAGAAACTATTTCAATCTCCTCTAACGGAAACTTATCCTTACTTCAGCTGCAGCCAGTGATGTCACCTCCATCAGGTTGACTGCTCGGAAAGCAAACACAGCAGCTGCCAGGACTGAAAGAAAATGCCCAATATTTAAGTTGCTAACCTGTTAATTAGTGGTTAGAATTAATCTTGACGTAAAATACCAACTTTCACTCCCTTTGAGTAATCATTTTGACTCTGAAGAGTAATATACAATGGATGGCTGTGTTTGAGCTTCTTTGGCCATTCTTTAAAACAAATATGAAAAACACAACATTCTTTCAGAAAAGTCTGACTGAAAATGCTTGAGTTTAAAGGTGACTAGCTTTTAATTAAAAGGGACGAGGTGATTTACAGTTAGTTCATTTCTAAGCCAATAGTTTTAGTTTATTTAAACAGCAATATTTCAGTTATTAATATTATATAACATTAAAAAAAAATTTATTTATTTTGTACTATCTTATATAATTGTATATCTCTACATGGCTGTCTTACATGTACAAATAGAACCAAAACCTTTCTTCTCTTCACCTACTTCGTATTTAAAATCTGACCCAACTGAAGATACATGTCTTCCTCAGAATCCCCACCCAAAACCTTGCATAAAACTTAGGACAGAATTTCCTTTATAAAAATTAGGTACAAAACTTTCAAAGTCTCTTAAAAGATGGGCTTTGAAAGAAGAAATCCAGCAAAATCTGGGAATTCTCAGTTGCTGTAAGTACCGAAGTACTCACCATAAATGAGTAACATGATTCTTGTATTTTGTGAAAAGTGAAACTCATTTATTGTTACCACTGAAGCTGAGAGAACATCCTATGTTCTGTTCACAGAGCACTTTGGATTTTTGAAGTGCTGTCATAAAAACAAAATACCTTGCATATTTTTATTAGAAGTGCACTATTTATGTAATTCTAGTTTTCTAGAAGTTATACTCTTTGACATGTATGTAATTGGCTTTCAACATTCAAAGAGCAACTATTTTCTTCTTGTCATAAAACACATTGAAGTGAACATGTATTTGCCTTACATCCACTAGGACTTAACACATTTTGTAAAAATAGCTCTATTACCAGCAAGAATTTCTAGAGAGTTGTATCCCAGGATCCTGTCCCACAGAAGCAAGAGCTGATCTGTAGCTAAATAACCAGAAAATGCCCGTACCATCCATTTAAATGAAATTCGTAGCCTGCATACAAGTGATAAAAAGTAGTTATTATATTTCTGTCTCATAATGATCAGACAGATCCTCTATAAAGTGAAAATATTTTATTATTCTTCTGCATTTCTCTTCCAGGAGGAATAGCCACTTTCTCTTGCTGCATTAATAATCAATATTTTCCTTTGCAACAGCCATCAGAAAACTATTTAGCATCTCATTTGACAAAGTACCAATATCATTAAAATATTCTGACCAGACAATCACATTAGAGGGATCCTCAGCCATTATCAACCCCAGTGTTTCATCCTTTCTGCTATTATGCTGTTATGATGGATACCAATTGTATCCAACAGAAAGTAAGACTTTCAGGTCCTATTGCACTTGGTGCCATGTGTACACTATAGAATGACAGCCTCTCGCCCACTCTGCCCTTCCAGTAGCTTCTGCTGTAACTAGCATATCTCTTCGTCTTCTACCCCAAGGAAATAAATCACTGAAGTTCCATCAGATCTGCCATGAATAACTGAATCTTAGCTGAATAATGCAGGGTTTCTCATAGAGGAATTCTCTCTTCTTCACAGAATGTATAGAAGACATGCACAAAGCACATATATGCAGGTTAGACAAAGGACTCCAACTGACTTTCAAGGAAAAAATGGCACACTGATGTTTACACTTTTGAATAGTTTCCCATAGATTTTAAATTAAAATACTACAGAACAGCATTTTCAGAACAATGGATCTGCAACACCTGTAGCAAGTCAGAAAGGAGTACTTACGGCTGAGCCCCAATTTCTCGAAGGTGATAAAAGAGCTGGGGCAGATGGGTTTGTAGAAGAGTCTCGAACAGCAAACACAACGATACAATGCCCTAATGAAACAAGATCATATCCTGAATACTAACACTCACCCTGTCACATCTGAGAAAACAGTATCAGCGTGTAAGTATGCATGAATTTTTAATTCAAGCAATAAAACACTATTAATGATAGAATATATACCTCACATAAGCCAGACACAAGTAGCTCTAATGCATTCATTCACTAAAGCCTTGCTCCTACAATTCTATGTATGTATTAGCAACATAATGTATTTTGATAGTCCCTTTCAACTGTGAGTTACTTATGGTATTTGTATGTCAGAGTCTAAGTAATTAATGGGGTTATTATAATATCACCTACTTGAAATATTTTCACTTTGATGAAATAGAGCTCAGTTGCACTATACATACACTAAAAAACAGAGGATGTGAGAAATAATACATCTCTGATAACCAGAAACAAACAGCAATGGGGATAATTACAAAAAGTTAAATGTAAACACATACTAAAATTTCTTCTAAAAATTACCAGGAAAATGGAAAGATTTCTGTCTGACCAGTTTCACTGCTATTAATGACTGAAAACACAATGCACAGCCTTGAAATAGTATATCGAGGAAAGGATTTTATTTTAACGAGAAAATGTTGTTAAGAAGCAATGTAACTATTCAGCACTTTCTGAAGAAGAAAAAGAAAAAAGAACTGTTTTATTCTTCAGAAATAGAAGATAAGCAAATTTCTACAATTCTTGCATTCAAGACAGCTGGTCCTGGTCATAAACATAACTAAATTATTTAAAATCCATCTAGTACTGCTAAAAACCATGTGCTGTGACACAAAGATACTTGAGTTAAAGAAACAGACATTAATAGGTATCACTGAAACAATATCTATATACATTACTATATTTTAGTTCCTCTACCTCAGAAAACACTAAAGTGTGTGCACTTACATGTTACTGATTAAAATGAGAGCACGTACGCATTTATGTGACTTCCTGAACTGAGAAACCTACTACATAAAAGACTTGACTCTCAAAAAAAACCAACCCCTCATAAAGTGAGAACTGTGCTATTTTAAAGTACATGATATTCTACAGCAAAGACTACCATCGATGTAGAAAACAAAAATATTCAAACCGGAGTTACCTAATATTCTTTCCAAGCTTGCCTGCAGTGTATCAATATATTTCAATTGCATAGAAAATCATGCCACTGTATATTATTGTTCCATAGCAAACAGAATAAAAAGTGAGTGGGTTTTAATTCCTAATGAACTTACAGAGGGATGAGAAGAGATGGAATGGAGTCTGAAGAAAAAACGCACATACATCTCACGGAATATCTGATACAATTTGGAAGGTTCATGGTACAGAAAACAAAGTGGAGCAACTGAAAGGATAAAAGAATTATAATTGACTCAACACTGTAAAACTGCTAAAAGAGTTCAATGATTAAGTGCATGAAGTATGAGGAAACCCAAGTAATTTATAGTAGTACAATTTACAAAAACAATACTAAATAAATTATTGAGAAAGAGATATTTTATAATAGGGTCTATCATCTGATGTAAAAAAGTTAAGAAAGCTAGTACAATACATTCTAGGTAATAGTTCTATATATTTCAAGAATCTAATTAGAACCTGCTTACTACAGTGCTGGCTTCCTAAGCATAAGAAATACCCTGTAAGGATAGCTTCTCTGGGGTGTAGGGCAACGATATGTTGAACAGTGCAAGTTTTTCATTCAACCGTCTATAACTTCCAACGTGCTCTTGGGCTAGTGACCGCCTCCGAATTGGTTTCCCATTTATAAGACTGGAACAAGTTTAGTGCTTGAAGATGGGTGTTGTGAAAATGAAAATATTAAAAATAAAGAGCTTTTGGTTACCACAATAACACCACATAAGTATGACTGATTGATAGAGACCTGTTTACTTCTTATAAAATCTAAAAAACATGAACATTTGGTATTTTACTGTTTAGAAGTCTTTTAATATACCTGTTTCAAAATAAATTGGCTATATTTGTAAAGCAGCGGTTCTCAAACTTTTTTTCAATCAGTTCCTTTTTTCTTCTTGTAAAAGTCTTGTATATAGATAAATCTATTGTATGTATACGCTGTACAAACATAATCAGTGCCCCCCAGTTTCTACTCCATTCATTCAAAGCATGTTTCACAGACCATTGTTCTACGTACATTTCTGTAAACAGCCTTTTCATCTGCTGGCTCACTCACCACAGCTACTGCCTTGTTTTACAGGCACATTCATTCTGGATGACAGCTTACATTTTAACACACTCATAGTCTCTATCTCTACATTCACCTTCCCTTCCAGTTTTACACAAAGATAGGGATATGGATACATTTGTTTGCATCCATATATATACATATACACATTGATATATGTACATTTATATATGGGTGTATGCATGTGTGAATCTATTTTCATATATATATATCAGAGAAGGTGGCTTAATAGAAAATAATGGCATATGTGTATGAGAGGTGGGGTGCTAAGGTAGGGCAAGATGTTCACAGAAATGTGTATTTACGTAGGGGTAAGAAAAGCAGAGGGTGTTACTAGTGTGTGTGTTTTTAAGGACTGAAGATGGAGGTGGAAGAGCTGGCAGTGTGTCTCTGTACATAAAAGCCAGAAGGATAACAGAACAGTGCCTGACAGTTGGCACCATACGAGTGAATGCATGCGAACATGCAAAAGTGTGTAAGATTTACACGAGGACCCAGATACTTCCTCCAAGAGCAGCAGAGGATGGAATATACAGGATGCTCTGCTTGGTCCCAGCTACCTTACCCACAGCCTGGAGTTACGCTAGTGTTTCTGCTGCCTTGCTTTTCAGCCTCCCTCCTTCTCACAACCAGCATATTCTAAGCCCTTGCAAAAAGAGAGGACAGGAGGGAGGGAAGAAGCTCACACCCAGTTTGAGAGATGCTGTTCGCAAGGGCAGAGTCAAATACAAACATTTTGAAAAGCGGTTTCACACAGAAGTGAAAGCTTCCTAGTGAGTACCGAAGGAAGAGATTCTAAATAAGCTGTTCATTACTTCAGAGACTTAGATTCCCTACTCAGGTTCAAATTTGCACTTCATATTTAAATTACCTGATTTTAATGATTGTGTGATCATTAAACTTTCTTATTAGTATTTGAAGTATAATCTTAAAATCTCCTTGCCCTGTGATGCTACAAACACCTTTGATAAATCAGAGGAAAAAAATGGAAAGCTGTAACACATAGTCTCACACTGCTGGAGTCTCTCTGTACTACCTGCCTTGTTATATCTGAGACCTGAGGAGATTTTTCTGCTCTTTTCCTAGAAACCTTGTTGATATTTGAGCTTTCCTCTGTGCAGTAAAGTAGTAACCATTCCATCATTGAATGCCCCTTTAACACCTGTTCTAGGCAAATGGATACAGCAACAGGCCTTTCACATAGTTCCTGCTTTGAAAAACTCTTTTCTCAGGTAAGTTGCTCTACCCAGAAGTGAAACACAAGAAAAGAGAACTCCATCAATAGACTTTATCACTGTATTCATATACATTAAGATGTATAACTCAGCTGTTAGCTCTCAGAGAAGGAACTCCCACACAGTAATGAGCTGTAATATAAGTAAATAGAAACAGCCTGGAATTTTTAAAATTATATACAACAGTCTTCATACACAAAGAAATAGAACACACACGTTTAAAAGTTGCAGAAGTACATACAGCTTTAAACTGTAATATGATAAAAAGCAATCCTAAGGTTTTAAGAGTTTATGAGAGTCACACTTACCATACATAGAAAAGCCGTGAAAAGGAATTACACCTGTAAAACAAAAATATTTTTTCTTTTATAATTCTTTTTATCCATGTAAAAAAAATGTATTTTTCCTCCAAGTTTCTGAATTGTATTCTGCCTACCACAGAAATAAAATATTTCCTTGTTATGGCACCTGCAGTCTTAGATCTCAATCTTGTAAATATTTAAGTACAGGAATTCTATCATTTAGTTCAGTACAACCAGCTACGTGCTTAAACACATGCTATAGTTCCTAGACAGCCAAGTAAAGCTCTGTTTCCATGAAGTTGCTACGTATAAGCTTTGCTGAAATCAGAATTTCAGATAAATGACAACCTGTAAATGTCATGTACTGACAAGGAGGGAGCAGGAAAAAAGGAGGCCAAGACATCTAGTAATTCATGTAGTACTCAGATAAAACATTTAGAGGACTTGGCAGTTGTATCATGACAGTTCTCTCCTCCTTTCCAGCTGATCTTAGCTCCCATTCATTAATTTTCATATAGGACCGGTAAGAGGGAGCTGCTTTGGCAAAAGGTGATAAGGACAATGCTTCACGGCTTCAAAGCTGCAAAGAATTGTGCAGGCAAAAATGAAAGAAGGGGGAACAAAAGTATGTGCCACAACTGACACTACTGGAACACTGAAGACATAAAAAAAGCCAGAGACATAGGTTTAAGATTGGTGATAGGAGGCCTTGAAAGCAAGAGCAAAGAGCTTGAACTTAAATACAAATGCAGAGGAAAAACAGGGAAAGGATTTCAATAGACAGGGATTGAAATGGTCGAAATAAGAGCTGAAAAAAAGAATTTTAATAACTGAAGTAACAACAGCAGCAATGATATTAACTTAATATAGATTAGTTATGTCTGACCTTTTAAAGTGAACACAAATTTTGAAAGGAAAAGACTTTAAGGCGTGGTTTGTTGAGTACTGAGAAGCTGGGGGTCAGACAGTTCCAGCATGTATCACTCAGATCCCCTAAGTGGTGGTAAAAGACTAGAATACAAGCTGCTGCACCAGTAGCTGTTTTCCTTCTCCTTCCCACACACATAGACAAACTCCGTACGTGACTACTAACACCAGGCTGAATGTGGTTTTGGAGTAGCTTCAGTCCAGTTTACTCCTTTAAATTAATGAATTTCACAGAATAGCAAAACATAATTTATAACAGAAAAAGAAGTTATCATGTATTTGAGAAAAAAAATCCTGTATCTTTCCAGTCTACCACTAGAGGAGGCAATAGTATAATTCTTACCATTTGGAGGATAGAAAACAGCATACTCTTCCATTCCGAGTTTTCCTGTGAATCATCAAACCATCAAAATGTGATTAAACTGTTAAAAAGTGTAAAGATTTAAATTAAAAAGATAGATTCTAAGTTATGATTATAAAAATCATAACTAATTACATTACTGACCATTTGATATTGCCTAAAACAAGCAAGCAATGCAATAGGACAGGTATGGTGTCAGACATAAAACTAAAATGCAGCACCAGTAAGGGAGGATGACAAAGAGCAAAAGAGAGGAAGAAGATTTCAGCAATGCTATCCTGTAGAGATTTTATTTGGGTGTGTCTTAGGAGCTCTAAAGGTGTTTGCTGCAGACCTTGAAGACTGTGAAGCTCTATGAGGGGATAAGGTTAAGGGGATAAGTCTGACCTAGGGACAGGAAAGGCATGTAAAAAGATATAAGAACAGATACAAAATATTCAAGGCTTCATTAAGCCTGCAACAGAGGGGAAGATGGATGATACAGCTTTGATATAACAAAAAATATTTAAGTAATCCATTGGATACAAAGGATTAATTAAGTCAAGACAATCACTGGTAGTATAGACTGACCATATATAACTTTTTATCTTCCTTTCAAAATGAACATATTAGTTAACCATATTTGAACTACAGAACCTAATAATTTAAAATCCACTATTAAAAAATTAAAAATGTATTTAGAAATAGAAAAGTGTTTTTAAGTGTAATTACTACTAATTAAAAACTAATTATTTTAGTTTTAAAATTAGAAAAGTGAATTGGAAAATGTAATTACTTATATGAAAATGTATAGAATATTTAGAGATCTTTTAGATCTCTGTGTATTTTGTACACTCTACAGGTTCAATGAAATCTGGACTTAGATATTTTCTGGTAGCATGAATTGACTGAATTAAATTCAAAATTAACCTGCAAAACTCTTGCCTGCTACACCATGAAAATAAAATCCAGTATTTTCCAATTACAGAAATCAGTTGTTTCATTAAACTAAAAAATACTTTTTTCCTTTTCCTTTCAATAGCTTTCTTGCTGTGCAGCAGGGAGTTGTAATGTGGAAGGATATTTTTAGTATAAAGCACATCTCTTGGAAAATTAGCCAAAAATAGGACCTACAAGCCTTTTGGATTTACACTGCACAGGTTCAGCAGAGATTTAGATTTCAGCAACTTCATTCTCCAGATTTGTCTAGGAATAAGTAGGATGCTCCCCATAGCTGTGTTCCTGGGCTGCCATGGCTCTGTGCCTGAATTGAGACCTGGGATCCCACTGCTGTTCTGCTCTTAGGTGAGCCCTTTGCCTGTTTCAAGAAATAGGTAAAGAAAACTCCCTAATTCAGTTAAAGACAGAGAAAAGACCTATAAAGCAATAAAGGAGGAAGAAAAAAATTAGAAAACAAACATTGCCTCTAGTGACATAAGAAGCAAGAGGAAAACTGCCAGCAGAGGTCCTGTTCAAAAAAAAGAGTACTTGGTATGGGGATCACATTTGGCCAATGGAAAATGGGAATGCAGAAGGTAAAGGTACATGGAAAAAAAAAGTGATTGGATAGCTGAATGATTCAAGAAGGAAGACAAAATTAGGAACCTCTGGGTAGAGCCAAGGCAGGTAAGAATCTAAGAAGCAAGGAAACAGAGCCCAGAGGTATGGCAGTAGAAGTTGGAAGGGAAGGCAAGTGGACTGAACCAATAAATTTAAGATTGTTAAGAAAAATAAGACTCACATGAGAACTTAAGCCAAAAAACATCCAAAAGTAAGCTAACACCCTGGAAGATGCCATGCTTTGAGAAAAATCAGTATAAGTCTGCCTGGTAGAGCTCTACTCCCCCAGATCTTTGAACAGAGCCCACTGCTTTCAGTGGCTAAATTTATTGAAGTTGCAGAGGACAACACTGTGTATTTAGATTTCTAGCTCTGATGAAGATAGATGTTGTCAAGATTTTATCATATTGTCATAGTTGCATGTTTAATTTATTTTGGTAAAACACTGGAGAATTATATACAGAAAACTACAGTAAAAGAACATTGCAAGCTGGCCTTCATGTGATCAGCTTCTAAGGTGTCATAATAGAATCTGTGCAGATGTCAGCTGGATACATGAGGGCTTTTTAACGTTCTTTCAAATGTAGTCCACTAGGTGTAACGAACATAAATGAAGTTCACACACTGTTAACTGCAGCAGTCAGCAACACCCTATACAATCTTTTATAAAACAATTCCTTTTACCTCGTAGATAGGATTTGGGTGGGGTGGCACTACTATAAGTAAAGTGCTCCAGTACAGATGTATCTCGGGAAAAACAGAGTAATACCTGTGGAAAAGACAGCATATAAAAATCAGCTGACCTCCTCAACCAACAAAGCAATGTCAAACAGATTTAAGGACCTGCCTTAATTAGCAGCTTTTAGATGCTATTGAAGAGAGCTAATACGGGTAAAAGCTCTTGACCAACTTAATTTACTTTCCTGTTCAAATTCCCGGGCTCACTTTGAACTTGCTATGATTTTACCTTCACATTCATTTGTTGTCAGTAAAATATTCCCGATCTCCAACCCTCCTCTTTGCCTCTCAGCATGTGTTTATCCCCTTCTGTCACACCATTAGTGACATGGATGCAACTGGTTGCTTTGATGTCTATTAGGTTATTCTTCTATTCAGTTACTATGACCTGGGAAAGTCCTAGTAAGTGAATAAGCAAATGAAACATTAAATTTTCGCATGTGTGCAGTTCTAGAAGACTGATCCTTACATTCACTTTAATTCCCAGGAGCTTTATGGAATGCTTGCACGATATTCAGTTCTTTCAAAAAGCACAGATTATAATGTTCACCTCATATCCATAAGTTCTGAAATGCACAATGTATTTTGTAAAACATATTTGTATTTTTTATTGTTTACATAAATGAAATATCTAGTATTCACAGCAACCGAGTATAAAATTAAATACTAAAAGCATTCTAGAAAAAAAAAAAGCAATAAAGAATCTCATCCTATATGCAGTTGTAAAAAAATGTAATAATTAGTATTATATGTGAAAATTTTCATGTTTCATGCAATGAAAGACTGCACTATCAAGAATGTACACAAGAGGGCAGAAGTAAGACTTCGACTTGCTGCTGACTTTTTTTGCGTATGTTAAACCCCCTCTGTGCTTGTAAGTTTTAAGAGTTTGTTTGTTTTAGCTGTAACCAAGGTGTAAAAGGTGTAAATGTTTTAGATGGTGTTTCACTACATAATTTATTGTGAATAAAAATGAATGGATTTTTTCTTCAACTAATTATTGCAAACATTTTCCAGATACCAGCATCTGTCAAAAGGAAACATGCAAAACTGAAACACTATGACATCTGAACATCATTGCCTTTTTTATTTTTTATGGCAAGCAGGGAATATTTTGAGACTTTTTCCTTTTTTGAACCTCAAAACTATTTCTCAGATACAAACACCTTTTAAAAACCAGTTTCTTTATCTCGAACACTTTAAGCAAAATATTATTTTTGCGCAATACACAATCATTTTCACAGCTGCCAAAATATAGCTGACAATAACAATACACAGGCAAATGTAATTCTCTGTATATGTTAATTGAGGTGAAAGAAAAAGAAACTAATCTAAAAAGGACATAAATTATGTTCTCTCATAGGGGAAAGAATGTAACCTTAATTTGAGGCCCCCTTTTTTAGGAATACAGTGTGCAGTACCAGTATCTGGAAGTCTTTAAATTAAGACTATGCATCTTTATAAAAGAGAGACTCTAGACTCAAACATAAGTTATGACTATACCTAAAAACTGCTGGTGAGGTTCTGTGCATCTATTCATTATGCAGGATGTAAGACTAAAGTATTTAAATTGAACCTCTGGCCTGAAATAATGAATTTACAAACTTAATAATTTATAATTATTTTTTTCATTCACAAAAATGATAATGCTAAGGAAAACAATGGCACAAACCCCTTTTTAAGTACAGAAATGTTTGGCAAACTATTGGATATTTATAATCAAAACTGAAAAGAAAACCACTGAATTCAAAGGACTGAGAAAAAGAAGACCAAAGCCAAAGCTTTTATCAAAAAGAAATTACTATAAAAGTAACTGTATTCTATTTCAGTAGTTATAAAGAAGTAACAAAAACATGTAAACTTTGGGATGAAGAAAGCAAATATATTAAAGGAAATAAATTACATCATTTCACAGCGTGCTTCCCAAAAAGGATTGCATGCTACTAAAGAGGTACCAGTAATCCAAACAAATATCCTCATTGTTATTTCAGGCTGAAATTTTCTAGTTTTGGTGGATCCTTTATTCGTTAGGTAACACACAGACAAATGCCACACTACGATCAATGACTTGGAAAACGTAGAGGCAGTAACTAGTCATGAAAAAAACCCACAAACTCGGCACAAACGGAAATAATTTATCAGGTTTAAACTAACATTTTCATTACCTATTTTATTTAGCCAATATTTAATTCCTAGTTATCATGTGAAATCAATAAATAATATTCCGTATCAGAGTGACTCATACTGCAAAACTTTTCCAGGGGCCATAGAACAAAATCATTTGGCAGCAATACATTTGCAAATTAGGTTGGAATAGAAAATTATCAAGGAAAATGGACAACTTTCTTCTAGAAAGAGTTTGAAGAATACTACAAAGCACCAAACAAAACTAGAGCAACTAATAATTAGAAGTTTGAGATGTTCTTTGCTTCAAAGCCTTGCAGTAATACTAGGCACTTTACTTTTCAAAGATTTTTGCTGACTCTCCTTCAAATTACTAAGGATAGTTTAGCCCTTTTTATGATTTTAATTCTGTGATCACTCTTATTTAATATATATAAAAAATTAAAATATTCAACTCTGCTATACATTGAGAGTGATGAACAAAATCTATTTCTGATGGTCTTAAAATAAAAGATTATACTGTATACCAGTTCATACTCCTTCATAGTTTATAATCCTGTGCCCACTGGAACTGTCAGCTAATGACTAATTAACATGCTTGAGTATTCTATATAATGAATGAAGCAAAAATAAGAAAGATTTTCACATCCCATGATGAAGAGATCATGTTACAATAAAGATCATCTTTGGCCCTTAAATCAAGAAAACCTTCTACATGTAAATGTTTTATGAATAAGTATTGATGATTGAGTTGTCATTATGTAGTCACTTTTCAAATTTTAATTCAGAAACAAATTCAGATATAGATCTTAATATTGGAACTGTTTTAAGTTAAAAACGGCTATAATTTCATGAGGTTATAATTTTAAGAATTAATATTTAAATGCTTATTTTGCTAAAATATCATATCTAGACATGATTGAATAGTATGCTTAAATAGTAATGCCTATTTTCATACCTCTATGGACTAAGCAGCACTAAGGACAGTTTCTTGCTTAGTTAAATTACTAGAAGTTTACTACCATCAAAGAAGAAATCATTTAGTTTCACATAGCTCTGAAACAAAAAATTAAGCAAGTCTAACCTAACAGATGTGACCAATGAAGTTGAAAGCACTGTGGAAATGGTAAGTTTGCTGCATGACATTTATGTTGACACTGCAATCAACTACACATTAGGAAATTCATAAATGTAATGTCCTTCTATTTACAGGCATTTGACAGGCAGCAATGAAGATAATTCTTTATAAATTAGCTGGGTTCCCCATTGCTAGAAGCAGCTTTGGAATGGGAGCAATCCTAAAAGTAACCATACATATCACTACCTTATTCAGAGTAAATTTAAAAATATGCCAATACAGTATCTTTTATGCTTATTGCAGTAGGTCACTGTAAAGCAATATTATTATTTTTTTTTAAACTGGAACCCTGAATATATTTCTCAAGTCTTAGTTGCTCTGTATGCCAAAGCTCTTAATCATTTTATTATTGCAAAGCTGGGAAGGGGAAGAATATACCTGACCGTGTATTTTCTGACTTACTGCATTGGAAAGACATTGTGTAGGGTCGTTTAGAATAGCAGTTTTAGAAGCCTGTCCTGCTTAATCCGCTTAACTGTACAAGATTACTTTACAGTATTATTACTCAGAAGGGAAAGTGTATGTAATGCAGCAAACAGATGCTGTCTAGGGTTCCACTGTAGTCTGCATCCACATGAAACACAAAGGCAGTCCTGACTCCAAAGATGATATAATCCCAACAGGAGCGTAATTTCTAGCTTTTCTAAGAAAAAAATAGTTACATACCTGATATAAATAATCCTCAAACACAAAATAGTAGTCATCATTGCTTGCTGTCAGCTTTACATCCTGCAATCAAAAAATACAGCAGTTTAAAGACAAGAGACATCTTCTTAGACTCCCATAGAAGCTAAATTTAACACAGGGGTAGAAGACACTGTTTCACCACTGAATCATTAAAGAGCTGTAGTTAAGCATATACTCCACCTTTTTAAATAAAAAGATACTATATTAGCTCAATGATTAAAATATTCAGAGTTGAAACTTGAAATGGAAGTGCTCAGACCCCAGTGCTTTCTTCCTCGCAAAACCAGTTATTCCTGCAAACTAAGTTACTGTTTCTTTACAACTTAATGGCTCAGCTCAAACAAATGTCTTACACAAGAGCCAACACAGGCACAGGGAGAGAGTTTACAATAACAAATTCACACTAATTATTCTTACACCCCTTAAAACCAAACCATCTAACATTTTCTCTGTTAAAAAACCAAGATACTGGTGTGATGAGTATATAAATCACTTCATCACTGTTTAGTGAATTGCTTACTTTGTAAATCAGGCTGTCCACTAACAGGTCGTGCTGAATCACATTCGACTTAAGCTGTTCGTAATACAAGATATCCTAAAATTAAAAATATTGTCATCATCAGTCTGAGACACAACATTAATTTATATTTAAACTAACAAAGCCAATTTTTAACAATTAAAAAAAAATTTTCAAAAAAACTGCTTAATTTATGAAGCATTCTACCACTGCTTATTCTAGCTTAAGCCCTAAAAAAAAAGAGGCAGATATTTGAGAGTTTATAAAATGGCCTCTCCTTTAGACAATTAATAAAATGCGAACGAAGGAACTAATTCAAACCAAAGATCCGTATCTTCCAACTGTTGGGTCTCTACAGCTAAAACCTTTTCAGTGCTCCAAATAGTTATGTTTTTTTTCTTTGTTACCCTCTGTTTTCATGCACTTCTCCATTAATAGGTTCTGTCACATCTCCTAGCATTAGTGAGTTGCTGAAAATATTTGATATTAATCTAATATTAATCTCTAAATAGTATAAATTTGTGAAAAGATGAAATGATAAATATATAAAAAAATCTTGTGAAGAATACAAAGAACTGAGACCTTGTTTTAAAAAGGTCTTATTTCCTGAATGTCTATAGAACATACACAAGGGTGAAGTGATGGGATCTATTCCTTTCTTAGAAAGAGCTTGCAAATGAAACAAAAAATTAAATTTCACACTATCATGATGTAATACTTATATTCCTAAATACCCCTCTGTCATTATGCCTACAACTGAACAACAGTTTCAGATTGAACACCACAGTTTCAAATGGATTTGGAATAAATTTATAAACTAAATCAGCAGTCCCAAAGCTCCTTCAGACTTCACGAAACTATTTTGGTTTCAATGTGTCTCTACAGGCACCACGCAAATGGTTGTATATTCCAAATTTACATAATATTTACAGCTGATTTCTCTGCAAAAAAAAAGTAAGTCTGGAGTAAGGATCTAAAGAACAAGTGGGAAGTAAGATGAAATTCTGAGGGAGAGAATGGGAAAAAAGTGAAGTGAAAGCCAGGGAACTTTGTAACTGTTATTTGTATTAATCCAAAACTGAGAAGTGGTGAATATTATACACTTAGAAATTATTATAATTAATACATTATTAGACTGTTAAGTTGAAATGAGGGCAAAAGCTGTATTTATTAAGTACTGATAACTACTGCAGGTAAAATATTTACATTTTTCTTTCTGAGAAATAAAAAGGGGAGGTATAAATAGTATGCTTTTTTTTTAATGAAGGACCAGACTCAAATATTTACTAAATGCAAATTAATTGCAGTATGAATGTATCACTGTTCTTAAGAGCTACAGAGAACTACGCTAATATTCAAGACACAATATTAAAGCATCAATACTGTAGTCTAATTAAGTGTAACACTGCCAAATGTATAACATATAAAGGTTTTTTTTTGCCATCTCAAATGACTGTATGTATTAGAACAAAAGGAGCCAATAAAAAAACAACACCTCCTCTTTTTCATGCTATGCAGATTGCATGATTAACTGTTTCTGTTGGACATGGAAGTACTCCTGCATAAGAAATGATGTGATGAAACTCACGGCTACAACAGTACTAGATAACACAACTACTAATTTATTGTAACCTGGGAAAGAGATTGCAATAACCTCATGGCTTCCTGGTATAATTTACTGGGTTTTAGTTCTCTAGAACTGCTTTGAACAATTGCTGAAGGCTGTTTGGAAGTGGAAGAAGAAAGTGGTGTGAAGGCAGAGAGTAATCTTTTGTTACACACATATTGAACACACTTGAAATTTATATGCAGAACCAAGCCTTCTTCTTAAAATACTTTCACCTGAGGTCACGCAGTGGCTCCAAGTGACAAGTTAATATTATCACTAGTCCAGTATTCTGTACGAACCTTTTCCTTCCTGAATTAGGAAGCCATTAAATTATGTTTTACATTTGCTTACAAGAGTCCACTTTCCTGTTATTATTAAAATTATCACAAAAACAAAACTAAAAGGTAAACAAACTTAAGGACGTGGTCCATTCATCTTAACAGTGAGGATAACTTGGTATTAAGTTGAATTGCTGCCGGTTTATTCACACTCAGAATAGGCTTAGTGATTTGGCATGCAAGGAATGACTTCACAGAATGTATGAAGAACAGATTCCTGTACAAGAAAAAAATATTCATAAATGATGCTCTACTGTACTGACATCATGAGTTTAGAGTGCTGGTTCCAGTGCAATTTTGTTTACAGCATCATACTGAACTGTGACTTATTAATCTCTAAAATATTTACTAGCTTCCTATGCCTTAAATCAACTGCATTATTAACTGAAGTGTAAAGGATCATGTTAATTGCAATTATGAATAAATTACAGTTTAGTATAGCCAGTGAACAGTATCTTCCACAGAAGAAAAACAGAAAACTGCTGAAAGAAATCTAAATGAAATAGGTTTAATCAGCATAGAGTATTTGCTATTTGTTAATCCAGAATGACACATGTATTTAATATTCTTTTTGTTTTAGCAAAGGAATCAATAAAGCTGAAGTGTAGGAACTCTCTGTTTCTCACCCTTCAGATTTGTGTACCCATTTTAAAAAACATTCTACTTATTAGAATACAGGGCAAACACTGCCTGAGTGAGAACAGAGATTTGAATCACTTTGCCTTAACCAACAGAACATACAATTTCTGAAATATATCCTTCCCAATTTTCCTCCTTAATTTGTTTTAATTGGTGAAAATATTTCAAGCAGCTAAAAAAGTGGCAAGAATAAGCAACCTGATGTTTAGGGCACTGTCTGAAAAGAGAGAACAACTGCGCTCAGATTCTTCAGCAACTCACAGAAACTGAATGGAAGTTCTTTATAATTCAGTTGAATACTTTCTTCAGTATGATTTTAAATAAGAAGGGTAAACAGTTTATCATCTTTTAAATAAATAATAGTTTCTCCTTTGCTCTTAGAAAACCCCACTAGGCCAACTTGGTCATTTCTCAGAAAATAAAACACCATTTGCTGCCGCTGTTACAATTTCAGCATGAACAAAAATTTCAAACACAACTCAGAACTCTACCCTGAAAAAATGAACAACAAATTTACATTGCAAATATTAGCAGAGTCGAACAGTACTTAAGTATTTTAACAGTTAAATAATTTAGTAAAAAGACCAGAAGGCCACCTGAACTAGAACTCATGAGAACAAGTTTGGGAAACAAATCAGAAGTTATTAAAAAGGGACTTGCAGTGCAAAACCAATCATAACCATTGTAGGAATAACGGTTTTAATTCTTAGTTGTCATTTGTTTTCTCTTAAATTGTGATTGTTTTGATGCAAAATGAAAACAGGTCTCTGGAATCATACCGGTTTTTTAGACACAACTTGACCACAAGTAGATGTTGTCCATGCCACTTAGTAAGACAAGAGTCTTGTGATTCATGCTGTACAGATGTATTCCTTATACCTGAATCATAAACAAGATTGGTCACAGATATCCTTTCAAGCCACATGACCCTTTTGCTTGGTGATCAGTTTGTCTCATACAGTGAGAAATGTTTTTAAGAGCCTCACTCAGGCTTCAAAAAAGATTCAAGTGCTGTTTTACTATTTTACTGGTTGTATTTCTCCCTCCAGATGAGATAGCTTACTACTACCAAGTTTCAGGAGTGTCCAAAAATGTGGTAGGTTTCTTAGCCTAAAATATTTTCATCTATAAAACCAAAATCTTACCACTTTCATTTGATTCAACCTTCAAATCTAATACAAGAAATGGGTGGGTGAAGCACAGAACTAGGAATATGAAGAAAGAATTACATTGGGGAGTCTAGAAAAGAGACACTAAGATTTGTGGGAATTGGATGACTTCTAAAGAATGGCAACCAGCATTAATTAGGTGAGCTGCAGATTTTGGAACAGAAGTACCAGAAAAAAATATAAAATGAAAAACTAAACAGATTACATAAAGAGATAAGGGATGAAACAGCTAAAGAAAGTCCCTCCTGGCAAATCCTGGAAGAGGATCCAAAACTTATTCTCCTTTTACCAGACACCTGTGAAATCTACTTGTAAAGTACATCCTTCTCCAGTCAAAGAAGATGACAGTCCATTACTGCGACTGGCTTCTCAGGTGTTTGAATGGTGTAGTGGGTACCTTCGGCTACTGATCCTAATCTAAATAACCCTACTGGTAAGTCATAGAGTTACATCATGCTCCAGTATGAATTTGCCACCTCACCTATTTATTAAGTTTTTAAACCTAGGAAATTACATTCAGTAAAAGCTGTAGTAAAGCAAAGCATTACCAATTTCTGCATGCTGTAATTTTCAGAATTAAGATTGATTTTCAACCCATTAACTTAAAAAAATTAGAGGAAAAAAAGTCTATATGATAATGAACAATTTGGGTTTTAAGCACTGCTTGAATAGCATGCAGTGAATAAACTATAGGGTAACACACCGAACAGAAGGGAAAAAAAATAATAAACAGATTCTCAGTAAGTGTGTGACATCCACTCTGTGCAATCAATAAGGCAGACATCCCACAGGAAAAACTGTGATTTTTGTGATTCAAGAGCATACAATAAAATACATATATACAGCAAATTGGACTGTTTGCACAGACAATATTAACTGTGACACTGTTCAGCTTTTAAGTGTGTGACTTTGCAGCCTTAAAAATGCTCTTTTAACACAGTTTCTCTAAAATGTACCATTACAAATGAAAACTAATAATAAATTCATTCCCAGGAAATGTGTTTATACATTTCTAAATAATCCTGCATGCAGAGCTTACAGTTTATCATTTTTATGATTACAATGCTAGATTGGTAGTACCAGCCCTTGCTTGGCTGTATATTAGCTTTACACAGAGGCTGAGCTTTACTGAATAAAATTTTCAAAACAACAATATTGGACACTAACACACACAATGCTGCCCATACCAAACCCTCAATAATGTTTTACATTAAAGAAAGGAAATTCACAGTCCTTATGAGTTATAGATTCATACAGCTATAAATGTAATAGAGCCTAAACCGCGAATCACAAATATTACAGCAAGAAATCTCTGCAACCACACAATTCAACTTCAGCAGAAAAACAGTACACAAGAGGTAGAGAAGTATAAGTATAAGATAAACCAATAAAGTCTACAAACATAAAACATCTACATGTATCTGAAAACTGCTTTGCTATACTTCACAAAAAATAAAGCAGCATATGCAGCGTATGCAATAAGAACATCTCAGGGTTTAAGCATTCTGGCAATAGTTTCAGCCTTACTTCTGTGAAATACTAGCAAATGCAAGCCTCAAAATTAACTACGGATATTCAGCTTATAACATAGCTATAGTAACCCATGTGCTATCCTACCTGATCTATGGGCAGCCTGCCAGGTCTCAGCCAGAAAGCCTATCTCTTTAATGCATTTGTATTTTTACTACTCAAAGTCCATAAACCAATTGTAACTTAGAGCCCAGGATAACAAATACTATACTATGCTATGCAAAAATAGTCTTGGAAAATAAGATAAAAGGTTCCAATAGCTGTTACATTAGAAGACACAGTTTCAGTTTAGCACAACAGAAAAACATTTATATGCACTTAGATCACCAGCTAGGATGATTTTCTTCAACATAGTATATCTTGTCCACAAACTTGATAATTTCTGTTCTTTGTGGGGAGGGAGGGTGGATTTTGACTTTTACTGTTTCAAATCCTTTATTTCAACAATCTCAAAGTAGTGACAAATTCACAGTCTGCATCACTTCATCCAGTCTTACTTAACCACTTTTTCCTGATGTTATTACTACCATTTTCCAGACACTTATCATCATCTTTCTTGAGGTCTTTCAGCATCATCACAAAATATTGTTTCACCAATAATTCACTGTGCACAGTCTACTCAGTTCAGTCTCAAGGCTCTCGATCCTGCAGAATGTCTCCTAAAGGAGAATGTCTGCTGCACTGAATCTCAGAATAGAATCATAGAATCATAGAATCACCTCGGTTGGAAAAGACCTTTAAGATCATCGAGTCCAACCGTTAACCTAGCACTGCCATCCCACCACTAAACCATGTCCCTGAGCACCTCATCTATCCTTCTTTTAAAGACCTCAAGGGATGAGGACTCCACCACCTCCCTGGGTAGCCCATTCCAGAGCCTGACAACCCTCTCGGTGAAGAAGTTTTTCCTAATGTCTAGCCTAAACCTGCCCTGGCACAGCTTCAAGCCATTCCCCCTCGTCCTATCATCTGTTACCAGGGAGAAGAGGCCGACCCCCACCTCACTACAGCCTCCTGTCAGGTAGTTGTAGAGGGCGATCAGGTCTCCCCTCAGCCTCCTCTTCTCCAGACTAAACAACCCCAGTTCCCTCAGCCGCTCCTCATATGACTTGTGTTCCAGACCCCTCACCAGCTTGGTTGCTCTCCTCTGGACATGTTCCAGCAAGGCAACATCTTTCTTGTAGTGAGGGGCCCAAAACTGAACACAGTATTCGAGGTGCGGCCTCACCAGCACCGAGTACGGGGGCACGATCACTTCCCTACTCCTGCTGGCCACACTATTCCTGATACAAGCCAGGATGCCATTGGCCTTCTTGGCCACCTGGGCACACTGCTGGCTCATATTCAGCCGGCTGTCAATCAGTATCCCCAGGTCTTTTTCCACCAGGCAGCTTTCCAGCCACTCTTCCCCAAGCCTGTAGCGCTGCATGGGGTTGTTGTGACCAAAGTGCAGGACCCGGCACTTGGCCTTTTTGAACCTCATACAATTGGCCTCGGCCCATCGATCCAGCCTGTCCAGGTCCCTCTGCAGAGCCCTCCTCCCCTCCAGCAGATCAACACTCCCACCCAGTTTGGTGTCATCTGCAAATTTACTGAGGGCACACTCAATCCCCTCATCAAGGTCATTGATAAAGATATTAAACAAGACTGGCCCTAGAACTGAGCCCTGGGGGACACCGCTTGTGACTAGCCGCCAACTGGATTTAGCTCCATTCACCACGACTCTCTGGGCTCGGCCATGCAGCCAGTTTTTAACCCAGCGAAGAGTACATCCATCTAGGCCATGAATACTGTATGCATATATAGTCTATTTTTCTTCTTCATCTATAGTTGACGAGCATCATTTGCTAAGTGTGCAGAAAGTTTTCTCAAGGCCAAATAGTAAGTCCATGAGAATGTATTAGCTGCCCTGACATAAGTGTCCACATGCATCCTTGCAATAAGTTGGAGCTGAATTACCATTAATAAATGGTAAAGGCACATAAGTGAGCACTTGTGATCAAACAGCTAATGTACTGCTTATCTAACTGTAAAATGAATTAATACTCTCACAGCAGAGACTAACCTTTTGAGAAAGTCTAAAATACTCACACTTCATGCATAGTATAAACACATATTAAAAACAACTATAAACTAGAGTTAACTTTTAAAAGACCTAACAGTGTGGCTGAAAAATATATTAGTAGGCAGACATAGCTTGTTCCTCTTTAAAAATGTAACTGTTGAAAATTGCCCATGTGAATTTCAGGGAACAGATTTTAATAAATCTATTTCCATAACAACTTATGCTTTACATGAACATAAAATGAAATATTTTATAATTTTTCTGATTATTATCTTGACTTTCAGTCATCAAAACAGAATACCTAGCTTTTTTAATCAATTACTTAATTTTCCACATAAAGATAAAAATGATCTTAGAGCATGCAGCATTTAACAGAATATAAACAGATGCAATGTAACCAACAACATTAATTTCACATCTCTAATATTCCTGCTCTCATAAAGATTAAGGCTTCTAAAATTCAAGCTGTCCTGATAATTTAAAATAACTTAAATCTAGTGTTGAGCATCTTAGGTAAGATGTATAATATTTCATTATTTCAGCAGCTCTTTCATCTACAGAAAATTCAATCTTTTATTTACTAGAAATAAAAGCAAAAAGGAATAAACTAAGTAATTCTAATACCAGGCGAAATAACTTCAACTCCTTAGGTAAGCTGTCAATGAACAAGATTTACATTTGTATTTAAGGGCAAAATTGTACTATGTAGTTACCAATAAATGCCTCAGTATTACAAGAAAATGGCTAAATCCTCAAGGGATATGAGACACTGTGAAATTCTCATATTTAAGAGCATATATGCATGTTATTTACATGTATGTATGTTATTTTTTATTGGAATAAAAGCTTTGCATCAAAGTACTCACAATTCTGCAAAGATTTAGATAGGGATTTAACTTTTATGGTATATTACATATATTGACTATAGCACGTCTTCAGATTCTGCAGAAGATTGTTGAGGACTTGAGTCAAATACAAGGTACTATGAAAAACTGCTGCTGTACAAAGGAGTATGAAAACAATCCACATCTTCCTAGTTCCTCTTTATGTCTTTTTGACTGTACCTGTGTAGAGTATATGCAATAATATATAAAGTAATTTATAAGATATGTACATGAATATGATGACAGGTTCAAACAGCCAGGAAGAAAAAGGAGTAGCACCTCTTCTTTTTACAAAACTTAGCAAGGATAAGAAAGGTTCAGTCTTCTTTCCAGGACTTTTTTCTTGTCCCCTTCCGAAAAAGTCAGCACCATATAGGAAAATCTCAGAAACTAGCCAGATCAATGCAATAGTCTGTTCTACAGTATTTTTCTCATATATCTGTTAAAAAATTAGGGAGGAGCCTAAAAGACTTCACCACAGCACAGTTTTTTACAGGCATGTGCATATTTCTCATAAAATGATTATCAGTTTCTGTGACAATTCAGTAGAGCATTTCTATTTTGGAAAAAGATCACTAGAAGATATGTGCTTGCACTTTCGTGTTTTCACCTGGTCTTTTTTACTCTCACTTTGCTCCTTACCTCTGGCTGATTAGAAATATTGAGAATGAGAGCCCACAGATCAGCTCGGAGTGCTGTTGGACATCCCTGACGAACGTATTGTTGAGCTGCAGCACTATCTTGCTCTGCTAAAACTGTTAAAAAACAAAGCAGGTAATGAATTGAAGTAGTTTAAGACTTCCAAAGTTTATCAAATTATCAAGTACTTTGATTTTAACTTTACAAACTGGTTTACCATGCTGTAAGCATTAGCTAATGGGACAATATCTGAAAGGTCTGGTGTCTGCAATGCAATTTTGAAGTAGTCCCCTGGGAAACAAGGCAATTGATATTAATAAGCAATGCTGTACTACCTTGTGTCATAAAATAGCACTTAGTATGTATCCTCTTAGTATGTATCGATGACCGTATCAAGGCTAGTTGCAGCTGGTAGGCCAACATCAGGTTGAACAAGCAGCTGTATATAGCCATAAAATACTCCTATTTGTGGAGGTGGTATCTCAGTTCAAATAGGAGATTGCCACTCATTCTGGTTTTTTGTGTCTCCCCTATTTTTATGTTAACAATACGAGTATCTTCACAGATAACTGTGGGGCAAGAATTTTCCATTTTGGAGTGTACTGTCATGTTGTCTCATTATTTGTATACATACTCTGGAGGATAAAGGCTTTCTTTCTCAAAAGATTTTGGTTTTCCTTCAGACTGACATAAAACAAATACTCTAGTGTTGACAGGTCTGCCTAGATGGATCACCGTTGTGAAGCTTTAGGTGACTCTGTCACAAGGGCCTCATCCTGAATATAGCACTGTACATACCTTAGAGCATATTATCTCATTCCTTACTTAAAGCTATAAACTTGAAAGACCATGGTCTTTAGCTATCCTAATCTGGTAGAAGTGTTGTTTCCCATCAAGGCTATGTGATTAACTGTAACCTCATACCTGAAATGTCTTTCACAACAGAGAGAGAATTGGGAGAATGTTTCTGTGAGATTACCTAGACACTAGATAGGTGTTGTGCCGGTACTCAGAGTTTTCCAAATCTGCATCCTCTGATTTTTCTGAAGCCTCTCAGAAACAACTTACTTTCCTAAACTTCACTAAACTTGATATTCACGATATCTGCCCTGACATGACTTAGAAGGATGAGGTTTGGAATTATAAATCTGTTTAACTGATTCCTCTCTCCTTCTCTTTCTTCTTAAATACTGAGTAGACCAGTCTGCCAATTTTCTGCTTAAGGTGCAGAGCTCTAACACAGATGGCGTGTGAACCTTTTTTCCTAAATGAAGAGGGCAAAAGGAAAAAGCATTCCTACATACCCCGCAATTTTAGAGAAGATGGTGATTCATCTCAGTGTCCATGACTTTACTTTATTGTTTCTTACAGAGACACAAAATACTAAGAAGTAGTTTTGCTATATACAAGATGGCTTTTACTAAATACAATAAAGAAAATTCCTCAGACTTGGAATATGTCAAATAAAAAAGCAAAATCAATACATCAGTGGCAACCAAAGTCATAGCCAACACCCAACAGAGCTTGCAGTAGGATTCCCAATGAATGAACTGAGACTCAGTTTATGGTCAAAACTCTTACATTTTTACAAAATTTTGTGTCTTTGCATACAGGAAAAGCTAAGACAACCTCTATAATAGAGGCTGCTCTATACAGACAAGAAATAAGGAATAAGAATTACATTGTGGAGTTGAATGACTGGCTCAGGAAGTCTGGATGGGGAACTTATTTGGAAGAACAGGAAAAAAACAGAGAGATGGACAGTACCCTAGTGATTGCTCTTGGATCAGAAAACAGACAATGAGGGACAGAAGGAGGACCGCAAAAGGAGAAGTAAGAAAGGCAGGCCACTGTTTTGTTACTGCAACAAAAAAAAAGGGAAGGAGGACTTTTGGGATAGTATCCATTCTATCTTTTTCTTTGATTGTGATAATGTTTAGCAGGAATCACAAGATACAGTAAGGAACAGATACTGATGGATTTCAAACATTCCTTGTAAGTTTCTTCTATAAGCAAACCTGAGCTAATAAACCATTATTTCTTTTATCTTTCCCTTTCTTTTGTAGGTTATTTCTTAACCCACAAAAAACCCCAGAACTTCTTCAGAAAAAGCAGCATACAGAGACAAATGAGTGGATTTTCCACAGTGGCTAAGTATTTCAATACTTTGCAAGTTCTGCAATTGCAATTAACAATTAAAAAGACACTTCTGATGGACAGGCATAAACCCCATTACACTAACGAGAATGATGTGTGCAGAGAAGGGAGTCTTTTGATTTTAAAATGAAATTCAATAGTGGCATAAGTTAAGTTATCAGCAAAAAGTTATGTCTCTATGCTTCCTATTTCATTTTAAATTAAATATTTGTGGAGCTACTTATCTGGTAGATACTAGTAGACTGCAAAAGCTTGCTTTTCTGTCTCTGTCTAAATTACAATGTTATTACTGACTATGCTTTGCATTAGTCTGTCTAAATTGTTAAAATTCTATAAGGTATAAGTAATTGAGATAGAAATACATTTACTAAATTTCTAACTACTCACAGTTTATTACAGATGAAAACAGATCCATACCTTTCTGTCCAACACGTACATGTTCATTTTCAAAGAACTCTAGAAAGTAAAGAAATAGAGAAGAATGGCAAAAATTAAATAAAAAAAAGATACTCCAGCTAGTAATGTATTTTATATTTTTACTACACAGCACTACATTCACCTGATTTTTACTGCTAATGTCACTAAAAATTAACCTGGATTAGCATCAATATTTTTTTTCAAAAACTAAGAAATACTACTACAGAGTTTTTTCTTGTCTGAAGGACACAAAAGCAAAGTAGCACTATACTGCATGAACCTAGATTTTCAATTAGGTAAGCTTCAATTTAAGAAGAAAAATTACTTGATACTATAATGTTTTCCACTTTTATATGGAAAGACCATTTTAAAACCTGTTTCTACAGGAATAAATGCATACACGGAAGAACAACAGAAATCATGCATTATTTAAGCTACTGAATATTAAAATATGGATCTTTTCTGTAATATTTTCTTAAAGACAGTTATTTAAAAGATGTTTGTATATATGCCTATCTGTTAGTTGGCTTAACATTTATTGATATTTTCTGTATTTTTGGACACAGGCAATTTTGCTTTCTAGATCCTGAAGTGTTCAAATACACTGAAGTTAACATATTTTCAACTTAAGGTGATGATTTTAAATCTTCCCTAAATCTGACCCTTCATATTTGCAATGTTTTCTATTATTAACTATATTTTACTAAGAAAATCACTACAATCATAGTTACAGAACAAATATTTATGGCTTATGATGGAAAAAGTACACAAATTACTTGGCAAGTATTCTACTCATTAGTGTTCTATTTAAATGACTGAAGCACAGTATTAGCTAACCAGGAGGCACTTGTGCTGAATCATCAATACCCAGCTGTCCTATATTTAAGCCTAGTTCACTGAAGTCTTCTTTCTGAAAAGAAACAAAACCATAAAACAGTAATTAATACTGTTTAATTCTCTAAATCACTAGAGATTCTTCTGTAAAGCTTCATACAAATATCTTCTAAAGCAAACATAGTTCTTTTAAATGCATATATATGAAAAACGAACTCCATTTTTTAAAGAGAAGTATCTCACATAATTTCTTACTCTAGTTTTAGTTATAGGCCCTAGTTTTCATGTCAACTACGAGCTACACCTGGATATATTAAAGTGGTGAATGAAAGATTAGGTTAAAAATATCTAATTCCCAGCCCTTTCCCAACCCAGGTGCAAGTTTTTCTACTAGCATAAAATCCTTAAGAGACTTATCAGTGAAGCATAAAGAAGAGCTCCTATTGTAACAGTAGTACCCATTTCCTGTCATTTACAATCTGACAATACAGAGATTTAAAATTTCTTTGAGAAGAAAATCAGAAGGTAATCGATTGTCACATTACTGATCTTGTACAGCATCAAATGAAACTGTAAAGATAAACTACATATAAGTTTTCTTGTACAGAAAAAAAAATTAGTAACATGTACAGAAGTATATTTTCGGCATAGATCAAAGCTGTGTGGCATGAAATGAAAACTTCCGCACTGGCAGATATTTTACTGTTTATGTTTTACTTTTCATTAACAACATCTTTTTATAAAAATTCTTTATGCTTTGTGTTTTAACTACATATTTAGATTGATTTTCAGTTGCAAAAGGAGAAACTTATCATGATATTACTATTCCTTATTGTTTAGAATCTTATTCATTAGCAAGGCAAAATAATTCTTACAGAAACATCTTGTCAGAAAAAATATACTTACCAATTCTGGAATATCTTTAACTTTTAGGGGAACCTGAATTAGCCCCAGATGATTTCTGAAACTAGACTGTTCTCCATTTTCATAATTTGGGTTTCGAAGATTCATCAGTACCTTAAAAATGGTAGCTCTGTCATTCCTTGCATATATTCAGAAATTTGTATTATAACTCTTCTTAACATCATCAGTATTACAAACAGTACATTCAGCATAGAACCATTTTCTGCAACTATCATATATAGGCCCAAATTATCAAATAATATCTCCACATTTTCAAAATAAAAAAGGATCCGAATTTTTAAGGAAGCAAACATATTCTACTTGAGAAGTAAACTCAAATTATGAAATATAAAAACAGAAATATTTTTTTATATATGGGGTTAAGTGCTGGCTACATAGTAATGTCTTGACTAAAACTTACTTCCTAATCAAAGCCATTCGAACGCCAAGAGTATATTTCTGATGGCTACAATATCCAGAATATTCTTCAGTATTACTTTTTTCTGAAAGAATTTTTATTCATATTCTTACCCTGACAATCCTATATAGCTTTCAACCAAAGTGCTACATAATTTGCTACTAAAATAATTTCTTACTACTAAATAACAATACACCAAAATATCTTATTTTGTTTAAGAAAAAAAAAGAATTGCAGAATTGAAAAACTAAAATAAGAATAAAATTTAAGAGACAAGGAATCATAATGTCAAGATAAATAACTTTGATCTACAAGGGAATTTACAGTCTCTTACATACTGTTATTCCATGGTTATAGATTTTGATTTTAAAATGTTGAGCTGGCAAGGATTCTTTCTAAGATGAGTTTCCAACTCTTACGAAATTCTTCCACAACTTCCTACCTCTACAATTCTCAGTCCTGTAAGTATTCTAATACCATATAAACTCACTGTCAGACTTGTAAATTAACAGATTAAGGTAAGAAACTGCAAACTCTGGAAAGAAAATAGTATAAAAGAAAAAAAAGTAACCTTGAGGGTAACTGTATAAGGCTAAAATGAAGACGGATTTGTTTACAGATTCACGATTAAATACACAACTTGGTTGTTAGTACAGTGATGGAAAACAGAGTAAATTAAAAATTTCCAATATCATTATCACTGACCAAACAAAAGGAGCTCTTGAGAAATGTAATAAAATGGATAGAAAGTTTATTGTTGGGATTCAGAAATACATTTACAACTCCTAACCATGAAACAATTTACACTTAAGTCAGAAATACTATAAATCTCCTCTACCATTACAAAATACATTCCACTAAACTTGCACTGAATTGCATCGAAATGTTAATACCTTAATTCTGACTGATAATTCAGTATTAGACTCCTAAGAGTTATTCTGTAAATTAGGAGGCCATCTTACCTCTATAATTCTACACGCCATCATGTAGACAATTTGTTTCCTGTATAACTCACAAGATACACAGATACTGATTTTTTTTAAATTTTATTTTCAATTTTATTTTCAATCACATTTTAATCCAAAATCTCCTACTGTGTCACCATTAAGTTCACTGTCATCAACAATGTTTATTGTCCATTGTCCATGCTTATTCTAGACACAGCAAGTTCTGTTTTACTAAGATGTTCTGTGCTTGAACCATACAACATGATAAGTAATACTGTCATTTCTGACTTTAAAGATTCAGCAGTCACCACTTTGGTTTGGTTTGATTATAGACAAAAGCCTCCAAATTCCACACAGTTCTGTTTCATGTTTGATTTTTCACAGTCTTCATAGATGACCTGCAACTTCAGCTGCGTAGAAGTCTATTATCTAACAGCAGTCTATCAGCTTCATATATTGCAGTTTATTGGCTTACGAAATCAGCTGGAGAATTGCTATCAGAGGAAAAAAGTTAGCTCCAAACTGATTGGTTTTTTGAGAAATAAAAGTTTACCACATACAATTTAAAAATGAAGTTAAAGAAAAGAGACAATAGCATTTTGTTTTGTAAACAAAACTCAGAGTCATAAAAACCATGCCAAATTTCACTTGCTATAAAGGACAAATTGTCTGAAATACACTTAATTATTTTTCCCACTTCACATAAATATAATGGATACAAGTCAGTGGCTGAGTCATTGTTGCTTACCTCAAGAAAATCTTTAGGTGCATAAACAGGCCGGAAGAGACTTAGATCTGAAATAAGATTTCATTGATGCTATGTTAAAAGCAAGAGATAAGAAACCCATGCAATTTTCCCATACCTGTAACACAATCTAGCAATTTCAACAACATATTAAAGATTAAAATAACATTAGCACAGATATCATGGCTACAACCACCACATATTCTCCAAGATTATGCTACTGTTAGTGCCTTAGTTTTGTAAACCCCAGGTAAGTGAACAGTAGTCACAAGAAGCTTTTTACTTATTCCACGTAAGTCTTTAGATTGAACCACTCTGAGACATGGGAGAGATATGATATTCAAAAGAAGGGTTTTTTTTAACAGAGATCGTTGAATTAAACGTACTGCTGTGAAATAAAAAACAGGGACTAGTCAAACAATCCATGAAAAGTATTTGCCATTGCAGAGGTGGTACTGGAATATAAACTAGTACCCTTGCAAAATCATTTCTTTTAAGGAACTTGGATATGAACTAACAAGGCAGTTAGCCTTGCACTCCCACAGGATAATATGACTGACTATTCTGTGCAAGCATTATTTTTATCTTTTGGTAATAAAATGTCTGAGCTTAATTATCCATAGTTCTGAACATTTTCCTTCTATTAGCCTGAGCTTACACTAAGAGGAGCAGTGCCCTAGCTGTATAAATCTCTAATGAGATTCCTCACTGGAATGAGGAATATTATACCATAACCTCCCAGTGATGACTCAAAGTTAGTACAAGAACTTGAAACAAAATAACAATTAAATGAATATTTATTTATGCATGACACGTTACTGATGAGAAAAAAAAGACTGAAATTGGTTTACCTTGAAGTGATTACATTAATCTTTGACTGATAAATAAGATGTATATGCTATTATTCTGTGTGCAAAAATTTAATGTACATACACTTAGTTGACCTTACCTGGCTCATCAGTTCCCATTTCATTCCATTTATTAAGCAGTTCTTTCTGTTCACTTACAGGCCTCTGAGAGACACAAGAAAGTAACTCTTCTTTTTTTATTTTTAACAGAATGAGTATAAACATGCCCATTTCAAATACAAAAATTAATGTAACACTTTAAAAAATAGATTGCACTAGCAAACACAAACTTATTTTGCTTACAAATTATTCCCAGCCTTAAGGTATATTCTACTGTAGAAAGGCCAAGTTCCAGTTCAAGGAAAAAAGAAGCCCGTTAAATAGTTTCATGTGTTTACTAATGAATTTTAGGCTATTTAGTAGTGAGTTTCATATTACTGAAGATTTACTGCTCATTCCATAGAGCTGTTTGACTTTGTCATCAAATTCCTGTCCCTGGCACAGTCATGAAAAGCAAACACAGCTGCATCCTTTATCTCTTATGATGCACTGTAGAGGTTCTGCTACCTATCATAGGCATACAACAGGAAAAAGGAAACAAAACATTCTAAAATTGTTTCCCAATTCCAAGATCTTTAAAATTAAAGCTCCTAAATTAATAAAAAACCAAAACAGAGTACAATGAATGACAACCAAAATTAGCAATGTATCAGTATCTCTTTCTCCTAAAGTACCAGTTCAACTATAGCGTCCTCCAGCACACAAAGTGTATCTATATTGTGAACAGACTATGCAGCTAGAAGTTGCACAGCTGAGTCTGCACGCAAAAATGCTCTATTAGGAGCAATGAACATAGCAATTAGCTTTCTGACATGCTGCTCCCTCAAGAGGCTAAGTACTGCCATAGCCAGGAGGAAGATCTGCCTATAGACTTTATCTTTTCCCAACTTGAGCTGATGCATACATTGCCACTATCCCTGAAAATTATTCTGTATTAAAATTATTTGGGTACCGGCCTCGCAGCTCTTGATAAACACGTGTAAAATGAACATTATGTTACAAGTGTGCAAGACAAGGCTTAATTTCCAAAAAACGTCAGTTTGGCAACAGAAAGTTAATAATACACTACCTTCTGCGCTAGGGGAATACTGAGTTCTGTGCACATGCTGTTTAGACTTTTTAGAATTCGCTTCTCCCAGCTTCCCTAAAACACACAAAAAAAATCAAATTACAATTTATTTCTTTTTCCTCCAGTTGCATTCATCATGTAATAACAAGCAGCGTTTTAAAGTCATATATAAGAAAGGATAGCAAGAGTCACTGACTGACATCTGCAAAAATGTTAAGGGAATATTTACATGCTGGTTTAAATCAAAACAATAGAGCACACAGATTTCGTCATTTACACCAACAAAGCACACAGATTTCATCATTTACATCATAATAACCAGAAAAATGAGTTGTTCACATTTCAGACCTCCAAAAAGCACGTATGTCACAGTTACTGATTTCTGACATATGCCTAATGATCAAGCTTCCTTATATATCAACATTTAACAAATTTTTCAAATTATTGTAGGCAGGACAATCAACTGTGTACAGAGAATGCCTTCTCCACTTTGTGACCTGAAGAAAGTGCAAGTCTTTCTCCACAAAAGGTATCTTACATGCTCTCAGAAAGTTAGAAATTTGGTATTCTGTAATACTTGAAAAATAGTTCTTCTACAATAATGCTCAGGAAATAGCTTTCTAATCAAAGAGAAAACCAGAAGTAGACAATACCTCAGTAGCAAGTGGACAGCTTAAAGAGCAATCAGATTCTTCTGACTATTGCATTATACTTCAAACTTACCATATCGTGCCTAATCCATGAATAATTCCTCTGAAGTTAATGCCAACCAGTATTGACTTCCTAGTCAACTGACTTAGGATTGTGCTTCCGTGATTACAGCAGCACTGGTGTGGTTTATAATTAATTTAGTTTTCTGTGGATGATGAGTCAGGCCCCAATCAAATGAATGCAAAGACTCCTCTTAATGTCATTAAGCTCTATATATTATTTGTAATTTGCTCTAGACACAAATTCTACAACAGTTAGTTACTGTCTAACCACATGTTCCTCAAACTTAAAAGTTCTGTCTGAAAGAGGCTGCAGTTTATTAGACAGGAAGCCAATGAAGGAAAGGGCAGATGTTCTGTTAAAAAATAAAAATTATATCTTGTCTATAATTGCTTCATTTTAGCTTCCATTTACAAGATCCTCTCATGACTTCTTCCATCAAGCAAAATAGCTATCTTTCACCAGAAATTTCTTATCACAATCAAGCCATCCCTTCACCTGCTCTTGCATAAACAAAACAGATATGAGTATTAACTGTAAGGAAAGTTTTCCAAATTGCAGTATTCTTTAAAATAGTCTGTATAATATTTTTATTTAAACTGTGTTATTGTATTCAAATGCCTTCCAAATGCTGCAGTTACACAACACCATGCCACAAACTGGTTATTCTCTCACAGAGGGGTGGTTAGAGCATTTACAGTACTCTATTTTGATGAGAAGTGGGGGTTTGTTGCTGGAAGAAACAAGTGAGAGAGCATGAAAACTACTAAGCCATATAGGATAAGATAGTGGAAACAAAAGAGAATATGGAGGTGTCAGTAGCAGTTTAAAAAACTGAAGTGAAATAATCAAGATCAAAATTAAGGGGGAAAGAAAAAAACTTCTGTAACAAGAAACAGAAATTCTTTTAGGAATAATAAAAATGTTATCAAATTTCTTTTGACTTTAATACTTTTCAAATCTACATGTGACACAATTAAAAGACAGCTTCATGGGAGGTATCAGACTGTGGAAACACTTGCTAACATTTCTTTGGACTCAGCTTCTTACACTTCTCTTTAGCTCTTTTTGCTCTTATTTTTATGTTGTCCATTTCATTTCTTCATTGCTGTTTGCAGCAGACTTGTCCTAAGTCTAGCAAAGGCTTTCTCAGTGAACTTTGGGAGCAACACAAACAGTTGAAGAGGTCTGCAATCATTTCACCTTATCAAAATGTAGAAATTAAAATGGCCAATACAGCAGTTCAATGGATTCAGGAATGTTTCAACTTACATCAGTCTCTGCTGGGGAGGTAAAACAAATTAGCAAAGTTCAAATTTTTCATCCTAGAATCTAGGGCTAACGCTTTGTCTGCATTAAGATGCATAAGTTTTAAGAATTAATTCTGCTGTTTAAGAAGGTGGGTATAAGTGAGCTATCTCCCCAAATTGTAGCCAGACCAAATAGCTCAGAAAACAGCTGATGTTTTAAAGAAAGGTCCTAAATATTATATTTGACATTTTTCAGGAAACAGAACAAAAAAAAAGACCTAGTATTTCTCTGTCTAGGAAAGACCTAAACAATGACAGACTAAAGCAGCAGTACCCAGTGATCTATCTCAACCCAAACACAGATCCAGTTCTCCAGCACACACAAGTAGAAAATATATATTATGTTGCTTTAATATTCAAAGATATGTAAGCATTAATTGCAGTACTTTTTCTACACCACAACTACATAAATTATTTACAGCACTACTATGCATTGCTGTTAATGCTCTACCCTTTCCTAGAAAGCTGTTTTTCTTCTGAGGTAGTGAACAGAATATAATATAAAAACTTCAGTCTGCCAGCTAAAAATGAGAAAACAGAACCAACTTGAGAAGAAAAAGGGTTAATTATGAACATTTTAATATCTACTCTAGAAAAATACTAATATAGTTTTAATTACCAATTCAAAGTCATTCTAATAACTGATATCAAAGTAAGATGGTATTCAGAAAGTATTACCCTTCTTCCCAGAATTCTGAAGTAAAGCAAAATTAATTAAGATAGAAAAGGATAAAGGAAATGTCAATGAGCTCGTAACAATGGAAACAACATCTTAAACAGCGTCTGTGTGTAATAAAAATAGGGTATGACTTATATGGAAAACATTTTTCTACCAGGACAAATTTTGTTGATAGCATCAAAATATTCTTTTCCAACTGTTGTGATGCTAAAAGACAAACAAGGTGAAAAAATCTTCCTACAAATAAAACAAAAACAGTCTTCTACCTTCAAAACATTGATTAGACTTTTGACACCTAATGGAAGTAAATCGGCATGTTTCCACTTTCATTTGTCTCCCAAAAGGTATTAGCAACATGTATATTTGCATTTTAGCTATTTCCTAATATTTTAAACAAACAAATAAAATCATGGAAACACTGACTTTGTAAGCTTTTTACATTGTTTATTGCTCTTTAATCAAAAAGACTAAAAAAATAAAACCCAGTTGTGATTCAGCTGATCCGTTCACGATTGCTTTCTTACTGACCTATTACCTACAGTGATAAACGTGTGCATCTTGAAAATCAAATGCCCACACATACCTCAGTGGTTTTAGAAAATATAACATTAAATCCCTAACTGTGTATAATATTCCACAACTATCACCATTTATCAATATTTCTCTATGAAAAGGATTCATAAGTCTTTACTGAGGAGTTGTATTTTAAGATAGGATTGAAAAGAGGATCTACTAGTTTTGGCTGGGATAGAGTTAGTTTTCTTCTTAGTAGCTTGTATGGTGCTGTGTTTTGGATTTGTGACCAAAATGGTATTGATAACATGCCAGTGTTTTAGCTATCGCTGAACAGTGCGTCAAGGCCTTTTCTGTTTCTCACCCACCCCATCAGCGAGGAGGCTGGGTTGGGACACAAGAAACTGTGAGGAGGCACAGCTGGGACAGCTGACCCCAACTGACCAAAGGGACATCCCACACCATATGACATCATATTTATCATATAGAGTTGGGGGAAGAAGAAGGAAGGGGAGGACATTTGAAGTGCTGGCATTTGTCTTCCCAAGTTACCATTACATGTGATGGAGCCCTGCTTTCCTGGGGATGGCTGAGCACCTGCCTGCCCATGGGAAGCAGTGAATGAATTCCTTGTTTTGCTGTGCTTGTACACGCGGCTTTTGCTTTACCTATTAAACTGTCTTTATCTAGATAGTCTTTATCACAAGTTTTCTTACTTTTGCCCTTCCAATTCTCTCCCCCATTCCGCTGGGGGTGAGTGGCTGAGCTGCCTACCGGGGTTAACCCGCCTCAGAGGATATGGATGCATAATACTCTTTGAAACAGGGCTATGAAATTTTGAAACTAGTAAAGATGGGACTTCTCCTACCCTCTACCCTTTCCTAAAATATTAGAAAAACAGTCCTTTCCACATAGAGGTAAAAATATTGGTTACCATTAGGAATGTATACACTTTTATAAAATAATAACCAATGAAACTGGTTTAGACAAACATACACACAGATACACCTCTGTAGTTTTTGCATTAGAAAACTCATAAGAGCAATTATTTTCAGGCAGTAAGTTGCACATCACAGAAGAAAAATTGTTTAATACAGTCTTTGTCCCCAA
This sequence comes from Gorsachius magnificus, assembly GCA_034008185.1. NCBI lineage: Eukaryota > Metazoa > Chordata > Aves > Pelecaniformes > Ardeidae > Gorsachius > Gorsachius magnificus. The sequence goes on from CM067084.1 coordinate 62,502,972, forward strand.
ATGCTAATGACTGAAACCCAGGACAGCAAGACAAGACTTACCGGAATACACAACAATATGACTGAAAGAGTAACACTGTTGAATACCTTGTAAAAGAACACTGCACTGTATTTCTAGGCACAGCTGAGTTAAATACAATTTTATCCTTATCTCAGATATTTTGGTTAGATCACATTTTAGGAGCTGGGTAGGTTTTTTTACATTTTTATGTGGATTTTAAAAATTTATTTCAAATGGCATATACTGGTGAAAAAATAAAAAGAACAAAGCAAAAATATAATTTTCCTGATACCAAAAATCCCCATTTAATCTTTTATGGTCCAGTTTCTCTTATTCTCCTTCAATATGCCTTAAGCTCCTTAGCTCTATACTTTTCATCTTCCCTTCACATTTCTAAGTACTAAATATATCTCTTCTTCCTGAAGATCTTGCTATCTCTGCAGCTTGCTGTCTTTCATTGCCAAACTGCCTGCCAGTGTATCTTCATAACAGTATTTTTGTAACCCTAAGTGAAATGACCTATAGCTACATTTTTTCTTCTTCCCAACAAAATTAAAATTCTCCTCCTTGACATATTTCACATTGTCTCTATTCTGCAATAATCACCTACCTGCCACTATATCCTACTTCTTGCATGGCTGGAGAAGTACTTGAGCATTTTTTTGTATGTATGTTAAATATCACATATAGATTATTATTTTTATTATTAACCAATGCAATTACAAATTTGTTTTTCCTAAGGTATAAAACCTAGAAATTGTACCATAGCATTATAGAGAGTAAATCTCAAATAGTCTAATCAAAGATCTGATATGAACGGTAAAATTGGAAACAACCAACCTGTGCTTTCCTCATATAAGCTAGTGGTTCCTTCATATGCTCAGGTGGTGCTGCAGGATGACAGGGCAAAGGAAACCTTAAAGAAAGTATATTTTAAATGCTCAGATTTTTATTTTGCTTAATTAATCCTGTATTTGTAAACCTAAACATAACCTCTTTCATGACAGAACTAGTAAAACCACTGTTTGTGTTGATCAAGAACTAAAATTAATCATTGTTTTGAGAAGTATTTCTTCCTCATCCTTTCCTATAGACACAAACAATATGAAGATATGTAATTATTAATAACATTTCAACAAGTTCTTCTTACATTAAAAATAATACTTCCTCATAATTTCACATATTTGTAAAACACAATCAAATGATGCTATGAACAAATTGGGTATTTTAGAAGTACATCCTCTTCATATCATGTCATTTTTATGACTCCCTAGAACTTTTACTATCTGATATATTATATTTTTTTCAAGACATAATATATTTTTGGAGGATTTCCTTCTAAATATCAATAGTGAATATGTACATGTCCAAAGCAGTTAGAACTTTGTGGCATTGACCTAAGCAAAGTTGAATATCCATTCATAAACTGTATTATGCCAAAATATAAAAGCTGGAACAAAACTAAATTAAACAATCCAAACCACGGATTTGTCTTCCACTAGTGCAGATTATTTCCAATGAGTTATTGCCAAACATTTAATCCAGCTTAATTTTAACTGTCTCAAATGTCTTTCAGGAAACAAAATTTCCACCAGGCTTCTCTTAAAAGTTAGCCTGAATTTTCATTTGTTTATATATATTCAATCAGTTCCTTCCATATGATTTTGGGAAACGCTCCCCAAATTTCTTCCCATTTTTAACTTTTAAGATCATTCTCTTACTTGCTGCTAATTTGTTCTGGACAAGTCTGTGCCTATGTGTAAAATGGAATCAATACGAACAGACTTCAACAATGCTGGTTCTTGGCTTTTCCACAATGCTCATGAAATCATGGTATTCTTAGTTAATTTCAATTTTCCAGGGCTAATTTCATTATTGTTTGCAGCTTATTTCTGTGAACTCAAAGAAAGCATAAGCATTAATCCAAAAGAAAGTAAATATTTTTCCTTTGAAAGATATGATGATGAATCCTTACTAACATTTAGATACATTTACAAGTATTTTGCTGAACTGAGTCCCATTGTTCAAAACTGGTAAATAAGCTTATTTAAATTAGCACAAATAGATTTGCATATACATTTCTTATTATACAGTTGCATTTATGGCAATACCTGTTATGAAATTCACCTTTCCACCTTGCCAGCATGTAAAAGCAACTTCTGCTTCCCAGAAGTCTAATCAAAAGTTCACTGAACAATGATAAAAAGGGAATTTCACAAATTTCAGTGTGTTTCTAACCATAACTCAAGCATGATGAGCACTGATCTGGTAAGATGTTTTTTTAATAATTAATAAAACAAATATGCGCAATGCTGTCATAAACATCTGAAAATAATTAAAATTCATATACAGCAACTACCTCAGCTACACAAGAATTATATTATGACTGTTGGTACCTTTGGAAGTAAAACAACAAAGAAATTACTAAAGTAACTAAAAAACACGGTGATATTTGTTTGAGTCATTCTTTAAAATGTACTTGAGTCAAATATTTTCACTAGGTGAGAAAGAAATAATGGCACTTTAAAAACAGAAATGAAGCAGGCACCCTTGGTATGACAGATCTTGCAGACAACAGTAACACAGCCTATACCAATATATACAAATGAATCAAAAGTAAATCATGTGAGAAGAGCTTATTAAATAAAAATACTAAATAAACTCACACGTTGAGTTCACTATAAACAGCATTCTGAAGCTTCTTTTCCCAACCTGTTAAAATAAAAAAATATCCAGAAGACAACTTAGGATTTAATACTAATGGAACATGAGTCAGAGGCTGCTTTACAGTCACTAGAGTTTTCTGTCCTGTCTCAATTCATGTCTACCTACCAGACAGACAGGAAGATATGAAGAAACCCTAACCTAATTAAGGTAGGAAAAACTGCAACTTGAGACCTATATAAAGGTTGAATATCCTTTATTTCCATCTACTGCTCAAATAATTACAACACAGTTTTGGCTAAATAATTATATGCTATTTTTTCAAAGCCATCATATTATTAAAACAATTATAAGTATTAATAGACACTGCATTCCTGATTATTATAAATCTTATATCACTTATCATAAATTCTTCACATTATAGTTATGCAGCCTACAACCTCCAATGGAAACTGGAAATTTAACTAAGGGTAACATTTTCAAGAGTACCTCCATGAATGCTAATTTCCATTTTCAGAAATGACTGAACCCCTGTATCATTCAAAACTTTCAAAAAAACTACCAGTATCTTATAAAACGATAAAACCACTTATTTGCATACTATGTTTTTCAAAATGCTGCTAGATTTTTAGAACTTTTTTCCCTTTTAATTTCCTCTATCTTGTTCTAAGAATCTGGAATTACTGAATGTCTGCTGCTGGCTACTGTCAGCAATGAGATATCAAGCTGCACAAACTACTATTTTCATCATCTATGTCACATATTTTCTTATTTAGATCTATACTACCCACAAATGTATCAAGGAAGTATTACAAACCTGATGTCTTCAGAAAATCCCTAATATCTTCTTTTAGTGATTCCAGTTTAATTTCTGGTTTGTGTAGGCTAACCTAATATGAAAAATAAATAAATGAATAAATAAATAAGCATCAAGCAAGCGCTAAAAAGAAAGTAAATTGTGCATTTCAAGTTACAAAACAAGAAGCATACATGCTTAAGGTTACACACAAAGCAAACTGTTTCCCACTAATTTGACAATGGTAATTTACAGCCAAAAAAATAAGCCAACTTTTTCCTCACTTGATATCTTTGCTTTTACATCAGTGCTAAAAGCTGTATGTGGGGAAGGAGAGAGAAGGGGGAGAGAGTAGCCAGTGACATCTATGCTTAATATTCTGAGCAAGTACCCCAAATACTTAGCACAAATGCTAGACTCTACACACTAAAGAATTGGTCATAAGGTACACAAGTAACTGAAGCCGCTCACTGTATTCTATGTGAAAGAATCAAACTGAAAATGTTCCATAATTTCTCACTTCACTTCCCACAGTTCACCTCTTTCAGATAAGAAATGTCATCTTCAAACCTCAAAGAAAAATGATGGACCAAACATCCCTCACTGCAGCTGTGACTACCAGGTTATACAGCACTCAACCCAGACAATTAGGCACCGACCAGTTTTACAACCATACCATGACACTCCCACGCAGATGTTGCTGCAGATTTTTCAGCAACAGCAGGAGCAGCTGCTATAGCATCTCCTTCTTCTTCTATAGCTAGACCAAGAGGAGAAAAGAAGTAGACCACAAAGGTCCAAAAGGACAACAATCAGAAACTCAGGAGTTTCTGTGAAGTGTCTTCTACTACCTATTTTCCTAAGTATGAATTGTGGCAGTAGCTGATTAACACCAGAGGATAAAGCTAGAGGTTTAAAAGAATAGCAACCCTGGCTGCTGACTCAAAAATAACACTGAGAGATCTGTGCGCAACTTACTCCACTGCCACGACAGCTCAAGGCATATGTTAGAAGCATATGGCCACATCACCTACCTAGAAATGTGAGATATCTCTTACCAAAAGCTACTCAGAAATATGCTGTGGGCATATCAGCTGCTGATTCTATTGCAGTAAGTTATGCTGCTATTAAAAATAAACTTTCACCAGCTTGTGCAGTTTGCCAGCCCTAACAGCACTGTTGACAGCACGGCATGCTTTAGGTCCGTCACACACAACTAACAAACTCCACAATCCTACCTTTTGCCTTACAGTTCATATACAGAAAAGGGTATTTGCTGTGCTGCACAGCTTGCTGGAAAAGTTGGTGTAGATGAATTCTCAGGGCAAAATTTTAAGAAAATCTTCCTGTTTTCCCCAGTTGAAAGGGGGAATGGCCACTAATGCAGAGACTTGATAGCATCAGCGTTTCTGCTCTTATTTTAAGTCACTTTGCCATTACAGGTAAGGATGGCTTTTATATTTGGTTTATTGACTGCAACAGCAAAGAGACTGTAAGCACCCTTTCTGAGAAAGAAAAGTGAGCATAAGCACCAACCATAAGGTGTGGTGAGTTGCAGAACTCTCATGTCAAATGCAAACACATATTCTGTTCAGCACAGTGGCAAAGGCAGGCAAAGGATGATGGCTAAAGGCAGGGAAACAAAGAAAGATTTTCATGGGAGTTCTTGGGCAGCTCACAAAATACCCTTTTAAACAACAGCTTCCAGGAATATCTTATGAGGGATTCCTTCTGAACCTACTCTGATGGAAAGTCCTGTATCTGTTTTAGACTGATGTATGTCAGGCTGAGTTTAATTTTTTTCTGCTGCAAGGCAGTGGTTTTGTAGCTCTCCTGTATGAATTTTAAATACAGTAACACGCGTCAAACTGGGGAGATTGTGCCTTACTGTTTCTCAGAAGCTGTTGCACACTCTTTTGTAAATGTTCAACTTAGCCAATTTTAATCCCAAGGTCCACGGGGTGTTTACCTGTGGGGCCTGGTACACATGCTTCAAAATCCTTTTTAGCTATGCAAAACCGCCCTCAAAACCACAATTCATTGACAGACGATGAATTACAAGGAAAAAAAAAAAGCTTCACAATCTACTAAAAACTGTGTTCATTGTCTTGACCACTGTAAACAGTGCAAGAAGTGACAAAAGTACAATCAGGAGAATAGCATTTTAATTCTCTGCTGTTCATACATGTAAAATTTGGCTCATTAAGGAAGGTCTGACACATATATTGACAATCCTTTTTTTTTTTTGTGGTTTCCTGGAAATCTCAGAAATTGATACAGCATATTGCATTAGAGGGGATAAAGGAGTTCAGGCCACACAGATGACTTCCCATTTTCCCTGTCAGCCCAAAAGATACAACAGAGGACTTTCTTGTAAACTGCTGCTCCCAACAGAGCCCGTTCCCCAGCTGCAGCACAAAAAACAGTGACTCTTTTGTATAGAGCAGGGTGGCAGTCCAAAAGGAAGCAGGACAGCGATTTGGGGAAAACTTTCTCCAAGGATTACATTAGTACATCATCTCCACCTTTGCCTCTTCATGCCCATTTATTCAGTCAAGTTCTATTTTACTATTCCTAGCCATGCTGCAGCAAATATTCCCATGCTAATTTTTGGTTTATCAAATCTTTCATTTTTAGCCTGTTTGCTGTAGCCTTTTCCTTCTCTTGACTGCAAAATGCCCTACTGAGACAATTTTTCTTATAAGAAACAAGAAAATTCTTCCCTAAATTATGGGGACACTACTGTCCCCACTTTTTTCATTTCAGGATGCAATTCCCAAAGCCTCCTCCCATTTCCACTTTTCCTTTTGTTTACTTCTGGATTAAGATCGATAGATTCCTACAGTGCCACGCAGAGCTACAGAGCCACAGAAGCAGTTACTGTTACGGACTCATTGCATACTGGATTGCTGATCAGTTTTCAAATCAGAAATTAGATACTTGAAAGGTGAGAATTGGGCAGACAGCCTAGCTAGCGGCTGCAGCCAGCTCTAAACCGGAACAACATAGCCTAGCTCTGTGTAATATAACCAAAGAAGAAAATACTTATTTCGGTAGGTGAAAGGAAATCCCTTCAAAATGTCTTTGCCATAACTTGACAGAACAATACCTCTTCGAAATTTATATGGGTGTTTATGGGCACTAAATTGAAGCATCAAGGAGACTTACAGAGCTGATGTTCCAAAATTACTAGACCAGGTCTCCCACATACTTTTATTTTCCCTTTGGACTAACTGGTCTAACTTACTTCTGTGTTGCACTATGTTGCAAAAAACATTTAGGTATTTTGGTAGGGTTCGTTTGTTGTAAACTGCTTGATACAAATTACTGCCTAAGTATCATTTGCATTTTCATCCACTACGGTTTTTTGGTAGAATGAAAAACATGCTGACAAAATTTTATTTATATAAATAGCATTACTACAATTTACACTGATAAAAATGCCTGGCTGAGGTTTATTGGGAAAAAAACCACCTTGATGAAATTTGTACTGATGAGCTAAATTAATTTCCTGCATGATCAAAATGCAGCGTATACCCAGGTAGAACTACAGACTCTCCAATTTCAATACACACATCTTGATGAACAAGTATCTTCCTTTTTTAAAAAAAAATCTGGTACTATCAGGAGGCTGTCACAAGCAGGGTAAAGGAAAGTGAGCAATACAAGGGAACAACCCGTGAAGGCAAAGAGTGACAGCCAGACCAGGGAAGAAATCGCTTTTCAGAGGCTCAGTCAGGCCAAGACAGAGTCCTGAAAGGAGACGGGGATGAATGCAGCGTAATTCAGCAAGCAATAACAAATAATTTTTAATAAGAATTAACGCATACCAGTTTCTCTTCCAGTATAACTGGCATTATGCATATTCTTACAGATAGGGCACAGGGGTTCAGGCACTGGGTGTCCATTAATCTACAGTCTTGGTCAAATCAAGAAGAAACTGGCTGTTAGACATTCCTTCATAAAACAAGCTATCATTACATTTGTTGACACCCTCTTGTCCTTCAGCTGTACAGAAGAGAAGGGACTTTCAAAATTTTGCCAAACCTTCTGAAAAGTGGCTAAGGTACCGCCAGCAAGCCTTCATATTTATGTTCTGTGCACATCTTCTTTGCCTTTGATTTTGGTAAGGTATCCTGCTGAGATCTGGGCAGTCACCATCATAAGTGATACTCTAAATGCATTTCACTTTCTGCACTTGGATACCAAGACGGAAGAAAATCCAGACATTCAACATTGATCTGGCTGAAAGCAAGCAAGAGGATAGCACAGAGCTAGTTGGAAAAAGTTGGTGGGTGTAGTAAATTGATTCATAGAGCAAGTGAACACAAAGAGACAAATCTATTTGCAAATTAGCACCTAAGTTTGGAAATGGCATTCAGTCTTCGTGACTGGAACAGCATTGATCATGCAAGAGGATAGATGAGCCATCAAGGCACAGCACTCAAAGAAGTATAGGAAAATACCTAGAGGACCAGCAACATACTACAAAGAGGAGGCTTGACAGAACTAAGTGTTCCAGCATAACTCCAGTGTTAAACTATTTCTTTTCTCAACAAGAATAAACACTGCAGAGAAGTGACCCAACTATACTGAAATGTGCAACTGCATCAGGTGAACACATATTTTTATCCTACTGTAAACAGTTCTGCAAATAACTTTACACAATCTAAATATTTCTACAGGCTATCCACCATACGTTCTCTTCAAAGCCGTTTTGTTTTAGACAAGCATGTACACTCTCAGAGCATATATTACTGTTCATTATGATTTTGCACAAGTGCACAATGTTTTTAGCTTTTATTGCTATTATTTCCCAAATTACAATAAAGCACACTACCCCAAATATACTCCAACTTTAGCAAAAGTAAATTCAATGAAAGCTAATAAATATTCACCCTTTCTCACACGCTCCATTCTGCCATAACTAGTTATTAGCAGGATCAAGCCAACCTATTAAAAACCACTTCAAGTATGACCACAACAATTTCAACATAAACACTCTTTAATCACTTCAAATCCTACAAATTTAAGGGAATTATTTTGAGTCTGGTTTATACGTTTCTGTAACAGAAAGAGGAATCATTCTGAGCATAACTAAACAAATTTCCATAAGTATGAAACACTGATTACACTGACGGTTTTCCAACCCCTGTACATTTCCACAGTAATCACACTAAGGGAAAAAGTATTGTCAACTTTCTTACACAAGTAAAAATAACCTAGCAGATGAAACAGAGACCTTCAATTAGCCTCATACGGGAATAAACAGTTTCAAATGTTATGTTCTCCCATAAGATATACAAGATACATTTTTAATAATATAATTTTGATGGTTTAATAAACTTTTTTTTTATTTGAATATAAAATTAGTTCTGCAAATAAAATACACACACTAGGTAAAACAATATAATCTACATTACTAAAAAAAAAATATCTGGGAATCAAGCTTGCATTGCTTCTGAACGCCATAATCTGTTCAATGTATTCACAACTGCATTCAATTTAAAATTCACTGCACTGCAAATGTTACTACTGAACCATTTAAACCAAAGTACAAGCTCTATCAGGGCACAGTAAGCCCTTTGTTCAATATGATGCACGAAAAGGAAACACTAATTATCTATGACTCATGAGCCTACGTTTATTTGCTAAGTTTTATTAAATAAATGCTACATTTCACAGAAACATTCTCCTCCTTAATTTGATCTTTTACTTAAGTAGGGATCAGTATCGATTTCTTTTTTTAACTGTTAGAAAAAAATGCCATGAAAACAATATCCTCAGATTTCTTGCAGACTCCACATAAATTATTCTAAGATGTTTATCTCTACTCCCTTTAGAAGCACAGTCAGGCGAAACTCTGGCTGCAACCAAGCTCCTCTCCTTCTTTGCCCCATACGAAGTCCTGTGAAGACCCGTACCTCTCACTTGGATTAATATTTTCTTTAAACCTTTCTGGTACTAGTCACGGGTCTGTTCAAAGAGTGATGTCAGAGTCCTCTCCTCCGCACAATCATTCTGATCATGACACATCCTAGCAGATCTCCTTTCCACACCTTGTTCATACCTTCACAGGTATCTCCTAGAATATTTTCTCATTCCCAAACTTCATATTCAATTGACAGAGTGGTGTGGGGTCTCAGGGCTGATTCTTATACCCAAGCTACCATATTTAGCCTACTTTGACAGCCATTATCCTGTTTTTCTACAAGTTCTGCTTCAAGCTGTCCCACTGCAGACATACCCACAAGAAACAAATCTGGGGATGTCTATACAGAAAATGCCCAGAGGGATTCCTTGTGTTGAGAGTCTCTCCTGTTCAATTAAAAACATAATTTAGAACCTTTTTCCTTCATTTTATTTTCACCTCCTGTTTCAGAAAATTTCTTTAGGAATAAATGTCTGAAGCTGTTGGTTGGTTGGTTGGTTGGGTTTTTTAATTTTGTTATTTGTCCCTGGCCACTAGAGATTCCAGGCAACTCATAGTCAGATGGATTTCTATTAGAGGTCTGCAGAGGATAAAAATTAAGAGTGATTAATCTTAATTAATCAATAAAGCCTGGCTTCCTTCAAACATGATGAAAACCAAAGTTTCTGAATTGTGTGCAAATGAAAATGTGTTAAAAAGGCAGCACTTTTTTCACGTTTCTAAACTGTTCCTTTTTTATTCTCAGTTCACTGACAAAGATTTTACCTAAAACAAAATTTTAGCAAGATTTCACAAAAAAAATTGTTTTCAAACTGCATTTTGTGATTGGAGATGTCCATGTCTCAGTTTTTCTAACCATTTCTAATATTTACCTTAAAAATGTTTACATCTCAGAAAGGGACGAGAAAAATTAAGACAAAAGTAAATAAATTTGGTCAAACACACACAGTGAAAGTTGTGCCTGAGAAACCGAGATCAGCTCTCTCCTCTGAAACCCAATAACCCCAGCAGCAATTCTACCTGTTGAAAAGCTACCATCTAATATTTGGCTCTTTGTAACTATTACTCTCTCCTTTCAAACACACTACAAAATATGCTCAGAAGAAATTCCAAAGCAAATGACAGGCATATTTACACTCTTCCCTGCATTAATCTCTCTGTATTAACTGCAGGCACATTATCAATATACCAAAAAACTCAACGTACAAAATCAACATAACCTTTATTTTCCAAATCGTCACTAACAAGCATATGACCCTACCTCCACCTCAGTCCTCGGGACAAAAATGTGATTATCTTGCTATACACAGAGCTACGGCTGTGACAGCAAATCATTTGGTGCCCATGCCAAACTTATTTCAAAGGGACTGTGTATCACAGTCCTTGACACCAGCTCAGGCTCTCAGTGACAGCCAAGCATGGCGCTGGTGTGATCAGTTCATAACCACAGGGCTACTCTGTCAGCTCTCACAAATAATGTCAGGATATTGTGTTTTCCCCAAAATTCTATTAACTTGTGGAAGAAACTCTTCACTTTGAGCTCTCCTTCATAGACTTAATTTAAAAGAACAGATGAATTAACAAAACAGAGGTTTTGTTAAAATACTGCTTGTGAGGCTACATAATCTCTCAAAAATTTCAGGCAATACTGTAATGGACCTTACTATCCATTCTGACTCTCATTATTTGCAGAGAAGGTAAATATTTTTGAGGAAGTAGTATCAGCAATGGCAGTTTCTACACTGACAGATAAACAGCAATCTTTGTAAAGGTAAAATATAACTGTAGTATACATATCCAAAACAGTGACTGAGGTTTATTCTGATGCATTGCCTCAACAGATTTCTCAAAATAGAGTAAGCTTCCCAAAAAATAGCTTACAAATCATACAGGAAGGACCACCTATAGATCAATATTGCAACCAGCGCAGACTGAGCATTGCTCAGAAACTGACTGTTAACCAGCTGACAAAAAACCCCACCATGTCCTATCAATAAACTGGAGTTCAGGTGCGATGCACAGCAATAGCAAAGACTTCATATTTGATAATGCAACTACAGAAATACCCCATGTAATGGGAGGGAAATCAAGCATTACTTTGATACAGAGAGTAGCAAAACTCAGAAACTTTCCGAATTCTGCACAGCTGCTAAGGAACGGAGCAAAGATAAGGAACTTACTGATAGGGCTGTTGCAACTGCATGGTATAGCAATAATATGACTATAAAAGCATTATAAATAAAATTAGCCTATACTGTACATGAAAGAACATAAATGCATGCATGGTCAATAAAAAAAATTCAAGCTCAAGAAGAACATACAGATTCCTGACAAACAGGGTGTACATTTAATTTAATTTAAATTAAAATTTAATTTAAACCACAAGCTCCAAAATATGACTCCATACATTGAGAAATCCTCTAGTTGACATATCCCAAAACTTTCCACTCTTTCAGATGACTACACTGAACTGTAGCTCTGATTTAACCTTCTATTAAAACTCTTCAAACACCAACTCTAAGAACCACCTTGAATATTTGTTGCCCTGTTTATTTTCTTTACCCTTAGCACTTCAAATAATCTTCTGACCTGTATATATATACATGGGTTTTTTCTTATCCAAGAAATTTATAAAACAGTATTCTGCAAAGCTACCATGACAGATTTGGGCTGTGGTTATTACACTGTGTTTTATTTATTTTATAGGTTACCTTTGTGCTTCAATTATGCAGAGTTTCTGCTTGTATTAAGGAAATGTACATGCTCTAGCATCAGGGAGGGATTCAGGCATTTAACTGCCCTTTCAGATGTCAGACACCACAACAGAAGGGCACTGCCAAGGTCCTCAGTGTCCACCTGTACAAAATGGCAGTACAAAACAGCCATCCACCAGCACCATTTGAACACGCCGCCAAGCCCTGATGACACCAAACTTCCTTGTGTTTCAAAGCAAACATGCAAAGTAGCAAATGACTGTGAAATCAGGCCTCATGGGAGACAAGAGAATGAAAGCAGAGGTGAGTACATACAGGGTTTATTATAAGCAGTAACGGAGCTGTTAAGAGAGAGTCCTGTTCTGAAATCCCATTACTGTCTTTACTGAGGAGAAAGTCTTGAATTTCACGCTCCACACCTCACATCAGGCTATGTGTTTGGGATGCTGAATTCCCCAGCACTTAGCAGAACCTGACGTCTATACTCTCTTATAATTCCAGCCTCCTTCAAGTCACGCACATTTGCTTACTCACATATTTAGAGAGCAGTCAGTCAATAGGAGCAAAGCAGATATTTTAAAAAGCATTTACAGACCAGACCAGAAAATTTAAAAACAAGACAAAACAAAAACACAGAAAAGGCATGCAGTGATGTCACTTGCTATGGAAATTTTAGAGACATTCAGAGAAGAAAATCATGTTTCATTTAAAAATCTAATAAAACTAAGGCAGATAATGGACATTCTATCCTAAAAAAATCTGTACAATTTTAAGCGCTGATTGCAAGAAAAAGAATCAACAAACAAACCCCCAAGATTTTATAAAACCCAACCCAAAATATTTCAGTAACACACAATAATCGTTGTAGCACCACTACTATGTTATTATGGTCATGAATATTGACACAATTTTAATCTGAAACATCCTAAACGAAGTTCAGCTGAAATATGAAAATCTGGTTTTGGCTGCAGACAAGTTACTAAATATAAAAAAACAACTGTTTTCCCAGCTACAAAAATGTACTGTCATGTGCGTTTTTCATTTATTTTCACTTCCTTTCACCAAATCCTCTTTTTCTCAGAAGCACGGGGGGGAGGGGGGGGGGACACACGGGATGGGGAGTGGGGTGGTATTTAAAGCTTTCCAAATTAGAGGTTAGAAGACAAAGCAATTCATTATAGGAACTATTTGAAGCAGCGAGATTTCAACAGGATAGTCTTCATATCCCCTGGGAAATCCTCCAGTCCCAGGGGGTGAAACTATAAATACAGCTCTAGAAACCAACCAGCCCCCGTCGAGGGAGGGAGGGAGGCAGGGAGGCCCGAGGCCCCAGGCCCCAGGCCCCCGGCCCCCAGCCGCGGCAGAGGCCGTAGGGGCGGGGCTGGGCTGGGCCGGGGGCGACGGCCGGGAACAAAGCGCCGGGGAGGGTGAGCCGGGCCTGTGGGCACAGCGCCAGGTCGGGGCTCACCCGGGCCTGTCGCTCGAGCTGGGAGTGGAGGCTGGAGCCCTTCAGCCGCTGCACGATCCGCGCTATGGTGAGGGAGAGCCCGCTGTCCGGGTCCAGCATCGCGGCGCGGCGCCCCTGCCCGCGGGAGGGCTGCTGCACCGGACCTCTTTCGCCGCGGCACCCCGCCTCGTTACCCGGCGTTACCAGGCAACTGCGGGAGCGGGGGCGGTCCAGCGCGGCGGCGTCCGGGTGGAAAGCGACGCCTCACAGAACAGTTCCTCACCGCCGGTCGTGACCAGAGCGGGACAGCCTGCCCTTCGCGGCCCGGCGTGGCGCAGACCCACTCGGAGCCGAGCCCAGGAGGCCCCACGCTACCGCCAGAGCCGGGGAGACCGCCTCGGTGGTGCCTTCAGCTGCCGCCCCACCCCTGGCAGGCTTCCTCCAACCCGGGGGGCCTTGAGCATCTTGGGCTGGGTAACAGTTGCCTAAAGCTCTGGTGAAAATCTCACACACTGCTTCTGTTTCCTAAATAAACGTTTATAATGTATCCCTGGTGGGAAGGAATTTGGAAATAAGTGTAAGGAAAGCCTATGCGTGGGTCTCGGGCTTTGGCCACGCAGCCTGGGTGCTAGCGCCTGGCCTGCTGGTGTTGGAGACACCCAAGGTGCCCGGCCTGCTGGCTCTGCCCTTTGCTCCTGAGGACCTTGCAGAGATGAGTCCTCGTCCCCGCGGTCTGCGTGAATTTGGCCTCACGTGTGTGTCCAGCCACTCACCCGGCAGAGGCGCGTTCGTGACAGCAGCCAGCCGACCCGACAGAGGGGTTTGTAGCTGCTGTCGCTCGCCAGTCGCCGCCTGCCAGGCCAGGTGGACTGTAACTGGCTACGAGCATTCCAGGTCTGTCTCAATAATGAGTTAAATAATGTCTTACATCGTCATTACTTACGGTTTAATTAGCCTGTCTGGCTTTGCCGTGGAAAGGACGAAGCTTTCTCTTACAGTCAGCTATTGCACCTCAGCTGAGCTGCTGCGATCAGTAGCTACAAGGCAGCATCTTCTTGAACTGCTTCTCAGCTAGAGGTGACAGTGAACGGGCTTCAAACCCATTTCAGTGCAGACGGAAAAATTAGCTTAAAAACATCTTTAGCTGCGGTTTAAGTGGCTTTGCACTAGTATGATGTAGAGGGATTCATATCATTAAAGCTTGAGACACAGTTTACAAAGCTGCTTTTTAGAGTCTGAGGTATCACATCCAGATGGTGTGAAGAGCAAATTCGGCCCCAAGACTCCTTTCTGTGTGATTCCAGAGGAATACTAGTTGACCGGTACTCAGGTGATGTTTTACTGTGGTCTTGAATATTTTACCCCTGTGTCGTGGTTTAACCCCAGCCGGCAGCCAAGCACCGCCCAGCTTCTCAGTTCTCTCTGGTGGGATGGTAGAGAGAATGAGAAGGGTAAAATTGAGAAAACGCGTGGGTTGAGATAAAGACAGTTCAATAGGTAAAGCAAAAGCCATGCACACAAGCAAAGCAAAACAAGGAATCCATTCACTGCTTCCCGTGGGCAGGCAGGTGCTCAGGAATCTCCATCTCCAGGAAAGCAGGGCTCAATCACGTGGAGCGGTGACTTGGGAAGACAAATGACATCACTGCGAATGTCCCCCCTTCCTTCTTCTTCCCCCAGCTTTATTTGCTGAGCATGACATCATATGGTGTGGGATATCCCTTTGGTCGGTTGGGGTCAGCTGTCCCACCTGTGCCCCCTCCCAACTTCCCACTGCTCAGCAGTAGCTAAAACACCCCTGTATTATCAACACTGTTTTCAGCACAAATCCAAAACACAGCCCCATACTGGCTAGTGTGAAGAAGATTCACTCTATCCCAGCCAAAAGCAGCTCATTCTCCACCCCTTCTTCCATACTATTTACGTCATGCTCAGGTCCCACACTGTCCACTATCCACTATCCACATCCTCATTAACCACCACCACCCTTCCCACCCTTTGGTACAATACGCAGATACCATTCCCTTAGACCATGGATCACCCCTGTGAAATGTCTGCAAAATGTCCAGAAAATGTCCCATTGAGTTCATTTAGTCTGTGACTTTGGGCTCCATCCGTTGTGGTGATCACTCAGGACAGGAGAGGTGGTGCGTTGCGTGGAGTTACCAGGCACCAAAGCCAGCTCAGGTCGGGTCACTGCTGCACTTGCACAGCTTCTTGCAAGGCTTGCCCTCCATTGGTTCAGGTGATTCCTGCTACAGTAATTCCCATAACATGCAACTCAAATCAAGGGTTACAACAATTTAAAGGTATTTCCGTTACAGTCTGCCCTCTCGTCCTTTTTGACCAAACCATCGGGTTTAACATTGCAGTGAATTCCTCCCCTTCCCCCCCCTGGCCTTCTCCATGGGCCACTCAAGTACTGCTCCAGTGCGCTTATCCATGGGCTGCAATCCCTTCAGAGGAACACCTGCTGTGGCACAGATGTAGCCACAGCCACAGATGCTTTGAGATGTACCTGCTCTGGCATGGGCTTATCCATGGCCACGGACGCTTTGGGGTGTCCTGCTCCCCTGTGGACTCATCCCCAGGTCACAGCCCCTTCAACTCGAGTTCACACTGGAGTTCCAGCCTGTCCAGTACAGCAGCACAGGAACAGCAGCCATGCCCTGGCCATCTGCCAGCCCGGGCACATGGCCATGGCTGCTATCAAAATGTTCCCAGGCACAGCACAGTGAGACGATAAGCAGTGCAGCCGCACAGCAAGCAGCGAAAGCAAAAAGCAGCCACGAACGAGCACTGGGCTCTAATGTACCGTCAGGCAAGCAAGCCCCATGGCAAGCACAGGAGCCTGCCCGTTAATAGCTAAACAGCAGTAACAGCTATAAATTCAGTCTAGCACATTCCAATGGAACCCGTCTCTACCTTGAACCCTTTGAGCCCCATGTTGGGCACCAAAAAGGAATCTCATAGTTTAACCCTGGCCAGCAACTAAGTCCCACACAGCCACTCGCTCACTTCCCCCAGTGGGATTGGGGGAGAGAATGAGAAGGGTAAAAAAGAGAAAACCCATGGGTTGAGTTAAAGACAATTTAATAGGTAAAGAAAAAGCTGTGTGCACAAGCAAAGCAGAACAAGGAATTCATTCAGTGCTTCCCATGTGCAGGCAGGTTCTCAGCCATCCCCAGGAAAGCAGCTCCATGATGTGTAACGGTGACTTGGGAAGACAAAATGCCATCCCTACAGGTGTTTTATATGCTGAGCATGATGTCATATGGTGTGGGATATCCCTTTGGCCAGTTGGGGTCAGCTGTCCCAGCTGTGCCCCCTCCCAGATTCTTGTGCCCCCCCTCAGCCTCCTCACTCGTGGGTGCGGAGCAGAAAGGGCCTTGCCTCTGTGTAAGCCCTGGTCAGAAGTAATGAAAACATCACTGTATTTTCAATACCATTTCCAGCACAAATCCAAAACGTAGCCCCTAATAGCTACTATGAAGAAAATGAACTCTACCCCAGCCACAACCAGCACACCCTCTCTGCTCAGCACGGTGAGGCATTAACTCAGGCTCAGTACCAGAAGCTGACACAGCCCTTGTTTAAGCAGAGCATCTGTGTGGCACTATGTACGTCCCATTGGGTTACGTAAATTTAAAATCCTATTGGGAAAAGCTGTTCATATGTGCATGAGTAACAGGACCATGTTTTCAAATTCTCACTTAATAAAGTAATTTACTAAGTTGAAATACTAATTTTGAAAATCCCAGAATAATTATTAAATAAGCTAAGAGAATAAAAGGAGGTAACATGGAAAAGCTGATCATTGATCTCCAAAGCCAGGCATTAATGACCATTTGCAGCTCCTAGGATGGCCATACCTCTGAAAATCAAAGAATGTTTCAAGATTCTGAAATGTCAGGTTGTAATTTTTTCACTGCTGTAAGCTCTGCAGGTGAACGATGCAGATGTGAGGAAATGAAGATAGATGTCATCAGTTACCTTGCTAGAAAAAACAACTAGATATAATAGGCATAAAAATGCACCTGAACTCATCTCTCTGCAACCTCTTTTGACTTATCTGTGATCATTTCTGGATAAAATTAAATTTAAAGAAGAATAGTAATAGAAGATGAGAGATAAAAATTTTTAACCAACTGTAGAGAAACCTGAAAAAGTAATTTATGCTAAATAAAAACACTGAGGAGGGCTCTCTTCTCAATTCATGGAGAGCATGGGGAAATCAAATGCCCAGTTGTCTACCAGTGCTTTGAATTTCTATGCTGATTTACACCAAGTTTTCTGTCAGTTCTGCGCTTATATGCATACATGAAATTAGGGCCAATGGTGAGCACTTTTTTTTCTCCGTTTATTGGGAGTTAATGAAATATTTGCCTACATTCCCAACTGAACAAGCATACGAAGTATAATATTTTTATAGAATCATAGAATCACCTCGGTTGGAAAAGACCTTTAAGATCATCGAGTCCAACCGTTAACCTAACCCTGCCATCCCACCACTAAACCACGTCCTTAAGCACCTCATCTATCCGTCTTTTAAATACCTCCAGGGATGAGGACTCCACCACCTCCCTGGGCAGCCCGTTCCAGAGCCTGACAACCCTCTCAGTGAAGAAGTTTTTCCTAATGTCTAGCCTAAACCTGTCCTGGCACAGCTTCAGACCATTCCCTCTCATCCTATCATCTGTTACCAGGGAGAAGAGGCCGACCCCCACCTCACTACAGCCTCCTGTCAGGTAGTTGTAGAGGGCGATCAGGTCTCCCCTCAGCCTCCTCTTCTCCAGACTAAACAACCCCAGTTCCTTCAGCTGCTCCTCGTATGACTTGTGCTCCAGACCCCTCACCAGCTTTGTGGCTCTCCTCTGGACATGTTCCAGCAATGCAACATCTTTCTTGTAGTGAGGGGCCCAAAACTGAACACAGCATTCAAGGTGTGGCCTCACAAGCACCGAGTACAGGGGCACGATCACTTCCCTGCTCCTGCTGGCCACACTATTCCTGATACAAGCCAGGATGCCATTGGCCTTCTTGGCCACCTGGGCACACTGCTGGCTCATGTTCAGCCGGCTGTCAATCAGTACCCCCAGGTCTTTTTCCACCAGGCAGCTTTCCAGCCACTCTTCCCCAAGCCTGTAGCGTTGCATGGGGTTGTTGTGACCCAAGTGCAGGACCCGGCACTTGGCCTTTTTGAACCTCATACAGTTGGCCTCGGCCCATCGATCCAGCCTGTCCAGGTCCCTCTGCAGAGCCCTCCTCCCCTCCAGCAGATCAACACTACCACCCAGTTTGGTGTCGTCTGCAAATGTACTGAGGGCACACTCAATCCCCTCATCCAGGTCATTGATAAAGATATTAAACAAGACCGTCCCTAGAACTGAGCCCTGGGGGACACCGCTTGTGAATGGCCGCCAACTGGATTTAGCTCCATTCACGATGACTCTCTGGGCTCGGCCATCCAGCCAGTTTTTAACCCAGCGAAGAGTACATCCATCTAGGCCATGAACTGCCAGCTTCTCCTGGAGAATGCTATGGGAGACTGTCAAAGGCTTTGCTGAAGTCCAGGTAGACAACATCCACAGCCTTTCCCTCATCTACCAGGA
The DNA here is from genome assembly GCA_034008185.1 of Gorsachius magnificus. Lineage (NCBI taxonomy): Eukaryota > Metazoa > Chordata > Aves > Pelecaniformes > Ardeidae > Gorsachius > Gorsachius magnificus. The sequence goes on from CM067084.1 coordinate 62,522,137, forward strand.
GGGTCACCTGGTCATAGAAGGAAATCAGGTTGGTTAGGCAAGACCTGCCCCTCATGAACCCATGCTGGCTGGGCCTGATCCCCTGATTGTCCTCCATGTGCCTGGTGAGCACACTCAAGATTAACCTCTCCATAATCTTCCCTGGTACTGAGGTCAGGCTGACTGGTCTGTAGTTCCCCGGATCCTCCTTCCGGCCCTTCTTGAAGATAGGCACACAGTTTTTTGTGCTAATTTATGATAAAATTCTGCAAGCAGTTCACATGGAGACAGTACCTCTCCTGTTGTTTTTTGTTGTTGTTGAGGAGGATCATTTGTCTGTGTAGGAACTTTACCTGCTAAAACAAGCACATGCAGAAAACAAGAGCATGCCACTAAGCTGCGCAGCTCAGTGTCTGTAAGTCCAGGGTTTTACATTGCAGCTGCAAGTGTGAGAGGAAGCCCTACACCCTTGTCTGATACAGTCCTCAGCAGTGTTTTGTCTTCCAGTTTTGGGGAGAACCTGTGGACTGCCACCAGGATGGCAACCTTATATTGCATTTGGTGAGCGTGTCACTTACCGGGACTGCTTGCTATGTGGGGACTCAGAGGTTGGGTATGTTCCCACTGGTAGCACAGCACCGTGTCTGGCTGTTTTCCGTGCTGTGATCTGCAGGCACCACATTCAGCCAGATGGCAGGTCGTGGAGCGGGACAGAAGCCACGGCACCTCGCTGGTCAGAAGTGTGAGTTCCCCTACTCCTGGGGAATGCGGGGAAACAATACATCAGGTGAGTTTCATGTGCAATGCGTAAGACTTCACAGGTCTGCAAAAGCCATCCTTATCTTCTATAGGTCAACAAAACAGGAGAAAAAGCTAATGTCAGCTGCAGATGAGTAATTTCCTGTAGTTGACTGCCTCCGCCCAAAATCTGCCTTTGTTTGTTACCCTCTGCACGTGCACATCTGTCACTCTTCATTCCCTGTTTTTCCAGGCTATTTCCAGCCTGGTTTCCTTCCGCCCATGCACTGGGTTTCTCTCTGGTCAGTTATACCTCCAACATGAGTTGAAAAACTTACTTCTTGTAAATGCCAATCAAAGCTAAAAAACAGGGTGATATAAAGAGATAATCTTTACAGCATCTCACTGAGTGCTGTAAACTGCTTCTTGTGTGTCCTTACCATATCCAGTTAAGAAATCTCATGCTTAAGTGCGTGCTTCTTTTTTGTTTCCTTACAAGGAGTTTACTGCATAGCAGCTTGAGAAATACAGGGTCATTGTTAAAAAATATCACTTAAATAACAGGCACCGGCAGAAATCCCAACCAACTCTTTAGCCGGCCCCCCTGGTATCACATGAATGGCTTAACTTGGTTCATGTGATACGTGTTTGGCAATTACTGCTTTTCACTGTGATGTACTTTCAAATTGCAAGTAAGCAAGTGCAGTACAGTCAGCGTAGAGTGGGTTTATGATGTCCAGTACCACATACCAAAGGTAGCTTGCTGGTTTTATCAGAAGGTCTGGTGTAGGCATCATTGTTTTTCTGTTGAGGTTTTTTTTTTTGTTTGTTTGTGGTCTTTTCCTCTCTTCATCTCTGTCCTACACCCCTGAACACCCACTCTCTGGCCCATTGGGTCACACCTCCTTTTACAGCTGCAGTGCTCTATAATGTTACACCTTTCTTCATTGTTTTTTGTGTCAAGTTACTGCAGTTAGCTGTAAATGGTACTGGTATCCCAAGCGTCTTATATTTATCCACCACTGCAGGTCTGGAAAACATCAAAAATTTGGCAAGGGAAAGAAAAAATTACATAGCCAGTATCTGAAATATTTCACCCATATTCTCTCCCTCTTTCCCCTGGTGGGTTTTAGATTGAGAAGAGGAGAGGATATGAAGCAACAGATACATCATACTGTCATTTTTAAGGCCACATGAGACAAAATACATTTTAATGCTTCCAAATGATTCTGAAGACCAGTTTATTTCCCGGAGTGTAAAAGCAGGCAGTAAAAAGGAAAACCATTCAAAGGAAGCATTGAGTGCCTGGAAGCTTGCCTTTTTCCCCCACAACTATATTAGTTGACCTAATAACCAGGACTGTCTGCAGGTATCACCAAAGGAGGCGGTCACCTTGTATAACAGAGTAACAAGTCAGGGAGGTCAGCAAGACCCCAGGAGTGTGATCAAGATCCCAGCAGTTCCAATCCCAAAATCCCAGCAGTCAACAAAATCCCAGCACATTCAAGCTGCTCCCAGGGCACCCTTCCCCTAAGCAATTCACAACGCTCATTTTGCCCTGATCCCCTCCGTCTTTCATTCTCTTGCTGCTAGAAATGCCAGACTATGAAGTCTCCCTTTGGGGCTGATTTCTCTGCTGGGGGAAGAGGGATGGGGAGGGACTGGAGGGGTTCACCACACCTTTACCTGTGCTGAGGGTGGATGCATTCATGCAGTTGGTGCTGGCAGGGTAAGGGAATGAGTTACGGTGCGGAATACGGCTAAACGTACAATCATTGCCACTCGTTACTGTAGGTAAGCAACTTACCTTTCCTTGACACCCTGACTAATAGGGGGATCATGCTGTCCAGGGGGGAGCTACACATTGCATTCACCCTGAAAACATATCACAAATGTTGTGTATATCTCCAGGTTCCTTTTTTTTGTGCTACCTGCGACACTGCCAAGAGAATGACGGTGTGTGCAATTCCTAATGGCAGACTGGGTCACATGTGAGGATGCCTGTGTCCCAGCCAACAAGTGCCACAAAACCTCAAGTTTAAATAAAAAAAAAAATAAGAAAAGCAAAACCATTTTTTTATGCCAAAACAAATAGATAAGACATTAAAGAAAAAAAAATAAATCCGAGATCTGCCATCTCAAGCCGTTAGCAGAACTTCACCTGTGAACTAAAGCATCAGTTTCAAACAGCTCCTCTCTGGATTTCTCATCCAAGCAGGTTCTTTCAGAGAAGAACATATTCAGTCCTTTGCTGAGTGTGCTCACTCTTTGTATTAGACTAATGTTTATTAAACTGTAATCTCAGTTATGGGCTGATCCTGCAAGCTTACCTTTATAACATCCACTGGTTTCCTTGCATAATCAGAACCACCATACATTGTTTGCAGCTGATAACAGAGAAGCATAGCAAAAACTAGAAATGCAAAAAAAGGAAATTTCTGTCAGTGCCTCACCCTCCTCAGTTTTAACCTTTATTTAGATTACTGCCCAAAAAGTGACAGTGTATATTCGGACAAGTTTCAATACTTTATTTAAAATAATCAGCTCCCATGGAGTAATGAGATTTTATGCCCAAATACTACTGATGCAATCTGAAGAAAGTAGGAAGCTTAGATGATGTATCTTCACTTATCAGGGCAGAATACATCTCTTATTGCAGACTATTGTTCATGAGAAGTAATATGTTTTATCTAATATGTGGCTGAACTTGAGAGCTAGGCTTGACTACCGATGTCGTCAAGGATTATCAGTCTAGTTTTAGGAGTTTCACATTGCTTCAGTTCTTGATTTTAGGTAATTTCCTACCACACCTTGGCTTTAGATAGCTATACACCTCCCTAGAGAGGATCATGTATCTCAGGTCATAATATCTATTACTTGTACTTTTTAATAGCATTGCTGAGTCATAGCAGCAACTGTGAGTTATCAGGCACATAAAAAAATAACATGCACAAAGGCCCTAATTTTTCTAGTATTATTAGTTTTAGTCCATTTTTCATGTGCTTTATTATTAAACAAGTGACATGTAATGTATTTTCCATGATTTTTAAGATATAGCTACGCAGATGTAGGATTTCTTGGGCTTAAGACAGAAATGGGGTCTATTCGTCTCCCTTTTAAAAAAAAAATTATATAATGAGTACTATATGCACTTCATATGTGACATATATTTTATACCTTAATTTTAAATTGTATATTACCTAGCATCAAGTCTGTTGGGAAATCTACAACTATTGTACATATCCAAACCTTTTAAAAGACATAATTCAACATTCATGAGCAAACATTTTCCCAGTACACATGTAACAGCTTACTTTCACCTGTTCTTTTAAGGTTCTTACAAATTTTAACCAATTGGTCTGTAAGCAAGAAGTGCACTAAAAAGAGCTCTCTTAGGAGATTCTTAATTAACAACTCCAGGTCAGAGTTTATTAGTATATAGGTATGCCAGGGTGAGATTCTGTGTTGTTGTTTCAAACCTATTGGTTTCAGTGAAGCTATGTGATGTAAATACAAGTAGAACTTGGATTTTGCCTGTGACAGGAAGTATTCCCTCTTTAAAAATTCCTAAAAATGTGTGTGGTGGCATTCTATACCTCCTATTAAAAATGTCTAAAACTCTGATTTTCTATTTATTTATTATACAGTATTGAGTATTACTCCACTGAAATAGCTTCTTGGTACCATATCCTACTTAGAACAGAATCATGGAATTATTTAGGTTGGAAAATATCTTTAAGATCATCAAGTCCAACCTGACACTGCCAAGTCCACCACTAAGCCATGTCCCTTCTTATTGCAGCAGGGGAATTTGTCTTCCATGGAAAATGTAATAAATGTTTTAAGGTAAGCTGTTATACTTTTGTTTGCTGCCTGGAATGTATACAACTTACTACAAAGTCATGTCAGTTTGTGTTGCAAGTCTTCAACAACCGGTAGATCACCTTGAATATGTTACTTAGTGTCTAAATCATAGCCTTCCTCTTCTTAATCATTAAGAAGTCGAACTATAAACTTTGGTGCAGACAAGGATCTCTCCCTGGGTGTCAATTCCAGGCATTTTTTATTCCTCAGATTAAGATTTGATGACAAAGTGGACTTATCCTTTTTCTATTTTTTTTTTTATTATGATGGATTAGTAGGCTGATTGGTTTCCTTGTTTATTACATTTTCAAATAGAAGATTCAAAAGTGAAGAATAAACCAAGAGGATCTGGAAACTCTTGTAGGGTTTTTGTAAGTTTTTCCTGGTGGTTGTGTAGGTGGAAGATAACCAGTTAACATTAACTGTTAAAAGGAGCACTCTAGTTTGGGTCGCAGGGATCCTCACTTCCATTACTAGGATTTTTCAGATATTCTTTATCTTGACTTCTGCTTCCTTAACTTGATGTCTGCTCTGATAAAAAAGCAGCTGGAAGTGCTAGTAAGATAAACTACAAAATGGAACAGCTGAATGAATTGAGCAAGCAGAACCTTCATAAGTTTCTCATAGTTCTGTCTCCGCTGATGGCGCTTTTCTTTCCTTGTTCGGACAAATGCTTTACACCATTGAAAGGGAGCACCAGGCACTGAATAAATATCTTCACCAACTATGGAATAGAGTCTCCTCTGATAGATCTCAGGCAGTGGCAGGGGTCTAAAGAATTCTATACTGAAATACTTCCAATCATCCTATATTAGTTCAAAATATTAATTAAAAATGTAAATCTGAGCCCTAATTTCTAAACACAGTTTCTCTGTTTATATGCAGGAGTAGATAATTGCAGCAAATTATCTGAGAGGACTGAGTATTAATGCTGCCTGTTACAAGAATTGTTGTGCATATATCAAATAACGAAAGAAGAACGGTTTTTATGGTGGAAATAAGTTCATAATAAGAATGTGCACAAGAATACAAAGCAACCACCTGAAAAGAGTAAAACAATGAGGTGGAAGAGCAAGCATATGTAAAGCACAGCTTTGAAGGCTAGGTACAGAGCTGTTGAATAGCAGGCTACCCTGTTCTCACTAACCCCCAAATCGAAATTTGTATACAAATCTCCTTAAAAGAAAAATGGCACTAAAATATACCCAGCTTCAAGGAACATGGATAAACCCAGATGACTTGGTTTCAGATGAAGCTCTGCACACTGAAAGCAAAAAAAAAAATTAAATATACAAACGCAATCAGGTTTTCTGTTTTGCATCACTGTTTAGGGCTCAGAAAAGAAATCGTTCCAATGTGCAACAAATTTGCTAAATCAAAAAAAGGGACAAAGGTACTATATAAAAAAAAAAAATGTATTATTTTATTAATTAACAGGATACAGGACTGAATCTTATCATCTATATTGCAACGTGTTCCCGGAAATACCAGGAAGCAAAATTAGAAAATATTGGCAAAGGTCATAGTGCTGAAGGGCTGGAGAAAGTTTGGAATTATTTGTATTCATTGCAAAAAAAAGAAAGTGAAGAGATGAGATATGAAGCTGGTAAAACAATTTAGCTGAACTGTAGAGATTTGCCGTAGCTGAGGCGATCAGTCATTAATGTGAGTAGGCAGTCATATAGCAATGTAATTGGAGGAATAGGCAATGTCAGAAGAATAACTGTGATACATTAGACAGCTAAGGTGTGGAATATTTTAAAACCGGATTTTCCCCGATCCAGCTCCAGGAGTGCACATGCCTGAGCTGGAGACTGTCAATGGCTTCCTGTTGTCCATCCTCCCCAGTGGGATGCCTCCTTACCCTCCCCAGTGACTTTTGCCATTGATCACTTTTGATCTTCATAGGAAGGACCCCTGTGGCCCACATTCCTACCCACTGTTTACTAAAATGGCGTATTTTCTGGAGTAGATGGGGTAAAAGGTGCTCCCAGCTTAAATAAACATGTGCATACGCAGTAGTAGCCAGTGTGGATAAAATTTTCCTGGTCTTTGTCTGAAACTGCATTCAGGCTTGCACTCAGAGAGAGTAGAGCAAGATAAACTTCTGCTGGATAGAGTGTATAGCATCAACCTAAAATATAGCATTAAAATACTTTGTTGGAGTTGTTCAACAGTGGGAGGACCCTCCCTTGCTTATGAGGCTTTTCATTTTGGTAAAACTAGATTAATAATAAAGGCAGCATAATAAAAATTTAGATCAAAGAGGTGACACAAAAGCCTGTCCCCCCACATATATACTAACATACAGGGAAATAATAGCAGCAGATGACATTGATTCTTTGAAGGAAGCTACTTTCAAAATGTAGTTAATTTTTTCCCCAAATATAACTGTGAAGGTTTGCAACAACAATATGAATGAAGAAAGACATAAAATAGAGAGTTTGGTAAGGGATTTGGAGGAGAAAATGTATGTGTTCATATTGATTTTATAATCAAATATTCACTTAGAAAAACACTGATTTGACATCATTATGTAGTGGTTTAGGACACGAAAACCTCCAAATATCCATAGCCCATGCAATCCATGCAATGGTTTTAACTTTCAGTGAGCTTTAACTGTGACGTGAGTTAATACACTTTTTAAAAAAATTTAAAATATTTTAAAAAAATCCTTATACAGTAAGGTATGACTTTATCCAAGAGGCACAAGTCTTGGAGACCTAACCATTTATTTAGTCCTTAGAACTGGAAATAATACCCCTGTTGAAGGTACTGAATACAGCTCTGTTGCATGGCCTAAGGAATGAACACTCAGGACTTAAGATCCTATTTGCAAATTCACAGTTGTGGTTAAGTTGGCTTAATGAAGGAGAAAATGCCCACAGATAGGAAGGGAGATAGCTAAAGAAGCACTCCTGAGGATGCATCGAAGAAAAAACAGAGTAAAAGAAGTCGGTACCAAGTCGCTAACTAAACCAGCCACCAGGTAATGAACAGGATGACGGGAAAAGTGTAAGCAAGGAAAAATCCTGTTTTGTTTCTCATTCCCCTGTACTATTCAGGGAAATGAAGTTTTACTGCCTTCTTGATAAGTAGGCTGGATTTCATCAAGGAAATATAATTTCGTCTGTCTTTAAAAAATCTGGAAGGCCTTGGATATTTATTAACACGTCAGACCAGAAGAACAAAAGTTTGCTATCATTTTAGGTTGGAGAATGTTGTATATGACCTACTACCTACTCCTTCTTAAAACAGAAAATCAAAATTTATTTAGCAATTTATATAATGATCTGAATTTTTAAATTTATTTGAATTACTTCCCACAGAATCCAATTTTAAATTTCCAGCCTTCGCTATATAAGGTCTTGTGAACAAGATATCCCAGTATGAAATGACTCAGTTTAACAGCTAATGAAATAAATAGTGCTTTACTTTTCATTTTGCCAGAGCATTCCCATTTGACTTCTAATAACAACTTTTATGAGCAGTCATTAAGAATTAAGTGAAGACTTTAGGGAGGTCTGTCTTTACGAAGTATAAAATTGCAGCTGACACTTCTGGCTTTCTAACTGAGATGTAAATGAAATTTAAAGAGATAAGATCACTGTAAGATTATGGTCTGAGCAAGATTATACTTGTGGTACTGCTGGGTTTAAAACCAGAGTGAGTGAGAATAGAATCTGGGAGCATTTCACTAGCATATCACTTAACATATTTAAAAACCCCCTTACTTCCTCCAGCAACTTAAATAAGCAAAGCTTGTAGGAATAAAATACTAATTGTCACTGATCTTTTATCATGGTCTTGTCAGAAATACCTTTCCTACTTCAATTTATTCGTTTTCCTCACATTACAAGATTGCAAAATGAATGCATTGGAATAAAAGGAGAACAGTGGGATGAAATAAGTTATCCGAGAAGTGACACAGTAGCCACAATTTGTATGATCTGCGACTGTTTTGTACTGCTTTGTCTCTACAAAGCACACTTAATGCCAGTGCAGTTGATTACAGAAAACGCGAAGCCAGTATACATGAAATTGCAAATGTAAGGTAATGACTTCAGACACACAAAAAAATATTAAAAGAAATCATCCACATTAGTTGCAATTTTTCAAATGCTTGTTAAAGCAAAATTGATGGTGCATCATATAACTTTTTTATATACAAAAATTACATCCCAAAGATCTGACTTCTCATATCTTTGGGATATTTGGGGATACCATAGCACACTGAGTCTGGCTCTATCAAAAAGTGAGCTTAGAGACTTTGGAGCAGAATTTGTCCTTGGACTTTTGTCTCTCCCTTCTTTTGAGAGTTGAGCCTTCTCCTTGGCAGCTTTAAAACAGTTTTGTAATGTAAGCAAAGACTAAACAATGAAAATGTATTTAAAAGTGACATGCTTTCAGCCACATTAACTCCCTGCACAATGTAATATTGTATAAACATGGGCAAATAGTCCAAACTAACTATGGCAATTGTTCCTCAGAGTGCATTTTCTTAAGAATTATATAGAAGAAAGCATGGCAAGTAAGGCCAATAATACTATCTTTTAACAGCCCATCTGTGGTGAAACTCTGGAAATCATTATTTTCAGTGTTTCAGGTTTGAATAATATTTTGAAATGACTCTGTATGGCAATACTATCAAATGCTCCCAGGACAGCTTAGCACAATAGTTGAAATAAATCGGAGTATTTATTATCACTATGGGCTTGACCTGCTTCTCTCAGTTTCTCAAAAATCTTATAACTGACAGGGTTCTACCTCCAGTTATTGGACAGCATTATACCTATCAAAAAGTCCAACATGCAAAGGTAATTTGGCTAATTTACAAATAAAGATAAACATTCCAGAAATGAAGACCTAGAACAGAACTTCAGCTGAGGTAAATTGTCTTTGCTTCTGAAGGTCTCCCTGTGCCTCATCTTACTTGGTTCAGTAATTAGTCCAAGCTGTCAGCTAGCAGAGTTCCAGTTAACCAAAAAAAAAAAAAAAAAGGCCTGGAGATTGTTACAATAAAAGAAGAAGAGTCAAACAATAAAATACTTAATTGTGGACAACGAAATGTATAACCATGCCTGACTTAAAATCTTACTTTCCTTCTAGGAGCCCCAGAACTTGAAGGGGACAACCCATCATCTCATTGTCTGACTGCTCTTCCACACAAAATTGTGAGTCGTGATTCTTTACCCTCACTTCATGGTCTGAATTGTCTCAAATAACTAAAATTCATACTCAAAATTCAGTTGTTTATGATAAGAGACTTAGCCAGTTAGTTACTTGGAAAAAAGTGAAGCTATGTGTCCCTGTTTAGCTAATGACTAATAGAGAATTCATCAAAATATAAGCAAATTGTATGTTCGATTTCTTGTGCAGGCTTGTGACAAAGCAGAGGACTGCTGTTCATAGAAAGTTTGTGATTCCTACAAAAGCCAAAGCTTTCAAGAACTACTGTTGTTGATTAAATGAATTCTTCTTATGCAATTGTAATTTTCAGTGTTTTTCTAACAGAGACAATACTTCTGTTGGTACCTGTAGCTTAGGTTCCTTTAAGCCAAGGATAGTATGATCCTTGGGAACGCAGATGCCAAAGAACAAATTTCAATAGTGTTAGCTTAAAGGTATTTGTCGTCTGTTACAGAAACTGATACTCCTCCAAAAACGAAGATGCCAGATCAGAGGTCATGAAACACAAAGCAGCTTCTCTCTATACATAGTAAGACGTGTAAAGTTTGGAATCTTGAATTAAAGCCCTGGCTTCAGACATGCTGGTACCAGTTCACCCAATAATACATCAGCTGGCTTTCTCTATTTCCTTCCTACTAACTGCACAGCCAGTCCCCTAATGATTTAGTTGGTGCTGTGAAACTAACATCTCATTATCGAATTCTGCAGAAACGCAGAAATCTATTTGATCTTTTGAGAGTAGAGCTGTCAGACAAATATAGCACTGGACCAAGTCTGAAGAGACTGCCTTCCTTCTCCTGACCCTTCCACCAGCTCATTGAGTGCTGAATATTTCACTGTCCTGTGCTTCATTTTTTTCATCTTTAAATTGAAACTTGCAGTGACAGCATTTAGTGTAACTAGCTTCTTTCATGTACTTCTGTGAGACCTACTAATGAAATTCTCTAGCGGTAAAATACTAGGGACTCTTTGTTATGTGCTTAACTGGAATCTTGAAAAGACAAGGGAGCAGTTCTCGATCATTACAGGTAAGGGTTTATTTAGCAGCCTGTTTGGGTTTTGAGCTTTATTAAGCAGCTGAACAGTCACACCATTTTGTTGCTGGCATTATAACCTATGGGCCTGGTTTTGGTGGCAGTCCCTGATCTCTTATCTGTTTGGTACAAACTATGTCATGGCTGTATCTCAGAAAACAGCCTGAGGTGACTGGTACCTTAGAACATGTGAAGGATTTTACTTTGACTGGTGTTGGTCTAGTATGCAAGAATATGCTTAAAGGAGCCTGTTAATGGTACCAACACCTGATGGTGTTAAGATAAAAAAAAAAAATTGTCATCTTGGGCCATGTGTTCATACTGGTAAGTTGGCATGTGGTTCTAGCACCCACAACATAAGGGGGTGCAGGGCTATTTCCTTACATCTCTGGCTTGAGTCATGAACTGTTTTTTCCGGCAAACTAATATGTTCACAGGATGAAGAAAAAACCAGGACTGTAAAACCCAGTGTATAGCCTACAAAAGAAACAAACACCTTTTAAAAATATCTGCGTTCCTCTTTCATGGGTTTCTATTAATTTCTCATAAGCACTTATGCATCAGTTCTGATAAGCCACAAGAAGGAAAAGGGTTGGCTTCAGTTGTCCAGCAAGCATTATTATAACTGCTGCCCTCAGTTTTAACAACTAGTTAGAGGGCTGGGTATATGGAGAGAGGAGATGCAGCTGAGGCTAGGGATAGGCCAACATTGGCTGAGAAGTGCCAACATGAGTCGCAACATGCACGACAAACCATGTGGGAGGAATGAGTGGATAATGATTCATCCCAGACGTCACTAATGGTATCTTATTGGCTTCTCAGTTGGAGGATTTGTATCTCAATCCTCACAGGGTGTAGGATTTTTATGTGATCTTACTGGACAGACCATTTACACACATGTCTTCGAAGCAGTTTTTCCAAAACTTTATACAACACTTGCATAGCAATCTCTGGAGCAAAACTGAATTTCTGGCTGTGCTTTCACTCCAATAACCCCCAGAAACTTTAACATGATTATGAAATTGGAGCTGGTGATTTACAGAGACAATATGCTTTATTTGTCCTGTTCATCAATGAGCCTTGAACATTGTACAAAAGTCACAGCCATCACCCATGAGGCCTCATTTTCTGTCTCCCTAGGAAGATCGTATGACAGGCTCACTGGATGCCCACAAAGGCATCAAGGCCAGCTGTAATGTGTCTCACGGGCAGGCCAGGTAGATGATACTGCAAACATCTAAGAAATTCAAATACAATTAATTGGCATTTCAAAAGAAAGAAAGGTGGTCACCCTCAAAATAATTTCAAAGATACCTTGAGTTGTGTCCAGATGGAATATCATCCATCAAGACCTGTGGAGTCTTCCAGGCATTATTAAGCTACAAGCCACAGCACTGTCACAGGTGACCACTGCAGATGCACTGCAGGGGCAGCAAGAGCACCTCATTTGCCTTTGATCCCCTCTGCAATTGGTGAATGCTATTTCAGAAATCACTGATGGTAAAACAAGGTGCTCTGAAGTAAATGTGATCCTTACGTTACCGAGTTCAGATGAGTATGACATAAACTGGTCTTAATCGCAGTTACTGTGAGACACTGGTAGGACTTAAGCTCAGATCACCTTGAAAAAGCTTAAAATAAATGTGTTCCTAAGAATTTTGTATGTTCTCCAAAAGTGTGGCCTAATTGACATCTCCCTGTAGTCTGTATCTGTGTGAATAACTCCACTGAATCAGTGGCCTAATGCCAGCATAACCCTGGCAACTGAGTAGAAGTAGACCATGACTTTCCAGATATATGTTTCTTCTAATTCATTTATTTTACTTAATTTGCCAGGACAAAAAAGACCTGGCAACAAACTCTAAATTATTTGTAGGTGTAACACAAGATAAGCTTTTCCAAATTCATCATTTTACAAGTGGATTTTCTATTTAAATTTAAGTAAATATCTATGTCAAATTAATGAAAAAACAGAACAGATGCTTATTCTTCAGGAAAAAGAATAAGGCAACTGTAAATTGATGTGGCTTGGTTTTGGACAAGAAAAGCATTATACACATAGCATGAAATGACAGAGAACAGCAACTGTTTTGGCTGCAAAGCCAGTGTGTTCGGTATTTGACATTATAGGGGGAAAAAGGATTAAGGCTAAAATAAATAAATAAATGAAACGGCAGATTGTTTTGTTATCATGGATTAGGAGGCCTCCTCTTCTTTGAATACAGGGAAAAAAAAATTGTATACTTTTCTCTAAACTATCTACATAGGTGCACTATGAAATCTAAATTATTTCTTAATTAACAAAACCAGTTTTATTAATAAATTAGTGTCGCTAATAAAGCAGCCAACTCAAAGGTAGTTCTTGCCTAAAACTTCCAACATCCCAAATAATGCATGTTGAAGTTCAAGTGGGTTTTCAGGTTTTTGTTTCTCCTAAATAATGAAATTACATATGTGATTTGCAAGCATTTCATTAAAACAGCTTCCTTTTTTTCTCTGTCTTAAAGCGTGCAGGGAGACAATGAGATGATACTGATCTGCATGAGAGAGTGATCTGTCATGCAATTAGGTAAATGTAGCGGAGAGGGAAATTATGTTAAAAAGGCAAACAGAACTGTCAAACATTAAGATTATTGGCTGTACATTGAAGTAGATCTATGCAAAAAAATGCCTAGAAAAACAAAACTCTTTGATCTTAATATGTGTCATGCAGAAATCCACTCCAAAAGGGCAGTCAAGAGTTCATAACAAATTCTTACTCATTTAGTCTGGCAATTTAACCAGCAGATGCTGAATCCAGCTCAGCCCAGGACCAGATGGTATTCATCCAGAAATTCTAAAGGAAATAGTAAAATTATTAAACATGATGTGTAATCTCTTGGTTAGGACTACGTTGTTGCCAGAGAAAAAAAAAAATTGTGCAAACCTGATGCCAATGTTTAAAAAGGGCTCCAGGAGAACTAAACCCTTGGAATTACAAGCCAGTCTGTAAGCCTGGCACCCACAGAAGGAAAATTGGTGGGTATGGTAATAACAGATGAAAATCTCTGGACACATGGTCCACACAAATTTTGTAGAGGAAAGCCACCCATTGCAGATTTAGAGATCTGAGCTTGTGAACAAGATGTTCCAGTTTGTTTTAAACTGTAACTACGCAGTTGTTGGGATTTGCATGAGATAGCGCTCCCTCACTCATTCTGCTTTTGGTTGACATTAGTACCCTCTGGAGTGAATCATGGCTCAGTACTTCTCCCTCAACCCTTCATGTCTATGCTCTACCCTCTGCCTCCCTCCACTGTGCTCTCCAGTCATTTGCTGTCTGCACAGTACGTGGCTAAGCCGAGCGGCTCCACAAAGTGGGCTGCATCCATGACAGTTTGGTCTGTTTTGCATTTCTGCTCACTGCATGAAGCCTTCAGCCATGGCTACTGGCCTCGTTGGCTTCAGCCCTCTAGCATGTGCTTCAGAAGCATGCCTTGTCACTGTAGTGGGCCCTTCCCTTGGGACGGGGCTGGGTGAGGGCCTCCTATCATCCTGGGGAAGCTGGTCCTTCACACCTTCCCACATACAGTTGAGACCGATGTGAGAGACATGCTTTATAGTGTTTGTTTTACTGACCTGCAGCCCTGGCCAGCCTCTCACCCCCTTGAGAGCAAGGGGGTTAGTGGGACCATACAGCAGTAGTACCACTGATGACCAGCTGCATCTAGGACTTCCAGAGGTGAATAACATTATGCCAAGTCCTCCACAAGAGCCCACTGCTCTCTGACAGTTCAGCCTTTTCCATACGGCATGGTCATGGCAGGGTTTTTTATGCACAGCCTGCCTCTGCCTCTGCCACCACCAGCGGGCTTGCATTGGGAAGGCATGAATGGCAAGGGATGAAGCCATCTGCTCACAGGTAATTCAGGTCAATAAGCCTGACAGATGTCATCTGAGTTTGCACATCCAGAAAAAGTAAGCTGCAATGCAAACATGGCTCTGGGCTACCTTTGCGCAAGTGGAATGGGAAGGTCTGATTTCCTTCTCTCCCCAGAAAAAAAAAGTCAAAAAAGCACTCTCTCGTTTGGACACAGAGCCAGTGAGCCATGAGCACTGGTGATTCAGTGGTGCCCATGCTGCTAAAGATCTTAATAACTCAGCAGAATACATGTTGAGTTTTTCAATGACCTGCATGCTTGCTTCAGGCTTCGTGTTTTATTTCTTTAACTTAAAACATTATTCACTCATGCTATGACAACCCACATCACTGAGCTGCTGTATCCCTTCTTGGTTTGCTTCTTCATTGCATTCTCTAGGAGAAGCTTCCCCAAGGCCTGGGATGATTCAACACATGGCAATCAATGTTCATATACAGTTCTGGAAGATTTACCTGGGCTGAGGGAGCGAAGATGGCATGGATCTGCATGCCAGAAAGAACTAAGAGAATCATGGAAGCAGGTGTTCAGGAGCAGTTTAATGTCACAGACAAGTAGGAAACCATTGGTCTGGAGTGAAATAGGGAATGATATGGTTAAAAGATTGGATAAAAAAAGTAGGAATGAAAAGTAGGAGTGAAAGGCAATTATGAATGGAGCCCCACAGGAAGCTTTGCTACAGCTGTTGATCACTTTCATAAATGCTCCAGAAAATGGGAAGAGAGGTGAGGTAAAGGAGTTTTCTGCTGATGCTAAGTCATTCAAGGAGAGGAGAAGAAAAACCTGACTTTGAAGCATTGCAGAAAACTCTTTCTGATAAAATGGGAGAATAAAAATCACTGCAAAGTAGAAAAGGAATATGATTTTACATGAACAGTGTAGGGCTCTAAACTAGATATTACAATGCAGGAAAGAGACTACCAAACTTACAGTAGGTTCTTCCATGAAAACATCAGTTCAATTCTCAGGAGTCATAAAAAAGGTAAATAGGATTACAGGAATTATTAGGAAAGGAACACAGGAAAAAACAACACAAAAACTCAATATACCATTGTTTAAATGCTTGATTCATCTTTATGTGTTAGCATCTGTGAAATACTGTAGAATAACTAGAAGAGATTTTAGACCTGGGCCGTGATGCTTATGGGAGGCATGAAACCACTTGTTTACAAGGAATGAATAACCAACCCAACGTTCTTCAGATATGACAAAATCACGGCAGGTACAGAGAAATTGTCTTCAGAACGATAATTCACTCTCTGTCACAATACAGGATACAGTACAACAGCCCCAGTGCAATCTCTTTGAGTGCAATGATCCCTCTAATCTTGTCTTCCCTCCTGATCACTAACTGTGTCTCCCCCAGACTTCATTCACTCTGTGTCTTCTCTTTTTTTTAACGAGGTCTGGGTGATGTCATGGAAGACACTACGCAATCCAGTTTAGCAAGGGTGGAAGCCCAGTGGATGATGACAAGTGCACAGTCTCAGTCTGTATCTGACAGCATAAATAAAAATTAATTTCTCCCTTTAGTATAGCTAAAGTACAGTTATATATGTACATATATATGTAACAAAACTATGTACGCAGTTTAGTATAACTATGGCATAGTTGCTTCTTCATGGTACAGAAATAACCAAGCTATAAATCATCAGAACACCAGCAATTAACCCCTCACTCCAAAAGTATAGTGCTATAACCAGTATAAAAGCTGTAGATGAAAAATGAATTGAGCAACACATCTATGGTAAAAAGTAATAGAGGAAATACTGCCAATATCAGCCGTTCAACCCAACTGAAACTGATTCCTTTAACGCAGATCTAATAGAAGGTGCCAGGAATCCAGAAAGATCTCTTCCACATTAAGAATAAGCCCAGAACAACAATTTGACATCTTGCTTACAGAAAGACTCCAACTCCATTACAGGCTATTTAATTCAGTAAGGGAATTGCTAAACACAATAACCCAGCCTGTGTTTTGCAGCAGGTCAGACTATTATAATAATGATAAATAATTATAATAGCTTCTTTTGATACAGAAAGGTCTCTTAAAGCTCAAAATCGTTCAGACTGAATGCTCCCTCATGACAGAAGAAAATGTTCTAACATTTAAAGGCTGCGTTGAAGTGACTCTGGTACGGATACAGAAAGGAGGATCAGTGTCTCAAGCGTAAAGGGCACCTTAGAAAGGCAGACATAGGCTGAGTTGATTTGTTGCTGATTTTTCTCCTCCAGAAAGTAATTTTCAAAGAAAAGAGAAGTTGTCAACCAGAAGTTTTGGCAGCTTAGACTAGTCTGCATCTTTTTGTTGTCTATGAAGAAGAGCAAAAAAAGCACCTAAGTTCAGCAGTCCTTTCCAAAAAGCATCTGTTACTTTTCTTATGCATTACCACTACTAAATCAGCACCTGTCTTGGCTGCCATTTCAGCTGCTTGCGATATTATAACAATCTTAAATTGTCAGAGAAAATGTTCAGGAAATACTGGAATAATTAAAAATAAATTCAAAGCTAAAACAACAACAAATTTCTGTGTTTAACTAAATGGGCAACATCTGTCATTTAATAGAGGGGTTGATTAGTAACACCCATTAATTTAATCACAGAAAACATAAAAAAATAAAGGTGAATTGGGCAGCTAAGAGAAAATCGGGGATTTAGAGACATTGGTACCTAATGTTCAAAATTAATGCTTTAATCAATGTAAAAATGGAAACATATTCTAACTTTTATTTCTTCAGTGTGATTTTCTTCCATTTTGAGATTCACGAGTGGAAAAATAAACCAGAACACGTCATTCTGGATTAATTTCCTACCAGTATATTATACCTTTGAAACTGGAGTTGAGTCCTTCAGCTGACACAGTTACACATTGTCTACACTGATTGCCAGCCTGAGTTGTTTTATCTCAGATTGTTAAAAACTGCAAAAATCTGTAAAAGAAATGGAAAAAATATAATTACTCTGCTAAAGAAAAGATAATTTAGAAATTAGAACTTCAGGAGGAACTTTCCAATCCAGTCTCCTACATACCCAGTCCAGTTAATGGCATTATAGAGCAAGGCTGGCGAGACTGGAAAAGAAATCCAGGCCTTCCAGTCTGTGTATATCAACTTTAAGGGGTCCAAGCCTGTTATGAGGAATCCATTATTGCTCTGCCTGTTTAACTAGAAGAGAATTTAAATGGGTAATTTTTTTTTCTATTGAGCTATGTCAGGGATTCATTTATAATATTAATTTACATTTTTGGCCATAAACAAGCTGTATACTGGAAGTTAAAAGCCCATGACTTTGTAGAAACACCAGAGAGGATGATGTTTATGTATTCAAAAAGCAGAACTCAGAAGAAAGGGTTTCTTTTAAACAGTCGAGATCGCTGTGTTTTACACTAAGGCGTAACTAATGTCCCACAGTTTATCAGTTCATCAAGTTTGTATTCAAGTCAAATACAAGTCCTTGCACTGAGAAAATGTGTAGGCTTCTGCTTGTATTAACGAACAATTCTAATATCATGCTTTCATAAGGTTTGATCCAAGAACATTGAAATTATTGAGTCTTTCTGTCGACTTACTGGGGTTTGGATGAGGTGTGTACAGCGCTTTTGTACAAAGTTAGCACTTCACCAAATGAGACCAATGTAACAGCTTGTTTTTCTGAGCATAACCAGCCTTCAGTCTGCTCCGAAAAATGTGAAGATAAGAATCATTTTCATGTAAGGCATGCAAAATCTTCACTATGTTTTTCTCTTCTCTGCCCTTTTATTCAGCTGCTCTTACCATTTTATATGTTGTTGGTTGAGAGTCAGATTTATCACTCTCATCACTCACTGGTTGTGATTTATTGGCCGTGGCAATACAGACTCCCTCTGAGAAATAGTGCAGAGATGTGAGTAGAAGCAATCTTGCAAGGGGTTAACGCTGTAATCTTTTCCTAGCCTGTTTATAATCCCAACAGTAGGCCAGTAAGAGAAGAGGGTGGATCTAAAAAAGTACAGGAGAAGATGTGTGTGTGTGTGTGTGCATACGTGTGGGTGTGTATGTGCGTGCACACTTTGCTTTTCTGAACTGCCTTGTGTGCCACTGGAATAAATCTTGTTCAGCCTGAACAGGACTCTGTGTGCCGGGTGTTCCTGACAGAGAGTTAGAAGAGCTCCCTTGCACAACTGCCTCTCTCGTATTTCTCCTGAAGATTTCATTCAGAAATGTATTTAGTTACTGAAGGAATGGGCAGATAGTTACAAACCCACCCTCCTCTTCATCAGAGCTAACCTGTGGATACTGAAGAATGGAAATAGTTGATGCTAGCTTCCTCGGGAACATCACCAATATTACTGCTTTCCTGTGCGATATCATCTTGGAAAATGACACTTTTTTCTGTGTGGATGATCCACCTTATCCTTCTAAAGGTATGTATAGAAAACCAGATTTTTTTCCAGGCAGTTTTAGTTCTAGCTGGAAGTAGAGAAACTATGGAAAGAAACAGGCACACAAATCTTTTTCTGTGAGGGAGTGCAAAACCAACTGCTTGCTGGTAAGTTAAGATGAGGAACAGACAGGAAAGGATTTAGTATGTGCTGGTTTTCCAGGTTAGAATTTCAACTAGAACAAAATTTGGATGTAATGGAAAGCTAAAACAGTAGCATTATTGGGCACAAAATGTAAACAGCTCTGCTAAGGACTTGGAGAAACATAATTTTTTACTCTTTGAGCAATTCAGTAACAATGGAGTTGCCTGATCTGACACTGTGTATGAAAGTGATTAAATATGAAATCATAGCACTCTGAGGCTGAAAAAAATCCTCCATGTATTAAAATATCTTTGATTGCTGTATTGTTTCTTACTTCTGCGTAAAGGAGGAACTCTTGTGGTGAGTGAGTGGTGCACACGAAGTAGTGTGAGCAGAACGTGAGTTTGGGAAGTTGTATTTGGCTCTCCAGGTGGACGTTGTATTGCATGTATTGTATTTTAGTATTATTTAAATCAGGTAGATCGGAATAAGTTTAAGAATTTCAGCACTTCCACTGATTTTGCATTGGTGTAAAGACATAAACCTTAGTAAAACTGAATACAGAAAGGCTTTTACCTTTTGATTTTGATTGATGCAGAATACAAATCTATCAGCTGTATACTGTATAACTGATTTTTCCTTGTGGCAATTTTCAGATTTGCATCAGATAATTCGGATTCTGCTGTATTGCTTGATTTTTGTGCTCAGCATTTTGGGGAACATTCTGGTAATTACGGTGCTGGTAAGAAACAAGCGGATGAGAACAGTCACCAACACCTTTCTGCTGTCACTAGCAGTCAGCGACCTGATGCTCTGCCTTTTCTGCATGCCATTCACCCTCATTCCCAACCTGCTGGAAGATTTTATTTTTGGCAGCGCTGTTTGCAAAACTGCCACTTATTTCATGGGTAAGTCTTGGAAGTTTGTACTTATTTTGAAGATTGACTAATGAGATAGGTGAGAAGGTTGTTAAAGACCAGTAACAAGCTGATTGTTTCCATCTCCCATCAAACAGTTACCGAAATCATGAAGAAACAACTTTGCAGGGCAAATCTTCATGGTTCTGGTTTCCTCAGCCTGATCCAGCAAAACATAGAGGAACCCACTTAATTTTAACAACATACAGAAGTGTTTTGCTGGATCAGGTTAAGTGAGAAGCGTGTTGCATGATCAAGCTTTAATGAGGAACCCGGCCCATGCACTTGCTTACCCATCACTGAAAGTGAGTTCATCGCAGTGTTTGTTCAGGCAACCCATCAGAAATGGCAGGGTTGTACAGTCCTCACTAAGGGCAGATTTTGCCCAGGGATTTTTGGTAGCAGCGATACATGAAAAAAAAATAGGCCAAAGTAGGTGTCATTTGCAGAGCTGGAAGTTAGAGCAAGCACTTTGTGAGACCAGACCAGGTTGTGGTCAGAGCTCACCAGGAGACCACAAAATACAGATACGGGTTTTAGAGGCTGGCTTTAGGAAGCATCACTTTTATATGCCTCACCGTACCCCCTTTGGTTGTGGAGCCAGGAGTTTCAAAATGCCTGGGTTATGTATGTCTGTGTAAGGGATTTTGTCTCACTTCCAATACTTCCTGTGTGTTTGCTTGTTTCTTATTAAAAAAAAAAAAAAGAGAACATCATGTAAAGTTTTTGCTACCTTGGGAGATCCTTGGTTAATTACAGAAACCTTAGGTCCCCTTTCAACCCGTGCCCTTGAGAAATTTGATGTAATGTGAAAGTACACACCTAGAGTGCACGAATGGGAAATCAACATCTTTTTGTAGATAAAACCAATAAAACTAAAGGCCATGTTTAAACAATCGTAATGAATTGCTGCCATAAATACCATAAAGCATTACTGAAGCGTTGCCATCTTTCTCTTATTTCACACTGTGTAAATTACTTTATAAAAAACATCCAGTGAAATATACTCAAACATGAAGTTTTTAATTATGAAGGTGTTTTATTTTAAGAGTCAGAATGGGGGTATTTCCCATTGCAGTGATAAACTGGGGCACCTCTGTGACAGAAATACAGTTCACTGCATTATATTTTATAATATATGAATAGGAGAACTTAAGTGCACCTGACGGACAAATATTCTGCTTCATGGCTTCATTTCTCCTGTTTTGTAACCCCATTAGGATCTAATTTAAAAAGTGGTGACATATTTAATTCCGTTGAATGAGAAAATCAGATCACTAGTCAAGCAGGACACTTAAAAAGATTAAAACAATAGAAGAAGGACTATAAACTTCTGCATTAAAAGAGTAATTAACAGCACAGTCCCACAAATTTCAAATGCTTGTTTGAATTTCAGTGCAATTAGTGGAGTGGATAAACCACAGTAGCAAAGAGAAGAATTAGGAGGAAAAGTGTCTTCTTTCTCTGTTATCAGAATTTCATGGTTTGACAGAATGAATCTTTTCTCTTGGTCTTCTGGAGCTAGAGGAGCGCAGAGCAGGAACGTCAGTCTGGAGACCCAGATGCATTGCCTACACATTCTTTGCTGTCTTAATCAGTATGATACTTATAAATATTTTAGCTTATAAATAGTTGGCTACATTTTTAATTTTCTATATACATACAGAAAGTTAGCAAGACTGAAAATAACATGAACCTTTAAAACAAGAGCAAAACCTTTTTCTTTATTTTATCTATATAGGTGTCTCTGTAAGTGTATCTACATTCAACTTGGTTGCCATATCTTTGGAGAGATACAGTGCTATTTGCAAGCCTCTGCAGTCCAGGGTCTGGCAGACAAAATCCCATGCCTTGAAAGTGATTGCTGCTACCTGGTGTGTTTCCTTTGCTATCATGTCACCATACCCAATTTACAGCAAACTGGTACCTTTTACCAAGCATAACAACGCCACAGCAAATATGTGTCGGCTCCTTTGGCCAAGTGATGTCATTCAGCAGTCTTGGTAAGACATAACCGACTGTTAGCAAATTTATAATTATCTGGTGGAAAACAGGATTTCATGGTAGCATTAAGCCTATTCAAAATCAAGTATTAACCTTCAGCAAACATTTACATTTCTATCACGCTTATTGAAGAAGTAAAAAAAAAAAAAATCATGTTTTTAAGCTGCTTACATTTTGACACTTGTATGACTTTTCCCTTGTCATAGGAATGACACCCAACATGGCAATGATTCTCACACTATGATCTGCTAAGCCCCTACTGTCGCTGTAAAGGAAAGCATCTGTCACTCTTCAAGTAGGAATACTGCTTTCACTCATTTATACATAAATATTTTGAGAGAAACCGTTGATTAATCTTTGAGATGCACAGACACATACAAGCGCCCATCTGTGGGCTGCCTTGCCTGTTACCTTGTTTGTCTGAAGGTCTTCTGAAGCAGAGAAGTAGAATCTGAGAACTTGGAGAGGTTGCAAATGCCCTTCCTGAGAACTGAACCCTTTTGGTCACTCATAGGGAACAGGGGCAGAGAGGTGAGGGGGGAGACAGTGCTCCAAATCCTACACATCCAGGCAGAGTCAGTAAATGGTAGCACTATCAAGCAGCCAAACTACTTGGACATTGTGTCCTTGCACGATGACTGAGCACTTTAACTGGCACTGAGAAGATATAAGATTTTTTTTGGATACTGAAGGTCACTTGGAACTGAGAACAAGATTAAAGTAGGCCCCACTTCAGTATGGTGTATCCACAAACACAGTGAATTTGTATTAATGCTTTCGATATTCTCAGGTATTTGGCTGTATGAGCACAGATGAGGAGGGAGGGTACAGGGTGAAATTCGCTTCTCCGTGGTGCCATTGCAGAATCCCAGGTGTGTTAGTGAGTTTGCACCAAAGTCCCAGGGAGCAGAAGAGACATGGGCCCATGCATGCATTTAAACAGAATTATTTCCCCAACTTGTAGTCACGTTAGAGAAGCTGCCCAGGAGAGTAACAGATGTGCAACCAAGTAAAACCTTCTTCCTTTAGCAAAGGGGTGGCCAGCCCTGGGATCACTCCCTGGGGGCTCTGCGTGGCCTCAGGTATGAAAGCCCAGGTTGTGGCTGCTCTGTACCAGCCCACATGTGCCACGATCCTCAGCAGGGTCAGATCTCATGAAAGTAGTGACTGCCGGTACCAGGGGCTCCTTTGAGAGTCAGCAGCCACTCATTTGGCTTCTGCAAGGCAATTTTTACATCATGCAAAGCTACAGGGCATCCGATGCTCTTCTGGTTACAGCAGGGAGCTCCACTCATGGGCAGAGAGACCTTCTGCCCCCTCTAACCACTGCGGGAGTGCCCATCTCCTCTGGGCCTGCGGAGGTTGGGTGATGGATGTTTTGCAGCCACAGAAGCCTTGTTCCTGCTTCTGGGGGAAGAAGGAGGGGAAGAGGTGGGAAGCTTCTAATTTCCAGAGCTGTCAAAATGGTGTTTCATATTAGCATGAAAAAATTTCAGAAAAATCTTGAAATCCTGCCCCCCCCCCAATTCTTACCTGGAGAAAAAGGAGTTTTTCTGGTTTTGTGCTGTTCCCTGGTCTCAGTTTGTCTTTCGATTATTTAGGTACACTTTCCTGCTACTCATACTCTTTCTCATACCTGGGATTATAATGATGGTTGCATATGGCCTAATTTCTTTGGAACTCTACAGAGGAATAAAATTTGATGCCAGCCAGAGAAAATCTTCACAAGGTAATAATACATTTAGGTTTGGGGTTTTTTAAGTTAGAGTTGAAGTTATGATCATTCATCTTGAGGCTACCAGAAGCAAAATTTTCTATTTGCAAAAATGATCTGTATGTCAGTTATGGTCATGAACATGCCAGATGCATTTGTTGATGGAAGTTATTTCATTATTCACTAGCAAATATTTCCTCACCTATGGCTTGTTTGCAAAGACTCTGGGCAGGACACATTAAATTTCTAATTTACTTATTATAGAAATACCGAGATTTTTTTTCTGTCCATGGATGACAACCATTTCTCTCAATGAACACCACAATAAAAACTGTGAAATTAAGAAGCATAACATTTTGCATCAATTTGTATAGCGTTAAGATGTGAGAATACTGGGAGATAGCGGACGCAGAGCAGCTGATACACAACTGATTCAGAAGTAGGCCAGTGCTTTCTTTGCAGCAGTTGTTCAGCCATGAATTATGTTATTTGTTTAGACGTAGACTCTGTTCCTGTTTTTTTATTTTGAATCGCTGTTCAGAGATATTTTGCCAACTACTTAAGCACTAATTTATATGTGCAGAAAGAAAAATAAGTACCTGCAGCACCAAATATGAGGATGGAGATGGATGCTACCTCAACAAAACCAAAAGAAAAAGGAAAATGCCATTGCAACAGCTCTCTGCTACTAGCCATAGCAAAATAGACAGGGTGAGAAGCAGCAGCTCTTCTGCCAACTTAATGGCCAAGAAACTCGTCATCCGCATGTTGATGGTGATAGTGATTTTGTTTTTCCTTTGCTGGACTCCCATCTTCAGTGTCAATGCCTGGCGCGCGTTCGACACCACTTCGGCAGACCAGCGCCTCTCAGGAGCTCCTATCTCCTTTATCCACTTGTTGTCCTACACTTCTGCCTGTGTGAACCCTATCATCTACTGCTTCATGAACAAGCGTTTCCGCATGGGTTTTCTAGCCACTTTCACCTGCTGTGCAAAGCAAAAGCCCTCTGCAATACGGGGAG
The DNA here is from genome assembly GCA_034008185.1 of Gorsachius magnificus. NCBI lineage: Eukaryota > Metazoa > Chordata > Aves > Pelecaniformes > Ardeidae > Gorsachius > Gorsachius magnificus. Next base: position 62,547,020 of record CM067084.1, read on the forward strand.
AGGCTGGTGATGAAGAGGAGGGGAAGACAACAGGGGCTTCACTCTCCAAATATTCTTACACACATATGAACCTACCTGCACCACCCTGAGCTGCGCCAGAAGAGGCAATGAGTGGCCTACAGAAATTCAAGTATCCATCATCTGGTCTTGGAAAGTGACTGTGGCATCAGCTGAACATGATTTAGTTCTGAGGTAATGAAACACTTCAGCTGACAGAAAACACAGTGAGAATTTTATGGGAAATGGATGCTATCACTATCTGAGCTTTATATCACTTTCCCTTCAAAAGTACAAAGGAGGAAGAGGGCTCTTTGAAGATAAGGGACTTTATAAAAAGCCTTAGAAGATGTTCTATTTGTCATAAATTCTCCTGTAAAAATTGGTGTCCTTTACATCAACAGTTATGCTCAGTTTTCGGCTCCAGTTCTGAGTATCTCTTAAAATTTCCAAGGCACTGACAGATTCTCCCCAAACATGAATACATGTAGTGCAGTCTTCACTTCAACATCTATGCCTCATAATCAAAATCTTTCAGTTGCATTTGTAGTTTTTTTCACATTATTTTAGCTGAGCTAATACATGTTGAGATGGTTCTGGTGTCACAGTCAATTAAAAGAAGAATTTTGGGGTGGGGAGAACGGGCTTGTCCATGTGAAAATAATGCTTTGAAGTAAAATCATTTCACTTTTTTTTTTTTAATAAAACAGAAATAAATATCGGTGACTTTGTGGATGGAATTCATTCTTCACTCAGGCAATAACCTACGTTAACATAATTTTATGTATTTTTGGTTTAAATAAACCCCGTAGAACAAGCACAAAGAAGTGGCTTTCTTCTGTGCAGCTGCGAGCACCCACACATGCAAGTGGCAGGGTCTTAGATGAGCCCCAAAGGCTGGCCTGGGAATTGTCACACTGGGATGAACGCTTGGGATAAAGGCAAAGAGGTGACTTTACAAAAGCCACAGGACTGAAGATGCAGGACGATGCGCACGGTAGTCACGCATTTCACAAATCCATTCACAGTCACTCCTGGGGTGGTACTGCCCACAGGGAAATAGAAGCCGTTGGATGTAGAATGGCAGAAATAGCAGACACAGCAGGCAAAGGCTGAAAGACTTTGTCAGAAGACATAGTTTTTCTAAGCTTTGGAACAACTATGTTCTCCAACTACACATATTTGTAAAAAGACAACATAGAAAAAAACCCCCTTGAATGATGCAATTATTGGTGTTTTATTGAGCAAGGAATCCGGTCTCTTTCTTGTGCAGCGTGCAGGTGAGCGTGGGCGTTCAGGTCATGCCCTTTGCTCTGTGGAACTCAGCAGAAGTTACATCATTTATTTTGTTTGGTGAAAATATCCTGTTGGAGATGCTTCTATCTTATAGCTAAATCAATATCATTAAAAAAACTTGTTAGTAGACAGAGATTAAATTTGAGCCCAGCGTGGAATGTAGATGTGGATATTAAATATAACCCCTCTCAAGGTTTTTAATCAGGAAAATCTGATCTCTTTACAGAATGATTTTAAATTGGAAATACAGTTTGAGTTCCAGGCACCCAGATGCATGTTCTGCACTCAGTTATTGCCTGAAACAGTTTACCCGTACAAATTAGCACACAACTTTGGCTATTATTTTTTTTTGCATCCAGCTTGTCCACAGGCAGGAAATTAAAAAAAAAATTCTAAACACTATTTATGCAAAATCCATAGAAACAATGTTTTGCCTGCCACTTTATAAAGCAGCACTGTTCCTGGAACGGTGCTGAGACTACTGACATCGATCTGACCTTTTGCAAATAACCACCAAATTAAATTATGGGATTTAATTCACAACAATGAAATAAAAATTTTACTTTACTTAAAGATGCAGGATGAGACCCTCTACAGACCTGTCCTGTGTGTTGAAAGTGAAGGAACAAACTCAGCTGCTTTTGGATTGAGAGCAGAAAAAAAATATTTGTGAAGCATTTTATACCATTTCAAAGTCTGGCTTTATCATAGGACATAGTTTAAAAAAAATTGTTGTTTAAGTAAAAAAAAAATAAATCACATTACATAATATGCTGGAGGTGAATATTGTGGACGATGCGCTGTATAGCGAGACAGCCTACTTCCCAGCTCTGTATGCACTTTAAAAGGCAAATTCCTTTCTGTAGTTGTAGATTCTCTGGTACCTCCAGAGCCCATGCAGCAGTACGTGCACCGTTCACCAGCTCCCACTGATTTGGTCCAAGGATAGTGGTTTCAGATGAAAGGCAAAAGCTGTTTTCAACAATGCCTTAATCAGATCACGGCCCCCTGTGGCCGCCAGTACCTGCGGTTGAAAGGAGCAGAGTCTCTGATTGATTCCCCACTCTTAAATATCAGGGAGCACAATTTGGAGGTGATGAAGTGAGGGAGGCAGGAGAAGAAGATCCTGATGGAGTGGTGGTCAGGCGACAATCAGGGAAGGGTTAGAAATGTTCCAGAACTGATGCGCTTCTTTTGTCCAAGGCTCATCTGTGCCTGTGTCGCTCTTCCCCTCCATTGCCCCCCGCGCACATTTTTCCTTTTTAAACCAACACATTAACTCTTTGACCAAGCTCCCAAAGCCACAAGCCTCCAGCCGGATTCCAGCCAGGAGTAGGAATTAAGTTTTTAAAATGCAATATTGCCATCTAGTCATTTTGTCTGCCCATGTCTCCTAGCACGGGGAATTTCAGCCTTTCTGCAACCTGCATGCATCTTAATGACATTTTCCCTGACCTATGCATTGCAGAAGTCATTCCTGGCTCCAAATGTTGCTCTTTCATTGCTAGAGAGTCGTGGAATCCTCCCAGCACCTTTAATTCAGATACTGCTGTTAGTGGAAATACATTGTCAACAATAAATAATCAAAATAAAAGAGCCCATGACGTCTCCTTATTTTAACATTAGATTATAGGGGCTGGGAGGAGAAATCTTATCCTAAAAGTCTACTTCTACAATGGGCAGTACCTAAAGGCAAACTGTTTCCCAGGTGTAGCAGAGAAATGGCAAACCAATAAATTCCAGCTGTATAATGCCCATAAACCTCCAAAGTCTTTCTCCTCTTCCTCTTTCTCCCCTGACTCCCAGGTTTTCTTCTCCCTTTGTCTTTCTCTTCTTCCTCTTTCTCCCCTGACTCCCAGGTTTTCTTCTCCCTTTGTCTTTCTCTTATCTCTTTCAGCTGCAAGTCAGCGTCTTTTTTTTCTGCTGTACCGCTCCCAGTCTCTAGGTTACTTCCCCCCCCCCCCCAAACAATTGCTAGATTTTTTTTCTCCTCTTTGGCAGGTTTATTTTCCTTCACAGATTTACTTTCCCAGAGAGCACTCTCATCTTCATTTCCCCCTGTCACCTCTGGTTGACAGACTCCTGAAACACATTGCTCCAAGCAATATATCCTGCCCACAATGCAACTGTTCTGCTGTCGCCTCGTACAACGCTACGTCTGAGTTCACACATTGTCTGTCTTGAACACTGGCTCCTCGCATGCTGAAATAAGCAGTATATACGGGTTCATAAAACAAAACCATAGCACTAAACAACATCCAAGTCCTCCTTTGCTACTTCTGTCACTGTTACTTGCAACCTCTGTTATTAGGGTGTGCTTTAAGACAGATGCCTAAAATACTGCTCAATACAGCACTTGGGGAGGGGGTTCAAATTAAGGATATGTTTCACTGTTGCTAAGGTAAAATCCCAGGTGCTCTGTGTGAAAACCGGAGTGTGGATTTGGAACTGCAGCGACTAAAGGTTTACACCCCCCTTAGACAAGTCGAGGCCTCTTTTCCAAGACTGCCAAGCCCTTCTTGGCAAGGTGGTGAGGCTGCCCGGGGTCCCGCCTGTTCCTCCATCCCCTCCTGCTCCTCCACCCCCACCAGCTCCTCCATCCCCTCCTGCTCCTCCATCCCCTCCTGCTCCTCCACCCCCTCCTGCTCCTCCTGCCTCTCAGCCCCGGGATGGTGCAGCCCGTGTTCACACATCGTGGCTCACCACAATGCTTTTCTGGCTTGGGATAGATCATTTCAGGATCAGATGATCCCGAAACAATACAATACAGTACAGAAATATTGCAGCCAAAGCATAGCAAATGAACACACACTCACACAGTTTCTGACAGCATTTAGCAGTATTTCCCTTAAAAGCAGGCACTTGCTCAGACCACACGCACAAGCGTGCTGGGGCAGAAGGCTGATGGGGAGATAGCCGCCTTTCGCGGGACCTCACAGGTAGACGCTGTCATGAAAATCTGGATGAACCACCATGTAGTGCAGGGTAGAACACTGCTAATGTTTCTGAATCAAAGCTTATCTATGGTCAGATATTTGCATACTATGCACAGACCAGAATGTGGTCGGCATTTACTGACTGCTGTCAAACAATCTTGTAGATGTACAATTGCAATGGTGAATGAATTTTTTAAAATGTTTTTTCCTCATGAAGCATTAATCTTGGAAGTATTCATTTATGTGCTGAGAGGATTTTAAGAGCTACTCATCTCCTTTATTTTCTCAGATACTGTGCTGGGTTTGGCTTAATTTTCTTCATAGTAGCTATTAGGGGCTACGTTTTGGATTTGCGCTGGAAACTGTTGATAGGCCAGGGATGTTTTTGTTACTGCTGAGCAGGGCTTACACACAGTCCAAGGCCTTTTCTGCTCCTCACCCCACCCCACCAGTGGGGAGGCTGGGGGGGGCGCAAGAAGCTCAGAGGGGACACAGCTGGGACAGCTGACCCCAACTGGCCAAAGGGATATCCCACACCATATGACATCATGCTCAGCATATAAAACACCTGTAGGGATGGCATTTTGTCTTCCCAAGTCACCGTTACACATCATGGAGCTGCTTTCCTGGGGATGGCTGAGAACCTGCCTGCACATGGGAAGCACTGAATGAATTCCTTGTTCTGCTTTGCTTGTGCACACAGCTTTTTCTTTACCTATTAAATTGTCTTTAACTCAACCCATGGGTTTTCTCTTTTTTACCCTTCTCATTCTCTCCCCCAATCCCACTGGGGGAAGTGAGCGAGTGGCTGTGTGGGACTTAGTTGCTGGCCAGGGTTAAACTATGAGATTCCTTTTTGGTGCCCAACATGGGGCTCAAAGGGTTCAAGGTAGAGACGGGTTCCATTGGAATGTGCTAGACTGAATTTATAGCTGTTACTGCTGTTTAGCGGGGCTTTTTTGCGCTGGGCTCATCGTCTCACTGTGCTGTGCCTGGGAACATTTTCATGTGCCCGGGCTGGCAGATGGCCAGGGCATGGCTGCTGTTCCTGTGCTGCTGTACTGGACAGGCTGGAACTCCAGTGTGAACTCGAGTTGAAGGGGCTGTGACCTGGGGATGAGTCCACAGGGGAGCAGGACACCCCAAAGCTCCTGGCCATGGCCCCCAAAGGCAGCGTGTGGCCTTGGAGAAGCCCACGACAGTGCAGGTACTCCCCGGGAGGGACTGCAGCCATGGGTAAGGCCATGTCGGAGCAGGTTTCCTTCTGAACGGACTGTGGCTCTGGGTGAGGCCATGCTGGAGCAGATCTATCTCTGAAGGCATTGTGGCCCATGGAGAAGGCCACGCTGGAACAGCTGCACCTCAAAGTGACCGTGGTGGTGGTAAGCCCATGCTGCAGCAGGCATAGCCCTGGAGAGACTGTGGCTCATAGGCAAGGCTCCACTTGGAGCAGGACAGCCCTCAGGGACGGCAGTCTGTGGATAAGTCCAAGCTGGAGCAGGGGCAAGGGGAGGAATTCACTGCAATGTTAAACCCGATGGTTTGGTCAAAAAGGACGAGAGGGCAGACTGTAACGGAAATACCTTTAAATTGTTGTAACCCTTGATTTGAGTTGCATGTTATGGGAATTACTGTAGCAGGAATCACCTGAACCAATGGAGGGCAAGCCTTGCAAGAAGCTGTGCAAGTGCAGCAGTGACCCGACCTGAGCTGGCTTTGGTGCCTGGTAACTCCACGCAACGCACCACCTCTCCTGTCCTGAGTGATCACCACAACGGATGGAGCCCAAAGTCACAGACTAAATGAACTCAATGGGACATTTTCTGGACATTTTGCAGACATTTCACAGGGGTGATCCATGGTCTAAGGGAATGGTATCTGCGTATTGTACCAAAGGGTGGGAAGGGTGGTGGTGGTTAATGAGGATGTGGATAGTGGATAGTGGAAGTGTGGGACCTGAGCATGACGTAAATAGTATGGAAGAAGGGGTGGAGAATGAGCTGCTTTTGGCTGGGATAGAGTGAATCTTCTTCACACTAGCCAGTATGGGGCTGTGTTTTGGATTTGTGCTGAAAACAGTGTTGATAATACAGGGGTGTTTTAGCTACTGCTGAGCAGTGGGAATTTGGGAGGGGGCACAGGTGGGACAGCTGACCCCAACCGACCAAAGGGATATCCCACACCATATGATGTCATGCTCAGCAAATAAAGCTGGGGGAAGAAGAAGGAAGGGGGGACATTCGCAGTGATGTCATTTGTCTTCCCAAGTCACCGCTCCACGTGATTGAGCCCTGCTTTCCTGGAGATGGAGATTCCTGAGCACCTGCCTGCCCACGGGAAGCAGTGAATGGATTCCTTGTTTTGCTTTGCTTGTGTGCATGGCTTTTGCTTTACCTATTGAACTGTCTTTATCTCAACCCATGCGTTTTCTCAATTTCTCAATTTTACCCTTCTCATTCTCTCCCCCAATCCCATGGGGGGAAGTGAGTGAGTGGTTGTATGGCACTTGGTTGCCAGCTGGCGTTAAACCACGACAGAGACCCATTTTTCCATAGCTGATACTTTTTTTATACAAATCAAAATACACAAACTAAGAGTGTCTTCAGCTTCAAGGACTGTACTTACTTCCTCTTCCATTTCTCAGGATTTTTGTAAACAAGCCTCTTTTTTTTTTTTTCCCCTCAGTCTAAATTGAATGGATGGTGAGCTAAACTGAGGGTTCCTAGTGGCTAAAGATGCCTATTCTCAAGAGGAAAATGAAGAAAGATAAAACTTCATGGCTTTGAGTAAGGATTACATGAAAGGAGAAGCCATAATCTTTTTACTACCGCATCAGAGACAGAGTGGTAGAGAGTATAAAAAAAAGTTGGGATTTTTGGGGTTGGTTTTTGGTTGGTGGGTTTTTTTTTTTTCACAAAATGTCTTGCTTTTCCATTTAAAATATGACATAGACTGATCAAATCACACTTCATTCAGATGTGCATGTAGGTCAGCAGTTTGCTCGCCCTCTGACCATAGTTTTCCATTCCATTTTTCTATATGCATTATTCATGTCTGTTGAACTCCTCCAGCTTTTTATGCACAATTCATCCCTGGCTTTTCTCTTATCAGTTACAGCCACATCATAGGAATGTGTGTCTTAAAGATACCAGAATCTCTGTCTAGGTGACATATAAAAGGACCCATTTCTAGCATTACCTTTGTATTTTTTCCTTCTGCAGCACTTGCTAGGCTGCCTTGGGTACCTGCTAAAGAAAAACAAAAATGCAAAGGAAATGTCTGTGAATGATAAAGCTCCTGCTTTGCTTGCCTAATGGCAAATCATCCCTGGTAGGAGTTATTAGTCTGTATCTCTACCGATAATTATGGCATGATGATTTTTCATTGGTTTCCACTCCCAGTTGTGTCCAAAAAGCACTAATTTTGAGCTAGTGAGATGTCAGTTGTCCACTGTACTGGGAGACAAGAAGAAGACATCTTCATGAGCATCAGCAGGTAGCAAACGTCAGGTAGGACTCATCCCCTATGGGGTAAACACCATTTAATTGATTCCCTGCTGTTTTGGCAGTTATTAAAAATTTTAAAAATATCTCCTGATAGAATGAAGAAATGAAACATATACCGAGTTTTATTTAAAACAGTGGACAAATCACTGCATAGTTCCTGTGAACGTCATACAAATACCAGTGTTACAAACAAGCATGAAGAATAGTACAGAACCTAAATCCATAGGAAAGAAAAGGGACTGCTCATGCTCTTGGCTGGCTGTCAGAGCCAATCTTTTTTTATTATTTTTAAATGGACAGTAGCTTAGGGCCTTGTTCTGAGAATATTTAGCAACTGATAAGAGGCCTCATTCATGACCAAGTGAAGGATGACACACAGAGGTGAAACCACAGGGGCAACCACAATAAACAGATGACAATATCCAAAAAACAACTGGCCCGCCAGCTAGGAACTCTGCATTGACTCCTACAAACCTGCTACAGGCCTTCTCACACCCAAGATCTTCAGGATTTCATAGCTAAACTGAAGGTAGATGCAGAGTAACCAGAGCTGCTTCCTTGCTGTGAAAGTGGCTCACATCTCAGCTGCCATCCCTGTGGTGGCATCTGGCAGCGTTGCTGTGACTGGCTTGCTATCATTGCAAAGGAATATAAGGGTGGTAACATCACCCAAGACACTCTGTCTTTGGACTTGCTTTTTCTGGTGGCTTCCCAAGAGATGGTCCTGCCAGAGTCCACATGCAAGGAGGAAAAATCACACTATGGTTATGGCACTGAAACTAATTCATGGTATCAGAGAGGGTGCAGCTGCTGCCTCTGCTGAAACCCAACCGCACATCCCTTCCAGCTTCCCAGGGTGCTATGACTAAATTAACGCACCCCTGATCACCTGATGGGGAAGGACGGAGGCCATCGCAGGACAAGGAGGCTGCCATGTCCTGAAGACAGAGCTTTTTATTTGCAGTCCAGATGTGGTCAGTGTTCAACCGAGTTACAAGAAAATCAGTAGTGGCTAAAGCAAACTTGGGGCTGTAGGACAGGTTCTCACGGATTTCTAAGAAGAAAGTTCTGCTAGTATCGAAGTTCTCGCTTTCACTGGGATTGCAGATCTAGGAAAAGGATCCAGAAAACCTATCTCAGTGCCCTTGTGTTTATTAAATAGGAAACCTGTTTAAATAGCCTCAACTGACTGAAGCAAAACAATATAGTCCAGGAGAGACTGTCAGGCATAGCAGCGTGTTCCCTGGTATTTTTCAAACTTTTTTTTTTTTCCCCCTCTAGTATTTGTTTCCTTCCTTTTTTCAAGCAGTGAAAAGTAGAAGCTGGTGGAAATTCAAAGAACTTTTGTCGAAAGGCAGGGTTTTCCACAAAGCATCAAATGTTTATTAACATCCAATGCGCTGCGTTAATTTGTCAAATATTTATTAAAACCAGCAGAGACTTTCTCTGCTAAACACTTTCCTTGCCTCTAATTACAGAGGCTGTGTAGAGAGGTGGGGGAGAGCACGAGCAAGCTGGAGGTGTACAGCTGTGTCCTGGGCTGCTGTTGTGAGGTTTGTACGAGATCAATGAGCCCGTCAGAAGAGCGAATATTCAGAAAGATGCAACCGAAGACAAAGCTGAATCTGATGCACTTTGCAGCTGGAAATGTGGTTCTGCAGAGCCCAAACATAGGGTTGTGGGAGGAATGGAAGGGAAGGTGAATGGGAAACATTTTGGCTTTGTAGAGTGGGGGGAAAAAAAATTATAATAAGGAGGAAAGGCCAATGTGATCTGATCTGTGGAGAGAGAAAAATCAGTGCAAACACTTTTGGTTTTGGATTGTCAAGACCCTCTTGAGAGCAAAAGAAAAGCACGTGGAGGCAGACAAAAGTTTCCCTAGGCAGCAAGTTGGAAGGAAAATCAGACTTCATTTTGGGTGTGAAAGCACTCATTTTAGTCACAGTTGAAAGTAGAGATTTGAAAAGAAAAAAACTATCCTGGAATGAATTTACTTTCTCCAGGCTTTGCATAGGGTTTTGCTGCTGAAGGGATTCCAACAGCAGGGCGGACCAGGCAAGTGGAGCCAGGGGTCTCTGCAGCGTGCCCCAAGCAGAGAAGCCACACGGAGAAGGGCTCGCAGGGCCATGGGGAACCTGCTGCGTACCAAGTACAGCCATGCAAGCAGAGCATGCCGTATCACAGCCCTACAAGTCGGGCATCTCTCACGTGAGGACTTTAAACTATGCTGCCACAGTGTATTTACATTAAGAGGGTTAAGAGAATACAATGCGGTGTTGCTTTGCCCCCAGAGCCAAACACCCCAGAACACGGCGCATCCATGGGACCTCCTGAGAGCTGCACCTCCACCTCTTGCCCGCCAGCCCACACAGACCTCGCCTGCTCCTGCTGGCACGGTAGGAGAGCACCCAGAGGAACCCTATATTCCATCAGAGCGAGCCAGAAGAGACAAAGGTTTCAGAAACTACAAAACGCAGTTGCAGTCGGGGAAGTAGAAAAACAAGGACCTAAATAAGCAAGGGATTATTTAAAAAAGAAACAAAAAACCCCACCCCACAACCAACCCCCTCGTTCCCCCCCTCCCCACATACACACAACTATGGTGCTTGCATTAATAGCCACCAGTAATTGAAACGGTCTGCTCTTCACCAGCATCCTGTAAATGAACTTAAAAAGAGTGGTACTCTCTGCCAGGAGGAAATCAGTGCTGCCCCTCCTGCCCCACCTCCAGCTCGCTTTTGCTACAGCTCTTATTCACCGCAGAGCTTCTGCCTCCTCCGCCTGACGACGGACAGCAGCCTTGGTGCTACCAGTTGGCTTCGCTGATAGTAATTTCCAATCTACGTGCCAACCTACATCCAATTATTCTCCTAAATCTACCAAGAGCCAACATGCTTCTAAATTAATATAAACTTACCTAAATGCAATTTCATAACTGATTCATGTTGCATCTGCGCTTCCTCCAAATTTAGTTTGAATAATGTTTTCTAATCTACTGCTACATAAAACAAACTGAAGAACTTTGATATTATTTCCATATGCCTGTGGGCTCAAATGTAGCCATCTGTGCAACTTCAGGCTCTGCTGCTGAGCCAAGAATTGTTATTTACTTACATTTGTCCTTGGTCCTCTCTGGAGGAACATATTTGTGCAAGTGCTTCTGAGCACTTGCCTTTGTCTGTGGGACTCCCTCCACCTGTGTGACCAGTTATCACAGATAGCAGTCGGCAGGGCTTTTGAAGAAGGGGCACTAGGAAGCACCTGCTTTTTAGTTACATGAACAAGTAACTTTACCTCCAATTTTTTTTTTTTTTTTTAATACTGCAAAATTTCATATCTGGCCTGAGTTCCCTTTACTCTGTTTCATAGCTTTAATATGAACTTTTCTCTTTCACCTCCTGTGACTGATCTCTAATTCTGGCAATTCTCCTTTTCCATGTGGAGTATGCCAGGTCTAACGCTCTCCCACACAGGCCAAGATGACTATTGTTGGTTTGTATCCAGAAAATTAAAGCAATTTTTGATTGCTCCTCCTGATGCATTTTGGTTGGCTTCATCAAACTCTAAGCTTAGCTTTATTAATATTTCAGGACTTCCACGTCCCCTCTGACAAGTTACCTTTCAAAAATGTTGACCAGCTTGCACATTTTTTTTCTTGCATCTGGACCCTTCAGCACTTTCTGTGAAGTGAGATGCAACAACTAATTGACCTCTTATGGAGCAGCCTACCAATGGCACTGCGCAGATGCATCTTCTAGGTTTCACTCTTTGCCATACATTTTAAGGACCGACAGCTCATATATATGCATTTTTAAGGGAGGCAGAGGTTTGGGCAGCAAGGTGAGAGTGGATTAAAATTTTTGGCACCTGGTGAAGTAGGAGCAGCATTTTCAGGCCACTGAATGAGTACGTAGATAGTGTCTGTATTGTAATAAGAGGAAATTAGTTAAAAATGTAGACATTTAAATGTCTTTTGGCCTGGGTGAGCAGATGAGGTAGTTTACACCTGCAGCAGAGATCTTCACAAAGGGATAAATCCTGCAAGAAATGGCCTAAATAAAGGTGCGGAATACCTGAGATGCTGCCGGTGACTTGGAAACCTCAGATACTTCATCAGCTGGTTCTGCTTCAAACCCCATCTGGGGACAGTCCCATCTAATCTTGTTTGTCCCCAAACAGCAGCTGCTGCAAACAGTTTTGGGCTTACATTTGCAGATTCTGCTGTCATCAGTGAGAGTTTGTCTGGGTAAGCATGTCAGAGTATGGACCTCTATGGAGGGCGGCATGGGGCTGGGGAGGCCACTGAAGCTGAGAGTCTCCATCCCGCCAGTTGAAGTACAGGCTGTCTTTTTTTTTTTTCCCAGGTTATTTAGAGCAGATAGAACAGTTTTAGCGTTGTAGTAAGGTGCTGGAGGGTTTGTATCATTTACAAGAAAACAATTCTTCTTTCACCTTCCTAATGAATTGAAATTTTAGCTCTAAGATGAGATTCCTGCGTCTCTCCACTTGAAAGCTCAGCTGATTACTAGGCTGACTTATTTAGGTGGCTTAGCAAGTAGAAACCCAGCACATTATTGGCATATTCCTCATCAAAAACCAGCCAGTGAGGGTTTTCTGGGCAGCAGCCACAGTTTGAAGTCCAGTAGCCCCATTTCCCTTGTACACAAATCCATTCTTATTCCTTGGATTTTTGTCTATGGTCTGCTGTGCCCAGATCCTTACCAAGGACCCGAAAGTACTGAAGGCGATGTTTCTTTAGCACCCTCAGCTAACACGACTTTGCTTTTCATTTGAGAGCATCAAATCACTCGTATTTCTCCATCTTAGGGATATAATTCACTCCTTGAAGAACTTTACAGTTCAACTTCAAATGGGAAGTTGAGAGTTCATCAGGAGCTTTCCTATTAAACTATCTAATAAAAATCTTTTTGATGGAGATGAGCCAGTCAGAGTGAACCCTTTTTGGCAGTGAGAAAGCTCCTCTAGTCCAAGACCGAATTTCTGGTTTAAGATGAGAGAGAATCAGGATTTAGTTCTTCCTGCTTCAGAAAAGGGATTTAAACCTCAGATTGCTCCATTCCAGGTGAAATGGACCCACTAAACGGTTACCTGGAAGACAGACTTTACAGCCTCTCTGGTCTTTTGGGGTTTTATCAATGCCTATAAACTATTCTTAATTGGAAAAACAGGGAAAACAGATTGTAAATCCCTAGAGAAACAATTACTGTACTTCAGTGGGATGCAAGAGAGCTACTCATGCCCCAACTTTGCATCCAAAGCAAGTATCTTGACCAGACTTCTTTTTTTCCACTTTTCCACTTTTTTTTTTTTTTTTTTTAAACTTGCTCTATGTGGCCCTATAACTTACATCAAATTGGTTAAGATTAGGTAAATTCAAGATGATTTCAACTTGGATGGCACACATGCCCGAGTTTTCCTAGTAGATACCTTGTATGTGATTTGGTATTTTATACCTGAGCTCTTGACTCTTTATCAATGAGAATTAATTAATTGCCGGAGAACAACAGATTGTAACTCAATTCTGCTAGAGTCCAGCAGATTACTGAATTGTTATTATCATTCATCTGTTATTTGATTTTTCCCATTTTACATTGTTAGGTTTTAGAATAAAATTATTTGTTAAGTCCTGGCCATCAAAGCGACACCTTAACCTGTACCCGACAGAGGGATTGCATGCGTGACCATTTCATGCTTCTGAGCCAATATCACTGCTGGCTGCTGGAAGAAAAGCCCTAACAAACAGCATAGCCTCCTGGCCTCGATGACAAGCAATGCTCAGCCTTTAATGACTGCATCCATTACAGGACTCATAATTCCCATCAGCCCGGCTTAAAAACTAGCATTCACCTTTGCTGTTACCTCTCTCCTTCCATCTCACGTAATAATTCGGCAGTACTTACGTTTAACTTAAGGTCGAAACTCATTTTTTCTGCCCCCACCTGGGACCTCGACAAGCGTCCTTTGCGTCAGGGTACTACTGTGCTGGGACCATGAACTCCCTGCCTCAGAACCACAAACACAGTTCAATCTGCGCTGAACAGGCCATCGTGCTTTTGCAGAGAACACTTCACAAGCTGACTAGCATTTAAACCTGATTTTTAAAAGAAAGGAATATTTTCATAGGCACATAAATAATTAATTGAAACCCAAGATAAATATTATTAACATTAAACATTATTAGTGTTCACTCTAACATGACCAGCTGCAAAGAATTTACTTGCTGACACAGGATGAAAGTACGGAGAGAAGTCAGATTGTAATATAATGCGAAACTTTTCTCAGATCTCAGCAGATGAATGGCAAAACTCTACCCATATTTCGTAACTGTATTCCTCAAGGTAGCTGGAGAAACAAGCTGCAGAGAGATTCACATATAATTTTTAAAAACTATGACTGCATGACATATTTTAATTTCTTTCTTGATGTGAAGGTAATTCCAGGCAGTAAGCCTAGTTTATGGTTTTGCCATCCTACCATCCAGTGAGAGATGGATTTTTTTGTTTTCAAATTTAACACACTCATATTTGCAGCTGATATCTATTTTCTATAAGCTTACCTGTAAGCTGACAGTAAAGAGTTCTGCAAAAGTAGAATTTTATCAAAATTTACCATTTCAAGCTCTGAATTTTGAAGAAGTCCAGGATATAAAGACACCTAGATTCTAAGTTTTAGGATGAAATACACTTGGCTCATGACAGCTCAAGAGCCAAGGTATCTGAACGTAGAAGTACAAAACAATAATAAAAAAAAAAGGTCCCATTACATGCTTCATTGAATGAATAGCATAAAATTAACTTGAAAAATGAACCGCTTGGTAGAAAAAGCAGATCTATTTGAAAGCTTAAGCACTCACCGATTGCATTTATCCTCCCAAAACAAGGGAAAGGATTTTCCTTATCATCATTACTTGTAGATCAAATGAAGAATAAACCAATTTTTTTCCAGTTTGATTTGTATGCCTATTAAATCTCCACGGTAAAACAGTTTACCAAAAATTGATTTAGAAGTCCAAAACTTTCTGAATGTGTGAAACTGGGAGGATGACATAAACATCAGTCTCATGACTGACGTCACCACATCACGTGGAGTCCAAAACCCAAATGGCTCCTTAAAGCCAGGCACACTGTAAAAAGCAGTACGGAGCGGCAAAAGGACTGTCAAAACAGATACACATGCCCCCACAAAGGTTAATCCACATCAGGCCCTTCAGAAATAATTGAATTTGCTTGGAATTCTAATTCTGAAATTTGTAATAACTAAGCAGTAATCTGCACAGCATTGCCACAAGACATTTGTGTTTGGAAAAAAAATAAATCAATCTCCTACTTCATCAAGAATTTTGTGTTAGTTGCCTACTGTGTCAATACAAGATTTAACGCTTTTTTTTTTTTTTTTTAATGGTTTCATACGGCATTCTGCTTGGTATTACTGCAGATTGCCAGACTGTGCCACTTTAGCAAATATCCTTAATTGCAGTGCTTGAAAAATCAGGCTGCAACACCCATAAAACCTTAGCAGGATAAAGGAACAACAGCACCGCTTACTTTCTTCCCTCAAAAGAAAAAGCAGATGCTGCATTAGAAACTGCACTGACATCAGGAGGCAAATCTGCAGTTGCCTCATCTGCACATTGAGGTGCTTGTTTTCTTGATCTCGCAAACAAGAATTCCACAGAATTATGTTAAACTGTGAGAAATTTACAGTTCTTGCTTTCAAAGGCAAAGCATAGAAACACCTCTCGTTAAGACCAAGATATGAACACTTCAAAAAAATCAGATATATCATCGCTGAATCTGTGCTTTTGGGGTATTCCCAATTATGTTTTTTAAGGAGTAAATTCAATCACTATGAATTCTCTACCTGCCCTTTCCCAATTTCCACAAAGTAAAATTGTTGTCAGGGAGAGAACTGAAATGGAATTTGAAGCATACCTCACTGAGAACAAAAAGAGAAAAGTACAAGAATGAGAAAAAGACATAATTTAAGACTTTATAGTAATAGATTACCGAGGTCAAAAGGGAACAACAGAAGCCAACAAGATACAAACCAACCATACATGTCTTTAGGGTTGTGTGTGTGTCTACATGGTGCTGTATGTGATGTGCTTGCACAGGTAAAGAAATATTCAGAGCTCACACTGAACTAAGCTCTGCAACTACATGCACACACGGACATATCATGCAAAGCGATCTCTGATAGAAACCAAAAAAGCCAAGTTTGAAGTCACTGCTGTCATGTTTGCCATGTGTAAGGAACACACTGATGTGGATCTCAGGATCGCATCCCATTGCACAGCACAGATCCCTTGCTGGGTTAGCTATGAACAGATTATGTACAATTCTATCAGAATTATGAAAATCAAGAAGAAACACTAGAGCAAACTGTCTCAAAAAAAAAAAAAAAGTCACTGTGCTCCAACCAGAATTAAACTCACTTGGAGATTTTAAGAACGAATTACATGTTTGTGAGCAGTTAGCTATTAAAACAATTTCAAGACAGAAAATACCACACGTATAGATCTGTGCTTCCATCTTAAAAAGATTCTGATGATATGGTCTGTAAGGCTGCGGTTTCTGTAACAAAATCCTTCTTCTGTAAATGATGGCCAATGGATAACTATTTATTACAAATGCCTTAATGTACTGGTATAGCAATGAACAAATGCATGCAGCTGCTATTATTTATTTGTACGTCGAAGGCCTCAAAGTCCAGTCACTCAGAAGGAAGTAAGAGATGGAGGTAGGGCACACGAGTAGCTTGAATGGCACAAGGTCCCATCTTGCCTGTGGAACACATCTGTGAGGATTGCCATCGCAGACGTGATGCGGTGAAGCAGATGAATTTCCCAGAGAACAAATCAGGTATTTTAGTTAAAAGCAGAGATTTCAGGTTTTAATGAACATAGATGAGGGGGCAATATGACAGCAAATAAAATTACAAGATAAATGATAAGCAAAGAATTTCTAAATTCAGATAAAGATTCGGTTCCAAATTATGTGTGTCACCTTCAGATAAAGACCTACAGATCATTAAGGCCAGGTCTGTAGAAGCTTCCATTCAACGTACCTACAAGCAGCTTAAAAACCAACCAGCCAACGCTTCTTTCTTCCTCACCCCACAGCACAACAGTAGAAGCAGCAGAGAGATGACAGCACGTAGTCTCAGAAGTTAGAGTTCACCTAACTTAACACTGACTCTTCTCTCCCAAATTATGCAGCAAAATTTACACATTGTGAGAAAAAACTGCGAACTAATTAAAGATCTGGAAAAGCACACATGAAAAGTAAGGGAACTGAGACTAGAATACAAAGGCAACAGCGCAAGGAAAAGACAACAGTACACTTTTAATCATCCTTTCCCATACTTGAAGGAGATGCAGAACCTGGAAGATGTCAAATTCAGGCGGCTTTATCAGATCTTTTACAGACAGCTCTTAGCTCCCAAGTTTGCTTCTACAGAGAATCAAGGCCTCCTCAACTTTCTCCTGTTCAGCATACATAATTATTGTTGACATTCAATACAAAAGTATTTTTAAATAGATAACATGGGCTGTAACTCTTCATGCTTTTGGCCTCACACTAAGCATGTGCTACTGTATATCAGAAATAAATATCCTTTACGGACACACTAATTGAGCACAGACGGGCTTTTTTGACCCTCCTCAGATGCATGCAACTCCAGTCTAAACAGGTAAACGACCTGTCCCAGTTCTGTAACGGTGATGTTCTGAAACGGCATATACTGCATGTAACCCTCCAAATGAATCCCTTCCTCTAGCCAAATAATTTCACACCATTCTCCTTTTAATCCCCTACTCTGGATTTTAACCGGATTTATTATTGAAACTATCTATACAGCCAATTGC
Source organism: Gorsachius magnificus (assembly GCA_034008185.1). Lineage (NCBI taxonomy): Eukaryota > Metazoa > Chordata > Aves > Pelecaniformes > Ardeidae > Gorsachius > Gorsachius magnificus. Next base: position 62,564,641 of record CM067084.1, read on the forward strand.
CAAGGTTTAGATTAAGAGGGGTTTTTTTTATATCTGTAATTCCACATCTAAGATCAGCACCATCCCACGCAGTTTCTTCCAACAACCAGCACTAAAGTTTAGCAAGTGACTGTTCCCTTTGCCAAAACCTCAGATCTAATTTCTATTCTGTTCCAGAAGAATCAATTTATCATTCCAGAAACAGACTGCAAGAGTCTTTAAAATAATTTTGAAGTGTGATCTGCTCATACTGTCCCTGTTTTCAAACAGCAGAAGCTCTACCAGTATTGAGTTTCTGGCTATTTTATGTGTCTTAGTAACAACAGCATTCACCTTTGCAGATGTTTCCATAAAAATCCGTAATGCTTCCTTATACTCGATTTATTTTTTTCCAATGAAATATCTCTCTCTCTTGCTCTTACCACATCTTCTTAACAACCACGTCTGGGCCCTTCGCAGCCTTATGGATAAATTAGCAGTTCTTGTATTAGCTTAATACAAAACTAGTACTGGTAGGTTTCTGTCAATTCCAAGTTCTCTCTCTGCTGTCTCTGCTTCCCAAATCAGAAATTTTTTTTTTAAGTGACAGTGTCGCTTGTGCTTGCAAACTTTTAAAAGAACACAAAATTTCTAGTTGTTCCTTATGGCCCTATGAGAGTATTCTGTCAAAGCAAGAAACAAGCTAGCTTGCCACATTTCTAGTTCTAACTATTAACCAACTGAAAGAAGTCCCAGTCTGCAACTGAGAAGAGGATGAAAATAAGTCAGGTAGACTAGGTGCAATAATAAAGTTGCTAAAGTTAAACAACTAAACACAGTTCATTTTTTCTTATTTAATAAATAATATAAAAAGTGAACCTTTTTTTTTTTTTTTACATTGTTGGAAAAAACAGTTTTTATCTAACTCCAGCAATAATACAAGCAATAATGAAACCGATTTAGATTTTTGGTTGGACATTCCATATCCCGTTTAAGTGGAGTCCAGTGTGCATAGCCTCACAACTACTGATGATTTTTCCACTCCTGGGGTTGGTCGTCTTTTGTGTTGTTCTGGTTCCACAGATGACCTCACTGTTCATTCGCCAAAAAAAAAAAAAAAAAAAAAAATCATATTCCTTCGTTAACATTGAAAAAAAATTCCACAAAAACTTGGCAAGTTTCAATACCTGATCAAATCGTAACTACTTTTATATCATCATACAGATGTTCAATTGTTTGTCACATGAACAGTAACATGGCATTTTATCTTTAGTCTTGTAGAAAAAATGAAACCCGATAGCATATGCACATACACACACAGAGTACACTTGACAAAAACACTTTTATGTGGTTTACATTTCACTTTTATTTAATCCTCAAAACTGCCCATATTGCAGGGTTTTTCTTGATGAAATATGGAACTGAGCAATTAATTCTACAAAATTATGGTAAAAACTTGCTCATTTTTCTACCTTATTGCTAAGAAACTTTACAGGTGCACAGTTTGTAAAAATAACCCTTTTAAGACTGAATGTATACACATGCTACAGGATTTTAAAAAAATGACATTAGCATAGCACCTCCAGATGGGGCAAACGCAGTGCTGAACACAGACAGAATGTTTACAAAGTTAGAACTGCTCATTTATTTTACAGCTTCTAAAGAAGAAATTGTTCAGTCCTAAAAGGGTTAAGTAGAAACCCTAATATACTTCTTTTTCTAACAAAGCTGCCACTCAATCCCACAGTACAGTGCTTGAAAACAAAGTCAAAAGTCTGGCACAGGAAAGTATACACAATTGTTCAGTACTCATAAACACAGCTGCTTTTGAAAGAAAGTAAATAATATGGTTAATAATTGAAGAGCATCTTGGTTTCAAGATGGACACCTCTCTGGAGTCATTTAATCTGCAAGTGGGTAGCTTGCTTCCAATACATAATTTCTTTCACTTGGCATTAATATTTTGTATATGGGGAATTCACTGATTTATGCCTTGAGTTCATGTCTTTTCAGGTAACCATTCTGATCTCGTAAGTCTGTGCAATGAAAAGTAGTACAGAATACCATTATTAACACGGTTGTGGGATGCCCTCAGGGCAAATAATTAGGAAAAACATCAGCAGCAGAGTATTAAAGACTACGCTAGTGTTGAATTCTGAAATGCAGTTCCAAACAAAAGAGAACAAGAAAAGGCATAGCTAGATTTGAGCACTTAAATTTGCTTTTTCTTCCTATAGTTGGAACTACAACATTCTGAACACAGACTCAATTTCTATGTATATAGAATTAACAGTAGACTTAACAGCTAGACTTGAACAGTTATAATAGTTTCATACTGAAACATTCTAAAAGTAGTTTTATCAAAATCTTGAGATATTGTTAATATAATGAAAATTGATTAACAGCTCACAAGGCCAATAAATGTAACAGTATCACCCCACAGGAAAGAGTTCAGGAAGATAATATATCTGAACAACTGGACATCTTAACAACAGTAAGGACCTGGAAGACCATTTCTGTACTACAGAGTAACTACCGGCAACAATGGAGCCACAAGCCCAAGGGAAAAAATGGGGTTTAAAATGGTCTTGTAAGCAGAACTTAATAGTCTTTTTTTTCACCCACTTGGCTGTAGTGTGTAGAACAGCAGAAATTAGGCTAAGTCATTAGGTTCTTTACAAGTCAAGGAATATTATATCTATTGGGCAAAATTATTGCAAGTAAAGAAACAGAATATAAAAAGTATTGCATTTATATGTAAAATTTTTAAAATAATGAGTATAAAAGCAGGTGTCAAGTTCTGAAAAGCTATTTTAAATAGTCTTTGAAAGTTAAAAGGCTTGTTATGGTTTGCCTACTGTGAGTATACTATGGTTTGTTCTTGAATACCCTCTGAATCTGATATATGTATCACTTATTTTAATTCTCAGTCTAATTAGTGATGAAAATCTGTGGCTCTTGAATTAAGCCGTACTGTCAGATACTTATGTGCTTCCAACAAAAACACTGTGAAATGATTCCTGCCACAACACAATTAAAATGAAATTTTATAGCACATACAAAGGTAAACAGATTTGCAAGTAAATGCCAGTAAACAGTTTAAAACAGAGATAAGGCCACAATGAATTCTGCCCTTGGTCACTGAAACGGAGATGAGGTGAGGCAGTATTCACTAGTGCTAACAACCAGCATTGCGACTATGTCATGGGAATAAGTTTCATAACACAGAACAGCAAATATGAAGGCCTGTGGTAGAATATAAGCACATTTTTGACGGACAGTGGCACTGATTTTACTATTAGCTAAATACGCTTTGTAACCGGTTTCTTCCTTTAACCACACTGTTTTCACACATACAATGGAGCACTGAAGCAAACAAGTAGAATGGAGCATCAGAATACACAAACACGGTGCGGAGACAATGCTTTAAAACAGTGGTGGGTGTTGAAACTGGAGTAAGTGGTCAAAACCAAAAACCCTATGAAAATGGTCAACAGATAAGCTTGTAAAGCAATGCACTGTAGGAAGCCACAGGTTCACATTTACGCAGCAGTTGTGGCTCTTGCTTCAGGGTATAGAAAAGGCTGAACACACCGTAGAATTTGTATTTTGGCTTTTGAAGAGGAAGATCACACTATCAGAACTTGTCCTACGAGTCTATGCCTAGTTCTGTGACTACAAATGAACTACTGGGGTATACTTTCAAATACAAATGAAGCAGGCAGGTCTACAAGGAAGGACAAAACATTGCAAAGTCAAAAGGAAAAACAAATGCAACAACCAACAAAGTCAAAGTGCAAATGAGCCTTGAATTTATGATGGAGAGAAGACTTGAACGTTGCACAAGCTGTTGGCAGGGAAAGAGAAACCCACAGTAAATAAGGATGGGAGGAGTTGACATCTTCATAGTGCTTTTACAATTTTCTATTTGCCCATTTCTAAGTAATAAAATTTACTTCTAGTTATTATGGTATGATCACTTCACAATGAAAGCACGTTCTCAATACAAGTGTTACACCAAAGTCTGGCCTAATTTACCGAACAGTATGAAGAAAAACATGCTGCTTGTGATTCTCAGGTGATGAAGGGCACCACCTACCAATCCCATTTGTAGCACATACTTCTCATGGTATTTTAGTTACATGCCAACAAGACAGAAGACATGCTGCCAAATGAAGTTATTGGGAACATTCCACTTTCGAAATAAAACATTTAACTTACACTTAATACAAATTATGTACAAGATTAGAAAAACCTGAACAGATCCTGAAACATTTTCAGATGCAATATGACTGAGCAAGGAAGAGGGGGAGTAACCCAGTAACAACCCTTCAAAAACACCAACGTATGCCTGTGACATGAACAATCATTAACATGACTGCTTGAGATGCCACTTAAAAAAAAACTCATGTAATGTTAGAACCTCATGAATTATCACTATAAATACATATTTAAAAAAGGAAAACAGAAATAACTATTAACAATGACCGAAAACAGAGCACTAAAGTTAACATACATTGCATGTATTGCAGGCAAGGCAGAGGCATTTTTTAAAGCTTTTGCACAGACTTCATATAATCTTAAAAAAAATATGCTGGCCTTTACAAGGTTCTACTTGCTGAAATAAAAACAATTTCAGTTCATAAAAAGTCACAAGACTTCAGTTTAAAAAAAGGAACAGTTCCAGCCACAGACCAAAAATATATATATTTTTTTAAAACTGGAAGAGTATGGTAATTAGATTATACAAGCATGGTCAGGCTTGGAACCTGAATATACTTCAGAGCAAAAGCTCAGAGGAAAAAAAAATATAAACTATTTGGTAACAAAAGTGTACTATATGTTGTGATACAAAAAAGGTATGGTGAAAATGTACCTTTTATACTAAAGCTTATACAAGTTCCTTGGTCCATAAAAACTATGTTGTGTTCATGTTTTCTAGTTTGCTCAACATGTATCCCAGCCACATTTTTTTGTTTCTTGCCCATTAAAAAAAACAGCTGAAAAATAGATTTTCAATAAAGTTCTTATGTTTCGGATGTATTTTTTTTTTTTTATTGTGGCTTCTATATTTAAGATCAGCACTTGCAGGTAACAAGGTTCCAATAATATCACCTAAAATGGAAAGGTGTTTTCCCATGAAACCACAAAAATTGTTCAGTTCTCTTGAATGTAGCACTTAAAAGTCAGTTAAAGTCCATACAAACAACAGTAGTTAGGAAACTACAGTTGCTGTAGATGATGTGACATTGGTTGGATTTGTGCTGACATTTGTGTAACTTCCCTCGCTGTTTGTATTTGTTTCACTGGAAGCCATGAGGCTTGAGTTGGCTCTGAGGATTGCTCCAGCAGCACTGCAGTGTGGTCGTGGCCCTGGTTCCGGTGTGTATGTAAAGGTAAGGCTGGTGGAGTAAATTATGCCATCGTTACGGACCAAAGTTACTGGAACCTGGACTGGCTGACGGACCCACCTCCAACCCTCTCGAAATGCAGAAATGTCTGGAACAACACATAGCATGCTCTCTGCACATCTGAAAAAAAGGAGAGTCAACTGAGAGTAATAAAACTTAAGCTTAAAGAACAGAATAGAACAGAACAGAATAGTTCAGTTGGAAGGGACCTACAACAATCATCTAGTCCAAATGCCTGACCACTTCAGGGCTGACCAAGTATCATTAAGGGCACTGTTCAAATGCCTCTTAAACAGTGACAGGCCTGGGGCATCGACCACCTCTCTAGGAAGCCTGTTCAGTGTTTGACCACCCTCTCGGTAAAGAAATGCCTCCTAATGTCAAGTCTGAACCTCCCCTGATGCAGCTTTGAACCATTCCCATGTGTCCTGTCACTGGATGCCAGGGAGAAGAGCTCAGCACCTCCCTCTCCACGTCCCCTCCTCAGGAAGCTGTAGGGAGCAATGAGGTCACCCCTCAGCCTCCTTTTCTCCAAACTAGACAAACCCAGAGTCCTCAGCCGCTCCTCATAGGACATGCCTTCCAGCCCTTTCACCAGCTTTGCTGCTCTCCTCTGGACACATTCAAGTACCTTAATGTCTTCTTAAATTGTGGGGCCCACAACAGTACGCAGTACTCAAGGTGAGGCTGCACCCTTGCTAAATACAGTGGAATAATCACCTCTCTTGACCAGATGGATGCATTTTGCCCTTCTGGCTGCCAGGGCTCACTGCTGACTCATATTGAGCCTGCTGTCAGCCAGCACTGCCAGATCCCTTTCTGAAGGGTAGAAAGTATACATTTGAGTGCATACACCTGAGTATACGCTCTTTAAAGCATCCAGTAAAATGTAACCACCATACAAGTAATAGGAAACACTGTACCTGTACATGGTTTCAGCTTCCACATCCCCAAACCAGACACGTAAATTTGGAGTGAAATTCTGTCCTGTAAGTTCCAACATTGCTACATCCCCACCACCATTCAACTGGAAAGGCAGTGAATGGAAAAAAGAAAATCCACAAAAGAACATGTATTAATAAAAACAAACACCCCCCTCTCAGAAAAAAAAACCACAAACCAGAAAAATGTTCTTTACATGCATACAGGAACTGTAAACAGTTCTGTTTCTATCAGCTGGATCAAACAGAGAAACACACCTACACAACTGAACTGAAAGGAACACATCTAAAAGATATTGCCAATTAATTTGATATCCTGAAGGAACTTCTAAGTTTTGATAGTGGCCACTTAGAATGGAAGTCACCAAGGCTTTGAAAACAAAGAACACAGAATCTTTCAGAGAATGTGTTAGGAGAGCTTCAAGTTTTTCCACAGCAAAATGCTGATTTTCTTAACAGGGTTTCAGTCTGGCTCTCTTTGATCTCTAATTGCCTGCTTTAAAAGCCAAAATCAATTTCTAAATAATCAAACAGAAGTAGAAGTCCTAAGGATACCACTACCGTAGTGTATGGAACAATATTAATATTATTCCTGTGATGGGTAGACTCATGTATTCTGAAATGGAGGTAAGAAAAATTATTGCAACATAAAGTAATTTTCCTATTTATAAAGCTAGTAAGAATGTTTTCTTACAATATTCCACAAAGGTACCATGAAGGTTAAATCAGTATGACAAAAACAATCTCACATAAAAAAGTTTATTAAAAAAAGTAAATAAACTTACTTGAAGACTTTCTACAACAGGCACAGGTGTCACTGGAGCATGGACCGGTCCCATCCCCTCATAAAACGTGTATTCTGCTTTATCTGTGCTAATGATTGTCCAAGAAGCTCCATCATTAATCATTTCTTTATTTGGTTCTTTTGGGCATGGAGTGGCCTTAGAAAGAAAGAAAAGTTTTAAATCTGACCTGTAGACTTGTTTGCCAAGTCACAAAGCTAAAAACCAACTCAGGCAGTAACAATGCTTATTATTTCAAAAACATGTTTCCTTATGTTTTCCCTCTTAACAAAATGAGCTAGAGAAACAGCCACATACATTTCAGCAAAACTAGTAGAAAACTAAAACTTGTGAGAACACTGTAACTCTTACCTATGATACTGTCACCTTTCCAACCTTCTGTTTATTATTTTAGTTCAGCTTTTGAAGTTTTTCATGTCATTCAATAGCTATTAACCAACAAATGACAGCAACTAGAAGTAGCTACTTTAAAATAGATCTTGGTTTATTAATGCAAAGTGACTTAAAACGTCTACAGACTGAAGTGGAATACTTTTCATTGGTTATGATTTACATGTGGCCAACATTTTTTTTTCCTTTTTAGAGAGTTCTTTGCCATCCACAAAATGATGGAAAATGCAAGCTTGTATTTCAGGGTTTGTGCAAAGATATGGGAGAGAAGCTGAAATGACAACCTTGCAAATTAGTTAGAAACTTTCACTGTCTCCTTGTAAATATTACTAAATATTAGTAAATTAGTATACATACACATATACATAGATAGAAAACACACTGACAACTAGTTTTTTATGGCAACAGAAGCCTCTCTGAACAATTTCGTCATCTAGAAACCAATAAGAAAATTGTGTATAGGTTAAACACAGGCACAGAAAAAAATGGGACTCAAAAATTCTAATTTTACTACCTAAATTTTGTTTTTTTCCATTAAGCTGTAAGGATATCTAGGTATGTAACCATAACCTTCGCTCTTCAAAACTGTTAGATAAACTTCAGTTAGCATGAATTTACCAGTTCAGATGAAAGGAAGCTAAGATCAAAGCTGCATTCTCATGTGGACTCTTCATTCTGGTATGATCATGTAAAAAAAGCACTGAAAACAGCTTGCAAGGGAAGTGTGCAACAAGGACAGTAGCTACAGATCTTCCGCAGCTCAAGACCCAATTAATATTTTTATTAGAAACATATGGAGCTTCTAAAATACTAGCCCAACTTGAAAAGAGGAACTGTTGTATACCGTTTTGATGCATAACGTTTTTCTTACTGGTTGACTACAATTCCTGTTAGCATGGACTGTCATACTTCAACTCATGGCAAGTAAACCCATGGATATCAAAAATGAATGACCTTGTACAAAACCCTTGACTGGCTTCTTCAGATCTGCTAAACCCCTGCCACAAAGTGGAAGGCAAATGCCACAGAACTTGTTCTGAAAGCCGTACTATGTCAAGAATCACTTCAGGAACACATTACTCCTTCTGTCACAGAAATCCTTGAATTATGATTCCTCTTCTAGAGAAGCATTCCTCCTTGTCACTTACAAATACAGCAATTTGCCTCCAGGCACTTTTCTCCCCCCCTCTTTCCTTTCCTTTTATAACTAAACTTTCTCAACAGGTAGCACTGGAACATTGAAATGCCTGAACACCATGCTTAGTATCTCATGTATGGCTTCACATAGAGACAGGAAAGGAAACAAACAATTGCATAAAATTAATGGATAAAGGACAAAATTCCCCAAGAACTGGTAAACACAAGGACACAGACAAAAGGAATCCAAGGAACATGACATATTTGGATTTAAAAATCAAAAAGAACCAAACACCACTAACCCCGCCCTTCCAAAAAACCTCAAGAAAGCTCTATATCAAAGGATATTAAAGGAATTAAATTATAATGAATTACAAAAGTTGTGGGGTTTTTTTTTTTTAATAGAAAGCTAATTAAAGAAAAGCGAAAAGCAAAAGCTAGAACTTAAGTCATTCTCCTTGCAAAATGCACAAAAGCCGAGTGCAGTCCCCTCCCTGAGACTGGTGTTGCAATCAAGTTTTAGTCAACATCCCCAACAGTGTGCTGGTAAAGTCAAACCTTCAAACTTCTGCATGATCCTAAGCTTTTCAGGTAGTTAAATGCTGTTACAACGGCAAGGATTTTATGTCTAGAAGGACATCACAGAATGAACACAGAGGGCAAAGAAGTGGTAGTGATCTTCAATTTAGATAGAAGTGAGGTTTCTAAAGAAAAAAATCTGTAAATGATGCCCACAAAATACTGAACTTGGAACTGGTAGTTACAACTCAGGATCCCGGAATCACCACTGACAGTTTCCTGAAATCACTATCTTAATGTGCAGTGGCAGCCACAAGTGGCAATACAACATTGGACACTGTCAGAAAAAAAATGCTGAGAACAAGGTATCAGGTATTATTTTGCCAGTGTAAAACCTTTGCTTACCTAATTCTGGAATACTGTGTGCAGTTCTGGTCTCCCCATCTAAGAAAGCCATGGTGAAAAAAGAGTAGGGGGCAACTAAAGTCACCAAGGAACTGCTGACCTTATGAGAAGAAATTGAAAAGACCGTGACTCTCCAATTTGGAGAGAAGAAATTAAGATGTTGATGGGTAAGGCGAATGCAGAACTATTGCATGCTAAATCCTGCACAACCAGAACTAGGAATCACTCACAGAAACTATTAGATGATTCAAAAGAAATAAAGCAAAAGTTTACTACACAGAGGGCAGGAAACATCTCGAACTTTCTGCCACAAAATACTGCAGAAAAAGAGCATCAACACATTCAAAAGGAATCAAACTCATCGAGTATGCATCTACAAAATAGTAATAGTCAGGGATGCAGCCATTAACAACCCTTAATACAAGAAGTGTGGATGCTGGCAAAATACAAATGCATTGGACTGCATAAAGTGACCAGGTCTGCCTGCTTCCTGTAAGCACCATGTCCTATTGCTGCTGTTAGACATACATATGGACTATGCTCTGATCCAGTAAGGCATTAATTATATTCTTTCTGTATTCTCCAGAATACACCAGCATCTTTAAAGAGAGATCTGTCTGGTATTTCAGCAACTAAATTTCAAGGTTTTTGTAGGTTCATGCTGACCTGCTGACTTTTCACAGCCTTTTTTCAGCGTTGCTTTAAGCCTCTAGGGTCTCTATATTGGGCTATTTCCATTCACCCTAAAATAAAGTTTGTGGGGGGGTTTTTGGCTTTTTTTTGGTTTGGTGTTTTTTTTTTTGTTTTTTTTTTTTACTGTGACCACAGTCTGTCTAGACTCCTACTATAGGAACTGTATTCAACAGTAAATGCGTAAGAGTGGGCAGGTGAAAGACACTACAAATGCTAAGAGCGGGCAGGTGAAAGACACTACACATGCCTGTTTTTCTGGTCTTGGTCTTCTGGTCCAAAGGAAAAGACAGATAAAATGGGATTTCTCTCCTGCCACTGGTAGAAAGTTTATCTTCCACAGTGATTTCACTCACCAAAGAGCAGTAACAGCCCGATGTGCACATTAATACATTTTATTCAACAAGTAGAATCAGCAAGTCCCCTACTCCACTAAAAGAATTCAGAATAGCGGGTTGTCCTTTTATCTAAGCCCTACCCATGTGGGAAGTTCAGAGTTCTTATCAGATTGGGCTCCATGGGTGCTCCAGAAACTGAAGAGTGGGAGGATGTCCTGGTAGCCCCACAGGCAATTCCAGGATGTTGAACTAGGGCAGCTGTCAGAGAGAGAAGCAGGAATTGCTTCTTCATTCAGCCCTTCCCATAAAGTACTTTGAGAAAGATCAAATAGCAAGGCCGATCCTAAGTTATTGCAATTCCTGTTTCATAGCTTTATCTTCTTGATGAAGGTCCACTCTCCTTTACAAGACAGTATATTGATAGATATATCTCTGCTACAAGCTGTGGGTAGAACCAATAGATCTGGTCCCTTCTGAGCCACAAGTCATGAATGTGTTTCCTGAAATATGAGCAAAGCTTCTCATATTCTCTTTCTATTGTCCAAATTCAGGAGAAAAGTCAATTGAGCCTCTACAAATCCTTCTTGTCCTTTCCCTTAAATTAAGGGAAATTTAAAATCTAAAATTTAAAATCAGAAAAATCTAAAAAGCTAGCTTCCCCCTTTCATACCTCTACCTTTCTTACTCAAGAAGTTACAGCTGTTCTCCTAAGGAAGTTCCGAGTCTTTGCTGAGTGTTGCCATCTTCCTGGAGCACAGCATTATCTCTCAACACCCTTTGCTATTATTTGAACTGCCCTGGATGTTCAAAGAAAATTGCAATACTTAAGTAGGCCTGAACTTGTTCACAGTCTTATTACTCTGATGGGAATTACCATGCTGAAAGTCTGCTAAAGCCACAATTTGTTACCATATTGTATAAGCTGTCAGAACAATTGTACACTGTGGTGGTTTTGGTGGGGTTTTTTGGTGGGTTTTTTTTTTTGTTTTTGGTTTTTTTTGTTTGTTTGTTTTTGTTTTTTTTTTTTTTGTTTTTTTTTTCTTTACAGTTCTCCCTAGGGTTTCATTCCTGCTACAGTAACTTGCTAGGGGTATTTTTCTCCACCTGCTGGAGAAACAAATACTTGAAGATTGAGACAACTATATTCTTTACAGACAAATCACATTTCTGTGGCTTTACAAATTACTGTGGCCAACTGCCATAGCTGTCTGTGTTTATGTTCTTAGCCGAGAGCAAGACAGTGCAACTCTGCTAAATTCACCATGAAATAAGGTTATCGTGAACTGCATCATGTCCCATTTGTTGCAATCTAGAAATGGACACACAAGTAAGTGGTGCAACTCCACTGGCATATGTCAACATGTTAAGCCACAGTATCATGATCACATGCACAAGTTCCTTGTATGTTCCTTTTTCTTCCAGTGGAGAAAACAGAATTCACTGTTGACAAAGACATGGAGGAAGGTTATGAGGAAAGCAAAACAGATTCAGAAAGAGACAGATAAAGTTTGTTGCTTTCTTCCCTCTGTGTTTTCAAAACTAAACATTAGACCCACATTCAAAACCAACTGCAAAACTGGCATTCACACATATTTGGGGAATATTTGGGAAAAATTTGCAACCACACTACTCATCTATTGAAACAGTTTTAAACAACTCACTTGAAATTGGATTATTCTCTCCTGGGAAAGGCACAAATACATTCTCTCAGTGTCTTTAAGGTAAAATGCACATTTATGGAGCTGCGATACTGGATCATCTGCATCCAATAACGCTGTTTGTTTATCTACTTTTCGAATTATCTGTGAATGAAAATTGTACATACATATTTAGGACAATGTCTGTACTTCATTACATTAGAGATTAGATATGTGCTGTTAGTAAAGGAAGTGAAAGGTTTGTGGTTTTTTTAATTTCCATGCCTCCTGTTTTAATACCAACATTAGATTAAAAATTCTTAGCTCTTTTGAAACAAGAATACAACATTGAAGGCATACTCAGTACTACAGCTTCAACGTGCTGCATGCATATATATTTTATCTTTTTTGCTGTAAGAGTGGGAAAAAACAAACATGAAGCTTCAACAAAATCTACTTTTATTCCATTTCCTGGTACAAAAGAGCAGTAGGTCAAGTATTAATAGGCTTCAACAGAAGCTTCCACCATTGGTAACATCAACAACATTCTGTTGCAGACTCGTTGCTGAATGAGAACAGTTGAAAATAAGGACTGACTTTAAAGGTATTGAGATGTCCTTAAGTACAGTTTTGCGAAAAAATCACGGTGCATCTTGGTCATTAAATATTACTTAAAGACAACTGCAAAGAACAATTGTTCCTTACATCTGGCAGTTCAGTGAAAAAATATCTGCTGACTTAATTCAGAGCTGTTATACTAATTTATTTTTAAAAAATAAAAAAGTTATTCCCTTACAGACAGTGGAAATCTGTAGCTTGGAATTCTAACTCAACTTCTAAAAAAAAGTTTAATACTTCATTTTATGCAACATCAGCAGAAGCAGCAGCCAAAGAGCTTGAAGATTTCTAAGACGACAATCAGAAAGCTAACCACATCCTCTGGGATTTCTAATGATAATAAATAGCATAATTAGCAATATAAGTTTCAAGGTTAACTTGTTTCTTCGAAGTTCTTTGCGTTAACCTACAAAATGTCTGCAAGTTACCTTTTAATTGAATGACCTTCAATCATTCTTGTAAGGCAGCACAACAAATGTTCCCAATGGAAACAAAACAGGAACCTTTAGCCTAATTTGTTTTAGTCTATTACCACCTACAAATAAGGTTTCTGGAATCATAAATGATGGAATCTCCTTTCAGCAGTAAGAAAATATTAATATGAAGCCCACAAATAAAGTGGTGCTTCCTCTTACTGAATTCCACGTGTACTGAACCACATCAGTAGTAATCCAGTCTGGATTTTTCTGTTAAATAATATGATTTAGAAGAAAAAAAACCAAAACAAAAACCCAAAGATCTATTTAAATGATCATTTTATACCATTTCTCTGAGTAGGCTATCTTATTTTTTAGCTAAGTTTGATACTGGGAGATAAATTCTCATTGCAGTCCTGGGAAAATATTCTGGGAAGGGGAGCGAAAACCTTCCTGCAGGAAAGGTTGGTTTTACATTGGTGCATTCTAAAAATTGTTACTAGTTAAAAGTGGAATTAGCAAAGCTTTGTATGAAATTCATAATGGGCTGACAAACCACGATTTCACAGAAGAGCTCATATGAATCACTGTTTATTATCAGTCACATAAAATTCCACTTAGGGTTGGCATTAAATGCATAGAACAGGGAAAAAAATTCTATAATGATACTTACATTTATTTATAAAAACATTACTGTGTATCCAACAACAAAATAATTTTTTTGGTTCACAAACCTTAACTGGTTATAATCAATTTTGTGTTTGTGGTCACAAAGACAAGGGCTGAAATTGCCTCTTTCTAAAAAAAAGTCATTCCAAAGGCACTTCCAATGTTCCATATTTAAAAGACAGTATTAATAAATGTCCAAAATGCTTTTGCAAGCTGATATTGGTATAATGATATATCTTTAGAAGTACACAGAAGTGTACATGAAGATTCAAATCAGTAGAGCATTTTTACAGCTCTGCTGAACTCAGCAAATTGAATAGTCCTACTGGCTGCAACGACTTTAGTCATCTATTCAATATCAATATTTAAAGTACTTTGCTACACTGGGACTTACATGACTGTTTTAATAGACATTTTCTTAAGGACAGCATGCAGATTAACCTACTTTGGCAGGTCTGAATTCTGGAAAATTCCCTATGCTTATTTTACAAGCTGTTATTTTCTTATAGAATTAATCTGCAGATATAAAAATACGCTTTTATTAAAATGCATGCCATTTTCCATATAAAACATGTATTACCAAAAGGAAACATACAAAGCCAAAAATTGTAAACAATGCAAACCCAACTATCTAATTACACTAAGTAGCCATCTACAAGTTAATTACGGCATTGGAGAAATTGAACTGTACCAGTCTTGGGAGTGCCATGCCAGTAACTGAGCACACAAGTTTGACAGTCTGCCCATAATGAATGTAGCCGTCTCTCACTGTGAATTCTTCTCCTTCTGATTCATCATCATCCACTGCATGAAACAGGAATTTTCACATTATTTGTTTTAATCACAGCTTTCCTCAATAGAAGGAACATTTAGCATCACACTACTACACCAAATACACACTCAGTAACGAAAGAAATCTGCATACGGGCAACTAATATGGAGGAAAAAATGCAGGACTTTTTTTGTAGGGATGGAGGGAGGGAGGTGAAAAAATATATTGCTTCATTTTTTACTTACAGAGGTGAATGTAAAATGCTCCCCACTGTTGTGAACTGGCATGGAAATTACCACCTTCTACGTGCAAATATCTGGTGCTAACTGTTTGGGATCGAAGTCTATTAAATAGTGCCACTTTTGTCCCTGACGCAATACATACTGCAAGGAACACATACAGACTTGAGATTATAAAATTACTTCATTATTACATAGAACATAACAAAAAGTCACATATACAGTAAAATAAACTGATGAATACTGGAGATCAAGAAATAATTTTCAATATCGGTTAATTTAGAAAACATTCATATTTGTGACAGACCAAAAATAATCACAAAATTACAAGTGGGATAACATACATAGTGCCTGTTCTCCAAAGGCATGCTAGTTCACAGAATTTTGGCACTTAGCCAAATGGGCCAGTGCTTACCATCTGAAAACTTCTGGTCATAGTTCTCCAACAACCGATCACTTGAGCAGAAGCTTTAGCTTGCCCTTGTGAAGCACTTAGGCAACTTTCAATGATCATTTGAAGTATATTTGAAGTATAAAGAAAATTATTATTACAAATCACAATCAATTGAAAGGAAGACAGACATAACTATGTAAAATCGTAACCATGCAATTTGAAATTTTCTCAGATCTGAACTTACTTATCATTCAAGAGAGAGAAATGCTAAGTCTGCTCCCCTAAAAAAAGAATCAGCAACTAGCATTTTGCCATCAGAACGGGCATGGTTCATATTTACTATCAATGAATGCTTGGTTCATATTCACTGCCCATCAAAAACTATCTGTCTGAATACAAAGTCAGCAGTGCATACTCTGAGCCTGCGGGTGTGAACTGCACAGCAACAGATTGCCTTTAGTCATGTGGCAAGCTAGCGGCCCCGAGATCCACGTTCCGTAGGTGAATGGGTTCCAGCCCAACACAGATGGAAGAGCCTTTCAAAGCACCAGCAAAGAGAGAGAGAAAAAACAAAGAAACAAAAAGGGTATCTCCTGAGGTGCTCCAGCGGTATTTAGGCAAAAACTTTGGAGGAAAAGCAAAAATGCTCCCAGTTACACATTAGCACCAGAGATATCTTTAGTTGAAAAACATGATAAGCAAATAAATCTGGGTGAAATATCACCATACAGATTTCTTAACCAATTACTTAAAAGGAACCATGCAAAAGATATTAAAGATAAAAACAACATGGAAATGGAACGAGACAGTAAGAAGGTGGCTGTGATGTCACAAAGTGTCGTTTCGATAACACCATGCTACTCATTTATCACAATCGGAAAGCGACCTCTTTGATACTGATCAAAATGTCCGAAGCACCAGATCACGGCAGCTTAAGAGATCCAACAGCTTAGAAAGCTGAGGTAGAGCATTCTTTAGGCATTTGTCTACAAGGATTCACTCCTCAGAATAAAGTTTTTTTGGTGGATCTTTTATATTTACTAAATAATTAAGTGTGACTGCATAACACTCCACAGTGTAACCTATCTATACTGGAATACTTTAAAATACACTGATGTGTACGGTTCTGAAATACATTAGAAAAAACAGAAATTGAAAAATTTCTTTGCAGTCAGACCTCAGAACACGTTAGGAAAAATTAGTAGGAGGCAAACCAAATTGCTACATAAAGAAAAGAACTGTAAAATACTTACAATCTGCATTTTTCAGTGACTGTTTCTTTTTAGAAGGTTTGGAGATGACTTTGATCCGTTTACTGAGGAATACACCAATGTCGTCACTATTGCCATAGAACATTTTTACCGATAACATGAAGTGCTTTCTCTTGTCTGAGTCTGATATGTATAATGTTTTGGCAGTGCAATAATTCTGTAGGTAAAAACATACTGTTGTTTCTTCTTTCAAGTCAACCCAGTTCAAGAAACTATGTATATTTAATTAGGAATAAAATAGGAAAAGTGATGCGATAGCTTCTAAAACAGACCAGAAGCTGCTTTTTCCATCCCTTCCATACACATATCATTTATGACTACTGTTTAGCTTTAACATGCACATGACTTCATTAATTTAGTGTCTTTCTAAAGACCCCTACCAGGAGTGGAAATCAGATAATTAGAGACTATAGCTGTGTCAAAACCGTCTTTGAGTGGTTAAGAGCACTATCGAAAAGTTACATTTCAGTAGAGCTATACAGGCACTACACTGGGCATGCACATGCCTGTTGCAGAAAACGTGTTGAGCCAAACTTTTCTTGAAAGGTTGGGAGATGATTTGGTTTTGAAACACTAGAAAGTTACTTTTGGCTAAGTGTTTGTGCTATGTGACAACAGAAGCTTAGAAAAAAACCTCAAAAAGAACTTTGATTATTCTTTTCCTATTCAGTAAAAAGCATTTCTAAGTAGATTGTGCTGGAAATATTAGGTAGCTATAAAATACTGCTTAATAAAACAACCAGCTAAAATGAGCACTCATGTGCTGCCAGTTCTATTCCAACTGTTTAAGTCATCAGAAATATCTTTAAAAAAATCCTGTAGCAATTTATATCACTGTAAAAATAATCTAGATTTATTAAGATAGTATTTTAATTGTATTTTTATACAAAGGGACTTAAAAGACTATTTCTAGCAGCAGATGTTGTTCAGATACTTCCTTGATGAGATTATCCATTCATGCAAGCCAGGGAGAGGGGCACAGGGTTTGGGCCAGAAACCTTATTTCACTTAACCTTTAATGCCTACCAAATAACCTAAAAATTTACTGCTCCAAATCAACAACCTACAAATGAAAGGTTAGTACCCTGCTACGATCCATGAGGAACATGAGAAAAAACTTCTTTACTCTGAGGGTGACAGAGCACTGGAACAGGCTGTCCAGGGGTGTTGTGGAGTCTCCTTCTCTGGAGATATTCAAAGCCCACCTGGATGAAGTCCTGTGTAACATGCTCTAGGAGAACCTGCTTTAGCAGGAGGGTTGGACTAGATGATCTCCCGAGGTCCCTTCCAACCCTTGCCATTCTGTGATCCCATGAACCAAATCCACCTATTCAACTGTCCTACGTATTTTTGAGGGATTTTTTTAAACCACTTATGTAATATCCGCTACAGTCTAAGAAAAGTTATCAAAAATAAGCAAGGGTATTCCTTGAAATATGCACCATGTAGCTATAATATCCTTTGCAGTAATCCAAGTGTTTTATTACAATTCTTCTACCTTTCCTTCCAAGTTCAGCTGCTGCATTTCTTGGTCACTGTTTCCTATTCCAATGAAAGCGCAAGGTTGTGACTCTTGCTCAGTGCAACCATCCCGTTCCATCTGCTCTTTTTTTTTCTTCCATCCACTGCCCATAAGATACACACATGGAGGAGGACAAAAGAACCTGAAAATGAAAAATGCATTATGAGATTACACACAGCTTTCAAGAAAATTCTCGAGACAGAAACTGTTGTGTACGCCAAGTTTTCTCAGCCCATTCACACTTTGCATTTGAGTTTATACATGCATGCACTTCATTTGCCATGAAGATTTTCTGAAATGAAAATTAAAAAAAAAGAAAAATAAAAATGAGGAAAAGCAAGGAAAATCAGCACTAGATGCACTGTCACTGATTATCTTTCCAGTTCAATATAGGTAACAGTCTACATCTCTGTAAAACAAAAATGCTTTTTATCCTTACAAAGAAGAGATTCTCAAAGAAAGTAAAAAGGCCTTGAAAGTAATGACAGTGTTTCACTTTTGTAGGTGCTTAACATGATGCAGCAATGAATACACACAGAACAGTTCCACAAACTAATTTAATAGACAACTACTACAATTCCTAAACATTGTTTCATCATTAGCAAGGAAGGAGTCTATTCCATCCAAGCATAATTCTCTTTTCAGTTTTAAATGGAATACATGATTTTACATCTTCATCAGTAACAGTGAAAGATACGATCTAGTCTTTAGCAGCACTGACTGAAATCAGGCTAGATACTACTTATAGCAGTATGTTCAAAATTAAATGAAGTGTTATCATACAATATGTTGGGCTTGAAGTTTCTGCAAATTGTTAAAACACAAATCCTAATGACTTTTGGTTTCAGTTGAGCCAACAGCTGCAGTGTTTTTATCATCTATGTAGATCAAAGCTAAAAAAGCAAAATGAGTACATCCAGTGTGGTGAGGTAGCTAAGGGGCATGAAGGGAGAAGGTAACTGAAAAAGTTTTTAATTCTATTTATTTCAAATTGGATGGTAGTGCTTAACATGGCACTTCTGAAATCCAGAGATGACTCCTACTGTACACAGGTAAGTAGGTAGGATTTTTTTTTTTTTTTTTTTAATTTGGCTCAGGACAACTGAATTTCTAAGTAACAGAACTCTTAATACATGAAACCAAAGTCCTGAGTTAATAATCATATAATAAAGTGCAAATATTAAGAATTCATATAAATGATCCAAAGATTTGTAATAATTTCAGTTAATGTACACAATTAATGTATATTCTTTGTTAAGAGAAACAAAAAACCAAATGTTAAGATTTACTGCAATTCAAAATGATCAAAAAATAAAATATACAAAAACCCCAAAAAAAAAAAAAACTTTCTATCTTGCCAATAAATCCACAGTGAAAATTTTTCACTTAATTTTGCTCTTTTTAAAACACAACAAAACTGATTATATACCGATATGCACACAGCTTAAATATCTATGAATGTCTTTCAGAAAAAAGCTCTGGTTTGAAAAAAGCCTACAAAAGCGAATTTGTAGAAAGTGGCTCACTAGATGACATCAAAAGATCTGCATGTTTTAGAAGCCCATTAAATTAATTTGTGAAACTCCTTCTACAGATCTCTTTTTGAACTGAATAATTCTAAACAAATAGAAACAAATGCTGTATTTCCTCCATAATCCATTTCAACAAAGACTTATCGTAACAGTTATTTGCTCCTTTTATTGCCTTCAGACTGTTCTGAAGCATAGAAATTTTGAGAAACATGGAATTATGAATTAACAGAAAGCAACCTGTAAAAGCAAACAATTCAAAGCTTAACAACTAACATTTTTTCATGTGCTTATTGCATCAGTTTTAACTATTTGTATTATATTCTTTGGGGTAATTATGGGTCATACGAAGGCTTTGGAATTTTTTTCTTCCAATTGAAAATGCAGAACACAGAGAACCAAGGCAACAGGTAGAAACTTGCCAATTTGCAAAGCAGATGTTTCCTGATGGAACTGTCATCTTGAGAAATTATACAATAAACTACCTCAAAAATAAAATTTAACTCTTTTGCAGTAGCAGCACAAGAGAATACTTCCACTAGCCCAGCCATGAATCATAAAGCTGACATTTGTATTTAGCTGACATTAGAATGGGTTATTGTGACTTTATTGCTGTAAGAAAAGAATTTCTGAAATTTGAAATTCACCATGAATAGAAAGAGTAAGCAGTAATAAATGTTATCACACAGCACACACTGTGTATCCCCTTTTTGCTTGCTATTATGCCTTTTGCTTCTTATCTTCTGCTACCTGACCTCTGTTCCAGCTTTCTTCATGAAGATGCTGAATGATGCAGTAGGGGTGTATTTAAGAACACCATGAGTTTCTGTTACATGGCAATTACGTCCTCCCCTTCCTACTATAGATTTTTGATCTCAAAACCTCAAAGGAACGCATTTCCTACTTTTCAACTGCATTTACTTCAAACATTAGATCAGCACCGATGGTATGACCTAATTTCCCTCAAATACTTCTCTACCCTAAAGGAAAAACGACCTTAAGAGACTTAGGTTTGAGAGAGTGTGCAATGACAATGGTCAAAATCATAAAGTTTAATATTAAAGTACAATATTAAAGTACAATGACCAATCTAATTTATATGTCCTATATTAACCCACATCTAGAAGTAAATACCATAACTGTTGTTAAAAATCTATTCTGAGGCTCATCTACTTTTTAAAGCAACTTTTAGCATGTTTTAGGAAATAGAAAACCAAAACAAAGCAAGAAATAACAGCTTTAGCTTTACACTGAGAAAATTTCTACTGTAGACAATCGTGATCACATTTAAAAAATATATATATATACACACACACACACAAAATATATAAGTGGGTGGGAAGGAAGCAAGAGAATAAGAAAGAGTCACGTTTTTATTAGACTGGCAAGGGCTCAAGTGAGGGCAATGGTCATGCCCAGGTACTGTTCAGGAGGCCTACTCTACTTTGCCACCCCAGATAGGGGAAACATAACAGTTTAT
This sequence comes from Gorsachius magnificus, assembly GCA_034008185.1. Classification (NCBI taxonomy): domain Eukaryota; kingdom Metazoa; phylum Chordata; class Aves; order Pelecaniformes; family Ardeidae; genus Gorsachius; species Gorsachius magnificus. Next base: position 62,585,780 of record CM067084.1, read on the forward strand.
TCTATGAACAGTACTTTTCAAATGGGGGTTATGAACTAACTCCAAGGTTAGGAAACACAATTTATTTCAGAGTTGATTGTTTGGAAACAAACTCAGATTGCCAGAAAAAGCACACCACGTATCTAGTCAGCTTCTGAACTCTCAAACTTGAATGACAAAACGAGATCCTTTCAGTATTAACGGATGTATCCCACTGATTTTCTTCTCAACAATTATAAGCTATTACCAATAAAGAAATTATACACAGACTAAAAATTAATATCAACCTTTATTAATGGAGCAATACTTTGCAAAACAGAAACCAAACCTCTTGTATTCCAAGTAGGTATAGCACCATAAAGCAAACATCACACCTTTACCTCTTCCTGATGTACTTTTTTGTATTTATCTTGCTGGTTAGAACACAAGAAAAAAATCCCAAATTTTTTCATATCCTTTTTCATTTCAGCTTTATTCTAAACCAAGTACTTTGAATAACTATGGCCACTAGATGGCAATGAAGACCTATAAGAAACAAGTTTTAACCCCTTGGAGAGAAAACAAGCCACAACAATCAAAGCGCTCTTTTTAAATCAGAACACAGAAAAACCTTGGAAAACTATGACTTACTGAACAAAGAAACTTTTGAAGCTGAGACAATTTTAAGTTTGGTTAAAACTACCAGGCAAGAAGAGTCTGGACATTAACAATTTGAATGGGTTTTCTTATGCATCAGCCTCTTACTCACCCTTCACATATAGGCAAGTACAGTCTGGGGGCTTTTTACTTCGCATTTATAATCCCAGGAACTCATGTATAGAAGAGATTAACTATAGATTTCCTATCCAATATAGTGAGAGTAAACCACGAGTATCCTCATATTTCTAACTTTCACAGAGGATTAAAGAAAGTGTGTTTGATATGTGTAAAGTAACTGCTGGAAACAGGTTCTCTCTTATTAATAAAACATTTCTGATGTAAATAGGAATGTAAATGTTTATGTGAGAGACTGGCTTCCAGATAACTATGAAGAAGAAAAGAGAGAAAGAAAATCACCTCCCCAAAGTAAGTAAAGTAATTTAGGTAAAGTAATTTCCAGTATTACTGATGGGAAATACGGTAGGACAATGTTTGGTGGAACAAATGAAAATACTCTTCCTTCAACCTTTGATTTACAGGGCCTCTTTTTTTTTTTCTTTAACCACAAAACTAAAGTAAGATTGAATAGGAGGTAAAAATTCTTCTGAAGTATTAATCTGACCTATAGTAAAAAGCAAATTATGTTGGAGGGAAAGGCAGCTGCATCTGGTTCTTCTGAGCTTGTTCAGAATTTTCGGTACAAGAAGTAATGGTGGAAAATCACTAGGATGTAATTTCCTCCCTGGAATTATAACATATTCTCTTAATACCTCTTCTCTATGCCACGAGCAGACTGGCAACTCCTTGCTGAATGAGCAGTAAAATAACACAGGACATTCTTCCGTGAGGTAAACACCTAACAGCTTGATCTAAAAAACACATGAGATCTGTTAGGGATCAACTCTGTGAGGTCTTTCATTACTGGAAGTATAACAACCAGGAATGTCTTTCCTGGACAAAACCTATTCCACGCTTGTTAGAGCTGCATGATGAGATGCAGATTCAGTGCTTCCTACTTGCTGATATAAAGTGCAGTGACTGAACAAGGGTAACATTTTGGGATACCAGGTCTCTGCAATTACTTCATGTATTTCACATATCTCTACAACACTTTGTTGCAGGCTCCTACTTTCTCAGAAGAGGCTCTCTGTGATGCTCCTCTTATGCACCTTCCAGGAATCTATGATCAGTGTAATTAAAGCAATGGGCAGTTTTAAATGAAGCTAACATTGGGACTGATATCAGCCAGGAAAGGTCAGAGGATCAATCTTTAAAAAGTAAAGGGCATCCCTGTAGTGCGTTCTTACACTATAATCTCATGGGCTGCTCAAAGTGAGGAAAGACCATAGTATTGCCAGCCTCATGTTAGACTCCAGGCTCAGTAACCCAGTACAGCAAGCAGAAGCAAGCCATTACCCATCTGTTCTGACAGATCCATTCCATCAGACCAACTGAAAACTGAACATTTTTCCATGGCAAGAAAACCAAGCTGAGATTTGTTTAAGGATACCCCCCTCTATTCCAAATGACTTGAAGGGAAGAACAAGATAATACCTAGTGGTTTCCAAGTCTTCACTGCAACAAAAGAAAGTGGAATAGGTTCAGTGTTTGGCACTACCTGGAATATTGGATTAAATCAGACAATCACCGAAGGAGAAAATATTCCTTCAGTCAATTCATGCCAATCAATACAGCGTAAACACGGTATTTCAAGTAGAGAAGCTACTCTAACTGAACTTGCCAGGAAGCAAGGGGAATAAAGTAAAATAAAATCAGCTCATGTCATTGCTACCTAGTCCTGATGCACTCAATGCTCTTTTCAAACCATGGGTTTCTGTTCACAAGGGTTTGCTTTTTCAAATCATCCCTGTGTTCATCTTACAGAAGTCTTTGCCTTCAGGAGGATTTAGAGGTGTCTACCAGCTGGTTTTCTTTATGTTCAGGGTGACATTCGCAGGGAAGTTTTCCCTTTGTACCTGTTGGTCAATTCCAAGTCAGTGAAGGCAGGAGGTATGCTTGTCAGTTACCTGCATTGCTCTGAGCATGAAACTACTCAGCAGTCTTCTTTCCTTCTTAGGAGCTGAAAGAACTAACAGCTTCCACTACAGAATTCCATACAACAACAAACAAACAAAAAATCATTAGGTCCTAGACTGGTAAGGATGAAGTAGTGGTGTGGAGCCACGGGGTAAGCCCTGGAGAAGACTTTGCTCTCAATAACAAGATCATTAACCAGAGGGCAGGTACACTCAGTTCAGTGCAGGGAAGTATTTGAACAGAAATTACAGGAGCTAACAGACGTAAAACAAGACACAGCTAGACCATTCTCAGGCTAATCAGTAGTGACAATGTTTAAACTCAGAACAGCATGTAATCCATAAATTCCAATCTGGCTCACAGTCTTTGATGAACTATGTCTTGGAATCCAAAACACTTCAGTCCTTTAAACTACTGAATGTTCACACCGTTCAGACTTTGAAGAGAGAAGTCTCACTAAATGGTAAATATGGAAAAAATACAAGAAGCACAAGCCAAACACCCACACTCATCAGGACTAAACATCACCTGAGTCTCTATCAGCTGAATGCCTTAGAAAGATGACAGCCATCCAACAGGAAACATTATGCAAAAAGTCTTAAATTCAACTGAAGTTCATCCCCAAGCTTTTTTTACATCCTGGCTTCTTTGTTAAACTAAACAAGTTAATAAGAAGGCTAATAGGAAGAGTCCACTCAAAAAAGAAAAAAGCTTCCTTTCATTACTGTTATTTACAGACAAGTATCAAGAACACTCTCAAACCAGAAAGTCTCCATCCATGCGGCAACAACCTGGAATTGTGTTTCTGTGAGGCCTGTTTAAATCAGACCACACTACGTGTGATCTGTGCCATCTACAATGAGCTTTCAACAGAATATTTCACCATCTAGTGATGGTGAGGCTACTAAGACTCATCAAAACACTGAAAGGTAGTTATTGTGCTAACCTTTTAATTATGCCATGCAAAGTTTATTAATAATAAATATTTTCCATGACCTCACAACAAACAAAGTTTAAAGACTGGAACAAAAGGTGGAAGTTTGAGGAAGGTTTTTTTTTTAGGTTCTGTATTTACTTGAAAGACATGTCAAATTTGAGAAATAATTCCTTTTGTAACTTGAATTCTTACTTACAAAGATAGTGCTATTTAATTTATTCTATATGGATCAAAAATTAAACAGATTATTGCAGAAAACATGAAATTTCTCCATAGAAACAGGTATGAAATAGGTTTCTGTCTATAAAGCAGATGTATGCAAAACAACTCACTTCAGAAATGGTATTTAATGTAAAAAATTATGAAAACTTGATTTACCAGTTGCATAAAGCAGCCTTAAACCTTTACTAATTTTGCTGAGTCCAGCAATATGAAGAACCAAAGGGCACATTCTGCTATGAAGCAGTTAAAGAAGCAATTAAAAAAACTCAAAAAAAAGAACCCAACCCAAAAAAAGAAAAAAGAAGCAAGCTAATTCATCATTCGGTTTCACTAGTACCTTAGGGCACACAAGGATCCAAGGATTTAATAACTGGCATTTTTTTGTATGCTGGTAACAACAGGACATCATTACTGATGCTCACAGTCTGGGAACTAGCAGAACAGTACCACAGACAGTCTAAATGATGTGTTAAAAATGTAAGAAAACCCAAAATATTTAAACCGAAAAATGAAATCCTAGCATGATTCCAAACTTTAATTTCCTTACCCATACCAGAATGGTAATCATTTCACCATTGTATTATTTTATAACAGATGTCCAACCATTCATATTCCTAGTCCTCTTTTGCAAAGCTCTGAAATTCTCTACACTCATTTGACATGCTTCCATTTTTAAAGAGGTGAATCTGAAATACCTTTCGTGAACAAATGCAGTTGTGCTGAGACAGACAACTGAACTGCACCTCACAAAATCTAAAGTGGTAAAAGAATGTCTAATTCCAGTTAGCAGTCGTTTCAAGCAGTGAGAAACCAATGACTAGTTTACTGAACATTACCAGTACTTAGGTAATGTGCCACAGTGACTTTAAAAGCATCAAGTGAAGTATACACATATATTCAAGGCAACAGGAATTTATGGCAATGCTATGAAATGCACATAGGAGTCTTCAGAAAGTGTTAGCAAATAACAATTTGAAGCTCTGCCCTGTATTCTTCAGAACACTTATGTAAGTTTTCCAAACAGTAATGGAACTTTTGAAATGACATCTTTCTATTTTCTCCCTTCTTTGATGCAATTTGTTCTCCAAAATAAAGATACACGGACAGCTTTGCAAAATGTTCCTGCCCTCAAGAACTGCTATGGCCCCAGAAGAACAAACTGACTGCAGTTACAGATAGACTGTTTAGAAAGTCATTTTCTTATCTGCAGACACACCCCTCATTTTTTAGGAGTAATATGCTTAATACATCTGCAGCGATAAGTTAACTAAGCAACTCTTGAATGACAATACAATCTGAGAAGATAACAGAGGTCCCTATCTTGTCATGATAAATCTTTTGGCTGTTGGGTTTGCTGCAAAGTGTTGAAGTTATCATTTGCTGCTAGCATGGCCTTGCATTGCAACCCTTTTGCATTTAAGCATGGCAGTGAGCAAGGGGGCTGTATAGTTATACAGCAGACACACAGCATAGTTGTCTGCTTCCATGCCCTTCCTCCTTTCTCTTTCAGTGACTTCTCATTTGATTCTCATGAAGAATTTCAGAAAGATCTAAAAAGCACTTGGAGTAAACAATTCCATGGAACTGCAGAACCTGGACATGGCCCAAAAGAAAGGACGTGAGACACTGGCTAACAGAAAAGATGACACATATTGAAAGGCAAGTACTCAGGCACAGAATACTGAAGAACAGTTGAAAAATACAGGCTGCATTTCTGTCATTCACGGACATCAGGAAGCGTGATTTAGGTTGGTAGCAATGAACAGAGAAATTCACAGCCTTAATTCTAACATTACTGTTTCCTAACACTTTCACACATATATATGTTAAAATCTCAAATCTCAGTAACTGTAAAAAACATAATGATGTAATAGGACTTACACAACAGTAGCAAAAGAAAGGTGAAAATTTCAAAACAGTGTGCTGAATATGTGGTCTTTTGTAGTAAATAAATATTAATAATACAAAGTATCTGAAAACTAACCAAAGACTGCGCTATTTATTTTAATGAAATTTTAAGGTAGGAAAATATCATTCATACTTAAAGAAAATTGTATTTCATCATGAGAGGACTAGAAATCTGCATATGAAGGAACATCCTATTTGCTTCTGCTAGTCATGCAATAAAAACATCAGATAGAGAGGACTGTAGGAATTCACCTTTGCCTAAAATCATTCATCCTCACATCTTCCTGCATCACTTAGAAAACTACCTATTATTGTAACTTGTACTGCATTGATTTTTGAGAGAATGCTTATCATAAACATGGTTAGGATTGACCTGTTGTTCTTTTTAAAGCTATTACAGATCAGATTCAGTATCTCACTGAGGCTAGCAATTTTCCTTTCATATTAATTTGAAATTATTCAGGAAAAAACACCTCTACAAATAGTCACCATTAATCACCTTGTTTACTCCAGTCTTAAAATGGAAGGTTTAAAATTAGAGCCATTTTAGTTCAATGGCAGAAAAAGTTCACACACAGAGAACCTGTTGGTGGAAACAGGCATCACTACACTGAATGCCAAGGTTTGCAGCAATTGTTATATAATTTAATGATTTACGAGAACACATTTGGGGTCACGTTTCTTCAGACTATAGTACAATCTGAGGAATTATGCGATGTACTACACACCAGACTACACACTATAGCTTCCCTAGCTGGGAGCTGTAAAGGGAAGCCAGGAAAGAATAGACACTTACCTTTTTTCATTTCCATATGATTTCTGCGCAACTTTCGCATGGAGTATTAGCACTGTTTGATCACCTCGCTCCTTTAGGTAATTTCGCATTGCTTCCCTAAAAATTAAAAGACAAAATAAGCTTTGAGAGTTCTTTTGGCTTTGTTTATAACTATAATAATCCAAAGACAGCTTTAGGACAAAAAAACCCCAAACCAACCCCCCCCACATCCCCTCCCCCAAGCACCTGAAATTCAAAAAAGGTAACCACTAATAGGATCAAGATGAGTTTGGTTTGTTTTTTAAGACAATTACACAGCAAAAAGAAGCAACTACTTTGCATGAAGCTAGCAGCAGGGGTCTGTGGTCATTTATAATTACCACATCTCCCAGAAAAAAAAAGGTGCTTGTGATACAAAATCATACCAATGCCAATCACTGTAAAATTGGGCTTTGAACATGATGTAAAGTATCAAGCCACAAATATTTGATTAGAACACACTTTATTAATTCAATATTGTCTCCTTAACCAATTTAGTCTCTCATGATAATGACAAATTGTTCTGAAATTTTGTTTAAGCTATTAACTAAAACAATGCAATGTTTATATAAAAGTTTTCCTTTGGTTGTGAAGATACTACAAACAAGTGTAATTCTTCAGCTTATTGTTTCATCTAGTTTTCTGGAGAAAACTTCTACTTCCTGCATACAATCAGGCAAAAATTAAAAAAATAGATTTTTTATCGTTCACCATCACTGTAATGACAGGACGTCATATAAAAGCTGTAATTACCTCAAACACACCAACAGCAATTCCTTGAGAGAAGTAAGAGAACAATACACCCTATCATTCTTCTGTATAATAATCTAACTGTTCATTAAGCAGCATGCCAAATTCAACACCCTAGGGTTTAGCTGTGCCAGAGTGCTGACAGGAACACTTTTAAGTCCCTGGAGGAGCTTTTGCAGGTCAAATGCCCACCAATGCACTCATCTTCAAAGTCATCAACCAGAGAAACAAATTATGAATGGAACAGGAAGTTATATGAAGAGATGAAACCCTACAGAAGAAGGATTTTTTCTTGGTTTTTGGTTTTTTGGGTTTGGTTCTTTTTTGGGGGGGTGTGGGGGTGAGCTGCACCCAACTGTTGAATTCCTTTTGGAATCAGATCTAGAAAACCAAATGTTTCCAGTGAAAGAAGATGGACAATAAAAAGCAGTATTTTGTTGACAAGACCTTTTCTAAAAGAAATCCCCACATACAGTTTCACAGAGGAAAGCAAGAAGATTGGGGGTTGGGTGTATGGGTTGGACAACAACAACACAGCTTTGCTAATGATGTTTTGTAAATTCTTGCACTTGTCATGCCTACACAGGACAGCAATCAGTGTGCTAGATTTTCTGTGTAAATAGCAGGATATTAGAGCAGAGGAGAGACTTGAATTACTGTTTTAAATCTGAACTAACTCGATCAATTTACATTTGACTTCAGTAACTGATGTTTATCCACGAAAGCACAGATGTAAGAACTGTCTCAAAGCACAGACTTATTTTATTTGCAACCATTGCTTAAGAATATATTTTAAACCACAAAACATAATTCACTGTGAAGTTATTGTTATACATTTCATTATGATATATATTAGCTGCATTTAAGTGGTTTAAAAAATTTTTATCTGGCAATTTGAAATACTCTATTAAGAGTACTGTCATACTAAATTAAGAACATCTGTCATACTAAAAACTTTTGACCATTAAAAAAACCCACTCAAAACCAACAACCCATGTGCAAAAACACTAGGTGCTATCTAATGTTTATTTAATATTGTACGAGGAAGAAATTCTGCCTTTTCTACTGGTCTGTTGCCACAGTGGAGTTGTACAATCCAAGCTCCTAGGAGAAGCAGGAATGCTCCCCTCCAACCCCTCCCACTGATAAAGAAAACACATAAGCATTGCAATTCTTACATGACATTTTTCATTATTAGTTCTTAGAACTCTCCATGAAGGTAGTAGTGCTATAGTTTACATCTAAAACCAACTAGCACAGTATGAACAGAGTACTGTTGTTCCACTGGAGCTTGCCTGACAATGAACAGATTATTAGACAAACAGGACTGCCTTCACACAAAAAAGCAGAGTAATTTTCCAATAATTGGACTAAATGCCTTTAAAGGTTTACAGATACTTTTTTAGCACTACATAAACAAATCATACTCTTAAAAGTTAGGTTGCTTGTATCCAGCCTCTATCAGTACAGAAAATGTTAATGAGCTACTGCTTTGAAGGATGGCCAGCAGTTCCCAGATGCCTACCCTGTACTCACAGGAAAGAGTACCTGGCACATCTAGTAGCTAAAATCCTGCACATGAAATTTAGAGTCGCTATACTTAATAGATATCTTAGTTAAAATACCTTATACTCAATAGTCATTATATTTGTTGGTTCTGTTTTTAAAATCATAGACAATATATTCTATTTTTGTTGTTCTTTGTAAATCATAGAATATAAATCCTATCAGTAATTCGGGGTGATACTAACAGGTGTTATTGCTCAAGATGGAAAACGATTCATTACTTAAAACTTCATATCCTTAAATATTCCTGAAAACACATAGGCCCACAGGAAAACAGCACTGTTTGTTTAATTACTTATAAGTCAGTATAGATCAATTTTGCATTGCTATGCAGTTCAACAATGACAAAAGCTAACCTGAAGCTTATGCAGAAATGTAATGAGACAGATCTCCCCAACACAAAATGTGAATGTTCTCCCCCACCCCCTGCTTTACACAAGGCATCATTATTTCATTCAAAACATAAGTAAGCCAGGGTGACAATGGGTTTCCATGTCTTTATATAGCACTATTACTACACAAAACTGTAAAAAATTTGTGCATCTTTTATACTTTGAGCAAAGAGTGGATTTTGAACTCAGTAGCTACTTATAATCAGCACAGTTTATGGCATAGAATAATAAGTATTTGCATAGACTGTGTTATAACAGTTTGCAAAAATGGTGACTACTTAACAGCTTCTAGTGTACGACCAGGCAGACCAGGAGCAAATCAGGCACAGTGCTCCAGTCACTCTAAACATTTTTCAGAATGGATTGGCTTGATGGTACTATTTAATGCTATCTCTGACTGTTTAGGTTTCACCAAAAACTGGTTAAGGTCGCTCCTTCACAGCACTGTGTTCATTTTACTCTTACCAGTTGCATGACAGCAGTAATGTAATAGCTGAATTTTGGCACTAAAAAGTATTATTTTACATGACCTCACAGGACACTTTTACCCAAGAAAAGAAATCCGGCTCATTCCTGGTGGTTTAAAACTACGCAGATACATATCCTACAGAATCATCTACAATAACTGATATGTGAAGTGAACAGCATTTCTAAAAAGGCATTTTGAGTATCATATTAAAAACAAGACATTCATTGTTCAAAATTTTACTTCTGGCGGCTGATTGCATAAAATAATTGAAAAGCTTTGATATTTAAAATTCTAGGATTAGCAAGCCACAATTTTTTAGCTTAGAAATCCTTCTGAGAATGGAAAGGGAAACTTTGGAAAACCGTTAAAAATGCACTTTCTTTAATGCTTACCTGGTGAGCCGTTTCGGTTGAGGTCGCTCTCCAAATTTCCTGAAAAAAGAAAAAGTTTCTAACTTAAAACAAGTGTTTAGTCATAAGTTTACAGTGAAACACTATCCCAATTTTACAATTTTTGAACATGTATTGGAATTTGGTGTCTTTTCTTTGTGATTTCCTATATCGATTACTATTTGCATATCAACCACCTCCTTGCAACAGCCTTTCCTACAACAGCCTTTCCTCCTAGCAGAGGATTTTTTTATTTGGAACACCAGGTAACTTTCTTTGCTAAAGTCAATCTACTTTCTCTCTGAATGGTTTTTGAGAAGTTCAGATATCACAAGTATGTAAATAACGAGAAGATCTTTGCCATAGCATTGACCAGAAGTGACAACAAAAAGCAATTATTAATATACAGAAATTAACAGAAATTAATCTCTTGAGATGACAAATCACAGTGAATGCTTCCCATCAAGATAATTTCTCAGAAACCTGTGTTTCCTTAAGGAATTCTTACAAAAAGGATGACAATGTATTTCATAGGTGCCAGTACAGAATTGTAAGAAAAATCTTTCTTGTGGAATGTAGCCAAGCATGATCCAGAAATATCCTGCCATACACTTAACGTTTTTTAGCCATTAAGTGCTTTGAGCGAGCTGTATTTCTTTCAGTGCTCTAACACTGCTCTTGAGAGAGTCTTCACACTAGATGAAGACTTTCCACATAAGTCTTTAGTTATGTAAGGCACTGAATTTACATAGGACAAACATTTTCATTAACTAAAACATCCTTAGATTGAACCAAAATGGTCAGGTAAAATACCTGAAAAAAGGAAGGCTGTACCCAGCAGTATACATTTGCTCAGCCCGGTAAGGAAGTAAAACCACAAACTAAAATGAGGACAAAGAGGAAAGAGGGGGTAAAAGAGGAAGGGGAAAATAAAAAACCAACAGGCTTAGCTTAACACCTTTCTGTCTAAAAATAAACTGAGGCATAAGAGACTGTGCTTCTGCTGCCAGTGTTCATAAATATCTCTACAACTTGCCAAACTCTTTGATAAGCAGGCATATCTTTCTCTTTATGCTTCCTGGATAGTTGAAAAACCTTTCCTCTAATATTGCCCTACAACAGCGCTGGGGGCTCCCTACGACAAGAAGAACTTGATCATTAAATGATGTGACAAGAAAGTCCCCTGTTCGTGCAGTGGATCTGCCCTGAACTCTACAGCAACTGGTGGTGGAATGATTTGATACATTCCAATTTTATTTGAGTAATTCTAGAAATGTACAAAATAAAAATACATAGGTATTGTCATTTATATAGTTGAGCAGAACAGCACACTCCTGAAAAGACAGTGACAAGAACATTCAGCAAGTTTTCAAGTTATTTTTCATGACCTGAATAATTAGACTTCTAAAGTACTGGTAGTCCATTCTACGTAGAGGAATTGAATAAACAAGACAAAGCCAAATTATTTTTTTCAGTTTAAACAGTGAAATTAAAATTTATTTTTCCAACACTACATAAGTTCCTTTCATGTTTTACTTTGTTGTGAACAGTATACTAACAACTTGTCTGGCTTTATTTTAAATTTAAATGAAACAATGAAAGTAAAATTCTTGCTACAAGATTTGGTTTTATATGTTTTAAATTTCAAGGTCTATTGGACATGTACTTAATTTATATTTTTCTTTATGGTGTGTATCACTATATTGTCATTTTTAAAGTAGAAAGGTAACTAGAAAACGCAAACAGCTTTGCAGTTTGGCAGCAGGAAATTTATATCCCAAAGCCTTTCTGCTTTTACCACTTATCTTTTCAGGATCTGCCTCGCTTCATCTCCTGAGCACACCCTGTGCCTCTGATTTCCTCTGGATAACAGTGTGAGTAGGTGTGCATGTCCCACCCCCCAGTACTATCAGTGTAGTTACTGTTCTCCCTGAAGACCTAGGATCATTACATCTGGCAGAGGATTCACCTGTCTGTGACTCACTGACTAGACAACAGATTACCTTTAAGCAATACTCATAGACAAAACACCATCCATACAGGTTAGCTCCCTGATTTTGAGGAGAACGACAGTCTTTGTTTCAATCCCTCTGCACATTTTAATTCACATGAAAAAGATTAAGAGGTGCCTATTTTGGAGCAAAGGAGGCATTACGCACACCATGCTTGCTTGTACTTTGGCCAACAGATCCAATCCAAGATGAAGACACTAGTATATCAGAAACTGCATTAACACAAAAAAAAAACCTCCCGGACAAAATCTCACACTCTCCTAAGGCAACATCTACCCATGCATAACCTCTTGAGCACAGCAGATACGTTCCCCTTGCAAGTAAGCTTATTGCTGCCTAAAAAGAGCTTTATTAACAAGGCATCTACACAAAGCATTTACTTAAAGAAATAAATCCAATCTTTTTCTTTAGTCAAATCCTGAATATACAGCACAGGAAAAAGTACCAAAATCCCCATTCTTCAGAAGCAGAGCTAAAGAACTGAGTCATCCTGGGTAAACTCTCATCATCTGATGCTCAGTGCAGTACCTTTTATAAATCACATGCCAGCTTTCCCTAGCCTCCTCCATCCAAAAAGTTACTGATGTCACTGTAATCAACTTTTGAACCCATATAAATGCTACCCTTAGCAACATGAACCTTCCAAAGAGATGATATAAAATAATTTGGTAGATCTTTTATTATTCTTCCAATATACATTAGAGGGAGACGTAGAATAGGAAGAAATTACATATTTGTATTTACTTAAGTCCAATTTTTAACGTTCTCTAAATTAAATTCAGCTACTTTTTCCGCAATAATGTCCCCTTGACAAATGACTGATGGTCATGTGCCTTGGTGTCAATGAACAGCACTTTCCTGTACCACCTCAAAGTCATTTCAAAGATCCCATAAACGTTCTTCAGAACGAAGAACTCTAAGACTTGCCCTACAAACCACTTAGATTAGTAGACATCTGCACAGGGATAACTATATTTTAGGAAAAATCAAAGAGACTTGTACGGGAATGCTATAAATCAAATTATTTAAATAAGTGACCAATATGTATATGAATAAGGTTGACTGACATTGCATTCTTACACATCCAGTAAAAAACTTCCCTAGCTCAATAGCAATAGTCAAAGAAGTTAGAATTCAAGAATGATTAAGAATGGAGTAAGAAACACAAACATTACCATGTCATAGCATTATTCTGCCACAGCCACACAATTCTGAAAACTGCCTGAAGTCCACTGAAAATGTAGTGGAAAAAAGTTATCTCAGAGTAATAAAATATACCACAAAAGTCAATATGAATGCAATTGGCTAAAACTCTTTAGCCTTTAGTGAGAGCACAAGAGAAAAGTCACAGAGGCAAAGACCTGAGAGACTAATAAAAGATATGCAAAATGTTGAAAAGGAGATGATTATCCATCTCTCACAAACACAGAAATTAGGAAATATATCTAATACATGAAAATTTCATTTTAGAATAATTTTTTTTTTTTTTTTACTTGCTCTACAACCAGTGTTATAATTAAGCTGTGAAACATACTGCTACAGGATATTGTGGAGGCTGAAAGCACAAATGGACTCAAAAGATTAAACAAAAGTCTGGTACAGAACTCCATTAGCTTCTATTAAGCATAATGACCTATTTTTTACAACCTTGTTCTCAGGAAAACCTAAACCATGTTCTACCAGAAGCAAAGAAGTTACCAGGAGGGGGGAAAAAAACCAAAACAAACCAGCCTGTCTTTTGTATTCTTTCCTTAATAGTCTATTACTGATGACTAGCAGGCACAGTCCAGTACGCATACTCCTATGAACCTGATATATTCCACAGCAGCAATTGCATCCAGCATGCTAGATTTTCAGTCACATTGCAAAACTCAAGATATACAAACAAGACATGAAAAGTAAAAAAAAAAAAAAGTATCACATGTATTTAATGGTTGCAACTCAACGTAGATACCTATATTGACAATGCAACCTGAAGTACAAAAACTACCACATAAAGACTAGGAGGCTTTTTAATTTTTCTGATATTAAGATAGCCCATTTGAAAGTGCAAGAGACATACTACCTGTGGTTTTGTACTAAATGACATTGTACAAACTATGATTGCCGTTATTTCAAACTTTTGTATTTGACTGGCATGTTGAAAAGTGAGCCAGTTCAGACATTTCAAGGTTATCTGTCACAGATGACAGAGACTGCAACATTTTTCTTGTGCAGGTTTTCCCTGGATTTCCTTTTTACGTTTTGAATTGCTATTCCTCCTCTTTGTTTACATCTTGAAAACATGCAGATTGATGGCTAACAAAAATATACAGGAGAGGAAGCCAAAAAAAAAAAAAGTATCAGAGTTCCATTCCTATAGTGGTTATTAAACAAGCTAAATATATATAATTTTAAATCCTAATTATAAGTTATATATCATTATATCTGAATGCTCACCAAGTTCCTTTCCTTTCCTGTTTCTGTTGTTTTACTATCCAAGACTAAGCACTGTTTCAGCTATTGGAATTCAATCAAGTTACCATTTCAATTCACAAAACTAATTCAGTGCAAACTGTTTTTTATTAGCATTTCCCTAACACGCTGCACTGCAAACGTGTGAGCATTAGCCACATCGTAATCACTTGTTGTTGCAGCAAGTTATACTTGTTCTAATAATTCTTTCCCCAATCCTCTTCTCCAACCACTATTTTGTATTCTATTATTTCATGTATTTTATTTGCCTTCTGATGCTTTGCATAAATTAATTTCACTTCCACATTTTGCACTGTAGGAATAACTTTTCTCCCACATGGTGTCCCAAATCTTTCTTTAAGTCCATCCTTTTCATTTAGCAAGTCCCAGTTTGCCATTCAAACTTCACAGAATGGGAAGTGAACTTACTGTTTTTTCTTTTTACCTCTTTACTGCCCCTCAAGTAACTATGGAAATTAACAAGTGCACTAACATCAATCTTACAAGTACACTATCTAGTTTTGCTCAAACTTTTAATATTCTCAGGTTAGGTAAAAACATGACACAACATACAGGGTAAATTTCAAATGTTTTCATAAAACAGCAGAATGCCACACGCTACTTGGAATTCCTAACTCAGATACAATACATAGTATACTATAGTTTTCTATGGCTGCAGGAATATGAATTTCCATTGTTTCCAGCATCTACAAAGGAGCACAAAGACAAAGAAAATCTGTTAATTACTATATGCCTCTACTAAAAGTACCAAACTTTTTCTGTTATACAGTCTTACTTTCTGGAGATAAACTTAACTGTTTTGGCTGAATTTTTTTTTTTTTCCCCACTATGTCAAGTCAACTTTGGAAGGAAAAATGACTAAATTAAAATTAACCAGAAGAGTTTTACCATTTGCAAGAACAAAATTATTAAAAGAAAAAAAAAAAGAAAATCCCATTGTCCCATCCTCAACTTTGACTGAAAAATCTGTGGTCACTAAACTGCTCTAGCATCCTCCTGCCTGGAATATGAACTTCAAATTTTTCCGGTATTGGCCTTCAGCCAAGAACATCCTTTTTACAGTCCCTGAGAAAGTCCATTCACCTTTATTTACTGAGCACAGAAGCCTTAAAAAAAAATATTTCCACAACATTCAAAGAGAGGCAATAGCAATTTGCCTTAAGAATTCTATCTTCACTTGGCTTATAGACTGACACAATTTTTGGCAACTAGTAGGAATAGCATGGATCTTTCTGTAAATAACGCTTTCCAGAGAGGCAAAAAGCAAAAGGGAGTTGTCGAATTTGAATAACAGTAGGAATAACAGCTGAGCAGAAAGCAAGCATATTGGAGAGGCCAACATGGGGGGAATAGCAGGAAGTGTGAGGACTGAGAATGTGAAGACACGAGTGTAAACTAAGACTTGCTAGCTAAGAAAGGGTCCAAGAACATTATGGGAGATGAGGTACCAGAAAAGCCTGTGGCAAGGCAAAACATTCAGACTTAAAGCCAGAATAGACAAAGACTAGTAAAAATACACTACAGTTACTGTTTTCTCTGTTGACTTTTTTTGTGACAGAAGTTTTCATGGTGTCCTAAAAATTTCAACATTGAAAATAAAAGCAAGATACTTGTCCTACCCTGAGGAATCCAAAACCATATCATAGCAGATATCCATATGCTGAGATTTGACTTGAGATCTCTTTATTGGCTTTTTGCTTTACACAAGCATGAAGAGATCATCATAGGTGTTGGGGGTGAAGCCCGGCAGGCAGCTGAACACCACACAGCCACTCACCCCTCTTCCCCTGCCTTTGGACAGGTGAAAAGAAAAGCATGAGCAAAAAGCAAGAAAACTTGTAGGTTGAGATAAAATTGTTTAACAAAGAAGTGGAAGAAGAGAGAAACAAAACAAAACAAGCCAATCACTCACCACCTCCCACGGGTAGACTGATGCCCAGTCAGTTCCCAAGCAAAAGCCGGGTAACCTCTCTAAACCCCCCTCCTCTCCATTTTACTGCTGAGCATGACATTATATGGCATGGGAATACCTCTTTGGTTAGTTTGGGTCATCTGCCTGGTTGTGGTGTCCCCTTCCCAATGTCTTGTGCACCCCCTAATCACTATGGGGGGACGGACATGGGACGAATGAGAAACAGAGAAGGCCTTGACACTGTGCAAACACTGTTCAGCAAGAGCTAAAACATTAGTGCATTATCAACAGTGTTTTGGTCACAAAGTACGCAGCATCATACCAGCTGCTATGAAGAAAATTAACTCCATCCCAGCCAGACCCAGTACAATGAGAAAACTAAAGAAAAACAGATGCTTTCTACATGGGAAACAAGTGCTGGATTTTGAAAAGGCACAGAGTGCCTGTTCACTGGAAAAGTTTCGCTCCCAAACATCCGACTGTCAAATCATTTCCAACTGGACCTACACACTCGTTGGTACTTTTGACTGACCTAGCAAGGGCCTAACATTTTTCCTGAATAGCAAACCCAATTCTTTATTAGTCCAGTTATATGATAGCACATATCACAGTACTTGCTGCAGAACACGTTAGAGGAACTCTTTAATAAGCTACCAGAGATGACTGTAATATCTCAGTATGGATTCTGGAAACAATCCCCAGTCAAGTGCACAGAAGGAAACTTCCCGGAAGGAAGTTACCCCATAACTGTTCAGTGCAATCATTGCAGCTCCTTGTGAAGCACAAACCTCCCAACGTTGTCAGAAATAAGGTATGGCAATCACTAATCCAGGGCAGCATACAGCCCAGAGACTGATTGAGTGGCAAGTCCCACTTGCCTTAAACAAAGCTGTCAAATAAATGGGTTTTGAGACAAATACCATGTGCTTCGCATAGGCTTACTAGGGGATAGAGATGATTAAGAATACTAAATTAAATACAGAATAGAGTGACTAAAGAAAGTTTTTACTTCCTCAGAGGAGGTCTGAGGGAAACAATGCTTGAAACAGGAAGAGTCTAATGAGAAGAATTTCAGATTTTTATATAATCTCTTGAGAAGTTTCAGAATACACTATGCAATTCAGAAAGAAAGAATGTAAGAAATTCCAACTTCTGCTCTCCAACAATACAAAGTGACAACGGAGTTTGGTGAGAGGCTGAAGTTAAGTTCCAATATTTCTAACATCTACCAAATAGCTGTTATCCCAAAAACCATTAACAGGTGACAGGGTTGGCAAGAAAGAAATACTGCCATTTCAATAGGTACATTGTAATTAGGAGTGCAGCAAAAGAAACCTCTGTGCTTCGCTTAATGCCAGTTCTAAAACCAGAGTCAACTATCAGATGCAACCTTCTCCTAAGTCTCTTATATAGTCATGAAACGTGTGAAAGAATGTGAAGCGTTTGGGGTTGGACAGCACGACAAAAGCCTTTTAAAGGAAGAAAATAAGTCCTTTACAGGTATTTTTTAATCATTCTCCTTCAACTTTAAAATAACTGCCACATATCTGGAAAGCTAGAAAGTTGTTCAAATGTACATTCAGCCTGTAGCAAAAAATGACCCTCCTCATAACAGGGCCTATTGCTTCTACCATAAGAAACAAAAATACTTTTCAAAGAATTCATTTCAAGTTGCTATGTGGTCAGTTATCACAAACCCATTAAATGTGGTGTACTACAAGCCCACCAGTATGTGAGCTCGTGAGCTCACTAGGTTTGCCTACTGAGGTTATCCAAGATCTGGGAAAGTGAAATACTAGGTTTTCTAGTATTTAAAGTTTGAGGATTAATATTAAAGTATTCCTTTTCAGCCATCAACAGATGCATCATCTGAGAAAACCTGAGAGGTGGATTCAAGTAGCCATGCTGGGACTCTATTTTATCTTTCTTCTAATCCTCTGCCCATTTCCAGCTTCAACTTCCTTACCACAGACAAATTAGTGAGGAACTGAAGAAGCACTGAGGAAAGTTCATACTCATGGACTTTAAAAATGCTTAAAATTATCAAAGCTAACGTATATATAACAGTGCCCATGTACAGGGCACAGTGAATAGTTCCCAGGAGCTATCCCTTAATCTTCCATTTGTTAGAAATGTTTCATACAGGTCAAGCAGTATACTGCAACCTACGTGGTGAGACTTAGCTACTCCACATCAGCCTTGTTTTGTTTTTGCAGATTTCTACATTTAGAATAACATGTTACATCAACGGTAAAAGCAAAGCAGCAGATGTACTTTTTAGAGCACAGGAATTTACAGTTAATATATTTCCCTGCACAGATTTCTGTGAAGACAAGATGCAAATACCGAAAATATTTCTCTGCGTTCACCTACACAACCATATTCTCTTACAAACATTTTAGAACACAACTGCCAAGGGAAAAGATCATCTATCACTAGGAAACATTATCCCATCTGGTGGTTTCACAGACACAAAGACAATTCCTATGTTATTAAAAAAAATGGCCATTTATGATCTGGCATGAGCTGGCACATAAAAAAGACGACAAAATTTCATAGAGCGGTTTCTGCTATGATTGGTCTATGAAATACACATTAAATATAACTGCTGATTCACATCACTTTTAATATTTGTTTGCTGTTGGAGATTTGATTCCTGTAAGTGCACCTTATTCCACACTGATACCTCTTACGTTTTAAATGAAGCTGAAAATAGGGCACTGTTATGATTTGCCAATAGTAAAAATGCACAGCTCAAAAATGTGATCTTCTACAGGTTTAACACGTGATTAAAAAAAGAGATTAATGCAAAAAGCATATAATTGGATATATGAATTCAGCTGAGATGGAAGTAAACACAAGCAATTAATATTACTTATGCTCAAATAGAACACTTGACATTTATCTTTTCCATGGATGAGGATATTGAATAAATGAACCATACAAATGGCTAAAACAACCTTCAGAAGGAAAATTTTATCTTCTCCAAAACAAAAATGGGTACAATATCCACCTCTGAGCATTAAGGGAAACAGAGACAGTTGTACTACCCCTAACATCCAGCACTAAACACACACCACACTGGAAACACAAACTAAAAGGAAAGAACTAAAATAAACAAACTTATATTGTGAAAAGGAAGGACAGGTGAGGAAGTAATTCCTCTCAGCCACTCTACACTCCCACAGCCTATGATTCCATACAACCTTAATTCTTCACAAAGTTCTGAGCAGATTTACTTTTCTCAGGCTACCTGCCTCCATGTCCCGCACATATTTTTTCTTTGCCCTCCACTGATCTTTACAGTTATAACTTAATGCCATACAGCCCAATACGACTCAACCCACACTGTGAGTGTCCCTAACTACTGTGGCTTTACCTGCATAGCATCGTAGAGAAAGGAGGTTTTAAATCCTTAGACTACTCGTACCCTAAGCATTTTAAGGTCTTCGATTTCCTTTCTCTTAACAGAACCACAGAAGTTGTTGCTGTGCTATTTTCTCAATAAAAATACCTCTGGGGCCGTTACTCCGTTCTATGAAAGGTTCAGAAAACACTTAAGATTACGTAGATCCATTACTTTGCTGTGATATATGTATCTTAGGAGTGGTGGTTTTTTTTTTTTTTAGCTATAAACATACTTAGGTTTATGTAATATGACACATGCAACTAAATACACAGACAAATGATGCTTTTCAGGGGCTCTTATTCTTTCTATAATATCCCACACCTGAGGTACAGAAACTGCTGAAGAAATTACACCTATCTCCCCTGTTGCTCCCTCCAGGTGCAACTGTGTTCATAAGTGCAATCCTCTGGAGTTGATGCAGTCAGCAAAATGACAGTTTCCAGATCACCCATCACGCTGCAGGCTGGTTCATCATTCAGGATGAACAAACACACTAACAGACACATGTGGTCACCAACCCACTCTCACTTTTGCCTGCCAGTGGCACTTAGGCCTTGATTCTCATCAGGGTGTCTACTGTAATAGATACTGCTATAAAGGTTTTGTCCTGAACATTAGGAGTTGAACGAAAAGCTAATGCTTTTTAAAAAATACAGTTTTCACATCCACACATAATGTACAAAGAGCCAACCTCAGCCAATACGCTCTGCAATACTACTGACCCAATATACCCTCTTTCTTAGCCATCCTACAAAGGAGATGACACTAATTAAAACCTCACCAATCAAGAATGTCTCGGGGATATGAACAGTGCTAGCATTTCTCCTGCTCCTAAAAAGTCCTTTTCTCCCCTGTAAAGAGCAAATGATGGGTGGTCCAGCTGCACTGTGGCTCTTAAGAAGTAGGGGGCACAGCAGCCCCTGAAATCACAAAACCAGAAAGTTTTTGATCGATACACAAAACACTCCCCCTCTTCAAGAGGAAAAAAAAAAAAAAAAAGAAAGACGACCCACCTGCTCCAGGGTGAATGCCACCAACCATGCACTATCATCACATCTTTGTACTGCATGATCCCGTACTGCTCCGGGCTATGCTTAAAGAATTTAAGTCCTGCAGCACAGGGAACATGTTACATGTTTGAAACAAGTCTTCTACTATACAGCACTATATACACTTTTGGCACCATATCAAATAATACTGACATAAATACAATAGAAAAAGCTCTGCTCCATTTAGTCACGCCCTCTCACTGGAAGCCACTGGTTCAATCAGAAACTCCCTCTCCCTCTTCTGACCTGCTTTCATCCTCCCACGTTGCTTTCATTATTGTCCTCCCTCTTTTCCAATCCCCATAAAAAGAAAATCACATAACCACAACTGCAACTTAAATACACTTGCACTGTATCAGTAAATAGGCTCACTTTTAAACAACTTACAGAAGTAAATAAATTCACTTATTTATACTAGTCTACCTACATTTGGAAAAAAAACCCTTCATCCAGTAAATCACTATACTTGTACATGATTCTAAAAGTCAAAGGTCTGGTCCAAAATGGACATAATTTTAATCCAGACAGAACTCTCATAATTCTGCCACACTAAGTGAGGCAAGAAACTCAGCAATGGCAGCTTATTTAAGAACAAGAAAGTGCCTAAACATACACCTACCTGGAGACGTGTTTTCCCTGCTTTTGCTTTTTGCTATAGGTACCTGCTGCAAGAAGCTACAGTAACACAGATCTCAAGTATACTGAAGAACTTGGGTATCAACTTAAAGCATGCCAGTAAAATGTTAGAACAGTGTAGAACGTGAGAAACCTAATCAAAAATTACTCCATTTATTAAGATTTCTTTACATTTACATGCTATTATTTCTTTTTGATTGACTCCCTAATAACATTGTCTGAAATGTTCACTGGAAACTGCAGATTTGCACACACTTACCTTAGCAACTGAAAGTTATCAGCTTGAAAAATCAGCATGCCAACAGAACCTCAGTCCCTAAAACACAATATATTTTGGCTCAGCTATATTATAACCACATAGGGAATGTGCAATATAAGGCTCATTAGTTTTACCTTCATCCATGTAAACCAAAAAAGAGTGACTGCCATGAAAAAGGAAAACAACTGCATGTAGTTCACAAAATTGGCTACTAAAATAATGGTAAACTGCTAATACATAAAGACAGCCTGAAGCATGCTTCCACATGTAATGTCCCACATTCACAGCTTTCAGTGACAACTACTTTGCTCATGTATGGTTATTAGGATTCTTCTTGTCCATCCAGCACAGTAAATTTCCCTCAGGATCTCATCTTGCACATCAACTGTGAACGTGACCTTTACTTCCTAAGAAAGCGATTTTATGTCCCCTACTAAACCATAACTTAAGTACCAGCGAGCCTTGAAAAAACAAGCAGCTACCTTTTCTTTTAAGAAATTTAATTTCTCAACATGGTAAGAACAGAGCTATTTAGTAAGACTGCTTTTTACAGTTAGCATCTACCCATAACTGCCAATAAGATTTAGTCTGAAGAAGGATTTTTTTTAGATGCATGAAGAATCAACTTAATAAACCTACCGATTGTTGCCTCCATTGTCTGATTATTTGACAAAAGTCACAAATTAGACACAAAATGAGACTTTTTAGACCACTTTCCTGCCAACATAGGAACCCTCTACTATAAAATAGTACTTGAGGATTTGCTCAACCTCGCTTTCAAGGATCAAATGCCTGCAGTGTTCAGGGAACAGCTTCCCCTCTTTAAATATACCTTCCATCCTTAACTGGAAGATAAGCATTCATCTTCTGTGCTGAAGGCAACTTTAAAAAAAAAGTGAATAAAGAAGAAGCACAGAAACTTAAAGTTCATGGTTTTCTTTGAATTGCCACCATTCACTGTAATGGCAAAAATACATACTAGAAGCAGAAATTGTGAATGATTTTGCGAGGAAGTGGTAAAGAATCATACTGAACTTGCACAGGAGGAAGATTCTCAAAAAGCCAGCCTAACCTCACTAACCATAAATGCAAATATATATTTCTTTGGAACACCTCTTAAAGAGGTAACAGGTTCTTGACAGGGACAGTCATTGGTCAGCTCAAAATTTCTAACCACTGCTCTACTAAAGTAGTAGGTTAATCACTCTCCCATGTGCTTACTCTTATACCCACGTAAACAAAGGCACTTCATTACTACAGCAACTGTTTCCTATCAGCAGAAAAAAAGGGAACATACTAATTAATTTGTCTCTAAGGGGCTTACTGTCCTGCTCCAAGCTCCTCAACCAGCTTCCCCAGCACCACCTGCAGAGCTCAGACCTTCAGAGGGAGCCAGCTCAGCCCATCAATCTGTCACATCACTGACACACTGGGAAGCAAGAGACAGAGGGAAACCAGTGGTTTTGGTTGCAGAAAGCTGTTCGGTCACCTCAGCAAATTCAACTTTAACAGAAGCCAAAAAAGATTACACAGAAGGAGCTGCTAAGCTTGTTTTCTCTTACATTCTAGCAAGCCTGTAGCTCTCATGGAAGGGAATTACACGTAAGAAAATAAAACACAAGAATTCTGTAACCTAGAAAGTTAAAAAAGCATATGCACTACACTATTTTAATTTTTCATTACTTAAGTCAATTTTTTCCTTTTGTGTAAGGAAAATTACTTGCAAAGAACAAGTCTTTAAGCGTAATTAGGAGATCTTACCAGCAGACTAACATCCTTAGTCAAAGTTTAGTTAGGAAGTTTTAAACTGTCACCCCAAATGCGTTCAGAACTTAATGCAAAATGGCAGCTAAGTATACTAACATCTCTAAGGTTTAAGCAGACCAACTCTGACAAGCCATGCTGTGACAGTTTAAGTCACCACTGTCTCAAATGCCTCTCCCACCTCTCTGCTAGGTCAGGGTAAGCAAACCTGTCTGTGTCCCAGCTGCTCTGGTTCACAGTTGGACTGCGGCTTCGCAGGCCACTGAGCTGATCCGTCACCACCAAACGCAGGTCTTGCCTGCCAGCTTCCCCCTGGCTACACTGACCTACCCTTACACCCCAAACTCCAGCACTTGTCAGACCTTTCCATAGATTGATTCAAATCAGTAACCCGGAACAAAAAAAATATCTTTTGGGGGAGGAGGGGGCTGAAAGGAAGAGAGGGAAGGGAATTTGATTGATTCAGTCACAAACCCAGCGAGTACCAGCACCACCACAATGCAACCCACAGGAACACTCGGAGAAGAACGTGACCTCCCACCTCGATAGCAGCGTGCTACTAGAAACCTGGTGTATCCATAGCTTCAGTTTAGACCCACTTTATTGTATTCTAAATAATGTAAGAAACCCCAAAAAACCAAAAGCAATTCATACATTCCCTTTTCTGATGCTTTTTAGGAACTGTAAGCTCTGACAAAAATAGTATATACAGCGCTTAACCCACCAAAGCAAAAGTTTCTACAGCCATTTTTAAAATGCTTTCTTATATTTTTATACTTTTAAACAACATCTTTAGGAAATGGGGACAATTCCCTATCATTTCCTTCCTCCAGCAACTCACTCAACTGAGTCAACTTTTTATATTTCAGATTTTTTATTTTTGAAACACAGTATTATTACAGCCTGTACCCTCTCCTTTCCTTCCCTTTCTTCCTCCAACTTCCATACTGCTGTCATCCTTCAAAATGCAAAATGGCAGCAGCTCCTTATATTAATTAAAAAGAAACTGCTAGAGTTATACAAGCTTACTTCTATGCAACTACGTCTCATCCACTGTCCCTGGACTTGTAAAACAATTCACAAACGATAGCAGTATCTAAGCAGAGAATAGGTTATCAGCTCATAAACAGGCTTCCATACACACAGCAATTTCCAAGTTGGCAAATAAAATTCATCTCTTCAGTAGATTAAAACGATGACACAAAACCTGTGAATACATATACTTTTTAACAAAGCCGTATTTGGCACCAACCTGTTTTACAAAATTACAGGTTTTCCTAGATTTCAGATGTTTTCTTATTGCATCACCCAGGAATTATGTGGTTGCACTAACATTAACTGGGCACAGTTGCAAAATGAGCTGTCAGCATCCTAGAATTAATCAATCTCAAGTGCATTGTTTCATAATTAAGCTTATGAATACATCATCCCATGAATATAAAACCAGCAGCAATAAACACACATCCCAGAAAAGAGGGAGAATTAGAAGGCTCTTTTTCAACTTTCTAGGACAGCTAAATCATTTGGAGGCCATTCTTCTTCGTCACTCTTTTTCACTGTGGTTGTGCTAACGGTCTCCAACTGGGGAGCATTTTATATAAGCAAATTATCCTTAAATCTTTAAGGTCACATAACCTGGCAGCAAAATTAGGTGATATTCCCTCTGCAGTTTACATACCTATGTTTTAATAAAAACATAATGTTTTAAAAGATTTAAAAGCTTTGGATGTTGTGGTTGAATTGATTCATAGGTAAATTATTTCTATGTTTTTAAAATATTACTTTATACTTCAGCTACAGCCCCTGCAATAATTAATAGAGCATTCCCACATAGGAAAGACATGGAAATTCAGATTCCTATTTAACAAATACTTGACTATCGAAAGAGGAAGAGGAAAATAGGGTATGTATAACAACGAGTGTATTTCTGTTTAAAGTTCCTTTCAATTACTGCTATTTTTAATTGCAAAACTCAACTATTTAGAAACAAATTGCTAGAGAAATATAGTCTCCACAATGCCTATCATCAAGTACAATAATACTTTCAATAACTGTTGTGGTAAATGGGTCAATGATCACTGAAAAAGATAATTAAACAGACACTCCAAAAATACACTGTTACTCCTCCTTATCACAATACTTTTACAACAACCATAGGAAAAGATAAGATTACATGTCTGGATGTCAGCAGGCTAACACCTTATCATCCTGTCTTCTGGTATTATAATATTAGAGTTCTCTTGCGCAGTTACACATGCTCCTATTGTGCCCAGAAAGCTTTTACAGCGCCTTTTTCATATGAAAAAAAATATCTGCAGAGCACAAATGCAAAGCAGTTATTATTGTCCATTTTTTTAAATGGAAATTGTGTGAATCATACTTAATTCAAGTAGGCTTGCTTTTCAGGTTTGTCAAGTTTAAACTCCACACAGATGCAAATTACTGGTAAAACTTCTCCCTGCATCTTAACGAGGTACACTATAAACTATGAAGCCAACTTGAAAACAAGAATGTTTCCGAGACAAATTTTACTTGACCTAGGCATTCTAAGTGTTTAAGGAACTAGGATTTTTAAAAGAAAGTTTTACCCAACAGCACTTAACTTCTGCATGATCTTGAACTTGTGATTGCTACAGCACTAGTTTCCCAGAATAATGCCTGGGCTGGCACAAATTTTTGTGTAAGGATTTTACTGCATGATAAGCGTGCCTAAGCAGTGTTGCGAAGGCTCCCAACTGCTGAGCTCTGAACCCAACCTCTTTTCAAAACATTGTCTCACCCTTTCAAGTACATTCAGGCCAGAAGGGAAAGTAAATTGTCAAAACAGTTTTGAAGAACTAAACAACCAAATTTAGGAAGTAATTTCAGTTAGCAGCTACCACCGTCTCACTCTTACCTTGACCGGTT
The DNA here is from genome assembly GCA_034008185.1 of Gorsachius magnificus. Lineage (NCBI taxonomy): Eukaryota > Metazoa > Chordata > Aves > Pelecaniformes > Ardeidae > Gorsachius > Gorsachius magnificus. Next base: position 62,612,305 of record CM067084.1, read on the forward strand.
TAAAAATGATTGCCAACACAGGACTGCTGAGCACGTAGTACATGGAACACAGTAATCCATAGGGAGATTTCCTTCCTGCAATTCCTGCCTACTGCTGCTTCAAACAGGGCAGACTGAGCTCTCCAAGAAAACATGGGAAAATCATGCACAAATTAGGGTTCAGCAATCAAGCAGATAAGCTGAACTCCTGAATTAAAATATGCAGATGACTGTGCAGCCAAGATAAATGAACAAAAGAGAGTCTCATCTTAAAGAAAACCAGAGGATGACCCATATTAAAAATTACGGCTCAGAATTCAGCATTTTAGAGAGGTGGTATCTTTTCTTCCAAGGCATTCTGGAAAATATGGACATGCTACTGTGTCCACAGAGCAGGCTACGCCTTCATTGCTTTAGTTTTGCAGTTTACTAAAAAATGAAGCTTATGCTATAAAACTGATTAGCCACCCTTGCAATAACTTTGGAACCCATAAATCAGTTCTAAGTTTAAAAAGAAGAAAAGATATTTTAAAGACAATTAAGTTGCTATGAGTTTTATGAAAACTGGAGGCTGGATGGACATTTCCAAAATATTAATGTCATTGAAAAAGCCAAGCAGAACTTGGAAATCACATACTGTTTCACAGCTGGTCACTTTGCATATGCCATTTGGATAGATAGTAAGCATATGTCTTAGCTATACTACAGCTACACTTTGCCCATTAGGGATGAAGGAAGTCATGGTATTGTCCTGCAAACTTTCCTCACCATACAGAGCACAAACGTATAGGAAGCAAAAGTTCTTTAGTCCTGGTGTTTATAGGACAACTTGGAGACCAAAACCCCCTATTACTTGCCAACAGCATATGCAAAATGCAGTCTAAACAAATTAAGAAAATTCAGAATGCCAATTTTAAAGTGCTTAAGTTATCTTATATGTTTATAGGCAAGTTAAATATTGTCAAAACAGCATTCTCACATACAGAATACAATACAGCACTTCATCTTACAAGTCTTTTCAATCTGTTATCTACATGGTGTTCACCCAGGCATAAGAAATACAGAAACCAACTGTTTGCTCTACAGTCAAGATTGTAAGCAGAGGGTCTCCAGAATTTCTAATGACAATAATAAATTATGAAATGCAACTTAACTGTTGAGTTACATACAATTTTAGGGCCCCTGCCTTAAGTGGATTTTTAAACAAAAACCCCATGAGTTGCATACTAAATTTATTTATGACTATAAACCTCTTGGAACAGGTATCAAATTATGTTATGTTTACTAGCCTGAAAAAAGCCTAATAAAACATTCCAGCAATTTAAAGATAAACACCAGAAAAGTATTTCACTGTGTAACTTAATTTTTTTTTTTTTATTTCCCCAGTGGTTCACAGGTTGTTGTAATAATTTTGTGTGCCAAGTTACCTACCATATAAGCTATGACGGTGTCTAGCTCTTTAAATAGATGGTATTGCTGTGGGGACAGAGGAAGAACTGCTGGACTGTTTCTATGACGAGAAGGGTAGTGGGAGAAGTGAAATGTGAGCAGGTTTGGAAGCCTGAGGTATTTTTCACTTCTGTTTTGTATTTTTTCCATATACACAGGAAACTCCCTTGGGGGGAGAAAGACCAACTTCCCTACAGCTAAATACAAGAAAATGTGTAAAACAGAAAAGCCATGAAGTCTTCAATGTTTCCATACCTTAACAAAAAAAAATGTTAAAGAATCAGACAAAAACCTTCAACACTGAGATAGCAAAATCTAATTTTTCCGCCTCCAGAATTTCTTCAGACAACATAGTCTTTACAGGAGTAGAAAATTCAAGAGACAAAAGAAGATTAGGGTGCCTCCACACACACCCCCCCACGTCATCATCTACCTTTGTATTTAGAGAGGACATTCTCTTCCCCAATCCCAGACTACAGTCCATCCATCCCCCTCCACTAGTGCCCTTTCGCTGCTGCAAAGCAAGTGAGGCAATGATGAGGAAGAAGGGTAGAGTTAAGACAGTCCACCCAGAGGTGCAGGGCCTTCTGCTCCCACTGCTAGTGGATGCAGGGGTTATTCTTATTCAGGCCAAGGCTCCAGCAATCCATTTGTCCATCTAACAGCAGGATTAATGGATAACTGAAGAAGAGTAAGAACCAGACAAGCCTAAATGGTACTTCCCCTGGACACCCTCCTGTCTATGGCTATTTTCAGTTCAGGGGATTTCTGAGTCCAATGTCGATGCCAGGAATGAACACAGCTTTTATTAATAACTGGACCTCACATGGTCCAAGCATTCTATAGACAGTAAAGGACACACACTATCTGCTTCAGAGACCAGTGGGGCAGAGAAGAGACCAAGGGAGAGCTCTGCTATAGAACACGGCTACACTAGGTATACGAGGGAATACCAAGGCAACTTGGCATCATCAGTACGATCAGCCTCAAAGGGTCACCCTGCCCCAGAGCTAAAATTCAGTTTTAACACGTCAGCAAAGCCAGTTGCATATTGAAGTGACTCCTGAAAAGCCTGCACGTTGCATGGCTCAAGCCGCAGAGGCTCACAGACTGCCACAGCTGTTTGAGGGTACACACAGAAAGCCAGCTGCCAACCGCCATAGGATAATACAAGTGTTTATTAATAAAATTAACTACAAATGGTAAGGGAAAGCATAATGAATCTCTACTAATTATGTATTTGCTTTTCAGAAAGGCAATTTAAATAAATAAGAAAACACAGCTTCTACACATTTGAGGGTCCCAACCAGTTTTGCTTTGGTACCATGCAATACAGCCCTGCTATCAGATGTTTCTAACTTTTGAGAATAAAATAGGACCTTTTTTTTTTTTAAAAGATGATGCAGCAGGTCGGGGGGGGCAGGAGGGGAAGTTGTTTTGTTTGGTTTGTTTTTTTCCCCCAAACAAAGGATTTTTCCAGTTTTCCCAAGAGACCAACAACTACAAAGTGCAATGTCCATTAGGAAAAATGTATCTTCGTTAACTACACAAACAACACCATGACAGGCACCCAACAGCTGCTCAACTATGTTACTTTTAACAGCTACAAGATCTGGTCAACCACACTACTGACACCTTGGGCCAAACCTGAAGTATATTCACCATCAGGGCACCACTCTTCACAATACATAAGGAGTATAGAGAGGTCCCAAGACCTCCAGTTATCCAGACTGGTTTTGTAATGAAAACCAACATAGTCCATCCTTCCAAGTACACTAGAGCCCCTGTTAAAAGGGGCTCCCTAACCCAACAGATAGTTTGCAAGCAGTACAACTTATAGGTGAATACAGGCTACTTACAGGAATGGTACTGTGCCAAGACCTAGAGCACTTTGAACTCAGAGTCCTCAAGAAGATGTTTCTAATTGCTACCACTAATTGTAGACACTGTAGAAAACAGACAGAATAAGGAATCAAGATGGCTGAGACAAAGACAAAAGCAAGTGGACAACGCAATAAATGGCCTCAGGCAGAAGAAAATGTAGTGGATTCCATTACAGATTATTTGGCAAAGGAGAAGCTGATAAATGACTCAACTCTTAGGAGAACAGCATGAAGTTAATTTCTGTCTTGGAAGCCAAAAGTAAGAAAGCAGCTGAAAAAAGGAAGAGGCCACAGACAGAAGGAGCAATGAAGATCTGGGACAAAGCTTAAGTGCTTGCTTCCTGTTTCTCCAGTGTTGCAAGACTGAATGTTCGAAGGCTCCTTTTACCAAAGGAGAAAGGTTGCACACATCCAGCCTTGCTGGCTGGAATTATTATTCAATTCTGATATCCAAAGGAAATGCTTATACGACGTCTTAAATTTTCTTGCAAAATAAAGGGGGAGGGGGAAGGGAATGTGCTTTAGCCAAAGGGCCACACGAGCAGCTTAATCACTGAGAGCAAACTGAGACTCACTGTTGAAAGAAAAAGTGCACCAGTGTTACCCATCTACCTCAGGAATATTTTTATGTTAACATTTCAAATGTGTGTTTTTTGGTGAGGCAACAACAGCAGTCAAGTTCATTAAAAGTGTAACAAAACCTACAAACTACTAAAGATTCCTTCTCTGATGAGAACAACAAATGCAGGAGAGAACTATTTCAATTAAACTGGTAGCTTTTAACCTATATTAACACATCTGTGTATAAATACTATTTCTCTAAGGTTCTGAGAAGGTATTAAGAAAAGCAAATCTAATGTTTGTATTCAGCTACTGAACCAGGCAAAAAGATAAGTTACAATTTTATGTAGAAAGTTACAAATGCTCTTTTAACCCACCTTACGTTAGGAGAAACTTTCTGTATAGTAAATATTAATTCAAGTTGTATAAGGAAGATGTATAACAAACAACCTGAAGTTTATCTGTATAAACACACCCCTTTTTGGGCAGTGCTTATTTACAGAATTTAGCTTTCAAAACCTGGTCTCAGCTTTCCTTTGTTTGCTTTCATCACTTCAAAAACAATCCTTTCTCCCAGTTCTGCTGCTTTAGAAATGAATCGTGTTAGTAAGAACAAAGTGTCCTGTTTCTTCACAGCTTTCAATATACTCCCTACAAAGCCACGAGCAACAGATTGCTGTCTCTGAATGCATTCAAAGTTCTATTTTATCCATTCCTCTTGGAGTAGCAAAAGGATAACAAAATAGTAATGTCTCCCCATACACTTCTAAGGTGATGAAGAGGACTGAAACATGTCAAAAGAAAGAAGGGCAGTGAAAGGAAGTAACAAAATTCCTCCAAAATAAAGTGATACTCCATTTTGTCTTCTCCCTACCCCTCCCAAAATACGTTTCCTGCCTTCACAATATTAACACTTAGGATCTTTCTTTGGCTCTCCCCATATAACTTAGTTTTCTTCATCCCCTCTGTATCAACATTTTGTCTTCTGTTACACAGGATATCTGGGCTTCTTGAATTCTTCAGATTCTATTTTCTATCCAATCCTCACCAGTTCTTTAGCTGGGAGACAAGCAGCATACCAGTGCTCATTTAGATATCCCCTCTCACAATCAAAGACACCAATATGGCCAAGCTCCAAGTTGTTAGATTATCACATTGGTTGAGCAGTAACAGTGACTTCCCCATTCTGTAGATAATGGTGGTGATGCTCCAAGCACACCACAAGCCTTACAAGGGCTAGTAACAGCAAAAATTGGGGGGGAAAAAAGGAGCATGGCAGATCCAGAGTAAGAAGCAACACTGTTGGAAGTACTCTGGAAGTACTGCTCTGGACAAAGGTAGTGAACACAGACTGCCCAGGAACAGAGAGAATAGAGCTTATACAGAAACATCAACAGGAAAAAAAAAAAAAGGGGGGGGGGGGCGGGAGCAAGAAAGTGTTCTGGCATACTACTCCATTAAAAAAAAAATAAGATATGTAGAAGCAAAACTAATGAAGGTGGTCACAAAATCCAGGAGAAAACAAGACTGAAAGCAATTAAGTAAAATAAAAACCAAACCAACATTATTTTAATATGCTGTATATATAACAAGAGGAAGCAGAATTGACCAGATCTAAATTGGAATCAGAGGAAAGGAATGTCAAGCAGTGGCTATACACATTCTTCAACTACTGTCAAAACAAAGAGGAGAAAATATTAGTTAGGGAAGCAATTTGGACACTGGTAGAATAGTATATTCCACCTTTTAAAAAAATAAAAAAGATAATATCATTACTGAAGGAAATTGCCTAAAACCTTGACATTAAGTAGGAGAATACTGAATACAACCGAGAAAGTATCAAAAGTGCCACCAGGAAAATCTATGTTAAGAAAGTACTTTAAACAACAATATCCACAATTTGATTCCAGAAGCACAGGCGAAAACTTCCAGTAAGTGAAGAAGTTTCTTATCTCTACAGATGTAATACTAATCCCTGCCTAGCAACTTCTGGCAAACATAGGTCTGTTGCTTTTTGAGTTTTTTAAGAATGGTTCAAACCAAAAAAGATAAACTTTCAAATTTGAACTGATGCAATATGACTCTCATGACTATGCAAACTGACAAGTCTAACCAGTCTACTGCTAGCTTTAAGTGCCATACAGCAATAAGGTGAAACAGCTAAAAGTCAGTTCAGTTTTTCTGATCGCTTGCTAAGTATTGAACAATATTTAAAAACAGAAAAAAAAAAGATTTTTCCAGAAAAGCTATCTGGATGAAACACTGGAAAACCACTGGGTATTTCCAGAGAGTTCTTTCCTATATATTTTATTTCCATATGGAAATTCAGCCTAGATTCAGGGAACACTCACACGAGGACTGGTTTGAAACTCTGCCTTGACAGGTATCTTCAGCAGGTCACCTTTTATTTACTGCAGTCTCAAATGCTACATGTAGATGCAGCAGCTAGTCAAAAAGAAGAACAATTATCTTTAAGGGCCAAAAAAATTCCTTTTAGCCTTTAACACTTGCAAATGACTGTCTGCTTTTCCTTTGCTAATTTTAAATTCTGTTTCATAAGAACTCCTTTGTTTTGCCTGTTAACTATTGTGAAATACAGGTATTTTGCCCATTGCAAATAAAAATGCAAAAAGTTCTGATGTTTGTTTTAGCGTAGTTGTCACATTTGTTTTAACACAGTTCTTAGTATTTTGAGAGTGCTGCTGCCTAAACATAAGCACTGAAAACACAAATCTTAATGTATTACCAAAACTGAACGTGAAGCTGCCAATGTCTGTATTATTAATTAAAACATATCTCAGAATAAGTTTTTATGCCTTAACTTGCCTGTCTCTGATGACCTTTACAGCAAAAGATTACTTCAGATGTAGAGAACTCCCTATTTTCTATCTATCATGATACATTCTTCTATCACTTTTGCAGACAAACTAAGTGGCACACTCACTTCCATAATCAGCAGCAAAACAATTAATATTGGAAGCCAACCTTGTAAATTTAGTACTTATAGGAAGATCTCTCAAACTTTTGCATCACAATTAGGATTCAAAGTTAGTATCATCTGTGCTGACTGAGTTTGTCACAAAGCATCAGGCATGCTACAAGCCTCTTAGAGAGACGAAGACCGATCCCAAATACTTATTTTGATTAACTGTTCTGCATAGTTTATTAATGAGATATTTGTAATGCACATGTAAACAAAACAAACCAAAACCACCACCAACCATGCAATACTAAAAAAAATTTGGAATGCAAAGGGAAAATAAAAAAGACAAACCAAAACCAACACCCCAGGACTCTGTGCGGCAAAGAAATGCTGAACAGCAAAAGAAAAAAATTTGGCCAGAAAAATACTTGGACAGAAAAGACACATCCAAAATAGTTTTGCTATATCCCCCTCACTTCTGGAAGATATTACATTAATAAGGATTTTACTAGTCATCACTGTATATCTACTACAAAACTAAGTGTGTAAAGAAACACACACATGCAGAATAACACCAGTCTTTCAGTAAAGCTTTTTTCTTTTCTGAATTCTTGCATTCACTACTGAAGCCAGAGCTGGCTGGCTGATTTGGAAAGCAGTAAAATATTTGCATTTTAAAAATAAATACCCATACAGAATAATTTCTTCAGTAGGCTAAAGGCATGGCTACAGCACGCTGCAGCACCGTTTCATTTTTCTTCATGCCACATTTATCCAGTGGTCATGCCCTGTCCATTGCTTTTATGTCTCAATTATCCGAGAGCAGCATCTTTCTTGTGTCTATTCTAATATCCCTCACTATTACCAAAACACATTAATTATGAATACAGTCACTCTTAGCCTTCCTTACCATACCTTTCTGTTACGCAGATTAAAAACCTAAGTAAGTCCTATATCTTCTGACCATCTTTCACAGTTGCAGCACAGAGAGAAGACATGATGCCACCTGTCAAAACCCAGCCAACTCTGAACAGCAAACAGCCCATAACCACACAGAGCAACGAGAACCGAATCAGGAGACAGTAATTCTGTTTCCACCTCTCCATGGACTCTGCGTTTGACCTTGGCAAGTCACTGTTATTTTGTGCTTGTTTTTTCATGTTCAGGACATGAAGGGCTTTTACGCAGATGGCTGGAACAACAACAACAACAAAACAACTGAGTAAGTTTAATTATTATTTATTCCATTATGCCAGGCCTTAGAACTCTTCTGTAACAGCATAAATTCAGAGTGAGCACACACGTCTCTGAGTCTCTAGACCTTCATTTTGAAGTTCCCTTTATGTAAAAGCACTGGCGAAAGCAGTAACCCATTATCAGAGACCCCCGCCACTGTATCAAAAACTGATAAAAGCTTGGTTTCACAAATTCTTCTGCTGAACAAACAAGTTTAACCTTATTTTCTACACTGGCAGTTCCTAACCCACCGCTTGCAAAAGAAACATTGCCTGCAAGATCCTCTGCCACTGCTCCCTGACAAAATTATATTATAGAGTTAAAATAAGAATTGCCAGGGAAAGGAAAGTAGGATAATGCCCAGAGAGTATATTTCACTCTGTGCCATTTCTATGATCCGGCAAAAATTAGGGACCAGTATTTTACACAATTCAATTCCCTCTCTCAGGCCTAGAAAATTCTGAATTTCATGGCTGCCTGATAGAGTTTCATTCTGACACCAAATTTCCTGGTAATCTCCCAAAGCACCACACACTGGAAATACAGCACAAGTATAGCTTTGAAAAAAAAAAAACAACTGCAGATGAAACGTTCTTCAGACCAAGCAATGTTATCAAAAATACCAGTAGAAAGACTTTTTTCTGGCACATACAGGAAAGTGTCTACATTTGCCTGTACTCATAAAGGGAAAACTATAAATGTTCTTTCTGCTACTCAAATAACTATAAATAATTAGATTAACAACCAAAAGACTGACTAGGACCCACTGCAATATATACCCTCAAATCTCACCTACCAGAAATAGAAAAATTAAACAAAGTAACAGGTGTAATCTCACACAGAGCAGTCAAAAACGACCACTTGCCAATACGGCTTGTTGCCTATCACAAGTGTTCTGGATTTTTAATATACTGATTAAATGGTCCGTCATGTAATTACAATGAAAAGGAGATAGTTCTTGCTCCCGAGTAAGAAACAAATGAGGAAAAGTTATACCTTAACAGAACTGCCTTAATGTTTTCATGTTTTCCAAGTGAAGCAATGAAAACAACTTTATTTAAATATAATTACTGAAATATGTACTTAAACGCAACAAGAATGTTTTCAAGACTTATCTACATAAAAAGACACGTTCAAAAAAGAGCCTCACAAACTTAGTGAAGAAATGTGCTGTTGACTGAAATGTTCAGATTGCTTTAGAAAGAGTAAGTCATGCCCCAGTAGCATGCCATTCATCGAATAATCCAATTAATCAAAATAGTAAAACATTATAATGATTGTATCTTATGGTAAAATTTTATAGATCAGTCAAGCTTTTCAAAAATTACAAAAAATATATTCAATGGAACACAAAAATAGTGTTTAATTCTTGTAAAATTATAGCCTCTGTCTATTGTAAGGATGTAAAATTGTGACCTTAATCAAGAGATACCTCACACTGTACATACTGAAACCCCTACCTTCCTTCCTTGCTTGGTAAAAAAGTTTACCACTGCAAATATTTAGATTAGGCATTTACAAGCAAAAGAGCATGAAGATACATGGCCATATATCACTCTCTGGCTAACTAAACTCCAGTTGAAGAGTATGAAGTATTTTTCAAAAATGAAATTATTTTCAATAGTATACATAGGCTCTGAAAGTGGCCTATGATGTCATATAGAAACAGGCAATGAAAGACTTTCTTTAGGTTGTTTTTTTAAAAAAGGTAACAACCACAAAATACACAAACACGTGAATTATGAGTAAAGAGCACCACAACATAAGTAGAACCCCAGGAAATGAGATAATGTCAAACTAAGTTTAGCACTTTTCCAAAACTCAGTAAGAATATAATGATATGGAAATTGCTACTTTCTATTAATAATTTTCTCTTCAAAGAAATTTATCAGTTGTTTCCTTTTCTGAGTTTTTACATTGGAAACAGATGACCATAATTCCATGTTATTTCCTTGCCTCATATAATCTTAATTAACAATTATTGCAATTATGTTCAAGACAAGTATGAAAAGTGTACAATATTACAACATTATAAGCATTTCCACATAAAAATAATGAATAAGACCAAGAATATAACTTTACACCTATAATTATAAGCTTGCCTTGAAACACTATAGGCTTAAAAAGGCATATCCAGTTTTGTCAACAGAATTAAGATTTCATCTGACAAGACAGCTAGTGACATTTACCTTTTTCTCTTCTTTACTTGATTACAGCAAAAATAAGCAACTCTTTAAAAGCAGGCAGACACTACAATTGCTCAATTGTTAAAATACTGTAGTAATGTAAGTAATAAAAATAAAAAAATCCACTTAGAAGTACACCTTCCCTGTGAAATACTCCTGGGAAGCAGTGATTCAGCACATTACCATGCCATATAGGTCAGTTAATAATGTGCTTGCAACTAACATCCAAAGAATTTAGGGTGGCAAGTATTACAAACATAGAAAAGATGTCCTGAAACTTTAAAATTCTGCTGACATGATTTGCTCTCCAAATGTGATACTAATATTTTGCATAAACTACATTCTTCATTCCCAACAGAGATTCAAATGAATTGCCTAAGATAGAATACTTGTTTGTATTAAAATATGTATTTTACAAATCTAAAATTACAGTTTCTCTCTTCAACTTTATCAAAAAACAAACATAGCATAGAACAGGTATGTACTGCACCTTAACTGTACTCTTCACCAAAAATGAGTTACTAACTATAATACCTTTTTTCAAAATAAATGCCCATGAAGGCACTACAGGTCTTTAAGGAAGGCTTTATAAGTAACTATAGGCTACTTTAGCTTCTTTTCACATTCTTTTTAAATTTAGAAATTGCTTAAGTTCAAAATAACAAAAAAACAACTCTAGAATGAATTATTACTGCAAAGCAGAAATTAGCAAGTCAGAGGAAAGACACTCTCATTCACAAACCCATAATCATTTATGCAATTCATAGTACGGAATAGCATACTTAAAAAGAGAGTTATCTCTGCAAAGAGTTATCGGCAAAGGATATTGCCTTTTAACTAGCAGCAAAAACTGCACATATTATGCCTAATAAAACAGTCTACAGATTATTTCTGGAGAAATCAAGCTATAAAAAGATTATTTTCAAAGTTTCTTTGTGCTCTACATCAACCAGAATAAGTCAGAAATGACAAAGAGCTACTTAATACAATGAATAAACAATGAAAGCAAGTAAAATCCAAATCAAGAGCTTAACTTCATAAAATTGCTCCTGCTGAAACTACAAAATGTTAAAAGAACATTTGCAAGCATCTCGAAGACTCCTTCAAGAATACAGTGCTCACAAAGATTTCCCAATAGCCAGACTTAAGACACTGACATGCTCCTTGATAATGATTTAAATGTTAGTCACACAAAACCATCTACTCATTTGATTGTAAACGAGTTTTTCCCAACCTTTAACACTCATCATGTGCATATACACAATACAATAGCCGTAGTTATGCTATTACTCAAATGTTAATAAGCACTATATTTAAACCTCCTGTGACAGTAAAAACTGTAGCCTGAAGATCCCATCCTTGAATTCTACTCCTATAGTCTATATAATCCTGTTTCCAGTCCTTGAGCTTCACTGAAACCATTCTCACTAACATCTCTTGCAGCCTAACCCTATGATGAAGCTCAGAATCAATATGTAATCCTTATCTTCCTAGACCTGTCAATCACCCAAGACTACCAGCAATGCTTCTTTTCCAGAAATACTCTCCCTGGTTTCATTGGCGTTGTTGCTCTCATGATTCATCCTGTATCACTCCAATTGTGCTTTCAGTGTATCCTCTTGAAGAAGCCTCTTCATCCACCTGCACTATTTTATGAATCATTTAATAGGTTTCTGTCTTGCGTCCCTTTCCATTCTCCTTCACTCTATCCAAAGCCAGGATTCGTATTCAACTATTAAACTCCCTGCCGTTAATCAGAAACATACTTTCTATTTCGTATCTCCTGTTATTGTCCAAGCTAACACCTCTTTCTCTGTACAGATGCCCCACTATCAGCTCAGTCTCAGCAGAGACAGAACCCAGGTCTTACTCTTTCTATCGTTGTTTCAGTCTCCTTTCCACCACTGAAAGTCATTAACTGTCAGGAGTCTTAACCTGCCCTGAGCATCAGCCCTCAAACCATGGTTCTCCATAGGTCCTAGAAATAACCTGGTTTTGAGATGCTGGCAATGCCCACCACACCACTAAGACACGCTTTTAGGAGCTTCAATTTTATCCTGTGACCACAGCAGTTCACATCTGAACTAGTGAAGCATCCTCCTTCGTCTTTCAAAATCCAGAGTTGACCCCATTCTATTTATTCTGAACATTCCTCTCTAGATAGCTTTTTTTAGCCTAAGGTTAGATCGCACAAGTCTTCCGTCCGCCCCCACCCCCCATTTCTTGAGCAGCATCCGCTTCATTCTTTAATTCAAGACCCTTACTGGTCAATGTCCTCATCCTAAAATTACTAACCAGGATGCAGATGAGGTTAAAGTTTCAATAAACTGTTGTATTTTCATTTCTGAACTTTGCTTCTGTTGCTTTCGTGATTGGGAGAGCTCTACAAAGCAGCACCTTCTTCTTTCAGAAACCTCCTACAAGTTTTTCCATAGTTCTCATTAAAAACAAACAAACAAACCAACCAACCAGATGGCTGGCACACTGAGACCACTAAGCTAAAATTCACTGTGACAATGCCAAACATTCTCCTGTGTCATCACAGATCTGATGTGTCTTCCCTCACCCTTTAATCATTTAGTATTCTGGGTCAGGAAACACCTCTTAACCACAGAACTTTGGGATGACTAATTCAGACACATAACTTAAATACTCTGATACTTAGAAAAGTGTTACTAAAACAATTTTCTAATTTACTGTGCCTATGGAAAACATCACACCAGTGATAAGCCTGCTCAGTTATTTTTGTCTTTTTCAAGGCTTCTCAACCTGTTTAAAAAATAATCCAAATACTAGCTCGTATACTGCTGTTACAGAGGTTTTCACTGCTAACGCAGCGCTCAAACCTATGTCCAGCATTTACCATTTTTATCTACGCTTTTTAAATTTTGTTCACTTGTTTGCTGGTATACAAATCTTTGCAAGGTTTGGTTTTTCGGATTTTTTTTTGTTGTTGCTGTGTTTGTTTGTTTGGTTTTTGCAATGGCTTCTTGCATTATTTTTTTGTATTTTAAAGACCAGGTTGTTCCGGCTACAGAGAAGATACTATTCCATATTTTATGTCATTTTAAAATGACATAAAATTAAGTTCTTGAGATTAGAAATTCTCTCTGTCACATGGTTGTACTAGGCCTAGCACAGCAATTTTCAAACTAATTTAGGCCTGCAGGTATTTTCATAGTATCAGTGATTATTTAAGACAAAGTGTTTCGCACTTAAAACATGCTTCTCTAATTAAATAACATTTTCATTAATTTTGTCATCTTAAAATGATGAGTTTCCCTAAACCATTCACAAGCAAAGCAAAAAACACTCCACAAAACCCCAAAATACTATCCTATTACCCCAGCCATAAGTCAGCCACTTAATTTTAAATAATCATTCAAATAGTTATAATAATTCATTTTCAGTTACTTGTTTCACCTTTCGGTGTACTTTCTCATTATATTTAGTTCTGCCACTGTGCAATTTAGGTTTGGTCGCACCGCACATACAAGCGATTTTGATCAAAGCTTTTCTTGCGATACAAGTAGGAGTGTGCCACATGCTGCAAACAAGAAACTCGTAATATACTCTGACTGCCTCCCAAATTACTGCAGTAAATTCCTAATATTCCATTCCAACACAGCATAAACCTATGTACCATAATTTAGGCTTAGGCATACAGTTTTAACGCGGAAACACTGTCTTTTTACGTTCAGCTTACACTGACTGCAGAAAAACCCTATCTCAAAGTTTGACCACCCCCAAGAACTGCAAGCTGCCCATTAAAATACAATGCAGAATTTGGGTACTACATTCTTCAGTTCCAGCTTTTTAATTTCAAGCACTTTTTTCCTGTGCAAGTCAGCTTAACAGAACAGTCTAGAAAAAAACCTGTCTTTACCGACTATTTTGAAATATAATTCAGCTATTGGAACATCACCGATTTTTAATCCTAATACACACAGACAACTCAGCATCAGAGCCACACTCCAAAACCAGGTCATATAATAAAAAAAACCAGGCTTCTTAATGTAATCTAACTATAACATTAACCAAAGTTAACAGACTTCATTTTACCAATGCTAAAAATATTTAACGATAAGAAAACAAGACTACTTTTTCAGAGAATTACTCAACTTACAGGTTTTGAACAAGAAATTTAGCACTGAAATGCTAAACACTTTTTTTCACTCTTGTTAAAATGCTGGGTTTTCTGATGTTCAAATTATTTGATCATTTATTTAAAAAAAAAAAATCTACAGTTGTGGTTGTTGACATTTTAACAGATCTCCAAGAAGGATAAAAGTAATGTCACAAACATGAGAACACTTCTGACAAACCTATAATAATCAATAAACAAAAGGAAACAAAGCCTAAATATTCAGATGAGTAAACTAACAGAAATGTAGAAGAACTTAACTGCTACGTGGAGTGCAGACTAATACTTATAGCAAACTTTAAAAGCATTTGTTCCCTTCTTTCAACTCTAACCTCTAAAACAGTACACTCCAGGAATCATAACAAACAAGAGCAGCTTCCCTAAAGAACATTTAATTGGGAAAACGTGTATGAGCCGCCAGATGCCTTTATCAGGAGAGAAATCAAGCAAAAGCTTCGATTCAGTTTTTGACAAACAAGAGTAAGGAATTGGAAACACTACTGCAGCCAAACAAAACAACAAAATACCATAATGCCACCTTCTCCATGAGAACAAAAGCATCAACCACCAACTCCACCCCACCCCCAAGCAGGCTGTTGCTCTCTAACCACAGAGCCAATGCTGTAGACAATGTAATCCCACAGGGAAGACAGAAGGTCACAGACACACTGTGAAATCAAAAAATAAGGTCCACGTTTTAGAAAGGCACAGCAGTACTTTCACCAGTCAAGATTTCATTTGGCACAAACAGGTGGAGTATAGGAGTATAGAAACAGCCTGTCCTTCTCTTGACTGTCCCTTCCCTCAGCATATAGACGGAGGTCACACGTGCTCAGTGTAGTCCAAAATTAAGGACTCACAATAAGCAGCAGAATCCAAGACGTGGTGAGGATGGCAATATGCGATGTAACGCTGCAGGTGAGGCTGCGTACTGTATACCAGCAGTGGACCTGTTATTATTCATCAGCTGTAGGTGGCTGACAGGGTGTCGCTTCTTACAGTGACACACGCTGCAGCTGGTTAGCCGTGATTAAGTATTACCCAGCCTGGCTGAAAGGGATGGCAACTATCATTCATTATGATCCGGCGCGGCTTGGTGGGGCGGGGAATCTGCTACCCTTCGCTGCAATGCAATAGCAGGAGGAAGGCACCTGGAACTCGACAAAGCCCTGGGAATGGTGCGCAGGGAGGAGAAAAAGGGAACCTCCGTCCCCGTCCCCCAGCCTGAGGGGAAGGGGTGTCCTGCTGGCGGGGGGACCCCCGGCGGGCCGGGCCGGGGGCCTCCGGTCGGCCCCCCCGCACGAGGGGGGCTGCGGCAGAGCAGGAACGCTGCGCCCAACTTCTCCCGGCCGCAGGAGCGAAAGCCTTTGTCCGAGCGCGCCCGGTCTGCGGCCGAGGGAGCCCGGGGTGCCTCTCCCGCGGCAGGGTGAGATGGGGCGACAGAGGCGGGGGGAACGGCCTGTGCCGGCCCGGGGCCTCTCCCCGCCGGGCTCTGCCGCTCCCTAAGAAGCCCCCCAAGGCCCAAGCGCTGGCCCGGCACGGAGTCCCGACCGGCGTGCACACACTGGGAAGAGCAAAGGAAGCGCCCAGCCCCGCCGGGACCCCTGCGCCGGGGGGCCTCCGGGGAGCCCGGCCGCTCGCCGACCGTAACCCGGGGCGCGGGGGGCCTCCTCCCGTGTGCCCACCCGGGGGGGATCGCAGCCCCCCGCGGTTTGCGGCTCAGGGCCTGCCCCCGGGCCGTCCGGAGGGCAGCCCTCGCTACCCCCAGGCGGCGGCGGAGGCGCCGAGGGGCGGGAGGCGAGCAACCGGCGCCCCGGCACCCCCAGAACCAGGCGGCTCCCGGCGCGGCGCCGCGAACCCCCCGCACTTACCCTGTCACAACAGGCGCCATCTTCCACAAACTCTCGCCAAAACTCCTACTCTCGCGAGAGCGCCCCCCTCCCCGGGCCCGGAGCGCGCGTGCGCGGGCCCGTGAGACAGGCGCGGGGCGGGGGGGGGCCCGGCGCGCGCCGCCCACTCGCGCGTCTCGCTCCTGCGCCGTCCCCAGCCGGCGGGGAGGGATGGGGCAGCGCGCGGGGCGGTGGCCGGGGAGAAACCATTCGGGGCGAGGAGAGAGGGGAGAGGTGGCTGCCGGCGTGCGGGAGCGGGGCGCTCGCGGGGGGTGCCGCAGGCGCCTGGCCCGGGGGGGTGGCCGGGCTGCCCCGCCCCCGTGCGCGCGGCCTTTTGGGGCCCCGTCGTGCCCGCCCCGGCTGGGCCCTGCCGGGTCTTCCGCCCGCTGCGGGCCCTGTCGGCAGGGACGCGGGGCCTTCAGCCAGCGGCAGGGGGAGCGAGGTAGTCATCGGGGTGCACTAGGAAGACGGAGAAGGCTTTTTCCCCCCAGTATACAATGAATGTTCCCTCAGGAGTCCCAGCCAGAGCTTTTGTGGAAGGCTTGTCAGTAAGTGACACGCCTGCTCGCTCTGTGCATCACTTGAATCGTGCAAAAAAAACCCCAAGGTGGTAACCATTGTGCGGGTTGGATTTCCTCCTGCAGCCGTAAAGAAAGTCAAAACCCGCCGGCCAGAGGCAGCCTGTACCCTTGTTTTCGATAGCTCTGTCAGGCAGTACGGACCAAAGGGTATTTATTGGGCTTAAAAATCAATGCGTACAGAGCTCAGAAATGAGTGGGAAATGGAAAAGAAACTATTTTCCAAATAGTGAATAAAAACCTCACAGCAGGAGGCTGGGTTCTAGAGGCACAGCTATTGGAAAGATCCATTAGATTTCTTACATAGAAAAGTTACATTTTTGAAAAATCCGTTTTAAATCAAAAGCCTGTTTCATAATTTTGTTGTCATCTGCAACCAAAATGGGTAAGATAGATAGTTACATTTGTTTAGCAAACAAAAATTGTTGAGTCTGCTGAGACTCCCAACTAATAAGCGAACCCTGTGGTGACCTCTTAACTGCTGAATGTAGGCAAGGGAACAGAAGGTAGCTGCAAAACGAAATTAACTGGATGTGCTCCATTTTGACATAACAAAAAAAAGATTACCCCAATTTTGGATTCATTTAACAACATTACTGTTTCAAGGTGAGGGTCTGATCATCCATTAGAAGGCCGTGTTTGAAAACTAATCCTTTTACATCAAGGATTCTGTCCTGTCCGTGCAACTTCCTCTATGTCTTTAGTATAACATGTCAATCTAACTTCAAGCATAAATGCAACATTGATTTAAAGATCCACTGAGATTCCAAAACCCATATCATTTTTATTACTTCACCTCTGTACTTCTGCTGTCTCCCAAATTAGGGAAAAAAGAACATTTCGATAATCCCGTGAATATGATTTGGGCTTTTTCTCCCACATACACTCTCTGCTGCTAATACTAATTCAATGAATAATGTCTCAGATGAGTAAAATCATGTTTTAAGAGATTGCTTGGCAACAAAGTTTGCTGTAATTCTCACTGTACAAACAGCTATTGTTTGCTATCATTAGGGGACTTTCCCCATCGTGATTTCCCCCTCCTCATTAGGTATGAAAGGACTTTAATTGGCTCCCTCATAGGCGCAGTTCTCGGCAAAAGCACAATGCATACTGGAAATCCTCTGTATTGTTTGCAAGAGTAAATTGTAATCCCTTTGGAAATCTCTTCCTAAAAACATCTCTTTTTTTTTTTTTTTTTTTTTTTTTTTTTTTTTAACTCCCAAGACTAAAGAATGATCTCAGCTCGTGCTAGCTCCATTGCATTAAGAATCGTTTCTGGATATTTGCCATGGTCTGTCTCTAGATGGTCATTTTCTGGGGCCCCTCTTTTAGTGTGTTTTGAATCAAACTGGAAAATCTAAAAATACAGCACACAATAATCTGCAGTGTCTAGACTCCTTTAATATTTTACAAAGAAGGCATTTTGATTAATAACCAAATTAATTGGATCCTGGAGCAGGTCTATTATTTTGAAGAATTAATAATTACAGAAACTATTGTAGTCCGTCACTGACAGATTTATATTATAAAACAAATAACCATTGATTTTTTTTTCTTTTTGGTGATAAACAATCTGTAGTTCAAAAGGCCAGGAATACTATTCAAATCAAAAACAATAGCCTGAAATTATGTGAGTAACTGGTGGAAGGAAAGATAATAAAACTACAGAGGGTTTTTTAATATTGTTCATGCATTGAATTTTCTTCTTGCTGCTAAAAGTTTATATTTCACATAGCAGAGTGTGAGCAATTCCTGTTGACTTCACTGGAAACTGAAAGCATCTAGTACCTCGGGGAACTAGGCTCTGCTTTCTGCTCTGTAATGAATGTAAATGCTTCCAGAGCTGCGGTAGAAAAACAAATTCAAATACAAGTTTTTCACCATTTAAAGCTTTGTGTCTGCTATGCAAATTGGTAGTTTGACTTTTTGATTTAAGGCCTGCTGAGGTTGGTGGAAGGGTTCTGAATCAGGGCTGTCACCTCAGAGACCATTTGGAGGAGCACAGCTTGGAGGTGCCTTTGAAAGATGTGATTTCAACAAGTGTTGGGCTTTGCTCTTCTTCCAAGCTCTGCCGGGTGACTCCAGCTGGATGCTCAGAATCATTAGCCACCTTCAAAAACGGAAGGCTGTTAAAGAAGGAAATCCAGTTTACTCTCACTTGTAAACTGGGGGACAGGACCACCTCCTGCTTCTTTGGATTCACCGACACGTGCGGATGTGGAGAGAGCCAGGTCCGCACGTCTGTGCTAAATGGATGCCAACAGCTTCATTTGGGAAATCACATGGTTCCCCCAACCTCTCAGGACCTTACTTTGGGTGGAAAGAGGAGAGAAGACAGAGAGCCTAGCAAAAGCCCACAGAGTCATTAGGGATCAGGCCCTCTGCATGGATGGGGAGGAGGTCTTTTGGCCCAGAGTTTTGTCTCTCTGGTGGTACTGAAGGAGCTGCCAACCAGCGGAGCACGAGCAGCCCAGCTCTGGAGCAGAAGGGCAGATGGGAGCAGGGAGTGCTGGATGCAAGATGTGATAACTGGGCTGAAGATTACAACAGCTTGTTCAACCAGTCTGGACCAAGCTTTCTGCAGCTCAGCTTTGGCTCTGGGCTTTCCATAAGCTCATTCCTTTGGGCACAGCACTAGCTAACGTGCTGTCGGGCTTCTTGTTTGGCAACTGCCTCCCGCCTTGCTGGCTTGGAGAAAGATGAGAAGACAACAGACCTGCACCCATTTGTGTAGAAGCACCTCATGTGTGCTTAGCACCTCTTCTGTGCTTAGCACAAGCGTGTAAGAAAAAGACACACAAAGGGACAAGAGTCCCCTTCCCTGAGTGTCTTTTTATAAAAACTAACTCACAGTGTCTTGTAAAATCCTAGCTATTTATAAAATCCAGTGACTTTAAAAGGCATGGTAGGTAGTCGAACCACACAATTATCTGAACCTTCATTATAAGCAGCAAGTTTATCTCAAGATGTTGCAGTTTGTATCTGATGGTGTAAATCACACATTTTAGTAGTAGGTACTGTGATACAGCCCTGCTGGAATTTTATAAGCACAGGATGTACAATGTGGTTTAACCGCGTGTCTAGGAAAGAAAATAAACAGGCAGTTGCCCACAGAACGTATCTTACATCTGAACTCTGGTGTATATGCCAACAAAAGTTATCACTTCAGCTGCTGGCTGGACAACTCAATGTCAGAAGTGCCTCTGCTGTTTGAAATGGAAGCTGTAGTTCAGTGTGGCTCAGAGAATTTGTAACGTTGTCTTGAGGATGATGGGGATAAAGGGTAGGCTAGTTAGCAACCTGCAGCAGGAGCATTGTTAAATAGTTTTCATGTCATAACCTCAGAGAGGACAGTAGTACAAAGAAAAATCTGAATCTGCATCTTTTAAGTATGCCTTAGTGTGGTAGTTCCCAAAAGCTACAGTCAGGCTTGGGCCTCGTTCTGGTGTGCCTTGCAAACAACTACAGTCCCTTCACAGGGCGTTTTTATAATGTAAAGGCAAGATGCAAGAAGTGAGTATAGCAAACAATAGGAAGGAAGAGGGGGAGGGAAGATGAGGTTAACAGTAATAACATCATGTGGTTATGTAGGTTAACAGTGTGAACAGCTTGATGGCTGACTTCTGTAACCTCTTATTTTTAAATGCTTTTTTAGAACACAGTTAAGAGACACTGCATTCTATTAAATCCGGCTCCTCACCCTACCCCAGAAAAGTATCTTCAGTTGTTTTCCATTAGGTGAAATTTTCTTTCCGTTTGCATGTAAACTATCCCGCATCTTTTCTCCTTAGTTTTACTGAGCTCTTCAAAGAAACAGCCATCCAACTCTGAACCCCTCTTTCACAGCATTCCTCTCCACTCATGCACGTGGTGCCTGTCCACCAGTTACCTGTGGCACCGTGTTATTCCCTTAGCCCTGCTCTCCACCACAGACACCTTCTGCAGCGGTGGCTGGTGCCACCCACCTCCCCATCCTCAGGGTCCCCCCAGACTGCACCCAATCAGCTGGAGACCAAGGTGTCCTGGAGGCTGGCAGAGCCTGCCTGCCACCCACCACGTACCTCTGGCCCCTGCCCCCAGTATTCACAACCCCAGAGGCTGCTGGAGCAGAGGTTCGCCCGGCCCCACCTTGGTGCTGCTGGGAGCATGGCTCCTGCGCCGCCCTGACCTTGTGCCGTGGTTAGCGTGTGTACCCACCAAACCAGTTCTAAGATTAAACCGCAGTACGCAGGATTATGAAGTCATTACTGACAAGGAGTACAGCAGGATAAACTGTGTCAAAGTCTCCTCTGCGCTTCCAAAACGTGCTAGAGATGATACAGCTCCCTTTCAGTCTGTCTGCTCCCTGTAGGACTGACTCTGAGCAGAGTACGCCAAAGGAAATTAATTGCATCCCACTGAAATCAAGAGGACAGGAAAGATTGAACTAGTCAGTTAGACTGTGAATTATCACAATTAATTAACAAAGCAAAAGAAACATTTAAAGGTTACGATATGGCTCCACATGTTTTATTGATTTTATTCATATATAAATACAAATTGAATTTTCAATGCTACAGTTTTGAACCAATGTGAAAACAGATGTCTTTGTGCAAAAAAGCTATTTAAGCAGAACTGCTGTGGCGGTTCTGTTGTTTTCATGATGTATATTAGTTTGCCATCTACACTGTCAGACGTGCTCACACCCAAGCCTGTAATTTGGTGACTTAGAGCCGATTTTTTCAGCTAGTCTGCTCTCCCATTCATGAGGCTCTTTCAGAAAATGTATGCTGACATGCCTCACCTTTACCTGCAAGTAAAATGTGCTTTTGGATAAGCCTCCAAAGAATGAAAACTCATTTGGTTCAACAAAACATGAGAGGAACCCACACTCTTGATTATACATATTTTTCTGCTGGATGTAGTGCTTAAGGGAATTTCAGACTAAGTATAACAAGGTACAAAGAAAGAGCTCAGCAGCCTCCTCTAAAAGAAAACCACAAACTGCACATCACCCCTTGATAAAGCTACCACTAAAAACCTATTTGACATTATAAACCAGCCCATTTTTCTATGTACTACAAAAGTCTAGGTCCCAGTCATAACCACCCACTATGTCGAATGGGAGGAAATACAGAGAGAAATTTTTAACCAGTAATTCTGGATACAAATATGTGCAAACAGGAATTTTCCAAGCTATGGGTAGAGAGACAAGTTCGGAAATTAATTGCTTCACTAAATGTATAAAACTAGGTACTGCGTAAACACTGTTTGGAGAATTTAGCGATGGTTAAGCCTTGTGCTGGTTCTGTATGAAGAAGATAAACTAATTTTGTGTGTTTAGTGGCTT
The DNA here is from genome assembly GCA_034008185.1 of Gorsachius magnificus. Classification (NCBI taxonomy): domain Eukaryota; kingdom Metazoa; phylum Chordata; class Aves; order Pelecaniformes; family Ardeidae; genus Gorsachius; species Gorsachius magnificus. The sequence continues at coordinate 62,634,465 of CM067084.1, forward strand.
ACAGTCTGTCCGTGGCCTCAGGCTATGAAGATAATACTTGGGTTTTGGCTGTTTCTTTATTTAAAACACTGAGGAAGTTCTACATTCCTGAAACAGAAGATTTTTTTAAGTAGTCTAAAGGCATGGCCAAAGAACACATAATCCTAAAAAATAATTATCTTGTAATACTGCCATGTTGATATCTACTTGAACTATTTCTTTTGTCAAGAACAGTTGCACAAATTCTAATTGTTGTGGACTTAGTCTAACTTTCATACCACTCTCATTTTTAACCTCTGCTGTTCTGTAGCCCATTTTACATAATCCTCATCCTGAAAAAAGAAAGGCTATTTCTGGCAATAATGAATGAAAATTCCGTACAAATTGCCTGAGAATATTTCATTGCTCAGATCCAGGGTGGCTGACACTTGTGAATAAAATAACCTTTTGAATTTTTTCCTTTTAGGGGATTACACATGACCTTTTAATGCTAAAGTTCAGTAGTGCTTGGATATCATATTGATGAGCTCTGTATAAATGAATGGATGAACAGATAAGTCATAACTAAGGTAATGAGCTTATAGCCGTTATGGAGGTAACTGGCGACATGTCATGGATGCTAATTAATTGAAGAGTTTCTGTATAATTGTATTTATTGTCAGTCTTGGTTCAGAATTCACTCTCCCTTAATCTTAACAAGCAGTGTTTCATTTTTAATGTTCCAGACAGCTATATCTTTTTTCTAGAAATCCAGATATCCAGGCATTCTTATTACTCATGTCTTCATTATCAGTTTGTTTTTCTGCTTGTTACTGGCACCGACCTTGCCAAGAGCTAAGCACATGCATAATTTTACTCATGCGATTAGACTCATTAAAGCTAATGGGATTAGTCAAGAAAGTAAAGCTACTTCTGTTTAAGTGTTTGTCGATTGAGGTAGCACGACTAGAAACAAGATCAGGAAAGTCTGGAAGGAATTCAGACTGAACAATTATTTTCGTTAAAAGTCATATAAAGAGAAATTAAAACACCTGTCCCTTGACCCAGCCCTGATGGGTGATGAACACAAGGTGGTTTCACACTGAGGGCAAACAGGGGGTTTCTAACATTGCTTTTTCTTCAGAAGATGGGAGCTTGTCAAAACTGAATCAGGTCTCAGCAAACTTTACCAGGTCGTTTCTCAAGTCTAGGGTGAAATTTCTAAATGGAAGATAATGAGAAATACACATCCCAGTTGACGGCCCAGTGGCAGAGGCTGACTGTAACCTGATAGCAATGTCCCGATGCTGTGACTGGGGAGACTTCAGGTGCCCCCAGGAATATTTCATTAATGTGGGGAGTTTGAGAGGGGCAAACCAAGGACAGGTTTCCCCTGCACAGAAAGAGGGAGATTGCTCTGAATGAAATAATGTGTAAAGGTGTCCACTCTCTCAGAGGAATGGTCTGACAGTTTGGACCGTGGGCTGACAGGTTGAGGGTGTTGGGTGTGAAATCCTCAAGAGGTGTTTATGCTGGTATAGAGTGGGGGAAAAGTCTGAAGTCCTCTGAAGAAGTTCTGTGGAAAAAGAAATGCATTTCATTGCCATTACTCCTGCCCTACCTTTGTTCCTCATTTCGAGACCAGCAAGACTGCCTTTCTTTGACCTGCCGTCTGAAAGCCTCACCGAGGCGTTATAGCAGTCAGAAATACAATGTTTAGAGTGCAGCTGGTTTTCAGCCCCTTTCTTTGATAGCTGTCTCAGCTGGGGCTGGGAAAGGAAGGGCAGGGAGCAGCTATTCCGTCCATCCCAAGGAAGTTCCCTTCTGGACCATCAGGACAATTTTATGGCAATTGGTAACGCAGGCCAAACATACAGTGGATGATTATTAACTCCAACACTCTATAATCTGTCATTTTTGACCTCTGATGAGATGCCCCATATACAATGAATTGTAAAAAATCTGGCCTCTCACTTACAAAAACAAATACCAACTGCTCCGTTATCATTCTGAAGCAATAAATCTCCTGTGGCCTTGGAAAAAACATCACTTGTGGACTTTCACCCATTTTATACCTTCCTTTCAAAACAAACACTTATTTTGGTCCCTGATAAAAACAAATAGAAATTACAATGAAAACTTATTAAAGCTAGAGTAGAGGCTATTTGTAGTCTAAAAGTTAAAATTCTTCATTAATACTGACTCCCGTTACCCTGGCTTTTTCTGGGAAGAGGTTAAAAAACAGCAAATCCACCACTACCAAGTCTAATATTGGGTGGTGGGTGGATACTTTTAACTATTACTCGCTTTTTTCTAGGAAAGCAACTGCCCTGTGCCCCAATGCACACAAGTTTATTAACGTTGGAAACAGCCATGTGGTGTTCATACAGTGTTTAATCTCAATGAAGTCTCAGCACCCAAGGTTTTCTGATTAATGGCAGAGGAGGAAGACTGGCGCGACAGTTAGGGTTTTGCCAGTTTGTACTGTATATACAGCTGTTGCCGTGCAGGGGAGGGAAACGCAGGGTCTGGCTGTCTGTTCCAAACAAAAAGAAATGGCACATGCTATTACTTCCAGATCATTGCGGTCCCTGCACCACCATCTGCTGGGGGTCAGAGCAGTTGTCCGGGTCGGCGTCAGTCATGCACAAACTCAATGCCTTCCACCGAGCTGCGCCCAGCAGTACATATTTACAAGAACAATAAAGCGAACCTGCTCCCTGGACACAGGCACCACAATGCTCCGTCACATTGGGAACAAAGGCGCACAACGAAAGTTGATATGCATTACAAAGGAGGTTCTCGGGGATCACAGCTTTGTGATTTTGGGCCGTAACACAAATTGAAGGGAAGAAAAACTGTCACCAATAAGCCTAAACCTAGTGATCATTGTATCTGTAATTGACGCAGCATCTCTAAAAGGGTGCCTGGGTCTCTATGTTTCCCCTTTTCCTATTTACAAAGACCTCTGCAGAAGATAGTTAAGTGGGAAAAGCTTTGACAATAAATGTTTAAAACTTGGATATATTATTCTGCAACAGCAGCAAGATGATCTCTGCCACTTACCCCAGCTTGTCTGTGCATATCTCTTTTTACAGGGCTTATGCCACGTGCTGGAGCGAGGTGCAGAGAGCTCTGACTGACGTAAACTGAACAGTTCCTGGAAACAGGACGAGTACAACTGTGTCACCGTGATGTTGAAACTGAATGAGCAGTTTTAGCATCTCTTCGGCCCAAACAGCAACCAGTGAGTAATGTATTTCTTCTGCTAAAAACGGCTGCTTCATCACCACCAGTGTGACACATTGGTTGTTACTGTAGGATATTGCAAACCTTCCACTTAGTGCTGTTCTGAACCATTGGCTGAACATACACACACAGACATGACATCTTTGGTGCCTAGAACTGGAGATGGGTCTCCTTGCTGTACATTAGGGCACAGAGGTAAAGCACAACTTTTCTTTTTGATCTGGGGTAGCTTGCTGCAGGACTAAGTCCAGTGTTTCTGCACTGCATCAAAATGGATGCAGGGGAGCAATGGAGCCCAGTGCAAAGACATCTGCATTTCTTGGGACAAGCTCAGCAATATTCAACTGAGTTTGTTAGTCTGGTCTCAGCATCAGCACTGTTAATACAGGCAGCAGTGCCAGCATGGGGTGAGAGGAATGGGCAGCAGCCCTGGAAAGCTATGAAAAGGGCAGGTGGAGCTGGACCTAGAACATTTTTTAAGTGAGGCTCATTGCCAAATAACTAGAAACCGTGCTGTACTAGCATAAACACACAAAGTACTGCTGTACTCCCTGCCTCACATAGCTGCAGTGTCTGTCACAGCACTACCACACACATAATTTTTGACATTTCCTCTGATAATTAGTCATTTTGGCACAAGCAAACCCGACTTTGTTAGGTCCTAGCCTCGGTTGCTTTTTACTAAGATCCACTCTGGGCATTTTTGCATAAAGCCTCTCCAGTCCATCTAACATTTGGCAGCCTTCTTGGATGCTTTGTGTGAAACATAATATGGAAGAGGAGTCCTCCAGGTAGCTGCACCCACATGCCTTCCAGACTCCACCTCCCCGGCCTTGCTGGCACCAGGACACCCCAGCTGCCGGAGCCACAGAGCTGGTTCTGGAGCCTGCGGGGACATGCGGAGCAGCCTTTGCTCTGCTCCCCTGGAAAACATCACCAGGCTCAGTTACATAGTTGTACTTGGAGGGCACTTGCCCTGAGCCATTCGGCACGGAGCTGAACTGCTCAAGTTCATGCTGCAGTTAGACAGCCTTTCAGTGCCAGATCAGAACTAAAAGAAGGATTTTTTTTTTTTAAACAATCTAGTGTTGTGGAGTTTGAAGCAAAACGTTGCAGAAGAGTAGTCAATGTATAGTTTAGATACATATTAAAATGTATGCAAAGTGTAAATAACTTGGTATCTCCAATTTTGGAGAGGGGAAGGCAGGGGATGGGGAGCCAGCAGAGTGGCTCTCTTGAGACACTAGTTATAAAATGAAAGGATAAAGAGCCTTTAACCTGTAGGTAATTGATGTAAACCTGCCCCAAATATGTAGGGACTGAAAGTCATTCCCATCAGTAGTCCAAGAGAAGTGATGTGTTGTCCTGCGTGTCTAATCAGCAAGAGACAGGTGCTACATCATTGAAATTGTCCCTTTTGGCACTTGCTTGCACCTGTGTTGGCAGCTTTATCCCAGCAGCTAGTGACTAGATTAGCACGGGGAATAGACTGGGTTTCTCAGTCATCCTTCTGGACACGGTTCAGACATATTCTTCAAATAATGCTGGGGAAACTTAGGGCTTGTTTCATGTTTTCTGCAGATAACTAAGGGACTTCAGTATTCAGGAGATACTTTACAAGTCCTGTGTTTACTAACATGCAAAACAGAAGAATAGATACATTCTGCCTAACAAAATAACTTCTCTGATAAAAATAAAGCTTTTACTAAATGAGCAATTGAATAACCGTGTTGGTACTCTCATTCTATGGCACGTTCCTGCTAAACCATGCTGTTTTATGGAATACTCCCTCCTCTTCAACCATATTGTGGCATACCTAAAACAAACGGTGCCCTGGATAAACTGTATTCTTAAATTCCACTTTGTAATTCTGTCATTGTGTGAACAAGAGAGTTCCTTTTTTTTTTTTTTTTTGTCTAGATGAAATGAATTTATATAATGCTTGGCCCAATGGGTATCCAGTTAGGCATACAGGGTAGGAGTCTAATGCTGAAACCACACAGCATCCAGGGGCTGCACTGGAAACTTTTTGTTTAGGTACTTAAGTGGGAGATGAGCTGTTGGGAAAATATAGGCCAGAGTAACAGTTTTATTTTTTATATTTCCTCTTTACTTCATCAACATCACCCTTTATCTCTGAGGCTGTAGATATGTTTTCATAAAGACCAGTTCTGCGAGTTACCAGATCTCTGGGCAATACAAATTCAGTCCAGATCAGGCACAATGGAACGTATATTGAATCAGCCAGAGCACATAGTACATACACATAATGACTGTTTATGCCAGCTTTATTCTTTGTGCTGCCTCAATGACAGCTGTGGGAGAAAAGGTGATATTTGATCAAACCTGAACTGCACAGAGGCAAGGTTTTGACTTTTTGAACAAACAATTACCTTAAGCTGTACCAGGTGAGTACATTGTATCAAGAGATGGTGACGTTTTTGATCCGGGATTAACTGCTGTAACTTTGGATTTACTGCCTGGTGGAGCCTTAGCCTGACTTTTATCCCCAACCCACTTATATGCTGTTTCTTAATGTATCTGCCATGAACTCCTTTACAAACCTACTAACCTATCTTCTTCCAAATCTTTTCTCTGAATTGCTTCTGCAGTAACGTCTGCGAGAAGTTTCTAGTGCCTAATGGCCAGATAAATGACCATTAGGAAATAATGGATTCATAAAATACAATTATGTAGCTTTATGAAAGCAATATTTTAGTGATTTGCAGCTAGCCTAGGGCACACATATGGTTATTGTGGACTTCTGTTGCTTTTGTCCTCCATCCCTTCTTACTGCTTGCTCTACCCGCTTACAGCATTGTGTTTCAGTTCCCTGAATTTGCCTGATTGAATAAGTCTTTGCAGTGGTATTTCCTAAGCATATAATGCAGGAGGTTCCCCAGGCATACTGGAGATGCTTAAAACTTCAGGAGGGAAAAAAAGATATTCAAAGCTTAAATCTATTTCTTCCCATTGTTTATGGTGTTACTTTTTGTAGTTATAGAAGTCTTCTGAAAGGATTGTTGAAAGGGTTGTCTTGCTTTAATCAACTTAGTAAACTTTTGTTTTGTCCTTTATGTTGATTACAAAAGCAGCTGACATTATGCTGTTTTCCTTGCACCTTTCAAGCCACTGCAGTGTGTTAATGGCTGGGTTGCACCTCACTGAGTGACAGAACTCCGCTTGCTCCATTTAAATACTGCTGCAAAAGCAGCACAAGAGAAAAAGGGTGTCTTTAAGGTCCTACCGAAACTCTGGCTAAGCTGGAGTAGTGGAATGACAAGAGATGTGGCAAAGAGAAATCACAGAAGTAGTGAAGAAAAAAGGGGTAGAAAGGCAAAGGGAGACACTGTTGCTTCGATAAATAGAGAGAAGGATGGCTGCGCAGACAGCATCAAATTGCTCCCCATCTCTGTTCTGGCACTTGCGGGTCTACTGAAAACAGGCCAGAAGGACATGCTGAATTTGTTGCTCCCGTGTGCCAGCCTCTTCTGCAGCAGTGAGAGAAACCAATCAGTGCTGCTTCAAAAGCAGCTGGAAACTAAAAAAACCCTGGTCCCCTGCTGCCTGGCAAGCAGCAGTACAGGGTCTTCTTGGTTTCCAGCCACTACAGAGGCTCCATTGACAAAATGTGTGCGGCATTTGAAGGAGCACAATGTGACAATGAAAGAACCTGAGGGAGACAAAACAAGGAAGGGGGAGAAAAGAGGGAGGGGGAGAGTTAAATGGGAATGTGGGAGCAAGCTGAAGGCAGGAGGACAAAAATCAAAAGAAAAATATGCTAATCACTGCAAAAGCGGTGATAAAAATAAATCATCATTTTTATATTTGACACCTCTGCACTGCTTTATCAAAGAATATAGTTGCGATAGCAAGACTCAGGGAAACAAAGTAAGACTTTATGAATGTTCACTCTCATCTCCTCTCTGAGATACAGACATGCTTACTTTAGTCCCCCACTTTCACAAATGCCATTACAAAGTACAGAGCGATTGGAAGATGCCAGGTGCCACACCAGGGACCACTTGGTGCTGTGAACTGTACAGTTCACATCCTCATCCTCTGTTCCAGAGAGAAGCAGAAAGAGTTCAAGAGCCCTGGAAGCCAGGAGGATGGTATGTCTTACTGTTGCTCAAAACAGCCGGGAGAGAAAACAAATGCTGCCCGAAACAAAGCCACGGAGCTGGCTTGTTTTCTCTTTTCCCTGGTACTTCACTGCATTGGCTAAGAGAGTAGAAACCCGGGTATCACTGATAGTTTAGACCGAAGCAGCATGGCTAGGTTTTCTTTCTTTTACCGCTGTCTGTCTGGCCTGTGGTGGTACATCTAAGAGGGGCATCCAGGAGCTCATGTGTTGTGCGTGTGGTAGCATTTTTGTGGTCTCCCAGCTGTCCCCACTTGCAGTGCTTGTTCAGGCTGAAGGGTGGTCTGGGGGTGCAAGAGCTGAATTTTGTTACAAAGCAACTAAATTGGAAGGAGCTCCCCAGATGTCCTCACACGGCTCATGGCTTTTCAGTCCATGGGTCCATCTTGAGCTACTTCAAAGTAAAATCCACTGGAATGTATACAGGGTGAATGCAGGGTCTTCCACCACCAACAGTTTCACTCCATATAGCTTGGGAATAGCTTGGCAACATAGACATGCAGAAGACAATACTGCTTGGGAGAGAGCACTAATGTCTATAGATTTTCTGGGAATTCTTGGTACTTTCTGAAAGGTCAGAGAAGTGCACATAAAAATTGAGAGAGAACAATAGAAATGCTGCTGATAGTTTCAAGAGGCGCATCAGCCAGGAACCAAGAAGAGGGTAAATTCTGTATTGCCCAAGCTGAAAGTGGGTAAGCTCAATTTACCTGTGTTTGCCTTTGAACACCCTGCTGTCAACATCTTAAATGAGCTTTTCTTTTTAACCAAAGGAAGGCTTCTATCCTGATGACAGGAGTTTTGAAGTTAATAAAGCCTTCTTAAAAAATTCTCAGTTATCATTCGTGTTTAAAATAAAATGCTTCCATTTGCTCTTTTAAGTTGGCAGTTACTTTCAGTCTTGAGAAATTACTCCAGTAAAGTAGGTTACTGCTTAGGTCAAAAAAATTGTCTGTTTCTCCAAAGCAAGCTTAATTTGAGCATGACAGATGGCATCTATACAATCCCGGTTTTATATCAGTGATCAGTTTGTCTTTCTCTATTGGAATGGTAGGCAGTGCAGAATGGAACTGATTTTCTTCTGATACTTTTACTAGTGACTTATTGCATGTTATAATTTTGAAAGAACCAGCAGATGCTTTAGCAGTTGTAAAATTAGACCACCATCGCATCTCTCTCAAGAAACCTGGACAGGCTGGAGAGGTGGGCCTGTGTGAACCTCATGAGGTTCAACAAGGCCAAGTGCAAGGTCCTGCACATGGGTCGGGGTAACCCCCAGTATCAATACAGGCTGGGGGAAGAAAGGATCAAGAGCAGCCCTGCCGAGAGGGATTTGGGGGTACCGGTGGATGAAAAGCTGGACATGAGCCGGCAATGTGCACTGGCAGCCCAGAAGGCCAACCGTACTCTGGGCTGCATCAGGAGAAGCATGGCCAGCAGGTCAAGGGAGGTGATTCTGCCCCTCTACTCTGCTCTGGTGAGACCTCACCTGGAGCACTGCGTCCAGCTCTGGAGCCCTCAGCACAAGAAGGACATGGAACTGTTGGAGAGGGTCCAGAGGAGGGCTACTTAAATGATCCGAGGGCTGGAGCACCTCTCTTATGAGGACAGGCTGAGGGAGTTGGGCTTGTTCAGCCTGGAGAAAAGAAGGCTGTGGGGAGACCTGATTGCAGCCTTTCAATACCTAAAGGGGGCCTATAGGAAAGATGGGGAAAATCTTTTTAGTAGGGCCAGCTGTGACAGGACAAGGGGTAATGGCTTTAAACTAAAACAGGATAGGTTTAGACTAGATATAAGGAAGAAATTCTTTACAATGAGGGTAGTGAAACACTGGAACGGGTTGCCCAGAGAGGTAGTAGAGGCCCCATCCCTGGGAACATTCAAGGCCAGGTTGGACGGGGCTCTGAGCAACCTGATCTAGTTAGGGGTGTCCCTGCTCACTGCAGGGGGGTTGGACTAGATGACCTCTAGGGGTCCCTTCCAACCCAAAACATTCTATGATTCTATGACTCTATGAAATCCCCCATTGAATAGTAGTTTAAAAGGATGGGATAGTGTTTATTATTTCATCTGTTCAGTTCACATATAGTAGACCAAATTAATACTGTATTTTCCAATTTACCATTTCAGGATTTTTCCATCTGAACTGTAAGTTAGTTTAAAGTAAAGGTGTCTTGCTTCATCTGTGAAATCTTAGCTGTACCTTTTACATTGTAGGAGGAAGTGATAGCAAGGGCTGTAGAGGAACTACCAGCATGATGAACAAATATATAGAGATGCCTCTCAAAATATTGTGCGAAAAACTATTTGATACTTCTAGGGATTTTTTTTTTCTTGTTTTGGGTATGTCTCATAGGCTGGCTCTGTCTACATTAATGAGTAATTCATCATAACAGAAATAGATCACCATATTGAAGTAGTTAGTGCTGAGAATCAGGATGTTTGTTGTGAGCACTTCAAGGATTTGAACTTCAGGCTACCTTTAATGTGATCGCTTGGGCTGGCTCTTTTCACCATGCAAGTGGTTTAAAGCTGCCCAAAGGCCCACTGATTGGTTTGGACTCTTACATCACCACTGGAGGCTGGAGTGCATTTCATGTGCGCTGGGCAGAGCTGCTGGGTTAGCTCCCCACGAAGGGAATTCAGTGCTGCTCTGCACCAAAACTGCTCTGTGAACCAAACCATGGAGTACATGGGGATGGTCAGGGGATGAGATTTGTTTCCAAACTGCGCTAGTGCTCCGAACCAAAATGCTAATGTATAGGCAACCATATACATTTTTGTGGCTTTGGGAAGACACTGCATGTTTTTCAGTTGTACCCAGCAATTTTGCATGGTAATGCTGTATGTCTACTTGTATACTTTTCTGGCCAGCAACTCTGGTAAGTTCTCTGTGTTAAATGATGCAAAGACCAAAGCCAGCTACTCTGAATCTTTATGTAAGCAGAGAACTCCTTATATATGTACTTCACCTGCAACTCAGGAGAGCAGATTTTATCAAGTGATAACGACTGTGGTCCTCACATAAACAATACGAAAAACTGGTTTCCAAGCTGCGTGATGAAATAACCGCAATGTAAATTGAGGAAGTTTTACTCCAATTCTCCAAAAAAGAGGAAGTGATGGGTTTGCCAAATCAGAAAAAGAGATTGTCTGTGATCGAAGAAAAATGCTCTACATAGGATAACACATAAAGGGTGAAGGAAAAAAAAGCCTGGACTTGCGTAGGCTTCATTTAAAGCAATGTGCTTGAAAATTCATTCACTTAGATGTTGGATATTAGAATAAATAAAGTCCTTTCTGTCTACTCAGTTGGAAAAAAACCCACAGTACTGATCACTTCCCCTAGCTGACAAACTTTGGGCAGTCCACAGGAAAAAGGACACAGATGTAATAGCTTGAAATGATGATACTTGGGACTTTTAAGCAGCTGATTTTTAAAACTTCACCCACATTAAAAGTTTGGTTTTGCTGCTAGGAGCAACCTTTCTCTTTCATATCTCAGCTTGTATGATAGACTTCTCTTTTCACATATGTTTTAAGCAATGAGTACAGCACATAAATATATTTCAGCATCTGAACAAAAGAGAAATTTTCGTTCCAACTCACTTATTTTGATACTTAAACTTGAAAAGCAAGTTGATACATTCTAAAGCTCCATGAAAAGTCTTCTGTGTCTACAATTAAGGAAAAAGTTAACCAAAAGCATCAATCAAAACCTGGAAAGAATCAAATATGAAGTTTGAAAAATTAATTAGCTCACCAGAGGTGACTACAAGTAACATTAGAAATTAAGATACAATACAGTACATGGATGTATTATTATAAGATCAGAAGTCAGAACTCACGAATGCTAATTCTGACTTTGTCAATGTTTTTCAGCTTTTGTCAAGTCGTTACTATTCAAAGTTTCCCACCCGAGCAAAGGAATATTAATGCTTCGAAGAACAGAAGAAAGAGTTCAACACTTAACAATTCACCTTTCTGATTTCTAGTTTATTTATTTGAATGTTTTAATTCTGATTAGTCACATTCATTTGTGTAATTTCAGTTCCCTGGCTGGATTGCCAGAGCTCAGGCAAGTTTCTAGTGCAGCTGCTGGTACGAGTACAAAATCTACTTTCAGTTAACTCTTGCATATATGATTTTTGCATTTGTTCAACAAACGATCAGGCACGTTTTGAATGAATGCATGTTTCCAGAAAGCCAATAGAAAGGAATGTAAATTGAATAGTGAAAAAGCATCTGAGTGCTAAAAAAGAGAATTCCTACAGTAGTGTACTCTGTTGGCTTTGCTCTAATACTCTTGAATTTCTTCCACTGGAGTCTGATCCATAAAGGGATTTGGTCACTTAAAATAGCAATTAAGTCCTAAAGTTCAGAGGATGTGCTGTTAGAACTTCAGTTCCGCTTCTGTTTAAACTTTAATAGAGAGCGCTCACATTTACTTAATGGATTATACCCACAACCTGCCTTCCACGTTGCTTGGCTAGCTGCCAAAGGGAATGGTGGCACCTAAAATCATGGGCACTGCAGGACATTCAGGCAAATGTGCTGTGCTGCCATGAAGGTGCCTGAGCTCCCTGAGAGCCTCCTTATTTTGACCTGGAGGCTCCTTTGGCACCTGCGGTTTTGCATTTGCACATATTCAGAGCTGCGTCTGTCAACTTGCAGCTTACTGCCACTGGGACCTGACCAATACCCCAGCTTTGGTGCAGTGACACCGGGGCTCTCGTAAGGGCCAGGTTTGGTATGAGTGGCGGGAGCAGGACAGATTTCTCTTTGTAAAAGGCAGAAGAAGGAATTGCTGCCATCCACTTTTGTGCAATACCCAGTTTGGTTCAGATTCCTGCCAGTAATATTTTGAGGATAGTCTCCCAAGCTGTAATTTTCCTATCCCCAGATTAGAGGCTAAATTTGCCCAGGGAGCTGGGAGATGCTGCTTCCTGGGGAGCTAAGATGTTGTCAGTCAACTGTGGCTCCAGACTCCTGGCACGTCACACGCTAATTAAAACCTGCTTCTAGAATGTCTTTTGCACTGCCTTGAAATGTCATTCTAGTTTAGGAAACTTTCAGAGGCAGACATGCTCAGCTCCTTTCTGAGTCGGAGGGGGCTTCAACCTACATTTTCCTGGGCTTCCTCTGCCTCAGCACACCTTATCTCCCTCTTTCTAGTTCTGGCCCTAAACCAACACAAGTGTATTTGTTTCCTGATTAGAAGATATTTTTGTAAAGCTTTCCACCTCATTTTTGCAAAACTAAAAGTTTCCTCATAGTCAGACACTACAGATAGCCTCAGGTTTAGTTTTTAATCTGGACTGGAGGAGGCCCACAGATAAGGTCTCAGTTCAGTCTGATAAAAGACCAGGAGCTGTTTGCAAAAATGGCATCCAGATTTTGAACATCTCCTAGGTGTTCCTGATTTTATTCTCTCAAATGAACACAAAAATGTAAAGTATCCTCCCTTCCACCCCAGGTTTACAACAAGCTTAGAGATGCAGGAGTTATAACAACTGTATCTCTCAAACAGATGTGTTTTTTCAATTTGATTGGGCTTTTTAAATTTAAATTTGGTCAGCCTCTTTAAATTTGATCTCTAAAGAAGGCTTGCAGAACTCCTGAGCAATTGTTAATGGGTCACCTGATAAGTCATGGAGATCAATTCTTCTTATCCTCAACCATTACATCCCTATTACAAGTGAGTACACAGAGACAGACAGTGCAGGCTTTTACTTTAACTTAGTCCATACAGATTAATTAAAAAAGTCCAGTGCAGATGATGCCAAAAGAAAAAGTCCAAAGCATGAAAAAAGAAAAAACCCAACAAAAAAGGAATTACATCATTTCCTTGTATCTTCCCTAAGGACAAGGGATTGGAGAGTATGAGTCAGTCTGAAGAAATGAAATAAAAACAGCCCAGCTTTTAGTGACTTTTCCTTGTTCTTACCTTATGGAGCAGAGCAGACCATCGAGAACGAGCAGCAGAAATCTGACTGCTTGATAGGTTTTAAAATAGGAGTGAAGGTGTACATGTGGATAGCTTGGCAATTTGAGACAAAGATATAGTGACCAGGAAAAGTGGACTTGAATGTGGGGCAGTGTGGCCTTGTGCACATCACATTTACTTCTGCCTACAGTCAACTACAAAGCAGGTGTGCTCTGCAGCTAGTGGGTGAAATATTTGCAAAGCTCCTTAGAGAGAAGAACATGTTATGTGTCCTTTTGAGTGCTCGAGCCTCTTCTTTATACCCCTGCTTTCCAGTCTACAATACAGAGGTTCTGGGAGGATGAAGTGGTGGATGACTTACACACTACTTTCTTGGTATAGGGACTGTATATTTTGTCCATGACATCACAGCGTTAAATGTTCTGGCAAATGACATTTAATAATGCAACCTATTTTTCTGCGTAATAACACAGTGAGTGAGAATTATCTGGATACTAATGAACTTCCTACTGTGTCAAAATGGTATTGTTCATTTCTGTTTAAATAATGCTTAAGATAATGAAGGATCGGCTGTTTGAGCCAGGGGTTTGTTTGATAGCATCCTTTGCAATTCAATAAAACAAGGATATTCACCAGGTCACCATCTCTGAGGCAGTAGTTACGCATATGACTATAGCATATTTGTTGTATGCTGAGAAAAAAAAAAGTGGGTTTGTCTATGGCTAACAGCCCCTCTCTTCACATGGAAATCTGTATTTTGGACTTAGAAGACTAAGTGTCCTCCTGCCATTACATGTCACCATTAGTTAAAAGAAATAGGATTTTTAAAGTATATGGGACAAATCTTTATTATTTTGTGAAAAGGTTAAACTTCTATTTTATCCCTTATAAGTTCCCAAGTGAAACTTGCTTACAAGCTGCTTGTTCACTTGTTATTGTGCTGGGATATATATTCCACTGCTGGCGTGGTTACAGTGTCTGGGAGTCCTTGCAGCACAGGAGCTAAGAAATAGACGTTTCAGTGCTGCTTCATGTGAGGTACCGCTTGCAATGATAGAACAGACAATTCAAGAAATTACTCTGATAGACATAATTCTGTGTGATAGACATGGGTGGAGAAAACAAAAAAGGCGTTACTCTCCGATGGCAGTGAAGCTTTTCAATGATCAAACCCAGTAACTACCCTGGAGCCTCCCAGGTCAGAGCTTACAGGGCAGAGAGCTTAACTACCCAACTCAAGTTACATTGTCCCCTGATTCCTGAGACTTCATTTGAGAAGGAAGGGATTTGGGGTCTCCTTTTGCCCATATTTTTGCAATTTTTTATTCTTTTCTGTTTTCCACCTCTAATTTCCACAGTCTCTGCTGTCTTTTTATATCATATTCCTTCCTTGCTCCAAACTGCTAGTCTGGCAAGCATGAAGACATTTAAAGGACGTCAACCAAGTTACAAGTGTGTGTAGGACTGATGGAGGATTTAAGATGAGAAGATGGGAAAGACCTACCTGGCAGTATACATATTATTTCTTTTAATGGAGCCAAAACCTCCTGAGATTCATTTGATTGCACCACGGTCTCAGTTTTCATTTAAAAATAAGTCCCTGTGAAGAAATATTTATGCCCATACTGATGCCTGAGTGTGCAGTCTGAAACAATAGCTGTGAGCAATGCTGATCTGCATCATGAAATTAATACTTCAAGGAGAGGTGTGCAGTAGCTTCAGGGCCCCCTGAAAACTTTATCAAATTACTCCACGTTTCAGGAGGACAAAACTGTGAAGACCTTATTAAGCCTTCTAAAACTCTGGCTTTTGCGGGAATGACCTCTGTGCCTCTGTCAGCCTACAAGGGGCAAATGGGAATGAACCATGGGATGGGCATGAGAAGCCAGGACCACACAGTCTTCATGTCACGCTGTGCCTTGGGCAGAAGCTTGCAATCATCTGACCCTGTCCTCAGCATCTGTTTCCCCGAATTGCAAATAGTTGCATTACCATCATGCTGTTCTACCATCCTACAAATGCAAATTTGCCCTATGACAGAACAAGTCCTACCTCTGATGGAATAGATTTCGCCATCCCATGTCATGTGTGTGTTTTATGCTGCAGGTCCTACATAACCTTAAGAAAAAACTTCTGATGTGTACTACTGATTGTTTACACACGTTATCACAGAGAAAAAAAACAGGAAAGGAAAGCTGGCAGCTCACGCTGCCAAGAGACCTGGCAGTGGCTAGAATCACATTCAGATCATTTCCAGTCAATAGGCTTTGTTTTCTTTTTAAAAAAACCCTTCCTAGAAAGTTGCTGCACTGTTCTTTTTTCTCCATTATAATCAGTCCAGAGGAGTACTTGCAATGACTCCTGTCCTTCTGACCAATGCAGGCAATGTCATGTGATCCTTCCAGACAGAAAGTGGAAGGTGTAGTAGGATACCATGCTTTATACAGGTTCAAAACATGCTTGGAGCTGTGATCGTGGTTCTGTGTGATAAAGGCCTTTCAATGATGAAATAAGGGACTTGTGGTGCAAATAGAAATCAATGCCAAACGAAGAAGGAACAATGTGATAAAGTTTAGGACCTAGGCATGTTTCTCATCTGCAGGTCAAGCTCTGCAAGTGGACTTAAAAGGATGAGTGCTGGAGGACTGGGACGCCAGCTGCCTGCATCTAAGGATAGCCTGTAGCAGAGGGAATGTTTCCTTGGCCAGCTAAGCCAGAAAAGCTCACGGCTTTTCTGAAAACATTAGAGGGAATAGAATAATAGGATCATAGAACACCAGGTTGGAAGGGACCTCAATGATCATCTGGTCCAACCTTTCTAAGCAAGGGCACAAATAGATACCAAAGCAAGTTTAATTAGAGTCTAACTGAAATTCTCTCAAATGTGTTTAAATCTGTGTTGTATCAGCTGATCTGTGCCCATTCACATGTGCAGGCAATACTGGAAACTTTATTAGGGTGAAAAAAAAGTTGCAAACTTACATCATCATCTCAAGTACTACAATCCCTGCTAGTCCAGACCCAAGCTTCAGGAGTCCTTGAGTTTCAGTATAAAACTATTCCCATTAGGCTAAGCATTTGGGGGATGCAAGACTGCAGTTTTTGAAAGTGCTGACTCATTTTCCAATAAGAGCCTTAATATTAACTGCACCTGAAGAGATACAACATAAGCAAAAATAAAATGTAAACTTTAGTATCAGCATAAGTATCAGACATTCATACCAGCATCATCCAGAGAGAAAAACAAAAAGGAAGTTCCAGTGCAAGCAATCACAGTGCTAAAGACCTCTAGCACGAATTCTGTGTGAGAAGATGCAGTGGTGTTAGCATCAATATTTTTCTTTGACGTCTTAATCATCGGGAGCACAAAGACAGCAGCTTACATGCTGCAGTGGCAGTAGGGCTGTGATAAATTTACTTCACATCCAGTGTCAGATTCCAGATGCAAAACCAAAACACAAGGATTATCTTCTGTTCTTGTAAAGCATGTAGGAAAGTGACAAAAGCTATCTGGTTTTGACATCTAAATGAGATACACTTGAGGAGACTACAGTTAGGATCCTCGTTTTGCTATGTCATCCCTAGATAAGGAAAGACCAAAGAGAACCATTTAGATGCTGAAGTTGCCTACAGGTTACAGCATGTGCTGCTAGAGATACAGTCACGTCAGAGATTCTGGCTGTTAGGTCACATGCCCCAAGACACCAGTGCAAGACATAAGAAGTCCGTGACACAGGAAAGCCAAAGTAATTCTGTAAGTTGAGAGGTCAGAGAGATGGCGAAAACCATAGCTACAAAGAAAACCAAAAAAGTGATGTTATTCAGTCAGAATTTGGTGAGAAACTACCAGCTTCTGCTATATTTTTCTTGTGAGAGGGACAAAGTTGTTTTCTCCTAAAGACTGACAATGGTAAGACACTGGAGTGGAGAAATTTCATATCTGGAGCCACTCCAGACCAACAGAAGTGGAAAAGAAAACAACCTTGAAATAAATGGACTTTGGTGCCCAAATCGTCATCCAGAAGACCTAATCCTGATCTGAGCTACTTCAGATGGCAACAATAATATGTGCCAGACTCCCAA
Source organism: Gorsachius magnificus (assembly GCA_034008185.1). Lineage (NCBI taxonomy): Eukaryota > Metazoa > Chordata > Aves > Pelecaniformes > Ardeidae > Gorsachius > Gorsachius magnificus. The sequence goes on from CM067084.1 coordinate 62,651,846, forward strand.
ACTTACCCCCGTGTATGAACTTTTTACACGTTTGGGAGTAGGGGGAAAGGTTGGATGAGCTAATTCTGGCTGAGGTTATCCTGGTTGCCTGTTGCAGGCCAACCGGGAATATTTTTTAGTTTAGCTCTTCTGCAAGAACTGTCTGACTTCTTTTCATGAGAAGAGTGAAGGAGGACCAACACTGTTAATCATTTTACAGAAAAGCCGTTGTCCACCTTCATCTCACTCATGACTCCTGCAAATGTCAGACAGGCTCTGGCTCAGAGCCAGCACGTGGTAGTGGCAGCAAGAACTCCTTTTCATTAGTTTCTTTAAGTCACTTTTTACCTTACAGACCTGAAACGAGATGAATCAAAAATAACTGCTTGCTTGAAAAGGGATACTGACTTGTTCATTAAACCTTGGTGGGGCACTAGGTGCAGGCACTTGAATGATCTGGAAAGTATGAGAAGAACTTGGCTGGGAGACAAAACCAGAGCTGATATGTGATAATGGCAAAAACAGAAGTAGAAGCTATATAATGCAGGCAAATTCCTATTGAATGCCTCTTTGTCTTGCTTTAAAGAAATACAGAGAAGCACTCAAGATGTACAGATAATTAGCCAGTGTTCCTCACTGCAGAGCTCAAGGAAAGAAGGAAATGCTTCAAGGGTTAGTTCCTGGCTATATGGAATAGTGCTGGGCTGAAAGCAGGCAGCTGGAGTTCATCTTGACAGTCCCGCAAACCATTTTATCACAAAAAATATACAGTAATCAGTAAGAAGCAGCCACAGTATTTTCCCACCACTTTGTGCTTTGTAGGCATATAGGGAGGGGGGGAGAGAAACTACAGCATGGGGTTCATGCTGCACATGAATAGTGAGCTTGGTCCATGTTTAAAAAGAATGTATCTATCTTGTGGAAAGAGGAAAAAAAAGGAACTGTGATCGCATGTGAAATTCAGCCCTTCCTCTTGCCTACTCATTATTTGTTCTGTTTCTAAGGGCAATGTTTCTTGCATACTTGTTCATGTACCATATCGAAGGAATAAAAATGAGTCAATAAACGGACGGATGTTACATTCTGTAATGTCTTTGCATCTGTCTCCACTGCTACTCTACCAGCTGGGGAGAGACTCTAGAAGCATCAGTCCCTGCTTCACAGGCTGATCACCAGCTCGGTGAAGACAAAATTTCTCCTACTTACTGAAGTACGAAAGTAGAAGCAGCAGAGTATTATACGTTCAGAGAAAGTGATATTGGTTACTTTCAGACATAAGAGTATTGGCTTAGCCTTCTTAGCATCTGGTTTTTATTTATGCCAATCTGGGTCTTAAATTAAATCACTGTATTTCAATGTGAAGTTTCATTATGTTTTTGATATAGAGCTTTCATTGTCTCAGTGTAAAGGTATGACTCTGTCATCTTAAAAAACAAGATGTGTTGTGTGCCACCATACTTTGCAGTTTAGATTCAGGAGTACAATCGCTCTTCAGGTTGTACTCAGTTCCCAGGTCAAAGCGCAGACCTGCTTTAATTGGATCCTTTGAACACTGACATTGAAAAAAAATAATTATAGTGGTAGTAAACTCAAAGGCAAAATGACCCAATGAGGTTTCTGGTTCAGGCAAGTTCTTACACTGTTGTACTTCTACTAGTTCGCTTCCAGCTGACGCATGATGTATAGATAGTTGTTAATGTGCTATGACCCTGTTGTCAGAAAGAAAGTCCTGGTCTTGGCCTCAGAGAGGTAATTAACATGAGTAGGAAGAGTTTCTATCCTATTTTGTAGGTTCAAACCCCATAGGATTGATGGCATGACAGCAAACACCTCTTCAGGCGTTTTAGAGACACATTTACTAACTCTGTGAAATTATGATACAGTCTTTGTGTGATTGGAGGCATTTGTATTTTCCTCTTACACATCACATCCCTGTGGTCAGGGTGGAAGCATTGGTCAGGAGTCAGCTTGTCAGTTTGAAAACAAAAATGTTACAAAATTTTTCTACAAGTCTGTCAAACCTGAAGTGCTCTCCCCGGGGTCCTGATGGGCTGCAGCAGCGTTGCAGTGTGGTTTCTGCCTAGGAGAGGGGCTCCTAGAGCTCACAGCTCCAGAAGAGCCCTCCGCACAAGTAGTCCTGGGGCTGGGGGGGTGGGGATTGGGATCCTACTTGAGCCAGGAGCAAAGAAGCCTTGGAAGCTCTGCATTTAACTTTATTTTGGCCTCCACCTCTGTAGTAGTCAGCTTGCAACCCCAGCTCAAGCCAAAATTTGCCTGCCTGCCAGGCGTCCTGCGGAGGAGGCGGCAGAGGTTTATTGCTATTTCAGACTGACCTGGGCTGAGGGTCCCAGGGTTTCCAGGGTCCCAGTCCAGCTGGCTTTCTAGGCTCCACAAGCCTGCCTGGAGTCTCGAAGCCATGGCAGATGCTGACACGGTTCCTGTTGATTTCCCTACTGCTTACCCCACTTTCTCAAAACGGCTGCTGTGATCCCTGGAGAGCACCTTTCCTTTTGGAAATTATGTGTGTTAGTATTTCCACAATTTTTTTTTTTAATTTTATTTTTCCTGCTCAGTGGGAACTATCACAGGCTTTTTTCCCCTCTAATCTGCACATAAACCAATTTCAAAATGCCAAAATTTCATCCCTTCAGATATTCTGGGCTTTGTAAATGTTGGTATTTAAATCCCAAGAAAGATTTAATAGATTCAAAGGGAGAGACTCAAAATGTAGCAGATTGCACAGGATTACCCTAACAGAGGGAAAGGTAGAGAGCTCTGTGACAAGGTCCAGCTTCTTTATGTTTAAAATTTGGGAAAGTTCACCCTATGAAGGGATTGTAGCCAGGTTCTTCAGTCTTCCATATTCTTTATGCTGAACAAAACCTGGAAATTCATAAAAGTAATTTTTGCTCCCTCTGCAGCTCTGCTAAGGTCTCTGCCCAGTTGTAGAACCATCGCTGACATTTGTGAAGACAGCAGCTGTCATTTTTAATGCTCTCCTTTGCGGGCTGTTTTCCTTTTAAGGCTGACAAACCAGCGCCTAATCACTCTTGAAAAAAAAAAAAAGGTTAATGTTGATGCATAAGGAAAAGTCCATAGCTTCCTAATTCTTAAACTTCCTGTGCTCCTGCAGCTGAACAATATAGAATTGTGTTGAGAAAGAAAGCACGTTCCCAGTGGTACCTGTCTGAGCTTGGGATTACACCATCATTTTAGGATACACCTAAATGCAGTTTTAGAAGGCTCCAAAGCCAACATTTGCCTGAACATCTAGTGTTGCCTTAGTTTTAGTACCAGTTTTATCTACCTTTTGCGGTTAACAATGTCTATTTTTAGACGATTCTGGGGTGCTATGGTTTCCAAACCAGGAAGCCCCTGCAGCCATTCTGCTGGGTCAGATGAGTAGGAAAAAGAGAGCAAAGCATCAGTCCTTTCTAACCACTATATCTCTGCAAGGCTTCTGAAAAAAAATTACAAATAGCTTTCTGCTTTAGCAGAAAACTTCCTGTTATTTATATAGTCCTCTCTGTCACCTAATGCGAGGTGTCAAGTTTTTAACTGAAATTTAAAGTATCAAGTATTATGCCTTCATGAAGCTGAACCAGTTTTTATTTCACCACTTCATTCTCATGGGCACTACCAGGAGTGGCATGAGGAGAAAAGTGAAATGAGGAAGTTTTGGGATGACTGTTTTCTGCTAGAAGTTCTCGCTCTTTTTATATTAGAAGGAATTTTGGGAGGGGCGAAAAGAGTCTTTTGGGTAATGCACCCTCAACATGCTGTATGTGCTTTCAGCTCTCTATTTTGCCTCTATCCAAGCCTTCAGGAATAGGGCCTTTAACCTTGCAGATATTACAAGACACGGTAGAATATTATTTCTTGTGTGTGTTAAGGTAGAAGAGAACAGTGTGGTATGGCAGAATGGTATTTGGCACTGTGAGATGATGGGGCTAAAAATTAGGAGACTGTGGTATTTTTCTGCCTCTCTAACATTTTAATTTTCTTCACAAGTGTGTCATTACATATTACTCCTCCCATCCTCGCATCATCAGTAGAATAAAGGCTATTAGAGAGTGTTTGGAGTAGCAGGACAGAAAGTATAGTGTGGGTCCTCTTACTGCAAAGCAATTCCATTGCCACAGAGTGCGTCTGAATTTACAAAGGTGCAAGCATGGAAGTGGGCAATCTGGCTCCACAGGCAAACTACTGTTTTACGGGAGTTGATCCAAGGAATCCAGAACCCCAAGAAACAGCAATCAGGAGGTGTCCGTGCTGCGGCTTTTCTTTAGGGAATGAGGGTAAGGACCCAAACCAAGGTATTTTTCTTGGTCTCTACAACCACCATAAGAGGTTTGCTTGTCAGGAACAGCTGTATACAGGTTCCTATCATTTTAAGTGATAAGCAAGAAGAAGAGTATCAAAAAGCCCTGCACAAGTGTGTGTTTCCTGCAAAACTCTCTGTGTCCTGTCTTCCCTCTCCCTTGGCAGCAATAGATGGAACAAATCTTTCCAACTTAACAAAGGTGCAGTAGGCTTTTCTGCAGACCATTTTCATTGCCTCTCCCCAACTGTTTTGGTTTTTGAGGTAAGACTGGTTTAATTTTTCAGATCTGCTAGGATTTGGCCTGCATGTTTTGTTTTCCTTTTCCTGTGTTATTGCAGACTTGTGCCCTTTTTGCTTACTTTTTGATTGGCAGCCAGATAATGACACTCAAGAACTGATTTGTTGTGATGGTTTTTTTAGGAATATTTTTTTTTCCATGGTAGAAAAACCAAAGGCAGCAAAATTGAGTTTAAAAGTTTAGCATTCACAAGCATTGGTTTTATTCAGAATAACTTTCAATTTTCTCACTTTAAAATACAAACAACCAGAACTGTTATAACAACAATGGTGTCATAACAAGTCCCAGATTTGTTCATTGTTGTCCAGTCTGCTTTTAATTGTCTGAGCATTACAAAAGTAAATCCAAAAGTTTTGAGTTAGCAGCATTTAAAAATCTGTGCAAATCTGGAACTAATAAGGCTTGTACTGAATATTAGTTCTAGAAAGGAAGGCCATTTCAAAATACATTAATTTGTGCCCATTGCTACCTTAAGTTTTGGCCCGAGTTGACTTTGTACAGAACTGAGGGATGTTATGTATGACATTAAGAGAGAAGCCAAGCCCAGAACTCAAGAGGATGGACAATGCTAGATGTGACTGGGGAAATAGGGGTGCCTGATAATGTAAGAGCAGTGAAAAAATTGCAACCATATTGCTGTAAAACAGTACATAAACAAAGGCACCAAACAGATGGGGTAGATGCACTTTCAAGAATTCTGTGTGAAGGAAAGTACCGCTAATTTGGATTGCAGAAGGGATGGAAAAAACCCCCATGTGAATTTGTGCAGCCACCTGCCATTAACTTACCTAAAGTCAAGTGAAAGTTATTGTGTGGCTAGACAGACAGAAAGGGAGACTACTAAAAGTATTAAAAGGAAACAGCCGAGCTTTCCTACTACAGCTACAGATATAAGGCATAAAGTGAAAGAATAATCAGGGAGAATTTGAACCTAGTAATCATTAGATCAATAAAAAAGAATTCATTTAGGACAACTGGGAACTTAAGAATGTAAAAGCAAGCACAAAAGTGATGTTTTGGCCAGGAATGTCTGGACAGGGAAAATAATTTTTTTTTCTAATGTCAGCAGAAAACTTTGTCTAAATGTCAGCAGCAAGAAGAAAATGTGAAATCGTCAGCAAAAAGAAACATTTATCATTCCTGAACTTCCATGTCACCTATGGCAACTTCTGGGAACAAGCTTTTCTGCAGGGATTATTATGAATATTTATTGGCAATGGGTTTCAAATATTTTTAAACATCTCCCTGAAAACAAAATATGTCATTGGATGTCCACTCCAGAATGGCGTTCTGTATCTGAGAGGAGAAAAAAGTGAACAGTACACCTACTTTTAAGCAAGATCCAGGAAGATTTTCAAAAACACAAAGGGTAAGGTTTTTTTGGTTTTGCTGTACAGACACAGCTGATCCTAAAATGCTGAACAAATGAACCCAATGTAGCCTTATAAATCATTGTTCATCACAGTGAAGCAGTTATGGAGGAGCTCTTTAAAAAACCCTGAATCAAATAAGAAAAGGTAGAGAATATTCGTAATAGGTTATTAGCAGATAAACGTGGGAAGTGTAGCCACGCTCTGGTAGGTACCCAGTTCACCACTGCTTCCCAGGTCCCACAGGTCTAACTGGCTGATAGCACCTTACAACTGTAAGGGCTGAAAAATGACAGGAGTGTCTCCTCAGCACTTTCAAGCGTGTGAAACCTTCAGACAAGGCCACCACAGTGCAAACCGCTCAATCTTCAAGGCAGCATATGTAACCGCAGCAGAAGAGTGGATTGCTCCCTATCGACCAGGCTGGCCATCAGAGCCCTCTCCTGCTGCAAAATATCCCTTCTGACTAGGTCAGCATAGGAGCTTGTCCTCCTGTCTGTCCCTTCCCCACTGAATACGTAGTGGGGGTGTATCCAAGGTGCCGCTGGCAGCTTTTCATGGTACGACACCCCACTCCTCGTTTTGTGGGATGGGTCGGAGTTCTGGGCTGAGGTTCACAGAAGGTACCTGTGCTGTTGGACAGAGGGAGGGCTTGGCTCTGCTGGTGGGGTAGAGGAAGAGGTCCCTATCTTTGCTTGCCATAAAAGCAGAACAAGTTACACCTAATAAAGAAAAGATGATTGACCTGCAGGTAAAGACTAGGGGTAAGTAGGTATTTCTCTGCCTACTATCATCCGAGTCAGATGCTCATTTTGAAGCTACACTTAAAAGATATTTTGATGGAGTTTAACAACCCAGAACTTAGGGGCAAGAGGGTTTCTTTGAAAAAATGTTTTGGGGCTTGGGTTTGGTTTCTTTTGTAAATTGTGACACTAGCTGCATGAAATGTATATCCTACCACAGAGTCTATGCTGGGACTACGAAACCCAAAAGTTAAAGCAGGGCATAGCTTAAGACCACAGTAATGCACAATTTCTGGAAGAACTAGACCTGTCCTCTATGACTGTTCTCCAGTAAACAGCACAGGCTCTTGTTTTTTCTGCTTAGAGTAAGACCCAAAGGACTCTCAGAATACCAAAAAGGACAATACCCTTTTTGTATTTTTGTACCAAATTTCCGCTCTGTAAAATGCTAGGTTATTCATTTTACAGCCTGATTACCAGATACCAGAATATATAATCTACCATTTTATTTTTCAGGGAGAATACTTCAAAAAAGCTGAGTGAAACTAATGCAGTTTGTATTCATTTTGTCATAATCAGAGGCATTGCTGTTTACAAAAACATACCTCTGAGTTTTAAGAAGACAGTAAGAAAAGGGCACAGTCTCCCGTCACACCCAGGATTATCATGTAACACACTCAGTAAGGGGGAATTTAAGCCACTGCTGTCTTCTGTGTCACAAGATAGAAACAAGTCCCATGCATGCAAAGGCATGAAGAGGAACTGCTATAGTCCTTTAGACTGCCTCAGGCCACTGGAATGGTAAAAGTGAGGATAAGGCAACACCATCTCCACTTAGCGCAATGAATAACGAGAATTTTTAGCAAATAGGCATATAGGGGGTTTTTTTAGGGGTGAGTTAACACTGGAAATTATAATCTGTTCCAACCACTTCACCCTCAAGCTGGGAAAGCAAAAATCCTAAATCTAAGGAAAGAGCAAAACAGGACCATATAAGCCTGTTAAAAATCAGATGTCTATGCTATCGTTCCAGGAATTTAAAGGCTATGAAAATAAACCAAATTTTACCTTTCAGTGTCTAAGCAAGAGGCTTCACCATTACCTAAATGGCCTGCCAAAGCTAGATAGCAGTATGCACTAACATTTCAAAACCACCTTGATAGTGCTATTTAGATTATTACTCAAAACTTTCAGAAGTGCAGCTCCTGGTTTACTGAGGTTTCTGAAGATTAGTTGAAAACTTGGCTTTTTGCCACGTGGCCTACCTGTCTACATGTTATGTAAAGATCCTGTAGGGTGTCTTACAAAATAAAGCCCAGATTCTGGAATATAATCCTTGTCCAGAATTGTGCAAATCTCTTGCTAAGAGAGATAAACATTTTCATTGCCTCTTCTGGGGTTGTGTAGTTCTGGACATACTATTACCATGGAAAATCTGGGAATATTTGACTGGTTCTGTTAAAGCAACATCTTAAGGAAAAGGTTAAATAAATCTCATGCCTATGCAATGATTCAATGGATTTATGATTATAAAACCCAAGCTCATGGAATTTTGAACCCAACACAATTTTTATTTTGCTGGATTGGAAGAGCAGACATTTTATCAACACAGGAGATCCTGCGAATTTCATTTAATCATACTGCATAATTCTCCTTTCTTTGTCTCAAACTAAATTTCAGTGATCCAGAAAAACCTGAAGTGCCATTTTTTGTTATAAGGTTTGTAAAGTACCTTTTTGTGTACATATATCACACGCACATGCATGTGTGCGTGCACCCACATTCTCTTTGCTGTCACTTCACCATTAGGTTCTATATAAAAACTGTGGAGGTTCTTTGGATAATTTCTGATGGCTCAGAATACCCACTGAGGCTGAGAGCAAGCCAGAGTTTCTGGAAACCTAAATCCTCTCATTTTAATAGTTTTGAAAATCCTTGGCGTTTAGCTTTGAACTTTAACCAAGAAAAGTTATATCTTATAAACAATGGCATTTGTTGATTGGATGAAGGACTAGATCAATATTGATTTTGGCAACTTGTTTTGGCTGGGTTTGCCTGAAGAAATATGCTGGTTGTGGTGTTAAAAAGTTATGTCAGTTCCTCAACATGTGCCTCTTTTTCTTGGAGCGCTGCCTGAAAATTAGTTTCCAAAGTTACTTCCAGAAGTTAACCTAGAGGCTGGCCTCCTCAGCAAAGGAAGCTACACAAAAAATACTGGAATATAATCTGTTATTGTGAGCTAACAACAGCCTTCTGCTGAGCTATCACTATGTGTGAAATAAAACCATTCAAGAAGAAAGATTAAAGACATATAGAACAATGAATTTTTGTTTCACAGAAGTGCTAAAGCATAAGACCCAATTCTCATTTCCATTGAGTGTGATTTACACTGCTCTCTTGCAATTTAAAAGGAGCTGTAAGTTAAGTAAGTGGAACGATAGCAACAAGATTTTAGGCACTATGGGGATTACCTAGTTGACACACAGCAAAATAGGAGCCATATGATTTCCATGAATCAGTTCCTGATTCAAGACCAGTGCTATGAATGAACAAAAATATATCTTTTAGAGAAAATGTGCCCTTTTCATTTCAAAGTTTCCACTGAGACAGAATCTACATCAAACCGGTAAATTGGTACAGGTAGCATCACAATTAAAATTTTCATCTCATTTTGATTTGAATTTTTCTCATTTCAGCTTCCAACTATTTGAGGCTCTGGCGCGACTGCTACAGGAAAGAGACACTTTGAATATGACTCTCTATCTACCTATACACCTACCGAACTACCTGTCTCCCATTTCCTGTATATGCTGTTAGTTCACATATCTTTCTCCTCTCGTGGTGCTCAGCCCTCTGATGTATTTCCAGAAAGCAATCATATCACATCCCAGCCTTTCTTTTGCTATGGTAAACAAGACAAGCTCCTTCATGCCTGCTCTACAAGAGCATTTTTCCCCATTTTGTCCAGGTGCCGGCTCTACCCATGCGCAAGTTTGAAGTCTCAAACATGAGTGAACAGAGCTTCCAGATAACATCTTCGCAATAGTCTTGGCAAATAGCATTAATATTTTCCCATTTTTAAAAAGATCTTCCCTCACCTGATTCATCCTGAGATTACTTGTCCCTTTTTGCATTCAGGTCACTTTGTTCCCATGCGGCTGATTAGCCTTTTGGGGTTTTTTATTGTGCCCTGATAAGGAACGCCGCTTTACAGCACAAATTCGTGTTCTTTGACTCAGAGAGTGGAATACAGCTCCTATGTTTTTAGGCACTTTCAGAAAGTCATTTAGTGAGAGACGAGCCCAAGGCAGGTGGGATAAATGAGCAGCAAAAAGCTCCCATTTCTATACATTGAATAGAGATGCCTTTTAAAAATGGCTATAGTGGAAAGTGTTTCATCAACAGATCATGTGAATGAAGTATTATATTCCCCCTCCCCTAGAAAAGAACAAAACCACTTACTGAGCGTTTTTGGATTTTCGGCATTATTTCTAGTTTTCATCTAATAATGGCTAAATACACTGATTGCGGTCCTCTCTGGTCATTACTTTTTGACCTTTGATTTTATATATAGATATATAAAAATTGTAATTAAATATTTGTGACGTATGGGAATCATCCCTTCCTCCATCCTATTCAGAACCAAGGATATTGTCTTAATTTTTAACATCCAAAATAATTATTTCTTAAAGCCAAGCAAAGGAAACAAAACAGCCTCTGCTACCAAGGATACAGAAAGTAACATATACTTTTTGATGATATATATAGAAAACATTTCCAATGGCCTGCCCTTTGTTAAATGGCTTCACTTTCACTTTACACTCAAGTTTTTTTTTAGGAAAAAATGTGCTGTTTCAAGTTTTTTACTGCTGTAACTTATTGCTAATGAAAATGCGTTATGAATCACATCATAAACATAAGTTTATGTTAAAGATGTTTATCCATCATAATTTAAGGCTCTTGCTCTTACAGTAAACTGTTGCACTTACAATAATCTATGACATGACATATTCATTCCATAGTTTTTATCTTTTTCCCCACTATCATGATGACACAATAGTTCTGTGTGACTATTCTATTAATAAGCTCGGTTTGCTTAGGAATTTGTGTACTTTATGTGTAGCTGTCTTTATAATTTTCATTGAGCAACTTTTTCCTTAAAAAATTCAAAAGTATTTTACAAACAAACAAACGAACAAACAAACATTCCAGCTGCACATCAGAATTTTTTGATTCAGTAAAGGAACGTAAGTAGCACTGCAGTATGAAACGGTATGATGGTGTCAGTCAATTTAGTCAAGAGGCAGATTCAGGTGGAATTTAATTATGGGGTGGAATTTGACCAGTTAAGCGTTACTCTTCCAAAAACCAACAGAGAAAATTTAATGGCAATAAATATTCTGCACTTGGTTTTGCTTAGTTTTCCCTCAATACGGAGAATACTATTTTGGAAGCCTGTTTTACCCTACATTAGGACAACCAGAGTGAGGTAGTGCATCAGTAGGGCTGCTGTTACAGAGTTCCTGTTAAAGATTTTGTGATGGCTTTTTCCATTTTCTAAAAGTTCTTTCACTATTCCAGAAAACCTTTCCAGTATACACTCAGTTATATATAAGTTTCTCATCACCAAATCTAATAATTTCAAGAAAAGGAGAGAAAATGTTCTAAAAGTAAGTGGCCCTTTTTTTACTGTACAAGAAAATTTTCAGCCAGTTTTGTAAGCCCAGCACTTCCTGCAGTCACTGGGAGTCTGCTGCCTGAGTTTTGATCAATGCCAGTATTGATGGCAGGACCTGTTACCAGTTTGAAGTGGTATGTGATCGAAGAAGCTTTAACATTTTTCTCTAAGTTTGGGTAGATATCTGAAATCCTCTAGCATTCTTCTACCCGAAATCCTGATTCTGAATTATCGTGAGATCAGAAATAATTTCCTTATTGCTCCAGAATTTGTCAGAAATAGAATCACTTTGGTTGGAAAGCTCTATCATGGGATTTCTGTGTCTCTGCCTCTGACCCTACTTTGCCAAATTCAATGATAAGAACACTCAAAAATGGAAAAAAAAAAAAAGTTCTTTCTCCAAGGGCTAAAATGAGATTTATTTCCCTTTTACCCCTGTTTGCTCAATCCTTATACATATTGAAAAGACCCCTGTCCATGATACTAAAATCAATCCAGACTTTTTCGAATCTCTCAGCAATTCAGAGGTGACCTGTCACTTATATAGCCATTATCGTGCCCAGCTTCTTCTCTAATGCACAGTGCATTTGATGGCATGTCCTTGCTGCTGAAGCTGAACCAGGGCCATGGCCGCAGCTTGTCTGGCTGGATTCAGCAGAAGGAACAGTTCCCTCCATGAGCATCTCAGCTGGACCACAGTGGAGCTTTTGGGAGGTCTTGCACTTTTGTTTGTTGGATTAGAAAGCCCTTTATCATCAAATTGTTTCTTCCTCAATGAGCATGACTTGCAGATTCTCCCCTAACTTTATCACCTAGCTAATACATAGCTTGAGCTCCTACGAGTCTGTGTGCATCCTCCAGTTCTTTAACCAGTGCTGGGGATCCTCTTTGAGTTCTCTCCAATTTTTTTAGATCATTCTTTAACGGTAAAGCAAGAACTGCACTATTCTAGAAGCTGTTGAAGTGATGCCAGGTACAAAAACTCTTAGCCAACTCACTTGCTTGTCTTCTCAGGTTGATGTTTTACATACTGAATTCCACCACTTAGCTCCACCCTTCTGCTAAAAGGCAGAGAATAATCAATGAGTTTATCAGTCACCTCTGAGATCCTCATCAAAGGCCCACAAATATGAGACATAGGTTCCCCAGCTGTGCAAAAGGCATGTTGACCCATGCACCTACTTGCCAGGTGGCCGTTCAGTGAGGTTTGGACGCTTGCTGTCTCCCCACCAGCTCCTGGGAGGGACTCATGGGCAGGCAGGAGCCAACACAAAGTTCAGTCACGTGCTTGAAGGGCAACTAGAATACAGCCACCTTGAGGTGCTTCACAGCACGTACCTGCTGTACGATTTAAACATATCCAGAGAGACATTCAGACTTTGTTTAGGGGCCCAAAGCTGTAGCCATATGGCTCACAGAGAGAAAACAGGTAGAAATACAGACTGAAAACACAGTGTCCTCACCTTCCAATATGAGAGCTCTCAAAACTAGGCATGAGGGGGCCAGCAAAATGTAACTGACTTCAGTGAGAATGACATAATTATGCTTCTTTATAGCACCAGGCACAGATCATTTAATTAACAATTCTTGATGTAAGAATCCTCTTTTCTGGAAAATATATTGCTAAAAGAGCCAATACAAAGTGAGACAGAGGCAAAATAACAGCGCGGAAAGGTTTCAAATATGTTTAAACAGCATATTAAGCACTTGCAAGACTTTCATTCAGTCTGGTTTACAGCATTAGCCTGTGATGTTCCTGCAGCACTTTGACCTCCTGAGCTGCAGGACTGACCGTCTCCTACTTCATCCCCATTCCCTCTGTATCCCCTCTGGCTTCTGGGCTGGGCTATGTTATTTTTAGCTTGAAGTGGAAAAAGGAAGTTATTCAGATCTTTCATGTGAAATTCACTAACTCTACATAAAAGAGTAGACTTCCTGGTTCATATATGGAGCTGGTCATATTCCTCTTTCGCTATGACTGTCAGATCTGTGATATAACCTCCACAAACCCACTGCAGAGAAATTCAGACAGATTTTAGAGAAGTCGTTTACTTTTGCTAAATATAAAAGGGCAGGGACTTGCTTTTAAAGACTGAAATTTTGCTTTAAAAGTGATCTTAGTAAGAGAAGGAAAATGAGTCAGTAGCATGTGGAACATGTATTATGTGTGTGAGACACCTTTCCCACGCAAGGGGAAAGGGTATACAGGGAGGAGTTTTGCCCACACTTCTGACAACTTCAGAAAGCTGCTTTCCCTTACCTTGCAGGACAGCGTATTCCTTTGTTCATATGCAAACCCAGCCATTACATGTATCCAGCCTCCTAACTGAGCAGGCTGCTCAACAACATCCTTCTGTCTCCTGTGACTACTTTGAGCGGCACTGCCAGCGTCATCTACCAACAGAAACATATTAAGTGGTCAAAGGAGAATCATCTGAGTTTCGGGACGGGCCCTGACACAGGGTGCCTCCCATCTCACATCCTGCTGCGGTAGCGGCAGAGAAAGGAAGTGGCTGGAAAGCTTCTGACCCAGCCACCTTTCTGCTGCATTTGAGGCCTTCTGTAACTCGCAGAGCCCCAGCATCAGCTCTGCAATAACTCTGCCTCTCCCCTTCCTCACCATCCCTCCAGACCGTTGCACTCTCCAAACGTGGATGTGACTGATAGGAGGGAAGCAGGATAAAAGCAGAACTGTGGATAAAATTATGAAATCTCACGGCCAGTTGGCACTGACCAGGTTCAAAATTCACAAAGTCGTCAGAGATCTGAGATACTAGACAGGTCTAGTACCCTTTACAAGAAACACCCACATGTTTCTCTGCTTTCTAATATTTTCCCCTTTACATGCATGCAAGGCAGGAGGAGGCTATTACTGCTCTCATTTTACACCCAAAAACCTGAGACTCAGTGGTTATAACTAAACAGCCTGGTGCGGGGACACATAAATCTACTCAACTTAATCATGTAGCAGCAAAGCAGGCACTAGGAAGACAACAGCCATGCTTTCTTGGCTAGTCAGCCCTGCTGGAAAGCAACCCATGCCTTGCTAATGAGATTATCCTCCTTCCAGAAACCAGGATTGCTCATTCAGGGACTATCTTTTAGTATATGAAACTTGGCTTTAGAAATTATCTTGGTATGAAAAGGTTCAGAGTTGGCTTGATCATCCCTGCATGGAAAGGTACCCAAAGGAACTGAATGGATCATCCTAAAAGTACCGAAGACTTTCAGAGGAAGTCGGGGCAGAGCAAGCAGTTGTAGCCACATCTGTTTGCCAAACTAGCCCCCAACCCGATGAAACATGTGCTGTCCTGTCAATGGCTATGGAGACTCTCACTCACATGAAAAAGCTTTGACTTGGGCTCCTGGGTATGTCAATGGCTCCACTGAAATTATACTGCTGTTTTCATAAGCTATTTATTTCCTGTGAATACTCGGAAAAATTCTTAGAAGAGATTTAAATGAAGACAGTATTGTAACTTGGCAAGTTCACTTCAAAATTCGTTAGTGCTCATTTTCTGTTTTCCTTTGCAGAGCTCTGGTGCCTGTCGTCAATAGTCAAGGGGAGAGATGGGGGCTGTTTCCTTTTATTCTGATTCTAGAGAGGAAAATCCTATTGGATTCAGTGTTTGGCCCTAAAAAATTATTGAATTTCCCCTAGGAAGCTGCAACTTAAAATATTCCGTGCAGATGCATTTTTAAGTCTGCCCAGATGTAAAAAGTTTACATGAATTAACTTCATTTTTTGAGTACCTGAGACAGAAAGATTTCCTAATTAAAGAAGATCTATTCGGTATTAGTGTTTCCTATCTATTGTGATTCAATCATATGATCAATCTATATTCCTTATGTCATAGACAGCAGAGATCGTTCAACCGTGGTGATTTAACATAGTGCCATGCTGTGTTTGTGCAGAAACACCGCACAAGGGAGATTCCAAAGGGATTTTAGCAACCCCCGTCTAACACAGGAATTTTGAGTAACATTACTTGGCCATAGGCAAAAGAATTTCCTTTTGGCAGTTTTTCTCTCCAAAGAAAACACAAAAAGTGGAAGTTAGATAGTACTGTTATTAGAGCTTTGTTGCAATGAGAGAAAAAGTGGTGTTCACAACAGCATGGATACGGCAGCAGCTGAGAGGCAGCTCCTCTGCTGGACCTTCATTTGCTCAGCCTCTTTGCTGGATTCAGGTCTTCACAGAGCTGATCCCTCTCTTGGACCATGCCTGCACATCCCGCTTCCTTTTCTTAGAATCCTCTATATCATTGGGAATTTTGGAGGGCAGAGAGCAAGCAGTGAGGTCAATGTTGAGATTTCTCTATTTTAAGTGTTCGTTACTAAGGAGATGCTTAGAAATATTAAGGTTTGCTCTGTGTGAAGTTCTAATGGAAATAAAAAGATGAAGGCTGAACAATCCTGTCAAAAAAACCGCAGGCAAAAAAAGCCACCCATACTTCCTCTTGGCTGCAGCCTGAATGGTGTAGGAAGCACCGGAACATAGCAGTTCTGTTTCATGCACTCACTAGAGCCAGGGAAAAATGTTGATATTTTCATAGAAAACATTTCAAAATAATCTCCCTTCAGTAACAGTTTTTGGGTTCTCAGGTTTTTTCTGGTTTGTGTTTTTTTTCCCTTGCTCTCCTTCCATTTCATCTTTACCGGTGAAAGAAAAGAAAGCAGAAAGGCGGTAAGTAATCTAGCTAGTTAGATACGTAGATAGGTATCTTGCAGTGACAGAGCAGTAAATATACCTTGAAGTAATCAGGCCTGTTGAATTGCAATTTAAGTTTTCAAAGATTTCCTCCCATACACTCAGCATGCGTCAGACTCGTGCTTCAGTTCCCGTGAGCGGCAAGCCGTGCTGAAGGCATTCACGCAGTTGTGCATGAGGCAGCTAACAGCACAGCGTGACACTATTTGCTGTCCAGCTGAGAAAATGCGTATTCCTGCTCTATTGTGAACACAAGACAGAACTGACTCTAAACAGTCCATTCATTTTTTTGACTGCCATTTATCACCTGTAGATGTTGACTTGTAACTTAGTCTTGTTTCCATTTACTTCTTTATGCCGTGCATGGACAAAGCAGCAGTAGATCCTTGAGCAGTTCCCAATTTTCATTAATAGTTCTCACATTAAGTTTCTGTTCCTAATTAACTATGCCTAGGACTGCTTTAGGCTTTAGAGAACTGGCTTGCTCTTTTCCTTTAATTGCTTCATCCCGTCTTCTGATTGCATAAGGTAACAAAATCATAGAGCACTCCTCTCCCTCTGTTAGACTGAGCTCCTATTTTAAGTCATCCCTCCTGGGTGCAGTACTTTCTGTATTTAAAAATTGGTTCTTATTTTTAGAGTTCGGCATTAGATACCTAGCAAATCCAAACTGAAGTCACACAAGATTTTTTTCCTTCTTCTTAATACTACCAAATAGATGTCCCAGGCAGTTGCATAAAATGACCAGATGATCTGTAAAAGATAGTCACTGGTTCCTCTTTCAGAATTTCACAGATGTGACCTGTGTGCATAGGTAAGGGTCAGTGCTCGCCAGACCTCGTCAGCGCTGGTAGACCGGGCTGTGCCCGCCGCGATGTGCAGTACCTCCTCACCCCGCTCCACCTGCCCAGACCAAGCTGCTGCCACAGATGCTCACATTCTGGTCATGAGACCCACCTCATGGCATTGCAGCTGTACTGATTAGGTTTGATTAGTGGTACACATGGTAGCACTCAGTAGAGGAGGAAAGTGGGGTTTTGAAATGTGATTCAATATGAGTAACTGAACTGGAGAATGATGCAGAGAAGCAGAGCTGGAAGGGAAGCCAATATATCTCGGAGAACGCAGGCATGACTCAGAGTCACAGGACCCTGAGCGCTTGAAGTTCTAGGGTGTAAAACTAAATATGAAAGGAGTACTGGCTTTTCCTTCCATCTCCTTATTTTGTGTTTCTTTGGGCCATTTTTTCTCTATCAGCTACATGGAACACCAGATGAACTAAAAAATGCTAGCGTTCTGCCTCTTGGAATGAAGTGTCATTTGTAACAGGGTAGTCCTTTGCACCACGAAGAGGTAACACGCACTAGAGGGTGACTTTTTTCCATTTCAGAGTTGATTGTGCTGCTGAGGCAAACACTGTAATAAAACCCAGTATTAAATCTTAGAATCATAGAATCATAGAATCGTCTAGGTTGGAAAAGATCTTTAAGATCATCACGTCCAGCCGTTAACCTAGAACTGCCATCCCAGAAGAATTTGAGACAACTTTGAAAAAACTCATTTCTCAACAGAAGACTTTCTAGTCTATGTTTGGACTACCATTTAAATGGCTAATAAAAATTTGGCCATAAGCACGCTTCCCTCCTTCCCCCTTCTCCTAGTGCTGCAATTTACAGAAGCAAAAAGAGGAAATCTGATGATGACATTTTTCCAACTGTAGAACAGTTTTTGCTTAGTGTTCCTTGCAGTGTGCTTTGCATAATGTTCTCATTTCTTACTCCCTTTGTACATGACAGTAGGAAGAAATGGTTGCTGCAAAGACTTGGTGTGCCCATGCTAGCTTTCCTTCAGAGAGCAAGGCCAACGTGAAGGCTGAGGACCCAACTGCATGGTTTTTAGCTGGGGGCCCAGGTATTTCCCAGTGCTCAGGCTGAACCCTGTGCTGCCACACCATCACTTCTGTGAATACTGGATATGCAGCCTAGGACATAGCTAGCACCTTGTAAAAGATTCTGTTGAAACTACTGTCTGAATATCTCCTCTTTCTGTTTATTACGAATCTTTAAGGAGACAGACACATAGCACAATGACACTTCCACAGTGATTTCCATCAGATGGTCTCAAGACATTTTGCAAGGCATATTTCTGAGAGGAATGCACCTTTAGAAACTGGCAGTCCACCATCCCAAAAGCCCTAGTATTTCTGGTGTAACAGCATTCTGTGGCCCTTTCTGATAGCAGCCAACACTGGATTTTTTAGAAGACAATGAAAAAAATCCTTGTAAAATAATAGTCTATTTATTTGTAAAGGAATCTAAGGTGGCTAAGTCACTGGACCAAAACCACTAATCCAAAACTAACATGATACTTTGCATGGACACATCAATGTCCAAATAACAAAAGTCTCCCTCTGCCTGTTATATAGAAGAGTTCTTAAAGTCAGGAAACATATAAATTATATAAACAAAAAAAGCTTCAGCAGTTGAGAGAAAAATGCTTGCTGAATGAAATTCTGGGTGAGATTACATCTGAGAAATGAGAGGAATGGCCCAAAACTGATGAGCAGGAAATTTGGCTTACTTGGCAAACAACAGAGGGATAATCCTTTTTTGCTTATTGCGCTTTTGTGTCCATAATTTGATGCCAAGAGGGCTGAAAGGAGTGAGATTTACCTTCATGGACAAAATGCCCACCGTCTGCTGGAACTTGAGGGTTCTTTGTGGCATCGCTGGACCTTAATTCTCCTAATGCTAACAGATGATGTGGGCAGACAGAGTCCATGGAAAGGATCCAAAAGATAACCCGATTTCTACTAGCTCTTATTAACTTCTGAATGATATCCAGCACGTGAGGCTCAGGTTCCTGTTCCCAGCCTCTCTTTCCTATCTCCTTTCCTTCTCCAGTTCAGTTAATCTTTCTCTATTCTTGCCATCTGTTTAGTTAGTCTGCCCTAAACTGTTTCTTTTGCAACACTGCTGCAAGCGTGCCACCAGCAAGATAACCGAGAGCGCTGCCTTTGACAGCCCAACACTAGTGTAAATTTGCCAGGTCTCAGAGTGGCTGATAAGGCATTCTACTACTTTTTTTCCTTCTCTAGCAGCAAACTTGGAAGCAATAGAATGAGAAAAGGACTCTGCTGCTCTTTTGCTGTCCTGTTCTCCCTCCCCTCTTCAGTTTTTTTTTTTGTCTTGTGTTGTCCTCAAGAAATTAGGAGTTAGTTTTAAGAATACCAAAACCACCTTTTTTTTCTGTTCTACCAAATGGACAGCTAACACCACAAAAGATTCAGAACAAGAAAGTGAAGGAATCTTCACAAGAATTTGCTGCAGCTAAATGGAAAGGAAAAAAGAAAGAGGGTTAACTCCCTTTCCTTCTTTGGCCAGGTCTCCAAAAATGTCCAAGTGATTATTAACGGTGACTGTCAGCATGCCATAAAAGAGAAGATCACGTTAACACCTGTGAATCTCTATGCCCAATAGTTCCATTGAAAAGAACTCAGAGCAAATGTGTCTCCTTTGCTTCTGCCTGCTTGTGCCATTGCTATAATCAGCGCACATGGCACAAATGCATGTTTCAGCCTTAATGTGATATTTAGAAAGGCAGTTAAATGCTCTGGCACCTTTATAAGAAAATTTCCCACCTTCAGATTGTCCATGATGAAGGGGATATAACTTCTCAGCCACTAAGTTCTTCTCCTTAATCATATTATAGCAATGGAAATTTGGCATTTGTACCTGTTTCAAATATGTTCCCTTGAGTCTGTTTCTTTTTAGAGAATGCTACTTTTTACTTCCTTTTTCATTGAGTTCAGCTGATGAAAAAGCATAGCAAGGAAGGCTGACTGGAAAATTGGAATTCTCTTTCATTAAACTGCATATAGTTCCAAAATTTGTTTCCGTATGCATGCAAATACAATCCGCGACCTTTCCACTGAAAACAAAGCACAACTCTGAGGCAAACCCCCCCGAGAAGATCCATAGTGGCTGCGCTCCCCAGGAAAGGGTGAGAGCCCTCTGGAGAGCTTTTGTAAATCAGGCTGGGGTTGGAAAGTTGGTTTTTCACGCCTGGGAGAAAGCCAAGGCCTTTCTCTTAGCTTGATCTCTCCTTCCCTCCATATATCATCTGGACAAGCTATTTTGCCAAATTTTGGTGAACTGACATTTCAGTGTTTGAATGCTGCAACAAAATGACATTTTCTGACAAAAAAGTTTTGTCAAAAGATTCCTAATGTTTTATCGTTGAGTGCCTAAATAATGTTCTCTCTACAATTCATTATTGTATAATCTTTTTTGAAAAGAAGCAGCCCTCTAAGTTTTTCTCTCAACAGTTGCACTGAAAACAGCATTCCAGTCTCAATGCTTAAGAGTCAAGTCTTTTATCCCAGAATTTCAATGACAACGCAAAATAAATTGAGAGCACAACATTTAAGAAAACTGGACTGTACAAAAAACCTGACTCTTAAACAAAACATTTTTTTCTGAACCCCTGTATTTTTCTCCAGTATTACTTACAGGGTTTCATATGCATCACTTAGCATGGAAAACAAAAAAAAAAATATTGCAAACAACTGAGCTATAGGTGAAGCTTGAGCCAGAGTCAATGAGTTCTTACTGTAGCTGAACAAAGTAGCCTGCTCACCTCTGAGAGCTGAATACGTACCCTCAAGTGTACTGTGTCATATTTCAACCAGCATAAAATGGAACTGTTGCTAAAAATATGGATCTCACCCTTGATGCAGCTTATGCTTCTCTTTCCCACCTTCATCTCTTGTATATATGGTCCCTTCCCACACAAACAACAGGACGGCTTTAGCCAAGCTTTTCCCTTCATCTTGTTCACCATGAGGCCTCCCAAGCATGTGGAACAGGAAAAAAGGATGGAGGAGAACTGGGAATGAAGGAGCAGCTGGAGGCAGGCAGAACAAGATTTTTTCTTCCAATGGCAATGCCAGTTTAAGCAGGATAATGGCATTTGCTGCTACCTGGTAGTTTCTCCAGATAAGGTCACCAGAAGCTGCAGATTTCCCTATAAAAGTTGGTCTATTGGGGACATCTATTTTTTATGTCAATTGTCCCTCTGTGTTTTCAGTACAACAGAAAGGAAGCATATTTGGACCATCCTCAGAAAACCCATTTTCCTGAACCGTAGCAGATGGCCATGAACTCTCTAAGAGGTGCTTGGCATCCCCCAGGCCCGGGCTGTATTATATCAAAGGTAACCTGTCTGGCACATACAACAGCAGCGTGTGATGTGCAGCACAATGCTGGATTTAGCTCTCCCCTCAGAATTTGGAAGATTCACACACCTATTATTTCTCCAGCTATCAGGAGTGGGAGTTACATGCTTAAATTCCTCAGTTGAAAAAGACTACTTTATTGACTAAACATTGTATTTTCCTCTAAAAAATCCCCCACTACTCACAAGACATAAATGCAGATGAA
The DNA here is from genome assembly GCA_034008185.1 of Gorsachius magnificus. Lineage (NCBI taxonomy): Eukaryota > Metazoa > Chordata > Aves > Pelecaniformes > Ardeidae > Gorsachius > Gorsachius magnificus. The sequence goes on from CM067084.1 coordinate 62,673,390, forward strand.
CTGTTAAGTAATTTCCAATAGTTTGAAATACTTAAATTCAAACCATGCTTGTTCACTTTTTTTTTTCATTGGAGTACATTTTGCACTCATTAACAAAGATGCTATTCCATTTAAGTCAATTGGGGCTTCTCTGGTGTATCTTAGAAGAGAACTGGAGCCAAGATATGTATCTTACTCAGTTCATTAGACTCTCCAATGCTGTAGATTAAATAAGCAAGTATGTCACTAAATCTGTTCAGCATTAAAATGATACAAAATGTATTTTTCTTCTTCCAACTAAATAGTTTTCTTCAAATCTGAACCAGATGGAAGCACAGTGAGTTATCTGAGATGAGCTCATCTGGACTTCTGAGTGGAATGTCCGACATTTGGTCACACGTCTTGAGATGCGAGTTAGGGTCTGAATGGGGAAATTTTTATCATCTTATCTTTACTCTTGTGAATAGGCTCATTAGCTTCAATGGACAACAAGTAAAATAAATGGCACACACACACAGAGCAAGACCACGCAGGATATGTTTCTGTATAAAATCTCTCAAAGGTAGTTCACATTCCCAAAGACAACGGTCCCCCAAAAGTCCAGCAAACACTAAGTGGAAACTCAGCATCAAAATTAGTTAAGAACTCTGGAGCAGCTTCCCTCCCGCCCCGTCTTCCGTTAAACCTGCTTTTGCTATGTTTGGGAGATTAATATTTCTGAGGGCACGCTGACTTTTATAGAACCAAGCATACTGTTGCCATTTGACTAATTAAAAAAAGCAGGCATCTAATTTATTCCTTTTTATAGTTATGGAAAAATTACGAGGGGCGTTTACAAATGTAAAGTGGCAGATATTAAATCCCCTCGTCTGCAGGATTAAAAACAAATGGTTCCAATGAGAACTTGCTCCCACATGGCAATGCTACCAGGACCTACACACATTTCAGCCATAGAGTCGTCTTCTGTTGCCAGGTACACTGAATGCTGCAGTGAAACTGTGCTTGTGTTGAAGAAGTACCGGTCCTTTATTAGCCAGATCAGGCTAACTTTGCTTCAGTGATTTCAGGGGAGCTTTGTCATGGCCTTCACTGGTGCTAGAATTTTACCTTTAGTCAAGAGCCTGAATGTGAAATGCATTGAGCTCCCACATCTTCAACAAAGTAAGTAAGACCTGAAAGCACGCAGCACCTTCTCTTTTTTAAACCCTTCCTGTTACAGTCCTAGAATAAAGGACTCACTCAGGACATCACTGAACATCAAACATCACAGAAATGCAAACAAAACAGGAATGGCCTGACTTTATCCCTCCTATGATTCCACTGCAGTTCAGTAAGTTTTTCGTATTTATTCTTTCCCTCTTTCAGAAGGAAGACCATGAAAATAGCTGCATTTAAACAAACTTCAGGCTCATAAGACAGCTTTCTGGTCTGAAGAATTCAGAGGTTTTGTGGCTTGTTTTTTTTTAATCAAAATCAGAGACACGAGATCTGATTTGTATTGGTTAAATTCCAATTTATTCGTCTTGCCTAATATTTCCTCCTGGCTGGCCCTGCATCTTTAGTTGTGTGCAGCCAAGAGGAATCACCAGGCATGGGGGCGTTCGTGGAATTTAAACTCACTAAATCTGGGCCTTGGTGCCTTCATTTTGTGACTTTCTTTTTTGATATCCTTGAAATGCTTGACAGAGGCTTAAGAGTTCATGGATCGAGATCTAGATTATTACTTGAACGGCAAAAGATGAAACAGAATATTCTGAAACATAGAGGAATTTGCATATGAACTCAAAGCTGAATTTATCCAGCAGAAATTTCTCTGTAGGACTTAATGGACACCAGAAAGAATGAAAAATAGTGGGATTAAAAAAAAAAAAGAAAAAAAAAGAATCATTCTTACTGGAGCTGTGGACATTCTCAGGATAATTAGTTACATATGTTTTGGTTGTGCCCTAGGGTAAAATAAGTTCTGGGATGAGGTAATAAATAAATTAAATATGGTTTTGGAAATAGTTATCCCTAACTACCCAAAATGTCCACTGCTGGAAGAATTTGGATGCAGCTGACTTTGGAAATCTAAAAGGAACACAGAAACAACTTTTATAAGAGCAACAATACAGCAAAGAAGACACCACAAAACCCAAAGTCAGCACAATCTTGAATGCTGCTGATTGATGCACTGAGCTAATCTAATTGATACATTTTGAAAATATTTGTTTGAATAAGCTAGGTAATTTGGAAATGAGGTAATGTACCCTCACATAAAGACATCAATTATTACAGCACCAACTGAAATACTAACTGCATATTTGTTCACATGGATGAATTCTATAAATACTGAATTGCTTTCTACTGCCACTACCTTTTTTTTATTATTTTTCACTTTTTAGAGTTGAAAATGTAAACACAGCTTAGCTTCACTTATCATGTCATACTTTCATTTACTACTTTTATTCAGTCTTGCTTGTGGTACCTCTAGAGCAAACTTTTTTTTACTGTTATGGGTCAGATCCAGGTTAGATCCTGTCCTGCCCCTGTGATAAAATGCAGAACCTGCTTGACCCAGCCACTCTGAGAAGACTGAATTTAAGTCCTTGACTAATCACTAGTGTTGTACTTAGGGCTAATTTCCATTTTCAGTGGAAAAGACAGATTTCAAGGATTTGACAACATGCTGGGGCTTTATTTGGTCTTGTAGGAGCTATCAGTAAATTTACCCAAGCCTGCTGAGGTTTTGGTAAATTGCATAATTTCCTTCTCACAACATGGCTGATCATCCTCACAACTTGTTCATCAAGTTTCCAGAGGACTTCATAGAGATCTCACCATTTTAATCATATTCTTGGGTTCAATAAAAAAATATTAATACTTAGTCTACAGGATCCAACTCATTTCTACATGTCTTTGCTGTAAAGTCAACTATTCAGTTGTTTGACTCCATTTTAGCTCTTCTCATTCCTCCTTCATTAGATGCAGAATGATTCTGGGCTGGCAGCTCCATAAGAAGAACCTCCAAAGTAAGAAGGTCTCTCCCAGCGGAAAATAGGAATCAGTGAGTCCTGAATCTGGTGTATGTTCCCAATGCCTCTTTAGCATTTTATTAAACAAATGGAGAAATCAAGGCCAGGCCAGCTCACCACTCCTGCCTCTTTGTGCCAGTTTAAGCCTCAGCCTGGTCAGAGATAATGGAAAATTCAAATTATTCCAACATCCAAAGGATTGTAATCAGGGACTAGACTTTGGTCTCTTCTTAGTCAGGATTTCCCTAGTCTTTGGATTCTTTCATCAGTAAATGTTATGAACTTAGCAAAAAGCTAATAACAAAAATTAACTTCCAATTCTGTCTTGCTGTTCTCCCACTTTTTCCATTTAGAATAAAAGTGTAGACATTTTTCATTTCTCTTTTTAACTTTGAGCAACATAAAGGGATGCTAGCGTTTTACACCTTTAAACCATTCTAAAAAAAAAAACCGGAAAAAAAAAAAACCCAAAAACCCCATTTCCTTAAAGGAAATATTTCCAGAAAGATATCGGAATCTTCCAGCTAGCCCTGTCAAGGAGACAAATCTTCAGATTGCCACTGCCATATCCCTACAACTGGATGTTCCTTCTTTCCCCATTATGCTGGTCTAAATAATCTGCTCAGTCCCTGCTCTCTGACACAACCATATGCCTTGTTCTTAGAAATCCATATAAGAAATTATGCCTTAGGTGACTATCAGCAGAGGTTTTCAGATGGACAATGGCCAGGTCTTCAGTCCCCTGGCATTAATATGGTCGCTTGCATTAGAGAAGAAGCTCTGAACACCTACCCCATAAAGTTAGCAGAAATTTACTCTCATTTCAGCATCTGTATATACCTATACAAGGCCACTAACAGAATCCAGCTGAAGTATTTTACTCAACAGTCAGGTCCTCACTCATTTGGGTAGTTGCATGAACGCAGAAACCTCTCTTTAAGAAATAAAGGGAGTACCCAAGCAACATAAGGAATTAGGTATTTAATTGAAATCTTGAAGGCAAGAAGTAACTCTACAGGCAAAAGATATCACAGAAATGCTCAGAACAAATTCAGGGCTGTCAAAATAACAAAAGAAGGGATGATTATTGTTGTACAAGACTAGCAGAGGTAGCCTGATCAGAGATGAAGGAACTGTGTTTCAAATAAGGAGCTTAATCAATCTTTGTCTGGCTACTTACCTCATCTGAAAACTGTTTCAGCTGTGGTAAGATTTTGCTTCAGCCTGACTAACTCTAACCACAGCTTCTCCCTTCTTCTTGTCATGAAATCAAACACTACAATTTTACCTTGCATTGCTTACCAAGGTTAGTCAAACCTCATGAACACACACCCAAAAGAGGAGAAAGAGAAGATGAGATTTGTGGCTAGCTGATAAGAATGTATTTCTGATGCTAATTATCAACAATTGATAGGAACACCCTCACAGATTAGGAATCCAGCATTGAATCATTTCTTACCAACGTGTTTTTCTAGAACCTCCTTAAGAATACAGGTTACAGCTGGGAAATAGTGTTCACTTTATTAAAATTATTATTATTATTATTATACCAAAGCTTCCAATGCAAATCTGATAGTTTGCAAGCTCTAGTTTCATTTCTCTTGCGCCTGTGTAGGAAACACTTTATTAGTCAGAGCTCTCTCAGAGCTTGGAAGGAACAGGGACTACCCCAGCACTGCCTCTGAGCAACAACATAGCATGAAAAAGTTGCTGCGGGACCCAAATTCTTTCTCTGACCTTGCTTACATGCACTGGACACCCATGCAGTCATGCTGTTAACCCTTTAAGCACTGACCATGATTTGCTTATTTGGTATTTGTTCCATGTACCTCCTGACTACTCTTGCAGTGGCCTTGCCTGAAAGCTTCTTTTAACCCCAAGCCTCTAATAATTTTTCCTTTTTTCACTGGTCACCTATTCCTATATATTCAAGTACCCACGGTAAGACTTCTACAAGTAGGTATATAATGAATCAAAAAGGAAGAAGTTGTCCACAACAGATTGGATGCCTCACTGCTGAGTTCCTCAGCTTTTTTTCCTAGATGTGGTATTATTTGGGGTGACTAATGGATTTTAAAAATCTGTGTGAATATTCACCTTGAGCATGAAAGCTAATACAGGATGCTTGTGCAAACACCTTAAACCTAATTTACGTGGACCATCATCTTACTGTAGAGAATACTAGGTGAGTGTTTATTAACACAGCCAGAACTTCTGAAGAAAAAGTCGTGTTCATTTCTTATTAGGAAGTTTCCCTTCAGAAGATCTTCTGATGTTTTTATCCAGAATCAGGCTTACCATAACACCCTCACCTAAATCCACATGCTATTAAATACCTTCAGAATGACCTTTACCTGAAAGCAGAATTAAGAAAATCCATCATATTCCAAGGAGAACAAGGACTGCACCTACCTCAGAAGGCTACAGATCAGTGGGCGTGCATGAAAGTAATCTGGGAAATACTGCTCGTTGCCTGTCCTGTTCTTGTACTCTTCCCAGAGTGCCTGAAGTTGACCGCTGTTCCTACTGGATTTTCCTCCAATAGTAATGGGTCGTAGCCAGTCCTTAACAAAGCTGAACACCCTCTCCCCACAACCTCCCAGCAAAGTATGTGAGCAAAAGAAAAACTGGGGAGAAAACAAAGAATGATAGGGGCAACAAATGAAAGAAAGGGAGAGACTTCATGGTCATAGGTTAAAAATGAAAAAACAGTGTTTGGAGATGGAAGGAGCCAACAAACAGAGGACCTGACCAAGGGTCACTGAAACCAACCAAGGAGCTGGTGGATGCTGTGCAGCAGGGTTCTGCACAGACACATGACAGACGAGAGAGGGAAAATAGCCTCAAGTCCCTGGGATCCCCATCAGGCATCCCCTCCTGAGGCAGCTGAAGCACAGCAGAGGAAACTGATGGGGTCTTGGGTTGAGGCATATAAATAAAAAGGCAAGGGGAAAACTGAAACCAAAACCCAATTAAGAGGTCTTGGAGGAGCCTGAAGAGGGACTGCCACATGCTGAACTCAATATGCTTGTACCTCGTGGTCCTCCAGTTGCCACAGAAAGGATGTGTCAAGGGACCCACGCAAGTTGCAAAGCAGCCCATGTCCTTATTACACAAGCACTTCCATGTAATATCAAAGATACAGGCTAAATCTAAAAACGTTGTATAAGAAACTATATTTTCTCAGCTGAATTTAGCAACACATTCTGTCCAAAGCCACTGAAAATCATCTTTTAATAGCTGTCACCGTCTATGTTCTATCAGCCTATTTCTGAAACATATTCAAGGGTGTTACAGAAATATGAGGTATTGCGGGTAAGGTAATCTGGACTCTGCACATAAGTGGGCAGTCACAAAACACACATTAACCATAGCTGGTGACTAGAGTTAGGTTAGGGTTAAGCAGTTTTCTACCAGAGTGCACTTTACAAAGGTAGGAGGGAAATAATCACATAAGTAGAACAAGTATGTTCATTCACTTCTCGCCATAATGTCTTGCCATAATGGTATGTCAAGGCTTGTAGACCCTGCTCCAAAATCCTGTGTTCTGAGCAGCAGCAATTTGCCTTAACACGACTGGAGGAACTTTATTAAATTAGGATTCATAACCACTAGAAATAGGGCTATGCATTGCATCACTCTTAATACATTAAGAGGTAATAATAATCTTACTTTTTTACAATATCAAATGTAGGGCTTTAGCAGAACTCATACTTATTTTTTTTTTGGCAAGCAGAGAGCTGCTGCTTGTAGTTGCACCACCAGACTGGCATTCAAGGGATGTAGGGTTAGCCACATGTTTCCTGTGTGACTTCGTGTAAATTGCTTAATCTCTGTTTCTCAAGTCCTCATCCATGAAACAGAATTATGTCCTTGTGCCACAGGAATGTGTATTAAAACACGTAGTAGTAATGAGCAGGTACAATTGTGACACAAACTGTATAAAAGGGCACTTAGGGAAATGTCAGTATTAATTGAAACTAACAGTGAAAGCTCTCTGTATTCATACCTGTAATTTATTCCTAACTTAAGGCCACTTACTATTTCTGCAGACCTATGCCAATACCCCACTGGTAATTTTTTTAACATTCTGCTTAATTCCCTAGAGAACATTGCAAAAATACAGCGTTTATCTAGATTGTATTCTATCAGAATAATGTGCTTATAATTTCTTTCAACATGTTGTGACTAAAACACATGAAAAAAATTCAAAGTAGACAATCATCAAAAATATTTACATGAGAAATGAAGTATCGTACAAGGAAATAATCCCACAAAACTTGTCTCCTTCAACAATTTTTGCCAGTGATATAAGCATTGTTGAAAATTTGTCCAATGTGAAATTCAGATATATTAGAGATGAAACAATTTGATAATGGTTATTCGATAGGTAGAAAAAAATGCAAATAGATCACAGCAATGTCTACTTTAGGACCTCCGATTAAAAAAATGCTCTGGTTATGTCTTGAATATATGGGAGCAACCGTTTTCATGGCAGGTAAGGGAAATGGGGAGGTGAAGAGTGAGGGATGATGTAAGATTGCACAATTGCTCCACGTGGAGTGAATCTGTTCTAGCACCGAGGAACTGTTTGAGGAAGCTGGGAAAAGGAGAAGGGTGTGGCTAGCGAAACCGTGTCTCTCAGAGCCATAACCACATGTTTAAAATAGCATTGAAAAAATACACTCTGGACCATCTTTGTTGTTTTTTAGTGCAGTAAGCTTTCTACACAATTCTTTTAAAACAAGCACGCATACAGAAGGAAAAAGAGGAGCCATCAGTGGCATAAAACATGTCCTTAATTTTGACGCTCCTCTCAGTTCTAGGCAAGGAGCTCCCAAAGCCAAGACTCTAAGTAGTTATTGTCTAACTGAAGTGTCCTTTCTAGCAATGCACAGTGACAGAAAATGTTTATTATTGATTCCATAGAAAATGTAAGAACAGAAAAACAGGGAAAATACTTAATTCTCATTCATAATAGAAAAAAATGTGTGGGCTTATGCATCATGAGTATAGATAGGTCACAGTCAGGAGAAACATCATGTTCTGGTAAAATGAGCTTCCACTTTTATTGAAGAAAAATATTTCATTTAGGCAGGGCAAGAGATTTTTCAGTGCTAAAGAAATTAAAAAGCAAGCCATGCAACTAAAAGCAGTAACTTCACTAAAGGTCTCTTTCTAACCACTTATTTAAAGGGAGGGGAAGTAGACATGGAACTACCACAATCGCAGCTACCGTTTGAATTCAACAAAACACTTCAGGGGACAGTAAAATGACAGAATGAAAACAAAAGAGATCCTCAAGGAGATCCACCTCAAAACAGGTCAAAAGGCCCTTATGTCAATTCATGCTTTCCCCTATTTCAAAATGGTTTGGAAAGCCCTTTCCAGAGGGCAGCATTCCCACAACTGGCAGGCTGAGTCAGTTCTGAGTAGCCACACAAGGAACTTCTTTTCTACTTGTGCAGATGCTTCTTTTTTTGTTTTGATTTAAACTGAGGGGTGATACCAAGGCATGTACCCTGACATGACACCAGGATTTGAGGTTTTCATTGTATAGAGTCAGTGCAGTTGTTTGATCAGTTACTAAGATAAAAGGAGTCCTGAATAAACAGGTACAAGACAAGTGCATCAAACAACCAAAAAAATATTTCATGCTGTGTCTCAATGTTGTACACCTTTCTGTGCTGGAAATGGTATTCACATCCTTAAAATTGCTAGGAGAGGGTCTGAGGTCTGAGTCTTCTCACTGAGGTCTCACAGACTATCAATCATTTAAATTCTCAATTGGACTCATCAGCCGTATCACAGATATTTGTTCTCTCCTGAATGCTGGCTCAGGGTGGTATGAGCAAGTCATTCCCTGAAAAGCTGCTCTTTTACCAAGGTCTATAAAGCAAAATTTACAGAATCACAGAATCAATCACAGAATGGTTGAGGTTGGAAGGGACTTCCAGAAATCTTCTGGTCCAACCCCCTCCTGCTCAGGCCGGGCCACATAGGATCAGTTGCCCAGGACCATGTCCAGACAGGTTTTGAATATCTCCAAGGATGGAGACTCCACACCCTCTCTGGGCAACCCATGCCGGTGCTTGGTCACCCTCACAGTGAAACAGTGTTTCCTGACATTCAGGGGGTTTGTGATTGTGCCCGTCGTCTCTAGTCCTGTCACTGGGCACCACTGAAAAGAGCCTGGCTCCATCCTCTTTGCACCCTCTCTTCTCCAGGCTGAACAGTCCCAGCTCTCTCAGCCTTTCCTCGCAGGAAAGATGCTCCAGTCCCTTCATCAAATTCATGGTCCTTCACTGGACTCTCTCCAGCAGAGGTTTTACAATAAAACTCCTCATGATTGGCCAGGCTGAGGAAGGACTGTATTTATTTTTTGTTCTCCAAGAAAGAAGCACTGGCCAACACCAGCCCTGTCTAAGAAAGTGTCAGAACTTTGTTCTTATAACATATGGCGCGCTCTCAATCTCCTGCCTTCCAGCTTTGCACACTCTGGGATCTTTTGTACAGGAAAAATGAGCTAATTTCAGAGCTGAATGGGCTTCATTGTGATCAAATAAGCTTTTCTGAACTTTCAAATATTTTGGCAAACTTAACTTGGCTAATTGACCTTGCTTTCATCTGAGGCACTGGCATCCCATGCAGCAGCAGGGGTAAGTCCTGGTTTTGCCCTCCCGTGGAGGGGTGGCTCATGACATGTGCCTGCTGTGCCGACCTGGGGCACACGTGTGGAGAGGCACCTTCCCACCCTGCTCTTCCCACCTGCAGTACAAATGCTTACAACTGTAAGTGTGCAGCTGTTTGAGATCTGCTCTGTTGTCAGGCACCCACTCCCTTTCACCCCTGGGGAAAGGTAGCAGGTCAGATCCAGCCTCTTCCTCTGACTGTCCTGGGCCGCATCTCTACACCACCATGGGGAAGAGTGCAGCACGCTCTAGGTATGAGTCGGCAGGACCGGGTCTGGGCAGTTACTACTTTGGATCCCCAAAGCAGCTCTAATGCATTTGTACACTGTTGGGTTGAAGCTATGAAGCACAGGTTCCAGTTGTAGATGTGAAAGACTGCAATAAGCTCCTGGAAAAAATGTAAAATCTCCTTCATGTGAGGTTTATAATGAGAAGTTAAAAGTGAGCTGTCAGGAAGGTGTATGGATACCTGATCCTATATCAGTGCTGGGTGGTTTCAGGTCCAAGTTTTTTCCACCTGTACCTAGCTAAGAGCTTCCTTTCTCCACTGGGAATCAGTTCTGAGGTTGAAATTCTCCAGCCACAGCTTCCTGACTGCACAGCCATGCATAGGCCAGTTGAACCTGAATAAAATTGCTTCCAGCACTGGTGCTTCTAGTTACATCTGACTCATATCATATGGGCAGCGCATCAGGATGGCATCATGCCCACAGGTTCACGCAGCAATCCCAGCCCACCAACACCACCTCAGTGATTTTGCTTGAGCCTACGCTCTCCTCCTTATACAGAGAATCACCTTCAAGAGATCATTTCACCCCTCTTGCACCTGTTTCACATTTGCCTTGATTTATTAATCACACATCCAAGTGCAGGAAGGAAATATTTTCCTACTGCTTTGTAATCTTTCCATGTCACCTTGTAAGTTTCTGTGTGTACTGATGTGTTATTACACAGCTCTTGTTGGGGAGCTCACAGCTACTTCAGGCCTGGTAACCAGATAAGAGTATTGCAGAAGGTAGAGTCTACCAGATGCTCCAGAATACTTCCAAGATTGATTGCAAATATTTTTTTTGTTTAGATAGAGCTGACTTCAGATTAATTAGAACTGCTGTTAATAAACAGTGAATGTTGCTGCCAGTTACTTCATTTAACTGTGCTCACAGTGAGAGTATTAAAAAAAGATCTTATGGGAATCATTACATTCCCTCACTGTGAAAGGATTTCTTCTTGTTTATCTTACATACTCTTACTGCCAGTTCAGGCATTCAGCTTTTAAAATGTTCCCCGTCACTTTCTTGGCCTGACACCGCCAATTTTCAACCACTGTCACCACCCTATTACCCAAAATGTGTACAAAGGCTGCCATTCAGATCTCCAGAATGCTGCCTTTTTATTAATTAATTGTAATATTACAGTTATTACTACAATACTATTGCAGTAGTCCCAGTGTGTATCATGATAGTAACATTTCTAATACGCAAATATAAATAAATTAATATCGCAGACTACAGTGGTTACAGCATTTCCCTATGATCCCCTGGTTAGGACCCAAACCTTGGAGCAATGATATCTGTATTCTCACACTCATGCCCACTCTGCTGCCTTGGGCCTGTCTTCAAACGTCTGTGGCCTTCAGTTTCATCATTTGTGAAACAGAGACAATGACACCATTGTAGACCTTCTTTAGAATGTTTGTGAAAAGCTTTGAAATACTGTGTTTAAAAGATGCTAAAAAAACCCAAAATAAACTTAGGAGCTTTGTTCATTTGATTGTGTCTTACCTAGAATCTATGTGATCAGCAGGTCCAACTCTAAATGGCCTGGTGACAAGGGAAGAAAAAACCCTGACTGTAGGCATGATAACAGATTAGAAACAAAAGATGCCTAAAACAGGCTTGCCACCGGCATTGACCAGGCTGTTGTTTAGCTGTCCCAGAGATGTGCTAGACTCGTGCCCAGGGTAGCTGGACTCAGGGAAACCTGAGCCCATCCTGCCCATACTGCAGCCTGGCCAGCTGTGAGCCAGCTGTGGTCTGCAAGCCAGGTAACCATGTCCAAGCTGAGATACCCTGTGTTAGCACGGGTCAGGGCTTTCAGGTCAGAGCTTGGAGATATTCAGTTAGCAAAACGGACTCTTGAACTGTCTACACCAGCACAAACACACCTGGCCATGTTCAGTATATTCCCCATCTTCAGACAGGTATGGTTATTGTTAAACCTCTCACTGTAATAATTTCTCATCTCACAAATACTAGGTCCCTATTCACCTCTGTTCACAAACTCACTTCCCCACAGTCCTTGTTCTTTAGGAAAAGGAATTACAGGTCGCTGCATCAGAAGGGACTTGTGGATTCTCAAGAGCAGACGAAAATGCATTTTGCCCTTCTATGGAAGACAGGTCAGACTCTTTCTGTCATTGGAGGGTAAGACAAAGACTGAGGGAAGAGCACTCATTACTCATCCTGCCGTTGCAAGAGGCCCCTAAACTCAACAGCTCCTGCCCTCCTGCTCATCCCTACCAAAGACCATGGTGACAAGCCAAGGAGCAGGACCTCTGACAGACCAAGCAAGCTGCAGAGCCTTTTTGCTGCCATTAGACATCTGCCACCCTTGATAATGCTCTGCTTTGCCTACGCCGACAGCTGGCCCTGACTGAAGCCTACCTCTAGGAACAGCACTATCCATCTCCAGTGCCCCCACAGCTCTTGTTGTGAGTGCGGCCCTGGGGCACTGGCAGCCACGGCTGTGGGAGCACAGGAGGTGCTGTTGTCCTTGTGGTCTAAACCTTTGTCTCTGACAGGACTTAAAGCCAACTTCATCTGAGAAGGGCTTTAGAAAATCTGTGCAAGCAATTAGGGGATGAACCGCCTCCAAGGAAACTTTCTCTCTAACCCTTATTAGTAGTTAGAGGTTGGCCGCAAAGCAAGTAGCTTTACATTCTCAGACTTGCAGACACCATTATGATGGATGCCCCGACAGGAGCCAATTCAAAACAGATACACGGCACTTTGTTCAGTAACGTGGGTGCACTGGTTTGCGTGAGGTACTAGCGCTGCAACTCCATACTGGATTGACGTGGCTTTATCTTTTCTAAGCACTGGTCTTTAAGAGATTAAAAAAGAAATTTTTTTAATCTAAAGCCAAAATTACTTGATTTGACAAGATTTCAGATTGCCCTGAAACCAAAACCAGACAATCTATGAACATTTAAAAATGAAATATGTTATGAAAAGCCATTTATTTTTATGGGGTTCAAAAATATTGACAACTCATGCAGTAGTGTAGCAATGCTGTCTCACAGGACATATAATGTTGTACAATACCTTCAGTATTCCATGAGTTGAGTCTCATGTTTTATTTTATATATGGACATCTGCATCGTAGTCAAGGCAGAAACTCTTATTTTATGGATTGGGAGGTCTTCTGTTTGTACTGTGACACATTTTTTACAGAATATTTCAACAGAATTTCCATTCCACAGGAAGTTTCAGACTGTTTTCATTCTGAAGGAGAGCAATTTGCAAAGAGACAATATTTTCCATGACATGGAAATCCCAGCTTTTAACTCATTCCTATCCCTAAACAAGGAACTGTGTGGGTGACTCCTTCCATCTCGCTTCTAGTTCCAACACCAATCCTGGTATTTCCTGCATTACTTGCTGTTGCTTTTCAGCTTAGGATCTATGTCTCCAAGGTTAGCAGGTATGTTTCTGAGTACAGGGCTAGGAAGATTTCATGAAATGAGCATGCTGGTTTTTTAGAGGTGTCTCTCTTTGGATCAGAATCACACTCTAAAGCCAAAGTCACAGCCCCAGATTAAATATATATTGTGTGTGACCAAGCCCTGCATTTTCCAGGTCATGAGTTATTATGACCTGGTCTTGAAGGGAGTTGGGTCCTGAGTTGTGCAATTCCTTTGCAGATCCTTTTATTTGCATGAACAGCTTCATCTGTAACCAGACATGTACCATATGCAAAGTCCTGTTTGCAACTCACATAAATTATTAATTCACAGCTTAAGCTGCACATTTCCTCTATTAGTCACATTTCTTAGAGGCTTCTCATTACTGCAGCATAGGGAAGTCCTCTTTCCCTATGGTGCTGTGCAGTGATTAATTGTGGGAATCAAAAGGTATGTAAAAGACATAATTTAGGACCAAAGTCAACATAGAAATTTCCCTAGCACAAACCTCAAGCAAGCAGTAAAGATACTGAAACTTTATATTACTGCAAGGTTTTTCAGTGCTTGAAGACAATGTATTTTCAGCTTCTCCAATACCAAATGGCCAACAGGAGTTTGCAAACTGTTTGTAGGGATTAATGACTAGCTGGGAGGAGCTGGTGGCTCAAACACAGTTGAGGGCCATTAATCGTGGACAGTCGTTAATTCTCAGGCAACACCCAGTGTCAGAGTTGTTACTCTTATGAATTGTTGTTTAAAATCATGTGTAAGAATGTTTTTAGGGTTAGGTAGTTATAGTCAGCATCTATGGGGCATTTCTGGAAAATTAACACTTTGTATGTTAGGCAGATGTTATGTCAGCTCTCCCCATGGCTCTCATTTGCTAATACAATTTATTTTGGATTATGGATTGTGGTTTATGTTCTTACACACTCCCAGTGCAGGGCATTTAAGTCACATCTATTGATTTTCCAACAGCTTCCCTGTACGTTTGTGTGTGTATGTCCACTTCTTAAGACAGTGTTTTGCAGAAGACAAACTCCATGTTGATACATCTGACATGACTTGTAAAATCCAAAGGAAAGAATTTTAGGTAAATCACAAATGAAAGGGAAAACCTCCCAGGATGTTGCAGGTTATGTGTATATGCAAGAAAAGGACAAAGGAAGGTGGAGCAAACTGCTGACAACAGCCATACCTGCAAGGTATTTTTAAGTCAGTTGCAAACATGCAGACACATGCTTGTTGGACACGCTGCAAACTTCTCCAAGATGGGTACATACAGGACTGGTAAAAATGTGCAAGTTCAAAGAACTATGAGAAGCTCAGGAAAATGATGCTGGCATATGAACTAGTTTTCTTATCAGGCCTCCAATTAAAACCTTGCCAATGATAACCTATATCTATTTTTATGGGTTGTATGAAATGAAGATATAGTTTCAGTTCCATTCTCAGCAAAGGCCTATTTGCATCACATAAGTCATCATCAGAGATGTTAATATGACTTCCTTGTTGGGGAAGCCACGACCTAAGGGCTATGGAAAATGAAGCTTCCTTTTCCTATTAGAGCTGTCTTCTCCAGGTTGAGTTGGAAAGATATTGGTAGTGAAACACAAAAAGTATTTCCATTCTATGTATGCCTCCCAGGTGTCTCAGCATGCCTAGTTAATACCTTTCACAAGTGCAATATCCATTTTTAAGAGTAATTTTAAGGGAAGAAAAATCTATTGGTTTTTTGAATATGACTACTAAAGCCAGCAAGCAGACATATAAAACAGAGAGCACATGGGCAGCTGCAGATGTAATCCAGGCAGCCAAAAGACCAGGGCAAGCATATTCTTCTAGACCTCAAAGCCTGCCAGAGGACATCCATCCTCTCCTCCCTTTCAAAACCCCCTTTGCCATCTTGCGGATCTGTTTATTTTCCCTACAAATCCCTAAGTTCTGATGGGTTTTCCTGAAATAAGAAAATAAACCCCAAGTTACTGGCAGGAGGATTTAGAAGTCCTATTGAGATCAAGGTTCTGTAAGAACATCCCAGTCTCCAATATGAGCTTATTACTACTCTTGCTTCATGTTGTGCTGTCTCTGAGGGCAGAGTGTTTTAGAAGCATTAGATTGCTCTGCAGAAAGAACTTTTACGCACATGGAAAAGAGAAGGTTCAGGGCAAGAAGTAAGAAAAGAGTTCTAATTCTCAGATAAAACTGGGTACTTAAGACACCCTTTTAAAACATAGAGGCATCCATGCAAATTTGAGAGTTGTATATTTCCATGAAAGGGAAACTGCCTCTTCTGCAGATGCAGCAGAGTATTTTAACCACACGTGTTTAACTGCACAACAGCTTAGATTCTTGATCTTGCAATGAACTCTTCATAAGCAGGTCCATGTGGGTAGGTGCTTATTTTTTGATAATGTAGCCTCTAAGTCTCTCTTCAGAATAGTTTTAAGGTTTCCATGAACTTTGCTCAAAAATGTGCCAAAAGACTTCCAAGTAACAAACATGCTTTTGCAATTTACTGAAACTTTCCCCTTGTGTTCCAGAGAAGCGACCTCCCCATTACTCACCAGAGAGACACATGAGCCAAGGAGGAAGGAAAGGGAATCAGCTAGTAAAAACAGGCAATTCCCTTCTTTAGTGTCTACACTTAGTCATTAAATAAAAAATAGAAGATAAATCCAACCTTTTTTTTTCCAAATGGGTCATTGCCTTAGTGAAGATTGAATAGACAAGAACTATTTGTATCTTGATTTTGATCAGAACTTTTTGTAATCAGTTGCTTTTTCAAAATAATACTGCTGCACTTCATACTGTAGCAGGGGCTATTGTGCATTTGAGGTACTTTGCATCCTTCCAAAGGAACGCAGTCTCCCAAGTATATCTTTTTACACTTCTTTAAATGACTAGTGAACTGTATTACCCAATAAACAAGGGGGTTGGGGTATTTTTGCCAGATACTAATTTTACTTGGAAAAAAATGAGTCAAGGCCAAGGCACAAAGTTCATATCTAAATCAAATTCAGTTTCCTCTCAAGTCAGTGTGTTGCAGCCTGAGGTTTCCAACTGACTCTTTTTAAAAATGGACTTTTACAAACCTGCAGTGTTGAGCTTGCTTGGGTTCTATGTTCGGTTCAACTGGGAATTGTAAAATTAGTTTTTGCAAGCTATGTCACATGGAAGGACAAGCACAGGAGATCATAACAGCCTTAAGAATGTGTCAATCGAGTAGAAGTTGAACTTTCAAAGGAAAATGTCAGTTGATGTGTGATGAAATGGTAATTCCTGTTCATTTCACACTACAATGTATTCAAGACCCGAGAGTGATATCAAACCTAACTTCCTGCAAGACTGTACTGTACTTTGTAACACACTGTGCAGTATGAGTTGTACACTTGTAACTCATGACCCCCCTCTGCAATTTTTCAAGAGTAGTCAGTGGTAGGTAGCAAAACCCAAGCACATGGCTCCTTTTTCTTGAGTTATTCTCTGAAAACTTTCTCCACAAGATCACTGGAAAGATTTTTGGGGGGTACCCCCTGTATGTTTGCTACATCAAAGTGTAGAAATCCATAAAATAATCAGTTTTACACTGTCAGGGAAGCATTCTTTCCATGCATCCTGGCCAGAGCAAATTCTGAAAGGCTTTCTGTTGCCAAAGCAGTTGAATTAAATTAAAAATGGCTATATTTAGCCATCCCTCTAGATTTCAGTTTCTGAGTATCATTTGGCTGCAGATGAAGGTGCAGAAGGACTCACGATCATGGGTGAAGTTATCGTAAATCAGCTGAGCCCCAGGAAAAACCTGGCTGTACACTTTTAATTTGGCAAAACACAGGGTAGTATGGCTTAGTTTAGCCATCTTTCCCTGCAGGCAAAGCTACGTCAAATTGCCTTACATTTTCTGTGGGCTAAAAGAATTCACACTGGATTTACCACGGCTCAGCTGACAGATGGCAACTTATTAAACATCAGTATGCTGATGAAGATTTTGAGCCCACAAGATTTCTGAGGCTTTGAAAATAAATAAATTCTAAAGTATGCTACACAACTTCCACCTACCCTGCTAGCTATACATTTGCAAGCGCTTTGTGGGTATAAGGTGCCATATTTGCAAAGCCAAGTAGACGTGGCACTTCAGCCCCTCTCTCTCTTCCCTCCTACTCTCAGGAATTATCATCCTATTGAAACAGGCAGGCTATCTGGCACAGCTGTAAATGTGGTTACATAACAAAGCCAAAAAAAGCAGCTCCCACAAATTCAAACCACAGATTAGGTCCAGTTTTAGAAGATAATATGTACAGCCTTGACAATGAGAATTATGCCATAAGAAGGAACAACCCTCTGACTCCATTGCTCACAATAATTATATTTAAAGGCTCATATGTAAATATTCCAACATACAATAGAAATCGGGTATAATAGTCAGGATGGCATTTTCCATTCACATCTTTTTCCCACACCTACAAGCCCATACTGGAGGTAAGCAAACTAGTTTTTACTGGGCATTCCTTCAGTAACGTAAGAGCTGGCTCTGGAAGCAGTACTAACAGCATTCTGTGTTTATATACACAAAAAGATGACAGAAGAAAGAAAAGGAAGAAAGGATGTAGGCTTCAGAACTAGTGTGTCTTGAACTTCTCCTGGAAGAGTCAAAAAAGTGCACCTATAGAGTCTTAAGAAGTCTTTGCTGGCCCAGAATACCATTTGACTCCTTTCTGAGGCACGCATATTTTAGAGGCAGATGCACAGCCACATTCCTCTGCTTGTGGGTATTGAGTAACAAGTGTTTGGAGATTTTGGTAGGTGAAACATTATTTTTCTCACATCATTTGGGAAATGCTTCTCATTGCTACCTTTTCCAGCAGTATGAAATGAGTCATAAAAGAATTGACTGATTGTCAGGTAAGCTGCCTACATGGGGCTCTCAAAGTATGTGTCCTCCAGTGGAACTTGACAATGAGCTGGAGGTTCTTCACTGTTTATATTTGTTTTGTAACTTCTCATTATCATCATTAATGAGGCCAAGAATGAGAATGAAAAGCTATATGCTTTGTTAATGGGAACTAGAATAAGAATGACGTGGGTTTGGCTAAACTTGAATAGAACAGTAGTTGAGAACACAATTGGTGAAAGATCAAGAATTTTCAGATGTTGCACATTGTGATGTTCACAGGCTTAACAGCGTCACACGTGTCTTGAGGTTCTGGCCCTCTTATGTGTGTTTATTTTTTAGTCCCAATGGTTGATGTAGGAAAATATGCGCAGCTACCATTTTATAAAATACTTGATAGAGGTGGAATTGACTATGAATGACGAGAAACAGAAGTGAGTTTCAGATATTCCAGAAATAGAGTCACAGCTCTCATTCAAAAAAAAACCCAAAAAACAAACAACAAGAAACCCCCCTAACAAATAAAGCAACCCACTCCTTCAACCCTAAAGCTAAGTTGTAGTATATGAAGCACAAGAACTAATTATTACACTAACAGTTGTCTTAGATATGTTGGCAGGTTGAGTGTTTGGTAAGGACTGGCCAGCCTTGTCCAGGACACAATTTCTGATGTTTCTTGAGTCTACAGAACTATTTCTCTGTGAGAACAATTCACAAAATGAACAAATATAAAATAAAGGGTGGCTGCATAGCCGTTTTAGACCAGAATCTTCCAATGGACAGGAGACCAATAGGAAAGTAATACCTGTAAGGTTTTCACTGGAAGTGGTCAGAGAAAGCACAGTGGCTGAACAAGGCACATGTCCTACAGATCATATGCATAGGATTGAATGCTTAGGAGTGGCTGATGGAGTGAAACCAACATACCACTTTTCTGGTTTGATCAGGACATTATCAAGCCCAAGTTCCTCCTTTCACCACTGCTCTCTCAGTGCTTTGGAGCTTTCTCGCCAAACAGGTCTGCCTCTAAAAAGAACCTCCTCTCTGGAAAGTTCACTCACCTTAGGAGAACAGAAATACTCATTCATTAATGCCTTAACCAGCAGCCCAACTACCTGACATTAATTGTCATCAACATGTAAATTCCAAACTGCCCACACTGACAGGAAGTTCATCATGGTTCAGAGATAGCTCAAGACCAATGAATCAGACAGACAGAAATCACTCTTTAAAAAGTGTAGCACAATTATAACCAGAATAGTTAGTTCACTACGTAAGACAGCCCATCAAGCCAGGCAGTTTAATTAAGATGTTAGACTGGAGCCCTGGAATCCATGAAGAATCATCAATATACAGGACTGGTAAGGTCAAGTAAACCCACATAGGAAAAAATGCTCCATTTTTCAACAGATACTATTACCTGTTTCATCACTTCTGGATGATCCCATCCCATATACATACAGCATGGCTCAAGAAAAGTGGTAAAAAATTAGATCCATAAATTATGAAATGGTTCTGTGGCTTTCTGTATTTGTAACAGCGCAGAAGAAATTTGCCTGCCAAAGACGGAAATAGCCAGTGCCTCAGTCGGAGAGATTCACCTATCAAGCTCCTTGAAAAATTAGTTTTTCCACTGCTCTGGAAGGAAACACTATCCCCTGAAGATCTCTGCAATTGCCATCTCATTTCTGGGCAAAACTATTAAAAACACAGTAACCAGAAAGTGCCAACAGCGTACAACTGCCAGTTTTCTGGAGGCCTTCGCAGTCAGGGTTCACATCAGGACACAGAATAGAGACTGTCTATTGCCACTCAGGCTGCCACTACCATAGATAAAAGCCTAATAGTCCCTTATAGAGCCATATGCAGGGGTGCAATAAGCCACAAAATGCTGGATACAGAAAGAGGTGATCCTGCACTGTGGTACCTGCAATGTCTTGTTTGAAGCAGAGCTCAGAATGACATGTAATTGTATCTTCCATCCAGGCTTTCACCTGCAGGGTCACAAGTGTTATCCTTTTTCTCTAATAGCTACACAAGATCCCTGGTGGATACTCCAAGGTGGCAGCTGATAACACTGCAAGGACACTTACTCTCAACAGCTACAGCTATCACTATCATTGAAAAGTCAGAACACATACAGGAATCCAGCTCTTTGATAAAGCATGGCTGGCTGGCTCAAGCTGAACTTAACGCAAGACTGAATCAGTGTTGGTCAGACTGGGGAAAATGCTTTGAACTGCCTGAAAATACTCCCAAAACCTGCCAAGTTGAGCTATCACAGTCATGTGGTGAACCAGGGCATTGACTGATGCCCTGCTAGGTCTGGATGGCCAGAGAGCATCTCTTCCCTCTTTTGCTCTGCTGGAAAACTTGTTCCTTACTCCTTAGTGAAGACTGACCCATGCCTTCCTTGGTCAGATCCAAATTTAGGCAGCTTCATTTGCTGTAGTTAAACAACTTTTAAGCATTAACAGACTTCCTCTGTCCTCTTTCTCATGAACTCAGACCACTGTGTTAAGATGCCCTTCCAGAAGCTTTGGAAGCTGTTTTGAAAACTTGCTCCTAATTTCTAAAGCAGTTGATGGGCTAAACCCCAGAAACTAAAGTGAGTTCTGATCAACAAGCCTCTGCAGCTGCTTTATCCTCTGGGACAACACAATCATAATGCAGTGAAGCCATCCACCACGTTATGGCCCTTGTCTCAAATAAAACCCAAACAACTTTCCTGCCCTGCAAAGAACTCTACCCTAAGCACTTCTTTTTTAAAAAAAATGAATATTGGCAATGTATCAGAAACAATATGAAAACTACTAGGCATTTAGCTAATTCTTAGAGATAGCATTTGCACATCATGGTCAGACAGTGATACCGATCCCATAAATAGGTAAGTTCAATATTGAGGAGGAATAAAAACAGGAACATAGGCAGTCGGATAAAAGAGTGATGGCAACTAGAACACAAAGATAAACAAGGGAGAAGTTGAAGGAAAAGGAAGGCTCTTTTTACTCTTGTGGAAAGAAGAAGGTCAAGAACAGAAAGGCAGAAGCACAAGTTTATGAAGATGGGTTTCTCAGCTGAGAACCCTAAATACTGCTCAGTTTTATGGTGGATATAATGAAATTTATCGTTTCCTAATTTTGGATAGTACCCTATCACTTTTAACAAAGACCATCCTAAGAATAAAACACAAGAGTAAGAGCCTGTGTATCTGTGCCAGAGTGAATGGGATATTTTTGTGCCATTCTGGTAATACAGAACAGCTGGAATGGACCTTGAATGCACATCCATGATTTGACAACCTGGAATCTAAACTGGTTTCTCCCCTTTTCCTTCTATTTTCTTTTGAGCAGTCCCCCAGCAGTTCTGAAGAGGTATTCCTCTTGCATACTGTATACTAATCACCATTTGTGTGCTCCTCAGAATTAAGCAGTGACTTCATTGCATGGAAAGTCTTTAAAAAAATGTGGAGGTGTGTGTGGGGGAAGTCATTTCCAAGTGACATTCCAAGCCCCTCCTTCTCCCCGGCTCCGAGGAGTAATTACTCAGCTGGAAAATGAAACAAGGCTGCTATTTTAGTGTGGCTTAGGACCTTGGGCCTGGTTTCATGTTTCAGATTAATGCTTTCTGTGTCTCTTGGAAATTCAGAATAGCAGAAAAGCCACCCTTCAGAGAGCGCTGCATCCTATAGATGCAAGGAATTCTGGAGACATGTATGACTTGCTGCCCCTTTCCTATTTTGCTGTGTCCCATTGAGACACATAGCTATTTTCCCTCCCACTTGAATGAACTTCTAACCTGCATCTACAAAGACACATCTGTTCTTCCTGACCCTCTTGTCCCCGGTCTCTGGTTGCTCTGTGATGAACACTTAGTATACTTTGTTGCAACACACTAATAAAGCAAAACAGACTAAACCAAACTGTTTAAAAATGAACTACCAACACAAGCCACTTCAAGTCAACTGAAAAATCTAGTCTTATGGTATCTTATGATCCTACCTAATTCTGGTCCTAGTAGGACACGGCTGGCTAGAATCCCAGATCTTTAAAAAAGGGACCGAAATGCTTTCTTCAGCATTTTCTTCAGTATTTCAATAAGCAACATGTAAATGCTTCAGTAGTAGTTCTACCATTTCCTATATTCCAGTGTGGTGGTCGCTCCAAGAATATGGACACACCAGCACAGCGGTGAGATGCCATGCAAGGGGAATCTTGACGTAACTTACCAGTCCAAGGAACAAATCAAAGCAAGGTACCACTTTACAGAAACAAGACAGTCTAAGACCAAAGTTAGGAAACTGAGAACGATTTCCAGATTGTGAGAATAAAGTAAAGACTAAAAGCTTCCAAAAGCAGCATGATCAAGGAATTACCAACAGCTATGGAAGAAATGATTAGAACACTGACTCAATAACTTGTCTTTCCAATATAATAATAAATCAGAA
Source organism: Gorsachius magnificus (assembly GCA_034008185.1). Taxonomy (NCBI): domain Eukaryota; kingdom Metazoa; phylum Chordata; class Aves; order Pelecaniformes; family Ardeidae; genus Gorsachius; species Gorsachius magnificus. The sequence goes on from CM067084.1 coordinate 62,696,095, forward strand.
TGAAATAAACTATGAACTCTGTGAATATCTGTATCCTTATTTCCACATCTTTAAAGGATTACAGAAAGAAATGGATATAATTTTAATAGCATTCTATAATCTATCTATCTGCTCCTTTATTTGTATATTCCAGATATCATTTAACATTTAACATAGGAATTGCCAGATCCACTCAGACACAAGGTCCATTTAGACCAGAATGCTTCCATTTAAGTGTCCAGCAAGAAATGTTTCAGCAAAGGGCACAAGAAACCTCACCAATAAATAAATAAATAAATAAAAAGCCAGAAGTGGTATACTTGGTAGCCTTACTTTCCACCCCAGCTCTCCATACACTCTCTTCTTCATCACTTAACAAAAGATGAGGGTCCTTTGCAAAAGTCTGCATGCAGTGTACCAACAGTAACAACCCATACTGCTATGAATTCTCTCAGCAAAAGTAAGACAGTTTATTAATAAAGCATGAGAAGAATGAATTCCCAATGCTGTGGGTAGGACACTCACCTATAAATCTCATATACATGGTTGCCAGCAGTAACAGTTTATAGCAACTAAACTGTGCAGCATCAGATCCCATCATCTGCCCTCTGCTGAGAATATTATTGACCAGGTGACTGCGTCTGTGAAGTCTGGGAATGTTTTCAATAGTGCAAAGGCAAACAGACAGAAACACCTCAGGTCTACCATATGTGTAGAACAAATACCCGACTGATTCTGCAAAGTTCAGAGCTCTTAAAAATTCTGGCAACATGCATTTCACTTCTGCTTTACCAAGGTAAGCATGCATTTTATAGGGAAAATATAAAAGTGAAATCTCACCACTTTAAATAATTCCTTCATACTTCAAGAATTCTAGTAATTCAAAATGATTCATTGATCTCTAACAGGCTGCCTAGGGATGATCACAGAGACTCCTAAAGCGTTGCATATTGTCACATTCTTCCACCTGGTGATAAGATACCCAGAGGGGGAAATTGCCATCCCTTAGGTCCTTAACACTGAACAGAAATCAGTCTCCAAAACCCAAATTATCACTCTTTCTTCCTTATGAAAAGCCATGACAGCTCACTCACAGCAATAATAGGATTAGTTTGCCATGCAAGTACATAAACACCTCCTCTTCTTTGATCTCTGCATCCCAGTTACTCTTTCAAATCCCCCAAACAATTCAGCCCTATCTGATAGCAATCATAAGAGAAAGTGAAAAGCTGTGCTTCCCCAGGTAAGCTTTAATTTTTCCTCCCGCAGGTGCCACAAGGGTCTTCTTGTTCTTTGAAAGATGTAGGACACCATTGCCACCCAAGTGGTGCCATCACTTCCTCCTGTGTGCTATTGAGTGTCCACAGGTACTGCATAAAAACTCCCCTCAATCATAGTTATCTATCTTGCAAGAACTTCAGCAGGAACTTCTGTCAACACCGAACTTGGGGTTTAGCCTTTGTTTAGTGAAAAAACTCCAGAAATACTATTACGCTCTGTCTACCTCCAGAAAATGGTGGGACTTTGAACTTTATTATATTTCCTGAAGTCTTGTGGGACCTACCATAAATTGCTGCTTCAGGGACCTGATCCAAGAACTATGAACCAGGTTTCTAGAGAATAATGCAATATAGTGGCAAAGTGACTGGCACAGGGACATAAAGTACAAGGACAGCTGAATAAAGATGGCTGTTGTTCATTGTTGTTCCCTGTACTAATAGTATGAGTTCATATCTCTAGCTGAAGCCACAACAGTTAATAAGCAAGTTCACTTAGGGAGAGAATATATAAATATTTTCTATCAAGCATGGAACTTTACTCCAGAAAAAAATTACTTCCTTCCTTGAAGCCATGAGAGATTACATGAGATTTTCCAGTCTCATGCCCTAGCTTAGCAAGCTAAGAAACACACAAATCCTTAGAACAAATAAAACAAGATGCATCAACTTACATAATTATTTAATAAAACACTAAAATAAAAGTTGAGAGTATTAGGGACAATTTTGTAATAACTTGCTGAGTTAACTATAGCTTTTGACTCAACACCTTTTATTTCATATTTTCTCTATTTTCCACATTGTGCCAGCAAAATTATTTTTATTCAAGATCACTGAAATTGGAGACGATTTCTGCTGCAGCATGTGAAAAAGAAGGAAATAAATCCTGATCTTCAGCTTCTGAGTGATGGGGCAATGCTTTAAACACTTCCTGTTTGGGCCCTGCATGTCCAGGTTGTTTCTCTGGCATTTTTGGCTGACATAGGTGAATGAAAGAGTCTGAGGAATCCAGGCCTGAAGTTTTCTAACACCAACCTGGATCCTAAAAACTGAGCTTCATCCAAAACATGTTAAGGGATTGAAAAAAAACCCCCAGACTATTGAATCTTTTCAGGGAAAGTTTTAAAACAAAATCCAATGAAAGATTTCAAATTGAATTCTGTTTGGTTTTTTGCTCACATTACCCTCCTATGGAATGTAACAAGTTTAGTAGAGTTATGGGGATGTTCCTTCCTTTACTATTTCATGTCTATTGTTTCACTTACTCAACAAACTTCCTTTCAGTTGGGAAACTTAGGGAGCAACAAAGAATCATGACTGTGGTGCCCTTAAGAGTCATGAAGTTACAGATCAGGAAATAAGCTCTTTGTATGTGAAGATAGATGGACATTATAAATTGTTGTGGTACTCTTTCTTAAAAGGAGGAAAAAATTATCATAGAATCATAGAATCTTTTATGTTGGAAAAGACCTTTAGGATCATCAAGTCCAACTGTTAACCTACCACTGCCAAGTCCACCACCAAACTGTGTCTCTAAGTGCCACATCTACAAGTCTTTTAAATACCTCCAGGGAAGGGGATTCAACCACTTCCCCAGGCAGCCCATTCCAAAGCTTGACAACCCTTTTGGTGAAGAAATTCTTCCTAATATCTAAACAAAACACAACTTGAGGACATTTCCTCTTGTCCTGTCTCTTATTAGCTGGGAGAAGAGACCAACACCCACCTTGCTACAACCTCCTTTCAGGTAGTTCTAGAGGGTGATAAGGTCTCCCCTCAGCCTCCTCTTCTCCAGACTAAACAACCCCAGTTCCCTCAGCCCCTCCTCGTAAGACTTGTGCTCCAGACCCCTCACCAGCTTTGTTGCTCTTCTCTGGACATGTTCCAGCAATGCAACATCTTTCTTGTAGTGAGGGGCCCAAAACTGAACACAGTATTCAAGGTGCGGCCTCACCAGTGCCGAGTCCCTACTCCTGCTGGCCACACTATTCCAGATACAAACCAGGATGCTGTTGGCCTTCTTGGCCACCTGGGCACACTGCTGGCTCATACATAGCCAGCTGTCAACCAGTACCCCCAGGTCCTTTTCCACCAGGCAGCTTTCCAGCCACTCTTCCCCAAGCCTGTAGCGTTGCATGGGGTTGTTGTGACCGAAGTGCAGGACCCAGCACCTGGCCTTGATGAACCTCATACAATTGGCCTTGGCCCACCAATTCAGACTGTCCAGATCTCTCTGCAGAGCCCTCCTCCCCTCGAGCAGATCAACACTGCCACCCAACTTGGTGTCATCTGCAAACTTACCGAGGGTGCACTTGATCCCCTCGTCCAGACCTTTGATAAAGATATTAAACAGAACTGGCCCTAAAACTGAGCCCCAGGGAACACCACTTGTTACCAGCTGCCAACTGGATTTAACTCCATTCACCACAACTCTTTCGGCCTGGCCATCCGGCCAATTTTCTACCCAGCAAAGAGTATGCCTGTCTAAGCCATGAGCCACCAGCTTCTCTAGGAGAATGCCTTGAGAGACAGTGTCAAAGGCTTTACTAAAGTCCAGGTAGACAACATCCACAGCCTTTTCCTTGTCCACTAGGCAGGTCACCTGGTCATAGAAGGAGATCAGGTTGGTCAAGCAGGACCTGCCTTTCATGAGCCCATGCTCACTGGACATGATCCCCTGGTTGTCCTGTACATGCCTGGTAAGCGCACTCAAGATGAACCACTCCATAATCTTCCCTGGTACCAAGGTCAGGCTGACAGGCCTGTAGTTCCCTAGATCTCCTTCCAGCCATTCTTGTAGATGGGTATCACATTTGCCAACCTCCAGTCAAACTGGTTAGCCAGGACTGCTGATAAATTATTAAAGTGGCTTGGTAAGCACTTCCACCAGCTCCCTTAGTACACTGGGGTGGATCCAATCCAGCCCCATAGACTTGTATATGTCTAAGTAGTGCACCAGGTCACTAACCATTTCCCCTTGGATTATGGTGGCTTCATTCTGCTCCCCATCCCTGTCTTCCAGCTCAGGGAGCTGGATACCCCTAGAACAACTGGTCTTACTCTTAAAGGCTGAGGCAAAGAAGGCATTAAGTACCTCAGCCTTTTCCTCATCCTTTGTTACTATGTTTCCCCCCAATCCAATAAAGGATGGAGACTATCCTTAGCCCTCCTTTTGTTGCTAATGTATTTATAGAAACATTTTTTATTGTCTTTTATGGCAGTAGCCAGGTTAAGTTCAAGTTGGGCTTTGGCCCTTCTGATTTTCTGCCTGCATAACCTCGCAACATCCTTGTAGTCCTTCTGAGTTGCCTGCCCCTTCTTCCAAAGGTCATAAACTCTCCTTTTTTTCCTGAGCTCCAGACAAAGCTCTCTGTTCAGCCAGACTAAGACTACAAAAACAACTGTTTGCCCCTTATTTTTAAATGAAAATTCATTTCATGACAAGCCCCATGATGGAATTGCAACAGCATTCTAATATTTGGTTTTAATTAGGTTTCTATTTTTTTCACCTGCTGTATTCACTGCTCTATCAGAGCTGGTGTGCATGAGTTTTTCTTGCACAGCACTTGCAGGAGGCTGGACATAGTGGTTGAAGAGATTTGAGGATCAGGACAGATTTTACCTTTTAGAAGTGAAGTGGTAGAAGCTAGGACAGCGTTATCGACCAGAGCAGGGCCCTTTTGCCTGTGGAACTGACAGATTTCCAGTGTGTTGGGATAATTCCCTGATTAATTTCCTAACAGTTGCTTTGTCTGCTTTCTCTCATATTTGTGTCACTTCTTTCTTCTGTCACCTGTATGTCCTTCCCCTTTTTGCTGCCTTTGTCTTTCTTCGCCATCTCTTTGGTCTCAGATGGGTATTCCTCACCCTTTATCAGTGCACTTCCTTCAATACAAGGAACTTCACTGGTGCCAGCATTAGTTATCTGTGTTTAAAACACCTACAGAAAAAAAAAAAAATCAATAGAGTTTCTCCCTTTGTGCTGATTGTGAAATGCAAAATATTCGTCCTGAGCAACACAGTGCAGGGTCTCAGTATTACCACTTTTTCATATCCATCTCAGTTCCTTGCTGCAGGAGTTCTACCTAAAAATTTATTAATCCCTTGCTTGTGTCTTCTTATTTCCCTCCAAAAAAGGAAATAACCTATTTCAAGAGACCAAAGATTCCTCATCGCCCAGGAGTCATGACAAATTCAGCCCTGGGGAGGAGCGGTGGCTCCATGTTAGCCAAAGTATACACTGAAATGCTGTTCTGGTGCTTATGGTTTCCAAACAAGTGTCATGTGGCAAAGATGTCACTTGGTACTTGATAGTTTAATCAAACCCTCAGGAGTAGCAGACATTAATTATCTTGTAGTCCAAAAACATTATTCCCTTCCCAAAGTGACATCATTTCAGTATGACAAATGCATCTCCTTTCACTTTTCTGACTGGAACACTAACACCAAATAATTCATCAACAGTATCATTTTTTATTTAATAGCATTGTTGCTCGGGTGGAAAACACTGCAGAAATGGAGAACATTGCTATGAGCATGGAGGCAAAAGTCAGGCCTCTGAAATAGATTGAAGCCTCTCCCGTTGTGGCCATCTTTTCCTTAGCAGTTGTTAAACAGCAAGTTAATCTCAGTTCCTACTTATCTGTTGGAAACTAACCTTGGCATCAGGATCCTTCTACCCGTTTACAGATGTTTCCCTCTCTGTGAGGTGACTTCTCAGATGCTGAGTCTTGACGTTCTCCTTGGGTTTCCATTTAAAAGTGCTCTGCTGAGGCGTAAACTTACTCCAGTTTGCAGGGAGACATTAATTCAAATGGGAATAAAACTTTTGATTATAGTCAGAAGGCCAGGCTGGTGCTGAGGTTTTGCGCTCACCTTTAACAAATGGTTTTGTCTATTGCCTGGCCAGATGATAATTGTGTCTGGCTACACCCAAGAGACATCAGCATTTTTAAAGAATCTCCAGCTATCCAGGAAAAAAGCCAGACTCTAGCAGTCACCCTCTTCTGGCAGAAGCATTAAAAACTGGTATTTGATTAAGTTTCAGGCTAATGACTTGCAGCACTCGGGGCAGTTTCGGCACGGAGCAGGCAGGTGCGTTCATCCCCAGGCCCACGGCCCGCATGTGCAGCTGCCAGCAGGGCTCCTGCACAGGGTGGTGCTGGCGCCGGGAAGCCAAAGCAGCCCGGGCCCCCGGCCCCCCGGGGCCCCCCCGGAACCCATTTCATTATGCCCCGGGGGCCAGTTCCTGCCCCAGCGGCGCCACAGCAGGGCCAGGTCTCCAGCTCCCCACAGCCCTGCCCCACCTGGCCATGGGCCCCATGTCCTGGCCTGGCCTCAGCCCGGCCCTAGGAAGGTGCCTGATGCCTGGGCCTGGGGCTGCCCCAGTGCCCCCCAGCTGCCTGCTCCTGGCTGGGGCGGCGGGACAGGCCCCGGCTGCCAGGCCCAGCGTCAGTAAGCAGTACCACAATCAGCAGTACCCAAAAGGGAGGCTCTTGCCAGCAGCCCATCAGGCAACAAAAGCACCCTGGCACCATTTTAGCTGAGGAAAACAGAAAGAGCTCTTGGAGCTGCTGGCTTTCATTTATTTCTGTGAATGTCCTTACATGCAGCAATTGCTATGCAAGTGGTACGTTTCATTGCATTCAGCTCAGTTTTTGCTTTCAGCTGGAAATCTGTTGGATGATAAGGGTGATTTCAGAGTGTCTGGTGAGCTACGGTTTGCTGGAAATGGCCGTTTCAGTGGTCATGGTCTGTTGTGCCTGGGCCAGCACCCCTGCATGAGATTGGCAGGTGCCATCCCAGTGGAGACCCTGCGGTAAAGGGTCATTTTAGGAATAACACCTCTTGGGATGACTGCCCCTCCTATACACAGTGAAACCATGAGAGAACACCTGACTCCCAAGAGCCACACAAAGCTGTCACACACGTTCCTCTGGAAAGCTGGGCCCTCAGCAAGTGCAGAGGTGTTTAAAGCAGACACAAGCGTGGGGTTAGGTGGTATTTACAGATGGCTGTGTGTAGAGCAGGCAGGCAAGGGAGACACAGCACTCGGTCCCAAGGAGTACTGCAGCTTCTGGCAGGGGTGCGCAGACTCCGTGTGGCTCCTCAGTGGGATGCTTGGCAAGAAGAAACCAAGTGTGAGACAGAGGAAGCAGGAAACAACAGAGGGAGAGACTCTTAGTCATAAAGCTAGCAAGGGGTGAATGAAAGCAGGGTGAAAATGACAGATTTTTGTCCTGACATACAAACACAGGGATTTCCCCCTTTCACGTGGAAGTGAGAGCTTTGCCATGCATGGCCAGCTATTGGCATAGTTTCATCTCCCCCAGATTCAGCCCCTCATACGAGCATGTTCTGTACCACAGACCTGTGTTGCTCTCTGACACATTGACTTTTCTCCACCCAGCTGGAAGATAATGTAATACCATGGGTGCCACTTACTTTCACACTGTTTTTGTCCCCCACCCCCGCCTTTCAGAGTGATGGTACAGAGTCATGGAGAGACGAATGGGCAAATACCATGAATCAGAGCCTTCTCCAGCAATTCTGCTCTGCATGTCAGCACGGAAGGGTCAGGAGATTTCCTCTCCTGCATGGTGCAATTTTCTCCTCAGCCATATCTGAAGGTTTGTCTCAAGTTGCAATCCTATGATCTCACAACCTGCAGTTTTACCTTCCCTTGTGCCTTATTTTTCAGTATTGTAAACACAATCTTGTCCACTTGACCTCCATACATTATTTCATTTAGCTCTACTGGACTTCTAACTCAAGCCTGTGCCGTCTGACCAGGTTGGACGGGGCTCTGAGCAACCTGATCTAGTTAGTGGTGTCCCTGCCGACGGCAGGGGGGTTGGACTGACCTCTAGGGGTCCCTTCCAACCCAAAACATTCTATGATTCTATGAAACAGGCTATTTCCAATTGCAAACTAATAGTCCTCTGTCTAGGAAGCCACTACACTGCCTCACACAGGGTTTATTTACAAGGTACCTTGCAGACAGATGTTTCAGCACTCTGGGACGACTGGAAGCTGTGTAGCCATGTTAAAAAAGTGTTAAGCCACAGCTGCAGGTTTGCGAGTTGGGCTCTGCACCCTGCTAACTATAGCACAAGCAGAGGGAGCTCATATCTGCTGGTGAGTGACCACATAGATACAGGTATAAGGAAGTGAATAATAATAATAAAAGCCACATATAAAAATTTGCTGGAATGAAAATGTCTGATATGGCTTATTTTGTTGAAGAGTATAAAGTTCAAAGACGGCAACTTCAACTTCATGAAATCCAGCAATGAGGAAGTAAACATGTAATAAGAGTATTAATCATAGCTAGATCAAAGGTCCTGTTTGAAATGAACAGGACAAGGTATAGTCCTCATCACAAAGAAGCAATCAAATGGTTTATCAAAATAACTGATTTTTGGATGACACTTTGATCTGCATTAGTGGGGGAAAAAAAGTATTTTTTGACAGTAGCACCTGTAGGTCAAAACAGTCTGAAGTTTATCCTGTTTTAAGAGACTGAGTCAAATTATATGCAGCAAGCCTCAGATATGGAGAAAAATCCAGTGTCAGAGGATGCCAGGGCAAGGCACCCTCTGAGCCCTCAGAGTTTTCCTGCGACTGCCATGCTTGGTCCTCAGACCACTGGTAGTTCATCTTCGCCCCTACTTCTTCACCCTCATGCTTCCCAGCATTTGATCCTGTCATTACTGATTAGGGTGTGTTTAATGTTCAGGTGACCTAAGTTGCTCCTTCACAGCTGGTAGCCACCTCCTCCCCACCCTCAGCTAAGATGGAATACTTTACAACAGATGAAAAGTGTGCACGTATCAGCTGGACTATGAGATTTACTTATACCCCTCCAGAGATGTTTCAAGGTAAGCTATTTTACTTTATCCTAAACTTGAACAGAAGCATGCATTTAGATACAGACTTATCTCATTCCATCTTAGGGAAAAGAAGAACAGAGGGATAGGACAACAGAAAACTAACGTGTGCACCATCTTACCTGTGCTTGGCACTACTGTAAGATTTAACTAGTCCTCAACTTTTCAGGTCCCTCATCACCTGGAAGACGAAGTGCAGTCTGCCTTCCTTCCATGTCCTGACTCTACCTTGTAGCTTCAAGGCTGATGCTTTTAAATCTTAAAGTCCTTTTCTCCTAATTTTCTTCCCCAGGGTCTCCTTCCCCTTGCAGTCTCACCTGTAATGCACATCAGGAAGTGGTGGTAAGCCCACAAGTCTCAATACTTGAATTACTTGCCAGGCATCAGCCAGTATCTGCCTACACACGACTACACATCTGCAGGAAGGAAGGGGTAAAACAATCTTAGACTGAAATCACCACCTGCCAATTGTAGCTTCACAGTGTGGTATAAGTAAAAAGGCAAAAGGTGCATATAATGTGCCAAAAAAAGTCTCTGTCTTACCACTTAGCTGTACATGGCAACTAAGGGAGCCCATACATGGTAAAAATAAAGTTTAATGTAGGAAGTCTTTTACATGACAAGGGAGCTATAATGCAGCGCACTGTCTTTACACTTTTATGTGTACTTGAAGGATATGCAGCTGGAATGGATCCACATTTTCAGTCTATAAAATGAAATTTTATGTTTACTATTCAACAGAAGCCAAATTAATTCTGTGTCCTGCATCAACAACGTACTTTGATAATCAAATTATTTATTTAATACTAGCCCACAGAACATGAACTCTGACCAGTCCAGTCTCCTTCTCAGCCCCCAGTGAAGCCCACAGTCTCGTTCAGTCTTGGATTAGATTTGAAGAACTGCACGTAGTAAAATGGTGTGTGCAGAGAGAGGGCAGGAGAGCTGCAGCCTGTACACCAGACTGCATTGCGAGAGCAGCTGAGGACTTTGCAAGCACCATGTCAAAGCGCCCTGAAGGTGTTATAAAGCGATACCATGTTGAGGGCACTAAATTGGTTTCATACATTTTGACAGTCTTAGTTCTCCACAGCTAGAGGGAGGGAAACAAAGCATCGTAGTCACAGAACAGATCTCTAGGCACCATCCAATCTATTTTCCCACCTTATTACTTCTTCCAGCTTTTAACACAGGCTTGGAAATTTATATTATTTCTCTCTTTACTGTATTTGAAGATTTTAATACCTCCTCAATTTGGTTATTTGCCACAGATATGTTTTGGGTCCCTAGCTTCTTAAAAGCAAAATAAAATTAACAAATCACACATCCTAAATATTGCTTAATCCCTCCTGGGGTCAAACAGTCTCACAGAGCAAGCTATTGCACAGGGGGGACTACATGATGTGCAGGCTCCATCTGCCCCTGAAGTGTGTGTGCAGCACTGGGCCAGCAGCGTGCTGAGCCGTGGCTCCGTTCCACGGAGACACTTTCCACGTTTATTGTTCTTGATTAGAAAAACGTTCCAAATTTTAGAAATGACATTTAAGTCTGTGTAATGTTCCAGTTTAGTTTTATCAGGGCAAACTTTAAAATAGATTGTCTATTAGTCTTTGTTACTATATTTCTCTTATGAGTGTGAGCGGGAAGAGCATTAAGGCAGGCCATAAATCAGATGCATACTTCTGGTGAGTGCAGGAAATCCTTTAACCTTTATGTTTCACAGAAATAGGAATAAATACGGATTTATTCCTATTGTCTACATTTTCCGAAACATCACCTGAGGAGGCATTTCCAGAAGCAAAATGATCAGAATAAGAAAACAAAGACAAAAAAAAAAAAAAATCCCCCGAAAACATAGTGGTGCCTAAAGCACAAATTACAAGCCATTGCCTCCTACTCATATAAGACAGGAGACACCAAAAAACTCCTGCATTTTTATCTTCATTTGGTTTTTTGGGGCTGGGCGTGGGGGATAAAGAAAAAAAACCCAAACAAAAAAAAACCACCACAGTACTGAGACTTGAGACAATTCTCTTAACACCAATAGCGTGCAAGTGTGTCCATTGGAAAATAATCTGCCCTTAGTGACTGACTCCCAGTGGAAAACTTGGCTGCTTGCCAAAATGTAAATATCCCTTCATGTATGCAGGAAATCATTTTCAGCAAAACCAGAGCTGGTCTAGCAGGATGGGAGATCCTGAGCAGTGCACCATCCATATATTCTTACTGGAATGGGTTAAAAGGCGCTCACAGCAGCAAGTTATGGATGACACCGGTGAGAATTTAAGCATGCAGCATAATGGTAAAGCAATTAATAAGACCAGTTGCTAACAGTTGCACAACAGAGTAGTGTTTTAAAATTCCTGTGCTCTTTAACAATAATGTGGAGAGACATTGTGAAGGGGGGGGGGGAAAGCCTGGCATGGAAGGGACATTCCTTCAGTTCCTCTCAAAAGTTTGAAAAACCTCTGGATAGGAAAATAGTATTGAGCAGCCAATTCTTTCCACATTTGGCTAAGCCCAATGCCCAAAATACACAGAACACTACTTCACTTTGAAAGGATTGCAATACTCCTATCTGAGTCATCTGAAAGCAAATAAAATGAGACCTAAACAAATAAACCTAATTGTGCATGGAAACAAATCCAGCTCTCCAGCTTGGCCATGGCTTTGTTTTTGTTAGTTTAAAGCCTGCATATGCAGTTTTAGTGGCATCAGGAGTTATACAAATATTGACAACAAATTGCCAAATGTTGTTTTTTTCCCCTCAGTGCACAGTGTGAAGAAGCTGGGGGAATGCTTCTAGGAACCTTCCCTAGTGCACTGAACCAAATCACAGCTTGATGGGATCCGTGCCAGCCTCTTCTCTGAAGGGTAGACACTAATGAGATTAAGCTTGTTGACTGTTATTGTCAGACTTTTATTTTTCACTTGTGAACTCTGCTGAACACAAACCCAGGCTTTCGAAACGTAGCTCAAATGTTTGCACCATAGCCAGGGCATTGTCACATGCTCTGTCCTCCACCCTGTGATTTGTTGCTAGTTTGTGTCATCCTTAACCTGCTTCTGGTGGTTCGGCCAGGAGAGAAACAAGTAACGATGACAAGTGAGAAAACCAAGCTGCTCTCTGACATCCTTCCTTTAGAATGCTATTGCCACTTGCTGGTTGTGGAGAAGGGGCAGTCATCTTGAAATTGAAATCACTCATGAAATCCTGCTGTCATCTGTCAAAGGCATATTTTGATCAAGTTGGTCTCAATCCTTAGCAGCTCACAAGAAGAAAAGAAAATACATCGAATCTTGATCTGTTGCAAGCCAAAGTTAGAGAAAATATATTTACATTTGACTTTTAAATGAAGCCCAGACTTTCCTCTCGCACAGAGCCAATGAAACAACAATTTTCTTCTTCTTTGCCTCACATTCACAAGACACCTACAACTTTGATTATTCTAGCTGGCTGGATAACAAGGTTTCCATCTCGCAAAAACATAAACTTTTAATCCCAGGTTTAAAAAAAAAAAAAAAAAAGGGAACAATTTTAGAATTGAATGAAGACCCCGAGAGTTTCCATGCAAAGAAACCACAAAAATCAGACTCATGCACCCTCCTCAAAAGCCCAAGGGTTAAGACACTTTATCTGCAAAACTGGAGAGATTAATTCATATTACTATTTTTTCTAATTCATCCTGAGAACTTAGAACTTGGTCTAGTTCATCTCAAAGATCACCCAACTATTAGGTTATTGAACACCCTGCAACGAACTTCTCTCTCTTCCTCTCTTTTTTATCAGAAATGGCATGCTACATGTAAGAAACTCCCCCCAAGAGTTTCATCACAAGTACTGAAGTTCCAGGAAGAGTTTTAGGTTTTAGTTTTAACATCTCCAGCAAGAAAGTTCTTGACTAATTGTACATCTCTTAGCTTTCACCATTGTAACATCCACTCTTCAGTTATTACAGCATTATATGCTCAATATATTCAGTAAGACATTAATGCAGAAGCATCTACAAAGGCTTTCTGTATCACATTTCTTGTCATGGCACAAGTGTTCCTAAGCACTTGCACAGTAAAGGGTGAATCATTAAATCGGTAGAAGGCAGGCATAGTGGAAAGGCATGAGAACTTGCGGATTTGTGAGAAAGCAGAGGAAAAAAGATCCTCTCTATTTCACTAACTCTGGACCTTCATAAAAAAAACCCAACACAATGCTTGGGACTGTTCATGCTGTGAGCAAACACTGAAATATGACAAGGCATCAAGGCATGTTGCGTTACGTGATATTCAGGCAGCTGCTGTGATGGCAGTTTCAATCCACCAACTGGTGCAACGAAACAAATCTGAAATGTAAAAGCTAGATTTCCACCAAAATATTTTGTTAATATTACATGCATGTAAGTCGGGGAACTCAGACTACTAATCCCCACAGCTACCCTAAGTCAGCCCTGGAGGACAAAGCAACAACGCAGCTGCACAGATAGGGTCTCAGAAGGTATTCTAGGTTTCAGTTTGCTGACTGGAGCGTGCAAAATTTCTCTAGCAATGTTTTGTTAGTGAATTTTCTTTGAAAATTGTTGAAGGGGGAAAATACCCGTTGCTTTTCTGTGGAATGCAAGTATGAAATGACTGCGCACCAACATACGAAGATAGCCAGATATAGCCAAATTTGTATGAACACCTACTAGTGGAAAGTCCCACCCTGTGCAACAGACCTCAGCAACATGCTTTAAGTCAGAGGAGAAGAGAGGGGAATCTCCTTGGGTCCTTGATTGCAATTTGGACACTGACAAACTTCATGGCATATGCCACCCTTGAAACTTGTCCTGCGCTAAAACCAGCCCCATCCCTCCTTGAAGCCAGCCAGCCTGCCAGCACGGGGGTGGGTTGCCCTAAGTCCTCGCAAGGGGTGCAGACCCACCATGCGCAGAACCAGAGCCTTGCTTGCCCCATCTCAGCTGAAATACCCTGCAGCTCCCATGCCACAGGGGAGGGAGGAATGACCTATCACCAGAAGTCACCACCGAGGCAGGAGAATGACATACTTCCAAGCAAAAAAAAAAAGCAAGCAGGAGGGAGGTTTTGTCTGAATTAGCTAAGCACCTTCTCTTCATGGAGAGATCCATTCAAGCCACTTTCAAATTTCCAGAGATTAAATCAACAGGGAATGAATGATAAGAAGTAGAAAGGAAAGCGGCAGGTGTCCAAAAAACAGGGCAACATATGTCTGGATAACAGATTACTGGATGTAAAGGGCACCTCACCAGCCTGCTCTCTCCCCACCTCTTCTGTCCCTCTCCCTTACACACTCACCCACCCTTCCTTCGGCTGGGTGCCTTCTTGAGCACTGAGGCAAGTCGATTAAAGTCAAATATAAACTATAAATATCACACATAGGAAAGAGACTGCCCTCCCAGTGCTGACAGCTGCTACTGCCAACCTGAACTGCGCAGGGGCACCGAGCGTTGTCCCCCCTGACCCTCCCTCCCAACAGCTCCCGAGATGCGGGGGTGTCAGCTTCCCAGCGCAGCGCACAAACTCCCCCCAAACATGACATGGCAAACTGGCATCTTCCACCCTGGCTGCTGTTGCAGGTGGTCACATTGGTGTCTGCTAGCATTTGCTTGGTACTGGATGCCATGGAGTGTACAAACTGTTCCCTATGGCACGTGGAGGAAACGTCCCATGCAGAGAGCCATGCTAGCAGTACGTTACGAAGCTGCATTTAGCAGTCATGCTACTGTATAGAGCCCCGGTCTGTATTCAACTTGGCATGTCTGAATTATTATAAGCATAAATGAGAAAAATCATACTCCTCAGTTCATGAAAACGCAGGACAAGCGGCTACTCGCAAGTCAGTGTGCCTTATCTCAGGGTTTTACCTGTCGTCCTTCTGCTTGGTATTTGCCACACGTTTAACTGTTTCTTAAAGTCTTCATTGTTCTGTTTAAATAGCTTTTACTCCTTCCTTGTATCTTTCTAGGCCACCTACTTGTTTAATATCCAATCTTATTTGACTGCTATTTCTGAGACACTTTGTCAAGTTATTTACCTTGCTGAAGTGACATAAGTTCTTTCCCCCCGCCGCCCCCTGTCTGTCTGGTTTCCCCCCTCTAGTCTGGCTGAAGTGACAAACTCTCTCCCCTAGCCAAACATTTGTTTTTACAAGGTATTTTTATACCATCACCTCTTCCCTGCATCTCCCCCGCCTACCTACCACAAACATATGCTGTGGTGGGAGGACATTCTGGTTTCACATAATTTGCAATGTTAAGGTGACAAATTTCCCCTCCTTCAAGTCTTTTTTTTTTTTTTTTTTTTTTCCAAGATCTGGTTTGTAAAATGCAAATGGAAAAGGACTAGTTTTTCTTTGCCTTTTTTACCCTGTGCATGGAGATGTCCTTCTTTGCTTAGAAGAAATCAGTGGAAGAGAAAGCAAAACCCACTTGATTTATGCTATTTGAAACCTATTTATGCTATAAAAAGACTCAAAAATATACAGAAACAATATTGGCTAGGTTGATAGATTCCTTTTATTCATCCCAAGGAAGACGGGAACAATGAAGATTTCCAAGAAAGTAGGCAAATATAACCACCCTACTAACTTCATTAGTCTATCACAGTCTGTTTTTCCCTGTATTAAAATGCACATGCAGTCACATTCACACAGTAAAAACAACCTCAAGTGCTCTAAACATCAGGCTTGGAACCATGAAAAACATGACTGTGGCCTTCATCATACCCAATTAAGGGTACACATATTCAGCAGTGATTCTGGTGTGGTGGAGAAATGCCTAAGCCAGCTTTAAATTAGGCAGGAACAATTTAGTTAAAACAGCAGAGAGCCCAAATTGGGCTCAGCCACTCTAAATATTTACCCTACTCTGAGCTAGAGGTTGCAGGGGCACGCATACTACCACGACTGGAGAACTGCCAGTACCTACATTCACCACTGCAAAGCTAGGTCTGATGTGCTGAACATCCCGCTCATTCTAGCAGCATACACACACGGAATGGGCCAAATTAAGGCTGTTTATAAAAAGACATGGCAGGATGGCTGAAAAATGCTTTTTATACGGAGACTGTATCTATTCAGCACACACCATTAGGCTTTTTGAAGCGGGATAAAGTCTTATTCCCCATCCCAAGACCAAACTGAATATTGTTCCAGGATGTCAGCTGCACTTTAATTCCCATTTTATGCAGAACTTCTAGTGCAACACACGACAGCCAAAGAAAGTATGGACCAATAATGCAGCTTTGTTAATTTAATCTTGTGATTTTGTCTGAGGTAAGAAGGGCAAAGAAAGAGAAATTTGAAAAACAAAACAGGGTGGATCAACTCACTGCCAGCAGCAGGGGGGAAGAAAAAGGGAAAGTACTAAACAGTGAAATTTATTTATACTGTGCGGCAACAGGCTCCAGTGAACAAATTATTAGCAGAAGCAGCCAGTCACAGCACATGCAAGGCTTTCCTCAAATCAAACAGATATGGCTGTCACTGTGGGCAGCCAAGAGAGCAGAGAGAACGAGAGAAGAAAAAACCCTCTCCGCAGACTGAAAACATTTTGTAGTTAAGGGACTCGGAGCAGAAAGTGGGTAGGGCCTTTTGTTTCCCTTTGGTTCTAGCAAGGGTCATTTGGGGGAAATGTCCACAGAAAACCACTAAGAGTGAGCTAAGCAAAGGAGGAGAAGGGAACAACGCAAGTTTCTCAGTAAAAAAGTACACAAGTTGGAAGGACGTGAGCTGTTTGTCCATCCCAAGATTTTTCAGAGATTGTCCCCTTTTGCAGATTGTGGAAAAGTGAGTTGAGGACCACCAGACGATCGCAGAGGAGCCATCCACCAGAATTATCTGGGGATACATCAGAGAGGAAGAGCCATCCCCCAGTCATCCTGGAGCTATCAATCCCCAGGGCTCTGCTGGAAACTGTTCAGGGCAGTGCAGTTCTGCTGGCTCCTAACTCATCGCCTAAACCCTGGCACATACTCAGAACCAGGTGATTATCTGGCAGCACATTCTTTACTAGAAAAACGATATGAAATCCTTATTTTAACACCCTGCTGTTGGCTAGAGATACAGTCCTCTTCTGTAATGCACTGAAGACTAACAAGGGACCTCTGGATCTCATGCACATGCACACGAAGAGACTACTCCTCTCCGTTCTGGGTCACTGGACATATCCCTTTATTAGACATTAGCTGAACATTCACTCAAGAGGTGGACATGGGACAACCTGGCCTGAACCTGTTTTCACTAGTGATAATCTACTCGGCACTTCACTTTTTCCATTTCCCTCCCCTCAGAAGAAGCAGTAGAAAGAAGAGGTGTATCTTTGCAACTTGTCTCTTGTCTTCAGTCCAGGTCTTAGATATTTTTTTTCCCTCCTAAAAATAGGACAAACGTATCTTTACACTAAAGTGACTACAACTCATGTGTACCTACCTGAGCTAGCTGTGCAGTGGCCTGCTCAGGTCCTGTTACCAATGTAGCTGAGTCAGCATGAGCTCAGCACCAGCTGCAGAAACCGTCTACGCGGCTAAGGAAACGCTCGGCCAAGTAGCCACAGCAGTACCAAACTCAGTGCAGGCTACATGAATGGCAGTATCCAAAAAAGGCAGTAAAATGCTGGCTCAAATATGTCTGCAAACACTGGCATTAGCCTACCTTTGTTAATGCTTTCAGAATGTTCAGACATTTTGGGTGAAAGATGCTGCATCAGCACAAAAGCATTCCCGCAGCAGTAAACACACTTGGCTGGACCACTGCCTTTTCTTGAGCTCTGATTTGCTTCGAGTAAATACAGTCATTTATTGCATGTTTCACCTTCTCATGAAACATCTGCTGTCTGTGAGGAGCCAAATAGCAGACAGACTCTCAATCCTCCCAAGATACCTCTGGCTAGCAGCACGCATAGCTTTCCTCAGAGGCCAGCATGTCACTGAACAGTTGGCTTACTATAAACCACCGCACGCTGTAGGTGTTTCCAGCTGCCTCAAGCTGCATTTGTGTCACAACCCATGCTCCTGAGGAGCCTGTGCAGTCTGAGCCATGCTTTATACCTACCCCAGGAGCAATATGTTTCTTATAAAGCAGTTCTTTCCATCCATAAAGCAGAAAAATCACTGGCTCTTGAGGGAAGGTTAGGAGTAGAGTGTGAAAGTAGGGGGGGCTGAGTGCTAGTAACACTGCTCAGTTTATTAGGAGAACATCTCTTCAGGAACAGGGAAGGATACGAAGAAAATAAATAGAGGAAGACCATGAGGATAAGGGTGAAGTCAGAGGATGACGGATGGTCAAGAGACACACAATGAACAAAATGCAAAGGCTAGCTGAAAACGCACTGAGGAATTTAAATTTCATTCAAAACATAGTGAGCCAATAAAAACGCTCAAAGGCATAGGTAGATATGACAGGAGCCAAAGGAATTTTTGCTGTAGGACTGTCAGTAGACTGAATGGAAAGTAAAGAAAGCAGAACCGCAGCAGGCTGTAGGAATTTGGCTGCAAGGAGCCCAGCCTGAGTTGGGCTGCTCACTGTGGAGGAGGCAGTGTTAGAGATGAGGTCTGAAGGCATCACGAGGCTGCAAAAGAGGGAGAAGCTGGAGCAACCTTTGAGTGACACGAGGAAAAGGCAACACAAATTGAAGAGGTTAAGGTAATGCCTAGATTCTGTACAATGTACTTTAGGGGAAGGTGAGCCAGACTCTTATCAGTTTAGACGTCTGTAGAGTCTGGTTACTTCCACTGACTGCAAAGGAGCTGCTCTCAGTTTACACCACCTTAAACTTTGTCCCCTTCTGTACTCAGTGTTACCCATCTCAGTTTTAACCACGTAATGGCTTCAAGCAAGAGCACAAAGTCATGCTAATCCAGCCAAGAGTTCCTCAGTGCTCCCTCCCACCCTGAGAAAAGCTTTGGATATCACAAACAGATAATGACAGATGGTGGCACATAAACCCCTGTGCTAAACTAGTCACAGCCCAGCAGCTGAGGCTTTCCCTACATATCCGAGAAGGTAGGCTCACATCTATTCCCCCTGCTTCAGTTTTTGAAAGTTTGAGAAGACAGAGTTGGGCTTTTTGGGGTTGGTTTTTTGTTTTGTTTTTTTAAATCTTTAGCCAAGCTGTTTTGGTTTATATTAACATGTTGTATTAAGCTGGATAGGCCAGACAAATATAGACGCAGGTTTCTTCACCCCTCCACCCAACTATCTCAGGAAGCCTGCCCCACTCTAAAATAAAACGGGATAGATATATCATTACCTTTTATTCAAGACTGAACAGTGGAAGCTGTTTCCACAAGGGCAAGATACACCCAACTAGCCAAACAATGATATCTCATCTATGGGACAAGCAGAAACTTCCCACCGTCACTGGGCTCTGCATGTGTGGAGGCTCCTACCTCACACAAGGCCAACAGCACTGGAGTTGTTTGCCTCAGTGTAAGGCAGCAAATGGTTCTTGCACCTGCACTACATTGCCTGCAAGAACACAACCAGCTCCAGGACTCAAGCTATCAAGCTGAGCTCCAAGGAGTGGGGAGAAAGTAGAGCATGCTTAGGGAGCAAGTGCACAGAACATGCAGAAGTGTGATTGTGGCTAAAGGGAAACTGAGGACTCTACATTCCTACATGTTCAACAAAAAGCTTTTACTCCTACTACAGGCAATATTCAGGGACTATCTTATTTCGGGAGTCAGCCTCTCTTTGGATAAGTACATCACATGAAGTGTGAACAGGAAGCCAGAAGTGCGGGCAGAAAGCAATTGCGGCCAGCATCTGTGGTCATTCCTGTAGTCTGTACAACTCTAGTGCATCGATAAATGTATAAAAGCAACAACAGCTTTTGGAGGAGAGAATTGGAGAAGATGACCTAAAGGCAGGTAAGATGATCTTGCCATTGGTACACTTAACAGGCACATGGAAGACTACCAGGGACTAAAACTTGGAACCTCTGCATCCTCGTGAGTGTTGTAAACACCTAACTATTGGCTAGTTTTGGGGAGGGAACACTCATTCCCATATCTTCGCACAACAAAACCTTCAAAAGATTTGTTTCCATCTCTGTGTAAAGAAAGGAACATCATTTTAAATCTCAGAATTTCAAGGAACAGAACAATTGTTTACGACACATGTTTGTAAAGAAAATAGTCCAGTTGCGTCAAAGTACGTAATTTACCCTTACAGTACAAAGGTAAAGAGCCTTCAAACTAGACTGTTGACCTAAGAGCCAACGAGGGCTACATTTTAACCTTGCATTCAGAAAAATCTTGATCGTAACTATAAGGAGGCTCACTTGCCCCATCTACTGGTCAATGGGAAGACTGGATTTACACTACAATTAAAAGCCTCGCCACCGAGGACCCAATTCAGTTGAATTCTCAAGTTCTCATTTCTAACTTTAAACAGATCTGCAAATTGACAGTAGCATTTCAGTAAGCACATATGTGCTTTGCCAAACTGAAGCCTAAGGCTGATTGTTTATCATGGCAGGAATCGGGTAGTGACTTCTTTCATTCTGAAAATGCATTATTTTCAGAGAAAATACTAGGACAGTCTGTTCAATAACTGTGGCTTGTTAACCATAAAAAAATAAATAAATATGCCTTCTTTTGTTCTTAAGTGGTCTGAGGTCATTTAATGCTATGAAATAGCAGCCTGCGGAACCCACGTCACAAAGCAGCCATATGCATTGCAGCTCAGTAAGGTCATCACAAGGTTACCATGGCTTCTTAGGGATTTTTTTTTAGAAGTATTTATTTACTAAATAGCAAGTCAGATATCCTAAACACCTATTAACTTTCTATTTTCCATCACTGTATGCAGTGCATCCATCCCTTTGAAGTGGATCCATTCCTTCAGGGCATGGGCTGGAGTCTAGAGTGAAAATGTGAATTTTTGGTTGACTTAGAGAGGCCTTTTACCCTACCCGAGGTAGGAAGACTTGTTGGATGTCTTGCTTTGAGCACATGCCTCAGTCTCATCCACATTCTTTGAGGGCAGCACCTGTGTTCATACTATAACATCCCTCTGCTCCATGATTTCCGCACTGGTTGCAGGTCCGATCATATGTGCCTAGAGAGAAGCTGCAGCCAACAGAAAGGCCACCGAAAAGCCTGGCAGCAAGCTGCCCACCAGGTAACCCAACGTACCTGCAAGCTGATTCACCACAAGATCTTACACAGAGCCATGCTCTCTCCACGAGACTCCAGCAAGCCTATGACAGTTTGCTTCGGCAGATACTCAGTATGCAAGCAACTACACTTCCTGCATGACACACAAGTCTCCTGCCCAAAGGACCACTGTGTCTTGAGAAGTCTAAGCAGAGACGGGTCTAAACTACCAACATGTCTAGGCCCAGGCATGGACATTCACAGAGGAGTTATTGTCACAACCACAACGGAGAATGACGAATCATCATTCTCAGCAAGCAGAGCCCAACATTGCCTTCAGGAAACACAGGTGGCAAAGCACAAGTGTGGCCATCTATCTTAAGGAGCTATAACTCTAGTTACCCAGCAAACTCTGTGAGAATAAACCAGCCACAGCATGGAAGAGACTGTAAAGGAGGAGAAACAGCATCCCCATGGAGGCTCATTCACCTCGGGTGATAAACCTGAGAAGCAATTATGACTACTTTTAAATATATCACTCCCATAGCAGGCAAGGAAAGAAATCATTGGCAGCAGATCTAGACCTCCTGGTATACCAAGTGATGTGTGGTACATGAGAGTTCATGAAACACATGCAATACTCTGAAGATCATCATGAAAGCTTTGCTTAGCCTCTTCCCAATTTTGGGCTGTTATTTGTATTAAAGGTACAGTCAAATGTTTCTGAAATCACTAGAGTCCAAGACTCTATAATGGAAAAAGCAATGGATGATAGCTTGTTGGAGCACATGCTTGCACAGCCTCACAACTGCAGTGTAAGCTGTGATCCAGCATTTCTAGCTGACATGCCTACAGAGGTCACAAAAATGGTCAAGGGATTTCTCAGCTGAAACACATAATAGCTAGCACCTCGGTTACCCAGGGACTGGGATAGAAGAAACACTGTCAGTGTCCAGAACTGTCTGCAAGGAAAGTCCACTGAAGATGGGCCCCAAGGGCTACCTGCCCGAGTTCTCTGAGCATCATGAGCCTGCTGGGAGATTCCCTGCAGGCACACCACCACCCAGCACGTTTGCACGAGACAGTGGGGGAAGAAAACAGCTGACGGCTAAGGTGTCACCCAGGACAGTGCAGAGATGTGAACTACAGGCAGCACCCAGAACAGCTTGCAGCATATGCTGGCTTCCTCATGGGCAGGCGCTTTGGGAGTCCTGTAGCTAAGCATGCCTGCCTTCCTCTGTAATTTCTCAACTGTGTGGGACCACTAGCACAACTTCAGAGTATTTCAATTCCTCAGCCTAAAAACCACTGAGTGATGGAAGGGGGATCAGAATTTACACCTGAGGAAACAGGTGCCAACCGTGTCTGGGCTTGTGAATTCATGCACAACTCCCCATGCATGAAGACCCACCCAGAGGAACGTACCTCCCAACAGCTCAGGCTTCCTGGGAGGATGCATGGTGCTTAGCTCCCCCAGCAGCCACCCCCAGAGCAAAAGATTCAGCCCTGTTGTGCTCGGGGGACCCACTGCAACCAGCTGGTCAGGTGAAAGGTGATGGAAAAGGATCCATAACAGGTAGATGTGAAAGAGGCAACCCTGCTGAAGAAAGATGCTGAAACATCCATGTTGCCGCACAGTTTTGCTAGCCACAGAGTAGTATTGCTCTCACAAGCAGCCTCCACAGAAAAGGACCAGACTTCATTAATTCTCTAGTCCCTCACAGCAGACACCTTTGACAGGCCAAGTTCTGGCTTGTTAGGCTGGGAAAACCCACTCTGTTCCCTACACAAGGCCAGATTTAGACATCTGACTTACATCACGGGCCCAAAGCTTATTATGTCAATCCGAGCTGATAAATAATCCAGAAACTGGCAGAAGCAAATGTTTGGCAAGAGCTTTGAATATAAACCAGACTTTAACTGAAAGCTATGACTACGACTGCAGATAAACCGTTCAGTCTTTCTTTTTCTGTTGCCATC
This sequence comes from Gorsachius magnificus, assembly GCA_034008185.1. Taxonomy (NCBI): domain Eukaryota; kingdom Metazoa; phylum Chordata; class Aves; order Pelecaniformes; family Ardeidae; genus Gorsachius; species Gorsachius magnificus. The sequence goes on from CM067084.1 coordinate 62,719,328, forward strand.
TATGTACGTGAGACAATCCTCCTCATCCCATAGCTCCTTGATCTCTGCCCCATTATCTGCGTTCAGAAAAAATCTTCAATTGTTATTTGCATGGCACTTGACAGATTGAGGACCTTTTTTTTTTTTTAAAACAAGGTGAATCAAATATCCTTGTTCCTGGTTATGAATAATTCTATAATTAATTTTGTTATTCAAATACAATAACTTTGAGGGGGGGAATCTAGCACTATTCTTCTCTGCAAGAATTTATTTTCTTGGTTACATAACAGAATCAAATGCAATTTTTCTTCCCTTCTACCTTTTTCCTGGGAACAAAGTCTGCATTCTTCAGCTGTGATCACTCAGGCTACTGGTTGTTTTGGTTTGGGTTTTTGGTTTTTTTTAATAATAATACACAAGAAGATACAAAGACAGGGTTCCCTAGAGACTGAACCATGTATTTCTTATCAAAAGGCCATTTGCTTTCACAGGAAAATAAGCAGCACAGAAAATACTAAACCAGAAGTTTCATTTTACGTTCAGACACTTAGTAGTGGGCAATTATCCAGTTGATTAGTCTCTGTTTTGGGGGTTCTTCTGGGATGCAAGGGTAACTATATCTTTAGTCACAGATATTCGAAAGTTCAGAACAAAAGGAATAGGCAAAGCAACTTGTATATCACTTCTTGCTGCCACCACGAGCATTAAGAATATTCTTAAACATGCCACTCACCAGGAAATAAACATCAGAAGGAGCTGGAAATCACTGCTTTGCCACCACTCAGCTTTGCCACTGCCACTTTCCACCTCCTTGCAGAAGTCTGGCAGCACCTTTCCAAGCACCGCTTGTGTCAGGGCACGCTGTAACGTCCCACGGGATCAGCCAGCTCACTCTGACATAAAACTAGGCTCAGGTGCTGGAATCAGCCCAGGGGCCGAGTCCCAGCTGGCAAATCTAAAATGACTTCGAGCCCAAGGGAAATGAGAGAGGAGTGTTTGGAAAGAGCTTGCGTAGAGGGCTTCCAAATGGTAGTAGCCCTCCTTTAGAGAAATAGGAATACTGCCTAGGCTGAAGATCAATAGGTGGTTTGGACTGTTTGAGGTGCATTGGAAGGATGGTTCTCTTCTTGTCCTGGACTGGACTGAGCAGCCCCTGTTCCTTTATTGGTAAGTAAAAGGATTTTGCAAAAATGTGAGTGTGGCTCTTGCTTTGCTGGGTGGAGGGAGGTGTGATTATCACTCGTGCCCCACTACATGGTGGCCTTCCAGCTGCCAAAGGTGTCCTGCCAGTTAGACTTCAAAAGGGATGATGGCTGGCCATTTTGCCCAGAAATAGCTCCTCACCTCTCCTGGCAATGTGAACACCTCTTTGAAAGCCCATTCTATCCATGCCCTCAATAGGCAGTAACTGCTGGTTACCAGTCCCTCATATGTGGTAGGAAAAGCAGATGGAGCTCTCCAGCTTTTCTCTGCACTATGGACATGTAACGAGTGTGTTCATTGGACAGGCCCCTATTCAGATAAAGACTGAGACTCCACTTTCCCTAAAAATACTGCAGGCTGAATGGAACCTTCTGGCAAGACAGATAAATCCAGTCAATGGCATGTGTTCCTGCCCAAGGAATGTCTTGGGTCCTTTCCTACGCATAATTCCTCTTCAAAAACTCCCTGTCATTTCCTACAACAGCAAATATATGGAACAACATTGTACCAAATATAGTAATTCCCCAGATGCCCAGCCTCTGCAAATCTAAGTGGATGTGGCCCTTCCTTCATTACTTTACATAGCTGTGATGTTTTCTACGATGATACAAGATGGTAAATTCATTAGTACTATGAGGAAGACTTTCAACATAACAGCTGGCATTCAGATCAGAAACACTCATATGAAGCTGACCATAAAGAATACACACTTATAAGATGCAGATAGTTTTAAGGGCTCTCCTCTGCCATATTTCTGAGAGAGATGTGTAATGGTAACAGGATAGTCAACACATTAACTAACACAAGAGCACAGAGAGTACAACTTCTGTTCCCATCCAGGTAATATCAGCGAAGCAGACATAAATATTACCATACTGCTTGTATGCACTAGAGGCAACATTTCATAAGCTGTTTCACACACAAAGAAGGCCATTCACCCAGGACACAGTCTTGAAAATATCAGAAGATATTTTCAGGTAGTTTGGATTTGAAAATCGTGCTCGGGATCTATTTCAGGACAGATAGACTATGACAGATAGACCATAAGTAGGAACTACAATATTTCCCTTGATTTATCTCAAAACCTGCAGAGGAAACAAAATTGCTGAATCCTGAAAGAATTAAGCAGTAATGAGCCTCATACCTGTTGTACATATTTGCTCCAAGAGCCAGGTTCCTAAGCAAGGTAATCCTAAATGCTTCTTTAAAGTGAAACTGTGTTTGTGATTAAGCATTTCTGTACTACCAGCAGAACACCTAACATGGATGCTTCTGGTATTGGAGCTGTCTGCCTACAAACGTAGAAAGGCAAAATAATCTAGAAGACAAGAAATCTTCCACAGATTTACAGCTAGAATTAGAACCTGGTCTTGAAGATTCATGATGCTCTCAGCAGAGAGTAGCCTAGGAACTTATTTTATCTTGGAAGACAGAACATAATAGGAACAAAATATCTTTCACTCTTCTGAGACTTAGAGATGATCAGAACTTTAGCTAGAACATGCCACCATGGGTAGATTCCTGGAAAAGGGCAGGGCAAAGTGACTGACTGTAAATAGGGCATGAAATTGGATAAAGTCAGTCATCTTTGGAATTTCTAGGATCCACCAGAGCATACAGATCATATCCCAGGTAGTTCCCAAAGGATGTAACAGTTCACAAATGAAGCACAAAGTGCCATCAGCATCATTCCACTAAAACCATTGGCACAATTGAAATATTGTATTTTTACCTTTATCTGTATCTCCTCTGTGACTCCAAAGCATTGAAGCAAATGGAAACTTGTCTTCTTGAAAGCAGTCATTATCTGGGTGTCATGCCTGCCTTGTCAGGAGCCTTTCTAAGTGATATGCACCCAATGACCTGTGGAAACCAGAACCAGGTGTAAATTCTTTTTGCACCCCCCTGAATAATTTTGCTAATGAATATGGATGTGACAATTTACTTAATCAGATTTTGTCAATAAGGCTTGCTAACTGCCCTTACTCTTCCGCAAGTTTGATGAGTAACGGCTTTTCTGCCTGAATAAAACCAGCCTTGCGTTCTTGTACTACATTTACATCAATTTTCTATTAGCTGGGCCTCGTTCTTATGAGCCAATAATCGATGACACAGAGACAGGATGAATATAAGCTTCTGAGCTTTGGGAAGGAACTAACAGCAGCATACATCTCTCCTTTCTGCCTGGGCTGGAGAGCCAGTTTGCTCTCACAATGTTTAGGTAGTTCTAACAGACCCAGTCTTTCATTTTATATGCATTATGATGCATCCAGACAAGAAAGAGTATGAGGATGCCCAGGTACTTCTGGGGACTTCTTTTGGAAAACATCTACCGAGCCGTTCTTCTTTCCAGAAGAGCACACAAGAATCATGGCAAATTGAAGCTATGAAAAGTCGGGACACTAATGAAAATTCCCAAAATAGAACATGTCAGAGTATTAATCTTGCTACTTAATTGGGTAACCAGCTTGTCAACATGACAAAAATTCAGGGGATATATTCCATCTGGACTTTAGCAAAGCATTTGCAATGATGTCACATGGGAAACAATTAGCAGCCACAAGAATTGTAAGCCAAGTATGGAAGTAGCTAAACTGGAAATGACAAATGGGAAGTCATTGGCCTGGAGGGATTTTACTGGTGGCATTCCTCAAAGAACCGTCCCTGGGCAAATTTAAGGTAATTGTTTGGCACAAAAGTAGCAGTATACTAATGAAATGTTCTGATTAAAAAACTTGGGAGGCAATGTCAGTGCAAAAGAATAGCTGGAACAGTAGCTATGGGACAAAATTTAACTGTGCTAAGTGCAACAGGGAATAATAAAAAGAGTTTTTGCTACGAACTAAAAGCTTGTCAGCTGAAAACAGCTAGGAGGAATTCTGACACATTAGTAGGACTGCCAGACTTCATGTATGAGAACGCCTCTCTTAGATCCTCACAGCTCCTTACAGGCTCCTTCAGCTAGTGGTGCTGCTGGCATCGTTGCTTTGATCCAGAGGCAGACAGAGGTAGGCAGAGAGCAGAGGCCACAAAATCACGTAACCCATGTTAAAAACACACAGAAAACACAGGGAGAAGTAATACCCCATAAGTTCTTAATGTGGGATGTGGGATTTTGGTCTGAACTATGATAAATTATTTGTTATATGGGACATCCAGCAAGCCTGTGTTAGCCACACACAGGATAGGATGACTATAAGCAGGACCAGGGGAATGGAGCTCATTTCAGAGGAAGCTAGAAGCAGACAGTGAAGATTCTGTTGCTAAGATTACCTGCTTTCCAGGCTTCAGAGGACTCCTAGTGGTGCTGCTCAGCCAGTAATGGCACAAGTCAAGAGTTCTTGTATGAACCTTCCTCTTATCTGTAGATGGGAGGAGATCTGCATCTAGAGCTGGCCTGCTACAATCACTGGCACCCCAAAAGTCACAGATAATAGACCAGGGAGCAGATGCTTCTGTTTAATATCCACACTGGTTTCTCTTCATCCAGGGTGGAAGAGTAAATACATTCCTAAACTGTGCCTGAGCCATCCAGTTCTGGGAGTGAACGGGTGGCTGAGGAAAAGGACTCCTCCTACAGGAATTTCTGCTGAAGCAATGGGAGTACCTTCCTCCTCTACCCTGATTGGTATTGCTGATACTCACTGTACTGAATTACAGATAGAAGCTGATAGTGAAGGAGGCACATATACATGTGGCCTGGGGCCTGAAAAATACTTTTCAGCATGAGGTCCCTTCCAACCCAAGTTACTCTATGATTTCTGACCTCTCAAGGTAGGCTAGAGTGAAGGATAGTTATATCATTTCTCTTTAGATGCTCTCTTCTCATAACCTCCTTGTCTTGACTAGAAACTTTCTTTAGAAATGTTTACCTCTGATCTGCTGGGGAGGAAACAGAAAAGGAGGAGAGAGATCCCAATTTGCTCTCTGAGCAGCAGAGCCTATGAAGGCTGTATTCCAATGGATTTAGGTCCTACGTCCCTCGTGCTCCTGCCCATTCAATTGACCAGTATGCCCTGTCTCCTCTTCATATCCACCACCCTACCTTCAAGGTGTTCCTCCAGGGCTACAGGAGGAACACACTTTTCCCTGCAGTACCTCCAGTTCTTCCTCACCTCCTGCCACCCATCTTCCTCTGCTCAGTACTTGTAGCTCTCTTAGAAGACTTCTAGCTACTTTTTTGGCATGGAAAGGTCAGAAGAGAGGACCCATTGTTACAGAAGACAAGGGAAGTGGCAAGTCAAAATACTGAAAATTGCTGAATCTCAGAAACTTGCTGAGGCACCTGGGCCATTAACAAAAGCTGACCAAATTTCTGCTTTTTTGTGTAGCTGTAGTAACATTTACATTGTGTTGCATTTCAACTTACATGTAAAGTTTATACTCAGATTTGGAGATCTTCTGAAAATCCATTAGTACTGTGAAAAGCAGGTGAGTGCATTTTCTGTTTGACTCCCAAAATGTAAAATTTCCATACCCACTGCACAGTATTTCAGCAGTATAAAGTCCTGGAAAATTTCAGAAGTTGTTTTCTTTTGGAAAAGATTCTTCAAAACATTTTAAGTTCTTGGAATGAAAATACCTGATTCCCACACAAATCCAGACCTATTTTTCCTAACCATGAAGAAAACTTCTCACACAAGAACCAAAAATGTTTTCTAGAGCATCAAAAACCCCACTCCTTCATCACGCCTTGCAAGGGAGGGGAGTACTATTATTGCTATTTTACAGATGGAACTGAAGCTCAAAGGCTAAATTACTTACCTGCTGTCAGACAAAAGCATGGTGGAACAGGGAACTGACCACAACAGTCCTAATTTCCAAGACAGTGTCTTAAACACCTTTTTTTTTTTTTTTTTGCAAGGCTTTGACCTGCACTTTGGTTATTGCTCTCTCATGTTATGCATTGTCCACACGGAAACAGTGTATATTCTGTAGGACTTTCTCAGAAGCTGGAAAATAATTTCCTTCCACTAGCAAACACACTATTTGGGCTGTGTGGCACAACAGAAAAAGCCAATGCAGCTTTTCATTTACTGCTGTGTCTGCATGTTAACATGAAGAAGGTCAGTAGGAGTGTACACAGTACTGAGAAAATGAGTAGTTAATTATTGCTAGACTGCAACAAGGGAAAATACATGATTTATTTTGGTTTGAAAACTGCAAATCACGAGAACTGCTTCTTTTTCTCAACTGTTTTTTTGTGGGAGGGCATATGTACAGTAAAATTTGCAACAATCAGTTGAGGTTATTCAATGTGCTTTGAGTACTACAGGAAAAACAAATCCCCTCTCATCAGTGGGAACAATCTCAATAAACCAAGTACAATATTTGGCAAGAAAAATGCCATCTTTCTTGCTTACGTGTATAATCTGGCAGCTTGCCAGTATCTTTTGCCATACTTGCTCCCCCTGAAGTGTTTGTGCTTGAGGGTTTCATTGCATCACCAACAGTCTATACTGCTTCGAAACTAAGCTGCATTTAGACCAAAACATCAGATTTGCTCTTCATGGCACAAGTTTTAATAATTTCAAAACTTATCAGCATACAACAGCAGGCCTAAGCTTAGTACAACCAGATCCTTCTGTTGGGATGTTAAAGCACCATGTAAAACTTTTCTCCAGTCCTCCAAAGGCTGAAGTTACATTTACTGTTCATATGCCAGCTAGAATAAATAAGCAAAATGCATTCATATGACACAATAGATAACTGTTTTAAAAACATTCTAAGAAGGCATTTTTATAAGATGTTTTGTCCCAACCTTTCTATCAGAACAATCAGAACAAGTGGACCAAAACTAGCTCATCAGTTCCTCTGCAAAAGGCAGACTAATCCCTCCCAAGTACTAATAATTCTATAAAATTATGCATAATTATAAAGACAGCTAACATCTTTGTGTGATGGTGTTGAAAAATAGTTGTTGCAGGCTATAAAAGTAGCAAAAACTCTTACTTCCAGAGCAAGATAAGAAAAGAGGGGGGTTGGACTAGATGACCTCTACGGGTCCCTTCCAACCCAAACCATTCTATGATTCTATGAAGAGTCCTGGGGAGCACAATTTGCTGAACTCAATTTCCCCTGTTACTGGGTAGCTAGGAGAAGGAGAGGCTTACGTCCAGTGTCCACAAGCAGAGCAAAGCATTGTCACAAAGCCCGGAAAGCCAGCTGCAGGATTAGGACTCCCCACGTGAGTCTCGGGCAACTCTCCAGGAAACTGGCAAATGCCAGAGCAATCAGAGAAAATTTAAGTGTAAATTCCAGAGAATCACTGCAGTATGTTCCTTGTCGACTTAACAGTTCTATCCAGACAGAATACCAAAGATTTGAAAAAGATATTCACTGTCTGAACACTTTAAAGACATGGCAAATCAGCCCACTTTATTAGGTAGAACACAGCAAGTGAGAAGTGATGATCATTAAAACCAAGGTTCACCATTTTCAGAGTTTAGATTCCTTTCAGTAGTATTCAACAGATACAGACTGCTGCAAATTCTGTGCAGGCAATTAAAAAACTTACCAAGCTTTTTTGCACTGGAACAAACTAGAGATCAGAACCAACAAATATGTACAGTTCTATAAATGCTAAATAATTGAGTTCATGTATTCAAATCATAGAATGGTTTGGGTTGGAAGGGACCTTAAAGATCATCCAGTTCCAACCCCCCTGCCATGGGCGGGGACACCTTCTACTAGACCAGGTTGCTCAAAGCCCCATCCAACCTGGCCTTGAACACTTCCAGGTAAATGTTTTGCAACATTTAGGAAACATGAAGGCAAAAGGCTCAGCACCTGCCAGCAACAGCCACTGTTCTGAAACCATCTAACGTTTTTCTAGGCAAGATCCAGACTCACCAAATTACTCAACTTCACAAAGTAAAGGAGTAGCAGAGATGGTCTTATCTCCTAACTCCAGACCAAGTAATTGAATATCCTCTGTCACAGCATTTATCCTGAAAGAGTGGTTTAATAATTGTTTCACACTACCATGATGTCTGCTTTTTTAAGCGGTTGTGTCATCAAGTGACAGAAGCAACGTTATTGAACAATTCCCAGTTTCTCCTAAACCTCTTTGATTTGCAGCTATTCAAAGGGGGAAAAGGATTCTTGCTCATGAGGGGCTCATTGAGAGGGCTTTAAACTAGGTTTGATGAGGGAAGGGGATATAACCAGACTCGCTGGAGAGGAGCCTAGGGGTGGCATGCCACTACTGGGGGTGATATCAATAGCCCAGCTAAAGTGCATCTATACCAATGCACGCAGCATGAGCAACAAACAGGAGGAGCTGGAAGCCATTGTGCAGCAGGATAGCTATGCCTTAGTTGCCATCACAGAAATGTGGTGGGATGACTCTCATGACTGGAGTGCTGCAATGGATGGCTAGAAGCTCTTCAGAAGGGATAGGCAAAAAAGGAGAGGTGGTGGGGTGGCTCTGTATTTTAGGGAGTGTTTCAACTGCACAGAGCTCAACGAATATGATGATAAAGTCAAGTGCTTATAAGTAAGGATGAGGGGGAAGGCCAACAAGGCAGATATCCTGCTGGGAGTCTGTTATAGACTGCCCAACCAGGATGAAGAGGTAGATGAAGCATTCCTCAAGGGGCTGGCAGAAGTCTCACGATTGCTAGCCCTTATTCTCGAGGGGGACTTCAACTTAACAGACATCTGCTGGAAATACAACACAGCAGAGAGGGAACAGTCTAGGTGGTTCCTGGAATGTGTGGAAGATAACTTCCTGACACAGCTGGTGAGCCTACCAGGGGAGGTGCCTCGCCTGACCTGCTGTTTACAAATAGAGAAGGACTGGGGGAGATGTGGTGGTCAGAGGCTATCTTGGGCTTAGTGACCATGAAATGATGAGTTCTTGATTCTTGGTGAAGTAAGGAGAGAGGTCAGCAAAACCACTACCATGGACTTCCGAGGGCAGACTTTGGCCTGTTCAGGACACTGGTTGAGAGAGTCCCTTGGAAGGCAGTCCTGCCTGAAGGGCAAAGGGATCCAGGAAGGATGGGTATTCTTCAAGAAGGAAGTCTTAAAGGTGCAGGGCCAGGCTGTCCCCATGTGCCATAAGCCAAACCAGCGGGGAAGGCAACTGGCCTGGCTGAACAGGGAGCTTTTGCTGGGACTCAGGAAAAAAAGGAGAGTTTACCACTTTTGGAAGAAGGGTCAGGCAACTCAAGAAGAGTATAGAGATCTTGTTAGGACATGCAGAGAGAAACTTAGAAAGGCAAAAGCCCAGCTAGAACTCAACCTGGCCACTGTTGTAAAAGATGAAAAAAAAAAAAAATAACAAATACATTAACAACAAAAAGAGAGCCAAGGAGAATCTTCATCCTTTATTGGATGTGGGGGGGAACATTCCCACCAAGAATGAGGGAAAGGCTGAGGTACTTAATGCCTTCTTTGCCTCAGCCTTTAAGAGTAAGACCCATTATCCCCAGGGTTTCAGCCCCCTGAGCTGGAAGACAGGGATGGAGAGCAGAATAAACCCCCTATAATCCATAAGGAAGTAGTTAACAACCTGCTGCACCACCTGGACACTCACAAGTCTATGGAGCTGGATGGGATTCACCCCAGCATACTGAGGGAGCTGGCAGAGAAGCTTGCCAAACCACTCTCCACCATTTATCAGCAGACCTGGTTAACAGGGGAGGTACCAGACAACTGGACGCTTGCCAATGTGAGGCCCATCTACAAGGGCCAGAAGGAGGATCTGGGGAACTGCCGGCCTATCAGCCTGACTTTGGTACCAGGGAAGATTATGGAGCAGTTCATCTAGAATGCACTCACCAGGCATGTGCAGGACAACCAGGGGATCATGCCCAGTGAGCATGGGTTCATGAAAGGCAGGTCCTGCTTGACCAACCTGATCTCCTTGATGACCAGGTGACCCGCCTAGTGGATGAAGGAAAGGCTGTGGATGTTGTCTACCTGGACTTTAGTAAAGCCTTTGACACTATCTCCCACAGCATTCTCCTAGAGAAGGTGGCAGCTCATGGCTTAGACAGGCATACTCTTTGCTGGGTAAAAAACTGCCAAACGGTCAAGCCCAGAGTTGTGGTGAATAGAGTTAAATCCAGTTGGTGGCTGGTCACAAGAGATGCTCCCCAGGGCTCAGTTTTGGGGCCAGTTCTGTTTAATATCTTTATCAATGATCTGGATGAGGGTATTGAGTGCACCCTCAGTAAGTTTGCAGATGACACCAAGTTGGGTGGCAGTGTTGATCTGCTTGAGGGTAGGAAGGTTCTGCAGAGGGATCTGGATAGGCTGGACTGATGGGCCGAGGCCAATTGTATGAGGTTCAACAAGGCCAGGTGCTGGGTCCTGCACTTCGGTCACAGCCACATGCAATACTACAGGCTTGGGGAAGAGTGGCTGGAGAGCTGCCTGGTGGAAAAGGACCTGGGGGTACTGGTCAACAGCCAGTTAAGTATGAGCCAGCAGTGTGCCCAGGTGGCCAAGAAGGCCAACAGCATCCTGGTTTGTATCTGGAATAGTGTGGCTAGCAGGAATAGGGAAGTGATTGCCCCCCTGTTTAAGAAGGACATTGAGGCACTAGAGCATGTCCAGAGAAGGGCAACGAGGCTGGTGAGGGGTCTGGAGCAGAAGTCTTACGAGGGACAGCTGAGGGAACTGGGGTTGTTTAGCCTGGAGAAGAGGAGGCTGAGGAGACATTCTTGCCCTCTACAACTACCTGAAGGGAGGTTGTAGCGAGGTTGGTATCAGTCTCTTCTCTTAGGTACTAAGTGATAGGACAAGACGAAATGGCCTTGAGTTGCATCAGGGGAGGTTTCATGGTTATTAAAAAAAATTTCTTTACTGAAAGAGTAGTCAAGCATTGGAACAGGCTGCCCAGAGAGGTGGTGGAGTCACCATCCCTGGAGGTGCTCAAAACACATGTAGATGTGGCACTTCAGGACATGGTTTAGTAGGCATGGTGGTGTTGGGTTGATGGTTGGATTTGATGATCTTGGAGGTCTTTTCCAACCTTAATGATTCTATGACAGTTACAGATGGAGCATCTGCATTTAAGCAACACTGTATTTCCACTGGAAAGATATGTTAGACAAAACAACTTGGCTGAAACTGTCTGATGGATCAGTGTCATGTTTTGTTCAAGAAAATAAAAACCAAGGCTCCCTCATTTCCACAGTCTCATTGAAGAAAGGTTTAAGTGATAAAATCCTCTTTGTTCTCCAGTTTAATTGATTCTTCTTTTCCTAGCAAACACTGAATTAACTTTGTGACAGTGTTGCTCTGTGCTATGTAATGAAACTTCGGTGAACAGCCCTACAGTGAATGCATACACTCAGTCTGAATTCAGCCATCACATGAAATCACCTGAGAACTCAAAGGACTCAAATATGGTCACATTTTACCAGCAAGCAAACAAACAAAAAAAGTAATGCTTAGAGTGATAATAGGAGTCAAAAAAACCCTCCAACAAATAACTCTGAAGAGAAAACATGTCTCTGAGTGGGAGGGGAATGACAGCAACAGGTAGAAAAGGAATAGCAAGTAACAGAATGGCAGTTTGGAAAAGAACACTGTAAACCTAGAGTCTCTAATTTTCTCTTAATAAAATTTGTATGTCAGAAAAAAATAAGAAACTAACATCTGCTAACTTTATAAATAACACTCACTGCATATACATTCTTCATAACATACATGATCCTGCAATGGTCTTTAAAATGGTGCATACCATAATGAAGTGCTAAAAATAAATCAAGAAAAGACAGTGTAAGGTTAAATGTACATGCTACACCTATACTCAAGAACAATACTAGTTAGGTTATAGACTGCAAGTACACCTTATAGACTGCTTCTTTCTTTTAAAATCTGAAAGCACAGAGTTTATCCAGAACTTATTAAGACAGACATCCAATTTGGGGAAAGATTTTCAGTAGGGGCAATCCTTTACTTGCCTCTTCCAGTGGTCATTATGCTTACCATAAAAAAGTACTTTAAAGAATCTTTTTTAAAAAGCATCTGCTTTTCTAACCCAACATTTGGTGTCAACCTCCTGTATCAGGTGCACCAGTCAAGGTTTTGGCAGCAAGGAAGGTGAGCTGCAGGAGTCACCCGGCGCCAGCCACAGACAGTTCCAACTGGCTCTGCAAAGGACCCACTGCAAGACACAGCTCAGCCCCGCAGCCAAGTGGTGGCACCTTTCTGAAAACATCAGGCAAGCAGAGGAATGAAGGGAAAAAAGTGTGAGGAACAGCAGTATAAACACCAAGGTCAGAAAAGAAGGAGGGGGAGAAGGTGCTCCAGGCACCAGGGCAGAGATTCCCCTGCAGCCCACAGAAAAGACCACACTGGAGCAGATATCCACACCGCAGCCTGGGAAGGAGCCCACACCACAGCAGCTGAGTACTTCCTGAAGGATTTCCAGCTCTTGAAGAGCCCATACAGGAGCAGAGGAAAAGTGTGAGAAGGAAGGAGCAGAAGAACTGTTACAAACTGACCATAACCCCATCAACTGCTCAGGGAATCAGCAGGGAGGAAATAGAGGATTCGGGCGTGAAGTTGATCCTGGAAAATGGGAGGCAGTGGGAAGATATTCTTTCAACTTATGTTTTTGTTTCTCACTATCCAAATTTATTTTAACTGGCAATAAACTACATTAATTTTCCCCAAGTTGAGTCTGTTTTGCCTGCAATAATAACTGGTAAACAATCTCCCTGTGTTTATCCAGACCCACGAGCTTTGTCATCCTATTTTCTCCCCTGTCCTGTTGAGAAGCAGGAGCGAGACAGTGGCTAAGTGGGCACCTGGAAGCTGGCCAAGGCTAACCAGCCACAACTAATTGCAAAACAAATGAAAATAATACACATTGTTTAAAAAGAATAAATTTTAATGTACAAATTTACACTCACCATCTTTATTTTCTGCACTGATCTCTCTCAGTATATACTTTTATCATGTTTTCATAATAAAACCACAAAAAGTAATTCTCAGGCTAGGGAGGAAACTGCAGCAGTCTGCACAATTTATTCTATTCATAATTTATTCTACAAGTGTTTACAGATTAACCACAAAAATAATTCCTCTTCCCTTTTCTCAAGGAAATAAATATTTCACTTCCAAACTAAAGAATCATTCAGCTCTCTAAGAGTCTGTGCACTATGCCCCGGTATCCTCTGTCAAAACTAGCATGTTTTCATCTCTTGGCATTCCAACCAGTAGCGTTTGTTGCTCCTCACGTGCCCACACAGCATATTCAGAATTCTTCTCCAGCGACACCCAAAGACACACTTCAGTGAAAGAAGAAACAGCTGAAGATGTCCATCTTCAATTTTGCCTTGCAATACACCCAGCTGGCAACATTACTTTCTTCCAAATGGATCAGACCACACTTTTAACCCTACAAATCAAATATGAGAATACCGGCAGTTCATAACTAGACTGTTGGAGAAAAAAAATAAATTGGTCTGCTACTCCAGCCTTGTGTATGAAACACTGAAAGAACCTAACAATTTCTGCACTGAACTCACAACTCTGCTTAAGCTTGCAAGAATATTTAGCAAGACAACCTCCTTGATCTTAAGCTTCAGATAATAGGAAAAACCTGTCATACCCATAAGTAAGGTGTTCTAATACTGCTGGAACAACCATCTAGAATTGCACCTTGCACTTGAATTTGTCTAGATTTCACTTTCAACTAGTGGCACTTCTAACTTCTCATTAGCAGCTGAATCTAGATTAAAAAGTTATACTGAGGAGAACTGGTCATCAAGTATCTGCATCTTGCATAAATGAGCCAGTCCAGTCCTTTTTAATGTTTAATAAAAAAGGCAGGTTTACCAGACTTCTATTTCACAATTCCCTTCCTACTCCTCTTCAGCATTTCACCACTTTCCTGGAAAGTAATTCCTGCACTGATGATTTAACTGATATGTGTACTAATGACATGGCATTAATCCTATTTGGTTTTCCCCTGCTGCTGATGTTAGGCTTTTCTAAAAATAGGAATAAGTTACCGTTTAACATATTCAGATATGCACTGTTTCATCAAGACAAGCACTCATGTCTTTAAACAAGAAGTGCCAACCTTGTACAATGAACAGCCTGCTCCATCACCTATGAAACAATGAACTGTCAAGGATGTTCTGCCATACTTTAATTTTTATTCCCCTCATATGCTTTTCTATACCTTCTACTGGCAACATTAGAGATCAAAAAGCTATCAGTGCTGCATTCCTAATTTTCCTTTATGTGTAGTGGATTTCTGCCTTACATCTCCACCCATGAAGCTAGTTCATAAATGCTGATAAGTTGTGTTTCAGCAGCGTTGTAAAGCAGTATTCCACAAAACCAGGGTGCAATAGTGTATTCTTTACATCTAGAGCACAGCCCACCCATTGCTCTTGCTTGCTCTGAGCTGCTTCAGAAGTTAATTTCTGGTGTGGAAACTGGCATGTATTTAACAAAGTGTGAAGATAACAGAATCTCTACAACTTATTTGGCTATTTAAGTCAATTTAAAACAAGTTTTGTTAAATCCGTAATTTTCAAGTGAAGAATTAGCCTGAAAAAATGTTTTCATGGTAAGTTTATTCTATACGTATCTTTTGAATGTACTCTTCACTGTATTATTTAAATCGAGAAAAATATTCAGGTCTTACTTCAACACGGTCTTTGAAACAATCAATGCAAATACTTGAATCAAGTATACCTGCAGGCTGAATATCCTCTTGAATAATGCCAGCTCGGTTTATTGACTGCTCTTTCTCTGGAAAACAGAAGAGAAAGGACACTACTGAAAAAAAAGAAAATACCAGACATCTTGACTGCACTCAATAAAACAATATTGAAAATTTTATTCATTCTGGCTGCTACACAATAAAATTCTGGTGAGTATCCACCTACACAATGCGAATGTAGTATTCACACTTCACTGAGTAACTAACAGCTAGTCTGTTGAGAGATTACAAACAGTAAGATAATCATTTTAAGGTAATGGCTACTAATGAAAGATGCCAAAATACTTGCCATGATCCCAATCACTTAAGGAACGACTAGTACTTTTAGGAGCTATTACTCCTATGCTCAAAATAAAACTTCAAAGATTTATTGTTTCCAGAATCAGTGATCCCCATTTTCAGGCCCTGAAAGATCTTGCATCTTATCACAAGCAGATTTCATGACAGCATCTACAAAAATTACTGCCTGTAAACTTCCATACAGTAGGCCTGTCTTAGGTTTTTCTTTTTTGTTTGAAAGATTCAACCACTTCCAAGAAGTGGACAAAACTGTATTATTTACCCTTATTAAATGCCCCTCCTTTTTTTTTTTTTCCCCCTTCCAGTTAAGTGCTTTACCACTGTGGTACCTTGAAGCAGGAAGTCAAAGCTCAGCTGGATTAGCCTTTTGCCCATACCAATGACTTTTTAAGCCTTTAAAAAAATTGGAGGGTGCCCATTGTCAGGGGAAACTCAGAACTAAGCTCACCTTAAACCTGAAACTTTTCAGCATCCTATGCCACTGAGAATGCACAGCTCCTACATATGATTAGGCTGTCTAGGTAGAAGCCTAATGCTACCAGAGGCTAGCAGGGATATCACAATAATTGATTCTACTTGCAAGGGGGCAAGAGCTGGAGGCAGATGCAGATTCTCCCATTCTGTTCACTGAGCATGGTAATTGCCATTCCATCCTTTTTAGCAGACAAAATCTCAGGGAGCTGTTTAATTTCAAAGGAAAAGCTATAAAACCCAGGCAGAGACAACAGAATAAATTAGGGCAAGGAATCAGACTTATTCTAGGACGGGGAAAGGTTTAGGGGAATCAATCTGAGAGGTCTGGGAACACTCTTGAGGTGAACAGGAAGAGCTGTTAACTAGTCAGGCAAAGAAATGAGTGCAGAGAAGTAACAGATGAGAAATATGGAGAACAGTCAATAGGGAGGCTGGGATGGTGCCAGGAAACAACTAGGAAAACAGGTAAACCAAAAAAAAGGACAATGAGAAAGAGCCAGTATTGATGAGAGGACAATCACCTCATACAATGGGGTAAGTCTCACAGCTCAGAGAAATCACAAAATCCACTGTGAAAATGCCCCAATATCAATCCAAATAGCAGCTGTCAACCCACTGTTTTAATTAATCCAAATGAAAGAGGCCTGTGCTGAAGACCTCAAAGTTTCTACACTGCCACTAAACTGTGTTTCATATGAGGAAACAGTCGTCTTTAAAGATAGTTACACACAGGAAAATATTAGAAACATCAAGGCCACAAACTGAGGTACTAAAAACTTTTGATAGCACTTCTGTATGAAATTAAGTCAACCCCCTGTGTGCACAATTTAAGGTACATATTAACAATTTGATTACATATAGTTTTTCCAAGTATCTTCCATTTTATTTGTTAAACTGCTAGGAACTCCTCTGAGGATGTGTGAGAATTCTGCAGAAAAGTCTTCTTCCTGAATGTATTGTGCCTCATCTGTGTAGAATTTGGGAGATACACAAGAAAAACAAGATTGAAGAAAGAAAAGATAGCACTTCATGTTTACATAATTGAACGTCATTCCAAACAACTAAAAATCCTCTCTTGCCTTTTGCAGGATGACTGTGTGATGCTAATCTAAGTGTCTGATTTCAGACCCAGCGTCCCAAAACACAGAAATACTGAGCGTTCACCCACAGCTCAAGCCAATGTATGGGGGGATGAGCTTCTACAGAAGTTGTCATAAAGGTTGTAAGACTCTGAAAAATCAAATCCTTTGTACAACGAATGCTCATGCTTCTCTCATACTGCAGTGATGAGCATCAAGAAAACCGCAGGAAATTAATAAAGGTAAGATCAAAGGAGAGTTTGAGCAGTATGCAATAAGTTTAGAATCAGGTATAAAATAGCAAGTTTAAGCAGTTGCTAACTGCACATCACTCGTGCTAAATGGAGATTAAAAAAAATCTCTAACCTGCTGGCTCATGTATTTCACAAGTACAAAAGAGGTCAGCGTCCACTAGTTCTGTTCTTTCCTTAATCCTGAGTCACGCTTCTAAAATTACATTTTTGGAAAGTGCACCAGAAGGAAAAACGAGTTAAGAACAAGGTTTTTAAATGTGAACACAGAGTAGAAAAACTTATCTTTGTGGGCAGTTCCAACTTCACAAATATAGCTTCCTTAAATAAAAACTTGCTTGCAAGTTAAATTTTACTTCAGCCTTGATGCAAGGCTAAAGTCCCTCCAAGAAGATCAATAAGGTTGTTACTCTCTTCCTTTTTTTTCCCTTCCTAGAAATCTTTTCAGTTGTCTCTGCAGATTAACCACATGCATCGCCAGGTTATCACCAACAGCTTGCTTTGCTTCATAGAAGTTAAAGCAAGGGGATGAGACTGGTTACACCAAACATTTCCCTGTTTCCTTTGGTGGCAAACAGAAGTTGAGGAGTTACGGGTGCTTGCCCTACCACTCCTGCAGCATGAAGCGCTTGCCTGGAGCCACTGAAGCTTCGCACCCAAAGCTTCAGGCACCTTCGAGTGCCTGAGAGCTCCCTGGTTACCGAGTGCACTGCGGGCTTTGGTGGGTTTTCTGTGTTTCTGGCAGGAAAGTGGGGTTTTCCTCAGCAGTCAGTTTCAGAGAAGACTCTGCAGACTGAGACCAGCTCCAGCAAATCATCACAGTTGGTAAAGAATCTTTTACCATGTTTTAAGTTAAACTTTTTAGTTGTGGCGAGGAAGCATTTGAACAACTTACAGAATCGTAGAACGGTCTGGGTTGGAAGGGACCTCTAAAGGTCATCTAGTCCATCCCCCCTGCCATCTTCAGCTAGATCAGGTTGCTCAGAGCCCCGTCCAACCTGACCTTGAATGCTTCCAGGGATGGGGCATTTACCACCTCTCCAGACAACCTGTTCCAGTGTTTCACCACCCTCATTGCAAAAAATTTCTTCCTTATATCTAGTGGGAATCTACCCTCTTTTAGTTTAAAACCATTACCCCTTGTCCTATTGCAACAGGCCCCGCTAAAACGTTTGATCCTATCTTTCCTATAGGCCCCATTTAAGTACTGAAAGGCCGCAATCAGGTCTCCCCGCACCCTTCTCTTCTCCAGGCTGAAGAGGCCCAGCTCTCTCAGCCTGGCCTCACAGGAGAGGGGCTCCAGCCCCCTGACGGCAACTTCTTTAACTGCATCGAAATCCTCCTCACCACTCCAGCGGACAGCTAAAGGCGGATCTGGACCACAGGCCGACACCTGAAGGGAGACTACTACGAGTTTTATTATTACTTTTCTGAAATACCGCCAGGCGAGCAGAAAGCCCCTCGGGAGCTGCTCACCCAGCGGCAGCCCCCAGCGCGCCCCCGCGCCCGCCCCCGCGCAGGGACTCACTGTACTCCTCCGGCAGCAGCAGCGGCCGGAAGTAGATGGGGTACAAGGCGGCCCCCACCACGGCCACGAAGCCCCGAAGATACCGAGCGTGCGGGAAAGCCCCGCCATCGCCGGCCACAACCCGGAAGCTACGCGGCTCCTGCTTCCGGGACACGCCGGAAGCGGCGCGGCACCTGCGGAACCCGCCCCCTCCGGACTGTCCCGGCCCGGCCCAGCAAGAGCGGCGCCGCGGCGGAGAGCGCCCCCGCGCGGGGCGGCGGGACACAGCCCGCTGCCGGCCCCCCGGCGAGGCGGGGTGGGGGCCCGTTGGCAGCCGGCCCGGCGGACGGCGGCAGCTGGGGACGAGGGCGGCCACCGCGCAGCCCCCGGGCCGCGCTCGCGGCGGCGGCGCCCCCCGCACCCGGCCCCGGGGCCCCCCCCCCCTGCCCGGCGGCGGTGCGGGGCCCGGCGCGGCTTGCCCCGGCCCGGCCTTGCCCGGGCGACGGCCCCTCCTCCAGGAAGCCGGATCTACCGCATCCTTGTCGGCGGGGACAGCCGTGCGCTCCCGGCCGCGCTGGGCAGCGCTGCGCCGCCTGCGCGGCAGCATGCGGCCCCCGGCTGAGCCCCCCGCCGCGCCGGTGCGGGGCTGCAGGTTGTGGGCGCGGGGCGGAGCGGGAGGCGCAGCCCCCGGTAGGGCGCTGGAGGGCGTGTGCGGGGGCGAGCGGGGCCCGGCCTGGGCTGGGGCCCGGGCCCGCTCCGGCCGCCTGGCCGAGCCCGGGGCCGCCTCTCGTAGCCAGCCCCGCGGTTGCCCGGCCTGGCCCGGCTCCCCCCTCTCCTTAGGGGGGGGGGTTTCTTACTCCTAAGGTAAGCTGCCTTACCGAGCTGGGGAACATCAGGTCGTAAAATCAAAGCGCTAAGAAAAAATCAGAGTATTAAAAAGCTTTCCGGCCTAGGTGACATTAAATTTCTGGGTTTGAAAGAAGGGGGGTGCCTTTGACGTCCACTTACAGATGCACGTGTGAGTGGTGCTGCGCTGGCGTACGGAAACAACTGCATTGTAGGGGCATCTACTAAACTACTTTTTCCTCTTCTGTGCTGCTAAACACAAACTCCGTTTAAAGTCTCTGTGTGCCTGTACGATATTGATGCTGATTATTGGGAGCAGATCAACACCCTTTTTGGCACATCTCCTTTTCACACAACTTAAAACCTAGCATGACGTGGCAGGCGTTCACAGGTAAAGGACCACGGTTATCTTCAGACTTTGTGCAAACAGGTGCAGCTTCATAGGGTTACGTGGAATTTCTGCAGGGTCCTGCTGAGATCTTATTCCAGCAAGTGAAGGAACGTTTTCTCATGACTTCTGCAATATTACACTACTGCAGATTCTCACTTTCCTTCCAGTTGTTGTGATTGCCTCCCCCAGTGATTTTTTTTATCCCAAATCTAATGGGATGACTTGGGCTAGGTCCTTTAGATTCAGCTGGTTTTAGAAACAGATGAAGAAAAAAACTTTCACAGCTTCTGTGCTTAAGTTTCCCCACACAGCGAAGCCTCTATTCTTGTTGAACTCTGCCTAGTTTATGGTAGTGTTTTGAATCCAGCGTAGCTGGCCCCTTTGCTGTGCTGGGAAAGTTTTATATTTAAATCTCATTGTCACACTTACTGTGTAATCCTTTCATCCTCACTCTCTGTAGTCAGAGATTATGCACAATTAACTCTGCCTTGTCTGAGATAACTGGGAGGGAAGAACTAGGGTTCCTCACTGGGTGGGAACATTTCAATAACGTGCATGCTATGTGGTGCGCTGGGGAGCACTGTGTAGAGGCAACCAAGTGGTAACGAAGACTCAGCCGTGGTCTGGAAGAGTATGGTCTGCGGTCTCTGCCATGGCTGCATTGGTGTGGGGTCCCTCGGGGGTCTTTGCACCCTGCTCCATAGTGGATAAACCTCCTGAAGGGTTTGTTAGCCGTGGTGTAACAGCAGACCCAAACGGGCTTCATGTATTTTTGCAGCATGTGTCTCAATTAATACACAGGCACCAAAGAATACAAAGAAAGCTTTCTTGAGTAATTCTATGGGAGCCATTTAGCAGAACAGGCACTAAGGGAAAGGCAGTAAGACCAGAATGGCTGAAGCTAACCTTATGCATCAGTAGTCACGGTGCATTGTGCTTAAGTGCTCTAGGAACATCATGGAGTTTGTTCTACAAGGCTTTGGGTTGCAGAGGTTACTACCTTGGGAACTCCACCACGGAATTTCTGCCATTTGTTGGAAGTCAGATGGTCACATTCATACACTGCTGTATCTTTGTTAAAGAACTGTGCCAGACCCAAGCTGTCTTTGCTGGAGGCCAGCTCCTGTATCGTAGAATCATTTAGGTTGGAAAAGACCTTTAAGATCATCAAGTCCAACTGTTAACCTAACCCCGCCATTCCACCACTAAACCATATCCCTAAGCGCCATGTCTACACGTCTTTGAAATACCTGCAGGGATGGGGATTCAACCACTTCCCCGGGCAGCCTGTTCCAGTGCTTTGACTACTCTTTCAGTAAGGAAATTTTTCCTAATGTTCAATGTAAACCTCCCTGGGCGCAACTTGAGGCCATTTCCCCTTGTCCTATTGCCCATTACCAGGGAGAAGAGACTGACCCCCACCTCGCTACAACCTCCTTTCAGGTAGTTGTAGAGAGCGAGAAGGTCACCCCTCAGCCTCCTTTTCTCCAGGCTCAATCTCTGTGTTGGATAAAACCCTGAGAAAATTGAGCTGGCTGTGTGTACTTGGACAGTAAATGTGGGGGGGGGGGGGTAAGCACACAATGGTACCACAGTGCTTCGTAGCATCTGCCTGTTAGACTTCTACATTTTGGGATAACCACATGGCATTACTTTCATTATAACCGTCTTCCTCATGACACAGCCCACATATCACAAGGATTAAGCTGCTTACAAGTACTCCTTATTGTAAGACAAAAAAACCCATGAGAAGTATGAATGATAACCATCAAGTAGAAGAGGTTTAGAATAATTTGTGATTGCTGCTATGTGTTTTTAATGCTTTTAGAGGTATCTATAAGAAAGAAGAATTATGTAGGAAATGTAAAAGAACAGTATCTTTATCAAGTCAAGCTCTGAAAGATTCAAATTAGTATTAAAATTAAGGTTCTGTCATCAACTTTTATATCACTATTTGTGCACGTGTGTCATTACATGATATGGTGGTAACTTTTCCAATGGACACCAGCCTCTGTTGCTATTCCTTTTTTAACCCCTTCAGTACACATAGTTTTTACAATATCCATTTTATAGAATGGGAAACAAGGCCGAGAGGAAGGCTGTCACTCTGAAGAGACTACCTATTGTAAAAAGCTGACATTGTGGAGTGTTTTGCACTTTTATAGCATTTTGTGTGTTCAAAGTGTATATCTTGGTGCTTACACACATGTTTATGAGTGTTCAGCATCATTTCACATGTGGCTTCCAGTGTCTCTTGTTGGACACAAGAAGAGAAAAAGTACCCGGTTGTTCTTGTGGAAAGTGGTTTAAGTGGCAAGTTCAGGGAGACCTAGGAAGACTTAAATAAATAAGTTATCTGGAGTTACCCAGCTGCTAGCAATGATATCGAGCTTTCTCACCCAGAAGGTCCCTCATTTATATGTCTT
Source organism: Gorsachius magnificus (assembly GCA_034008185.1). Taxonomy (NCBI): domain Eukaryota; kingdom Metazoa; phylum Chordata; class Aves; order Pelecaniformes; family Ardeidae; genus Gorsachius; species Gorsachius magnificus. Next base: position 62,741,486 of record CM067084.1, read on the forward strand.
CCAGCTTCCGCCTTAAATAAAGTCAAGGTTTTGCAGTAAATAGTCTCCTCTATGCACTGTTGTGTTCCACCTGCAACCCTACAGCTCTTTTGTGCCTTTAAGGAGGCAGGGATCTGGGGGAAAAATAACATTTGATCACGTAGTTAAATCCAAAATTCTCATCTATAGGAACAAGGAATTAGTATAGCTAAATTTAGTTCTGCCTTTCCCTAATATTTACACCTTCACAGGTTTTGCTGGCTTGATGTTTTTTCAGTGCAGCTCTCAAGGAGTGTCAACATTTTCTTAAGGAATAAAAAGCAAAATAGTTTATTGTTAGGGACTTTTACTGATCCCCATATTGGATCGTGGGCAAGGTCTTGTCCTCCAGGTGCGTGATACATAATTCCGATAGTTAGAAATGTACTAGCATCTTGGCTGAAGCTTTTAAATATTTTGAGACTCACAGTGAAAAAGCCATCAATCCAAGGTAGGTAGCCAGGATAAATTTCAGTTCGATTTGTTTAAGCTTAGCAAAGTTAAAAGTCACGCAGGACAGATCTTGGTCTAAGCAATCTTGACGACCAGCTTCCATGGTAATCCTAAGTGACAACTCTGAATATTTTAGATGGATCAGGGGACCCGGCAGAAGTGCTGTGTTGGTGGCTGGCCCTCTGAGCTGAGTAATCCTCAATATCCTTGGCAGTGCCTCAAGCCGGATGCTGACTGCAGAGCAGAACGAAAGGAGGCTGTTTGAAGCCTTAGAGACAAGAACTTCAGCATGGAGGGTAATCCTGGTGTATGTCCAAGCACGCACTCTCAAAATATATTATAATGTACATGGATAGCTATAGAGAGCAAAAACTGAGCAAATAAGCATTGGTCTTGCTTCTTGATTTTTTCTTCATGCATTCATTCTCAGGAAACCACTGTGAGCTGCCTTAGTTGTTATTCTGCTCTTTAGGTACCTGCATAAGAGGTAATAATATTAGCTAACTTTAAAAAGATCTAGAAACATCAGGCTGTGGCAGCACAAGTGAGCAATAATATGATGAATAAATGCCAGTCCATTTCAGTATATACCCTTTAGGCCTGCTCCTAGGAGCATGTGTAAATAGCATGACGTGTAAGTCAGTATCTTAGACCGGATTCCACTTGCAGAAAGGCCGGAGGATACGCCCTGTAAATACAGTTTGTTTGTAGACACATATGCAATGTTGAGAACTTGGTGTAGGGGAGTTGTTACCATTAAAACCTTGATGGTAGCTCTTCAGTAATCCACATCTACTTGCCATGTGAAAGAATCCTGGTATTTTGGAGTTTGGGTATGGTATATAAACCTTCTGCTTGTGCAGTGTTCTGTTGTGAGTATATTAGTAATCACGTAAACTTAGATTCTCTGGTTAATGTGTTTTGGGTTTTTTTCCAGAATTTTGTGCCATCCTTTGGAAAGGAGACAATACGGACAACGGCAGTTACTCCACAGTTTGAACAAAACACGGATTACGTGGACTTTATTCATTTAAACATCTTGGAAAAGAAAGTTCTTAACAATTCTGAGGTTTCAGTTCAGTATTTATGTTCTAAGCCTTGTATTGTCAACTTGGAAGCAGTAGCTTCCTCTGAATTCAGGACTGGTGTACCAGTGTATAGAAGGAGATGGAAGGATGAGAAAAACCTTTACGTTAGCAGAACTCGACAAGTACATTTGAAATTTCCAAGCATCATGGTTTACAGAGATGACTATATCATCAGAAACTCAATAATAGTGCAGAGTGTGGTGTTATATGCATGGATTAGTCACAAATCAGTTAGCAGCTATGATGTTGAGCAGAGCGAAGACTACCAGGATGCAGTCGCCAAGAATTACACTTTTTTAGAAGCGGTTCCACCTTTTGAACGCCCGTATAAGGACCACAAAGTTTGTCTTCAGTGGGGTGCTCACTATTTGTGGATGCTCCAGGCAAACAGGATACCTCAGTGCCCTCATGAAAGTGGTAGGTGTAATGTAATTTTTGTATGTAGGTAAAATGTAATTTTTCCCCAAGGAAACGAATGGGACCCAAATAACATCTTTTGTAAGCTGTTAAAAAGTGCATACCTGTAGTAAATAGTAAATGTCATGTAGTATGGTTTACTTGGCAAACACTGTTGAATATGTAAGCTTCATAACTGTGGGGTTAGAGCTGCAAATGACTGAAGCCATCATGTCCTTCAGAGCTGGCTTGTTTCATCACAGCCAGCCTGGAGATTTGTAGCAGCATGGCCTTCTATTTTCTAAGTGTATTCAAACCCACTGATGTCAGTAGACATCATTCCTTTGTCTTCAGAGAGAGTTGTTCAGTCCCTTACTGCGTTATTTCAGGGTCAGTCCTGCAGTTCTTACATACATAATTCTCACACAGGTACTCTGCTGCTTGAGATGATGGCCACACACTCGGAAATGTATTTTTAAGTCTTTATAGTGCAATAAACTTTATAGTACTTTTTTTTTTTTCCCCAACACCATTATGGACAAGCACTTTTGTTTTAAAAATTAATAGTCTTAAATAAAAAAAATGTTCCCTGCCAGCTGTATAAATTACTGAAACTCACAACTCTGCTTTCTGGATTTTCTCAGCGTTATGATTTTTTTTCCTGTCTGCATATCCCTAGCTTTACACCTGCTGACAATTATTTTTGTCCTCAATATATATTCAAAGCAGAAGCTAAAAGGAAAAAGGTTATTTGCTTCTAAAGGGTTCTCTACTAGCAAATTCCCTAATGGTATTTGTGTCATTTATTTTCACTATATTGGCATGTAAATGCTCTGAGAACAAGGAAGCAATGATGTTGCTACCTTCAGGGGCTTTCTGAAATACTTGTTGGAGACAGCTGTGATCTCTGACAACAGTGTGAAACATCTTGTATATTATCTAGTTACATTATAGATTAAAACAGTATAACAAGAAATAGGAGGAATTAACATTTTATTCAAATTTATTTTTTAAAATAAGCTTGTAACAAATTGCTTGGGGTTTCGGGTTTTTTGGTTTTTTGATTGGTTGGTTTGGGGTTTTTTCTAGGAAAGCTGATGTATGTCATGGCTTCAAAGATCTTTTTCCTGTTTCTTAGCAGGGACAGCTTTATCAGATTTATTACAGTATTATGTATATCAGTTAAGAACAGAATTGGTATCTATCCATACATACAGTGTAAGTTGGAGAGCTGAAAATGGAAAGCAAGTCCCAGAGCTGTGGAGTAATATTGCATAGGCATAACCAAAGATAGGATGAGATTTAAACAACTAACATAAATGAAGATTTCTTCCTTTAAGTTCAAGTATCTTCCTGTAGGTTCTTTAACTATCTTAGATTTAAATGAGTCTGTTCTTTCCCTGCTTTTAATACCAGTTGGAAGTGGACTCCATTTCACTTTTCCATGGATTATTCGGTCCAAGACTGTAACTTACTTAATAACAGCAAGTGAACTTGTGTTCAAGAACTTACTGAAGGTTTATGTTAACTTTCAATCTGTTGTGTGATTCAAATGTTTGACTGTACGAGTGTGAGCTAATTAATTAATTATCAATGCTTCTTGTCTGGCAGATTAAGAAAGATTGTATTTTGCAGATGCTGTCCAGATTCTCAACTTTATATACGCTTCCAGTGGGGAGAAAACAGGAATTGTGAAGAAATTTCAACAATTTGAAAACAGAGAACTTGAGACAGTCAGACAACATCAGACTGATTATCCCATGTAAGTACAGGCAAATAATTGAAGCGGGCTGTAATTGATTATTGAAGGCTATAGAATGTTCTTAAACTCTTAGGCTGTACCACAAATTAAAGTAATACTGCTTACTAATTTGAGAAGAGGCTCAAAAGGAAACTAGTCAGCGATTCCTTCTGTCCTCTGATTTCAGTTTTGGAGAGGATTAAGCTGAACCTCAGAAAGATACTTAGAGTACGTGTTAGTGCAGTGCTGTGTAAGAGATACCAATAGTAGGTGTAACTGAGCTGGTTAAGTACAGTTAGGAGGGTAAGTTAGCTGTTACATGCTGTCATGATCAGACTGCTGTCTCATGACTAGCTAGCCTGGGGTTTTCTGCGTTACAGAGAGATCTGCATTTCAAGTGTCATTTGCAGACCAAGTGCAGAGTAGGGTTTCTTGCAAGGGCAAGCAGTGTGGAGCAGCTTTTTCCCCATAAATTCACACTAGTTTATTTTGCAGTTGACAAGCCCTTGGTGATAGAGTCCCTCACCTAGACAAGTCTTCCAGCTTGAGCTTACACTATTTCCTTCCATCATCCTGCGTAAGCTCTCCTAGTTGGACAGGAGTAAAACCCCTTAGCCCCTGCTCGCTGTTCAGTTATAGAGGAATCACTGTGGGAAGATCATCTTTCTCTACTCTTCTCCCCCTTCCCAAAACTGTCACAACTCTTCAGTCATATTTCGCAACTTTAGAGGAAAAAGTATATATATATAGATACATAAATATATCTCCCTTCCACCAGCTGCTGTTACCCTGGCAACATTATTACAGAAATAGGAAATGATCGCAGGAACTGGAACTTGCCTGCTGGTTTGTGCTTGGCCTGTGACCACAAGAAGAGTGCCAAAGAAGACTTGCCAGATAGTGCAGGTTGCATACAAATTAATAGCCCTCAAACTATAGCTCTGGAGTCATAAGTACAGAGCAATTTTTAGCTCCTGGCCTCTTCAGGATGCATGACAGCCTCATTTGCACAGCCCGTTACCTGTTGCTCACCAGCACAGTTGCATCTGCTTCTGGCGCTGAGGTGTCTGAGCTCTGGTTGAGAATATATGGCATGAATGTATGCAGCTCTTTACCTGCTCCACACAGTTCCACCCTCTCTTGCCTCCGGGCGGTGTCTCCAGTGTTAACATAAAGCGTTGTCTGTGTGTTGCAATTGCGTGTCAGCCGGGGGTAGCTCTGTTAAAAAGAGGAAGAAAGTTTTCCTTCAGCTCTCTGTATGTGAGCGGTGGTTCCCTGCTGCACCAAAAGGCCAACAGGAGCAGATGGATCTAACCAAAGTTACTCGTTTGACTTCAGTCAGGGATTTGTAAAGAAAGAGGACTGGAGATATGCAACTGTCATTTGAGGTAGCTACCAGTGGACAGCCTGCAGCAAGGACAGGCTGGGACTGTAAGGGACTATGCACGCTCTACAACATTCTGCAGCAATGGGGGATGTGAAATGAGTCAGCATTGTCCCAAACTCTGTCCCAAGAAATTTGTCCAGAACAGTTATGTGCTCAGACTGCAATCAAGGATGAAATGGAGACTGCGGCATTTAAGTTTGCTGTATTGCTGGAGATGAAAGATTAAAAGAGCAATATATAAGCATAAGCAGTATTTCTGGAAGCACAGTGTTTGCCCGTACATCACAATAATCAATGTACAGGTGATTGTGATTTACAGACCTTTCCACCTCACCCATGTACCATCTCTGGAGGATACGGTGTTATTAGCTATTTAGACTCTGTTGGGGAAAACTTCACCACCCTTGCAATTTTTTTTTTTAAGCAGGAGAGCAGATGTTAGGCTTTCAGAGCTATATTGGTTTAGTTTAGGAAAAGACACAAGGTACTCTATGTTCAGCAACTTCTTGAGAGAGAAGCAAGGCAAGCTGACCTAATTCTAAAGTATTAAAACCAAATATTGACTTTTTTTTCTTAATTATAGAAATAGAAAAACTGAATAATGTCTCCTACAAGTCACTAAGAAAAGAGAACTTCTTTATCAGAGATGATAATAGTTGTAATGCTTTGCTGGGTTGTACATTGGAGGTACAGTTTTCAAAGGTGTTCAGCATTGGCTTAACTGCTGTGGAAATGTTATGGAAATAAGTGGTCAAGTTTCTGTTAAGAGCACTGAAGCAGATTTAGTCTGGCACAGAAGAACTCCTTAAAATTAGATAGTGTGGTATAAATTCTGCTTTTAGTGCCTCAGCGAGCTTTGTACGGAAATTTCTAAGTAGATAACATTGTCAGGTCTTCATTTTTTAATTTTGCACTACTCCGTAGTTTGCACAGGCTCCACCTTTATTTATCCTGTGATAGCTGTGTGACAGCTGTTCTTTATACCTATCTGTACTACCCAGAGGCTGGATTCATTTTTAACTGCTTCTCCCAAGCACATTTTCACAGCTGGCATTCAATATAGAAGACACAGCTTAGTTTTTACTGGCTTCCGCAACCGAGATTACAAGACCATGCATTTGGGGACCTTGTACTGTAGCTTGCAGGCAGGAGGTTGGCTCCAAGTTGTCTCGGTCGTGTTTTCAGTTCCCTGTTGATGTGGGATCTGGCAGTAGCTCTGACCCATTCTGGACTTGATTCAGATAACACTCCCTTACTCTCCTCTCATGTTGTTACCACAAAAATGTGTGGTTAAAAGGAGATCACAGATCCAAGAGTCATTAAGTACTGTTGCTCTGAAGGTTTTCACTGCAGAGGATGTGTTCTCTTCTGAAGATTACATGTGTGAAACAGGTTTGCTAAGTTAAAGTGAAATGCATGCTTTTCAAATTATATAGGGAGATTTCTCATCAGGAGTGGATTTTTTGTTTATTTTTCCTCATGCAGGTTCACCGTTTCAATCTGGCTGTATTTACTCCATCACTGTGAGAAGGATCTGTGTGGTATACTCTATTTTATTGATCCGAAAGAAATGTATAGTACTCCTGCTGTATTTCTAAATGAGGAAGGTAAGGGATATTATTAACAGCCTTCTGAAGGAGTCTAATATAGTCTTTATAGATCTTTGCCTAGGAATAACATTGGTAAATATATTATTAGACCTATTTTGTGAAACTGCTAACTTGCAAAATGCTTCTTTTTTACTGTAGTGTTTCAATAGGAAAGTAGCTCTAAATAAATAGGGTTAAACTGAGAAATAGTTGCATAGCATCTAGTCTTGGCTCACTTCAGAAAGTGGTCTGCTTTTTGAGGAGAATAGACTGAATCTTACAGGTCAGGAACATACACTGTGATTAAACAGTCTTATCTCAATGAACAACCTTTGCTATTGAAGTATTATTTTAATATTTTTCTCAATTCTTATACTACAGGATTTTTTTTTTTTTAAATTTGCAATAGCCTCAGAAGAGGTCCAAATGATTCAAGGTCTTGCCTGTATTCCATTGATCAAGAATCACAGTCTGTTTCCCTGATGCAGAAAAAAAGTTAAGAGGTAGCACGGGCTTAACCTAGCAACACCTACTACACCTGCAGTAAAGAAACATTCCTGCCAGAAGATGGCTCTTCAGCCTCTAACAGAGAATGATATTCAGGAGCTGGGGGCTGGCTGGCAGGCTCACAGAGGAAATACATGTGCAGTTTTAAAAGTGCACACCTGGCTTTTTCATAAGTCACTGCATTTTTTCCCCTTCTTTGCAAGTTTCACAACTAATCTTTTCTTCTCTGTTATTTTTGCTATTTCTATTTTCTCTGTCTTGTAGCCAGTCTAGATAATTAATCCATACATTAGAAAATGGATGCTTTTCTTTGAAGAACAAACAAAAATGACAGCTCAACTGGAAGTTATCAGCTTGATCTGAGATTTGCTTGGAGAGGTTTTATGGCCCATTTTATTCTCAGTATTAGATTAGATTGTCATAATAGCCTGTTCTGGTCTTAAGAGCTCAGACCACGAGTCTAGCTTTTGCAGGTCTGAGTAGTGGAGGGTAGAATCATCTTGTACTTGGTCATTGCACTCTCACGTGCTAGCAGTAGTGTGTTGAGTAGATACCTTTGTCTGCTGTTCCCCTCTGCTGTTTGCTGCAAGTCATGTCTGCTTTCTGGTGTTTGAGATCAACTGTGGCCCCCTCCCTGTTTGCCTTATGTTTAGTGTGTTTATCCTTCTGACAGTTGGTTTTGAGTCTGCAGTTTCATGTGGGAGCCTGGGTGTTACATATCCAAGATGTGTAACTGAACTGTGGAGCACATTTCCCTGGGATTTTGTGAGAGCTGATGTATGGCTTGACGAGAAGACAGAATCACTGTGAATAGTACATTAGGAAGGCCATTCTTAATATTGATATTTCAGTGGTGTGTATTTCCTTTTTCTTCCTTTGTTACTCTGTCAGGTCATGTGCATATTCAGATGCACCTCATGAGAGGAGATGATCTTGCAGTGAAAACTAGCTTCAGCCTTCCTCTGAAGCAGTGGTTTCGACTGGACCTCTCTTTTAAGGGTGGACAGGTATGTGTGCTACTGAATTACAGGATCAAGTCTGAGATTTGTCTAATTTGATTATGCCTTTGACAAACCCCTCAATAGCTGAGGCTGAGAGAAATACTGTAATTTGTACATGCTCACATAGCAAAAGAATGAAAAATCTAAAACTAGAAATTGTCCGGGGATGTTCAGACCATTTGACTTTGAGAAATCAACTTAGATGCTTAAGATAAGAGCCTAAAATTACTGTGTATTCAGTGGCTATCTTGGTGCATGGTGGCTCTCCAGAGACTCCAGAGCTAAGCCAGAGACTGGCTTAGATGTCTTACCTAGTTTAAGTTACATGGTGTGAATAGCTCTGAGGGAATTTGCACTTGGAGGCTTAGGTGTTTCTACTACTCTGATATGAAAATTTAAGTGTCTGGGCTTCTGTACAGTAGCATGCCTCTTGCCTAGATGTGTTAGCTAACAGGAGGCATGTGCCATTTCCAAGTTTTTCCCTATTTGACAAAGTGGCATAGGATTGACTACTGTTAACAGACCAAAAAATATTGCAGTATCCCTCTGTAGTAGATAAAATACATAATTTACATCTTAACAAATCACAGGTGTTTTTTCACAAAACCTTCCAAAAGCAGCTCTGAAAACTCAGGCTCCCTGCCCAAGTTCTTGTCTGAACCTCCATCTATTAAGATATTGGGGTGTGAAAATAATAAAAAACCTTAGTCTTCTATTTCTCAACTTCATTCTCTTTGAAAATGATTGAACAGATTACATTCTGAATTGTAAAAATGATTGCTAATTAAAGGCAAGAACAACTAAGCAAATCTAAAGTATGAGGTAAATGACTGATAAAGCTGAAACAAAGCTGTACTGAGAGAGCAATGTGCAGGCTAAACTACTGGTGTTCCTTTTGCAACCCACCTTCTTTTAAGTATGTAAGTGGTGAGCAGATTGATTGTCTTGCAAGAAAATCAGGTAGAAACATGTATTTACTTCTAATATATGCTTTTAAATGTATTGATAAAAGGAAGAGTAAAAAAAGTGTTTTATAGAATCAGAACTGTCTTTTTCTGCTTATTTAAATTGTAGGTGTAATTTAAGTTCACGGGAATGGGAAGAGCCTATGGATTTTGAAGCTCAGCTTCAGGTGCAAATGTGGAAGTTACTGTGAATATTGATACAGGGTATATTCATAGAATCACAGAATAGTTTGGGTTGGAAAGGACTTTTAAAAGGTCATCTAGTCCAACCCCCCTGTAATGAGCAGGGACATCTTCAGCTAGATCAGGTTGCTCAGAGCCCCGTCCAACCTGACCTTGAATGTTTCCAGGGATGGGGCATCTACCACCTCTCTGAACAACTTGTTCCGGTGTTTTACCACCCTTATCATAAAAAATTTCTTCCTTATATCTAGTCTGAATCTACCCTCTTTTAGTTTAAAATCATTACCCCTTGTCCTATTGCAACAGGCCCCGCTAAAAAGTTTGTCCCCATCTTTCTTATAGGTTACCTTTAAGTACTGAAAGGCTGCTGTAAGGTCTCCCTGGAGCCTTTTCTTCTCCAGGCTGAACAACCCGAACTGTCTCAGCCTGCTGATCACTTCTGTGGCCCTCCTCTGGACCCACTCCAACAGGTCGATGTCTTTCCTGTGCTGAGGGCTCCAGAGCTGGACACAGTACTTCAGGTGGGGTTTCATGAGAGTGGAGTAGAGGGACAGAATCGCCTCCTTCAACCTGCTGGCCACGCTTCTTTTGATGCAGCCCAGGATACAGTTGGCCTTCTGGGCTGCAAGGGCACATTGTTGGCTCATGTCCAGCTTTTCATCCACTAGTACCCCCAGGTCCTTCTCTGCAGGGCTGCTCTCAGTCCCTTTATTCTCCAGTCTGTATTCATACCAGGGGTTGCCCCAACCCAGGTGCAGGACCTTGCACTTGGCCTTGTTGGACTTCATGAGGTTAACATGGGCCCACTTCTTGAGCTCATCCAGGTCTCTCTGGATGGCATCCGATCCCTCAGGTGTGTCAACTGCACCACTCAGCTTGCTGTCATCTGCAAACTTGCTGAGGGTGCACTCATTCCCACTGTCTTTGTCATTGACAAAGATATTAAACAGTACTGGTCCCAACATGGACCCCTGAGGGACATCACTTGTCACTGATCTCCATCTGGACATTGAGCTGTGGACAACTACCCTCTGGATGTGACCATCCAACCAGTGTCGGAAATTTGACAATTGCTTGTACAATTAGATTAAGAAAAAATGTTTTTTGATCAGAGAGCAGAGTGAATTTATTCAGGTGTGAGTTAAAACTTGTTCTCAATAAATTTCCACTTCTGGACAAAATAAGGGAGCCAGGAAGAGTTTAATGAGCATTCTTGTGGAAAAAAGAGGAAGTAGGACCAAACTTAAAAACATTTCAGTACCTAGAGCCGTTGTCTGGAACAGGTAAAGCTGTGATGCAGTTCCATCTTACTGACATGTCTTCCTGTAGTAGGTTTTGAAGTGCTACGATCCTCAAAAGATGTGGAAGAATCTAGGCATTTCGTGCCAAAAGAACAGCAACAAAGCTGGTGAAGGGTCTAGAGAACAAGTCTTACAAGGAGCAGCTGAGGGGACTGGGGTTGTTTAGTTTGGAGAAAAGGAGGCTCAAGGGAGACCTTACCGCTCTTTACAACTACCTGAAAGGAGGTTATAGTGAGGTAGGTGTTGGTCTCTTCTCCCAAGCAACAACTGGTAGGACAAGAGGAAATGGCCTCAAGTTGCACCGGGGAGGTTTAGGTTGGATATTAGGAAAAATTTCTTCACCGAAAGGGTTGTCAAGCACTGGAACAGGCTGCCTTGGGGAAGTGGTTGAGTCCCCATCTCTGGAGGTATTTCAAAGACGTGTAGATGTGGCAGTTAGGGACATGCTTTCGTGGTGGACTTGGCAATGTTAGGTTTATGGTTGGACTCAATGGTCTTAAAGGTCTTTTCCAACCTAATTGATTCTATGATTATTTCAATTTCATTGATTTAGATACATTTAGTCCAGCATGATCTGAGACAAAAATATATAAATTAGGGAAGGTTGGGAAATTGAGGCATTGAGAAATTAAGAGCCAGATTTTAAGACCATCCGAAGATGCAGATGAATCCCTAAAAATACTGAGGCAGTTGAAAAAATTTTGCAGGGTTGTTTTGTGAGTCCTTAGGCAACTTTTTACAAGACCAACATGTATGAAAATCTTACCTTGTCTTTCTTCTTGGGCATCTGAATTCCTTTAACTGTTCTGGCACTGAAAGTCTACTGAAAGTACATCTCCTGTAGAAACAGGAGTTGAACCCAGTTTTTTTTTAAATCATGGCCTGTTACATTAGCTTTATGGCTGTTCTTCACCTGTAAACTACAGGTTTTTTAGGAGATCATTATTCTCTTCATTTAGCATCTCTGCTGTATAAAAACAAAACACCCTTTCACACTTTGGAAGAATAAAAGCTTCAGTAAAGATGACTTGTAACTGAACACAGGAGTGAAATAGCTGAAGAAGGCAACATCTGTGCTTTTTTTGCTGTTTTTCATCACTCGTGGTTGGCCAGGACAGACCAGTGCCAATGCTTTCCATTAAACTCTTCTGACACGTATCGGATACAGGACACCATCCTCTTTAGTGCAGAGGAGATGCAACAAGCTGCAGCTGTAATCTTCTGAACTATGAGTTCAAATAGCTTAATAAAAGTACCTTGTAATATTTTGTTCATTATAATTGATATTTTATGTTCTTTTAGATAGAAGTAAGCAGTGTTGAGAAGAATTTGAAAAGACATCATCATCAGTCTTTTAGGTAAGCAGCATTTCTCCCTTTGCTGAGTAATATGTGTGTATGCGTTCAGATAAGGAAAATGGGAGGAGGGGAGCACAAGTTTGTAACTGAGATTCCAAATGATTTTCAGAATATCTGTGGTCTTTTTCCACTCTGTGCTTTCAAAACCAGTTTGCATGACTATGCTTACACTGAGCATGAGCTGAATAATTTTGTTAATGCCATGAGCTAGTTGAGTTAACATGCTGTGTGGTCTAGTGCTAGAGTCTGATAACCCTCGCTAAAAACTGATTGAAAGGTCAGTGGCATTAGGATTCCTCTTCAAATGAAGTCTTGGCATTACTGAAGTCAAGGGAAGTTTTGCTGTTGCTGTGAGAGAGCTAAGATTTCACCAGTGAAATTGTCATCTGCTTTGCTTAGGTAGAGAGCAAAATTTCTACGAAAAATATTCTTGCTCTATCCTTTATTATAAGCAACTGAATGAATAATTTTTTTAAATGGATCTTTAATTGTTCTCTTTCACTGTAATTTAAGATTGACTCTTGTGCAAATAATTAAAAGAAAAAAAACTTAATATGGAAACTATGTAACAGTAAATTGCATGGCAAACTTCAGTGTTGTTCCTTCTCTGCTATGGTTTACAAACCAGAAATTGTAAATTTGTGGATAGTAACTCTAGGAGACAGAGAACTTAAATTTTCATATGCCAGTTTTAGAAGAGTGCAAGGGAGAGGTGGAACAGTAATCTTTGAGGTTGTGTAATGATACATAAAACACCAGAAGATACCTACAGGTCAGAAAAATAAAACACCCTACTGGTTTAATATGCTTGTAGACAAGGGATATGTTAAATTTACTCCAGAATTTGTCACACTAAATTGCAGAGAAGATTTTATGAGTAAACAGATGAGAAAAGAAAAAGATAGTGGCAATGAGTTGCTGTCGTTTACAAGAATTCTGAGATAGAAATTTCTTTTTTCTTTCATAATACCTCTTGATAGCCAGCTTACTTCTCTTTCATGTTCTCAAGTTTTAGGGAAGATTTCTATTACGATGACACTGCTGGATACTTTGTTCTTGGAGGCAGTGGATATGTAAATGGTATTGAAGCATTCTTTGGACCTGTGAAATACTATCGTCTCAATGTGTTGGAAACAGAACAGGTAAACAAAAGCAGTATTTGGAAATGTTTAAATATTAACAGCCAGCTATCACTGTATTTTATTTTTTTAACCAAAGCTCTTACCAAGTGATAATTTTGCTATGAAGCATAATAGTACTTGGGAATATATAACCAAAATATGATCATTTTCTGTTGAAATCTAGGAATGTTAGTTACCACTTCAAATGCTAAAATATAAGACTTCTAGAAGGGAGTATGTAAAGCAATATTCCTAAATCTATATTTAAGTAAGGACTTATTTTCAGTATTGCTTTGTTTCCTGGAGTTTTTGATGATACACTATTGAACACATTTGATTAATTATGGTTTTGTTTAAATTGGTGGTAAAAGTAATATAGACTTGGTCAATTTTGGAAGTTCATCCATGGTTTCTTGGATTATGGTGAGTGGTTAAAGTCATAGTCTATTGTGGCCAGCATCAGGTTGTCTGGCACATTAACATGATGTGCCCAATAAGCTGATTCTAGTAAACAATCTGTTTCCTTTTGTTGTTTGCCTACAATGCTTCTTTTTAGCCAAGCATAGACAATAACAGATACTGTAGATGCCATTTATCCATCATTTGCCTTTTTATAGATTTCTAACCCTCTTCATGACAAAGAAGCAGTGGAACAAATTGAACTCTACTACGAGAGATGTATGGACATTCAAGAAATAGTTTATGAGTACAGATATATTGTAAGGCAAGGCGAAAGAGCGCAAAGAAATTGTAAGTGTTGATCTGTGAGATAAGAATTTTAAACTGTCCTCTTTGGAGACCTGTTTTCTTTCCTTTTACCAGAATCTGGATAACTATCATCAAAAGTAAACTTAAATACAGCCATACAAGAAAAAGGGCAATTTGAAGAGTTTAGCCTTGTTACTGGTAGCTAAATCTGTGGGATTGTCCCTGCAAGGACTTTTGTGCCATGGAATACAAACTTAAATCATGTTCTTGGTATTTCTTCTCTAATAATACAGGTGCATAAAGGGACAAAGAAACACTTTCACACTTACGTGTAAGCTATTCAATTGCCTTTCTTCTATTTTTTTCCCAAAGGCACATGTATTTTAAGCCCTTTCCCAAAAATGGGTGGGTTTTGCTGGAATGTGTCTGCCACAGTTGCCTAATGTGCACTAATTGGCAGGTTTATACCAAAGCAACCACTTTTGTGATAGAAGAGTAACATAGCTCAAATGTGTGCTGAAAACTAGCTTACGTTTCCAATTACAATTCGGTCACATGCATTGTGACCAGAGTATGGAAGAGAGTAGAAGAAATCTTAGGTATTTGTAAGCAGCCTGTGCTGGATGTATGAGTTTTTAGCACTACTTTGTGTTAAGGATGTGCTCATCTTGTACATGAATTTTTAGGTTACCCTAGAAACATCTTTCTTTCTACCAGAAGCTTGTTTTAAAGGCCAGCCAAGTCAACTTTCATGTCTTAAACATGTTACTTCCTCTAGGTTACTATGAAAACTATTATTTGGAGCTGATACACAAATATGGAGAAAAATCAAGATGTGATGCCTTCATGTGGGAAAAAGAGCTCAGGGAAAAGTACCACACTTTATTCAAACTGCTGCAAGAGATGGATTTCAGTGTTCCAGATGGTAATCATATTCTATTTTATTGTTCTTAATAATCCACAGTATATGTCATGTAAGTTCATATGCTTTGACTTCAGTTCATGTTTTATACATTTTTTTTCATATCAGCTAAGTTAGTAAAGGAGTGTCATGTGTCTTATCTGTTGTGCTGCAAATGAAGGACGGCTTATTATGTAGAAGGAAATAGAGATACCCTTACATTTTTAGTAGTCAGTTACTTTTGAGGTGGTCTTTTGGATTTTTCTTCACACTTCCTATTCAGTAGTACCTTGTATCTCTAGGAATTTTGGTTGTCTGCATTGAGAATACCATTCAACATGAGAAATAACAGAATCTGTCTCAGTCCCATCAAATTAAGGAGGGGAAATCAGTTCCTGATTTTAACTTTTGCAATAACTGTGCGTCCTTTGTTTTATTTTTAGTGTTAGAAGATGAAAGTGATACAGTTCTAGAAGTTGGACAGAGGATATTTGAGAAGGTTGCAAAGGGTCTATCCAGTGCCGATGGCCTCAGCAATATGGGCTCCTCTGTCCCTCTCTTGGTGGATTCCAGTTGTTGTGGATACCATAAGGCTTCCTATTTCCTTGCAGTTATATTTGAAACAGGGCTTGGTGTGTCTGTGGATCGTCCAAAGGTACTATATTTAATGTTTGGTTATGTCTGTGAAATTAATTATCTTTAAAGGCAATTTAGAAATGGGATGAATTGAAGATCAATTGAATTAAAAAATGTGAAATGGCCTCCAGATCCAGGCTGTGATTGAAGGGATTCCCTGAATAGCCCAATGGCAGTGAAGTCTTTATGAAGTCCTGATAGTGGGAATCTTTATCCTGCTCATCCAGAACAAGGAAATCAATGATTTAATAAGACCTAAAAATGGTGGTAAAGTGAACAGCATGGAAGATACTGCTTTTCCCAGTCACTGAGGAGGTAGGATAGGGGGGTAATAACCCTCGAGTCACCCACAGTCATTTGTAGATGAGTATGAAAAAAGTCTCAAATCAGGCGAATCCCCTAAAGTGGAAAGGTTGCATAGTACAGTCAGGAAAGAAGTCCCATTTTACAGTGTGCAAAAATGTGGCACTGAGTATATTATGGTCAAATGATTAAAAGTCACCAAAGTAGAACAGTTGTCTTTTGGAAAAAACTGACCATGCTTCAGATGAGGAACTGCAGAGCATGTGAACTCCTGACCTTTTAGGCAGGTTGCAAATAACTGAAATGTTTCCACGCGATTCCACTGCAAGGTCAAATAAAGGGGAAGTGTTTATATGTCACTAGGCTATACTGAAATTGCCAACAGATATTTAGTTGTGATATAACAGTGTAATATAAAATGCTCATAAAGAATAGCAGATCTGCCTAATGTGGTTACAGGATACTAAATCAGAAGAACCCCTGAGAGACCATGCTCACTCCAGTTTCTCAAACACAAAAAACCTTAGACAGGAACCTTTTTTATACCCTAATTATGGAGTATACCTAGTGCTAATTATGGAGGCTAAGTAGTTTCATTATTGGATCTGCTTCAGGTAGTGTAGGAAATAATTTAATATCCAGTGCAGATGGGACACCACTGTTTTTATTACTGTGCAGGTGAAAAATAATAGTAGTGCTGAAAATGGTTCTGGCAAATGTGTGGTACCTAGACTATTTCTAGCACCAATTAATGTGTATCTCAAGGGAGCTTTGTGCTGAAACCTTGTCAGCCGCAAGTCCCATCCTTCTAGTCCTGTCAGATCCTTAGGGTAAGATTTTCAAGTGCTGTTTGTTAACATCCATATGTTTCCACTGAATTCTGTGTGAAAACTCCAGCTGACATCAGAAAGTCTATTTAAGTCACTGCTGAGTATAAAAAGTGTCAGAGTGTAATTAACACTATAATAAAGTGGCATTAAAAAACTGGTGTACACTTAGTGGTGGCAGAATAAGTGCAGTCCTTGAAAGTATTTAGAGAGTCTAGTTTTTCTTTCAAATCTTTCTATACATACAGAAGACATTTTAACTACTTTAGGGCTGTGCTTGATTCTATAACCGTGTTTACGTGGTACAGCTAGTATAGCAGCTACCAGTATGAACACTCCGTTCCCTGTAAATCTCCACCAAAGTGCTAAACTTGTGAGATGTGCAGTGAATTCACTCTTGTTTATGTCTGTTGATTTTTGCCAGGGACTGCTATATAGTTTGGTTGGTGCTCAGGGGAATGAGAGACTTGCTGTGATGAATCTTGGCTATAAACATTACCAAGGCATTAATAACTATCCACTTGATTTGGAGCTGTCTTATGCTTATTACAGTAATATTGCAATAAAGACATCGTTGGATCAACACACTATAAAAGGCGAACAGGTAAAAGAGTTATAAGTGTATCTGAATTTGTTTTCTGTGCAAATGACTTTTCATATATTAATAATTTGATTGATGTCCCTGCCCATGGCAGGGGTATTGAACTAAATGATCTTTGAAGGTCCCTTCCAGCCCAAACCATTCTATGATTGTTACAAAATCCCCTAAATTACATGTAGGTATCATGACTCTGTTACTTAGCAAGGGGGAAACCAAATCCAAGTCAGGCTCAAATCCTCAGAATTGTTGACATACCTATCTTTCAGAAAAGTCTAAGTCTTATTCTTGGGCCCTAATTCCTTACTCAGATTTTTAATTACTAATATAATTGGATGTGTTTGTTAAGCAACTTGATATGTTGTTTAAATAGCCAAACATCATGAATTTCATGCAAAAGATAAATTGTCCTCTCTGTGCTTTTACCTTTTCTATAATCAAATGTAAAGATTTGGCTGTTAAATAGCTATCTGATAAGATAAAGTTACGGTAAAATGATTTTAGAATGAGCTGCTAAACAGGAGGTAACACAACTTTATTTGTAAAGAATATTCAAAGTAGGCCAGTACTAGGATCCTGGCTTATCAGAAAGAATGATTATTGTACAAAAAAATAGAGATATTTTGATTGCTGAAGGAACTGAAAATCAGCATACAGCCACCTAGATGAGAGTGCAGGTCTTCATCAAGCTTTCTGCCAGCCTTTTTTTATCTTTTAAGAGAGATTTCTATAGAAACTAAAAAGCCTTAAAAGGCTTAAAAGCACTTCTTTGCCATTATTAAATGCATTTAAAACTACAAAGGTCAGGGGTTTTTTTCAGTTGTTGATGTCTTGGCATATCCTTCCAGTGTAATGTGGACTTACAGTTTTGTACTGTAATGAAGCAGTAAATGGTTTTTACACTGGATGTAAGGATGGTTCATAATGCACTGGCCAGCAGAGAGGTGGTGAGAATTTTAAAACCCAGAATTGATGAGAAATTTTTAGGGATAATCAGGAAATGGGCAACATTTTCATTTTGGTGGCAGATGTATGAATTCATTGCGTAATAATTTTTTCTGTTCACCTACTCTTCAGGCATTTGTTGAAACTATAAGGCTGATGGATGATGAACTGCTAAAAGCTCAAACAAAAGAAAATGGTGATGTCTTTATGTGGTTAAAACATGAAGCAACAAGAGGAAATGCAGCTGCACAGGTATAAAGTAATACGTTTCCCCTTTCTTGGTTTTATACACACATCATGTATGTACGTCTATAGACTATGTAGGAAAGTTGTGGAGGAGAGCGAAGCGGACAGACATTTTCTCTGTCCACCCAGAACTGCTTCTTTTTTATGAGCTTGAGCAATTTCCCATGTTTCTGTCTGATAATATCCAATGACCATGCAAAAAGTTGTAACAGTGATGCAAGGCAAAAGGGAAGAGTTGTGAAGACACAGCAACCTCCTTCTCTGATCATTTTCCCAGGGTTTGTATTTGACATGATGCAGTTATAGCTGCTGATCTGAGACCAGCAGCAATATGTTGTGATACTGAGCCATTTGCATGCATCAAATGTGCCTTTATCACTTACCTCTGCACTTAAATCAAGCCAGACTTTCATGGTGCTGACAGCTGGAAAAATAACCCTGCTGTAGATTTAATATCAGTATGTTACACCACTGGGAAGCTCTCTGAATATTCCTGATAACCAATTGTTTTCAAACTGTTGAGGACATATAACTAGTTTCTTCACGTGTTTAAAGTCCATTTAAGCCTGCAAAAGTCTGCTCCTGCAATTCCAGTTTCAATATTTATATTGAATATATTTATAACATTAGCGCTTATAATTGTTCTCTTTTAGCAACGATTGGCTCAGATGCTGTTTTGGGGCCAACAAGGAGTGGCAAAAAATCCTGAAGCTGCAATAGAATGGTATGCAAAGGGTGCAACAGAAACAGAAGATCCAGTGTTAATATACGATTATGCCATTGTGTTATTTAAAGTAAGTCATGTTTCGTATTTTCACTTCAAAAAAGTCATTCCTATGACATGGATGTTTGAAAGTTATCTGCAGTGACACACTGTGAGAGTGTATAGAAGTGCTTTTAGATTTACTCTGAAAATCAATCAATAGTTATGAAGCCAATGTTGATTTTTACCAGATATGCACAAAAATTTTAAAAAGAGCAAGTTAAAAGCAGTTTAGTCACTTTGTTCCTAGCCATGTTCAGGATCAAAATACCACCTAAACTGTGGATCCTCATGTTCCCTAATGGCTTGTCACCTCAAAAGCCTAACCAGCTAGTTGGCATAGCCCTTGGTGTAGAGATATAGGTGAAAGTTCGATCCTTTCTTTGAATGCCCTTTATTAGATCTCTGGGAATTTTTTTTAGTAGGAATTAAATAGTCTCTGCATGCAGTTAGTTTTTCCCTGCTGGAAGCAGTAGACAGTAGAGGCTATACTCAGGCATAACCCCCCCTGAGTCAAATAACAACTTTATATCAGCTAAGCAGCATCACCTGTAAGACATTCAACAGTACTAAAGGTTAGAGATATTGGTAAAGAACTGTTAGGTCTTTATCTCATTCCTTTGACAGCAGAGGGCTATTCTGTACAAAATGCTTGCTTAAGTTTTGCTCATGTTAATTTTGAGCACCCATAGCCTGTTTGACCTGTATCGGAAATCAATTTATAGGGACATCATCAGCATAACATCTGTGTATTTTCTCTGGAGACACTCTGACATCCTTTTTCAGGAAAGCTGAGAGCTCATACCCATTGCCAAATCGTACACAATCTATGCACCTTTGAATGCTATTCATTCTTCCTTAGTTGCCAAAAATTAAAGTATCAATTTTAAAATGCATTTTGAATGTGTATATGTGAGTCTTCATCAGCCTGTATTCTGTATTTGTAAACAATGATTGTTTCACATATCCATTTCCAAGGGCCAAGGTGTGAAAAAGAATACAAAGCTTGCTTTGGAATTGATGAAGAAAGCAGCAGCCAAGGTAAAATGCAATAAATATTTTATTGTAAAAGTCCTATACCAGGTGCTAACTATAACGCGCTCTGAGTTATATAAAATTATATTATCATGATTCTGTGTAAACACTAGTTGCTTCTCCTAGTGTCTTCACCATGAATGGTAAAAGCTTTATTTCCCCATAGCAGGAGTCTAGACCGCTCAAAATCAGCCAAAATTTCTATGGAAGAAAAAAAATTCTCCCTACTTACATCTTTTGGAACTCGATCACAGTTAAGTGACTTACAGAGTGAATAGTTGATCCAGGAGTATTTTTTTGCCTCATGCTCCTAAGCATTTTCTTCTAGCCCATAGTAGGTATGTTCTTCATAGGAGTGCCTACCAGGCTTGAGCATTTCACAGGGTGATCTCTCCAGAGTCACGCAGAGATAGCTGCCATCTTTGAAAATCCGTGCCAGCAGGCTTTGCTATAATAACAGAGCCTCTTTAAGTTATAACACGAATGAAAGAGTAAAGTCTGAGGTCTGGTTTGTACTTCTGCAGTCTGCAGAGTGATAGTGCATTCCTGCAGCACAAGAGCTGAATGCAGAAGAATGGTGGCTTCCTGTCCCACCACCCCTAAGCTGTAGTGGTTTATGGCTAGTTCTCTCTGCTTAGAGTTAGAATTCCTCCAAGGGATGCTGGTGACTGGAAAAAGACTGTATGCGCTCTCTCTGGCCAGCTCTTCTCTACTTCGGGGAGAGGACCTGGATGTCCCAAAGCCTTCTTTTTTTTCCATAGCAGGTGGAAATATTGACAGGCACCACAGAGAAGAGGAGCCTCACTCCTTTTAATGGTCTAGTACAGTCAGATTACCCAGGCCATGATCCTTAGTATAAATAAATATAAAAGAGTACCTAGAACTTGAGTACCTTCCTAGCTGTAGAACCAGAACTACTTAAATTATTGACAATGACAACAGGACTGCACTGCTGACCACCATGACAAAAGAATTGTGTCAGCTCTATCACTCATTTGAAACAGGAGAGTACCTGTTCTACTGCCTGTTTGGGAATGGCTTGAATAAGTGGAGTGGTTTTCAGGGTGTGATCAAAATTCCCTTGACTCAGGATCTCAAGGAACAGATTCCAGGAAGCATCCTAGAGACAATGATTTCCTTACTCTCCTTGAACCCAGATACTTAGCTTTTATGCCCCAGTGCACATTTTCTATACGAAAATAACACCAAAATTATTAAAAGTTTTAACTGCTTTTGCATTCTAATGGGTAAGCTAGGAATACTGCTCAAATCTGAAAGGAAAAGGAATCCTTTTCCAGAGGGCCTTTGTAAGTGCCAGTAGTATGCAGTTCTTTCTACAGGGATTACAGAAGGAGACACTGCAGTGTAGAAGCCAGCAGTAGCAAGCAAATAACTTGTATTTGTGCACTGAGATTTATTGGGTAGCTTTTACCTTATGTCACTGTTCTGTCATGGTTGCTATTAAGCATCCATTATAAAATAAGAGTAAATAGGATGTTCACGTTTATTGGTACAGAGTAATTTGAACTGCTGGCATACTTAGAGACGCCATATGATTCACCAGTTTATGCAGGGAGAAGGTGACTCACTGCAACCAAAGTAAAAACTGTCCCAGGAAGATTTTCTCCTCTTGATCTATAACTATTGACACAAAGATGCAACTTAGTAATAGCATGTAGCACTATCTTAAGCAGACCTGTATGGTGTTGGTCAAATACATTCAGAAAACAGCATCACAGAGTTCTGTGTTCATTGCTTCCTATTTATTCTTAGGGAAACGTTCTAGTTTAAAAAGAATTGGTTTTTCGATTGCTAATCCTGTCAGCCACGTTCTGGGAGTTCACAAGAATGGGTGTCCCGTTTTGGCTTTGCAGAGGAAGCAAGTGAAAAACAGCTGCAGTTGTTCTTGTCAACATGTACAAATCTGAATGCAGACACGGCTGAGACTCTATGGAATACGACAACACTGGAGTCTTATTCCTTGCTCTCGATAGGAGGCCACAAAGAAGAATAGCATGAAAAAAGCCAGCAAGCCTGTGTATCCCAGATCAGTGTAATTTTGGCTAGATCCTTGTGCCAGGTATCTAGATAGGCAAGGTCACGAGAGCACCCGAGGTCAAGCAGCAGGTTGGAATTGCAAAGAGACCCAAAGCAGAATCAAACATGTGACCTGAGGCTGCTCTTCTTCTTCCCTAAGGGTTTGCCCCAAGCAGTGAATGGATTGGGATGGTATTACCACAATTTTAAAAGAGACTACAGAAAAGCGGCCGAACACTGGTTAATTGCTGAAGAACTGGGAAATCCAGATGCATCGTACAACCTTGGTGTCCTTTATTTAGATGGGATTTACCCTGGAGCACCTGGTAGAAATCAAGTGAGTAAATATTTAATAGTACTATTTGTTATATGTGGGCTCAGTTTAGAAGTTTTTGCTTCGTTCTTGAGGCTGCAGTGTTCACTCTGAGTCAGATTTTGATACATTTTGTCACAAAGAAGTATGTTAGGGGGGTCATTCAGCTTGTTTAGAGAGAGTTGTTACTCAAATATCTCAGTCATACTTATGCACATGTGTTTGTGTTCCTTTAATTTAGAAACAAAGCAGGTGCAGGTTTAGCTCCAGGGACTGCCTCTGCTTTCCTCCTTCCCGACGCACTGGCTAGGACAGCGTGTACTCTCACATCATGTGATCCTTTTGGTTTCTCTCAGTTTTGGATGGGAAAGGATGTTTTGCACAATAGATGAAAGCAGAACAGCCTTGTTCCTGAACTTGTAGTAAGCTATGCTGTGGTCACATAACTTCTGTGAACCTCAGAACTGCAGTAAAACACCTTCGAGTCAGACTTCCATATGTAACTGTTGTGTAACTGTGTAACTGATAAACTGCACTATTTTGACTTGTCTCTCTGTGACATGGTCCATTTTTAAAATTTTGCATGTGTCAATGAGAAAAGTTATTTTCCCCTAATAGGAAGGGTCTACTTTGGTTATATTTCTTTTAATTAAGTTTGCAAAAAATGCTCTGTTTAGGTAGTTCATGACTGACAGCACAAACATAGTGAGGTAGGCTGTAATAAATGCAAGCAGACCTTGTGCTTGGAGCTAAAAGATGTTTCCAGTGTGGCCTTTGAGTTCTAAAACCTGTATATACTCCAGACAGCAAGCATTTCTGCTGCCAACAGCAGCAAGCGCTCACCAACACATGCATTTGACAAACACGTTTTCCTTTCCCAGGCACCAGAATACACATTTTGGAATGGACTAATTATAAGAGTACACCTAAAAGTGCCCAGGTTTCTTTATTCACCAAAGCCATGGGAAAGAAGTACTCTGAAGTCCATGCTCACTCAGAAAACATATCAATGGTTAAAAATTTCCTGAAATAAATAATATCAGGCTGTATGCTGCTTTGGTTTACATTACAGATTACTGTTTCTGAACGTAAAACACAAAGAGTCGCACAGCCCTCACGCTTCTGCGGCCCTGGCCCTGCCTGCTCTACCTGTGGTATCTTTTATAGGCCAGTTTCAGAGGCATGAGCACTGTGGTTGTGCACTGCTGGGCATACTGAGCATCGCCACTGCTCCCCAGCCTTCGCTTAGGCATCGCCAGTGTAAAAGTCCTGTTCTCCAGGATTCCTTATTAATCTCCCTACTAGCAAATAACTAATTTTACTTTTGTCAGTGCACCCAAGACTTGTGCTACCAGGTGTTAGTTACACATTTAGACACTTTCCTATTTGACATTCAATGTATTATCAGAATTTATGTTTGTAAGAACCTTTTTTTTCAGCCTAAACTATTATTAAAAAGTTAGAAGAGAGGAATTCAGTTCACCTAAGTACATTAAAAGTAGTTAAACTGGCTTGCCCTCATTAGCCAATTGCCTCTTTTAATTCATTTGATGATATGAATCCTGGAAAATAGAACTCAATAAACATTAATAATGCAGAGTTGTTAACTGTGTCTTGTTTCTTCACAGACAGTTGCTGCACACTATTTTTACAAAGCCGCCCAAGGAGGACACATAGAAGGGACTTTACGATGTTCTCTGTACTACATCACAGGAAATATGGAAGACTTCCCTAGAGATCCAGAAAAAGCTGTAATGTAAGGAATGAAACCACATGTTAAAGGAGAGGATTATTTTGATTATCAGTGGGGTTTTAAGTGCGTGGTCTAAATATCTTGTACTTCATGGTGCTTAACTCCTTGACAAAAGGTTCTTTTCAGTAGAGTTTGATCCACATGAATATGTGTATTATTTAAATAACCAGTAGATTTTGAGAGATACTGAGTACTTTTAGTACTTTTTTTCTCCTGGAACAGCTTGGAGAGGTTGTATCTAACAAAGCCATGGTTATTTGATTTTCAAGAAATAACAGGCTCCTGATGTGGTAGAACTGGTATTTTTCATCAAGAAAAAGACAGATAATTGGTTATAGCAATTATTAATGTATGTTTAGGTTAAAAAAAAAAAAAAAAAGACAAAAAAAAAAAAAAGACAGTAATTTTGCCAAGAAAAAAACATAGGATGCCTCTGATATGCTCATGGACATGAATGGACAAAATGTTCTCATTCAGTCAACAGTGACAAGACTGCTGCAGTCATTACTGTGAAATCCTGTAGTTTGCCTTATGGAAGAAGGTGATCCCATAACTTTTTGTCAGTCCTTTGAGTCAGTGTGAGTTGGAATAACATTACTGGAGCACAGCTGTTCTTTTTTTTCTTGTTTGTTCTTTTCTACAGCTGGGCAAAACACATTGCAGAGAAGAATGGCTACTTAGGTCATGTCATCAGAAAAGCTCTCAATGCTTATTTGGAACTTTCATGGTATGTTTGTTCTGTACTCCTGAAGTTCATTTTCTATTTTTCACTTACTTCACAGCATGATAAAATAATTGACATGGGGCCATCACCTCAAAAAACCACAAATAGCAGCACCACTGAAATCAGTAGCAAAATACTCATTGACATAAAGGGAAGGAGGAGTTGACCCAAAGCATAATTTAACAGTTCTGACAGAATCAAGTGAAAAAGAGGGAGTTTGTAGAGTTTAATAGTGTTGTATCTACTGCCTGTGATTTTCATCTTGTAGTACTGTAGCGTGTGATGTGCACTGGGTTAGCCAGAGGAACGCCTTTCACTTTTAATACTCCCTCTGTTCCAAAACCCATACTTGCTTTCTCTCTTCTGTGTAATTCATGTCATGAAGACTCAAGCTGCAGGATTAGATTTGTTCTTTTTTTGTATATGGTTAATACTATCTTTTCTGGCTACAGTATCCGATGAACCAACCAAGAGGTTTCAAAATAGCCTCCAGGTTAATGCTCCATTTTTGCAGCGACCTGTAGGCATGAGCATCAGATACTGTACGTGCAGGCATAAGACTGTCATACGTGATTAAGACAATGGCTCGTTCAGTCTTGCAGCCTACCCCCGCTAGTATTTAATTAGTGCTTCAGGCTTAGGAGATCTACAAGAAACTGTGAGTGGACTGTTCTGGAGTAACCCACGCCTAGAAGTTGTTTCTTCTTATTTGGTCTGTCACAGACATTTCTCCTGAGACTTAACCTCACTTTTCAACACTGAAAAACTCTCAGTTAATATTTTTGTAGCATGTTCTGACGTATAAGCCCATAACTCTACCCAGCTCACTCTGCATATAGTCGTGCGGAAATCCTGTGCACATGACTGGTAGAGCATTAAGATCCCAGAAGGTCTGGTCTCAACAGCTAGGAGGAAAAATCTGCTGGAGTGCCACTTGAGATGCCAGTGACTGGGAGTGTATGGGTAGTTACTTATAAGTACTGGTCCTAGTCATCTCTGGTTTTAGGTGTACATTCATGTTGAAATCTTTGCTTCTGAATATTTCTTCATGGGTCTTGCAAAGGTGTAAATTGTTACACTGCCAAGTAGACCAAGTAATAGGCATTCCTCAGTCACTGATGTTAGCAGCCACATGTTCTACACAGCTGTTAGTTGTGGTAGTTTGGTCTTCAGAGACTGATTTAAAGGCCTTAAATGTAATTTTCTTTTCTGAATTGACTTAAGGATCAGAAGAACTAACTTCCCAGCTTAGGTATCCTGAATTCCTTCTGTGGTGCCAGGTCTCCATTGTCCCAGATGTTTTTATAGGGCAAAAAGAAGGACGAATTTGTAATCATGCAGAAGCAGTTGGGAAATAGGAGGTTACACCTGCTAATTCTGTAAGGGCAACCGCTTTCACAATTTCATTTAAAGTTTCTGTGCTTAAGCACCTACTCTTGATGTCAAATGCGTATTTAACCATATTTGCTTCCAGTTAAACAAATCATTGAACCCTGAAACTTGCTGTGGTTTTAGCTTTGTGTTGTGGAGAAAATCACTGGAAGCATGACCCTTTAATAGGAAGCTTTAGTAGGAAAAAAAGTACACTAAATGTGCTTTTTAATCTTGTAATTTTAAAACCAAACACATGATTTTAAAGACCCTCTTTTAATTTTGAATGCTTAATCTTCATAATATTGAGTAGATGAGTGACAAAGAATATGAAAGACATGCTCTCCTCTGGAATCATGAGCAGTGCTGTACCACCGTAATGCAATATCAAATTCCTATATCACAGATGTAAATTAGCTTTTATTAGTTGCTTTACAGTCAGCGTGGTGCCTAGAGTCCATAGAGGGACTGAGACTGTTATTTATTCACACATTCAAATATAGTGAAAGACAATTCCTGTTCCAGAGGGCCCATAGTCTAAAAAGACAAGACAAACAAATCTTATAAAATAAAAGGGTACAGCATACCAAAGTAGTACTCGGATGTTTGACATATATACACAGCTAAGTTGCGGATTTTTTTTAAGTGGAGGAGGTAAGAGTCTTTTAAAAATTTTTTATCTGAAACATTTAAATAGATAATTGGGCTTAATATCAGTTCAACTTTATCATCAGTCTTGCACTTGGAGTACATGCACACTGGAGCCAATCTAGCTTCAGTGCGAGACAAAACACTGCCAATTCTTGAGGCCCAGCATGGCTTGTTACACCAAGCATTGCCAGTAGATGTAGCTGTTGTATGGGTTTGCCAACTTTTAAACCTTTTACCAAAATTTTGCTCTTAGGTGATTTTATCAATTTATTTAGTGTTTTTTGTAACTATAACTAAAATGCATGTTATTTTTGTTAGGTTTTTCACTAGTTTATTTTATCTAACTTTAGGCATGAAGCTTTGCTGCATTACATTTTAGCAGCTGAAACTGGGATTGAAGTGTCACAGTCAAATTTAGCACACATCTGTGAAGAAAGACCAGTAAGTAAATGTATTCGCAACTCATTATCCTAAAAGGAACACTTGTTAATAATAATGTGATCCTAATCTCTTATCTATGATATGAATGGACCAATTCTTTTTTCCAGGACCTAGCAAGGAAATACCTAGCAACTGATTGTGTTTGGAGATACTACAATTTCTCTGTTTCTCAAGTCAATGCACCCTCGTTTGGTATGTATAAGGAATTCTTTCTGAATTTTAATCGTACCTTTTTTTTAAATTTTAAAAGCTATGTTTGTTACAACTTCTATGTGAGTTAGCAAGTTAAGGGAAGAGTAATCACTGCTTACCATACATTTCCTTTTTAGTGTTTTGATAGGAATATCAGGGAGGGGAAAGGTATTTTAAGTGTTGTGTTTCAGCACAGCTTTTCTGAGAATTTCCTTATTATGGCATAAAATGGATAAAATTTGAATAAATGAAGTAGTAAAGCTAACCCCTGAGAAGAGGCTAGATATTTAGGAGCCTGAGCAATTGACTCAAGGTTTAAGAAAAAAAAAATAGCAGTAGACTTGAGGAGCTCATGCTGTTTAGTTTATCAAAGAGAAAATCCAAAAGCAAATATAATTCCGTATCATAACTGAGTCATGAGAAACTAATGAAGGTTAAATATTCCTTATCTAACTTATTATGAGTTTTTCTGTTGGGGTACAGAGTTTATCAACATTGGCACAGCTTACATTGCGGAACTAAAGGATTCTCTGTTAAAAAAAAAAAAAGCCTTTCTGGAAGAGAAGGTTTATTTACATATAATTACATTTCTCTGGCCTTAAATTTTACTACATCTGTGACTTTACTAAGTCATCTTGGTGTCCTTGAAAGAACTATTCAGTATTTGAAAACATTGATCTGATTGTCTCACAAGAAGTTTTAAGTGCCTTGTAACAAGCGTGTGGAAAAGTGGAGCGTAAAATAATTCAAGCTACTCATTTAAATATAGAGCAGCACAGAAACTGAATACCACATTGATACAGCATGAAGCCACAGGAACTGACAAACCCTGTTAGCTTTTGTGAGGAGGTTGTAGATGTGGAGTTTCGATGACTCTGGCTGTTGGGTTAGTGACAGACTTGCTTCCTGGAAGAGATCTGCTATAGCCCACTGTAAAAGCAGGTGGGATTTCTAGGTAGCTGCCATGGATGCAGAAGGCAAGGTGTAGAAGTGTTACAAACCATTTGAGGAAAGCTTAGGTCAGATAAGTGTAGACATGGTCATGGGAGTTTTTAAACTCTTTACCATAGCTTAATGCAATGGTATGCTTACTCCTCTCTGGGTCAGTGCCCACTCTGTTGGAGCATTTGGTTACTGCGCAATATCAGAGAAAGATGTTTGTAAAATATTTGCTGGGCTTTGCTTCCTTCTAGACCAGGAAAATTGCATACCTGTTGTTGTTCTGGGTTGGGTTGGATTTGAAACTAAAGAACTTATTATCAGCAAAGTTCTTTAACTTTTGGGATGGGTCCAGCCACCATAGTGACAGGTACAGAACCAGCACTTAGACAGCATGTTTTTAAGTCTCATCAAGTTAGTAACCTGAATAATAAGGCCAGAGGTTGCCTAAAGACAGATTCAGCAAGTGAAGAAGGAAAACAGTATTAAAGTCTCTAAGTCTTAGTTTTTGTAAAAGTAGCAATATCAGTCACTAAACTCATTAAAGAGAAACCATGAGAAATTTCAGCCAGGATAAATATTTCCAGTAGTCAGTCTAATGTAAATTAGCCACAGAGAGAAAAAGAGTACCTGGGGTTTTTTTTAAAAAATACGCTGCTTCAAATAGAATTACTATTCACTTCTCCATCACCTTAATAGTTGATTAATTCTATCTCTACAAATACTCAAAATTATCTGCTATTGTTTTTTTCCACAGCTTATTTGAAGATGGGTGATTTCTACTACTATGGTTACCAGAACCAGTCTAAAGACCTTGAGCTCTCAATGCGGATGTATGCACAAGCTGCATTAGAGGGAGATTCGCAGGTGGGTCTGCAGTTGTAGAGTGTTTATAAAAAAACATCAGCATTTAGAACAATCTGAGGATTCACATGAGACTGGTTATTCTGCTTGGCTACACCTGTGCGCTGAAGAGACCTGCCAAAATAAGTTGTAATTATTTCAAAATACCTTGGAGTCAGTAGTTGCTGTTTCATGATAATAGAAGGTAAACATAGCATAGATGGACAGTCCTAAAATAAGGCTGTTTTGAAAGCTAAAGGTGAATGGCCTAATGCAGTGATACCCTACCTTGACACAATTGATTCTGTTGTGAGCTTGGTATTTTTGCTCCTGTGAGAGGAAGAATTAACAAACTGCTGAGTTTTATTCCAGTCTTATCCTCTGCTATTTTAGGAAATAAACAAGACATCTGGTCCATTTCCCTTGGTATATTGAGTTAATCCAAGGGTGAATTTTGTTCACTCCACCAACAAAAGCTTAATCTTAAAATGTTTCATAATGAAAAGATGCACTGTGTCACATTACACACATGGAGTGTTTCAACACTGAGTGCCCTGCCCTCAGACCCTCCTGAAGCATCCTGGGTGCAATATTCTGTTCTCCCTATCCCTATAACAAAGTTCTCAGAGAGTATCTTGTATGTTAATTTATTAGAAGTAGCATAGTTGGGTTCTGTTTTGAGGATATTGGGACAAAACATTACTGCTAAACTAGCAAAGCAAGGAAGAGAGGCATGAACTTTATGATGGGGAATCCTGTAATATGTCTCCTGTGTGTTTATAACTCTGAAAAGACATAGGGATGCCAAAGACTTGTCAAAACTGTAAGATTAAGGATTTAAATTGCGTGGAGCAAATTTCTGCTCTCAGTTTCACTATTCAGATTGCTGTTGATCTATAGAGCTAAGTGGAGGGGAATTAAACAGTAACAACAGGAATCCATTTCTGCTTTCAGTCTGTATTTCCCTAGTAGCTAAAATGTTACAGTGTGATATGGTGGCTGTATTTAAAGAGCAACTAAAAATCAGAAAGCCCACCAGATCTTTTTCGAGGTGGTTTCTAAGAAAATGGTGTCACAACAAATGAACACTTAATTCTTTGGCATTTACAGTATTTACCTAGGTATATGGTTAGGAGAGAAGGCTCTTGTAATTATTCAGTGAAGATCACATTATACTAAATGAATTTATAGAAGACAGTTATAATTATTTAGGTACTTGATGCTTACATTAGACCTTAAATACACATGTGAAAATGTAATGGCTAAAAAGTGTTAAATACTTTTTTATTGCTAGGGTTTCTTTAATTTGGCCCTTGTCATAGAAGAGGGCAACTCCATACCTTCCTACATCCTGGATTACTTGGAAATTGATCAGGCATTGCATTCTAGTAATACTTCACTTCTTCAGGAACTTTATTACAGGTGAGTCTTTTTTCCCCTTAATCAGCATCTTCTGTTTTTTCCATGTAAGTAGCATTTACTCTGGAAAACAGCAACTCCTGTAATTATTAACTTTGTTCACTTTTATGATTTAAGGCAGGTTAAGGTCAACGTGCTTGAAATGCTTAAACTGCCTAAATATATTTCAGTTTTGAGAGACCTGAATATATGTGGTTACCCGAAACAGCAGGGACAAGATTTAATGATCCAGGAGTTCTTTTCCAATTCTGTATATTTAAGTTCCTAAGTTAGGCACTGACAATTTCTATACTGTCCAAAACAATCTTCTAATGATAGTTATAGCATAACTTTAATGCAGAATTTAAAGGTATGTATTTCAGCTAACAGCAGTCCTTTCTATTTATTCTGCAAAGATACTCCAGCCTGTTTCTGCTCATACTGTGCCCCAGAGCATCCTGGCACAGATGCTGTGGCACAGAATATTAGATATGTGAGAAGGTTACAGGTCTGCTGTCCAAAGTGCTTGTACCAGCACTGCTCAAGCACAAACCACCAGGAGACCTCTGGTGCCAGTACAGAACTTAGGTTTCCTTTACCTAGGTAAAGCAACGTGTTGAAAAGCACAGTGGGAACAGGAAGCTTACACAATTTGGGGAATTGTTTTCCAGATATTTAAAGGAGGAGCTGACCGTTAATACGTGAGGCTGTGATCCAAGAATGGGCAGTTTATCACCTGTTTTGCTACTGAGTGTTGTGTGACCCCCAAAAGAGTGGAGATGATACCAACATTAAAACCTCATTTGTCAATTCACCAACAGTCCACTGAAATTGTTTGTCACTGCAGTTAGCCTGAACTTGTATCCTAAATTACCTCTACTCCACATGAAATCACCAGTCGGATAAATAGGGCTTCTGGACCAGCTGGTCCATCTGGGATTGTAAGCTTGAGTCTGAATTCTGCCTTCACGTGGTCTGAATCCATCTGCTTTGCAGTGAGATTAGCTCTAGAGCTGACAGCACTGCAGGGATTTCCCATCATCATACACTATGTCCAGAAGGGCACATACTGTTACACACCCCCACCCACCTCCCTCCGCAGCTTGGTAGAAAAGAATCAGTTGTAGCTTAAAATGGGTGCCTGGGATTTAGCTGCCTAAACTCCCCTACTTAGTGAAGTCCTAACTGATGGAACGGAGAAGCCACTCAGCTCACCCCACAACAGATACCTCCGAGCTAGTCAGCTAAAGCGCTCGTTAAGCTCTGACTGCGTTATGTAGTACTCCATTGTCTCTAAAGGGGTTTAGGCACCAGGCTCCTGTATAAGCAACAAGGTTTTGTACATCTAATCTTGAATCAAGTCCTACTGCTGTTGACTCACATTAGTTAGAAGAAAGTATCCCGAGTATGACCTTGTACTGTGACTGCTTGGCAAAGGGTAGCCTGGATGCTTAGACCCGTTGTTGACTAATAGGAAAATAAAAATATATTCCTAGGGTATGGTATCCTGTGCCTAATGAGGTTAATCTGGTATTTCTACGAATTTTTACTTCACCACCTATGAGACAGTGATGATAGTGTCTGCTTGTTTTTCTGGGTTACTGAGGTTTGCTGCAAACCCACTTGAGATTCCCAGATGACAGATGCCACAAAATTGTAGAGCAGGACTAATTAGTTCTTTTAATCTTCTTGTTGTAGGTGCTGGAATAATAGTAACCAAGAATCAATTAGTCCATGCTCATTAGCATTGCTTTATTTTTACATGAGAGTTTTCTGGAACAATATTTTACAGTCTACTCTGGTATGTATTGCTCCTTTGGTACATTGCACAGTTCATTTGGAGCACTGCCTTGGCTTTGCACTGCTCTAATATATATTTTTTAACTTACTGTCACAGATCTACTTCATGGGAACCTTTCTTTTATCGATTCTGGTTGCATTTGCAGTGCAGTATTTTCAGTCATTATCTGGTAAGTATTTGTCATAGTAAAATGGAGGAGAGAGGAGTGATTTTTTTATTTCAGTAAAAACTTTAAAAATAAAATCAGGAATTCTAGATTGGGTAGAGCTACCTCTGAACAGCAACTTCTCTGACAGGCAAGTCATTTTTTGATCATTGAAAAGGGGTGGATGAAGCAAGGCATAGGTTTAAACCTGTTGGTTTCTGGATAATTCCCCTTGACAAAGGAGATTCTTAATAAAAACGCTAATTGCAGGACATTATGACTGGAAATAAGAGATTATTTCCCATGTCTCAATTTGCAGTATTGTTAAAGGAATTACATGACTCTGATTTCATATGTTGTCTCCACAATATGCGGTGAGACTGAGTTCCCTGTTTCATAGACTGGATCCATTCAGATACAAGGCAAGAGAAAAAGTGAAGTTCAGAGAGTTGGTACATTGGGGTAACTTGGGAGGCAGCAGTTCAGCCTCTTCAGACAAGTAACAGAATCAGTAAACACATTCAAACAGTATGTGCAGACTTCTCCTGTCCTAAACTAGAAGGGTTTGCTGTATGTTCTCTGTTCTGATGGGACAGAGAATATTAAGGAACAGAAAACCAAATTCCAGACTTCATTCTCTTAAAACTCCCATTATTTTCTCACCCTGTTGAAAGAGATATCAGAGATAAAACTGCATTGCTCAGGAAAGGGGGAAAAAAAACCCCTACCATCACATGCAAAAGTAATGAGTCATCATTTAAAAAGCATTGCCAGCTTCAATCAAGTGTTTCACTTTAAATTGCAAGACAGATTCTTGATTGGAAAGTTATGAAATGAGTATTACCAGTTATTAAGATAATTTCTTCCACTAAATACATTTTCTTACCTTGTGGCTTAACCCCAGTAGACAGATGTTTCTGTAATAAAATACAGAAAAAATTACTTTCCATGTTGACAACCCACAGCTAGAGGGAGTAGTATTTTTTAAAAAATTAAATATAAAAGGATTATTTGAATTTTATAACTCCTAGATAGCATTTAAGACACGTAGCTGTGAATAATATGCTGACTATAGAAATAATTCTGAAACCCTGCTTTCCTTTCTTAGTAGCTATAATTAACGCAACTTGGGAATCACACTGCGTATGTATAAAGTATATAGTGACAGATACTATTCTTTCAATGTTTCATAACCTTTGAGTATTATCTTTAAATTGTGATTTTATATCCACATATTTAAATACTGAAGAATAGACTTTGTAGATGCAGTGGGGTCTTTTTTAATAATTTCTTTTGACGTTTTTCTGAAGCCCATAATTCTCCTGGAACAAGATCAGAACCATCGTCAGATGAACCTTCTTCCTCAGGGAATGGCAACGAGGATGCTACCAGACTAGTACAGCAAGATGAATCTACTTTTTCAAACGATTTAGCACAGCAGGATTCAAACCCTCAGAATCCTCTTTCTACAAGCTGAAGCGTAGTTTTCTTAAGGTTGACGTCCCATTGGGAAGATGGGATATGAACAACTACAAATCTAAAAACTGGCAACCAACCCTATTAGTGGCATTAATAATGCAGTCCAACAGCCAAAACCATATGGGAATTCACTGATCTAATTTCTCCGCTATAGAGGAAAACCACCTCTACAATTTATTTAACACTCCAAAGAGATAATGCAGATTATCTCACTATACCCAACACATGCTCATACTCTATTTCATTGAAGGACTGGAAGAAAACATGCAAAGTCTTCACCTAATTGAAGAACGAGCAAACCTCCCACTGGTTTTGAGGAAGAAAAAATTTTACTCACATATCTAATACCTAATTAAAATTGCCTTTACTGCATTTCATCTTATTTTACTGGTGAAGTTACCAGAGTTTTCTGAGTTGGTACAAAGTGAAACCCAGTCACCCACACTTTCCAAGTTCCATGGCACACCCACCAGGACTTCAGTACATGCAGTGACAACAATTACTTTTTTGGCATTCTATATTCCATCCTAACTCTTTTCCCATCAAAGTGGTTTGTTTTGAAAGCAAAATACCAGAAAGATTTGCGATATGATCTAGTAGTTGTGCTGGCTAACCCTTGAAACATCAAAGTTTCACAAGTGTCAGCAATTCCCTCGGGGACACAACAGTTAGCGGTTCCTGCTTGGACAAGAAACATAGCTTCCCTAATGAATAAATAAAAGAAAATTCAAGTGTGAACAGGTGACACAAAATGAATGAACAATTTATTTTTGGATTCTTACTTAGATAACATCAGGATTTATTTCATGTTCTACGGTAACTCTTAAAGACACCTGTTTAAATGACAGTTTATTTGGTAAACTTTAGATGGAATCTATGGATACTAAATATGGAGTGCAAATGCCTTCTGCCTGATTTAAAGCTGTCAGGTAAGCAGCTCTAGGAAAGGTCTGACCTTTAAAAGCAGGTGTGTGTGCACCTCTGCAAAATGATGTAGATCACAGACTATGAATTGCATCAATCTATGCATTACTGAGGGTTAAATCCACTCTCCTTGCACTACATAATTTACTCTTGTAAATAAAAATATTTTTCTAATTCATCCTGTATGTGAAGGATTTTTTTTTAAAGCACCTGTCAGATGAAATTTCCTCATCATAATAGCTTGCTGTTGCAAATCCTCAAGAATATTACTTAGGTGTCTGTTTTCTTAGCTTCAGATGGGACAATCAACCTTTGCTTTCTTTGAGGAATACAGCATTCTCACAGAACAGACCTGGAAAAGTTTTTGGGTTGTTTTTCAATCAAGACATAGGATTTTTCAGTACGAAGAGAATTAATTAAAAAGAGGAAAAAAAACCCCAAACCCACAAAAACATCACCTTCAAAAAAAGATTAATACATATATAAATGTCTGTATGCACATATCATCAGGGTATGTTTCTCTTGCAGAAAACTGAAGATTCAAGTGTTTGGAGAAGAGTTGATACTTTGAGACAGCAGTTCCACTTAGTAAGCAAGGGGGAAAAAAATCCAGATGTTGAAGCTTTTTTTCTCTCCACACGTATAATGATAAATTGAATTGTGTGCCACATTCCTGAGTTTTTTCATTTATTTGAGCAAGAACAGTGCAAATACTTTCTGTTCTTAGTACAGTTGTACATAGAGGCTATGTAACACGTTTTGTGTGATTTTTATGCATAGCTTGGTATTCCTTTCTACTAAGTATTTTGAAGTGTTATAAAGCAGCTTCACTTTCACATCCTAAACAGTTATTGACTTGCAGAGGTCAGATGCTGTGCCTTTGGTATCCATTGCAAATGGATCACCAGCATTTTTGGAGTCTGGTTTGACTTGCAAAACCTTGTGCAACTAAATTTGATTATGTCACATCCCTTAACACAAATGTATGGATATTTTAAGAATCCTCTCAAATTTACATTTGTCACTTAAGAGAAAATAGCATGCATTTGTAGTAAAACTGGCAGGGTCAGCTGGTGAACCCAGAGGTATTGCAGGAAGCCAAGCGTAGCCTTTGAAGACGAGCAGACAATTTTCACAGCATGGGCATGATGTTAGGCACAAAGTGACACAGAAAGTTAGTGGTCACAAAAACCCTAACTATTGGGACAAGCATATAGCAAATCTTGCTTGTAGTAAGCTACACATGTAAGATGGATTTTGCTACATATGCTGTATCTACAGAAGCAACGGAGTCTCTACACAGAGCAAGCTGGTTTTTTTGAAGCCCCTAGCAAAATACTAATCCCTGGGAAGTTTGGTGATGGTGGCATGATCGCAACCCCTGTGTTGAAACTTTGGGGTTCTTAGAGCAGCGCTGGTTGAGTTTGTGTATGTACAGGTCAGAATTAAGTCAGGCTGACTGCATTTTCCTCTTGAAAAGTAAGCCCACATTCTCAACTTTAGTAATTAGCTAATTGGAGGAGGTTTGCCAGAAACATGATTTTACACCTGTACTTCAGAAGACAATTGCTGAAGCTACAACATATTTCTTGACACCAGCAGTTAATAGGCCTTTGTTTATTGTTACCCATTACATCAGAAATTCCACCAAAGAACAGTTGAAGCGTGTTAAGATAAGCAACTCTTCACAATAAACTGGCAATACTTAAGGCTGAAATAATAATAGTTACATTATTATCCTTCACGTCTTGTAGGATCTAGAAGGCTATTATTTGATAACCTAGAGAATCAATTCGCAGAGAGAGAGGATGGTTAGTTAAGCAAAGCAGCTACATAGTTCTACTACATCCACAAGAAAAAAAAAAAAAAAAAAAAAAAAACACCAAACCAAAACAAACCACCACAGAAAAAGAAGCGGGCATCCTTAGGTGGGTGATTTTGTGACCACTGCATGATGCTGTTTCCCGGTCCATACAGTGATGAACATTACATCCCAATATGCAGGTGTGAGTGCATGCTTGAAAGTTACATATTAATACATGTTGAAAATTCATACCTTGCAATAGAAGTTTATTCAGTGCTAAAAAAGGGGCCAATTCATGGAAACTAGGCCTGGTACATTGATTATATAATGATTTTTTATATTAAGTATATCCCCTATGGGGACTTTTGGATTCCCATTTGAGCTACAGGGAAAGCTCAGACAGTCTTTCAAAGCATGTCAGAAACATGGATTAACTGTGAAGAGATTTGTTTTACAGCAGACTCTTGCCTGTATAAGATGTCCTCATTGACCAGTGGACTATGACATTTAACACTGGCTGTTGACCCTTATCCCAGATGAAATGCAGCACAAAGGTACAAAACAGGTTGAATAAACTCCAGCTCAGGTATTTCACCCACACACCCTCTTCTCCCTCCGATAAAGGCATGAATTGCATTAAGAGACTGGGATGTAGAACGAGAACAGAAAGGAAAGAAACAGCCGGAAGTTTTGAAGAAAAAGCTCAAGTGTAAGGAAGCTAAAGAACAACGAGGGAAGTCTGAGCAGAGAGCAATTTCCCACGCTGTCTTCTAAGATCTAGGTGACAGGAGCAATTCCTGAATAACCAGCAGAGCATCGTAAGTGGAGAATCAGCAGTCACTGGGCTATAGATGTACTGAAATGCATCACAGCTCAGATGTTTATGAAAAGACCTAAATCCTATGCCAAAAGGCCAAATTATTATTTGCAGTAAAAAACCCCGTACATCAAGTCTCTGCCTAAATATGAAGTATCTGTGTTAAAAGCAGCTGTGTACAGATTCATGTAAGCAAGCATCAGAACCAGCAAAGATCAGGAGTAATGAGTAACCAAAATGGAAAGGAAGAGATCACTTGCATAATTGCAGTACGTGCTTGCATTATAGTAAGCATTAGGTGGGTTTGGGAAAAAACAAACCAATAAAGACCTGCAAAAAACCACTCACTGTAGATTAGATATTCTGAAGCATTGAGGTTTCAAACTTAAATTGCACCAGTGCTGTGTGCCCATTAACTTCAGGGACTGGGGTGGTTTGATAAGCGCTATCAGACACCCATCAGCTCTGCCAGGTGAGCAGGCGAAACCACAAGTCCATTAGCAGAGCCTAGCACCATTTTATAACAGTCTGCCAAAGTAGGACACCCACACGGCATTTTCTCTCTCATGCACTGCCTGAGTCATGGATTTACATAGCAAGTATCTTTAATTGTGCAAGTTAGAAACAAGTCTCCCTGGCTAGGTTGTATTAATAAACCAATGAAGGCCAGACTCCACTATCTGGCTGTGATTAGTTAAACTCAGTTCCTGAGAATCCAGTTGCCTTGTGTACTGCTTGTTGGGATTAGTCCTGGTCCATCAAATCCCCAGAACGGTGCCAGGCTGTTGTTTAGGAGGGCACCACTCGAACAGGCTCAAGTTAGGCCAGGAAGCACGCTGCCAAATAGTGGAGATGATCATGAGCCAGTGCCCAAACATATCCTTTAGGTCTTACTTAGATTAATTGTGCAGCCAAACCGAGACAGCTGGCCTCTCAGATTTAGGCTGCGAGACTCCATTCCACCCCCATGCCCCAAGCAACTGCTCCAAAATCTGTCCTTCCAACTTCATCAGCCTGTTCATCAACACGTGCCTTTCAGTAGCCCAAGCACTGTTTTCCAGAGCTGTTTTGAAGGCTTGCTTTATTGGGATCGGTATGCTCTGCAGGCATTCGTGGACCACAGGACAGCCTTTCCAAAGCACACCAGTACTGACTGAACTAAGTCAAAGTCTCCACTCATGCATTACCTCACTCTGGGAAGACGAAAGCCTAATTTTTCCCTCTGCTCTGCAGGGCTGGTTAGTGGCAATAACACCGTCCCTGCCTCCTCGTCCCCTACCAACTCTGTCTGCCGTCCTACCCAGCTGCCAAGGTTCAGAGGCTTGCATCTGCTCATCGGTGTTTCATTGCCCTTCCAAGCCAGCTCCGGTTGCCATGGACAGCTCTTCCAATTTCCTTAGAGTCAACCACAGCAATCTAGTTCCAGAAAACAAGTTCACTGTTTCCATTCAGTTCATTACAATACCAATGAGGAAACCCAGGTAACACCTACTGTAATGAAAATAGCTGGAGCCGTCTACGTTAAACAAATACAAGAAACTGTGGAGAATCAGAGATCTTTCCTATACATATTTTTAAGTTTTCACTGCTCAGTTGTGCCTGGTCCCAAGCAATAACAACTTATATATCAAAGTCACCTGCAGCCTTCAGAAGCACCAATAGGCCAATATTTAGGAGTAAATTTACTGACCTGGAAAGCTGCAATAAAATAGAGACATGAATCCAAATATTCCATAGCCTAGAGTAATTCTGGCCAAGTTCTTCAGATACCCAACTCAGACTAACAGTATTAAAAGTGGTCTCCTATGCTAAGGCATGCAGATGTCCTCAGAGAGGCTGAAATCCACAACAGAAACGACAGCCCTGCGGAGATAACCACGGCAGGCGCGGATGCGACCTCGGCGGCTCTCAGGGCCAAGCTCTCAGCGTTGCTGCGCAGCCTGTTTCTCAGGCTCTCCTAGGGCAAACTCTTCTACCCCGCGTGACACCACATTGTTGTGCTCTGCAAACATACCCTCTGTGCCTTTTCCAACGTTACAGGAGATAAAAAGCTTCACTTTCATATCTTGTGTATCTGATGAGAATACACTGGAGATCCTTGGCACTTGGATACTATCAGCACCGCACGGGCTTGCACAGAGGAACAGCATATGACAGAGTCAGTTACACTGATGCTGATATCGGGGATAGGAAACGCCTTGTTCAGCATTTTGAGTAATAAAATACCTATGCACCTTTCCAAGAAAACCTTATTACCCCATGTGCTAATTCAGTTAGCAAGAGGGAAAAAAAAATAAAAAAAAATAACCAGGCTACTCTCCTAACCTCTACCTTGTACCCATTTATACCTCGTGCCCCAATGCCATTACCCTGGGAATATCTAGATTCTCTCGTGACACATTAAATGCTTGTTAAGGGTATATGCATATAAAAACCCCTCTTTCCGTTGGAATAATTTTTATGGTCATAAGTCTGCCTATAAATACCGTAACAGGTAAATTCCCCAGGCACCCACCTACCCCTCCACCGCTTGCAGGTGAAAGCAGAAGTTTAGATATCTGCCCGCCACTTCGTGTACCCGCCTTCTATAATTCCAGAACTACTTAAAGGGATGAAGATGGGAGTCTGGGTTTAATAAAGGCCCCTACTGCAAGTATGTAAAGATATATACAATCCATTTTTCCACTGAATCTAGTAAAAGGATTTTCTTCAAAACATTTAAAAGATTGTGCAACTACACTCCTAGAACAAAGAGATGTTCAGCTTGTAATATGCAACTTCTGAAGATACACAATATCAATGCTACTTAACTGAAGAACAATTCATCTGAAAACTCTCAGATATTTGTCTCACCCTTGATCTCCTCCACACACAAAACCATCGTGCCAGAGTCTTGCGCTTTAAACTGAGGCTAGCTGAAAAAGAAAGACATTTTTGTTTGCCCGTGAGTAAATTGAAGCGAGGGAAAAAGAAGAAGGGGAAAGAACACACACAAAAACCCCAAACCCCACAATCACTGGAATCCTGAGAGTCTTTCAAAGCCTTTTACAGTCTCCATCACTCTTCTATCTGGAGAGAAAGAAAAAAAAAGAAAAAAAAAAGCAGTTCTCTGGATTTTTACTGCAGTTCTCTGACAGATACAGTGACTTTGTTTACAACAGCACAAAAGGGCTCAGAATATTTTCCTGCAGGTCCATGTGTAGCATTCACGACAGGGTAGTTCAAGGATGATTCTTCAGGGTAGCTCCTTGCATGGGCTATCCCAGGCGCTTTCAGCAATTTAACCTCTCCTTGCTCTTCGGTGCAAAGATAGCTGTCCCTTTTCAGCCAACAGTACTGGGCAAAGGTCCAGACAGCAGTTGTACTTGAACCCTCTGAGTTTATAAGCCATGTTAGATCGCTGATGTTGAGTGCTAATGCCACGGGGAGCAGGACAGCATTTGGACACCCATAACTGGTCCAGGGCATGGCTGGACTGATCTGGGGCTTGTATCCTGTGAATTTTCCATACTGGTGGCCTTGCCATAGTTTCCGTTCCACCAGCCCCAACATACATCTCAACCACTCAAGGCTGGCCCACGCTGACATACATTTAATGGCACAGGGGAAGTAAATTCATGAGGTGTGTAATCTACACCGCAAGACAAATTTATTTTACCTCCATCAGATTAAGAACATTGAGTCACTCTCGCAGTGTCCTCCTCTAAGGCTTCTGCTTGCTAGAAGCAAACGTAAGAGCATGTCCTCAGGACTTGTGTCCCACCAATAAAAAAAGTAGTGGATTAGATTGTTCCCTTGGACATTTGACTTCCAGATGAAATACTATACACATTCAGCAGGACAGTTTATGACAGAAATGGGTTATTGTTGCAGAATGACTGGACTTTATACCACCATGCAAATAAAACAGTGTTCCTGAGCAATTCCCCTCACTGCAGAAAAAAAAAGTCACATGACTGTCCTTGTGTTTTATGACAGAAAACTGAATTACTCTGCTAGACCCGACTGTAAATACGAGCCTTTACAGGAATCTTTTTCCTATTTAAAGACCATGGGAGAAAGGCCCACAGACCTTGACAAGTATGGGTATTCAGGAGCTAAAGGGCAAATTTAGGAGCTGAATGTCCAACTTCATTAAAAATTAATATTTCTAGCAGTTTCTTCCACATGAAGGTAACCCTCAGGCAGTTGATTTTTAAGAATTCAGAATAATTACGTTCTCAGTCCAAGCCTTTTCTTGCCTTACAAGTTGGAACTTAGACACCTAATTTTTATTGATGTCTGCAATCATAAGCCCCCCCAGATCCATTTGAAATACCTGTCCTTGGTTTTGCTTAATTTGCTCCAGCACTCTTTAAGACTCAGAGAAATAGCAATAAGGAACTCAAAACTCATATTTGTAGTACATCTTTCTGACTAACTTTGGTTACAGCTTCTAGTTGCTGTAAATGCCAAATAACTGTCTGTGCGATCTCGGTTGCTACCTAGTCCTGTGGAAACCACCACAGGGCTAAGATTTCTACAGGTGGCCACATACAGAACCATCAGCTTGCTGAAGATGCCAAGGGGATGTGCAAGGCTGCCCAGACTGGCAGCCACCTTGCACATGGCCCCAGCAGGATGACTCCCCATCTTCTGGGGTTTGGGTTTTGGGGTGGTTTTTTTTGGTTGTTGGAGGGGGTTGTTTGGTTGGTTTGGGGGGCTTTTTTTACTAGTGGTGCCTGATCTAGGACACATGCACCTAACGCTCTTCCCAAAAGACTAACAGGGTAAAAAGCAGCCACCACCTGCCCATTACGC
Source organism: Gorsachius magnificus (assembly GCA_034008185.1). Classification (NCBI taxonomy): domain Eukaryota; kingdom Metazoa; phylum Chordata; class Aves; order Pelecaniformes; family Ardeidae; genus Gorsachius; species Gorsachius magnificus. The sequence continues at coordinate 62,783,988 of CM067084.1, forward strand.
CAGTAGCTCCTAAATTCAGTCTAAATTCATACCTCTTTTCTGCTTAGAGCTTTTGAGCCATCCCTAGGCTGGAGGCACCCAGGCTAGCTCCCAGTAAGACCAACTCCCCGAAGCAGCATTGCCACCTCACGTCATCACAGAAGTGACAATCCACACACACAGTATGCAGACAATGTCACTTGCAGCTCTGGTACCACCAGCCTGTCATGAGGCTGGAGGATATCAGCATCACACTGCACCTAACCCTCACCTTGTCCTCCTCTCCGATGGACGCCTTCCCATGCCATGTGGTGGTTCCTCCCTGAGATGCCTAACTCCCCTTCCTTTGCACAGGGGTGTTCAAATGCCTGAAGCTAGGCATCATAATGCCAAATGTTGTGGTGCTTCAGCTTTCCTTCCAGGACAGGAATTCTGCCGCTGAAGGCAAAGCAAAACAGGTGGGACTTTTTTCTATTATTAAATGCTGTGTTGCCTCAAACTTGAGTTAACCATAACGTAGTGTTCATCAACTCCATTTGGTTTCTGTAATCCACTACACTGCATACATTTCTAGTGAAAAGACTTTCTGATAACAAAAACAGGTTATAATCCTCCACCACGTCAAGACCTGTGCTACAGTAATATTTTCTACATGTTTATTTTGGCCTGTCCCTCTCTCCCGTGTTTCCCTGTTCTACAGGGTCAAGTGCTGTTGTGGGGTGGGTGCTGATGGAGCAAGTGCAAACACACAAGGCCAGACAGAATTCCTGCTTCGAACTGCCACTGACTGTTCTGCAGGATGCCAACTGGACAGACTGGAGTTGTATCCCCAACCTCAGCAGCACCCCTTGTTTCACAGGAAAGCCACCTATCTCAGGGCTTCCCTGAGAAGTTATACCCTCCACATGCAGATGCTCCTACCCTCAGGGGAAGGCAGGCATGATTAACCCAGGCAGAAAGCCCTTCGCTCAAAGTTATTTATTTAAAAGACAAGCCACCACACCTACAGAACAGCCTTGGGTAATCTCCTTTACTTATTACCAAGTACAGTTTTAGCTCAGTCTCAGTGAGCACATCAGGCACCAAGTCTTGTCCTTGCTTATAGAAGGAATCCCTAATAAATCCCAACAACTGCTACTTTTTTTCTTCCCTTTCTCCTGGGTCTGTCATCTCTAAATTGTCATGATTAGATCCAAACAGGTGGATAAATTTGGAGAGAAAATAATAATAAAACAAACAAGCAAAAACTCCACAGGCACAGCTGACCGAAGCCTCTCTGACTGAGTGCAGGAGGCCGAGCACACGAGGTGATTGCTGCATTCAAATCACAGTCTGGCTCTCTCACCCAGGTTATTCCCCAGACACAAGTCAGAAGCTCCTGCTGCCAAAGTTCCCCTAGCCAGGTCTCTCAACAAGGTTTCCATCCAACCACTACTGCCAGGTACTTCCAACACGAGCAACCATACTGAAGCTTCCCTTCCTTTGCTCCAGCAGCTCTGGGATCAGAGATTGCCCCCCATTCCTTACACTCCCTTCCCCTGGCTTTCTCTGGTTTTACGAGAAAGCATAACAAGGGGCAGTTGTTGTCCTGACTTAGAATCATAGAATCGTTTAGGTTGGAAAAGACCTTTAAGATCATCAAGTTTAACTGTTAACCTAACCCTGCCATCCCACCACTAAACCATGTCCCTAAGCACCTCACCTACCCGTCTTTTAAATACTTCCAGGGATGGGGACTTAACTACTTCCCTGGGCAGCCCGTTCCAATGCTTAACAACCCTTTTGGTGAAAAAATCTTTCCTAATGTCCAATGTAAACCTGCCCTGGTGCAACTTGAGGCCATTTCCTCTCGTCCTATCGCCTGTTACCTGGAAGAAAAGACCAACACCCACCTCACTACAACCTCCTGTCAGGCAGTTGTAGAGGGTGATAAGGTCTACCCCTCAGCCTCCTTTTCTCCAGACTAAACAACTTGCCTCTTGCTTTCCACTGTCCTTCACCTTATCTTGGGCTTGAGGGGGGGAAAAAAAAAAAAAAAGAAAAAAAAAAAGGAAAAAAGAAAACCTGCTCAGCAAACACAAATTCAGGTACCCTCCCTAACCCAGCTCCAGAGCCATCTCCTCCTGACCCAGCAGCATCCCTGCAAGTTACCTCCTTGAGGACGGCTGGCAACAAGCTTCTTGTGCCCAGGCCCTCCCGATGTGCCAATGCCTTTCCTCACCACCACGTCCTCTCTCCCTTATCACCCAGGCACTGTGTGTGGCTTGTATCTGTCTGCAGGCCCTTCACATTCTATGTTTCTGGAGAAGAGGTTTCTCTATCCCCAACTAAAACTCTCAGCACTTCACTACCTGCAACATTCTTTTAGACAAGCCAGCCGCATTGGGTAGTGATGGTAACCAGTGATATTTAGTCGCATTTATAGCTCTTTTTCCCCACAACAAAAAGTGCAAGCTTTCTTCAGAAAGACAAGCATTCTGATCTGTTTTTAGAAGCACCTAAAGCACAGAAATCCAATCTATTCCTCCTAAAGCATTATAGCAATAGTGAGCCATAAGTTCATGTAGATACCTATTGCCCTACTTGTTTTTCCTCTCCTAGGGACAGCATAAAGTCTTAACTAATATTTATCCATCACATCCACTGCACAGCTAGGAGACAAAATTACAAATTTTATTTGTACATAAAGCCTTCACAGAAGTTAGCTCATGACCAGGAAAGGGGGAAAAATGAATAACAATCTTACAATAAAAATCAGAGAAGAGATCCTCAATGAGTACATCCTTCAGAACATCACTGATATGCCCAAGCAAAAGCATCCTCCCATTCCCCCAAATCTCCTCCCCTTCAAGAAATCACTCACTCAGAATAGAAATCTCCTTCAATTCAGTACAATGAATTTAGACCAACTAACTGGTGTTAAACAGTAAAAAAATTGAACACGTACCTCCTCATTAAACAGCCACAGTCCTAGACTATGTAACTCCAAGACCATCATTGCCTACCATAAACTAATCTTCAGACACTTATATTCATAGCAGTTTCTGGCTCATACCCTTAAACCAGAACCTGACTGCCTATAACAAGTTTTTTTCTTCTTCAGTCACTTTTCAGGTGTTTTCCATCACTCCCTTTTGTCTTAAAACATCACCAGCTGTGCCCCAGGAGCCCTGATTTAGTTATTTCTCTAGGGCAGTTTTTCCTCATTCTTTCTAAGCTGAAAAGCTGCTTGAAGCTTTTAGGTTGCTAAACCTTTTAAATGCTAAATTTGATGTGAAAACACTAAGTGTTCATTCTCTAGTGAGAAACGAGGCATTTTGCAGAGCTGATCTATCTGACATTTTGGCAGTGAGCAGCTGCGTGGTGCTTAGTTGCCAGCCAGGTTAAATCACCACAGTCTGCTCCTGAGCAAAAGAGGGGGGAGCCCCCACTGAGCTCCCTCTGTGTGCTGCCCCGTGCCTGAGCCAGCCCCAAGTCCTGGTGGCCAAACCCCCAGGAACTGGGGTGTCCTCGGGACCTGACAGCTCCACCACGCTGGGGAAGCAAGTATGGGTACAGCCCCAGGAGGACATACCTGGCCATTGCATCCTGCCCTATCTCCTGATTCTTCACTACCCTACAAATGCTCTAACACCCACCAGGGGTTATGCTTTGCCTTTGTGGATGTTCCAGCCAAGTCATCCTTCCAGCTCTTACCAGCTCAGCTTTTTGACCCAGAACAGCTTCAGTGGTATTTTCTGTGGTGTTCCTGTAGTAAGATTTTTTTTCATTGATTGAACCTCTATTAATTACTTTTATTCAAAAATTACCCTGTGGTGCATCCTGAAACAGATTATTAATTTAGAATGACAATGGCTGAGTAAATGTAGCTTCAAACAATACGGCGCAACAAGCTCCCAATACGGCGCAACAGGTCTTCCCCTGGAAGGCACTGCTGCATGACAAGCTGATGGGCGTGAGAAAGCCCCAAAGCTTTACACTAAACTGCGGTATGCTCAAATTCAGCCCTGTCACCTGTAACACACGGCTGAGACATCTTAACAGCTTTAAAAGTTGCCTTTCAGGGCTTACACCGCTCTGACTCACATCCGAGAGGAGCAGCTGAATGTGGCTTGGGAACAAGCTGGTTTTACTAACAGAGGAGGAGTGTTCATGTTGCTTTCAGACAATATCCATAGCCACCACGGGACAACAAGTCACAACAGTAGAAGACCACTTAACAAAGAGAATGTCCAAATTCACCAGGAACCTCTGGAGGGGCTAATGATGACCTTTAATGACCCACACAATGAATCTGTCCAACTATTTTTCAGTTACTGATTTCAGCAGTGTTGTTTTCCCAGCTCTATATATCTCAGCTTTATAGTCACTGGTGCCTGCTTACTTCTTTCACATGGGTCATTCTTCCAGCTGCAGGTGTATCTCCTAAATATACCTGCATGCAGTGCTTGCACCCAACACATCAGCCCCCCTCTGTCTGTGCATATAGCCAAGGAGAGATGGCCTGGCTGCTGTCCTGCAGAGGGAGAGAGGTCTTCTCCATCCCTCCCCAAGCAGCACCCAAGATGAAGCCGTGCAATGGGATGCCCATAGACACTGGGTTGCTTTCTCTCCTCATCAACCTCAGCAAATGCTTTGAGTCCACTTTATTGAGGGCTTTATGAGATTGTGAATGCATGGCTGGTAGTCTCCTACCTGCCTGTATGGACAGGAGGTGCTCCATCACATCCGTGACCATGAGGTATCTAGAGAAGGACTGCCAGCTCCATGAGCCTTAGGATGCCTCGCTGTGCTTGGCAAGTTTTTTTTTTTCACTCCAAAGGAAGTGAAATAGATTCCTCTCCCTGCATTTCAAGCTCATGTTGAAATTGCTGCTGACGAATCCAAAGTGATCTGTGCCTGCTGTGCTGCGCAGTCATTTAACTACCAGGTCCAACCTGTCACCTCGTTGCAGTTCAGTTTCACCTCATCTGACCCCCAGAAGACCTGCCCTGTTTTGGAGCTCTGTTCCTCCAGCCCCACTCCTGCTCTGCCTGTGATTCCTCAGCCCCCAGCATCTCAGGCTTGCAATGTGGGGAGAGAGGGGACCAAACAAAATATCATTCCCTGCCCCTATTTTTCCCAAGCCGTGTGAACACCAGCTTGGGGGTCCCTTGGTTCAGCAGCACTGGCGCACTTGAGGGGCGGGGAGAAGAGCTCTCCCAAGCACACTGGGCTGAAGGCACAGATGGGATGCCACCCCAGCCACAACGAACTGCTTGGGGTTTTCCCTGCTCCTTTCCTCTTTCCCCTTTCCATGAGAGAGCTGACAGCTCTGAGGGCAGTGAGGACATGCCCAGCCTGGCCAAAGGTGGCAACCAGGCTAAGCAGGTTTCCCCAGCGCACACTTAGACCTCCTAAGCTTCCTTCAACTTCCAGCATATGAGCCCCCGACCTGAGCCCTTGTGTGGCCATTGCCATCTGAAATGCTCCTTGTGTCACACCTCTCCTCAAGCAGGGGCCAGAGGGTGCTCTGCACCAAGCGGGTGGGAGCAGCCCTATGCTTCCCACTCTGCTGGGGAGTGTGAGACTGTGTTCTAGCACAGGCTTTGAGGAAGACAGAGAAATTACATTGATAGGTACCTTTAAAAACATATTTTCAGGCAATGTAAGAGCTGGAAGCAACAAGCAAGAGTCAATACCGCATGTTTGTATTATACAGCAACACCAGAGCCAGCCTTCTGCTGGCAACCATTTGAGATCCGGCGCCTGAGGTTGTTGGATTAGTCAGCTAAAATAGGGCTTAATGCTACCCTAGTTCACACGTGCACCAATTTTCCTGATGTCAATTATGGTTGCATGTTGCCTAACCAAGGGCAGCATTTGGTCCATAGATTGTTTGCATGCCCTGTAATTTATGCTTTTTGCATTGTGTAAAAAAACCCCAATCTATCAACTGTGGTGCAGGTTGCAAAATATCTTCTCCTGTAATTACCCTGATTGTTTATGCCACGGTAACGTGTCCTTAGACGTTGAGCCGTGTAAAAAGATTGATACACCCCAAAAGTGTAAATGGCAATTAGGGAATTTCATCAGGTGCTGAGTAAGATGGAATGTTTGTCACATTGCAATGACAGCCTTCGCTCTGTTTCTCAGTCTTGTTCAAATGGCTGGATCTCAGTTGTTAGGGGAAACCTGCTTAGGGACAGCTCGGTGAAAATCAGTGTAATTACTGTTCGATATGCAAAGTGAACACTCAGGTCTCTCACATGAATCACACGTTTCCTTTGTAGTAGAATTGTAATAAAGGGACTAAGATCTACAGAGTCTCCACTGTAAAAATATCATGAGTGGGTTTACACATGCCGTGTCATGCTTTGGCATGTGGCAGCACCGGGATCAGCCATTAGCTAGAGAAAAAAACATCCGAGTGCAGATAAAGCGTTTGCATGGAAGCAGAGCCTGTTGAAATTGTGCAACTGAAGTGTGGCCTGGCATTCCCTGGTATCTGTATAGAGTACACCCTCCCCTGCACAGCTTTTGGAATAGTGAATATTTGCTCAGTAATACTCACTATTTATTTTTAACCAAAGGGGTCAGATCCTTTGCTATTGTGTGTTGGTTAAACTCCTGCCAGTGGTACCACAGCAGTCTGCGCCCCCAGATAATTTTCTGTAAAGCAGAGAACAGCCTTTCTCAGCAGCATGGCCAGCCCAACTGGGTGCCCGCCACAACATGGTAAGCTGAAGAAAGAGGTGGGGAAGCATTTAACCCGCATTTCTGACTAATGAGAACCCTTCACAGTGGTAGGCCTGGCGCAGCTAAATGCAGTGTTATCAACAATTTGAAACTGGGGGAAGCCAATGTGAAACTTCAGCAGAGGGTAAAAAAGCACGGGAACACCAGAAGGAACTGTGAACACGACGGTTAAGTCGCAAGCAGAGGGGAAGAGGACTGAGACCAGTCGCAGGAGCAAGTAGGCAATTAGCTGAAGCATTATTTTGGATGTTTTGAAGGCTTCTGCTCAGTACAGCATTGCATGGCATACCTGCTACTAAATACCTATAGGTGTTGCTGAACTTTGTCCCAGGTAGCTCTGCAAAGAGTTTGGAAATGGTGAGATGGATGGCACAACCCGTGCGTGTTTCCTGGGTGCACTTTGATTCCTGATGGACAGTGAGTCACGGAGGGCGATGGCAGGATCTCTGCCACAGGTGTAAGAAGCTGTAAGTTTTAAATCACGGGCCTAGGGTGCTTATTGCTTCCTTTTTTAGAAGATGACAGTTTACAATGTAGTGCCTAAGTATTTGTGTTCTAAGAAATACTTCTGTTATCTCCATTTCACTAAAATGTGGTGTAGTTGGGAATGACCATTGTTTTTTTTGGACTGGTTCCTCAGCTGCTGTTGAGCTTATAGTTAGGAATTCTAATGACCTTTTTTAATAATCTTTAAGGCAATTAAGGAGCACTTTTTATTTCTCTCCATCTGCTTGATTTTAAGCTCCATAGGTCGAGTGTGATTAAAAAAGAGAGGAAAGTGGCTATTTTTGCCCAATTATAAGCCAGACATCACTCAGGTCATGGGATACCAGAAGCATTTTGGAAACACTCTGTTGGCCATCTTTCACATAGAAGGGAGAATCTGAGCCTAGCTTAGCAATACATATAATTTTCTATAACTCATCATGCATCCTGCTGTTACAGTAGCCCTGGATTTGCTCTCCCACACTTACCTTCACTGAGGACAGTCTGCAGAAACCTGCCAGAAAATATCTTGACCCACACAATTGCACTGCGCAATTTTTTTTTATTTTTCTTCGTATGAAAATCTCCCACTCCTATGAAAATGTCGGGGGCACAGGCCTCTGGTGATTTTCATTAGTGCTTGATGCTAACTTCATTTCTTGTATGTTCCATCAGCTCAGACTAGAACTTGTCTGCATACTTACTTTTCTGCAAGCTTCCATGATACATATATAAACAGATATTATGGAAAGATCTTATTTTTTTAAAACTTCTCTTTATTTTTACATTCAGTGCATGAGGACAGACAAGATGAATATTCATGACAAAGTATAAAGCCATATACTGTCCTCAAAACAGTTGAAAGATATGGTGTTTAAGAGTTTAAAAAAGTATTTTAGAAACCTTGTCTTTCCAAAATTCTTCATTACAGAAAATTCAAATCTTTTAGAAAAGTAGAGTTCAATATCCTTGTGCATTAAGCCATATTATGAAAATATGTAGGTGTTTTTCACCTTTACTTTAAGAAATCTGTCTCTGCATTGCTAACAATCTTTATGTAACCTATTAATGGAGCCAACAGCCTCCATAATACGCAGTATACACAGTTACAAACAATTTGAAAAGTTATATTACAAAATATACAGTAGTTCCTTTTTACATTTTATAGATAAACATTGCATAGTTTTCAAATATGTAATATATAACACAATCACGAGCCTTTTTCTGTATAACTTACGAAAAATTCTGTACACTCAAATAATTATAAATAAAGTGTAAATATCTTCTGGTAAAAGTGAGGAACCATAAAGTACGGATATCTCTGACTATTAATTATTACCCTGACTCTTTTGTAAGAACTGCTTTCCCAATGTTATTATCACTGTGCTTGACAGTTTTACCTCAAGATGCAAAATAAGGTGCACGTTGTTTAAGCAATGAGTAAAAGTAAATTTAAAAGTTTCCTGTTTCAATGGGTGGTCAATGGAAACTTGAGATAGCTTGGAAAGAATTCTGGATATTTTTCACATATTTTTCCCAAAGAAACAGATCATGGGAAATGCACACTGAAACAGATTCTGAAAACATCCAGAATTGTGAGAATAAAATGAAGAAAAATTATGGAAGATATCAAACTTCCACTTTAAAAATGAGATGCTGACAAAATTCTCTTTCAACTATAGGAAGGACAAGAAAAATAATTTTTAAAATAAAAGTTTGGCATAACTCTGCCCTCTGCTACTAAGCCCCAAAAGAGCAGAACTATACCAAAAACTAGATGCTTTTGGGAATTCACTCTGATTCTAAGCATTTTGTCACTGGCTCCCGATTACAGAAACAGTTGGAATCTCAGCATGAATTCAACTTGCCAGCACATTTTCAGCAACACAGTTTGCCAGTTTAAATGTCAGTTTAAAAAGAAGTAAGTGAAAATTCACTTCTAAAATGTACATATTTACCTGGTAGCCAAATTCAACCTACTGAATTCCAGAGCTCTGCAGAAAACAAACAACTACTCAGAAGTCAATGTGTCCTAGCAGCACTGAGTGGCTACGTTCAACTAAGGGCCTTCTCAGCGTTTCTGTTGCAAATTTAATCTACAGCTCAGCCATGTACACTGGCCTTAAATGACACTTGGCCTACACTCAGCCACATGATTTTTTTTTTTTAATGTTAGTGCTTGGGCTTCAGATATTGTCCCATACTTGCTGATGTCCGAGCTACTGAAGGCCAACAGAAGGACTCAGTGCATCTTTGAAATGCTTTTTTAGGCATTGAAATGATGCCTTTTGTCAGGCCATGATTCAGAGCAGCCTCACAAGCATCTACTGAAACATCAGTAATGGTAAGGTTTGAGCACAAGCAGCTTCCCACCAAGTGCTACACTACCTATGGATTGACTACACATGGTAGTGACTACACTACTTATGGATATTAGTTGGGATTTGGGTTGCTATATATATAATCACCAGTAAAATTCACATTATTTCCAAGAAGGGTGGTTCAGAGCACGAAGTGATGGTGCAGAGTGAACACTCCTTTCTCTCCAGTAAACGTTACCGTATGTCCTGTGCTAGCCATCATCTGCTCTCTGTGTTCCTTCTTTTGTAGCTCTAATGCCAGTCTCCACCGCTACTCTGAAAGGTCATTTTGTGGCTCAGCCAAAGGGAGCCACAGCTGCACACAGATCTCCTGGCTTGGGCGGTTGTCTCCTCCCTTACACCGGCCACTCGTCCTCCCTCCTGCACCATTCCTCTGATTGTGGGGTTACATGGTGAACGGGATTCGAGAGGACCATCTAGAGAGAGGAATGGCCATACAACCACATCCTGAGCCCATCAAGCCATTTGGTAGCCACCCAGCACCTCCAAACCCAGTGCTTAACCTTCAGCAGGCAGAAGGATCAGCAATTACTTTTATGGACTTTAGCGTGAGATAATAAAAGATTGTAACTCCTGTCCCCGGTGTTAAAAGAGACAGAGCGGGCTCAGAATGGGCTTATGCACACCCTTATGCCAGAGCAGGACTCCCAGAGCTTCTGAAGGATGTCCTAGCATTTCGCTTTCCTTCACACACATAGAATAGATTTGTCCATACTGGGAAAACTACTGTTTTCCATTTTGACCACTGCAAACAGGCCAATGAAAACATTAGGATTCTTGGGGGGGTTTTCCATTTTTTCTTCCCCCCCCCCCCCCCCCTAATAAGCCAGTAGGTCTGAAAGGGTGTTTAACAAGTGCATTTTTTGGTTGGTTGGTTTTGTAATTAAGTTTTAATTGATCACCACTCCTTTCATCCCTGTCTTCATGGGACTACATCAGGATTTCTTTTGTTTGCTACTGATAGCATTGGATGAAGGTACCACATAGGAGATCCTCTGTAAGCAAAATCTGTCATTAGGTTTTCAACTGATCATTGTTTTGGGAAGCTTGTTTGACTCCATTCCTTGGTGAGTGGTATATCGCTGGCTGCAGGAACCTATCCAAATGTTCACTCTGTCCTCAGTGCATTGTCCAAGGTGGTTTTCCAGAGCCTGACTGTCCTATGCTCTATCTCTGCTAATATGGGTTGATCCGCTACTATAAGGCTGTGTTGTTTGTGCCTGTTTTTTCAACACAAGCTGCAGCTGGTGCCCTTCTTCCACCTCTTTCTTCATCAGCCATTGCAATGGTGTTCTCATAAACCTCCATAGTTTTTAGCTGCTTGTCTTTGGCACCCTCCTGTTCTGCATTGACTTTGCAGCACTTGCAGAAGCCACAGCAGTGTTTCCCACAAAAGGAGAGCGAAGACATAATTATATTGTCCCAGGGCTCTAGGGAGCGCATCCAGATGGGTAGGAAATCCCAATTTTTGAGCTTCTCAGGCAGTGAATGTGGTCGCCTCGTCTGCATAACATTAATTACAATCACAGCAATAAAAAGAACAAACAGGGGAAGGCAAACACCCAAAAGGACTGGCCAGCCTGCCAGGGACAGACCAAACACAAACAAAGGCAAAAGAAAGAAGCAGACGAGAAGATAAAATATAGCAAACCATCTGTACTTGGCTGTTATATTTCCCAAGGTCTTGCACATGCGGATTGGCAGCCGGGTAAAAGGTAGTGGGTAAAACAGGATAATCCCAGAGATATTGAAAAAAAAGTGGCACAAGGCAATCTGAAAGCAAAAACATTTGAGAAGTTCATTAACTGAAATGCCTTTAAATGTTCCTACTCACATTATAACAACTTCCAGGGGCACTAAGACTCCACAGTTTCCCTTCCCTTTTTTTCACAATGAGAACAGTCAATCATTGGAATAACCTCCCCAGGGGAGTGGTTGACTCCACCATGTTGGACACTTTTGAGGCTCAGCTGGACAGGGTGCTGGGCCATCTTGTCTAGACTGTGCTCTTGCCTAGAAAGGTTGGACCAGATGATCCTTGAGGTCCCTTCCAGCCTGGGATTCTATGATTCCCTTGCTTCCCACTGTTTTTTCTTGTCTTTCATGCCATTTCACTGCAAGGCCTTTCCTAGCATAAAGCAAGGGCTTGGTAACAGCTCATACATTGTGAAGATCACTCCCTAAAAACAGGGGACAACATTTGGAAACAAGGCAAGCTCAAAAGGAATGACATATCTCCCTGCAGATGGATGTCTTAAAACGTGGCTTTCAATTGCAAGACACGGAGCCCATCAGAAGTAAAGCTGACAAACCAAACAACTATCAGGAAACAGTCCTGTTCTTGTTAGTAAGGCATGAGAACTATGTGAGAACTGTTCATTATTGGGTTCTGCACCCATAAGTTTTCAATTAAAAAGTGGGAAGTGTAAATTAGATATTGTATACAGGCTATTGAGAAATTGCTAATGGAACAAATCTGTATTTTCCAGAAACTAACTAAAAGTTTATAGGGCACTGAGGAGATTCGCAGAATGTGACTTTGTCTGGGTCTTTTATAATCATATAATTCACATTCTTCAAAATTGTTTTTTAAAAAATAAGCGTGAGCAGATGCCTACTTGCTAAACTTTCAGAAGTCGCTTAGACAGAAAAAGCATATACTGAACAAAACAGTACATTCCCTGCTCACCTTATCTTATTTTCGTTCTACAACTGTTATCAAACTAAAGTAAACATGAAAGTACAGGGGTTTATTTTTAAAGTACGTTATAGAACAGCAAGTTATCATGAAATCTGAGCTTGGTCAAGATCATATCTTCTCATGATTATATCTGTTCTATCATACCTGCGGACAATAAAATGACTTCTGTAGTTTTCTTGATTTATTGTGGCTAGTAAAAAACATTCATCCTATTCACAAAGGAAACTTCATTATCTTTCCACTCTTTGATGTAGAGGGTTCATTCAAATGTTATCTTCTGTCTGGAATGTTCTTTACTGGGTGGTAAATAGGAGCCCAAAGCCAGGCTGCTTACTTTTCAAATAGTCTGAGGCAACAAGGAATTCAATAAAACTCACTCAGATTAGATTTAAAATGAGAAAATTAAAATGAATCATGATGCTCACTGCAACCTCAGGTAGGTAGATACCTTGCCAACTTATGGGTTGCGTACACCCTTCACTTAAGTTACAGGAGTCCCTATACATTGCATGAACAGAGTTAGGGTCCCGAGGAGGGAATTTACAGAAATTAGTAACCCTTACAGGGGACTACCTAGAAGGGCTGTCAGAGATGTGGGCACTGAATTCTAAGCTGCAGAGACTCCGTGCTCGGGTGTTGAGTGGACAACTCACTCTCAATTCTGAATTAATCCAATCAGATCAAGCCAAATTTAGGAAAGCAAGATTTTACTATATATCAACATTCTGAGAATCCTTATTAAAAGCTTTTTGCTCTAGTAGTTGAGGTTAATGAGCTGCCATCAACAGCTCAAAATCAAGCACGACATCCATGACATATTTGCATCAGAGCCAGTTTTGTCAGGTTTTTCTTCAGAAAAGTTGCAACTTCTAAATAAAGTCAAGGAAGCATTGGTTTATACTGACCTGTAATGAATATTTTAGTGTACTCCCTGGACTTGCTAAAGCTGCAAGTATAGCTGTTGTGGTTGTGCCAATGTTAGCTCCTAAGGTAAGGGGATAAGAGCGCTCAATGCTTATAACGCCAATGCCTAGGAGAAAAGAAAAAGGATTGGGTGGTTTCAGAATGATGGAGAAGATAAAACATGGGGATCAAGAATACAGTTTGACAACTTACCAACAAGGGGTGTAATAGCAGATGTGAAAACAGAACTACTTTGGACAACGAAGGTCATACCAGCCCCTGCGAGCATAGCCAGATATCCAGCTAGCCAAGTAAAAGGAAACGGGAAATCTAAAAAAACAGAGGGAGAACATTGTCTTTAGGAAAACAGAATGCTCAATGTAACAGTAACACAGCAGTGAAGAGACTATTAAGCATTTCAGTTGTAGATATATTGTTTGCATATTTTCTCTTACATGACGATTTTGGGTCAGAGTCAGTTCTACTACTCTAGTTTACCCTGTTTGCTGTGCTCCCTTCTCCAGCCTTCTACCACTGAATACACTTTGAGATGGATACTAGACTAGGTAGATGTTCGTCCTGACCCAGGATAGCATTTATGTTCTAATACAATTAGGTACCAAAAATGTTTCCACAGAGGTCAACACGACACCTTCTAGGTGTCTTGAGTGCCTTGGTTTCGGCAACCAGGCACCTGCTGCATGGATTGGATCTTCAGAAAGCTCCGAAGACCATCCTGAGAAAATCAGGTTGTTCTAACTAGTCTCAAGCAGATTACCTCCTAAAAATTCACTTGTTAACTCTTGCAAAGAAAAGCCCATCACACTGATTAGAGAAACTAGGCACAATGGTCCCCCGTAATCTGCAGATTTATGAGTGAGCCAAGAAGTGAGGACTTAATCAGTCAGGAAGACACAGAGGAACACAGAGTAGATGACAAATGAACAGTAACTGGCGGCTGATTACTTTCTACTCCTCGTTTTTGATCCAGGTAGTGTTCTTTGCCCAGGAGAAGACAGCATGGGGACCGCTTTGTTGCTTTCCCCATTTCTGTGAACCTTCTCTTCAATGACAACCAGAGACCTCCCAGGATTGCTTTTCTCTGCTACAAGTTCTAACCTCTCCATTCAAGGGAGGATGAAGAAAAAGCAGCCAAGTAAAAAAAAAACACATTTGCACTCAATGAATCCAGGCTGAAAAAACACCTGGAGAACACAGGGAAAGACAGAAAGTACCACTATCCAGGGCTGCCTTACCCTACTGAAGAGAGAGTTAAGGAGTGGAATAGGGCAGGCAAAGGGAATTAGATCATTAATCACTACAAACTTTTTTTCAACTTATTTTAGAAGAAACATGCAGGCTTTGTGCCAGAGCAGGCAATCACAATCTCAGCACTTTAGTGCTATCTTTTGAGGATGGGAACATTACATTTTTAACAGCTAATGATTATACATCAAGAAACAGAGCCTGGACTTTGGTCTCTCTTGCTGTTAATGTGCTGCAGTTCACAAGCAAGCTATTCGCTAATAGATTTTTAAAAGAAAGAAAATAATACACTGAGGAGAAAAAATGTTGGGGGATTTTGGTTTAATACTGTTTTCTTTAAACTATTTTATAATATCTGCCAGAACAGGAGATATCACTAGATATGCTCAGTGTCCTTGTCATTCCTGAAAACAATCTTCAGGAAAAAGTAGATAATTACCAGTGTTGATTGTCTTCTTGATAATGCTTGCCACTTGTCCTTTAAGCACAGAGTTTAACAGCTTAACGATCATCACCAAACAGGAGCACAGAACAAGCAGGGACAAAGCCAGGAGGATGAGACCGATGGCAAGATCAGGCAGGTCTGCTTCTGCAAAGAGATGCCGGCCTGAAAAAGAAAAGAAAAATTAGCCTCGCTACATTTTTGCTCTGATCCCAAGCCCAGCTCTGGTTTTCACATATGCCCCTAAAATTGGGACTAAAGCACACACAGCTTGCGGCGGTGATGCAAAGAGTGAAAACGCCAGCTCCCTTGCTCCACAAAAGCTATGTCTGAGGGGGGCAAGAACTGCTCTTGTATGGACATGCTTTTATAAAATACACAGTGGGCTCCCCTACGGGGTGGGCAGGAGCTGGGTGACCATGTGCAAGGGAGGGGAATACAACAGCGAGAGGAAATTTTGGTGTGCTCTGAGCCGGATAGTGGGTCGGCTCTTCCCAGAGGTGGCTGTGGGCCTGAGAAGAGCGCTTCAAAGCCCTGAAGGGCATGCATAAGGATGGAGATATCCAAGCCAACATTACAACAAAGTAACTATAGCTCCAAGTCACCTGAACAGCAAGGGTGACATGATACTGAAGACCTCAATTACTGATATCAGGGAGCATGGAAAGAGATCCGTCTGCAGGCAGATACCACGGTGATGCTGGTAACTCCAGCTGTGTAGCTATAACAGAGCACGGGCCGCTCTGATGGCACCTGCGGTGGTGCCTTGTGTCCATATACGGGTGAGTGCCGCTCCATAGACTGCTGAAGTGGTCTATATACATTTGTAAGGATATTACCAAAGGAGAAACAGTTCTACTACTTACATTTACTGATATATTCTGTTTCAGTGACATTCTTGAGGGTCCACGTTATGTTTCCTTCAGTCCAGCAAAGGTCAGGAGATGTGCAGTTTTCTGAAGGTGGAATTGTGACATTCTGCAGTGTCTAAAGATTGCCAGACAAAGCAGATAGTTCAGTCACCTGCACAACCCTTCATTAAAAGGTCATGCGAAGTTCTAGGTTTTTACTGCAACCAAGCATTCATCAACTAAAGGCAGGTTTGTAAACTGGAGTGTAAGCTGGCACTACATTAACAACAAGGCAAAATTTTTCGCATTATTAAAATAAATGGTTGTGCTGTTACCTAAGTCAATCAATACAACATTCAAAGATTAAAATATGGCCCAAACCTTCTTCATTGTAATAACTGCAGCACCAAGTCATCAGTAACTAAGAAGCTTAACTACTGATGTCGGGGTTTGAGGAATGAGGTTCGTGTCTGGCTGCAGCTGGGGGACAGTGGCATTCCTTTTCCAGCCAGTGCCGCAGTTTCCTTGGGTCAAAGAAAGACCTCATTATTGTCATCTTAACTGCAATTAATGATCTGGTGAGTAATGCACAGGACTCTGATTCAGAATATTACAATACTAGTGCAGCCTCTGTTGCTGGATAAGCACAAGCTGGTCATACTGCCCTTCCGTGCCACAGTTTTCCTGTTTGTCAAAATAGAAGTGCTGCTACTACTTTCCTTTTAAAAGATCAAATGCTATCTAAGACCTAATTAGTAGCACTATGATTAGCATTAGTATTACTGACCTGAACCTGAATTTCTATTTATACTGCAATAAAACCTTCCTTACAAGAGCTCCTAGCCCAGATTTGTTGCATTCTGCTGCTAGGTCCATAAGTCCTTACGCAAATTAAGGAAGAGATTGCTGACTGAACTGTATGGCCCCACAAGAGCGGCTAACAGCCAAATGGACTCTGAACCACACTGCTAAACAGGAGGGATCTTTAAGATGTGTTTGAGTAATTCTCTTTTGCAGAAATGGGAAAGAGAAATCATATTTTCTTCCTGGGCACTGCTTGCAGACACCCACATTTGCATTCCCCCTCCAGCTGATGCAGATGGGCAAAGCCAGGGGTGGACCCAGTGCCCCCACATCTCCAGGGAGTGCCTGGTCTCCAGCCTGCCCCAACACGTCAGCCTTTACAAACACAACACGATGTTGTTTCTTGCTTTCCTGAAATTTTTTTCAGGCATCTGAGTTTCAAAGCAGCTGCATTAGATCAAAATGTTTATCCTTATGTTTGGCTTTAAACATGTGAGGTTCTGCATGTATTTATCTCTGCCATAAATCTGTTTAATCATTTTTGCCATACATGAGTTTAACCCATTAGGAATGTAAAACATTTAAATGATCTTCCTCTTCCCCCATCAAACTCAAGTCAAGTTTGTAGGGGTTTCATGTGTTTATGTAATTTGACTATATGCTTGGGCAGTAGTTAGCCAAAATACATACAAACACAATAAAAATGGTGTATATGGAAATGTAACCCTCAGCCTACACTTTCCCTGGAGATGCCTGTCTTCTAAGAGTTGGGGGAGTGTAGGACTCAGGGGTTCAGACCTCACTGGGATTTGGGCTGTGCCTGCCCGGGCAGCGCGGCAAAGGGGCGGCCAAGCGCGGGCTGGGGGCCTGAAAGCAGCACGGCTGCCCAAGCCCATCACGCCTCCCCTGGGATGAAATACCCAGCTCCTCAGCAGCGTAACCTGAGCGGAGTTTCATGTTAGCACAGCCCTGCTCCTGGCACTATCTCCCTAGCTAGCATTTCACTGGCTATCCAGACCGTCATTCAATAGGAGCTGGGCTCCTCTAAAACCTAAACTCTTAATTTTAATCTCTGCTGTGTGTCCTTAAGTATCTTCTGCCTCAGGACTTCAGGAATTACTTTTCTATACATACCAACAAGCAGAATAGTCTAATTAGAGATCCAAGGGATATTTAATGCTCTAGTTGTTAGTTAGCTGGACAACACAAACCAAACACTCACCTCCAAAGTTTACCAAAATACTCATTGGTGTCCACCTGGGCAACAGATTCCTTCAAGCTGCAGTGTTGCTTGGGTGAAGAGCAAAGGGACGTAGCCCCACAGAGGCTTTGTCCAAGGGCAGTTTTCCAAGAAAGCTGCAAATAACTTGCTGCCACCAAATCACCCTAACACGTGTAAGACTAAAGCTGGTTAGATCAATAGATAAATGGTGGGCAAAAAGATATTTTCTTTGGCCTATACTGCAGATTTTTTCCACTTTCAGGGAGTTGGTAGGAGTATCAAAGTTTAAAGGCATTTGGATGTGAAAGGAGTAAAAGGCTTGGCTGCAAACCACCAGTTCTGATAAGCAAGGGCCTGCATGGTACAGAAAGCAACCAGGTCAAGCACACCACTCGTATGGCACCCTTGGTTTAAGTGGAGCAAAAACTACATTAAATTGTTTTCATTCTTTTTCTGCTGCAAAAAAAACACTCATTTAAATATCCAATTTCACAATTCTATGATAAGGAGTGTCAGCTACAGATCAGCAATATATTTCTTGAGGAACCTGACAATGAATTTAGCATGATACTCACCACATTGGTTTCAGTTACACACCAAACCTTTACGAGGCTTCTGTTTTTTGCTGATTCATCATTCATAGCAATTGCATTTATTACCGATTTATCAAGCTTTAAAAAAAAAAAAAAAAAGAAAAAAAAGCATTATTCTAACTTGCATCACACATTTCTGTTCCAACTCAACTCCCTTGGGAAGCTCAGCCACATAAAGCCTGTATGACCATCTCTAATGCTGGAGCTGCTGCCCAACAGGTAGGAGGGGGTTACTCCCAGAAAAAAGATACAACTCTACACACACAAACATTGTGTCTCATTCTCCCCAAATCATCACCACTTCATCTCACCCTTTCTGTTTAAACAACTACACTGACACAACTGCCTAAATGCATTTACTGTCATTTTAGGAGCTGCGCGTGTCCCCTCTGGCCTCCAGCTGCCCCTCTAGATGTGTGCAAGTTACCCATCATTTCAGTGCCATCTCTTCGGGTCCTATGCAGATCTTCTGGATGGGCTAGGTTGTCTCAGCTAGTACTATCTGCCAATGTCTAGGCAACAGGCTGGTATCCCATCCATCCCACGTGCCTGTATTTGTCCTCACCTGCTTTCCCAGTCTTCCTAGCTAGGTCTATCATCATTAAGGTGAAATGTGAGGGAAATAGAAACAGGAAATACAGAGCTGGGGCTTTATGAAATGTAAATAAAAAGAAGAATCCATCTGCTAATGAGCTTTACCCCGAGGACACAAAGAAGTGAGGGGGAGATCCTTCCTACATTCAGAGCATTTTGATTATCTGTGACTGAACCAAGTAAGCGGCTTCCTTGAGGAGAGAAAGAGCTTACCTCAATGATGAGCTTTGTAAAGGGGTCTGTGATAACTTTCAGTAGCTCAGGGGCATCCTCACCACTTTCAAGATGAAAGGACTCAACTATAACATTGGTGAGATGGTAAAGATAGCCAGAAATAACTTCAATGGGCAACAGCGCAAACACAGCGAGCCAGTTAAAGAAATCATGGATTGTTGCCCCAGCAAAGGCCCTGCAAGAAGAAATTAAAAAACAGAGCTGCTTTTAATTAAACAACATTTGCACAACTTCAATTAAATATGAAATCATAGAGATGGGGATGAAGCTCATTTCAAAATGGGAATCATTTCATTTCTGGGGCCACAGGAGATGGCTGCTTCGCTATAGAGTGCTAAGTTGCCTCCACACCGTTGACCAAGTGAGTGAAACAAGACAACTAGAAACAAAAGTGATCCCTAACACAAGGCTGCCAAGAGTACTTATCTGAAGAAAGAAGTGGCTGTACAGCCTATATTTGCTTTGCTTCTCACCCGTTTTTGGTACATTTTTAATCCTCAGCCAGGCATTGCCTCCGGGACCTGTTCTCCCTGATTCATGGGGGAAGATGGCTCTTTGCAGCCCTCTCACACGTTCTTGCAAACCGTTGGTGTACAGCTCCCTCCCAGGTTCTCCTCCACAGCCTGATGGACCACAGCTCTTCCCTCAGAGGCACTCTTTCCCACCTTCCTAATAGCTGCTTGTGCTCCTCTTAATTCTCTGCAATCTTCTTGTATTTGTTTTAAAACATAGCTCCTTAAATTAAGCATTGTGAAGGAAGAAAATGTGGAGGAAAAATTCCTTGAAATGCTAATCCTGTAGCTTAGGTTCTCGCTGACAAACTGCTTGAGGGGAAATCAGGGGGAACGTTCAAAGTAGGCTAACAAAACTGACAGTGCTACCACCTTCGGTTTACAGACTGGAATGATTGTTAATGATGTTAATAAATGTTAAAAATCAACTTCTTTCTCATTATTATTTAAGTTCTTTCCCTGACCAGATACCAATAGGCTACTTTGGAATTTAAGTGACAGAGAATAACACAAACAAAGACTCAGGACAGTAAATCTTGGAGAAATATGCTTGGGTTAGGTGTACTTCATACGTCTGGTATGCCATAAATGACAAGGTACCAAAGTCTCATATCCCTCCCAAGTTTACTGCCCATCTCCAGTAAGCCATGAGCTCTCTCAGAGATAATGTCAAGTGGCAGTCTAAAAGTTGTCCCTGTACATATTTGACAGTCAGAACACTTCATTTCTCTACAGTTACCAGCTCTTTCTTACTGTGGACTTAAAAAGCTTCAACACTGAAGTCTCTTTTAAGGACAGTAGACCAAAATACTGTAATATTAACTTCTTGCACAGCTCTCCCATAATTAAGAGGTAATCAAAGGTGGGTGGTATAGTGGGTGCAGTTGAAAATTTACCCTTGTGCAAGATCCAGTTAAAAACGGTGGATTCTTACAAAACCAAAAAATTTTCAAGGGAACCCAATGTGCTTTTCTTCAAGTATATGAAGCTATATATCTGGGCAGCATTATACCTTGGCCATGGCCATGCTTGTGACTTTCCTAACTAGACATTCAAATTTTGGTCAATAGAAAGTTTGAATGGCTGTAGTAGTGATAGGGAATACAGAAGAAAACATACAAAGAAGGAAGAAAAGCAACTTTTCAGATCGAGTGTTTAAGCACAATACCTTCTAAATTCATTCCTGTCCCCAGCTTGCATGAGTGCCACAATTGTGTTTGTAACTGAGGTGCCAATGTTTGCCCCCATTATGATAGGAATAGCTGATTGAACAGTCAGCACTAGAAAGCAGAAAAAGAAGGACTGAATGAAAAAATCAGATCATCAGTGAGTTCTTTGCTCCAATGAAAATTAACATGTATTAATGTCACTGGAATCCTGACTTCCCTTGACATCACTGGGATTAGGTGCTCCAATCCAGATTTGCTTTAATAAAGCCCCCTGGAACATGGTACTCCCGTAGCCCCATGAACCCCACTGAAGCTATCCCTTTTCACCACATGTTAGAGGGCCAGAGTAAGATAAAATCTCTTTCCCAGGCATTTTCCTACTTACTGCAGAATTTTGAAGTGATGCCACAGAAACAAGTGAAGTTCAGTAACTGGCTAACATGAGAAAAGTATGCTGATACTTCCAAAATTAATGCATTCAATGCCAAGGCTTCCAATGATTTTAATTGCAGTTATGGACTTACTAGTAGTACTACTACTACTATTATTATTACTTTTTAAAACTTTATTTTATATCAGGGCAACAGCTGTGAAAATCTTTTCCTGCAGTCTCTACTCTTATACTCAGAGCTTCTACAACTTCAGCGCAGGTGGGAATGTTTGCACCCCAGACCAAGATTTCTGAGTGACCTCCAGGAAGATACTGTAAGCAGACTTACGTGTGGAGGACACCATGCTGACCACAATGGATGAAGAAGTGCTGGAGCTCTGGACCATAACAGTCACTAGAACTCCAATCACCAACCCGGCAACAGGATTAGACAGCACTGAATCATCTTTAAAAATGTCCCCTGCTGCTTTACCTACAAAAAACATATTCTTGGAGTGAGGGAAATGCAAGGTAAAGTCCATAGGAATTATCAGAGCATTTAATTAAAGATCATTCAACCATTTAATTGATACGTATACAGCCATGCTTGCCAGCCACAAAATGTACAAGGTGATGTAGACCAGGGATCCAAATTCAGGTCCTGAACTCTCAGCTTCTCAGTTATCAGAGAATATTTTATATTCTCTCATTTCAGCGACTGAACAAGTTTTACTGAACTCTGCAGAGGACCATATAAAACCACAGCCATCAGACTGTAGGACAAAAAGCCACACATGCCTAGATTTAAACGCTATTACTGCCTCAATATTTTTGGTTACTGCATCAAGGAAAACTGTCTTAATAATCCTAAGTAATTCTGTTCCTGTAGCTTTCTGTGTTGCCAAAAATCCAAAATACTTCCACAGAAGCTCACGTATTTCTCTCGTAACTGCTCCTGAATCCATCAACAGAATTCAACCCTTGGAGACAGATAAATGTAAAAAATACATTTCAGTAGTTTTCATCTTTGAAGGATTCGGGGGACATTTCAGTGATGGATGCTTTAATCAAGAGCACAATTTTCATATTTCACCTTGTTGAAATGTCTTTCACGTGGGACAGATTTATGCACAGATGTATTCGTGTAAACTGTCACTGAAGTAAGAGGAACCTACTAAGAAATCGAGGCCAATAATCCCTATATCAACAGCTCTTTGGAATTTGAGAAACAAAGGCTCTTTCAAACAAATGAAGGTCAGTCTTCAATCATACTTACTTCCTTCTGAATCCATATCTCAACACACAAATCGATGGAGAATGTTCTTGAAGAGTGATACTTGTAATTTACTCACAAAAAAATTACTGCCTCATTCATAGTTTATTCTTGATATTTTAGACATTTTCATACCTCCTACCAGTTGAAAAGCAGAGCTCAGTACATCCAGAGAACACACAAACATGTAGAGCAATCCAAGTAGCATAATGAACTTCCCTATCCCGTAGAGTACACGGATGATTTTTCCTTTTTTATCCAGTTCTGCAAGACAAATACATTATGCATAAAAGACTTGCTTGATGTATCTGGTGTTCTCTCTGGAACAATCTAGCACACAAGCAGAAACTACCAGGTCAAAGACAGTGTTGTGACCCCAGTGTGTGATTAAACGTGAAATAATGTTGTTCTTGATCAAATTTTAACTGCAGAAGTGGGTAGTTTGTTTACGTAGTTTTACTATGTAAAAGCTTTTGGTATATGACAAAAGCCTTATGGAGTCTGAGATTGACCCTCAGTTTTACACAGTCATCCTACTGAGTAAAGAAAGACCAATAGGAGACTGGATATAAAATCATACTCATTTTGGATTGTTTTCCATATATCTCCTTGTGTTTTAAGGAGGGTAAGCAGCATGATTTACAGATTCTTCTTAACTGACTAAATATAACATCCCCATTCACCACTGGGGAAGGTGAGGCAGTGTAAAGCCTACATCTGAAAACTCCTCAAATCTTATATTCAATTCTGCAGCAAACATCATCTCAGAAAAATAACCAAGACAAAGAGAGTAGAAGTGATGGAAAAAATAAATGCAGGTAACTTTACTGAGAAATGGCTACCTGACCACTTGACCCCAGTGTCCTGCAGTTCCGGCAGAGCCCATGGGTCGTCTTCTTCTGGCCTTGTCTCATCTATCAAGGCTATTGTGGAAAATGCAGGTTGAATTTCCCCTTTATTTCCAAGTGAAGCCACATTGCCTGATGAAATAAAACATTAAAACAATAGTTTAATTACTTTCCACCTTCTCCAAGGAGCCCCAAAACTTATATATCTCTGTAACTCACAGGAGAGCACACATTACCTTGGTGATTTTCTCCCTCTTTCCCAGCCATGTTCTGGTTTTGTTTGGAAGACTCTCCAATATAGTTATTGGTTTCAGGCTTGTCTACCTCAGGCCAGGGAGCCATGATCTGTGACTAACAAAGTAGTGCTGGTTAAAATGCACGTGCAGTCAAAATATTCAACTTACAACAGGGTATGTGAGAAATATGATTAAGTTGAAGAGCGAAGGAGATGGAAATGGAATGGAAGCAATTTGTCCTTGAACACAGCTTTTTACTAATCTTTATGAATTATTCCTTTATTTGCAAAATTGATTTCTCAATTATGTTTTAAGTCACAGTTTGTTTATTTGTGCAATTTACACAATTAAAAAAAAATCTTTCCATCTCATGCCTTAATTTTTTTTCATTTTTTAACTGTCATGAAAGCAAAGACTCCTCTGCTTTCCAAACCCTAGGCATCTCTTTAATTCATTTTATTTCCTTTCAGCAAAAAGTCAGAGGACTGTTTTACTTTTTTCCATCTCTGGATTTAACTGACTCCCTTTACCAAACTGGTAATTCAATACGCAGATCTTAGCAAAGGAAGTTCTTCCCTAAAACATTGCCTGGTTTGGGCCATGTATGCTAAACACAGTTGTCTTGTTGCCTTTACTGGTTCATTCCCATGGAAGCCTGGAGGGGAACATGACCCTGGACAAGATGGAGGAAGGCTCCAGAATGATGCTTGCTGAACAACTGGACAAGAGCATAATTAGGCAGCAGTGGCCATTTGCAGGTCTATATTTGCCCGTAACTCACAGCTGATGCTGCAAGTGAGGCTGAGTTAGCGGCAGCAAGGTCAGGCTCACCCATCTCACATAGGCTGTCTGCCTGAACTTCTTCTTTCCTGACCCCTTTTGAGCACATTTGACATGCATTGTAATATTAACAAATAATAACTTAAAAAATAAGACATCACATGGCCAAATCCTGCCAGCACAGGTGACAGACCTAGCCCAGGCACAAGAGCAGGAGGCGGCTGTTCCTTGAGCCAAAACCTGGAAGAGTCCTACTTATTTACTTCAACAATATCAGAAGGCAGAGGGAGGGACATTAAAGAGGGGAAGGTGACCATGGGAAGCCGAGGCAATATATGATAATAATTCTACCTTTCCAGGCTTGTAAGGCTGTTGGTTAGCTCAGCCAGCATGACAGAAAACTCGGTGGAAAGGATGGAAGAAGTGAACCCTACCCAGAAAAGCCTCACCTTCAGGTCTGTCTCTTCCATCCTCTTTGCCGCACGCGTCAGTCAGTGCCGCAGGCACTGCCATGCGGCTGAAACATCAGCGAGCGACTTTGCCTGCAATGCCCCTCATAAACAGGGCACCTGCGCCCAGCCTCCAAAAGTCAGCATCAGCATTTGTATCATGCTCCCATAAACAAGATTCACCTGCATTTAGCAGCCACTCTAAGGGAGTATAATTAATCATTCATTTAATCATAATCCTTTATGTAGCTGATGGTAAAAAATGTTTTGTCCCTGCCCGTGTCAACAAGCGACACATCCTCCCCCTTCAGCTGGGAAGGAAATGTCACAGACAAAATCACTCATGTCTTAATGTAACAGGGGAGAATATTGTTTTCTGGCACTCCACAAAGAAGTGTATCTTCCCTTCCACACTGGCAGGAAAAATTATTCTACAATCCCATTAGCAAAAACTATTCTTTTACACGTTCTTTGTCTGTGGTGTAAGATCCAGAGCAGCTCCCAATATACACAAAGAAAGTTGTCAGAACAAATGGAAGAAAACCACTCTAGCTTGTTTCAACAAGGGTTTCCATTTGCTTGGAGCAAATTCTCATATTTTGACCCATGCCAGAACAACCTCCAAGCCCCACCCATGCCAGAACACCTCTGTCTTGTTAAACAAGTTTCATTTAGACATGTTCAGCATTTAAAGAGCTCTAAAAAAATAACTGCTCAGCACAAGTGCTTCTTAAGTGAAATGCAATCGTGAAAATGTGTTGGATAATTCAGATGTGAAGTTGCATTGACAACATATTCCCACCACGGAGAGAGACAGAATATGCTGGACACCACCAGCCCTAGAGATGCCATCAGTACTTTTACAGCTCTTCTTATGCTCAGTATGGAAATGAAGGATTCAGCCTGCGTGATGACTGTATGGAAACTGAGCTGATGCATTCACTGAAGAAACTGGAGCTTGAAAACTTCAGGAGACAAACAGCCTCTATGTCTCCTAAATAAACTCTTCCCATTCAAGAATTCAGCAGGGCATTTTTTCATAATAAGCATCTCATGTTCCTGAGGTGCTCAGGATCCCGCAGGTACGTCATGTATTATTGTTTTTGCTTTATGTGATTAAATACCCTAGAATGAGAGTTAACCACCTCCATGGAGGAAGGTTTTTTATAGGTATGTATACAAAATTATTCCTGTGAGTCCTAGTCCACCTCTGATTCAGAAAGTTAGACTTGAATACGGGAGGTCCTTACAGTACTTGCCTTGTGCATTTGGGTTTGCATAGTTATTACCACACAGCCCATTCTGTGTGATTGGTATCAAGGACTGATGAAAGCAGAACCATCTAGATCCTTGAAGCGCTCCCAAAGCTGTCAGCTTTCTCCAGATCCCGACTCTTGTTAAGCGGAACAGCTGAGAAGATAATTTACAGCCACCTGACACTCTGTTTGCTGGAGTCCTGGCCACAGCTACTTACCGTTAATTAATCGCTGTGAGACAAGGATAAACTACATTCTAGTTTTCCCTTCAAAGAATTCTTCCTTGGCCCCAGTGCAGACCTGAACATCTTGAGAAATTAGTCAGAAGAGAACCTGGTGCTGCAGAGGAGCAGAGCAGCGGGGTGACAAAGCTAACTGCATCGTTCCCTGGCAGCTCGGATGAGCGCTGTCTTTGGAAAGGCTGGTGTCAAGCGTGGTATGGAAGACCAACATCATCTGACGCAAGATATAAATGACAGTGAAAACCCTAATAGTGGTTTGCTTTTGAACACCGAAGACATAACTACACTGCAAAGGAACATGTTAGAGAACGGGCAGAGGGTGGGCCAGTGACGATGCACACCACAACAGTGAGTTATGTTCAGCTAGACACACCGGTCCAGGTCCGAAGGCAGGATAGCCACAATTGCTGGATGAGGTGCCCGGAGCGATGAGCTCTGCCCATCCCCGTGCCAGACCAGGTGCCTCAGTGCCGCGCATCCCATTCCCACCTTAGCTGGCAGGACACCAGCCAGGATGCCTGCACCCAGGGCACTGCCACGGAGCTCGGGTCCCGAATAACCATTGGCGCTTTGGATATCCACCTGTTCGGAGCTGTGCTGAAATGGGAGCTAATTTCCTCCTGAAAGTGGCAGGTCAAAATATGCTATGCATATTGCAAAGGTCTGAAAACTAATGCCTGCGCAACCTGTAATCCAGTCTGTTTCGGTGAACCTTGCGGCAAATCCTCTCACACCATCGCATGTGCTCCTTTCGGTGTAAGTATAGTCTTTCCTCGCCTCGGAAAATGCTAACTACGTGTGACATCCTTTCTAACGCCGACAGAAACTGAAACCTCCCACTCCGAAGAGAGAGATAGACAGAAATGATGGCATTCAAATTCCAAAATAAAATGTGAGAGAGAGAAAGTCAAAGCCGAAGTGGGCTCCCATGGTTTTTATAGCCAAATTCACTCTTTTACTGCAGCGTTTCAAAGAGTTAAAATCTCTGGGGAATTATTTGAGCAACACGAGGTGTCATGCAGTTGCCCCACATTGCGTTCCTCTGTGACTCACTGGGCTGTAACAGCATTGCCTCGGTTGCAGAGCTAGACTCTCAGTGCTTTTCAGTTTTAAATCAGAAACAGTTGTAAGTTATTTATTTTGCTGGACTTAACACAGAGAATATGAACTACCCCTTGCACGTGCCTGGACAGTATTGTTTGTACCTCTCCACCCGTGACAGCTGACTGAAAGGCCACGTTGTGCCTGAAATAAGAACTACGAAGCAGCAAGCCTTAAAGAATCTAACCTCCAGGGGAACAGACCCAGTCAAACCAAGGTGAAAGAGAAGTACTGGAGAAAATAGCAGTGTTTTCAAACCCAACTGGTAATAACTGCAACAACCACCAACGTGACCATACATGTGCCTACAGGTTGCTTAAGCAGCTCCAAATCAAGTTTCGGGTTCAGCCAGGCTTTCCCCTCTCTCGCTTGCTCTCCTCTCTCAGCTTTTCTGCAAATATCCATCACTTTCTTGTCATTTACCATTATGTTAAAAAGGGATTTATCAGCTAATCTGATATCTGACTGTATGACTTAGTAAATATGAGTATTTACCACACATAGGAGTAAATACCAAGCTGCACAGCAATCCTTCTTACACACAGTTTGAAGAAATATTGGGGTTTTCCTACCCCAAAGTTTATCATTTCCGACACAGAAGCACATTATGTAGAGACAGGAAAGGAAAGATCCTCAGCCAGCACAAATTAATTTGGTAGCTTTACATCAGCTGATAATTTTGCCCCAGAACCTGTTCCATGGCAGCCACAAAGCCCCAGGTGCAACAGAGCAGGCAACGACTTAAATAAACACCAGCAATGATTCAGCCTCGCTGGGAGCGAGCCTTGCCTCTGCTCTGGCACCAGTCGCTTCCTTGGGGCTTTTTCTCTGAATAAGTTAGCAGGCTTAGCCAGGATGTAAACTTTCAACTAAGGTAGTAGTAAAAGAAAAAATAGATATGTGAAAGCTAAAAAAATAATGAGCATTGCGCTCACTGTTCATTCCTATGGATCCCTGAGACTTATTGCTCACAAGCTTGAATTAACACATAGCAAAACTAAAAATCCCACATAAAACAAACTAGTAAAGACAACTAATTTCTAAGCAAGTGCAGAGAGACAACAAATCCCAAATATTAATTTTTGTGTTCACAACCAAGCAAAGCACCGGACACTGCCGCTGAGGAGCCAGAGCCAGGAAACATCAGTGAACTACTTGAAATACCTTCTAGGTATTTAAATAAAACAACTACTTTTTTAGAATAAAACAACAACAATAACAAAATAATCCCACCAACAAGGAAATACAACAGCTCTACCCCATCCCCAACACCAGGCACATAGTAAAGAATTGAGAGGAAAAAGTAATGACACTAAAAAAACTTACTGATCTAATGGAAGAGCTGCTAATAAAAGTCACTGAGAAACCAGTTGTTTTCTGTCTACTGCCACATTAGTTGAGCTAACTACATTAGGCTAATGTATTCCTTTTCCTTCATGTATTAAGCTGAATTAGCATAAGAAAATGTTTCCATCAAGAATAGCCTGACGCGGCCATAGTGCAGCACACGGGCTCCACACACTATCTATGCTAACACACGAACGGACAGTGTTCCCTTCCAATGTTTCATTAATCGTATCCTAGACATTTTCCAGTATCCAATACCACTGATTACTATGACTTAAAATCTCACTTCTTTTCAACCCAAATAAGAGTTAAAACAACACTTTCTTATGCTAAAGGCAGTTATTACTGGGGTTTTTTTGACAGCTGCTAATAAAATGCTTTTTTTCCTTTATCATATTCCATAAAAATAAATCTAGCTATTTGCAGACAAAAAGCAGCACAGTTTGGTTTTAGAACTATGATTTTTTTTTTATCACTTCCTTAAAATATAAATGCAGCTGGAAGAACACAAGGTGAAAATGCTAACAAGTGGATGGCATTTCACGTGCCGCTCCAGTTCCCCACGTTAGCTCCCTGTTGCCATTCCTCAAGCTGCAAAAGCAGAGCTTTGCATTTGTAAGCTAAACAAGTTCAGAAAAGGATAAAAGAAAACTTGGTCTCAGTTGTTCTTACTTACCGCTTCTTTATTCCCAGACAAGAGAGCAAACGGATCGACAGGGCAGCCACTGAAACCTGCGATATATATAGACAGGTGTTGAGCAAAGTTTGCTTTCATCACTGCGCACTAACATTCCTATTTTACAGTCCAGAGGCACTGCCTACCTGCAACTTAATGCTCACAATCAACCTTTTTTTTAGCGGGAGTGGGCAGCAACCGAGACTGATAAAACTACAGGCTATTTCACACTTATCACATTCTAAAAAATGTCCCATCAACATTTAAGTACAAGTTGCTAATGTGTTCATGTGAATGCTGGGGAACGGTTTGTTCCAGCCTGAAAAATTGCTGCCCGCCTGATCATTCAGTAATCTTTTTTCCAATAATAATTTTCCAAAAATATTTTGTAATCTCAGAAGTCTGTCAGAAGGGCGTGAAGAAGATGCAGTACTGTTATTTGTCTGTTCCAGTGCCTATTAATCTGCCTAAGAACAGAAGTGAAAGAGAATCAGATAAAAAGCGGTGTAAGTAGGAAACACGTAAGAACTTCTCTGAGAACGGAGGATGGAGTTTCATTCTCATCAGTGCTCAATGTTTACAATTAAGGTGAGCTCATTAGCATTTTGGCTGTGGCTCTCCTTCTAAATGAGATTTAAAGACGTAAGGGCACCTTTGATAATCACGTTCAGAACGCTAGACAGGAAGAAGACTGTACGATAAATAGATACGTTATTAATAAATACAGTATGGCATTGAAGATTAGACAAAGCAGTCACTAGCACTGCTGCCTGTTCTGCTGATTAGCTTAATGGGGAGCTGGGGGGTGGGACTGCATTAGGCACTGTAGCTTTATGATCTTTGAATTTTTTTCTGTTTCAACAGGCAACTTATGCTGAGAAAATAAGCTGTAAACCAACAGCCTAATCAGCAGATCTGCTTTGTCTGCATATACGTGCTCATATCTCCCAGCAGCTTAGTGACTTAGTAACTTAGAAAAATAAAACTCTTGCTTTTTGCACTTTTCAGTCCCGCAGAGACGCCCAGCCTTTAGAGCTGTGAGTCAGAACTTACTCTTCACCTGCGTCGGCATCAGAAATGTTTAATAGTTGGTGATCATAAAAGCCTCCACAGCCCCATACGCAGCATCACGTCATGGCAGCAGAACTGCCGAGGACCTCCCCTGGCCGCAGGGGCTCTGCTAGGCTATACCCCACCGCCCCCCAGTAGCCTGGGCACGGCTGATGCTCAACCCAGGGATGAAAGCACCAGCCCCGTCTCACCCTTCCCAGCTGCAGTTTGCACAGAGATGGCTACGGAAAGGAAACCGATTTTTCTTCTGTGCAAAACAGAGAGCAGTCACAAGCGGAAAGAAGTGATGGAAAACAAACCCAAGGTCCACCTTGGTGATTCACAGGCTCAGTTTTCTTAAAAGAAGTGTACTTTACCATGTATCTACCAATAGTAGGTTTGCATTGATGCCCTACATGTAGGAAGTCAGATGAAGCTTTTAACTGGGAATCCCTGTGTTTCTCTGAGCTGTGGCTTATTCTCTTCTGAGTCACTGTTTGAGAAACCCAGCTCTGGCAGTGAGAAGGTATGAGATGGGTACGTGCCAGGTACCCAGCTAGGACTCAGCCAGCGCGTGGTGACGTCTTCCACAGCATTTTTTGTCCAACGCTGCTCATTCCATTTGCTAAGCACAATCCTATGCGTTTACCATGTTAAAGATTTAGGAAGGCAACAATCCTAGATAATACCCATCATATTCCCAGAAAAAAAACCTTTAGGAAAGAAAAAACAATCGCTCACACAAAGGCAGGCAATCTACAGTCTGTCTTTGGAAGGCCAGGGTGGACCTTCTGCAGAGTCAGGCTGGAAGAGTCTCCATAAGGAGCTAGGCACAAGGGATGAAAGGGGGTGGTGTTGGGCCCAGAAGCCTTTTCCCCATTTAGGATCGGAGGAGAGGAGGCTGAAATTCTTCCCCGGGATGCCAGGGCAGTCAGAGTGCCAACAGTCCAGAGCACTTTTCATTCATCCAGCACAGATTTAAAAGATGTTGCTGCTAAGGAAGAATAACCCAGTGCTCTGCTGCCCGCCCGCCCCCTTTCAGGGATTACTTTGAAGCAACTGACCTAATTTCAAAAAGTATTCTTGGATAGGGACCATTTAATAAAACAAAGCAAGCAGGAAAATTTCAAGGGTCCTGATTTCCTATCACAAAGGTGCTGGATTACTCTGCAGCTGCTTGGAGCAGTACCTGCGATAGTCTGGCATTTAGCAGAAGGTGCAACCACAGAAAATGTCTCAAATGCAGATAAAATTCCTGGCATGTGCAAATTCTGTGAGAGGTGAATCCACCCTGTTATATGTTGCAAGAAGTTATAACACAGGCAAGAAACATGTCTACATAAGAGATCTGTGCTACAAGCTGCCTTACAGATCTCCCCCACAGAAGGGATATTTGCTGTGCAAGTGTCGACCCCATTCATCTTTAAGACCCAGGCTCTAGTACAGCACAGCAAGCACACCCAAGTCACAGCTAAAATAAAAATAATTAGAGGGAAGTAAAAGAAATGGTCATCCATCCTGCAAAAGGCATCAGGGCTGCCCAAGATATATATTCACTAACAATGATAACGTTTAACGGTTGGACTTGATGACCTTAAAGGTCTTTTCCAACCTAAAAGATTCTATTCTATGATTCTATGGTATTCACATGCCAAGGTTTGCTCTTTTAGTAGGCACAGCCTCAAAAGACAGCACGTGTGAGCAAGACTCTCAGCTAACATCGGGAGACAAACTGACTCTCTTACATCTTAGTTCCATTTTCAATGTTCCACAAATCCAAAGAATGCACAGCTGAACACTTACTGCGCATTTGAGATGTTGGGACTCTAGAAGACAGTGCCACGGCTCTTCGCTGAAGAGAACTGTAATTGTTTCTATCATTTGGAAACAGCATTGTCTATTTTAACTTGTTCAGAAACCTTGAACAAATCTAGTTGTCTACATTTGGGAACTGCGTTAGTGTAAATTAGCCATCCCTCTTCTGGATATGTAAAACACAAAGCCCTGATCATTAGAGACCGGTGCTGATTTCAATATGAATTACATTTACCCCAACTCAGCTGAAGAACACCTTCCTTTTTTTGTGCAATTACCTGGAAGAATTTAAGCTCTGGCTTTCTGAAATGTATTCTGCATGTAAACATCTTAACAATGCAGTTTATTAATGAAAACACCCAGTCAGATATGTTTTGTGAATATTAAATTCCACATTGATGTACACCTGGGTGTCTACTAGGAATTGATATTTGTAGCAGACTCTGACCCCGGCATTATATAGGATGCTTTGATTTTGGAACAGAATGCAAATGCTACAACTTTGTAGTTGATTAATTAATGTATTTTCCATTAAGAAGTGTAAATTTGTCTTTGAAGCTTCAACGCCTACCAGGAAATTGTCTGCTTTTAGCTAACCTGTACTCTGCTTTAGGTGGGTATGGCTGCAAGGATCCTATCACAAGGTTCTGTATTGCAATATTGTGCATTTCATCTCACACAAATGATACAAAATAAAAACGAATGGAGTTACACTAGTTGCAGAGCTGAGTAATGAATAAAGTCATAAAGAGGCAGCATTCAGCAGAGCCAACGCCAGGAATGGGCAGGGGAAATAAAACGGGAAGTGAAGGAGTCACAAAGAGAAAAACTAGAGGAAAGGCTTTCACAGATAAAAAGGAAAAGAAACATTTCAATACAGAAAAGGGTTTTTATGAAGGAATAACATGGCCAACAATTTTAGGCAGATAGCTGTGTTTGAAAGGAAAAAAGGACTCTGTTTCAGTCTTATAATAATTGAGCAGCCCCTTCGCCATAGAACCAGCTTATTCCCATTACAACCATGCCTCAAATGTTTTTGTCAGTACAAATGCATCCTTGGGCTACAAGATAGTAGGGTTAATGGTTAATGGTTAGTGGTAAAGTCACATGTTACAATTGTTTTTATTCTTCCTGGAGTATCTTATTTTAACTTCTCATTTAGTCGATGTTCTGCTACTAACGTATATCTGTACCCATCTTCCACACTTACCAAAAGGACGGGGCTGCTCATCCAGAGCCCGCAGTAGAGGCAGAGGGGGCTGGGGGTTCGGGGGGGTGGGAGCTCGCCCAGCCCTGCAGCGAGATGGCCAGCGCTTCTTATCCTCTCCCTGGGCAGGCAGGGCCGCAGGCAAAAAGGCACAGACTAAAACATGGCACACGTAAAAAAATGCCAGCCTGAATTTGATTTCAGCCAGAAAGGTAAACCCATGAATTTTTAGCATTTAGTATCACCTGCTTTGAAAGCTAAAGCCCAGATACATTTTCAAACCTTTTTTTTTCATAGCTGCTCTAAACTTTTATTGTTTGTCTTGAATATTCAACTAAAAGGTTTAAGAAATGTCCATGAAAAAAACCTCAACCCCAAAACAAAGATCTCATGATGCTTTAGGGTAAGAAATTTTTAATCACAAAAGAAACCCAATATTATTCCCCTCTTGCTAACCTTTCCTGACTCTTTTCATAGCCTCTCCCCTTACCTCACCCCCACCCCACACCCCCTCGCCTGCCTGCTCCTGTTCATTTTCTCAACCAATCTTACATTCCACCCCTCCCATCGCCTCCCACTTTGGACACATATTCATGAATGCAAATAGCATCTTCCCAACAAACAAGTAACGGGGAAGAGGATGAAGAGAAGTGAAGGGAAACCCGAGAGCCCTTAAATAAATGATAATATTTACACTCTCATGTAAACCTTAATTCACAGATCTCAAAGTGCTGCGGGGAAGTAGGCATTGTTGACTCCTTTATTATTTGCAGACAGTTCAAAAATTTTGTTTTTAAGAAATCCCTTGTTTTCCTCCTACGCAATTTGTTAACCCTTGGCTGACACTGGCCATGGTGTTGCCGGTAGCAGGCTGAGCAAGTATAATTACCAGCCAGCCAGCTGAGTGTGTTTACACTGAAGAAGAGAAGACTCATCTCACGTTTCCAACCCGTCCACTTCTTCTGCACCTGCGCTGTGCAGCCCACTGCCCTCCACACGCTGCCAGCAGAGCAGCTGCCCGGCTACCGCAGCCATGTGTACCATGCAGTAAGCGTGCAACGCTCATTTCTCTTCTACCAAATGACTTCTGCCCAAAAGATGGATTTGAGAATGACTTAAAATTAGGACTTTTGCCAAAATAAATACTCTCCCACAAACACGCTACTCTTTCAAAGGATATATATGCATTAATTCTGTATAGAATTGTACATTCCAAATTGTGCTGGTTTTGGCTGAGTTAGAGTTCAATTTTCTTCATAGCAGCTGGTACGGGGCTGTGTTTCGGATTTGTGCTGGAAACAGCGTTGATAGCAGAGGGGTGTGTTAGTTACTGCTGAGCAGGGCTTACACAGAGCCAAGGTCTTTCTTGCTCCTCACCCCACCCCACCAGCGAGGAGGCTGGGGAGGCACAAGAAACTGGGAGGGGGCACAGCTGGGACAGCTGACCCCAACTGGCCAAAGGGACATCCCACACCATATGATGTCATGCTCGGCATATAGAGCTGGGGGAAGAAGAAGGAAGGGGGGGGCGTTCAGAGTGACGGCGTAACCATTACGCGTGATGGAGCCCTGCTTTCCTGGGGATGGCTGAGCACCTGCCTGCCCATGGGAAGCAGCAAATTAATTCCTTGTTTGCTTTGCTTGCGTGCAAGGCTTTTGTTTTACCTATTGAACTGTCATTATCTCAACCCACGCATTTTCTCACTTTTACCATTCTGATTCTCTCCCCCATCCCACCAGGGGGGAGTGAGCGAGGGGCTGGGTGGGGCTTAGCTGCAGGCTGGGATTAAACCATGACACAAATAAAGTATTAAACACCACAAACTCCAGTTTAAACATTGCAAATTATTTCATCAATGACACCATTTGTTACTTACTGTTGCAAAATGCTTGGCAGTATCTCCTTTCTGAGTCTTCATCCCTGAAACAGCTTTTGGGCAACTCTAGGTGAGTTACCTAAAGGCGATCTGTTGCCATAAGGTGAGAGAATAAATCTCTTTTCTTTGAACTGACTTTGCATACAACTAATTATCCAACATGCTAATTCTGTATACAACTTTAAACTAAATCTGAAAAATTAACAACAAAATTAAACATTTGATATTTAATAAATCTCAAATACTTTCCTTAAAATATAGATCATGAGCAATTACCCATGAATATCATCTAATATTTCTGCCAGAATAATCAGTAAAGGATCTCAGGTCAAGTGGGGTGCGAGGACAGCCTTCTCCCGAGTGAGCACTACAGTAATTTTCTTATTGCATTAGGCAAACTAGTTTTGCTGCATAGTTGTGAGATCTTGCAATTAGAAGACCTCTCCTCACCACACATCAGAAAAATTTTTTCCTTCTGTCACAGCAACTTCTCCCAGTGACGCCTGTGCCACATAAACTGTTTTGATCCAACCCTACTGTCACCTGTAAAAACTGGGAATGGTTTTGGAGGATTTTAGTCTTGGGAAGATGACACTACGTGATGCAGGAACCATCCCCAATCTCCTTGCGATTTAAAATGAATGTTGGTCCTTGGCCTTCACAACAAATTCTACATGGCGAAATGTAATGCTTTTTTTTTTTTCTTTAACGTAATTGTATTCCCATGGACTTCCTATAGACTTCGAGTTCCCATCTTTAAGATGCACATAATGAGTGACTTCACTAGAATAAGACGACAGTCTCCATCTGTTAACAGCATAGCTTTTTGTAAACTACCGAAAATTAAAATCTACCACAGACGCATAATTACAGTTCCTATTCACTTAGAAGAACTTATATGTACGTATGTATGACATTGTAGGGACCAAGGCACGCAGGCAGTAGCAGCTTTTTAATTGCTTACAGTTCATGCTTCTACTAAAATATTTTTGGCTTTATAAGTGGTAATTAAGGGAGTAATGAGACCAATATTTGCTTTTCCAAAGGAAGACTGCAATAGACACAAAGTAAACCTAAAGAGGAATCCAAGACAGACAGCGTTTCCTCGCGGCCCTCGACCTTAGCTGATATGCAGGGCTTTCCCTGCCTCTTTCCATTAAAAAAACAGAAACTGATGTGAGTGTTTCTACTGTAGTTGTGTCTCTTTACAAAGAAAACATATAACAGCCTTCCAGGTGGGGACACAAAAGGCAGAATTCAAAGGCATTAAATAAATCTCTGAACCTTTGGGCTCAGTGCTGGCAGAAAGATGCTTTGAGCAGTGAGGCAGGGAAAAGTAACCAAGGGATTTAAAAATCAAATCACAGCAAAATATTCTCTGTCCTGTTCGTAAGCTGAATTCATGGAACAGGAATTTGAACGATTCTTGGAAATACAGAGGGATACTTCAGGGATACCTGAACTCCATCATTAACTTTTTTCCCTAAAGCAAACAGATCCAAACTGGCTGATTGCACAAGTCTAAAGAGGGAACGCTACAGCAGAGCCCACCTTGCTCTCAAAGGTGGGTGTTGTTAACTATTAAAATTATTATGAACAATTGCTCTGCACAGGTAACTATAATGTTACATCTCTAAAAAGGACCAATTGATATATATACCTCTGGGTATATATATATTTCGGCTGCTCTCTAAAGCCTCTTCAAACTTAAGCCCAAATATTATACTTATTGATGAGCATAAATTTCCTGGCATAATATGACCTAATTAAGATTTTGAACATTCCTAAGTATCTCTATCACTCTGTGGGGCACAGTCTTAATAATCCATTACTCAGTTAATGCACTTTCATTAAAATTGTTTCAGTATCGATAAAAATTACAATATCGCAAACTTAAGCCTCCCTTTACTTTAAAATTGTTTCTTTGTTTCAGTAACAAGCATAAATTAGTGCAGCAAGAAGACAAGAATTGCTTCTTAATTGTACTGGAAGGAGGTTTTTTTTTTTACCTGAAGGTAACAAGTGTCATTTTGCATACATTAAGATTTAACGAGGTGTCTCTCTTACCACTGATGCGTAACTCAAGACTCGCAGAGTTGTAAAACTGTAACTTTATGCTAATTTCAATAAATTATGTATAGCCCATTTACAAATACGTTACGTGCTGTCCTTGATCCCCACATCATGCTTGGATTGGTCTCCTCTTTATTTATCGGCTTGGTCTCCACAGGCCTCATAAACAGTTGCTGGTTACAGGAAATAAGATTTGACTTACCAGCCTTCTCCCCTGTAGTCGCAGCAGGGGTTTCACATGCCGTGCACCACGGTAGCACTTTGTTTTGTTGTTACGTGAGCTTGAAAAAAGTCCACGAACTGCTTTATTTGAAAAATATAATTGAATAAAGAGGATGAAATACAGAGCTTGTGATATTCAGAGATATTTAAAACAGACATTTAAGAATAAATATTATTTACTACTTTTCTACAGTCTGAAGCCCTTCATCAAATTGACCTGTGCTTGCAGTTATTCTTTTCACTGAAACTTAGTATCAGGAATAATGACGAAAACCCTTTTTCACCCCAGGTGTGTTAAGGACAACAGGGCACACTGCACCCAGGACGAAAGCCTGCCCGAGGCGCTCGCTGGGAACTGCAGCCTGCCCGGACGAACGGTGCTGGGGATGTGGGTAGGAAGGAGCAGCCCTGGACATGCCCCTACTCCTGCAAGGATGCTTAATGTACGCTCCGACGGCTACAGCGAGGCCTGGGGCAATTGAGCATCAGTTTCTAGATGTGGTGCCTTGGAAACACGTGGCTACTTCTCACGGATGAACAAGTAGTGTGAGGAAGTACAAGCCCTGGAAAATGGGAACACAGTGAACTATCAAGGTTCCCGGTGAAGTGACTGCACACATCAAAGAAGTGTACAAGACTCGATCCAACCCCCTCCGCTTTTACTCATAGAAGTAGTCCACATAAATGCTGTTACCTGTTGCAGTTTGCCCTTTGTGCCTGTGGTACGTCATGCACTTGCCTGCAGAGACCAAGCGCTCTTATGTAGCAGGCCGTTACGGAGATGAAGACAGCAAACCATCACAGCAAAGGGTAGCGTGAGGAAAGAAAAACACACCCCGTGTATTTGTAATGGAGCATGTTAATGTCTCTCTTTTACGGACTTCCTGATAGTTCCTCTGAAAAGTCACTGCTGCTTGTTGCGTTAGCCCCACCATTTTCTGAAAGGTGAGGTATTTACTGTGCGGGCAGGTTCAGCTACTGGATTTGCACTTTGAAGATTAAAGAAGACCACAAATGGTACTAACGCAAAGCCAGCATGATCTGTTCAGGAGGCATATAGAACAGTTTCCAGCACCTTTAAACAAAATGCATGAGGCTAATTATGTCTGATAATAGCATAATAATGGCTGATGTTTGTCTAGCACATTTCACATGAAAGGGGGTTAATCTGTTACAGCACGTTGAAGATGTAAGAGAGATACAAATGGTTAAGAGCAATTCCTGGTAAAGGACAAGTTAGCATTACCTGGGATAGATACCACACCGTATGTGAAATACCAACACGTCTCTATTTTACAATCCTTATTTTAAACTTTCCAGAAATCAGGTGGTCCTGAGCTTAAAATTGTGCTTTGAAGGGGAGGTCAGGGAGATGCCCATTTTGAACAACCATTTCTGAGAACTTCCGTTACTTGAAAGTGCTTTCTTAAAATAAGTGATTTAGGGCAGCTTTATCCATGCCAGTAGGCACAGGGGTGGCCAATTTAAGAAAGCTGAAAAACTTTCTGCAGAGTTGTTCAAGATGTGCCACCTCTCAGTCAGGCAACAGCATCAGGTCACCTCTACCCATGGAGCCGTTCCCTCTCACTCCCTGCCAACCAAACCCTTGGTCACCCGGTCAGGCTGCCCACAGCACTCCAGCTCACGCTGCAGCCATTTGAAAGAACATTTGGGCTAACACAACCCGCAAGGAAATGGTGGAAACCTTCCTGCCCTAGCCACAGCCCTTGCTGGGATGCTCTTTTTGGAGCTGAACCCCCCAGATTGCCATCAGTGCAGAGCATCCCCCCACCAAACACCTTCCCCCACCGCCGCCCAGGCAGCGGTGCCGCACCAGGTCCCAGGGCAGCCCACCCGCAGCGCGCCCATGCTGGCAGAAGAGGTGAATTCTGCAGGTAGGAGCAGACACAGGGCTCACACCGCTCCGGGCACCACAGGCGGCTGCTGCTCCCCGGGGTGCAGGAGCAACCCAGCACATCGGGGCTGCTGACCCCATGCAGCTGTCCTGGCACAACGTGCCAGCGCCCACAGAGGTGGAGCATCACAGAATCACAGAATGGCAAGGGTTGGAAGGGACCTCGGGAGATCATCTAGTCCAACCCCCCTGCTAAAGCAGGTTCTTCTAGAGCATGTTACACAGGACTTCATCCAGGCGGGCTTTGAATATCTCCAGAGAAGGAGACAACCTCTGGGAACAAACATGGGAGCCACAGCTCAGTGATGAGGAAGGGCTGGCAGGGCTGGGGTATGGCACAGCCGTGCCGCTAAGCCCCCTAAACCACACATCTGGCAGCTTGGTGGTGGTCTGCAAGGACAGGCAGGCAGGGAGGGAGGGAAGGGGGGTGAGGGCTGAGGTGTTCTCGGCACAAGTCACACTTGTTATTTTGTGTAAGCTGGTCCTCACTCTCGACCACCAGCAAATCCAGCTGTGCTGTAATTTGTTGCCACACAGAAATGTTCACCAGATGTAACACACAGGGTGAGACGTGCAGATCTCATCATCTCCAAAAAGTTTACAACCGGCCAGAAGGAAAGAAAGTTCACGGACCTGGAGATTCAAGGCGTAACATGCTGATGCTTTGTCTCATCCACAGATCCCGGTGATACAGTAGAACTGTTCACAGATAAGAAAATGCATAGGGGTTTTTGTGGGCTTTGGATTGCAGAGATTGCAAGAAGTGTTTGCAAGATACAGCTCCACCTTTTCTTATTTTTTCTGTTCTGAATTAGGACAATCTGGACGCTAAGGCCATTTCTGCCACAGTATTAACTCTGACAGGTGGAACAAGCCTCACTAAAGGCATTTTAACCTTGGCTTGAAATTCAAGAAGTTAAACTGTGGTCTTAGAGCTACAGCGGAGTTCCTAGAGATGACTCCTTCAGTGCTACAGAAGAACAGGGAACCAAAACTGGCTAGATAAGCTACTCTCCCTAGACTTAATTTCTCTAGATAATGCAAACAACAGTTGATGCTCATACTCTTGGCCATCCACCCATTTTGTATTTTTTATATGTTTAGACTGATTTTTAGTATTGCAGTCCTCAGGGGTTTTTGGCATGATACTCCAAACCTTGTCAATACTGACTGGCTGTCTGCCAGGCAGCTCTTCATCAACGCCACGCTTCTCACACTAATACTTCTCCTCCAGATTTAGGTATTACTTCCTTTCTGAGAATATACTCACAGTTTCACAGGAACACAAATAAGGAATTCAGCAGACCTAGACAGTAATTATTTTTATTAAAAAAATTTGAGGGTTAGCACAACCTACCTGCACTTGACTTTCTGTTTCAGCCTCCATATATTAATAATTCTTGCCTTAACAATTGTTCTGAGACCTTGCACACTACAACATATCAGTTTGATCACCGTTTTCTCCCTTCTTACATGGATAACTTGCTACACTCCCTATTTCCAGTCCTGTTGTCTCCCTCTTGGGCTGGCAGACATTTAAGCCATCTGACCCCCCAATTCCCTCTGCCCATTATTTCAGAATTTTGGCTCACAAGTAACCACCCTCCCAGCACACTGCAGCTCTTGCCACCATTTCAGATATGGTCCATATGTTCCCACACCACTGACCCTAACAGCTACCCTACGTTTTCCCGCAGGAAGAGCAGTCTTTTTCTTTTTTCCCACTCCAAGATGCAGTGTTGACTTTGTGATCAACAGGAGACACAGATACCCACATAGCCAAATTTCTTTTCGTGGTAAAAAAGGAAGAAACCATTTGAGCAACATTTAACACATCCACTTATTAAAGCCCACCATGGAGTAAATCCTCCCTGTGCTAGGTGTATAAGCAAAGACAAATTTTCTGCTATTTAAAGACAAAACACACACCTATCATTTCCACAGCCAGAAAAGGGTTGTACAGAGGATTTGGTCTGGTTTATGCTTGTGAGCCTTTTGAGGCTCTGGGCTTTTGAACATAATATCACTTTTTAAAATTCTCTTTTTTCAGGTAGATGTTGGAGGTGAGGACTGCCTTCTAGAGCGTGTCACCACCTCAGCTGCTGTCACATCAAATAACAATGTGTAAGAGCACACTGTATCTAGGATTGCACGTGCAGCCTAGGAACTCGCTGGAAACCCTTATTCACCAAATGCAGTTGCATACAAAGCAGCATGTCAAAAATGCCTGAGAAACAAAATGGGGGACGCTTTCAGTCATTACAGTAAATACTTTCCTACCTGACTGCAGAGAAAATTTATTTAGTGTGTCATGCAGAGCAGGTGGCGAGAAACTGACTGCGGACGCTTTGCATTCAAACCCTAACCAAAACCAACCCCCTGAAAGGTATCTGCTGAGTTCAGGATTACTGCTCACAGCCAAAGACACCAGCAGACGGAGCCAGCTGAGGATGGCTGCTAAACTTGCAGCGGCAGGTCTCCTGTGCCCACCCTGAGATAAAACACCAGGACAGAGGAAGCCTCTGAGGAGGAAGAAACCAGTCTGTAGCCCTTGAGTACAAAACCAGAAGCCGGAAAAGCTCACGGGAAAGTCCTCCCAGCTTTCCTGGGAACTCGGTCAGGCTTGCCGGCACAACTTGAGCCTTGCCCAATAGAGAAATCACTGGGTAGGAAAACCAGCATGACAAATCTCGGAGACCCTGGAGAATAAGGAAGCCACTCTACCACCTCCCACCTTTAAGCCCTTTCAATTAACTTTGGTTTTCTTACATTTGATTCAAACCAGCTTGTATAATTTATTACTTATATTTTGTAGAAGGCCAGTACAGTAAACACAGGCTTGTATTCAATAATAGCGTACATAAAGGTAATCGGGAACTTGGAGCTGAAATTAGGTATGTCAAGCCACTCATCGCATCCTGATGGAACAACATAATACTCCAGTGTCTCACTGGCCATATAATCAGGGTTTTGTCATTTGAGGCCTTCAAGAGAAATGGAGGCAGATCACTCAAGATGCCTTTCTGCCTAAAACCCCAAGGAGCCAGGAAACAAGGTTAGAGTTGGAGGTAGGCATTTGGGACCTCCCACTTCTTAGAGAATGGTGGTTTGTCAAAACCCTTTGTGATTCATGCATTTTTTAACAATAAAACTTCTGAAGAAAAGGTTTCTTGGACTGGGAATTGGACTGTTGTTCAAAAAAGAGGAAAGGGTTGTGGGATGTGAGCCCAGAAAGTTTAGTTCATGAGTAACTCCCAGTCAGGCTGACTGTACATCGTCTTCTAACCACAGCTATTCCACGCAAACAGCTGCGGACAGGGTCATTTGAATAGCAATTGCTCAAGAGCTACTTGAGCTCATTTTCACTTGAAAAGATTAGGAATTGATAACCAGAGCCGCTTTGGAGCAGAGGCAGCCATCTGGCAGGGGCCTGAAGACACACCTCATTTAGAATCATAGAATTTAGCTAACGCAGTTGCCCTTCATGCATGCCATGAGAAGTGACCAAAATTTTCAATAGCAACCAGCATATCAAATTTTGTATGTTTAACACCAAGTACCAATTGTCTGGTGAGTAAGACTACAAAGGAAACACACTAAGATTAGAAATGTATATTTTATATTCACTTAATGGTCAGAAAATAGAGAAAAAAATAGCTTTTTTAATGTTGCCCATATCGGATGTGTATCACTCTTGGATGCAAAAAGAATTGAAGTCCCATGTATAAAAGAAATTTTGCATCCTAATAATAGCAAGTCACAGCAAAGCTCAGGAAATTAAAAAAAAATCATTTATAGGCAAATAAAATATAAAGGTCATAATAAACAAAAGTTTAAAAGTTAGAAGTTCAAAGAAGGGAAGGAGGAGAGAAAAAAGATAATGGGTATGGACAATAATTACAGTACCACATGAAGAATGTAGTTAAATACAAAGCTTAACATGCTTTCAAACAAAAAACCAACCCACAAAAAAAAACCCCAGAAAACCAAACAGATGTACAGAGTTTCCAATTTTGATAATTTCCTTAAACATGTCTCTTCTACTGACTCATAGGAGTAATTTGAGGACAACACTTTTAAGACATGCTCCCATGGAAACACCTCCCTCGTGCTGTTGCTTGCCATATATTCCAGATGCATAGGCAAACTATAAGATAAGTCCACCTTTCTTTGAGCATTAATTTATTTTAAAATTCCCTTTTCTCAACACTACTGCTTTTACATTCAGATGTTTAAATCTGATTAGATCTAAGAGTGACTGTTTATAACAATAACAAGCAATTGCCAAGAAAAGGTAAAAAGTACTTATGGATGTGATGAGTATCATCAAAGAACTCAAAGATCTGTAGAGTTTAATGGCATTATTAAAAGCTGGCACTTCTAGTGATATAGACCAACAAGAAAGTACGTTACCTTTCTAGAGCTGATCTTAATTTCCTCCATTTAGAAAAATCCAGCTTCTCTGTAAATCCCTTATTCCCACTGGAGAAGAAGAAAAAGATGACGTTTCTAAATCTGGTATTCATCCAAATGCTAGGCAATGAGACAAAGTAAAATCAGTTCTTGAAAGTTTGAAAAATGTTGAGATGAAGTGAGAAAGAGGGCACGCTTTCAGCCAGTCCTGTCAATATGGGAAATTGCCCTCTAGTAGCTTCCACTCCATAGAACAGAAATAAAGGATGTTATTGGTTTTACATGGAAACACACATTGAGTACTTACTTCAGAACCAGGACTTTAACTGCAAGATATAGCTACTGATCTGTGACTACTTTCAGTGATTTCAGCTTGCATTCCTTATTTCAAGAGGACCCAACT
Organism: Gorsachius magnificus; assembly: GCA_034008185.1. Classification (NCBI taxonomy): domain Eukaryota; kingdom Metazoa; phylum Chordata; class Aves; order Pelecaniformes; family Ardeidae; genus Gorsachius; species Gorsachius magnificus. The sequence continues at coordinate 62,828,416 of CM067084.1, forward strand.
ACAGATGTGATATGTTTCGTTCTCATAGTTCTCTTGAGCTAGTTCCTTGTTCTCATTCTTTCCCTCATCTTCCCAAGTGTAAAGACTGTCTGATCACCGGAGCAGCAGAAACACTGATGTTCCTTTCTAGTCACTAGAAAAAACATGCATACCTTCAAAAACTGTTTTATGCACCTACATAAAAAACTTTATCTAAAATAGATTGATATGCCTTCTGTGGACTGGAGGCAGCCTGGACTATTACTGATCTCTTCAGAGGCTAAACTCAGTGAAATGAATGCTAGCATAAGGACTTGATGACTTTAGACACAGCAGCAGTGAGGCTTCTTCTTGGGAGGGTGAGGCTTCCTGAGAGAAGAGGACTAAACAGACCAAGCCCACTCTTAAGGCAGTGGGGTAAGGCCAGAACAGAGAAGAAGCAAAGCACTGAGAATATTAATGGATTGTCCCTCCAGAAAGAGAAGAAAATGGAGGGAAAAAACCCCACCAGTTGTGATGTAGGCTGGATGGCAGTCTCAGCTTGCTGTCTACCAATGACCTTTACAGAGAACTGAGATACAGTTGCATGGCCCATGGAGTCAGTATTTAGGTTTGTTCACCTACTGCCAAACCAGCACCAGAACTAAAACAGCGTAACTGCATCACCTAAGTAGTGCTGTGGAGAGGACGCTGCCATTAGTCTGGAGGCAGTGCCATCCTACAGCAGCAACACTCTTCGGGCGCCCTTGGGCTGCAGCCACATTAGCGCGCTGTACCACACTCACCTCCCTTGGCAAGTCCAGCTAGGACAATGCACAGTGCTTTGCAAACATCAGCAGGTATCACAGGGATGAAGAAAGGTTGGGTGTTGACTTTTGAATTACACAGTTCAGGAAAGAAATGTCATGGGGTATTTAAACATAGTACATACTCAGGAACTCTAATTTATGTCCAGCTCATAAGACGGAAACAAATAACAGTGCTCCAAACCAAATGGCAAGCAAAGCATGACAATGGAAGATTCCCCGTTGCTCAACTGTTGATTGTACATGCTGCAGAAACCTCAGCTTTGCCTCTGGTGACAAACAGCATGAGAGGTATGAGGAGATTACAAGCCAGCGCTCTGTGATTGCAAGCAAAAAAAAAAAAAAGACAGAAAGGGTAAATTGGACATTTCCTATTGATGAAGAGATGCCATTCTCAGGAAAACAGCTAAGTCCATAAAACATGTAGTGCAGCAGAAGCAGTTAAGAAGCTCTTCTTCCCCTTTTAAGTAGTTGGGGGATTACACCTCTGTACAACTAAGATCCCAAACCAAGCCAAACCTAAGCAACATTGCTTGACTTTAAGCAAGTGAGAGGAAGACTGGGTTTAAAATAAAGACACCCTAAAATATGCATATCTTCTCTAACTCCACGGTTTTCATCTTTCCACAGTAGTGGAACATATTAGGTTAAAAAAAAAAAAGCCTAACAGACTAATAGCCAGCAGCCTCCTGTTCAATATAAAAAGTTGTCCAGCTTCACCATTCCCATCAGCGTGCTTACATCGGTCTCCTTTAAACAGAGCATGGATACCTCTGAGGGAGCAGAATTTAGAGGAATTAAGTGGCGCTGCCACATCAGTGCTAAGCCGTGTCTGAACAACCAGGTCATATGTGATAGGGTGCAGCATTTTTGTAATGCAACTACCTTAATTTTGGATCCAAGCATGCAGTTCTGTGCAAAGGCACTGTTTATGAATAGATGAGCTTGGGTTGGCACTACTTCAGGTCTTTCATGTGCCATCATCCAGTGGCTGGCGCTGACCTGTCCTCTGTGAATTAGAAGCCCAAATTCCACAGACATCTAATGAGACTGGTTTTGACATTACCAGGGGTTTCATTTTACTGTGACAAACACTCCTCTTCTGGCCAAAACAGTCAAGTTACAGGCACACGTGAGGAACCACAACATCCCACATTCCAGGGTACTTCTTCAGCACCCTTTATTCTCATAGCCGTTTGTATGGTTGATCACCAACAATCTTCATGTCTCTAAGTATAATTAAAAATATATACTAGAACAGTATAATAACAATAATATACATTTAGCATAATAAAGGTAGTTCCATTTTTAAAAAGAATAAAAATAGAAGCTAGCCTTGTAAGAGAAGAGGCATGGATGGGACTGCGGGCTGAGGTACAGCTCTCCACACGTGTTGCACAGCAGCAGGACTCCCGAGTCAGACCTTGCAGCCATGCAGGTTCCAGAGCAACATAGAGGATGCTCATAATTACCCAACAAGAGGCTTAACCTGGGAGGCACTGGTGGCATTAAATACTAAAATCTAGGCTCTATGCGTTTGCTTGCGCTTCAGCACAAAACCACTGCAGAACCAGCCCTCACCTTTCCTGTGGCCCTGTAGCCCTACTCGTTAGATGTTTCACCAAGCACAGATAATACGTTTTCTCCATAATTTATAACACTCCTGTTCGGAGGGTTTTGCTAAGAGCTACTTATTTTGCTTTTGTATTTTATCCTCTGTGCTGATAGCCTCATAGCCAACAAAGCAGATGGAGCTGAAATACAGATGCAAATATGTAAGAAGAAAAGTGATGTTAATGGACTCCCCCATTTGACAGAATGGGAGAACATGAACAAGGTGTGCTAGAATACTTTTTTCTACATCAGTTCTACTTTTCTTCTATTTTGCAGTATCTGAATGACCAGATGCCTCCAGCTGGGGTGGCAATGTACCGCAGATAAAGATAGACAAAGAAGCTGAGAAGCCTAGATTTTTTCTGGCCTCTGAAAATGTCAAATCCTGTGGTCTAGGCCTCTCTTGAACATTTAACATTGCTTCATTCCTGCAAAGTATCACAGAAGACAGCTTTATGATCCAATTTTAAAAAAGTGGTTTGTTTGAAAGGTTTGCTAGCCTTTGAGATGAAGTCAGCTTAGCTGCAAACCTATATATCAAAGCTTCATTTGATTACAAATAAAAAATCCAAATAAAAAGGCCAAACAAACAGGCAAACCTGAAGACACACACTCAGGGTTCACAGGTTCTCTCTTAGTTTTCTTTGGCTTTGTAGTCATGATTATTCGTTACTATTTTTAGCACCAACAATGTGCTTCTCGGAATATTAACGAAACAAGCAGAGTTGCATTCCTACAACGAAAGGAAAATCAAACAGACAATACAGCACCCCAGCCTAGCTCTAGGAAGGCTATGCACTATGGAAAGAGTAAGTCCAAGTAAATGAATAACACCCCCTGTGAAGTCTGCAAGTACCATGCCTTGACCAGACGTGTGCAGGCACAAGCTGGCCTACAACAGGACCCAACTATCTTGATTCCTGGGCCAGCGATCAAAGGGCGTGTTTCTCCGTCAGCAATGCAGGCTCACCACCCACTGACTTCTCAGGGAAGAGCTGAAGCTTTCACCTTTGCAACCAAAAAGAAAACAATATCCAGAGAGACGGCTCTGGACAAAACAGCCTTGGCAAGAATCACAGAATAGAATCATAGAATCGTCTAGGCTGGAAAAGACCTTTAAGATCAAGTCCAACTGTTAACCTAACCCTGCCATCCCACCACTAAACCATGTCCCTAAGCACCTCATCTATCCTTTTTAAATACCTCCAGGGATGGGGACTCGACCGCTTCCCTGGGCAGCCCATTCCAGAGCCTGACGACCCTTTCTGTGAAGAAATTTTTCCTAATGTCCAACCTAAATCTGCCCTGGTGCAACTTCAGACCGTTTCCCCGTGTCCTATCATTCGTCACCAGGGAGAAGAGGCCGACCCCCACCTCGCTACAGTCTCCTTCTGGGTAGTTGTAGAGGGCAATAAGGTCTGCCCTCAGAAGAAATTACTTTGGGAACAATAACAAATGAACGCTGAGTTTTAAACCTTCATAACACCCAGAACCACAGGTAGCCTCAGCAGTGACCAATTTAGCACTGCATGCTCAGGATAGGTAAAGAATTGGTCTCATTCTGGAAAACTGAGAAAGTTGAGAGAGTACAACCGAGTGAGCACTGCTTTGCCTAACACACACTGCAGGTAAGAGGGGCAAGTAAAGGGCTGCGTTTCCATGTCCTCACTCACGGTAAGCAGCACCTTTCTCACTACAGTATGCCTATTTAAATCACTTGGCCTATAGAAAAGATTTCTCAATATAAATATCAGAATCTAATGGATGTATTTTCCATTTACAGACCTGGACCTGCTCCAGAAAGACAAGAGGAAAATCTCCCCTAGTAATTCTGAGAGGGAGAACAAGCAAAGCATATTTAGGTGATTTGTCCCTGACAGAGAAAGAAGCAATGACACTGGCATTAGTTTATTAATAGATGGGAGGCTGTTATCCACTCTACTTTCTCCTCCAAACCAGAGACCGCAGCTGCCATACCTTGTTGCTTAATTGCAATGATAATTTTAATTGTTTCCGTACCTGAGAACAGCATACAGTTCTATAAAAGCAACAACCAAGGGAAAATTTTGTATAGATCTAAGAGGGAATGATTATTTATTATCTCCTCCAATTTGCGCAACTGCAGTTTCTGAATTTGACCAAATGACTTCGCATCAAACCCACAATTTTAGATTAAGTTGAAGCATCTAGCTCACAGAAAATACTTAGTCTTGGTTTAAAAAGACAAATCATGAGAAAGCCAATACATCCCTGAACTAACTGTTTCCAGGGTAAATGATCCTCACAGTTAAAAATGTGAACTGTATTCAAAGCCTCTCTCTGCCTAGCCTTAAGATCTTGAATATTTTTCTTGATGCAATAAAATTAAATATCTGGTACTATTCAAGTTCTAGCTTAAGCATACTTGAAATTGTGTCTGCCAACCTGCCAAACTGAAAAATTCACATAGGAGTTAAAAAAAAAAAAAGATTTTAAGGGCAGAGCAAGTAATTTTTCCAAGATACTTATTTCCTTCAGAACTGAATGCTATAGTCAAATGCATGCACAAATCTGTTTCATTTTCTGTATTCATCCTAGCATGTTTACAATTAGAAGATAAATTCAAATGGGTTTCAAATTGCAAATAGACATTCACAGATAAGAAATATAAATTATGCTATCATGTGGAAGAAAAAACATTGCAAAAATTAAAGGATAATTTCTACATCTATTGGTTTTGTTCTATGGTTTCTCCTCTGTTATTTACCTTGTACATTCCTACTACCAGATCTTTCCCACGTCAGGTAAAATTTTTATGTGTGTATTTACATTGAAGATTACGACAGCAGTGGCTGAAAATCGGTACGTGTACTAACACACTTTTTCCATAGCTGGTAAAATTTTAATTCATCTCCACTGTCTATTTACATTTGAAACTGCATCACCTGGGACCGACTGACACCAGCTATGCTGCCTGTTGGTCAACAGACTCAATTCCCAACGGGTAAGCAGCTGAATCACACAAACCTTATTCACATTCCAGCTCTGTTCACAAACCCTCAGTTGTAATGTCACTAGAGATGCACTGAGAGACTACACTATTCTTTGCCTATAAAAGCGGTTCCTTCCAGAGAGACCAGATCAATATCATGGCTATGGAGATAGTGCAGTCCCTCTGCCTCAGACCAGATTTCTGTAAACCCACAGATGACAACCAAGAGTCTTTTTTTGTTACTATATTTGCTTTTTTATCATCTTTGTTCTTTATATAGAGTACTTACGGATATAATAACAAAGGGGAGTTTGGTAATAATGAGGGTCAGGTTATGCACAGATGCCCCACAAGAGATGAAGGGTGCAAGAGGCCCCTCCCCTGCCCCCATGCAGGAGGGTGGTGTGGCTGGAGACCCATAGGTGCTGCACCTCTGCACCCACGGGCACAGCCCAAGGCGGGTACCTGGGCTCCCCTGCACAGCACCTGCCAAGGACCAGACAGGGCAGGAGAGATCAAAAAATCCCTGCCACGCACTGCGGAGCAGCCATCTGCTTCTAACCCCAGTGATGAGCGAGCAGGCAAAGGGTTTGTAAAGGGGGTCCCATACCGCCTGCCCACACCAGCCCAGGTTTGTCAAAGGTTGGCGACTCCAGAAGCAGGATTTCTCAAACTTGTTGCTGTTATGTCTATACTTACCAAACAAAAGGTATTGGGCCACACCCTATCTCACGCTAAGTGACATTCAGATGTAATGCAATATTTAATTTCATGAAACCTGTCTTGCCAAAGTTTGCAATGACCTCAGCCTAGGCACTGCATCCTCACCTTCCTTTGACAACATGTGCTTGCACTCTTCTGCATAGGATGTTGCCTGCGTTTTGCTTCCCTGCCAGCCTTCTGCTTTTTCTTTTAATTCTCTTACAGTTCTGATAAAAGATGTTTGCCTTCCCAAGTCCTCTGCCACTCTGTTCCACTTTCTGTTAGTGTCCTACAGGTCTTTGACCTTGGTTTCTTTCTCTTCACCTTCAAAAATTCCTCCTAAAATCTCAAATGCAAACAAATTAGAACTACAATTTCCATGCCACAGAAGTGCTAAGGGTAGAGAAGGTTTTATGATTATTTTTTTTTAAGTTAGAATCATTCACAAAATAAAAATAGTGTCTTGTGTTAGAAAGCTTCTCCAATGTTTTGATGACTGGTTTTGTATGTGACTTCCCTAAACTTTTATATACAGCATAAAAAAATTGAACAAGCTCAAGACACAGAGCTGGATTCATCCATGTTCACTCTTACAAGATGCACCTCAGTTTCATAGAGTCATAGAATATCTCGAGTTGGAAGGGACCCATAGAGATCATAGAGTCCAACTCCCCAAAAAACTGGGAAAAAACCCCAGCCCTGGTAGCCTATTATTTGAGAAATGGTATGTTATATAACAAAGACTTAAAAATAACAAGCAGCAGCATAAATTTTACGCACATGGGCTTACACAGCTGTGTTTTGACTTCTGAGTGCTTGCTACAGGTTTTTTATGCTTTCAGTTAATTCCTTGAGAAGTGCACCCATGGGTTACCTACAGAGATAACTGCAGGATGCTATGCTTTGAGTGTTGGGAGCATGGGATTAAAAAGCTATAACTGTTGCAAGGTAAATCTTGGCCCTTCTGAAACAATCTGTGCTGACAACTCCAGCTGGCTAGCTGGTCATGTTTAAAACTAACGTAGCCTATTTTTGAAGCTTGATAGAATATGTAGAGTCTGCGCTAGACGAGAGTATCTCTATGCTTATAGTAACCATAAGCACTCCCGAGCAAAACAACACGAAAGCCTTTAAAAATATCAACAGTAAAAAGAAGTAACAGGTTTTATACTTAAAGTCATCAGAGCTGGCTCCTTCTCAGCCCAGCTCTGGACTCTATGCACTCCAGCCTTGCAAAGCCCACATCGGCCCAAAGGGGCAGGCGCAACGGTCGGTGGAACCAGCACTGGAGCTAGGACGAGGGAAGCCTGGCCTCCTGCCCGTGGTGGCCTTGGTGACACTGCCCACCACTGGGGCAGGGAGCGCCATTTAGCCTGAACAAAGGTATGTAGACAACAGATTGGGAGAGGAAACAAATTAGAGCCTGGCAAGAATCGGTTATCTAATAGCGAAGAGTTGCAGTCATAGCTGGTCATCGGGGTTGGCTAGATAAGGAGATTAGGGTTTAGAAATTAATGAATTGTCTAGGATGAGCAAGAAGGGAGACAGATCTGAGGAGGAGTACTGGTAAGGCTGGTAAAGAGTGAGAGACAGGGCCAGGAAACAGGGAAGCTTTGAATGGAGGAGGAGGCTGGGGAAAGAAATTATGCTTGAGAGGGAGTAAAGATTAGGAAAAAGGGCAATTAGGTGCAATAGGAACCAGCTAAACAAGCAAAATGGGAAAAGATGTTGGGGCACTGATGGGGGACAGGACAAGGGCACCCCAGGAAGGAGAGTGGTGTCTGGGCAGGGGGAGAGGCTTGCAGGTGGGAAGCTCAAAGAACTTGGGTAGTGATTTCCACAGTGAGCTCAGGGGGGCACCCGGGACTGGCTGGAGGAGACCGGTACCTAAAGAGAACAGAGAAGATGCCAAAGCAACCAGGGCACACAAGGGACAGACCTAGGTCAGGCTCAGATTGGAGAGGCGGGGAGATGCGTGACCAGCTTTGGGAGAGGGAGGACACGAAGGAACAATTGAGTCTGTGCCACAAAGTACACAGTTTTCTTCAACCCCTGGGATGCAACCCAGCACTTAGGAGCCTTTTCAGGATTTCCCTGTGTCCAAGCCACAGTGCTACCTTCTATTTTAAACAGCAGCATGCTCGCTTTGAACGGGAGTGGCTGCAGGAGTGAGGAGTTCATATCGCGTTATTAACCACCACCTAGCCCAGAAGCCATTACAGAAGCTTGAGGGGGCTTTGTCCTCACTTCCTGATCTTTGAGTTCAAGTGGTGGTTTTCAACTGAAGTATAATGCTGTTTATTGTACTAACGCTTATTATAGCGATCGAGAACACAGAACCTGAAAAATTGTAAACAAGACCTATCAACAGTATCTAATGATTCACCTAGCCTGGTTAAGGAAGTTGTATAACTCATTAAGTGTATTCCAGGAGTCCGTTTGTCAAAAGAGAGAATGCCAGACAGTTGACTTCTGCAAGGGACAGTTTTTCCTCATTATTTTAATCTTTGAAAAATATTAGAATTACGGAAAAGTATAATTAATCAAATCTGTTTATTGATCACCTTAGTGAAGCAATGAATTAAATACAGTTATCAGAGTAGGAAAGCACTTCTAAATCACTGTTTATCAGCAAAGAAGTCGAGCTCAGAAGAGATCAGCTGAAAGCAAACATTTAGAGATGATCTTGCTGAATTTGTTGATTGTCTTTCTGGTATGGCCCAGCCCCCAGCAGCTATCGACATCCAGCCACAGGGTAAGAACATACAGCCAGTGCAGGGGGAGGAGGACAGGGCTGCACCTTGGTGACAACCTATCCTCAGCTCAGTTTACATCAGCAATGAATGCCAATCATCAGACTGATGTTTTTGAATATATCAACCGACTGTAGACCTGTATTCCAATAACTCTTATTTGTGCTTGAGAGAGCGGGTATTGCATAAAACTGTTTCACTTGCAGAAGAAAACATTTAACTTGCATTTAAGAAAAAAAAAAAAGTCTTTAAGACCACATAAATGACAATTTGAGGACCCAGTTTTCCTGTTATTCTTGGGATATATAATTTATATCCAGCAGGCAAATAGGAACAGTGGTGACAACAAAGTGATTTATTTTTTTTGGAGGTGAATCAAATTCTACTTGTTACGCGTATGCTTACATATACATGTGCAAGCATTCTTTGTGAAAGACAGCTTGATAGCTGCACATCCAGATTGTTATCTTTCAGGAAGGGCAAAACCAAAATGAACCTACAGCAACTATAAAAAATTATTTACTCACTAACCTGCACTGATATGTTTATGCCAAAACCAGATGAGGATCATGCACTCCCCACAAAGGAGGCATTCATTATTTAGGATGCCCTGTAAAACTGCAAGTTGTATTTCCTGGACTTTCCTGTCCCGCCCCTACTTACCCGAGTATTTAGAATGCCTGTGCTTGCGCAAAGCCCCTCAGGTGGTGGTTTAAGGTTTCCCCCAGAGCAATGGGGAGTCACTGTCCCGTCTGTCCCTTGCAGGAGAGGCATTGGTTTTGGTCTACCCCAGTGTGGTCCTTTGTTCTATGATCTAAAACCACCTCAGGTCTTGCATTCCCTATACTCACCTGACCATGGCCCCCTCACAGGGGTGTCTGAATACATCTTCCCGCCCCCCCCCATATCTGCAGCCTCCAATGTTGTTTATATCACACTGAGAGTATTTGTCCTCTATGGTGCCAAATGATCTTAAAGACAAAAGAAACAAAAACTTATTTAGGAAGATTTCAGGTGAGGCTAGGAGACAGAAAACAAAATATCACAAGTGTAGAACACAACCCAGTTGATATTTAGCCTGATACCTTCTGAGATGTTGCCTGAGAGTTCCCAGACATTATCACATTAATTGGAGCCAGGAACACAAGTTTTACAGCACCAACGTGTCAACCACGTGTGGGCCAAGTTCTGAAATTTTCTAAGGCAAGTTAGAGGAGGAGGGAAGGTTGGGTCCCACCTTCCCCTCCCTCCATCAATTTTACAATTAGCATTAGAATTGTAAGTTTAATTTAGTACCACCTTCTTAGTATAAGTGGCCTTAATACTTGATAAAGCTTCCTGAAAACTAATTCTGTGTCAGCTTTCAGTGTTCTCTTATTGTGTGTGGGGTTAGCATCTTAAAAATAAGACAAACAAGTTGCTAGTTTTGCATATGAGCAGGAAGAAACTCCCTAGGTGACACCCCATCTCTACTTTATGACTCTTAACTAATGCCTACGCCTTATCATCACACTGAATTATCTGAAGGCTGAACGCTGACCTCATGTAGAAGATATTATTGGACTTAACTTCTGTTCTGGGGTCTGATCTTCTCATTGAATGGCAAAAATTCTGACATCCTAGATACATGGCTCCATCCTACACCATTTTCTCATCTCACAGCAGTTACAGGCTCAAAACATCAGTAAAATTATCTGAGAATTTTTCCATGTTTAACTATCTTCTTCCAGTGACAACATTTCCAAGTTTTTATTTATTTTTTTATTTATTAAATGATAGCAATATTGTGAAAGTTTTCATAATAAACCATTCAAAAAAATAGTTTTCCTTCAAGGAAACCTGGCTTAGGATGTGTATTTCCAGCAGCAGGTTCCTTCTAACAGCAAATAAAAGAAATAGAAATTGGTAGCACAAATTCCTAACTGTTTCCCTCCTGCAACATCCCTCACACCAGTCAAGTTCCTTCAGACTGAGACCTTGCAGTATGGGATAACGCAGAGTGGCTTCCTCCCCGAGAGAGCCAGAAAACACACACACAAAAAAATTACTCTCATTTGTTCATTCTCCTCATATTTACAGCATCCTCTTCTTCAGAAACAAAGCTCTTATACCTTGTAGGTAAGACCTCGCCATCATCCCTGTTACACACTTGAAGCCCCTACTCTTTCTCTGGTAGCAGAGCTGCTGAAAACAGATCAGGTTTAAGGAGAAGACCATGGAGCATTGGCCCACACACAGGAATCTCAAGAAAGTTTTGTGCTTGGGCTGCCCCATTTGACATGTACCAGAAAGTTGCTAAAACACCCTAAGAAAGATTAGCCACTTCTGGATGCTATTACAGAACCTAGGGAACCAAGGACATGACTTTGTATTTTGAGTCTGCTTTATAATTAATAACAACTTCTTTTCAGGATGCACTTGCATCCACATGTAGGTAGATTGCAATCCAAAATCAGAGCTAAAGAACACTGTTAGCTTCAATTATGAATTCAACACTGGATCAACAGCACATAGCAACTCTGGAAAATCACCCCTAGAACAAATAATTCATAAAGCTTGTGGTGTTTGGGGCTCCATATTCACAAGGACACTGATTACTTTTATCAGTTGCAGGAGGGACTAAGTGTATACACTTACTGAAACACGCACAGTAAACTATACAAACAGGTGGAAGGGGAACAAGTGCTGTGCTGACTGGCATGCTGAAGGTTTTGGTTTTACCTCCATAAAATGAATTAATTTTGGTCTACTCCTCCAATACAGCTACATCACTTTCATGCACATGCTGTGTTTCTGCTCACTCTCCTACCTTTTACTTCAGCAGTGTTTGCCTCCTCCGTGTCTGCACTTCAGGGGTGCTGCAGAGCTCAGGAACTTAAATATTAGCAGTTATGTATTCTACAGAAGTATCAGGAATCGAATATACCCACTCAAGAAACCTTACGCATCTTACTATCTGCAGCCTCCTCTGGAGAACAGTCGTCCTCCGCCTCTTCTTCTGGGACTACTTAAAGGAGATGAATCAACTCATAGCTCGACACACCTAATTATTACAGGCTGCTAACATTCAAGGATGCTGTCAGATAAAGAAGAGGGTGTAGCCTCCATGTGAACGTGCTTTCCTGCTCTCAAATCAAAGGCCTTCCTTTAATTAGAGTCATCTAATTAATTTAGGTCCAAATGAAGCTTCGCAGGCAAGGGCAAATCCAGATGAGGCATCATAAATAAGCAATACAAATCACTCATTCATCCTATAATTATTGGATGTTTTCAAAACAAGCCTTACAAGGAGGCTGAGGTCCCCTATTGTTTCTATCAGGAAAGGAAGAAAAATCTTCTTTAATCACCTTAGTTTGAAATATATTTATATAGAAGATGACTAAATGAATAAATACAGCAACCTAAAATGTTTAGAAAGCAATTAAGAGAGATTTTTTGAATTATTTAAAACAGCTAAAGCTATTAGAATGATGGGCAATCAAATCCTTCCCCTTGAAACAGTTCTGGCAATTAATCTGTATTTCCTGATTATAGAAAGGCTGCTCATATTTTTAATTTAGGAGTTCTAACAGAGGGAACCATTAATCCACTCTAAACATCACATTTTGCTGCAGTCAGAGATTTGTACTGGATAAGTTTACCTCAGTGGTGTTCTGGTACCCAGTTGTGGTTAACTGGCTGTCTAGCCAATACTTAGCTACCAGTTTCCCATTTGCTTTGGTCCAAACTATCTTTCAGTACACACTATCCACTAATCCAGGAAGGAAGGGATGACAAAATGAGTCCAGCATTATTTTTCCAATCTTTCTTTTTTGGGGCAGCAAAGAGATGCAGCTGAATTGTGCTTTATTCTTCCAGCAACATAAGGCAAATGAGATGAGGAGAAAGAAAGAGCCGCAGCACAGTGGGATTTCTGCAGCAGGAAAACTGGCTTGACCCTCTCTCTGTGCACCTGACCAGTGCTCACCTCCAAGGTAGCACTGCTCACACAAACTATGAAAATGCAACAATTGCTCTGGGAAAAAAAAAAAAAAAACAAAACCACAACCAAACCAACCACACTCATGCCATGGCTTAGAAGGAAAACCCCTGTGCAAGTAAAGAAAGAAGGAAAGAAGGAATAGGGGCTCTATTCTCATCTCTCGACTCCCACAGCCCACCAGCCTTAGTTTCTCTGTGCTAGCACATAGTACGCTACTTTTCTTCAAGTTCTTTCAGAGATCTTCTACAAAGCATCTTGAGACAGCAACCAAACAAGTGAATCAGACACAAATTTAGAAACTGTGATGCTAATGAAACATTCACAGCAACTTTGCCATTTAATCTGAATCCAAACAGAGGTAAAATCATTCTCCCCTCTTGATCTGGCGAGTTCAGACAAACCCTACCTTCAGTTACAGCAACTATTTGAGTGAAGAAGTAGATTATAAATGACCTCAGAAGATGGTCATTAAGCTTTTTCAAAAGGCAGGCCAAACAAGTTTTTAGAGAGAAGCAGTATTTGGCTTGTTGTTGGTTTTGTTTTTTTTTTTTAACCAATCATTTGCTGTAACAGACAAACTTTCAGAGACTGAAGCAGCACTTTTCTTCCTTAAAGCAACTCTGATTTTTCTAGCTACATCTGTTGGCCTCATAAAATATATTAGTTTCTCCCTATAAATATTCCCTTTCAGAACATCACAGATGTATCAAAACTACTGCTAACAACTGATGGTGATAGGTTTGTATACTAAAGAGTCATTTTAGAACTAACTGTGAAGGACGATTAAACCTGCATTCTGAAGTGCCAATAACACAGCCACAGCATTTCGGGCTGCACAAACGAAGACAGTACAGATTTAAACAGGCCAAATGAAGTTGTTAGTAAGCAAAGTACATTTTCCTCAAAGCACTTTTAGGATGAACTCCAAATGGTCAAAAGCATGGGACAAGATTATTGACACTGGCTGACCTACACACCTTCGTATCAGAAGATTTCCAAGTGCAAAGATTAGGTCAATAGAGAAAGTGTAACGAGGCCTCCGGCAGGTCGTTAAGCAAAAGACACCGGCGTTTGAAGTGCACATCTGATATAAAGAAAAACATTGGCTGAAGGCTCCCAGAAACACACATTTACTTAAGATGAAGACAAGCAGGAATTCAATAGCAGCTTTTACAGTTAGAGAACAATGAATCCTGTAAATATTTTCCACTCATTTAATTAAGAACAAATCCACCTAATCCACATTCTCATTTTCTGCATTTGCTCTCTATTCTTATTGTTGCAAACAATTTGACTAGGTGAGATATTTTTAGGAACTGACTTTTAAGCAATTACTACAAAGAGATCACTTTGAACTTACAGTGCTGAATATACACGCTGAAGGCAGACCACACAAACGCCACCTAAGCAAGTGGCCGGGGAAAAAAAAAGCGATTCTGTGTAGTCAAAACGTGCGAGTAATAAAAGTAATGGGTAGAGCTGGCTTCTTAAGGCCCATATTCACCTCAGCCACATGCTCCCCAAGCTCCTAGTCTCCCCAGTAGCACAGTGAACCCAAAGAAGGTTTCTGAAATCAAACTTCACAACACAATTCCTCCTTTTTTCCTCCCTCCTGTTTCATAAAACAGGGTGAATCTCATGGCTTCTTAAACAGCTCCATCTACTCAAAGAGAAAAAGGCTTCTGTCTTTCTCCTCCACTTGGGCTCTCACACTCTTAACCACCCCAGATCTATTCCTAGCTGGGTCTAACAACTGAAGAACCAGCCAAGAAGGCAGGGTAATATTCCTTTAGCATCGCATCACAAGTAGTCAGAAATGGGAAATTACAGGTTTAATCAGAAATCTTAAGTCTCAAATAATGGTCTTCAGATGAAATAGAAATTCCTTTCTAGGAAAAAGGACAGTATCAAAAGCCTTCCATGGTTTCTGTCCCCTAGTACAAAGTTAAATTTGGCTTTGAGAAAGTAATGGACGTATCAAACACCTGGATATTCAAAATAACTGTAGTGCTTTACGTACTAAAACATGCAAATTATCCAGCAGTCAGGAAGAAATACCACCAGACTTCTGAGGGTTTCCTCCCACACAGACCCTCTTCTTCCCCTCTAGGTATTTTGGCCATTTCTCTGTGTTTTCTGGATGTTAGGTAACTGCTGCTCCAACAGGGCTATCAAGTATCTAGAAATCCTTGATAAATGGCCGCTCTGCACATACAGACCAACCCTACAATGCGTGCACAGTCACCGCAGCAAGCAGGTTGAAGGCTGTCGCTTTTTTATCCAGAGGCAGTAAAAATAAAAATCATGCCTTTCACCAAAATCTGCACCGATCTGTTGTGAGCTTGCATCAGGTCCACGTATATTTCGGATGAGCTCAAAACAATAGGAGCACGTGCCCCAGTGCTTCCGTCCCATTCTCAGGAAAACATGCGTGAGTACCTGCCTGGTGTGCAGAACCTCTCACAGACACACAGAACATCCAGTTAGCCCCAGTGAACCCAGGAATAACTACAACCAATGTAGATTTACATCATCCAAGAAAACTTGAGCGGTTTTTCTTCTGCACATACTCTCCATGTACTCATTAGAATTATATTAAAAAGAAGGTTCAGGACGTTCTTTTACCAGAACCAATTCTACTTGATAGAAAGTTATGAAGACATGACTACCTAAATGAGTTGCCATAAGCTAAGGTAGGGTGTGGATTTCGGGCACACTAGGCACTTCACAAAAACTGCCCTTGAGCACGCCCTTATCACATGCACGTGCTACCAAATGAGAGTGGTGCATGTAGGCACTTACCAGCCAGTAGCTTGTTTTTATAAATCCAAACACTTCCACCACTATGGATATTGTGTTTGTGGATCCATACGCACTGGTCCAGATTTTCAAAGGAATTTAGGCATTCAACTTGGCTGTTAGGCATTTAACTGGATTCACAAAAAGCAAGGAAGATTCTGATAAGTCACTGCATATACAACAAGGACAACTGTCTAGATTTTCTTTTTTAATTAAGAGATGCAGCACAGGACTTTTTAAAGCACAGCCTCAGCTGCCTGTCTGAACTTTTTCGTTACCCAGAGCTAAACTAATAACAGCCTTATTAGCACGCAGAAACAGTACTGGGCAGGTACTGGGAGACACCAAAAAAGTGTGCTCTATCTTAATTCACATTTTCCCAGATAGGTAAGAAACTTAATTTAGATTTTAAAAAAAAGAGGCATGACATATTTGGCATTGCATTCGTATTATCAGTATTTGCCTACCACACTTTGAAAATAAACCTTTCATTATGTCCAGACATGATTTACAGATACACTCCTTCAAATAGAAACACTGTGTCAATTTTAAGACAAATCCTTTCTTATGTCCAGATCTGATTTACAGTTAATTTCCTTCAAATAAAAATGTATGATGTGGATTTCCATTTGCTTTCTGCCAGAAACTTCTATTTTTAGATGCAGGGCAACTTTATACTCCTTTAATACGCCTGCCACTCCTAAATAGCAAATGGTGCACCTTAGCAAGGGCTGACACATTCCATTAGATAAATAAATTCTGCCAAATTGCTGACAAAATTGTATCAACATTGATAAGAACTGCAATGTGCTTGGACCTCCTACTTGATGGAAGTCTGCTAAAGAAAATTACTTCACTTTGGGGGTTTTATTTTCTTTCCTCTTTTTTAAAAAATTTTTTAATTGTCATTTTTATATGTGGAAATAAACCAGAAAAAGTAGCTCTCTGGATACACTCCATACTGGAACCAAATTGCTCTGACACAAATGTCCTTCTGCATCTGGCAAGTCAAGGCTGCTCTAGAAGTCTTCGCTGGCTCCTATTTTCAAGGCACAAGGTCTCATGTCATGAGCTTTGCCCAATATTTCTCCACCTATGTCTCTCCCATTTCCTCCCACACTCACTTCCCACTCTCCATGCGCTGCCCAAATTACCGATGACTGACCCTTTTGGATTCTTTATCTACTCCCAGCTGTGGACCTTCTTATATCCCACCCATGCTAGTACAAACAACCTCTTAGCCAGTATCTGCCAAATATTTTCCCTCCATCAAGAGCACCCAGAAAAATCCTGTTCTGAAAAACACTCCACTGTTAAAGATTACAGGGATATGTAGAAAACATGAAATACGTATCATACCTTGTGTCTGACCCTTTGTCTGGCCTATGTTTGGTGACATACAGACAGTATAGATAAATATTTTGTTAGCTAAAAGAAAGTACTGAAATAGTTTTTTTGTTTTGCTTTTCTTTTTCCTCAAGTGACAAAGCTGGGTTCAGTTTTTCAATAAAAGTGACAATTTGGCACACATTTGATACACAGATACGTGTTTTTTTCTTCTCCCTTCCTATCTCAGTATCAAGTCAAGTGGAATCTTCCCAATTAGAAAAACAGTTTTTCTGTCTATCTATCTGTCTTCATGATCACCTGTGTTTTATATTTTATGAAATGATGACTTCAGAAACATGTATTTGAATACATAATATGAGAGGAACATGCATTTACTGCTCTTCGTGAAACTAAACAGCTTATTATCCAAAGTATGGAAACACAAAAAGGACTTCATTTACTAATTTAATTCTCCAGAAGGCCTCTGCAACACCAGTAATGTCAGAGTGCAGTGAAGATCACACAACTCAAATACCGTGTCTCAGGGATCTGTAAAACACTCCTTGCTGCAAGCTTCTGGGAAAGAATCAACTTCTTCTGGTAAGAAGTTTTTATTCTATTAGGTAAATGATTTTGAGTTATTTGAAACTATTAATATTTGGCCAAATGTTCACATTACTAAGCAAATGTTAGGTAAATTCCATCTGAACAATGAAGCAACTTCCAGCAATGAGTAACAGAAATAGTGCCTCCCCTAGATACTTCAGCAAAAGCAATCCCATAATCTGGTATTGCAATGAGAAATGAAAGACGCTGGGAGGATCGCAACATTTGGAACAAAAACTCTTTCACCATAACGTAGATAATGTCTGTGTAGGAAGAGAGACTTTGTACTCACTTTCATTTCTCATGGATGTTCTCACTTATCTATTCTTCTCAACGCTTCCAAATTATTTCCTGTTTTGACACAACAAAACTATTTTTAGAGAATTTCTCAGCGCTGGAGAAAAATGTTTTAAAATAACACTTGGAAAGCCTACTAGAATGAAAAAAACTTCTCCCCCATCCCCCCCTTAGTCTAACTCGCACTCTCAAATATTTCCCATTTTATTTAAAACACTTCCATAAACTGAGGAAACAAGATCCTGAAAATAATTATACTTAAAATAACCCACAGTTCTGACTGAGCAGGAAGTCCTTTGAGAACAAAAACACAGTCTCCCTCACATTAACAACCAGCTCCTTCAAAATCTTCTTATAGAACTGCAAGTGTTTAAAATTAAGCATTAAATAAAGAGTTTTGCCAAGGATACAGTTATATAGCATGTCCTCACTATTACATGGGTTAAAATTAGAGAACGTGAGTATGGAGTATGCAGAAAAAAAAAATCAGGACTGAGTTTAACCTGTAACCAAAATTTTAAGTTAACTAAGGAACCTATTAGATTACAAAAGTACTGTTTACTTATTTTTGCCATATGACATTTTCTCAGTTTTCTACAGAACTAATGAACAGAGTTGAAACAAGAGTGTCACCTATGCAGCTCATGCAGCCATCTGCAACACTGAATATTTTTGCTGGCTACCTATGAGTAATACATTCCCTCACATCTCAAAACAGACCTCCAACAATCATGGAGCTACAGCATCTTGTGTCAGCCCCACATTTTCAGAGGACTTCTAGATATGTAGGAGGAATATTGAGATTTTAAATGAGTAAGAGGTCTTCCTTCTCTAAAACAAACAAAAAAATCACAGGCCACGAACTAAATCGTTAACAATAATGATGTGTAGCATTTAGGAACATTATTGTAAACAACTATGAAGTTTGCATTAGGATTAAATAAGGTTATGATAGACACAGTGGAGGCAGCCTCCAAAAATTAAACGAGAAAACAGCAGCCCAGTGCCCTGATTGCAGAAACCGGTACAGGATTTCCACCTCTGCTGTTTCCCTATGGGCAAATCCCAGGCCCTTAGAGAAGGCAAATCCCCACCTCATATTAAGACTTGGCTTGAGAAGCAGACTTCCACTGTAGAAGTCTGCTATATCAAAGCAGCAGTTGGAAGAACAAAAGACAAGGAAGGTAACATGTGGTGTGATCCATGCCCTGCCACGGTCATTTCTCATCCTGCAAAACAGATGATAATACTGCCCAACCTCAACGTGTCGCAGAGCAATGGTATTTTCAGATAGTGGCAAAGTGCCGATACACAACACTGGCAACTCAAACCGCATTTGGCAAAGCAACTGAATTTAAAACACAGTTCTCTCTTGGGAGAGGGAGCTTTAGGAAACAATCTCAACTGACATTGCTTCCCAGTGCTGACACCTTAGTGACATAACACCATGACAAAGCTTTATTTTACTGCCAAGTTTGGTATCCTCATGTGAATCTCAATTGAGCAAAGAGGTCATCTTCCCTGCATGCTTACTACTACTCTTCAAGCACAGGCAGCAGCAAAGTTCTCGTGAGCAAAGACACCTGAATCAGCTTATGCTGGATAGAAAGTGGTGTAAGCAACGCTGACTTTGCAATAGATCAGCTAAGGAACAGTCACAAAATCCATCCCAGCAGTGATGGTAACAACAAGAGGGCGATAATGAAGAGCTTGGAAAGATACCATGTTACCAAGGCAAACATATGTCCAACCTTTAGTGAGGACTCAGGGAAAAATGCTATCCCCTCAAAACACCCGTGGTGTTCTGTGTAGCACCCAGGAGTCTCTTGTTCGACCCCTGCCTCAGTCCAGTCATGCTAAATTTCCAAGACAGTCACAGCAGTTTGCTATAAAATGCCCCCCCCCCCCCAGTCCCATTTAAGGATTGTCAGAGCTTTGAACTTATTCACCTCCTTTATATTAGATTTGAAAATGAAGTCATAAAATCACCTGATGAAACACACATGCTGTAAATCCACAGACCTAGATCACCAATGCAACCACAATGGCCAACAAGTGTTTTGTTTTTTTTAAAACTCAAATCACCAAAACACACACCAAAAAACCCTCTCCACCGCCACCCCCCAACATTCACAGAACAGCTCCATCAAGTTAAACTGCTCTAATTCTGTATTTCAAGCATCCTAAGATGTTCAAAACCACATGACATAGAAAGGTAAGAAAAAAATATTGTCATAACTGGTAATACTTACATCGGGGGATGAGTCTGGACCTGCAGAGCACCCATCAAGTGCTGATTTTGCAAAAGTCAAGCTGATTCAGTCTGAATTTGCATGTTCTCTTTGAAGCCCTGTGGAAGGGAGGCAAGCATAGTTTCCAGATTTAAATCTTTCTCTTATTTTAAAATATTATCACTTGAATACAAACCTTAGCTATCTCACCAAGGTACAAAGTGTGCAGAAAGAAAAGTATGTGTCCAGTATCAAGCTGTGGAAAGATCCCAGCCTGAGAGAGAATCAAGAACAGTGAAGACAGGTTTCTGTGAAAAGCATTTGCAGATGCATGCAAGCGGGCTACTTCATTTACTAAGAGTGACATGGAGCTTCTCACATGATCAAAATGTTACACTCAGGAGTAGTCTGAGGATCCAAGAGCTCCCTTGTGAGCACAACTTTGGAGCTGCAGGGCAGAGGACAGCAGTTCAGCCCCAGCTATGGCAAAGTCCCAGCCACAAACCAGAGCCTAGAACCACCCTGTATCTGGTGAACAACAGATGAACAAGAAAAACACAGACAGAAGGATACAAGCTGTTCATTTAAATAGGCTTCACCTAGCACAACTTGGAACATAATATGACCTAACGAGCAAGCAAGGCCCCTTTCAGCCAGATAACTGCACGAGAACTCTTCTTCCTATATACAACACTCCTTGAATGTACTTCACGTAGTAGAAAGGGGATGCAACCACGGCAAACTGGTGTTTAACTGGAAGTGGCTCACCACAGATTGGACAATCCCACTCTAGGAAATCAAGTGCAGCTCAGATTACAAATTCAAGGCAGCAATAACTGAGCTGCATGTGCTGTTGTTGTGAGTACATGCATGTTAGCATGTCTGAGGGACATTATGGAATAACAAGTACATATAATCTCTAATGCAAGCAGAAAAGCTAAAAGGGAGGTTTGGGTCTGTTACAGAACCTTAAATCTGAAAGTCTTCAGTTGTAACACAGAAGGAGAACATTGTCGGGAAATGGAAGGCGTAAATGTCACCTACATTTGTTCAGGATTGCTCCCCAAATTATAAGTAGCAGAGATGCGCTTGTTTTAGAAGTTCTGCCTTGGTTCACTTTGAGACAACTCACTTCCAACATGCCTAAAGGGACTTTGGCACAGCTTCACCTTGTAAGAGACTGCTTTTGCAATCACAGCTCCTGAGGGATTTGGTTCTACAAAATACATAATCGGTGCTTTTGTTACTGCACTTTTTTTCCCAACAAATTGTAAACATTTTCCTTCATTTTGTTTACTACTCCTCTTTGACTCTTACTGACTGCAAAGGCTTTCAGATTTCTGCTGATGTTAATGTTATTAAGCGACTCAGATGAGATGTTCACTGACATCTTAAAAGCTTTGCTTTTTCAGCTGTTCAGTATTAAGCTAGGAGGGAATCATACTCCCTGTGTTGGGAGATGTCCTTCAACCAGGACTTTAGAACCAAAGGTTGACCCTCGATCAGTTTTTGCTGAGTTAAGGACAGAGTGGCACAGGACTTTGGCTAGAGATGAGATCGTGCCAGTAAAACATCAATATACTTGACAATGACAGGTAAGGTTGTTCCTTCACTCAGTAATGAATGATCAAGCGTCAGGTCAAGGAATTACCAGTAATCTACAAAGATAAAATATACTGGGGAGTCAGGAAAGAGGAGACAGCGTGTCTCTTCCCTCTCCTCCAGCTGCAACTTGTTTAAAATCCCTTACACTTTGGTCATCTCAATCTATCACCTCCCTGAAAACCAACTCAAATCAACTCTCAGAATGTCTTTCTTCCTGAGGGAGTCATCAGATCCCTTGATTTAAATCAATTCTGCTTTCTCTCAAACTTCCAGTAACTTCAAGCTTCTCCAAAACACGGACTGCATCTTATAAGAGGATATCACATTCATTATTTGACATGTGATCAATACTTCTGCTGACTACAATGATTCTTCACATCAGGAAGTATTCATTCTAGTTTTAAAAGTATTTTAAAATTTAATAGAGAGGAAAAGGGAGAAGACCAAGACACAATGTTAGTTAGCCATGTATTTATGGATCACCAGTAAAAGTCCTTGACTGTGAATCTCCCAGGTAAGAACCATATCTTCTTATTTGGAAGCACAGCACACCTAGCACCGTAGATCTCCCTGAAGTTGAAATAATACTCGAAATTTGTAAGGAAGAAAGTCAGCTGGGTGTGACGTAACTGAAAAGTGAAAGCCTAGTCATATAGTCACTCCTGATCGCAGATTAGTGGCTGCTTTTATTAGAAGGCAGATATCAACCCTGAGACTTAGAACACAGGTAGAAGTGAAATGTGTAGTTGGGAAACTGAAAGCCTTGGTCACTTGTTACTTGTAGGGCACCATTTCAGAAACATCAGTGTCTTTCTAAATTCCTACAAAGCTCTCAGCTCTGCTAGTTTATATCTTTTTTTACAGTAGCCTGGACATTGATACTGAGTACAAGGAATTCTTTTTATCCATTTATCATAAGTCATGATATCATTGACCCTGCACAACCACAATACATTCAATCTCTGTCGTAAGTTCTGATGAGAAACCAGACCAAGAAGTAGGTCTGATCTAACTGTTGCCATGAACATACTAAGAATTTAACAAAAAAAAAAATAATCTTATTTTAATTGCGCCCCAGAGCCTCCAGTGACCTTTTACAGGGATAATCAAAGATGGAATTTGGCCAAGAGCAATTTGCTTTTAAGTCGCATTCAAACATCAAGATGATTAATAGATATCACCGAGAAATCAACATACTCCTAAACTCTGCACTGGTATTTTGTCTTCCAAAATCTTCCATCAGATACATTGCTAGAAGTCTTTGCATACAGTTCTTGCTTTCCCCTTTCCCTTCATGCTCTCTTTAGACTGGGTCCATCCTTTCAATCTTTAAAAAACATCTGGCTACATCCATCTATCATCTTTGCCATTATTTCCTACCTAATCAACACTGCAGCAGCAACATAGCAAACCATAAAGCCAGGCAGCATAAGGGAAGCTGATTTAAAACAAAACTGATTTAATTCACTCACACCCTCATATCCACATACAAGCACCTGGATGTGCATGTCCAAGTAGTCCATGCAAAATTCAGGTGCCAAGACTCCTGAATCCAGGAGGTCTGCCTAGGGCTCCTTGTGACAACAGAGAAAAAGGGACACCAGCTATTGAGTTCTTAGCACTTTGGGCTCTTAGGCTGGCAACTGTGCACTGGTTTTGGCTAGGCCTTTTTGTACCCTTTAGGAACTGTCAATAATCAGTCTGTCCATCTTGTCCTGCCTCCAAGAGTCATCAGGATTTTCTCATTTGCTCAGGTCCTTTGCCTCTTGACTACCTGCACGTAGATACATGCTACGATTTTTGATGACCTGCTAATCTCAGTGATTTCGGCATATGCTGTTCTCACAGCCCTTCTGCTGCTGCTATTCCTTCTGGTACCTCCACTCCCAGACATTCCCATTCATACCAGTCTTAACATGTCTATTACAATTCTCCAAAATTTCATTGATCACCATCAATGGAAGAGAACTACAGAAATTATAACCCTCTGCAGAACAAAGCAGAGAAATGGTTTCAGTGCACAGCAGAACCGCACAGTATTTTAAAGCAAGAAATGAACTAACTGTAAGTTGGCCTGCTGAGAGGGACCTGGGGGTCCTGGTGGATGACAAGCTGACCATGAGCCAGCAGTGTGCCCTTGTTGCCAAGAAGGCCAATGGCATCCTGAGGTGCATTAAGAGGAGTGTGACCAGCAGGTCGAGGGAGGTTCTCCTCCCCCTCTCCTCTGCCCTGGTGAGACCCCACCTGGAGTACTGTGTCCAGTTCTGGGCTCCCCAGTTAAAGAAAGATGAGGAACTCCTAGAGAGAGTCCAGAGGAGAGCAACTAGGATGATAAAGGGACTGGAGCATCTCCCCTATGAGGAAAAGCTGAGAGAGTTGGGCTTGTTCAGCCTGAAGAAGAGAAGACTGAGAGGGGAATCTCATCAACACATACAAATATCTTAAGGGTGGATGTCACGAGGACGGAGCCAGACTCTTCTCAGTGGTTCCCAGCGACAGGACAAGGGGCAATGGGTACAAACTGAAGTATAAGAGGTTTCAGTTGAATATGAGGAAAACATTCTTTACTCTGAGGGTGATGGAGCACTGGCACAGGCTGCCCAGGGGGGTTGTGGAGTCTCCTTCTCTGGAGATATTCAAAGCCTGCCTAGACAAAGTCCTGTGCAACCTGCTCTAGGAGAACCTGCTTTAGCAGGGGCTTGGACCAGATGATCTCCCGAGGTCCCTTCCAAACCTTGCGATTCTGTGATTCTGTTATAAACGGGTTGCCTTCTGATACTAGTTTCTTTAATAGTCTTCTAATAAGACCACATGCATTCCATGTTATCTCTCTCAAGGGATTACTATACATTGAAAAACATTCTGGAAAATAAATTTAGAAGAGATTTATTTCTAGGTACCACAAAAAAATCCAGAACTCTCACCTGCTTTACTCAGTAGTTCTTCCTGCCTTAATAATACTTCAGAAAAAAACACAGTAACTAGAAATTAGAGCAAACTGTATGTTGTTTTTCATGGAACTGATCAAAGTAACATCACCTCAAAATTAATATACTGGAAGCCACAGTGCCCACTGATGCTTTCCAGCCTCCTTCTGCATTTCAATATTCTGAACATTAGCTAAGTAGTCAGAGCATTGAGCCTAGTATAGATCAGCTGCAAGAGAAGGGACATCACAAATACCACACATTTCTAAACAAGAAAGGAAAAAGCATTGTCCGTTTGCTTCTAGTCTTGTAGGATTCCACCACAAAGGGAATATGGTTAATTCAACGTATGGAAAGATAAAATTTATTGCTCTTCAGATTATTGCAACATTTGAAGCACTGGTCTTTGTGCTATCCTCAAGAAACCATAGGTTACCTCAGTAGTCTAAAACAAATATGTGACTAGATGAACAAATTCCTTACCTTTGCCCCTGTGGGTCTTATCTGTAGTGGCTGCTTAGGATATGATTTTCAGTGCACCTGAGGGCAAGTCTTCATCTTTGTTACAGAATTTACTAAGAATTCTTTTGAGAATTACAAGGAGCAAAGTCAATCTCTGAAGATTTTATTTTAATAACTAATTTAAGAAAATAATGTACAGGGGAAAAATGATTGCACCACTAAATCTGTAAAAGAATCATTAGGGTAAGAAAAAGAAGAGAGGTTTTTTTCAAATCCTATTTTCTGGTCACTTTGGAAGAAGCCCTTGAACCTCACTTTCTCAGGTGGCTAGCACATACCCTGATCTCCAGACTATAGAATCAAACATTTTTCAATCAAGCAAACATTATTTTGTTCAAAGCAGAACAGATTCAATGACCTACTAAGAGAACTCCCAACACTAGATCCAACGTGCAACAGTTCTACTGACATGGGACTGAATTCCTTTTGTATGACAGTAAGAGTAGGGATTTGAAAATAGGGTCTTCTATTTCCTACACCAGGCCCTAAGTAGTTCTTTTCTTTTTCTCTTAGTAAGAATAGGCTCACTTTGGGAGGCAGGGCTCCTGGCGAGAACTCTAAGAAATAAACCTGATAGAATTCTTTACTTTATCCTCTAGGTTAAGTGCAAGAACTGCACAAAACCACCCAAGGTTTTCCAGTCCACAGGAGCAGGCACGATTACATAATTTGCACGGAGCTGCCAGCAGAGCTGTAAAACTGCCAGCTAGGAGCAGCAGCCGTACAATACCCCCTGCGGGAAGAATGCCGGAACACCAACACTATATATCCCATTTTAACTTACTTCAATGCCGGACTTTGCTGGCACCAATGGTCTCCAGACTGATTTGCTAGCAGCTCTATTACTTAACCTAAAGGTATAGTTAAATGCATTTATTCACCCATAGCTGGCATTTCTTCTCTTCCACTTCCAAAGGTGGTGCGGGTTTTTTTTCCTTAGAATTCCTCCACAGTGGCATTCTCCATAGAGATGTCATTTTGCATCTCCCTCCTTGAAACTCACCCTGTGACAATTCCTTTCGTCCTCTCATTCGTATGTATTTTCCTTACTGCTTATTACAAAGTAATCCATGGTGAAGTCTTCCTTCCCCTCTCCAAAGTCATTCTTAGACTGCTACCATTGCTCCATGGCACAAGCTAAGCCAGCTCTTCCCCCCGAACAGCTTGTGAAGTAATAAATTAGAGTCACATCTCCAAGAGCAACAGCTAGTTTAAGGTAGCAAGAGAGATCTTCTCAGATATTACTGCAGTATGTAACAAGGCACATGAGCCAACTCTGACACAGGCCACAGAAACTTACTGAAGAACCTAAGTACTTGCATAGATGGCTTTCCCATTCTGTCAAGGTTTACATACAGGCTTAAAGCTTTTTTAAGTAGGTTTTTCAAAGCCAAGCAGCACTGGGACCAACTGCAGGTATTGTTATAAAAATACACATCCCTTCTCCCCTCTGCAAAAAGAAACAGTTAACTAAAGCAAGCTTTTGTTCATTATTTTTCTCCATCCATCTCCTGTCTTTGAGCAGCTGAGGTAGTCATTTATGAAGGCAGGTGCGAGTGTGCAATGAAATCCATGTAAGTGGGAGGCAATGGTACCACGGCATGCCCAGGTTGTGAAGCAAAACAGTACCAACTGGTGAGAGACTGAAGCAGAAACTCAGCAACATGGCAAGTTTTAAAGTCACAGAGATCAGACAGAAAAGGCATGGACAAAAGGTCTGGAAAAAGGATTACACAGGGTGAACAGCAAAAAAAAATAAAAGCAAACCTGCCCAAGGTCTTTAAAAACTAGAAATGCCATGTACAAAACAGGTAGATATTAAAAAAGAGGCAGCAGTGAATGATTCTTAGAGACCTAAAGATCAGCATTACAAAGAGTGGATTGTGTGCACACTTGCTGAGAATACAAAAGTTCTTTTGACTACAAAGCTATCAAGAAAGAATGAGAATTCACAGCAGAAAAAAGGTTGAATCAGCCTTCAGTTTGCATAAAAAAAAGATGGAGATCAAAGTGGCAAGTGAGATAATGTCCAGACACCATCAAAATCCTGAAAAACTTCTAAATCAAGTATTTCCTATTACCATTTTGAAAATAGATGCATAAGCACATTACTGACACACTCTTACAGAAATCTAGTAGCAAAATAAAAATAAGTTTGACAGAAGTAATCAGCAATGCATTCAGAAGCACTGACCTAAACTGGTGCGTTCATATCATATCACTGTAAAATGCAGAAAGTGCTCGGGTATTTATCCAAGCCAGAAACAAAACTCCCATTGACTCAAGTATATCCAAGCCTGAACTAGAAAGATGCACAGAATAACCTCTGGGAGAGTTCTGAAGGGCATGCCCCTGTGGGGCATGGGACACACCTGCTATTAACACAAATTTAGGAACAATTATGGGCAGGACAGATGAGTTTTCCATACGCCCATAGACTAAAACTGCTTAGCAGAAAGCACAGCAAAACAATTGTTTCCAAGCACTCCAGTGTGACAATTCTCAAAGTTAGATCAGAAGCATAAGCTTCCTGGAAGAACACAAGGCCAGGCTTAAGCTAAGCAGATTCTGTCGTAGCAGCAATTTCTCATCAGGAGTAACTGCTCTACACAGATAATCCACAGCGCTTTTGAATGGGCATTTCTGCCCCTCCTGTCCTACAGCTTCACTGCATCTTCAACCATTAGCATCTATTAGGTGAGAATGCAGCAAGCGGCTTTCGAGGAGGTCGGTAAGGAAGGGAAAAATAATTTTCTCTCAAAACTGAATGGCATTGTTTACAATGGTGTCCCCCAAACAGTCCAAAAACTTCAAAAGTCCACTTCAAAAAACAGCTACTTTAAGATGGCGTATTTCAAAACAAGAGAAAGAAGGTAAGTCTAGTATTTGTTTTTTGCAATGCCAAATAACAATTCCAGAAGATTTATTTTTGAAGTACAGAGTGGAGAACACGCATAAGACCTGGTCCTCCTCACAAATACAAGGTACGCTCACTGTTCTGAAGGAAGATCATGCATTTAGCAGCACGGTTTATTCAAAGAGCTGAGTTCTAAGTCAGTTAAGACTCTGACAGCTAGTAGGGAAGAAGAAAACATTTTAGATTTCTAAACACTGTTCATAGCTTCTGCTGCTTAACACTAGGCCATTCCTGCAGCAATATATAAATTCGCAAGGAACATGATTATGCTGAAGCCTATGCAAGACATACAATATCACATCAGAATAAAAAAAATATACTCTCTGTTGTAATTTTTCATTACAAAAATACCAGATGGAGAAGACAGGCTTTCAGGAACGATCTCACAGAAATCAGGCAGGCTGAGGCATGCAAACATTCAACAAAACATATACACACACACACACACAAATGTGGCACTGAGGACTAAAGAACTGCACAGATTGAAATACTGT
The DNA here is from genome assembly GCA_034008185.1 of Gorsachius magnificus. Taxonomy (NCBI): domain Eukaryota; kingdom Metazoa; phylum Chordata; class Aves; order Pelecaniformes; family Ardeidae; genus Gorsachius; species Gorsachius magnificus. The sequence goes on from CM067084.1 coordinate 62,856,950, forward strand.
GTTACTGAGGACAGATGTTATCAAAAGTTTTTAAAAGTATGTATTTAAGTAACAATTGCTCAATTTTGTTGTTTAACTAGTGTTACGCTGATCTGAACGTTTGTTGTTGGCCATACACGCTCTTCAATTTTGGCTCTACAGGAAGCTTCTGTACCCATTACTAGAACATGAGGTCTGAGAAGAAAAGAATTTGGTCCTGAGTTTTGTTGTTTTCACATACAAGTTCATTTTATCTTAATAACAGTATTCAGGACTGAACAGGTTAACCACAAAAATGTCTATTTCTCCTCACCCATAAAAAAATGAAAGTGGAGAAGCTCTCAAGGCAATTTAGTTCATACCAAACCATATGCCAGACAAAAAAGGGTCAAATAAACATACTCTAGAACACAGGCACTCTTAGCTAAGAAGCAATAGAGAATTCTGACATGCAACATCCTACTACAGCCACTTGAGTAGGTACAGGATACGTCGCCTCAGCAGCCTGAAGTTAGATTACAGTCTTGTCCCTTTACCAGCATAAAAGTCTATGTCAAGGATCCAGACTTGATTCGTGTTCTTCAGTTTCATCAGGTAGTTCTTCAGCAGATGCACCACATACATTGTCCTGGTTATCTGCAGACTGATTTAGCTCATCAGGTTCCCCAGCTGCAATCTGAGTTGTTTCTTCTTCCTCTTCTTCCTCAACTTCCCCATCATCCTCTACATCCATCTCAAACACCCTCACATGACGGAGATTTGAACTTAGCTACAGAGACATTAAGAAGTTTCTGTTAATAAATAAATAAAAGCACCAATACCATTTTAAATGTCAGCCAATAGCTTTGAAAATAGCCTTTATCTTTGAAATGGAGGTATTGAGGAAAGCAGCAACTTTTTTATTGCTCTGGAGGCTGAAAAGTAAAGGAAGTAGATCTATTAACTTCTGTTAAAATTCTTCCTTGTGTTAGGAGAGAGGTATGACTGTATTTTGACACACTTAAAACACATTATGAAAGAATAATCTATTTTAAAAAAAAAAAAAAGCTTTGATAAATCTCACTACATAAGCGGAAACAGATTATCACTCTCTCCGGTCATAGCATGTTTTCTTTAATAGTTCACAGGCTTGTTCACAGATACTGTACTTACCACACAGGAAACTTTTCTAATGCCATTTACAGAAACATACTGAGCTTTCATATTCTCCAGCACTCTCCACTGATTCTCTAAGACGACAGTACGCATGGGTATCTCAGCACTTTGCTCATCCAGCCTGCACAAAGCAAGAAGAAAAATCACAAAAGCTAGTATGTAAGAAACAATTCCCATACTAAGGAAAACCACAGCCAGTCCAGTATTTTATGTCTAAGTTTTATTATATCATATGCAACAAGCAGATAAGCATTTGAAACCATCATAACGCTGCTACAGATATTCTAGAACAGGGAATCCAACTGTGGAGACACAGCACATTTCAGTTGATGTAAAAAGATAACAGCAGGTGAGAAGGGAGTTGTGAAGCCTGATCTTCCCACAAGTAACAGCTAGAGCAGGAGGATGAGGGTGGCCTTCCTTCAGACCTCTCCGCTGCAAGGAGAGGAGTTTCTGAACAAAGTCCTGGAGGCGACACCTCCACTTACACAGAAGTTTGGCCTCCATGACCTTTCAAAGATTTATCACTCCAGTTCACCACCACTCTTACGGACTGTATGAAGGAACTCCCTGCCTATTACAGTGGCCAGGATTAGTTTGAACTTGCTTTTAATATTTTTTTGTTCATTCTTCAATACACAATTTCTTTGTGGCATAAAAATAAAAAAAGAGTATTTACAGTTCAGTATGGCTCTTTATTTTGAAGTAAAAATTTATCTTAAGCAATCCACCACAGAGGCATAGGGAGAAAAAAGAAAAAGCAAGGCACAACAACTAAAAGATTGGATTCACTGCTTGAACTACACTGGTCTTTTTTGCGTGCATGTTCACTTCCCCGAGATGCTCTCCTCTCCCTACGCCAACACAGAGAGAGGCACCAATTCTGATGTTTCAAGGCTAAGCTGAAAATAGTTGCAAGTGTGATTACCAGGGGAAAGATGAAGAAATATCTGTGTATCTTTACTACAAGGCAGAGGTATATGAGCAAATATGCTGAAAACATCCTAAATTCAAGTATTCTGACCAGCAAAGTTAGCATCCTCTAAAGAAAAGATTTCTGATTCTACAGAATGTCTTCAATTGGTCCTCTCATTTCATGACAGCCATGTACACAGGTGGTATTCAATCTCAAAAAAGCCAAACCAACCCCAAAAAAACCCACAAAGTGAACTGTTCAGGAAGCTTCCATCTCCCCACCCCACTCTCCCTGGCACAAGTAGAGTTTTTGTCTTTAAAATATTTACACATACACACACATAGCATGAGTAACTGTACACAATTAGCGTATTTGTTTAATCTGCTTTTCAGTTCTGCATTTTCAGACTTGCTTGAAGTTTTTCAGTACCTTTTAGTAGAATCCCAGATGAATTCCCTATCTTGGTCCTCATCTGTGTATACTGAAGATAAAGGCAGCTGAGCCAAGACTCTCTCCTTCCCTTCTTGTTCCACACTCTCCTTCAGAACTACAGTTACAGTTTCATCATCATAGAAGTGTGCATCTAAACAACTGTAGCATCTATGGGAAAATAATTTAGAAAGGAATAAAAGTGAATACAGAACTAAAATATTTTTAAGTTGCACAGCATTCACGTTAAAAAGTATTCGGTTGTTAACAGTGAGCTTTACTGTAAGCGATAAAAAAGGTCAGCCATGCAGCTAAGACACTGAAAGACAGCCATAACCACAGCAGTCTCCTGTATTGTGCAGGAAAAAGGATTGGGAAGGGGGGGGGGGGGGGGGAATCAAACTAAACAACCCCTACCGTACTAGCAATCTTATTTTTTCCCATTTCAGGTGAAATGTAAGAAACAGTAAACACAAACACCAAAGAAAATTTAGAAACACAGCTGAAGGTACTGAGGGCAATCACATCTGGCCTTTCTACACAAAAAGGATGAGCTTAGTCTGCCATGCTTTCTAAGCTGCCTTCATTCAGGCATATCAAATCTCACTCCATCTTACTTAAAGAACATCACAGATATAAGCAAGAGCTGTTTCCAGCTAGCTTTGTTTCTTGCACATGTCCTAAAGCTCTAGTTTTGAATTAGAAAACTAAAATTTACTTGGCCTTAAGATGAAGTGCAAAATAAGAATCCCACAGTCCTGCAGCTTTGTGCATCTGTCCCATTTCTTACAGCCTGACTCACCCAGGGACTACGAGCTGGTCCAGCAGCTGAAGTAGTAACTTTCAGAATAAAAGCCAAACTATAATGCCCGAGAAGTTAACTTAATGTAAAATAAACACTAGAAAACATGATCTTCAATTTAAGCAATATGCAGTTCTGGGAGAAATATCAAATATACTGACCTGGAGTCTGAGCTCTCATTTATACTGTTGTTCAAGAAGTTTCCGAAATCTACTACAAGAATTCCATTACTGACAGACCTAGAAGAACAGTGTTCATTATCTCAGTGACTGATTTATTTTCCATTCATAGAGAACCCAAAATCTCTAACAGCAACTGTGGTAAGAGATGGTGTAAGCCTGTCTAAGCTTAGTGCACCCCAAAACGATATAACTGCTGGATGGGAACCTTTTGATTTCTTCTGCCCCTCAGCAAAACACGACTAACAGAGTCAAATAGGAAACTCCGTCTGGCTTGTGGGATACAGTTCTTCTTTGCTGAACTCCTGGCTCAAAGGTCCTAGTCTCAGGTCCATTAAATTACTTGTTACTCAAATCTACATAAAACAAGTTTAGACTGTTTTAGATACCAATGAGGGAGGAAACAGGATAGAAATTACATCACAAGGTTGTAATTTTGTCATCAGCAGATCTCAACTGGAAACAAAAGATATGTTTCACCACGTCTTTTCTTCAGCAGTAAAACCTCTATCACACCTCATCATGTCCTCAAATTAAATGACACAGATTATACAAACCAGTATTTTTACAGAGAGGAAGAGTTTTTGTTGTTTTCTAAACCCAGGCCGCTGACAGAATGCATCTTAAACAGTTGTATCAGCACAACTACAGGACAGGTTGGATGGGGCTCTGAGCAACCTGATCTAGTTAGTGGTGTCCCTGCTCACTGCAGGGGGGTTGGACTAGATGACCTCTAGGGGTCCCTTCCAACCCAAAACATTCTATGATTCTATGATTCTATAACTAGGCACTGAGAAACTGTATCTTGGACACTCCTGAAGGTACACAAAACAACACCCCAAAGACACATATTTTATTTGTTGCACCTAGGAGTCCACCTCCCATTTTTCTTTAGAGTATAAAATTAAAGGCTGCAAGGGGTTAATCAAAGAAGAATATTTACAGTAAGACAACGCAACACTGAAAGCATGATTCCCTGTAATTTTTCACAAGTTTGCACAAGCAATTCCGTGAGGAGCAAAACTAAGGGAGACTGGTTTTTTCCTAAGCCTAAAACCATGTTTGAGTCTCATACATCACAAACTCCTGCTGCAGTTTCCTACTACACTTCTTAAAGTCCTCCTCATTTTCTCTAGTGTCCAAGAAAGACTGTATTCATGCTGCTCATTCCTTTTTACAAGAAGATTCAAATTTTAATTATTTCTGCACACGTGTGCCAAAGCTTACAAGCCACTTTTCCCCCTTTTTTGTCTTACCTGGAAGTATCAGTATGTCTCCTCAAAATGTATATTTTAGAAATAGAATTTTCTAATATGGTGAAGAGAACATAATGTATATTGGATGTTCTGTCATTCCACCTGTAATGCAGGGGGAGGAAATGAAAATTTAGATCAAGTTTTAATAATTGGTAAATGACATAGAGCAAGGAATAGAAGCATACTTACAAAAATGGTAGTTTGAATAACTGAGGTGTGGAATCTTCACTGAAAAGGAAAAAGCAAACCAGTTTATAAAATGCTACTGTAACTTTGTGCAACTGAGTTTTAGAAATAGTGTAATACCTTTGAGAAGTTTTGTAGAGAGACATACAGACTGCTTGATGCACCGACTTTCCAATTACATCCTAATAGATATAATGAAAATAGGCCAAAAAATGCAGGCAATTATTTATAATTATACACCTTTTAAAGACAAACAAAAACCCCAACCAACCAAAACCACCTCAGTACACCTGAAAGAAAAATCCACCAATATTTATGCTGGAATAAACATCCCTAATGCAAACACTACTGTCACTTGATACAATTGTTTCATGTTTCTTCATAATATATAGACTAACGCATTGCCAAGTAATGCAGTTACCTAGTACATAGCAGATACACCAAGCTAATTAATGTTAAAAATAGATCCCAATAATGTGAGAACAGAAGACGCAGAACAAAATAACCCCCATTATGCTCTCTCTAGCCAAAGGCTTGAGACATCCCAGCAGTGGTGAAGCTGGGCTACATGCTACTACGTAAGTTGCAGGCACTCAAAGGCAAAGATTAAAATTTCAGGCCTTACTAAGCATGACTACTATCTTCAGTTGACTGCTACCCCTAAAAGTTATCATTTGTATAAATTGAACTTACCGCTGGCTTTTGTAAACACTGATCAATGACCCCTTCCATTTGCCTTTTCACAAAATGCAATGATTTTTCAGGATAGTAGGGAAACAAAAGTGGACTTTCTGTAAACAGATAAAGTTCATTTAAAAAAATGTTTGTATTTCTATATAAACATACTACATTGTTATTACAGTGACAAATTTGAATGAGTCCAGTGGAGGGTCAATAAGATGGTCGCAGGGCTATAGAACATGCTGTATGAGGAGAAGTTGAGGGGGCTGGGTTCATTCAGCCTAGAGAAATGAGGACTAACAAGGAGAAACCTGTTTGCTCTCTTCGGCTGCCTAAAGGAAGAGTTACAGAAGACATCATTTTCAAAGCTGCACACAGTGAGAGGAGAAGATGTAACAGTCATAAGCTCCAGCAAGGGAAATTCCAATCAGATATAAAGAAAAAAGTTTTCACAAGGACTGGTTAGTCACTGGAGCAGGGTGCCCAGGGAGGATGCAGGGTCTCTATCCTTGCAGGCATAGAGGACTCGATGGCACAAAGCCTTGAGGAACGCAGCCTAGCTTCAGAATTAGTCCTGCTTTGGTTGGATTAGGTGACTGCCTAAATTATTCCCCGATTATAAATTCTAGCTCAAGTAACTAACTGGATTACAATACGAAACAAGAAAAATGAATGAGAAACAGAGGCCTGCCTGCCCTTTCAGCTTTTCTTCACAGCCCATTTAAAATTGCAAAAAGACAGAATTGCATTTACCCAAGAGCTATAAACACAGTTGTCAAAATACCTTGTTTAAGCAAAACAATTTCCATACTTTTTATAGTAGCTATGATTTGGCTTCAGTTGGACCCATTTGTTCTTATGAAATTAAATACTTTGTAAGTAGACATTTTGCTTTGGAGATAAATCTCACTACTTACTTTAAGTACATAACCTGTTTCTTTTACAGTGTTTAGCTGGAAAAATGCTAAAAATTACATCAACCAACAAAGCAATATAAAATCCCAAAGAAGGGTAGAAAGTGTCAATGACAAGAAGCATTACTTGTCCTGTAAACCTTACAGTTTTGAGAGTGAGACAAACATCTCAATACTTGCCAAATTAATACTAACAAAACCACTTACAAACCATCTCTACAAACAATCGCATGTCTTGGGTAGTAACCAGAATGACAAGTCAATTAGTCTACACATTTAAAGTATCAAACATATTTTGAAAGTATGTTTAAAAATACATTTTCTAAATACTACTTTGTCAAACAAAAATGCTACCACTTCCCCCCTTTCTATTGAATTAAATATGGAGAAAAAGGCAGCTATAACAAATTCTATTACAAGACAGCTTATGCTGTAAAGTTTCACAGTCTATGGTTTCTGAAGTCAAACAGAAATCATTTTCACCATCAGCTTGTTATAGTCTCTTACTTCTTTTTCACGACTAATTAACAAAATAGTCTCAGACTCCAGTCAGAGATTAAGTTAAGACACTTCCCCCAGGTATGACCTAAGCGTAATTATTACTTCCTTGAACTGGAATTAAGATCTCCTAAAACAGATATCTCCTGGGATTCCTTCCAAGCCAACGTTTCTGAGACTGGTACATAAAAGGTAGGAAACTCCTAATACCCAGGAAGTGGAATTGACTGGTGGTAAGCAGCTACATAAACACTGTATAAAATAACAAGGTCCATTTATTTCACTCTACTCAGATGGAGACCCATGACTAACACCATAAACATAACTCATAAGCATGAAAAAACAGATTCTACATTTGTTACATTGGACATATATCTTTGATTCACTTTCACTTTTTACGAAAGTACATGTTACCTTTAAGATGAGTACTATTTTTAAGAAAGTTAAACCACTGGTTTCCCTCTGTATTAGGTGGTGATACAAGGTCATCATCTTCATCTTTCAAGTACTAGAAAAGAAAAAGACATTTGTAAGATTGCATTTTAAGAAAAGGGACATTAGAATTCACCTCCAACATTGCCCCTTATGAGTCTGTTAAACATTTCTTCTTGATTTAACATGCCCTACTCTTAAAACTAAATATTCTACCCCTTCTTAAAACAGTAAGAAAAATCAACTATTGTGTAAGATCATATAGAGGTATTTCCATAAGTAACTGATTTTTAAATCAAGCTTGAGCACAAATGTTTTGAAATCCAGTGATTAACGCCATGAGGACAACAAACACATTTCAGTCGTCCATTACTATTGCTGGCTGCAGAGAATTTTCATCCTTTTCCTAAAAATACAGCATGCCTAAGGTAAAAAAATATAAGACTTTTTAAACATGTATTTTCCTAATAATATTGGGAAATAATTAAAATACTCTCCTTTACCATTACTGGAATGTGCAACACAGAGCAAAAGGGACAGAGAAGAAAAGTGGGCACAACTTTAAAAGCTTCTCCATCTAAAGATTTTCTCATTTATTCTTTTTTCATTTGCTCCCTAGTTCTTTACCTGGCCAACTCTTTCCACATTGAAGTATTTTCCTTTACGATTGTAAAGTTCTGGTGCCTGAAAAAATAATGTAAACAAACCCATTATTTAAACCCAAAGTTAATGAGAAGTAGTGTACAAAATTATGATTGAATTATTTTATTATAGGATTTTTCAGATTCAATTCTTGGCAGCCAAAATAGTCAGATGTTATACTTGGCAAGCCAATACAACTTACCTCATTGAAGTGCTCAGTAAGAAAATCAGCAACAAATGTGATATCCTTTTGAGTCATCTGGAAAAAAAACCCAAAACCAAACCAACCCAGTGAGAAAAACAAAGAATAAGAAATACATTTCAATGAGCACAGAACACATATGTTCTGTAGGCTGAACAAGTGCAGCTCCCTCAGCCTGTCCTCACAGGCTAAGTGCTCCAGCCTCCAGCCTGCTTGAGAGCCCTCTGTTGAACTCACTCCAATTTATTCACACCTGTCTTGTATAGGAAGGCCCCAAACTGGAGAAAGTATTCTAGAAGGGATCTAAGAAGTGCTAAATAAAGGGGGGTAACTACTTCCCTTGACCTTCTGTCCATGCTCCTGTTAGCCCGGCCCTGGTTACTCTTGGCCACCTTTGCTACCATGGCACACTGCTGGCTCATGCCCAGCTTGCATCCACCAACATCCCCTAAGCCCAACTCAGCAGAGCTGTTCCCCAGCCAGCCGGGGCCCTGCTGTGCAATTGCAGGGTTCTACTCTTCCCCAGGACAAAACCTCGCGTTTGTCCTTGTTGAACTTCAGGAGGTCCCTATCTGTTCATTCCTCCAGCCTAACTATTTCCCTCCGGAAGGCACTTCTGCCCTCAAGCATATTGACTGGTTCACCCAGTGTGATGGTGTCTGCAAATCTGATGCAGGTGTATTTCATCTCCTCTACCAGGGCATTGGTAAAGATGTTAAAGTCCCGTTCCAGTTAACTTAGTCATTTAGGGCATATAATGAGCTGCTATACACAGAGGTCTCGCATTTATATACAGTGTACTAAAGAGAGTAGTATTAACGAAGAAAACAGAAAAAGTAATTAATTTGAGACGGCATACTAGTGCGAACCTGCAGACATTAGCTTTCTCAAAAAAATGACACAGGCACCATCCTTTAAGTTTTGGAACAAAAATAAACCTTTAATCTCACCCTCTAAGTCAAGCAGAATACAGAGTATATCACCATTTATTAGAAAACGTTACTAGTACCTTGTTCAGCTCTGGAAGCACATGGTCTTCTGACATCCTCAACATGGCTGAGGGAAAAATTATATTCTTATTGCATTAACATTAATGTGTTCCTAATATTCCTAATTTTCCTTGGCTATATAATAAGACACAGCTGATAAAATAGGAAAGATTAATTTGTCAGAAGCAAGAGAGTCTGGAATGTAGAATTATGAATTGAGACTGAAATTAAGCCTCACTTGCCCCGCTAGCTTACAATACAAATCTTGGAGAATTTTTCTCTTTACTCTTTTCCAACTACATTGCACCCTCTACAAGACTGAGACAAGATTATTATAAAAAGGGTTCAAAAGAATTTATTCATGTTCATACGAAAAGTATCAAAATGGATATATACAAAATACATGAATACTGTCATGCCTAGAATAATGTTTTAAGAGTATTTTTAAATTAGTGAGGCTTAGATAAACAGTTCTCTGTTTAGTTTCAACACAAGCAAACACAGTGAACATTTAAATAATTAGAAATTTCTAGTATTACGACAGAGAACTCCGATAGTTCTGCTTTCTGCAATTTTTAAAATTAAAGTTATTATATTCCTCCTAGTAAGTGCTAACACTGCATTTCTAGTGCTTTTACACTATCTGGTAGTATTGCTTAGTTTTTTGTAAAGTAGTTCAAAGATCAATTAAAAATCATAAACCCATTCATAACTACTTTATAAAAACAAGCAGGCTAAAATATAGCACTCTGCACTTTCTTCTAACATTCTGCCTGCAGCTACCCAGCTACAGTTGGGGATGGCTATTAAGCGCATCCGGACATTCAGAGACTGTTTACATCTGTAAAGGAGAGTTAGACTATGCTTCAAATATGGTGGAAACTAAATAAAGTCCTTTAATTTCTCCAAGTCAAGACCAGCAAATTGCTCATGAAGCAGACAACAGTTTGGAGTAACGTTACAGGATAAGTACATACAATACCCACTGTACACACACTAAGTTTAATTGAGAAATATCAAATTTATAATCTATGTGTTTAATATTATAATTATTCTTGCCTCATCTACGGGAACCTTTTAGATGGCCAGAAATTTTCTATGATAGAAATAAATAGATGGTTATAACTAAGATTGGCTTAATTATTTGCCAACATTTCAATGTTTACAATACAAAACTGATACTGGATGCTTACTATGCCATCAAGCTTACCAACATACAGCCATCGAAAAAACGCTTTGAAGTTTTTCATACTACTGTCGATAACCCTGAACAAGAAACAAGAAAAGAAATTACCAGATCTAAATGTCACAAGCTGCTCCAAGCTTAAATCCCATCTTTACTACAGGAAGGCCTACAAGCACTACTGATTTTTCAAAAAAAAAAAAAAAAAAAATGCCCAGTGCAACCTTCCAAGTAAGACTATTCTTGGTGTATGAGTCTATGAGATGCAGTGAGACAAGGTAAAAGCTCACCACCAACAAAGGAGCCTTACTCTCCTTCCTCTAGACCCAGCCACATGCTTCTCCTTAGATACAAGACTCAATAGGCATGTTTTTTAAATTCTCCAGACTTCATACTTACTGAAGTAGCTCATTTGCTTTCAGGATGAAAGAACCAACAGCAGTAATAGCCTCTGCAAAAAGAGCTAAAAATTATTATTAAGCTTTCAAAAGTGAAATCAGAGCGGGTAAGTAGCACACACACTACTGTACCTTCAATTCCAGATGCATCTAACCCCAGAGACTCGTATTTTTGTTTCCATAAAGCCATTCCTTTCAATTCACTCAAGTGGTATAGCAGTGCCTCAGAGCCACTAGGAAGGCAGAGGAAAGAAGTATAATCTTTTAGTCACTCTGGAAAGTCACTGCATGCTACATTTTAATCATTTAACGTGCAAAGTAGAGAGCTTTATAAAGGTCACAGAATCACAGAATCGTTTAGATTGGAAAAGACCTTATTATCAAGTCCAACTGTGAACCTAACACTGCCATTCCACCACTAAACCATGTCCCTGAGCACCCTGTCTACCCGTCCTTTAAGTACCTCCAGGGATGGGGACTCGACCACTTCCCTGGGCAGCCTGTTCCAATGCTTTTTCGGTGAAAAAATTTTTCCTAATATCCAAGACATTAGGTAGTGGTCTGGCATATAAGAGTTAAAGTATCACTTCACAGTAAAGCAAATATTGTCCTAATGTTTTTAGCCACAAAGTTGATATGAATATTTTGCATATATCCTACAAGCACACCAGGCAGTGATATATAAGTGATGCACCATGGAGACCGTTCAAAATACTTCAATAGCTCTCCATTATCCAAAAGTAAATTAGTACATTTTGCCATGTTCACGGTCTCTGCGCCAGCACACCGACATACAAAAAACCCACTGATACAGCATACTGTCTTTTAGCAAAGCATATAATATGCCATTTGATCTATAATTCATTGGACATTCTGTGACTTACCTCTGCAAATGACTTATGACCAACTTTTGTATACTGGAATAGGAAGACTCTATGGACTGACCAAGTTTTTTTAAACCCTGTTAGAAAAGAAATATAAACAGCTGAGAAACAGAAAGTTCTCTTAACTTAACATAACAATGATTAAAAGATATTCAAATAGATTATTTTAATATGATTAAAAAATATTAACATACCTTTACCGTCAGCTGGTTCATTAGTAACGCCTGAAGTTCCAGACTAAAGGGAGTGGGGGAGAAAACCAAATATGCATTCATTTTGTACTTCAATATCAAATCCAAATGCATACTCAGATAAAACAACAGTAACTACCTTGCTTTGCCCCATAACAACAGCTGCATAAACTCATCCTGAACAGAAGTGGTTGTATTCTTTTCCTGTCAGTCAAAATGATTGAAATAGATTGGTAAAGGGATTAAATCCAGGCTACCAAATAACCTCACAAACACTTCAATTAAAGTATACCGGAAAACCCACGCATATCCTTGAATGCTGAAATCAGACTACTGATCACTGGAAATTTTCTAGTATTTTAAATTATTTTTAATTGTATTGCCCAGTAAAAAGACTATGCAGTTTGCTATCACCACGAATCTATTTTAAAACAATAAATAAATTATTTTATTCAATTAACTTCTAGCCATGGTCAATGAACACAAGATTTAAGCAAATCCAAGAGCATCTTAATCATGGCTGTCATACATGCTCTATTGAACCAAGCTGTAAGGGCTGCTTGGCAGTTAATCAACATTTACAGTATTCAGTTTATCAATGGCTGAAGTACAAAGAGCATAACCTTAAATAGAAACTGATCAATAGCCGTGCAAGCTAAAAAGTATCACTTTTGAATAATTTAGAATAAATAAAATAAAGAAGTATCACAATAAAATTGTGCTTGATTGTACTCAGATATCTTCAG